>CM059033.1:70242500-71677500 GCA_030279155.1 Forsythia viridissima | reverse complement strand
AGAGTAATATTCACGAGTAAATTCAATATTTAGAAGCTCCGATAAGTTTTTTTTAGTTCGATTTCCAAACTTCTTACACATCATAATACACATACGAAGTCATATATAATGGTTTGAAATAACAAAAATACGTTTTGAATAGTCATATAGGTTGCTCAATGTGTAACATCTTTTTTCGACATTTTTAAAATTCACGGGTATAGCCCACATTTAGATGTTCTAAACGTATTTATTATTTGATTTTATTTTGTATTTATCATCAAAATGCATTAATCAAACTATATAAAACAATTATGAGTCACAAAAATAATTTTTTAACGAACATATTGACCATTCAAAATCCAATCTTCACCGATTTTGTACAATTTGAACATTTTCAAATAGTAATATTCACGAGTAAATTCAATATTTAGAAGCTCCGAAAAAAATTTTTAGTTCGATTTCCAAACTTATTATACAGCATAATACACATACGAAGTCATATATACTAGTTATAAATAACAAAAATACGTTTTAAATAGTAATATAAGTTGCTCAATGTCGAACATCTTTTTTTGACATTTGACAAAATTCACGAGTATAGCCCACATTTAGATGTTCTAAACGTATTTTTTATTTGATTTCATTGTGTCTTTATCATCAAAATGCATTAATGAAACCATATATAACAATTATGAGTCCCAAAAATACTTTTTTAACGATCATATTGGCAATTCAATATCTAATCATTACCGATTTTGTGAAATTTGAACATTTTTGAAGGTTAATATTCACGAGTAAATTCGATATTTTGAAGCTCCGAAAAGTTTTTTTAGTTCGATTTCCAAACTTATTATACATCATAATACACATAAGAAGTCATATATACTAGTTTGAAATAACAAAAATATGTTTTGAATTGTCATATAGGTTGCTCAATGTCGAACATCTTTTTTCGACATTTAACAAAATTCACGCGTATAGCCCACATAAGAAGTAAATTCAATATTTAGAAGGTTAATATTCACGAGTTTTTGAACATTTTCGAAGGTTAATATTCACGAGTAAATTCAATATTTAGAAGCTCCGATAAGTTTTTTTTAGTTCGATTTCCAAACTTATTGCACATCATAATACACATAAGAAGTCATATATAATGGTTTGAAATAAAAAAAAAATATGTTTTGAATAGTCATATAGGTTGCTCAATGTGGAACATCTTTTTTCGACATTTTTAAAATTCACGGGTATAGCCCACATTTAGATGTTCTAAACGTATTTATTATTTGATTTTATTTTGTATTTATCATCAAAATGCATTAATCAAACTATATAAAACAATTATGAGTCACAAAAATAATTTTTTAACGAACATATTGACCATTCAAAATCCAATCATCACCGATTATGTAAAATTTGAACATTTTCAAATAGTAATATTCACAAGTAAATTCAATATTTAGAAGCTCCGAAAAAAAATTTTAGTTCGATTTCCAAATTTATTATACAGCATAATACACATTCGAATTCATATATACTAGTTTGAAATAACAAAAATACGTTTTTAATAGTAATATAGGTTGCTCAATATCGAACATTTTTTTTTGACATTTGACAAAATTCACGAGTATAGCCCACATTTAAATGTTCTAAACGTATTTTTTACATGATTTCATTGTGTATTTATCATCAAAATGCATTAATGAAACTATATATTACAATTATGTGTCACAAAAATACTTTTTTAACAACCATATTGGCCATTCAATATCCAATCATCACCAATTTTTTAAAATTTGAACATTTCAAAGAGTAATATTCACAAATAAATTCAACATTTAGAAGCTCAGTAAATTTTTTTAGTTCGATTTCCAAACTTATTATACATCATAATATACATACGAAGTCATATATAATGGTTTAAAATAACAAAAATACGTTTTGAATAGTCATATAGGTTGCTCAATGTCGAACATCTTTTTTCGACATTTTTCAAATTCACAGGTATAGCCCACAGTTATATGTTCTAAACGTATTTTTTACTTGATTTCATTGTGTATTTACCATCAAAATGTATTAATGAAACTATATACAACAATTATAAGTCACAAAAATACTTTTTTAACGACCATATTGGCCATTCAATATCCAATCATCACTGATTTTGGAAAATTTGAACATTTTCAAAGAATAATATTCACGAGTAAATTCAATATTTAGAAGCTCCGAAAAGTTTTTTTAGATCGATTTCCAAACTTATTATACATCATAATACAAATACGAAGTCATATATACTAGTTTGAAATAGCAAAAATACGTTTTGAATAGTCATATAGGTTGCTCAATGTTGATCATCATTTTTTGACAGTTTTAAAATTCGCGAGTATAGCCCACAGTTATATGTTCTAAACGTATTTTTTACTTGATTTCATTGTGTATTTATCATCAAAATGCATTAATGAAATTATATACAACAATTATAAGTCACAAAAACACTTTTTTAACGACCATATTTGCCATTCAATATCCAATCATCACCGATTTTGTAAAATTTGAACATTTTCAAAGAGTGACATTCACGAGTAAATTCAATATTTAGAAGCTCCGAAAGGTTTTTTTAGATCGATTTCCAAACTTATTATACATCATAACACACATACAAGTCATATATACTAGTTTGAAATAACAAAAATACGTTTTGAATAGTCATATAGGTTGCTCAATGTCGAACATCTTTTTTCGACATTTGACAAAATTCACGGGTAAAGCCCACATTTATATGTTCTAAACGTATTTTTTATTTGATTTCATTGTGTATTTATCATCAAAATGCATTAATGAAACTATATATAACAATTATGAGTCACAAAAATATTTTTTTAACGAACATATTGGCCATTCGATATCCAATCATCACCGATTTTGTAAAATTTGAAAATTTTTAAAAAGTAATATTCACGAGTAAATTCAATATTTAGAAGCTCCGAAAAGTTTTTTAGATCGATTTCCAAACTTATTATACATCGTAATATACATACGAAGTCATATATACTAGTTTGAAATAACAAAAATACGTTCTGAATAATCATATAAGTTGCTCAATGTCGAACATCTTTTTTCGACATTTTTAAAATTCACGAGTATAGCCCACAGTTATGTGTTCTAAACGTATTTTTTACTTGATTTCATTGTGTATTTATCATCAAAATGCATTAATAAAACTATAAATAACAATTATGAGTCACAAAAACACTTTTTTAACGACCATATTGGCCATTCAATATCCAATCATCACTGATTTTGAAAATTTTGAACATTTTCAAAGACTACTATTCACGAATAAATTCAATATTTAGAAGCTCCGAAAATTTTTTTAGATCGATTTCCAAACTTATTATACATCATAATACACGTACGAAGTCATATATACTAGTTTGAAATAACAAAAATACGTTTTGAATAGTCATATAGATTGCTCAATGTCAAACATCTTTTTTCGACATTTTTAAAATTCACGGGAATAGCCCACAGTTATATGTTCTAAACGTATTTTTTACTTGATTTCATTGTGTATTTATCATCAAAATGCATTAATAAAACTATATATAACAATTATGAGTCACAAAAATACTTTTTTAACGACCATATTGGTCATTCATTATCCAATCATCGCTGATTTTGAAAATTTTGAACATTTTCAAAGACTACTATTCACGAGTAAATTCAATATTTAGAAGCTCCGAAAATTTTTTTAGATCGATTTCCAAACTTATTATACATCATAATACACATATGAAGTCATATATACTAGTTTGAAATAACAAAAATACGTTTTGAATAGTCATATAGGTTGCTCAATGTCGAACATCTTTTTTTGACAGTTTTAAAATTCGCGAGTGTAGCCCACAGTTATATGTTGTAAACGTATTTTTTACTTGATTTCATTGTGTATTTATCATCAAAATGCATTAATAAAACTATATATACAATTATACGTCACAAAAACACTTTTTTAACGACCATATTGGCCATTCAATATCCAATCATCACCGATTTCGTAAAATTTGAACATTTTCAAAGAGTGACATTCACGAGTAAATTCAATATTTAGAAGCTCCGAAAGGTTTTTTTAGATCGATTTCCAAACTTATTATACATCATAATACACATACAAAGTCATATATACTAGTTTGAAATAACAAAAATACGTTTTGAATAGTCATATAGGTTGCTCAATATCGAACATCTTTTTTCCACATTTGACAAAATTCACGGGTAAAGCCCACATTTATATGTTCTAAACGTATTTTTTATTTGATTTCATTGTGTATTTATCATCAAAATGCATTAATGAAACTATATAAAACAATTATGAGTCACAAAAATATTTTTTTAACGAACATATTGGCCATTCGATATCCAATCATCACCGATTTTGTAAAATTTGAAAATTTTCAAAAAGTAATATTCACGAGTAAATTCAATATTTAGAAGCTCCGAAAAGTTTTTTAGATCGATTTCCAAACTTATTATACATCGTAATATACATACGAAGTCATATATACTAGTTTGAAATAACAAAAATACGTTTTGAATAGTCATATAAGTTGCTGAATGTCGAACATCTTTTTTCGAAATTTTTAAATTCACGAGTATAGCTCACAGTTATATGTTCTAAACGTATTTTTTACTTTCATTGTGTATTTATCATCAAAATGCATTAATAAAACTATATATAACAATTATGAGTCACAAAAACACTTTTTTAACGACCATATTGGCCATTCAATATCCAATCATCACTGATTTTGAAAAATTTGAACATTTTCAAAGACTACTATTCACGAGTAAATTCAATATTTAGAAGCTCCGAAAATTTTTTTAGATCGATTTCCAAACTTATTATATATCATAATACACATACGAAGTCATATATACTAGTTTGAAATAACAAAAATACGTTTTGAATAGTCATATAGGTTGCTCAATGTCGAACATCTTTTTTTGACAGTTTTAAAATTCGCGACTGTAGCCCACAGTTATATGTTGTAAACGTATTTTTTACTTGATTTCATTGTGTATTTATCATCAAAATGCATTAATAAAACTATATATACAATTATACGTCACAAAAACACTTTTTTAACGACCATATTGGCCATTCAATATCCAATCATCACCGATTTCGTAAAATTTGAACATTTTCAAAGAGTGACATTCACGAGTAAATTCAATATTTAGAAGCTCCGAAAGGTTTTTTTAGATCGATTTCCAAACTTATTATACATCATAATACACATACAAAGTCATATATACTAGTTTGAAATAACAAAAATACGTTTTGAATAGTCATATAGGTTGCTCAATAGCGAACATCTTTTTTCCACATTTGACAAAATTCACGGGTAAAGCCCACATTTATATGTTCTAAACGTATTTTTTATTTGATTTCATTGTGTATTTATTATCAAAATGCATTAATGAAACTATATATAACAATTATGAGTCACAAAAATATTTTTTTAACGAACATATTGGCCATTCGATATCCAATCATCACCGATTTTGTAAAATTTGAAAATTTTCAAAAAGTATTATTCACGAGTAAATTCAATATTTAGAAGCTCCGAAAAGTTTTTTAGATCGATTTCCAAACTTATTATACATCGTAATATACATACGAAGTCATATATACTAGTTTGAAATAACAAAAATACGTTTTGAATAGTCATATAAGTTGCTGAATGTCGAACATCTTTTTTCGAAATTTTTAAATTCACGAGTATAGCCCACAGTTATATGTTCTAAACGTATTTTTTACTTTCATTGTGTATTTATCATCAAAATGCATTAATAAAACTATATATAACAATTATGAGTCACAAAAATACTTTTTTAACGACCATATTGGCCATTCAATATCCAATCATCACTGATTTTGAAAAATTTGAACATTTTCAAAGACTACTATTCACGAGTAAATTCAATATTTAGAAGCTCCAAAAAAATTTTTAGATCGATTTCCAAACTTATTATACATCATAATACACATACGAAGTCATATATACTAGTTTGAAATAACAAAAATATGTTTTGAATAGTCATATAGGTTGCTCAATGTCGAACATCTTTTTTTGACAGTTTTAAAATTCGCGAGTGTAGCCCACAGTTATATGTTGTAAACGTATTTTTTACTTGATTTCTTTGTGCATTTATCATCAAAATGCATTAATGAAACTATATATACAATTATACGTCACAAAAACACTTTTTTAACGACCATATTGGCCATTCAATATCCAATCATCACCGATTTTGTAAAATTTGAACATTTTCAAAGAGTAATATTCACAAGTAAATTCAATATTTAGAAGCTCCGAAAGGTTTTTTTAGATCGATTTCCAAACTTATTATACATCATAATACACATACAAAGTCATATATACTAGTTTGAAAAAACAAAAATACGTTTTGAATAGTCATATAGGTTGCTCAATGTCGAACATCTTTTTTTGACAGTTTTAAAATTCGCGAGTGTAGCCCACAGTTATATGTTGTAAACGTATTTTTTACTTGATTTCATTGTGTATTTATCATCAAAATGCATTAATGAAACTATATATAACAATTATGAGTCACAAAAACACTTTTTTAACGACCATATTGGCCATTCAATATCCAATTATCACTGATTTTGGAAAATTTGAACATTTTCAAAGGGTAATATTCACGAGTAAATTCAATATTTAGAAACTCCGAAAACTTTTTTTAGATCGATTTCCAAACTTATTATATATCATAATACACATACGAAGTCATATATACTAGTTTGAAATAACAAAAATACTTTTTGAATAGTCATATAGGTTGCTCAATGTCGAACATCTTTTTTTGACATTTTTAAAATTCACGAGTATAGCCCACATTTAAATGTTCTAAACGTATTTTTTATTTGATTTCATTGTGTATTTATCGTCAAAATGCATTAATAAAACTATATATAACAATTATGAGTCACAAAAACACTTTTTTAACGAACATATTGGCCATTCAATATCCAATCATCACCGATTTTGTAAAATTTGAACATTTTGAAAGAGTAATATTCATGAGTAAATTCAACTTTTAGAAGCTCCGAAAAGTTTTTTAGTTCGATATCCAAACTTATTATACATCATAATACACATACGAAGTCATATATAATGGTTTGAAATAACAAAAATACGTTTTGAATAGTCATATAGGTTGCTCAATGAGGAACATCTTTTTTCGACATTAGACAAAATTCACGGGTATAGCCCACATTTAGATGTTCTAAACGTATTTATTATTTGATTTTATTTCGTATTTATCATCAAAATGCATTAATGAAATTATGTATAACAATTATGAGTCACAAAAATACTTTTTTAACTAACATATTGACCATTCAAAATCCAATCATCACCGATTTTGGAAAATTTGAACATTTTCAAAGAGTAATATTCACGAGTAAATTCAATATTTAGAAGCTACGAAAAGTTTTTTTAGTTTGATATCCAAACTTAGTATACATCATAATATACATACGAAGTCATATATACTAGTTTGAAATAACAAAAATACGTTTTGAACAGTCATATAGGTTGCTCATTGTGGAACATCTTTTTTCGACATTTGACAAAATTCACGGGTATAGCCCACATTTTGATGTTCTAAATGTATTTATTATTTGATTTTATTTTGTATTTATCATCAAAATGCATTAATGAAATTGTATATAACAATTATGAGTCACAAAAATACTTTTCATATTGACCATTCAAAATCCAATCATCACCGATTTTAGAAAATTTGAACATTTTCAAAGAGTAATATTCACGAGTAAATTCAATATTTAGAACCTCCGAAAACTTTTTTTAGATCGATTTCCAAACTTATTATACATCATAATATACATACGAAGTCATATATACTAGTTTCAAATAACAAAAATATGTTTTGAACAGTCATATAGGTTGCTCAATGTCGAATATCTTTCTTCGACATTCGACAAAATTCACGAGTATAGCCCACATTTATATGTTCTAAACGTATTTTTTACTTGATGTCATTGTGTATTTATCATCAAAATGCATTAATAAAACTATATATAACAATTATGAGTCACAAAAATACTTTTTTAACGACCATATTGGCCATTCAATATCCAATTATCACCGATTTTGGAAATTTTGAACATTTTCAAAGAGTAATATTAATGAGTACATTCATTACTTAGAAACTCCAAAAAGTTTTTTTAGTTCGATTTCCAAACTTATTATACATCATAATACACATACGAAGTCATATACACTAGTTTGAAATAACAAAAATACGTTTTGAATAGTCATATAGGTTGCTCAATGTCGAACATCTTTTTTCGACATTTGACAAAATTCACGAGTATAGCCCACATTTAAATGTTCTAAACGTATTTTTTACTTGATTTCATTGTGTATTTATCATCAAAATGTATTAATAAAACTATATATTACAATTATGTGTCACAAAAATACTTTTTGAACCACCATATTGGCCATTCAATATCCAATGATCACCGATTTTGTAAAATTTGAACATTTCAAAGAGTAATATTCACGAATAAATTCAATATTTAGAAGTTCCGTAAAGTTTTTTTAGTTCGATTTCATAACTTATTATACATCATAATACACATAGGAAGTCATATATAATGGTTTGAAATAACAAAAATACGTTTTGAATAGTCATATAGGTTGCTCAATGTCGAACATCTTTTTTCGACATTTTTAAAATTCACGGGAATAGCCCACAGTTATATGTTCTAAACGTATTTTTTACCTGATTTCAATGCGTATTTATCATCAAAATGCATTAATGATACTATATACAACAATTATTAGTCACAAAAACACTTTTTTAACGACCATATTGGACATTCAATATCCAATCATCACCGATTTTGTAAAATTTGAACATTTTCAAAGAGTAATATTCACGAGTAAATTCAATATTTAGAAGCTCCGAAAGGTTTTTTTAGATCGATTTCCAAACTTATTATACATCATAATACACATACAAAGTCATATATACTAGTTTGAAATAACAAAAATACGTTTTGAATAGTCATATAGGTTGCTCAATGTCGAACATCTTTTTTCGACATTTGTCAAAATTCAAGGGTAAGGCCCACAATTATATGTTCTAAACATATTTTTTATTTGATTTCATTGTGTATTTATCATCAAAATGTATTAATGAAACTATATATAATAATTATGAATCACAAAAATACTTTTTTAACGAACATATTGGCCATTCAATATCCAATCATCACCGATTTTGTAAAATTTGAAAATTTTCAAAGAGTAATATTTACGAGTAAATTCAATATTTAGAAGCTCCGAAAAGTTTTTTTAGATCGATTTCCAAACTTATTATACATCATAATAAACATACGAAGTCATATATACTAGTTTGAAATAACAAAAATACGTTTTGAATAGTCATATAAGTTGTTCAATGTCGAACATCTTTTTTCGACATTTTTAAAATTCACGAGTATAGCCCACAGTTATATGTTCTAAACGAATTTTTTACTTGATTTCATTGTGTATTTATCATCAAAATGCATTAATGAAACTATATATAACAATTATGAGTCACAAAAACACTTTTTTAACGACCATATTGGCCATTCAATATCCAATCATCACTGATTTTGGAAAATTTGAACATTTTCAAAGAATAATAATCACGAGTAAATTCAATATTTAGAAACTCCGAAAAGTTTTTTTAGATCAATTTTCAAACTTATTGTACATCATAATACACATACGAAGTCATATATACTAGTTTGAAAAAACAAAAATACGTTTTGAATAGTCATATAGGTTGCTCAATGTCGAACATCTTTTTGTGACATTTTTAAAATTCACGAGTATAGCACACAGTTATATGTTCTAAACGTATTTTTTACTTGATTTCATTGTATATTTATCATCAAAATGCATTAATGAAACTATATATAACAATTATGAGTCACAAAAACACTTTTTTAACGACCATATTGGCCATTCAATATCCAATCATCACTGATTTTGGAAAATTTCAACATTTTCAAAGAGTAATATTCACGAGTAAATTCAATATTTAGAAGCTCCGAGAAGTATTTTTAGTTCGATTTCCAAACTTATTACACATCATAATACACATACGAAGTCATATATAATGGTTTGAAATAACAAAAATACGTTTTGAATAGTCATATAGGTTGCTCAATGTGGAACATCATTTTTCGACATTTGACAAAATTCACGGGTATAGCCCACATTTAGATGTTCTAAACGTATTTATTATTTGATTTTATTTTGTATTTATCATCAAAATGCATTAATGAAATTATATATAACAGTTATGAGTCACAAAAATACTTTTTTAACGAACATATTGACCATTCAAAATCCAATCATCACCGATTTTGGAAAATTTGAACATTTTCAAAGAGTAATATTCACGAGTAAATTCAATATTTAGAAGCTCCGAAAAGTTTTTTTAGTTCGATATGAAAACTTATTATACATCATAATACACATACGAAGTCATATATACTAGTTTGAAATAACAAAAATATATTTTGAACAGTCATATAGATTGCTCAATGTCGAATATCTTTATTCGACATTGGCCAAAATTCACTGGTATAGCCCACATTTAGATGTTCTAAACGTATTTATTATTTGATTTTATTTTGTATTTATCATCAAAATGTATTAATGAAATTATATATAACAATTATGAGTCACAAAAATACTTTTTTAACGAACATATTGACCATTCAAAATCCAATCATCACCGATTTTGGAAAATTTGAACATTTTCAAAGAGTAATATTCACGAGTAAATTCAATATTTAGAAGCTCCGAAAAGTTTTTTTAGTTCGATATCCAAACTTATTATATATCATAATACACATACGAAGTCATATATACTAGTTTGAAATAACAAAAATACGTTTTGAACAGTCATATAGGTTGCTCAATGTGAAACATCTTTTTTCGACATTTGACAAAATTCACGGGTATAGCCCACATTTAGATGTTCTAAACGTATTTATTATTTGATTTTATTTTGTATTTATCATAAAAATGCATTAATGAAATTATATATAACAATTATGAGTCACAAAAATACTTTTCATATTGACCATTCAAAATCCAATCATCACTGATTTTGGAAAATTTGAACATTTTCAAAGAGTAATATTCACGAGTAAATTCAATATTTAGAATCTCCGAAAACTTTTTTTAGATCGATTTCCAAACTTATTATACATCATAATATACATACGAAGTCATATATACTAGTTTGAAATAACAAAAATATGTTTTGAACAGTCATATAGGTTGCTCAATGTCGAACATCTTTTTTCGACATTTGACAAAATTCACGGGTATAGCCCACATTTAGATGTTCTAAACGTATTTATTATTTGATTTTATTTTGTATTTATCATCAAAATGCATTAATGAAATTATATATAACAATTATGAGTCACAAAAATACTTTTTTAACGAACATATTGACCATTCAAAATCCAATCATCACCGATTTTGGAAAATTTGAACATTTTCAAAGAGTAATATTCACGAGTAAATTCAATGTTTAGAAGCTCCGAAAAGTTTTTTTAGATCGATTTCCAAACTTATTATTTATCATAATACACATACGAAGTCATATATACTAGTTTGAAATGACAAAAATATGTTTTGAATAGTTATATAGGTTGCTCAATGTCGAACATATTTTTTTGACATTTTTAATATTCACGAGTATAGCCCACATTTAGATGTTCTAAACGTGTTTTTTATTTGATTTCATTGTGTATTTATCATCAAAATGCATTAATGAAACTATATATAACAATTATGAGTCACAAAAATACTTTTTTAACGAACATATTGACCATTCAATATCCAATCATCACCGATTTTGTAAAATTTGAACATTTTCAAAGAGTAATATTCTCGAGTAAATTCAATATTTAGAAGCTCCGAAAAGTTTTTTTAGATCGATTTCCAAACTTATTATACATCATAATACACATACGAAGTCATATATACTAGTTTGAAATAACAAAAATACGTTTTGAATAGTCATGTAGGTTCTTCAATGTCGAACATCTTTTTTCGACATTTTTAAAATTCACGAGTATAGCCCACATTTAGATGTTCTAAACGTATTTTTTATTTGATTTTATTTTGTATTTATCATCAAAATGCATTAATGAAACTATATATAACAATTATGAGTCACAAAAATACTTTTTTAACGAACATATTGACCATTCAATATCCAATCATCACCGATTATGTAAAATTTGAACATTTTCGAAGATTAATATTCACGAGTAAATTCAATATTTAGAAGCTCCGAAAAGTTTTTTTAGTTCGATTTCCAAACTTATTGTACATCATAATACACATACGAAATCATATATACTAGTTTGAAATAACAAAAATACGTTTTGAATAGTCATATAGGTTACTCAATGTCGAACATTTTTTTTCGACATTTAATAAAATTCACGAGTATAGCCCACATTTAGATGTTCTAAACGTATTTTTTACTTGATTTCATTGTATATTTATCATCAAAATACATTAATAAAACTATCTATAACAATTATGTGTCACAAAAACACTTTTTTTAACGACCATATTGGCCATTCAATATCCAATCATCTCCGATTTAGGAAAATTTGAACATTTTCAAAAAGTAATATTCACGAGTAAATTTAATATTTAGAAGCTCTAAAAAGTTTTTTTGGATCGATTTCCAAACTTATTATACATCATAATACACATACGAAGTCATATATACAAGTTTGAAATAACCAAAATATGTTTTGAATAGTCATATAGGTTGCCCAATGTCGAACATCTTTTTTCGACATTTGACAAAATTAACACACAATTTAATTGCAAGATACAAAGATTTCGAACAAATAATAGTCGAGAACGTACTTCCATGATGGATTTCTTGAATGATTATGGAATTCTTTTTTAGCATAGTTGTGTCTCTATACCCACCCCCCAAAAAACAAAATGGTGCGGCTGAGCGTAAACATAAACATATTTTGAATGTAGCTCGAACCTTGAGGTTCCAGTCTCACTTACCTCTAACCTTTTGGGAAGAAAGTGTTTTGACATCTGTTTATCTCATTAACTACGCACCCACACCGTTACTTTCTTGCAAAACACCATTTGAGATACTATATAAACGGTCACCAACTTATGATCATTTGCGTGTATTTGGGTGCTTATGTTTTGTCGCCAAAATGTATTTTTATTGGCTATCCTTCAAGCCAAAAGGCTTACAAGGTCTATGATTTAGCCACAAAGAAAAAAATTCAAGTCATGATGTCATCCTTTATGATGATTCATTTCCATACTCCACTTCATCTGTACACACTGATATCAATTTATAGGTTTTGCCCTTACCTATCTTAGACCAAGGAACTGAGATCACCCCCAACTAATCCCTTACCTGCTAATCAAACTCACACAACGGAGCCTTAACCAGATTATCCTGATGACACTATGAGTCCACAAAACAATCCTCTACTTAGATGATCTGATCATGTTCGATAACCTTCCACCTGGCTTCGTGATTTTCATTGTCCAAAAGTCCTTACGCTGCCCTCCAACTAAATGGTCTCTTCGAAACTACTGTCCTAAAAGGTGTACGTTATCCTTTGTCTAATTTTGTTTCATATAACCATCTTTCTTCTTCCCATCGATCCTTTGTTGCTTCCATCACTAGTACTATCAAACCTACTACATTTGCCCAGGCAGAGCAAGATCCTAAGTGGAGCGAAGCCATGAATTTGGAGATAGAAGCTCTAGAAGCAAATGGCACCTGGACCTTCACTACATTGCCCCAAGTTATTAAAAAAAAAAAAAACCCCCATTGGTTGCAAATGAGTTTACAAAATAAAATATAACTCTGATAGTGTCATTGAGCGTTACAAGGCCCAACTCGTTACTAAGGGTTAGACACAAGTTGACGCCATGGACTACAAAGAAACATTTATTTACCCCAATTTCCAAGCTTGTTACTGTTAGATGTCTCCTTGCCATTGATGCAGCTAAAAATTGGTCTCTCCACCAGTTAGATATTTAGAATGCATTTCTTCATGGAGATCTTGATGAAGAGGTTTATATACTTCCATCGACGGGTTATAGTCGACAATGAGGAGAACATGGTTTGTCGACTTCACAAATCTCTCTATGGGCTAAAACAAGCTTCACAAAACTGGTATTCAAAGTTCTCTTATACCATACACAAAGCAGATTTCAAGCAATCCATGGTTTATTATTCTTTATTCACTAGAACACAAGGAGAGTCTTTCACTACAGTTTTGATCTACATGGTGTTAGAAATTGGTTTAAGAATTCGAGAAATTGACTAAATGTTTAAAAAAAAACTAAAGTGACTTTGTGTCAACTTGACCAAAATATGCAGACCCGGCCCAATTCGTTTAGGCAAAATAGTTTGCCACTTCGGAAAAACAGAGTTCGACCTGTCCGGTCAGGTCACGGAGGTCGAGAGGGCAGCACCCCTCGTGGGGGTTCGGGGGCAACACCCTCGAAAGAGAGTTCAAATTTCTCTGCATGTGTTGAAGGGTATATTTGGTATCTCGAAACCAATATCGAATGAATGAGAAATTAAGGAAAAGGTCAAAATCGGGTCAATTTTGACCATGCGATCGCATGGGTATTTTACACTGCGATCGCAACTTGCCTAAATTTTTAGCAGAATATTTTTTGGTTCTACCATGCGATCACAGGAGACAAAGCCATGTGATCATATGGTTAGCCTGTATTAAATTATGTATTCAAAAGTGTACCTTGCGATCGCATGGGTCTAAGCACGAACAGGCATGTTCTTTTGAAGTGTTGCATGATTTGGCTCCACACCTCTTCGTTCCCAACACTTCATCAACATTAAAAAAGACCCTTTGGACGTCCTTTAACATACAGAATTGATATGCAAATACAATCCACTCATATACTCATTCCTTGAACCAAATATATTGTATTTGTTGCATGATTTCTGGTTTTTCCATTTCTTTTTCACCTTTGGAGTACAAAACTGATTTTGGTTCGTTGTGCTTGTGTTTTGAAGTGCTACAAATACAAGTAGAAGTCGTTGTATCTTAGGAGTTGATTGCCATAAACCGTAGACAACGTTGCAGGGCAAATTCGACTTAAGGACAAAGTATTCAACACTTGCCTCGACTTACTTTTCATCTTTTCATTCGGTTTTCTCGTTTCCAGTCATTTACACAATAAATCTGCCAACACATGGATGATATGATAATTACAGGTAATGATCCAGTTGCAATAACATGCCTCAAAGATTTCTTCAACACATTTCCAAATCAAGGATCTTGGGAAGTTGAAATATTTTTTGGGAATAGAAATTGCTCGATCCAAGAAAGGTGTTTCTATCTCTCAGCGAAAATACATGTTGTGATAATCAAGCGACACTACACATCACATCTATTCAAGTACTACAATACTTAAAATGCACACCGAGACAAGGATTGTTCTTTCCAGCACAAAACGATTTAAAGCTAACTGGTTACTGTGGTGCAGATTGGAGAGGTTGTCCTACCACAAGAAGTTCAATTTCAGGTTAATGTGTTTTTCTTGGCTCCTCTCATCTCTTGGAAGAATAAGAAACAAACAACGGTATCTACCTCCTCAGCTGAAATGGAATATAGAGCAATGGCAGCAATAACTTGTGAACTTACGTAGCTGAGATACATCTTCAAAGACTTGCAATTTACTCTTACGAAACTTTATTGTGATAATCAAGCGAGACTACACATTGTAGCGAATCCAGTATTTCATGAACGTACAAAGTACATTGAAATGGATTGTCGTGTGGTTAGAGAGAAGATATAGTCAGGATGCATTGTTACTACCTACACTTCATCACAAACACAAGTTGCAGACCTAATGACCAAACCTCTTGGGAAAATAGTCTTTCATACTCATCTTCGCAAGTTGGGCACTATAGACTTCCATGATCAAACTTGAGAGTGAGTGTTGAAATCTATCAAGATTGGAATGTTAAATCTGTAAAGATTGGAGGCATAATCTCAGCATTTTTAATTAGGCATTTAGTTAGTATATATTTCCTTAATTAATTTTTATTGTTAGAATTTCCTATATAGCAAGACTTACTAGGTTTATTCCTTTTCTGGGGCTTATTGATAGTTGATGCCCTTGTATATAATTGTGTACGGATTCAATACAAAGTAATTGAGTGAAACATTTTCTTTCTCAATATCTTTCTTCTTTCCCAATTTTCATGTAGAAGTGACTTACTTTTGAAGGAAAGCAAAATTGTAACACGCCTTTAAGTAACAATTTCCAACAAATTATACCATAAAAAACTAGTTTATTTATCTTGAAGCACCAC
This sequence comes from Forsythia viridissima, assembly GCA_030279155.1. NCBI lineage: Eukaryota > Viridiplantae > Streptophyta > Magnoliopsida > Lamiales > Oleaceae > Forsythia > Forsythia viridissima. The sequence goes on along the minus strand of CM059033.1, from coordinate 71,661,027 downwards.
TTACGTTTTTGGTTAACATACTTGATAAGTGCATTTTGTGCACTTATTCGGGCCTTTAAACTAAGATTTTATTCTATTATTTTATTAATTTTTTACTTAGTTTAGTGTATTATTCTTCTTATTTCAGTTTTGGATCTGTTTATAAACAAATAGAGAAGAATGGACAGAAAGAGCAACAACTTGGTGAAATCAACAACTAAATTGAGTTTTTGAAGTGAATATCAAGAGCTAATTATTGGAGGATGAGAAAGAAGATAAAATCAATAAGTTTAAAGTGTGTTAGAGTGACAATGAAGAGTTGAATCAATAGATCAAACACCGGAAAGCCAAAGAACCGAATTGAGAAACTACCTACCGAAGTATGTGGAGAAATTCGAGCACAACTTTTGATATTAAAATCTGCAAAAGGCAAATGATATACCATTGAAAATATAATTGATTTACGAGTCCAACAGTTTTACGGATCTCAATTTAGAGTTTTCTACAAGAAGTTATTGCCATTTGAAAAACAGCCACCGCAAAGGAAACAGCATAAGCTGGGCGATCGCCTAGATAAATCTGGGCGATCGCCCAACCTTATTTTTCAACAGCATAATGGTTTTCCCTTGGCCTGGGCAACCGCCCGAGTTTTCACTTGACATTAGCTTCCTGGAATATCAATGAGCAACTTTATACCAACAATAATAATCGGAACTTTCCTTGGCCTGGGCGACCGCCCGGGTTTTCACTAGGCGATTGCCCAGTGTATTTTCGGCAGAAAATGAATTTTGTTGCCTTTTTTAGTTCTAATTCAATTAGGAAATCTTTTGGGCACGATTTTAATGATTTTTTTTTTTTTTTGAGATCTTTTGGGACACAATTAGGTAACTATAAATATGAGTTATTAACTCATAACAAATAGGCCAACTTGAAGCCGTTTCGTGGTTGTTTTTGGTGAAGTTTTGGAGAGAATGACGGAAGACAAATCAAGAGCGAAGATCAAGATTCATCCTTTCAAGATTAAAACAAAGATCAAGTTCAAGGTTTTATCTCCCAATTATTTTCTTCATATCCGGATGATGGCTTCTATGTTTTCTTCTTCTTTTTATTTTCTTCTTCTTAGCATGTTAGGTTAATTCTTTTAGTGTTCGGATCATGATGAAATTTGTATCACGATCCTTTAATTCTTCGAACCTAGTTTTTTATATTTAAGCATGTTTTAATTTTTGAATAATTGATATTGATTTTCTCTTCATCTACACTTATATGCGCAATAGTTGTATAATTCTTGTAGCTTGTTTTACATTTGAGATATGGAAAATAGGTTATACATAATATCAATTATCGTAGAATCCGATAGGAGATAGAGATATACTGCTACGATTTACGTGATCTCTAAGTATTCACAAATTCTAATGCATTCTTGTATGCTCGCATTCGTCATAGAAATATAGTCGGGTTGTATATAAGAATAGTTTTAATTCTACTCGAGAAAGATTATTAAATTAAATTAGGAATATTGATCTTCATAAGTAAATCATGTTATCAAATTTAATGGTTCGGGTTAAATGTAATTTATATAAGTGGAATCGAGATCCTAGTACGTTTTTCTTTTCTTTTCCAATTTTGAAGTACTTCTTCTTTAATTTAATCTCTTGTTTGTTTGAATTATAATTAGTTAATTAATTTTAGTTCATATTTTAATTAGTTTAAGAAACAAACTTTCAAAGTTAATTTGATTCGGTTAAAATTAATTTAATTTAATTTAACTATCTAAATCTTCGTGGGAACGATACTTGGACTCAATATCCACTTTATTACTTGAGCGATCTGTACACTTGCGGAACTATTAAACACATAAAATCGCTGACAATACTCATTGATTTTCGCAAAGTGGAATGTAGTAATACATTCCGATAAATTTGTTTAAATTGGTACTATTTTAATTTGTCTAATACTATCTAATCTTTCTCACTAAACGGTCAAAAGGGGTCAATATGATTTGTATAGAGAAATTAAATGCAATCTCATGCACATGAAAGAGCTTTGGAGTATTGCTACAGATTGATTTATCAAACAATGGGGTAGAGTCATTTCCAATGAGGAAATTTTTGGCTCGTGTATGATACAAGTTGAGGTTGTTGGACTACGCTTTTATGATTTGAAATGTAACTTTTTGCTATTGAATCTCGAATGTTGGTTTTAGGGATTCAATTTGGACCATTTGATGAAAGTATTTAAAACAAGTTTTTTTTACTATTCAGCAAACGTCCAACTCTTTGTTTTATCTGTCTTGACTGCGCTCTAATTTTTTCCCTCATCCATTCTTATCTTTGTCTTCTTTATTATTTGAGCAAGAGACTAATAGAGATCTTCTTTGTGCGAGATTGAGAGAGGTGTGTTTCAGAAGTCAATTTTTGATTGACTCTCGACTCTAACAAAACTGTAAAGCGTGTGTGTTTAGATCTTGATGGTTTCTAATGTAGTGAAGCCAAATCTATGTAAGTAGAGCTTCAATGGGACATAGTCAAGTGGTTGGTTGAACCCGGTACTCTGGACATAAAATCTGGTATTCTTGTTTGTTTTGTGATATTATTTCTTGAGATTTGTTTGTGTTTGTAAAGGGGTAAATAATAAACCAAAAATCATTTCCGGAAAAGCAAAAAGAAGAAATAAACAGAAAGCAAAAAAGGGGTATATTTGAGTGTGAAGCAATAGCATTGGAAATGAAAGAAAGCACTTTACAATAATAATAAATAACCAACATCAACAAATTAATGTCTGATACATGTGAAGTTGTGAACTCTGACACCCTTGTTTGAAAACGTTAATTTCCGAAATATATGCTCACATTTTAAATCAAACGAGTGACGGAGGAAGTAACAAAATCCCATCAACTGTTAACTATTCATTCCTTTATTTTAAATCTTTAAGTGGGCAGAAACACTGAAACAGCAACTCTCAGTTTTGAGTAATTTTCAGGGAAATTCCATTCCATGGACATCACTCAATTCCACCACTCTTCCACACACTGTTACATAAATGCAGTGTCTTTATTATTATTTCTAAGTGGGATTAATGCACTGGGCATCAACTACGGCCAGGTCGCCAACAACCTCCCCTCCCCGGAGGCGGTTGTCCCCTTGGTCAAATCCATGGGAGCCACCAGGATCAAGCTCTACGACGCAGATCCACGCGTCCTCAAGGCTTTCGCTAACACTGGTATCGAATTCATAGTTGGTGTTGCCAATGAGGATTTAGCCAAATTGAGAGATCCAAAGCAAGCCCAAGCTTGGGTCAAAATCAATGTCCAGTGTTACTTACCTGCCACAAAAATCACTTGCATTGCGGTCGGAAACGAAGTGCTCACATACAATGACTCCATTCTATCCTCCAATCTTCTCCCTGCCATGGAAAGTATCCACACTGCTTTGGTCAATCTCAACCTTGATAAGCAGGTTATGGTTACCACAGCCCACAATTTGGCTGTTCTTGAAACTTCTTATCCTCCATCTTCAGGGGCCTTCCACGCAGACCTAACTCAGAAATTGTCTTGCATCCTGGATTTCCATTCCAAAGTGGGCTCCCCATTTTTAATCAATGCCTATCCATATTTTGCGTACAAGTCGAATCCTAAGCAAGTGTCGATTGATTTCGTGCTCTTTGAGTCCACTTCAGGAGTAGTAGACCCTGTTTCGGGCCTGCACTATGATAACATGTTCCATGCGCAAGTTGATGCAGCATATTCTGCAATGGAGAAGCTTGGGTACAAGAAAGTCTGTTTGCAGATCTCGGAGACAGGGTGGCCGTCCAAGGGGGACTCCAATGAGGCCGGGGCCACACTGGAAAATGCCAGAAAGTACAATGGGAATCTGGTGAAGCTGATTGCAGAGAAAAAGGGGACACCAATGAGGCCTAATCTGGATTTGAATGTTTATGTATTTGCTTTGTTCAACGAGAATATGAAGCCCGGTCCGACGTCTGAGCGGAATTTTGGGCTTTTCAAGCCCGATGGGACCCCAGCGTATAATCTCGGATTCAATGTATCAGGCTCCATGACTACCAACACGACCAGCGAAGGTGGCTCTCCGGTGACAGAGCCTCCGAAGGAGGAGGGGTCTCCGACGGTGGGAAGCTCTTCATCCGGCTACTTGTCCATTACTTCTGATTCGGTCAGTCTTTTTTAACTTTTCTCATTGTATCTGCTTACAATTTTACTGCCCAGAATTTGCCATATTTTGAAAATGACTGTGAATGAATAGTAACTTCCTTTTTCCATTTTCCCTTTTTTTTTTTGTCAAAATAGTTTTATTGTTATTATATGATTACAAGTGTTTATGTAGCATTGGTATTATTATTTTTATTTTGAAACCCAAGTAACCGTTGGTTCATCAAAGAAATAAAATTTAAAAAAAAAAAAAAAGGGAATATAGCGACACCGAGTAAATTCTCGAGCTCGCAAAGCCACTAAAGCTAAAAGCTGGCCACACAAGTTCATGATCTACCCTTTAACATTGGTATTATATGATTAATAATTGGTGTCTAAAATTGCAGGAGAGAGTTTGTTTGACCTTATCATTTTTGTGCCTCCTCCTTATGATGGTTTCACCATTTCAACAGTGGCTGGTCTGATGGATTTTTGCTTCAGGTTAGGAAAAGGAAAAATTCCATTCCCATTCTTATACGCAATAATAATTAATAATTAACTTGTTTTTTTTTTTTTTTTTTTACTTTTTCTATAGCCCATCCAATCCAATCACTTTTGACATTCACTCCAGGAGAAAGATGCTTCATGCTGCTGCTTTTCCACTTTTAGGCTGGCACTCAAATATTCTTTTTACTTTTTTCCCTCTTTGTATTTTGTTTAGTATTAATCAATTTTTTGCTTAATAAAAGTAGCAGACATTCCATTAAAACATAAATCTTACTTTTTCTAGCATATTAACAACTACGATTATATGGTTGCACTTTTATAAAATCAGCAAGGCATGCTTGAATATGACAATGATTCATAGCAAAAGAACTCAGACCTAAACATGCACAATGCAATAATGCATTGCAATTTTATGTCTATCAACTTCAGAAAAACCACAAAATATAATTAGTGAATTTAAGAATGTTTACCTTGTTAGCTTTTTAGACGTCGTGAAAAGCTTCTGATGATTACCAGTACCACTGTAAACTAATTAGGACTGACCAAAATATTTTCTTCAACAAAGGGTTGTGAGAAATTCTACAAACCTGACATAATAACCCAGAGTTACATTTTGCACATCAAAATACACCTTTACATCTTTCTTCATATTACTGTCAACAAGTCATACAAAATAATATGAAATGGCATTTTAACACTTGTTACACTCACCAATAGGAAACCACTGAAGATGCACCTGACTAAAGGATGACAAAGGCTAAAAGGTGCCAACTATAATTAGAACCTAACCAGTCATACAGAAACTAAACTAAAATATCAGCATGTTAATTACATAGAGCTAATCATAATGAAAATCTATCGGACCTCATCAGAGCTAGCAGAAGCCTCATTCCCAGCTAAAGATGTCCCACGACCCTGTATCTCTTCTTCGCTGGACATACTATCTTCACTGGTATTAGAAAAGGATTCACTTTCATCGTCACTAACAACATCTGCCCGGTGTCTCCTAACAATACCTTTTCCTTGTAAAGCAAGTCGCCTTCGCTTTCTAGCTTTTCGTTTACCTTTAGGAAAGTCTTCCTGATGCGACTCAAAACTCTTACTCCCAACATCCTTTGCATTTCTGTCTTTATCATCATCGTTATCCTCAGATTCAATACTAGCAGAATCAGTGTCAACCTTACGTCGCTTCCTACTTGCACTGGTCTGGTAGAGAATTGTTCAACCTCACATTCAGTTAAAATTACGAAGCGTGTTCTAGCATAGCAATAAAACTAAAAAAGCAGTCATCTCAAAAATATTACAAGCAAATAGTCTTTTGCAGCTTCAAGTATAAAGTAAAAAAAGACTTTTGAATTTTATATTTTGCAGGAGTAAGCACAGAAATTCCCACCCGCACAATATGTTTCACATTAAATGTCGAGATTATTGGTAGAGAAGGAGCATATAAAACCAACTGTTTCACTTTTTTATATATATATATATAGTAAAGAAGCCCTCTCTGCACAAATTTGTTGCATAAAACACAGTACAGTAGATAGGAGAAATGAAAACCTAAAAGCATGCAAATTTAGCATTGGGTAGGAACGATTTGGAAATATTTTTTATGTGAGCTTGCGTTTTTCACCGGTGAGGGAGTGTTCTTATGCTCAAAGTTCTGAGTCTCAACATTGCTTCAGCGATCAATGTAACTAATGGACAAGATAGTTGCTAATGAAAATGCAGAATGTAAAAGTTCTATAAGATAGCAAAATGACATCTCGATTTGCTCGAAAATAATAAGGCATACTCCTGAGAAAGAGTTAAAAATATAATTTTGAGAGATTACAAAACCATACCTTGGGACCACGATCAACCAAGCGAGCCCATTCACTTCGATTTCTCAGACAATCAAGAACAGCCTGGGAGTGACTTGAATACGCATAACGCTCTCCATTATGCTTCCTCAAGTGAGGCCAATGCTGCAGAGATGTGAAAATTGAAAAAGATACTATTCACAATTTCATTTCAAAAATAAAGAGCTTGGGAATGCAGAATAGCAGCTTATCTATTTGATCAAAACACGCACCGGTACAACTGCATTACATAGTTCTTCGTATGTCATGCGTTTGCCTTTACTCATAATCTCAGCAATCAAACCTATAATAAATACATGAGATGAGGGGAAAATCTAACAGTTGCCACCATACTGGAAAGAAAAATTTTGAAGATTCATTTCCACAAAACAGCACAAACCAGGTAAAGTGCGATTGGTAGGACGGCCAACCATCCCCTGATCTTCTAGAGAGATGTTCCTAGGTGAGTGGCGCATAGATGATAAATTGTGTCCATTTGCATCATCAGCAGATGATAAACTGCTGTTCAGATTTGCTGTGGTGACAGCAGAGTTACTTGTCTTCATTGGGTGAGTACCTTTAACTGATCCACCATCAGCTTCTCTTTTGGAAACAGAATCTGAGATGTATCCAGGATCTCGTTTCCTGTTATCACGTGAAGAAGGCCTCTTAGCTTCATCATCAACCTCCCGAGAACCATGTGAACCATCTTTAGCAAAATCCTTGGTTTTTCTTCTAGAACCCTGCAAAATATATAAACATGAGACAAGTTACCTCGACAGAATAAGTCAAAAAACCATATGGCCAAAAGCTCACCGAACAGAAAAGTCAAGCACGCTCACCAAGCCATGATCTTTTCCTCCACTACTAGATGTTCGCTTCATTAGCGAGCTTGTCGCTGTAGTAGATGTTAACTGAGGTAGACTACCAGCATGACGCATGCGTGGTACGCGAGGCACTCGAGGAGAACTATTGAGTTCTTGATGCAAAAGTAGAGCAAGCTGCATATGACATAGCAGACGAGGATAAGATTTCTTGAAAAAGAGTAAATGGAGAGACTGATAGTTCTGTTCATACCTCTTCATCACTCAGTAGTGTGGATACACTTGAAGATGCTGGAGCATGCAATAAGGACGCATTCCCTCTAGATGATGATTGGATACCTGACTGATTAATCTTTTCCCCTTTAAGAGTTACAGCAGAATCAGTAGCTTTATTCTGCACATTTGACACAATTTCTGTCTGCTGTGAACTTGCACACTCAACAGAGCCTGGAGTAGCAAATACATGCGACACAGAAGGTTCTTTGGTGGAGGAATGAATTGTGGAGTCCTTTGAATCAGATGGGGCTCTCTTAGAATCTGAAGCATCTGATAACTTGGCTGGCTGAGAAACTTTTGATGCAAAACTAAGAGATCTTGGATGTTCTTTCGCTATTTTCTTCAGCCTCCCGCATTTCTCTTCATCCCTTACTACATTAGTTGAGGCATTATCTTTCACACTTCTAATTTTGCTGTCAGAAATTCCCTTCTGTCTACTACCAGTATATTGATTTTGATTAGTAGCAGGAATGTGACTGTCAGAAGATTTTGATATCGCAACACTGACTGAAGTTGAAGGGGATTTGCCAACAGAGACTACTACTTTACGCTTATATGAAGTTGTTGAATGGTTTGTGACTGAGCCACTGGATTTAGATGAATTTGAAATCGGTTTTAAACCATGTTTATGTCCTGACGACCTTTGTCTTGCTCCCGTGGAACCTTCTGAACCTGTTGGTTCTTGCTTAGATTGATCAGTGTCGCCTTGCAATTGATTAGTTTTGTCGTTTGAATTACAAACATCTAGCATCCTATCACCATCTAGCACCTGGTGGTCGTTAGCTTCTGGGCCTATTATTGAGTTGTCAGTCACTTTATCATTGTCAGACAAAAGATCAATGGAGGATTCTGGGTGTTGGGCAGCAGCTCTCATGCTCTCCAACTTAAAATCACATGGAGATAAAGCAGGGACATTGAAGCATCCATGGTTATCAACATCTACCTCTGCTTTCAATTTCTTAACAGGCTGCGAAGAAATGGCAATTTCAATATTTGAATATTGGGCATTATCTTGAGCAACGGGCTCTATGTCATGCAAGCCAATCCCAATGCTTCCGGTTCCAACTCCTCGAATATCTCCAAGATCGCCGACCACAACCTAATTTCAAAATAAAAAAGTATCACTCCAACAAAAATCATACAACAGAAAATTTGAGGATACTAAGATCGCCGACCACAACCTAATTTCAAAATAAAAAAGTATCACTCCAACAAAAATCATACAACAGAAAATTTGAGGATACTTCAAGGAATGTACTTACAAGGCCTATGACCTCTTAAAAAGCATTTGTAGATATGTAATCAAGAAAAGAACAGCTTGCAACAACTCGAAGGAAACAGGTCATCTAAAAAGACTGTGTTAACCACTGCTGGAAAGGACTTCATGACCAAAAATACAATCAGCATATATCTAACGTCTAATCATTGAAATGCACTCAGAGCAGATGTGAAACATGATGTATATGTCCAGCAAAACACTGAGAATCATGCTATTTTTTCTCATTTTGATTTTAATTTTCCTTTATATTTATGGGACCATAATTGCTAGGCATCGAGCTAATTATTTGCACTGGTTACAAGCAAACCGTCAATGAAGCTTGTTGATATCAAGGTGAAATTAGATAGAAGCAATTTTGTTCAGTAGTAGACACAAAAAACTTGCTGCATAATCTTATAATAGTCTGATAAAACATCAGTTTCTGTGGCATGTAGAAAAACTAAACTGATGAGAAATATGATTTCCATCATTCTTTACAATCTTTCAAAAATCATTTTACTCTTCTAAACCTAGTTTGTCCTTTGTTAGAACTCAGAAATTTCAAGATGGGTATTTTCCTTTGCAAATCCTAGTCAACCTTTTCTATGACTTAAATCATAGTTGATGACACATCATAGGAGAAATTAAGTTTTAGACTTATTCCCCTAAACATCATAAACAAGCTTTCCTTCATATCCCTCGATGTCCTTGCTATGACTTAAAAAATCATGACTAAATATGATACAACGAAGGGTAAAAGACAAAGCCACGATAAACCTAGTCTTAACAGATTCATAAAGATTCATAATCTTAAACAGCATTGTCTTATAAATAAAGCCCCGCAAGTTTAGATTAACTCCGAGATTAAATAGAGCTAGCTGAATGGCTTTTCATGAAGTTATATTGATGAAAGACTGAATATTCATGTCAAACAACAATATGGGAATTACTTCGTGTGCATTTAGCTATACCTCTTCTTTTACAGGATTGCTCTGAGAATCATGGTGTTCTACCAATGATGCAACATCATCATTGGTTTTAAATGAGATATCAGACCTCGCCAAGACTCGATATCCACCGTCTTCCCTTGGCATTGCACCACCTGAAGAATCATTTCTAAAAGTTGCCTGCTCCCTTGAAGCTATATCAGTAGAAGTATCACAAAGAACATGAGAGAGTTGATCACCAAGAAAGTTCTTGCTGCCTTGAGTATCAAGGTTGCAAGCCTTGGAGTTTCTGTCTTCAGAAAATTCCAATTGTTTTCCATCGCTTGAGAATGTGGAAGCTAGTGATACATTCGAAAAACAAAATTTGTGAGTCAACATATGCACAGTTCGGGCAGAAAAATGCCACTCCATCTTATTTTTCTGAAGAAATTTTCTTAGAAACTAACAAAATTCATATTGCCAATTAAAAAGGAAGAATCATAACTTAAAATTAAGAAGAATCACAGAGTATATGAAATACCTGCTTGTGACGAAAGAACAGCTCGTTTTTTAGAATTTCCCTCTTTCTCAATTTTTCCAGCCGTTTTTTTTGCTTGTTGATCCTTCAAAATTTCCAGCTCCTCTTTTTCATTCTTTCTAGAGTGTGCCGTGGTAGGCTGCACTAAGCTTCTCTCCTTCATATGTTTCGGAGACAATAACTTGTGCTCGTGTGGCTTGCCTTCTTCAACAGAACTTTTTACACCAATTGAATCCACCACAGGAGTGAGCGAAGTATTTTCCTTTTCCTTTGACAGAGAGTATAAGACACCCGCACCGTCATCAACTTGATTCCCATTTTGATCACCACTTTTCCTATGCACCTCCACTTCTTTTTCTCCATTGACATCATCATCCCACCATGGAAACTCCTTGTATTGAAAATTAAACTTTTTTGGCACATAGCCGGTTGCCTTCCACAATTGTGGACCAAAAACTGATGACATTTGTGCCCCTGAGAACAACCCAGGATCGCCACCCGGCACCCCTTGCACATGAACCCTCTCTTCCATGGGGATATCAGTCCACAGCCTAAACGGCCTACGTGAGGAAACACTGGCTGGATTGTCCATCCTGAGCGTTTTGGTAGGCAATTCAACTAAAAACTGTGCGACCTCTGTCTCCTCGCTCTCATTCCTCACACTAGCACTGTTCTTGATCTTACACTTGTCGCAAGCAAAGGATTTATCGCTCTTGACGAACCGTGAACAGCGCGTGTGCACCCAAACCCCGCACTCATCGCAATTCACCATCTCCTCGCCGTCGTCAAAATTAACACCGCAGACGCAGTCGACCGTCCATGAGCCATCCACCCAGTCGTCGTGTGGGTCAGAGTTGGGAAGTCGATGCGACCCGCTCTTCATTTCTACGTAAAATCACCTAACCCTAACTCTAATTTCAATCAAACCCTAATTTTCATAAATCTCAAATATAGTTCTATATTCAACGCCCAAGACATTGAAATTCTCCCAGATAGTTATCCTTTAAAATACAAATAGAGAGCTGAATTAGAGAAAATGTACCTTGGCAAACATTGTTCAACTTGGCTGATTTGTATGTCTGTTTGGGGAATATCCAGTGGATAGGTTTGTTTGAGAGAAAAAAATGACGGACGGAAGTCAGAAATGCAAATGGGGTGACGAAGTGGTGTCCGTCACGTTTTCACGTGGGTAGCTTTAGCGCTTCTCCAAAATATACCCAATTTGTGACTTTTGGAAGATCCCACACTATATGTGATTATTGTTAGTGTTTTTAAATTAGTTAAATATTATTTTTATTGATTAGTGATATAGTATACGCAATAATTCTTGTGTCTATTGACCACGCACCACATTTAGAGGTGGTAAAATTAGTTCGATTTGTCGATTGGTCCATATAACCCGTCTAAAAAGGTAGGGCTAGCCGTGGCCTAAAAAAATCGTGCTAATATGGCCCAGCCCATCTAGCTCGCGGGCTAGCTCGATTTTGAATTTTTTTTTCCTTCTTCTTAACACTAATCATTCATTTTGTGAATAGTCTCAATACATAATCCAAATAATATCAATCTAAAATGATCTAAGCTTAAGTCACTAATAAACATTAGTCCAAAAATTTCAAGATCCAACATAAAATTGTTTTGATTTAATTAAAATTTAGTTTAATTTAAATTTCAATCTAAAATATATTTGGTGTGACAAGTAAATTATTTATTGTAAATTTACTTATAAGTAAATTTTTTAATTTAAGCCAAATATGCTTATATCTCAAAGCAATAAGACTAGCATGCTTTTAATATTTGTATTTTTTTTAAATATCTCTAAAAATAGTTTACAATTAACAAAAAAATTTATTATTTTAAGAAAAAATTGATGTTTATCTATTGACTAATACATAAGAGCCTCAATTTTATAAATTAACCTCTTTAAAAATCTCAAAATATAAAGTCTAAATTTATCTAAGATTGTATTTGATATATAATGTATTAGATTGTATAAAAAATTTATTTAAAAAAAGAAAATTAAGACCAAATTAGACCAATGGAATGGATTGAGCTAACATATTTCTAACATATACAAAACTTGGCTGGACCACCCCAGTCCAATTTCATGTGGCCTTGTTCTGGCGGGTTAGGCTGACCCAACACAGTCCATTTGCCAATTATAACCACATTGGTCACTTTTTAAAAAGTTGTGACAACTTTTTTGAACTTTTTAAAGGAGTTTTTTCACAAATAACCACAATAAATAAACTATTTCTTAAAATACTATCATATTTTTTTATTCTAAAAATACTGTTTTTTTATTTTTGTAACACTTTTTGTTACATTTGTTACATTTGTTATTTTAGTTATAATAAATGTGTTACATTTGTTATTAACAAACATAACAAATGTAACAACAATTGTTATAAAAATAAAAAACATATTTTTAGAATAAAAAAAGTTAAATAGTATTTTTTAAATTATTTTATATTTTGTAGTATATGGTGAAATTATCACTTTTTTAAAAAATTACCAATATAGTGATGACATGTGGACATTGGACACCATAATTAGTGTTCACTATGGGTGCTATATCACTACTTTATTTTTATTCATATATTTTGTATTATTTATTTTTTATTTATATATTCTATAATACATACTGTTTATAATTTAAAATAAAAATTTACTAAACATATTATTTACTTTAAATTTAAGGGTAAGCTAGTCACTTCTTGATGTTAAATTGTCGATTTTTTGTTTATTTAAATGGGTTCTAATTTTACGATTTCTTATATATATATATAATTGGATTGGTATTCAATATTTTTAATTGAACCGACTAATTTGATTTGATTTAGTACTTGTCTGGGAAAAAAAATTAGATTATAAGTTTGAATCTTACGAATAATATAAATAAATAATTGATAAAAATTGTAAATTCTACAAAATGTGTATATAAAAATAATATTTTAGATTTGCATAATAAATGTATACGTGGTCTTCATATAGTGAGTCTATGCAATTATTCTCACTTCAATTGTTGAAATCAGTGTTCTAAAATGTTCTTCTAGGCACGCCTAAGTTTGATGTCTGACCTTGCCGCCTCATCCAACATTGCTCATTTTTGTGCATCGACCGCGCATTGTCACGCTTAAACGCGCCTAAGCTCAATACCCGATATCACCGCCTTATCGCGCATTACGCATTTTAAAACCTTGGTTGATATAGAGGCTTTAGTGCAAGCAATTCTATGGGATTATACCAGGATAGTTTGAGTAGTGGAGAGGTTATCAATCTCACTCCCTTTGAGTGATTATGCAAGTATTTTACTTGATCGAGTCTAATTCAATTACTAATTAGTGTACTTCAATTGTGTTGGCCTCCGATCTAGTTCTGCCACGTCAGATGCTACTTTATTCATCAGTCAAGTAGGATGTGTTCGACTTGTATTGATACTCCACAACTCCCAGGTCGGACCTCATGGCTAATCCTGACTTCGAGTCCACCGTGGTCCTTAATTCAGTTCGGACATCGTCCGTGGAACTCCAGGTAGGACCTATCAGATCCAACGTCATACTCACGTCATCAGCATGGCTTGTCCTGTTCATCTGTCAGATGTTACTTCGCATTAAATGCCCCAAAAAGAGAATGTCTTGTAAGCATTAAATGTCTAGTTTGGCCATTTAATATCTAGCTTAGCATTAAATAGAGTGAATCATTACATATTTTCTTATAAATATGAAACATAAATGTCCTTCGAGTCCGAAATTCAATGGCTGATAATAAACAACATACTCAAAAAGAGCTTACAAACATGTTTTATGTTACAATTCTCGTATCTAGCTCAGTTTGACCATGTCTATTCTAAATACTCGATATTAAATTGATTTGGAAAGTGCAGCATCATTTTCCAACGTCAACCAATTGAATTAATTGATTCTTCCAAATTATTATTATCTGTACACGCATACATCAACTTATGCAAATATAAACAATGATAAATTTCATGGAAACTACTAGAATCCCGTGTGCTTCAAGTTGTACCACGTCGGTGATTTTGTAGGGGTACTTTAAATAGAAGGATACCAAAGTGGATAAAAAGAAAAAGAAAAGCAAATGGTCTATATATGCTTCTCCTAATTCATATTTGACTGGAATAATGCTCGAAAAATCAATTTGCCATGCCATGCCCCCCCTAGACTCACTAGCTAGGTCATAAATAGTAATTTGCCCCATTTCCTATAAAAACAGTCCTATGCATTTTGGTAATAATTATTAAGGAAATTCTCACTCATTGTCCCCAAATATTATCACTTGTCTCACTTGGATTCCCATTCATTTTTATTTTATTTTTTTGGTCGCATTTTTTTTATGTACACCTTCCGTCAAATAGTCACTAGAAAGAATTGGGGACTTAGCGTGTGTTTGATTGTAAGCAAGAAATTTGAGTAGAAAGAAAATAAATTCCATGAAATTGAATTGTCAAGAAATTATTGATTGAAAAATAAAATAAATGTGGCCAAAACAAGGAAAACGTGGCCAAAATAAGAAAAAATATTTTCCTTGAAAACAAGAAAAATGTGGCCAAAACAAGGAAAATGAAAAAATGTTTACATGGGAAAAAAAAAGTTGCAATCAAACACAACATGGAAAATAAGTGAGAAAATATTTTTTCCATGGAAAATATTGTGCAATCAAATATGTCAATTAGAAAATAGGTGGAAAAAATGGATTTTCTATAGAAAACTATGTGCAATCAAACAGAGCTTTAAGTTATGGGTAGAAATAAATACCCCTTGTCCTTACATGCACCAAAAACGACAGTTTGGGAACCCAATTGCAACAAGAAGTAATGTTTGAGAACTGTGGGTGAGAATTTCCCTAATTATTACATACTAAATAAAATGTTTTCCTAGTGATATTTTCTTTTTCCATCTTTATCTAACCATTTTGCTTTTGGCCGGTCGGATGAGTAAAGTGCTAAAGCAAAAAACTCCAACCATTGACTAGTATTCATAACCCGCCAATTCTTTTTATCATCTCGGTATTGGGTACCCTACCCTCCAAAAATATGAAGCCTGCTGACATTCAAGAACAGAAAGAAAACTGACTAGTTGCTGCTGAACAACTGATGGGAAACTGCTTATTTGGAGGCATGGGAGAGTGCAACAATGAAGTGATAAGAGTTGTAAATTCCAATGGTGGAATCATGGAATTTTACGCGCCAATAACTGTGGAGTCCATCACCGATGAATTCCCTGGTCATGGCATTTTTAGAAGACATGACCTCTTCTGGAATCCACTCCCTCACAACCAAGTATTAGTAGCTGGAGAATCTTACTACCTCTTAGCACTACAAGACAGCAAATCAGGCAAAACTACTAGTAATCCCCCGCAAGTTGGGCACGTGAGATCAAACAGTGTGCCTCATCTTTCCCTTGTCACCATCCCTCCATACAGGATGTCTTTGGATAGCCAGCAGGGATTAGGATTACTGAAAAGGTCCTACACTAAAACTTCTGAATCCTTTTCCTGCAACAGGTATTATGGGAATTGTGGTGGATTTTGGAAAGTGAAGCTGGTTATTAGCCCCCAACAATTGTTGCACATTTTATCAGAGGAGGGCAAAACGGAGGAGTTGATTGACAGTGTAAGAGCTGTGGCAAAATGTGGGAATAATATTGGAATAGTCGACTCTATGCCCTTTTCCGATCAATGGAGTCTTTCCAGCAGTAGAAATTAATGCTTCCTCCACTGCCAACTCCTCCCCCCCACCCCGGCTTTTTTGTTTCTTTAATTCTTCTAGTTCTACCTCCTATCATGTACGCTTATAAGGTTTCGTTTCAGCTAATTTCGTTTCCTCTTTGATTCTTGTTTCTTATATATATATTTACTTTGTGAATTCCAGCCAGCAGTAGTATAATAGTCCCTCCATCTTCATTGCATTTGCAACATTGAATCATTCATGAGTTAAACTGACTTTTTATATCAAATCCCTTTCTTGCAAGTTACAATCTATCTAGTTAAGTTCACTATATAACACTTCAATAATATTGAACTATGCATGAACTTATCATTAAATATTAAAGAATTTCAGTTTGGCATTGAACTGTTACAACATATTTGGGAGGAACAGAGTAGTGTGATATTAAACATACTACTATGCACGATTTAACGAAGACATAATCTTGAAAAAATTCAACTTGGGAATCACTGACACTGATTTTTTTACAACATTTTGGTTATAAAAAGGATGTCTAAATCACATTTGGAAGGACCGCGAAATGTTTGTGCCTCTAATCACGATACAAATCCAACCAAAATTGAACTATTGTTGTATTAATCTTTTTGTTTCTTATGTCACTTACGTAAATTTGTTCTCAAAGTACTCAAAATAATTACTCAGAGTGTATAAATCATCTTAAATCAGTATCAGTAGATTGACCTCAAGGAATAAAATCAACAGCAATGCCAATGCTTTCAACATGACCTGAATGCCAAGATCTTGTACTTTTGATGGCTTAAACATTGAGACCTTGTAGTCCTACGGTCAAGTTTAGCCACTTGAGTTGGGGATTACTGGCATTTTAATAGTATACCATATAACTCAATGAGTTACAAACCCTATATATTAATTTTCTTCTCCAAAATCCAATTGAAATATCTATCTTTGGATTCTTGATTTTTTTCTGACAGGCATGAAGCAAAGTTTTTTCTTTTCAGCCCAATATAGAATTGGAAGAGGTTAGTGTTGGAAATTGGTTTAAAATGTTGATAAATTAACTAAGTGACTTCGTGTCAACTTAGCCAAATATACAAGTCCCGACCTAATCCGTTTAGGCAAATTTATTTGCCACTTCGACGCACGCTTCGGGGGCAACGCCCCCGGACAAAAATTCAGATTTATCTGTATGTTTAAAGGGTATATTTGGCATCTCGAAACCAATATCGAATGAATGAGAAATTACGAAAAAGGACAAAATCGGGTCAAATGTTTGACCATGCGATCGCACAGGCATGTAAACCTGCGATCGCAATATGGCTAAAATTTTAGCAGAGTGTATTTTGGTCCTTCCATGCGATCGCAGAAGGCAAAGCCTTGCGATCGCATGGTTAATCTGGATGAAGTTCTGTTCCATTTTTTGTACCTTGCAATCGCAGCTTGGTTAAACCATGCGATCGCATGGGTTTGCATGAACAGACATGTCCTTTTGAAGGGTTGCACGATTTGGTTCATTCCTTTTCGTTTCCAACCAACTCTCCAACGTTAAAAAGGGCTATGAACGTCCATTCTGCAGACATATTGATACAGAAACGATTGCAAACATAAATCTCTCATACATTTCATCCTTGAACCATTTTTTATTGCATTAAAGTTGCATAAAATCTGGTTTTCCATTTCATTCATCCATTGGAGTACAAAAGCCATCCTTGGTTCACTGTACTTGAGTCTTTGTTGTACTACAAAACTCAAGCGAAACCGTTGTATCTTGGGAGTCATTTGCCAAAGACCGAAAGCACCTTGCGGGGCAATTTTGACTTAAGGACAAAGAGTGCAACTCTTGCCTCGGTTTTTCTTCTTCATTTCCAGATTTTCGGTTCTTGTTTTTATTGCTTTGGGTCACTTCCACAGAATTCCACCAACAGTTAGTCAATGATATTAAAATTAGAAATTGGCTATCTTTCCTTTTGGCTGAACCCAATATTTCCAAATGGCCCCTCTGACTAAGAATTGTAGTCATTGTGTAGGTTGTTTCCTAATTAATGTTTTATATTGTTAACATATCAGCTTATACTTTTTTTATCCTATTAACAATGTATTAAATTTGTTGAGCTATTTATAGTACATGAGAAACAACAATGGATAGCCAAGAATGATCACATACTGATTTTAGAGGTTGGCATAAAGTTAAGATAATTTGTAGGAATTAGGATCATCATATTTTGCATCATAGAATGATGATATTTTTAGATCTGGATTATGGTCAAGACACTAAATTTTCAGTTCAAAAACAAAGAGAACTACTTTATCTTTATGAGATATTCTATCTAAGTTCAGTATTAATTGCCAACTGTCTGAATTTACTAGGCTTTAAAGCTAATCAGTGAAAGCAAAAAAGTTAATGTCTGGAACAATATCAACTTTAGTGAATCTCTGGTTCTGCTTTTCTTAATTTGACATGCCACAATATTTGCAAAATGATATATATATTTGGTAAATTAACAAGTTCACATGCCACAACAATTGAGATAGATAAAAGCTTATCGTGCTCGAAGATTACATTCAAGTAAACTTTCATGTTGTCACATATACACCTACTACCAAGCATCCCATTTTTTTAGCATGTTAGCTATGTTGAAAGCGGGCAAAATTCCTATACTATCTTGGACCTCAAATGAAGTTCCCACATGCATGCGCTTGCGGTTTTGGAGTACAATTGGGGCTTCTGCGTTGTTTCTAAACTCCACCACTATTACCATTCAAGCGAAATCTGTTCACGAATCAAACTGAAGTTGTGAGTATCAATCAAAGGACAGTGGAATGCTTTGAAATCCAATAAGCATGTAAATCAAAACATAAGATTTTATCCCTTAAGTTTTTGTAGGAAAACTATAATGAATTGTTGTGTGCTAAAACTACACTACTCTAAACAGTTGAATCTTATCAAATACGTACTAGGCTGGTTCCTCAGCAATTAAGATATGTAATGTAATTTAGCATCTCAACTCTTTCCAAGTCCAGTGACAATAATAAAAGCTCCTGAATAGTCAGTGGTGTGAATTGCAGCATGAGGTTTCATCTTTACCAATTTCTTGGACGTCGAGTTCTAAGAAACAAGCAATCCATGTCTTAAGTCTCAGGAAAATCAAATTGAGATTTAGAATGTCTAGAAGACCCTCTTGCTTAGAACACTGATAACAAAATTCCTGCAATTTAGACCTCCCCATCCTTAATTAAGTGTTGTATCCTAATTCTTTTAATTTTGAAGAAATTTGGCAAAGTAATCATACAACAATAAAGTGGTACTCGGATTATACATCCTAAGTTCTTTAATTTCTATATTCAAACATTACCCACATGCAAATGGAAGCCCAATAGCACGAACAACAATGGTTCATCTAACATGCAGTAAGTATACATGATACACAAACCTATTAAACATGTGGATGCCACAAAGTTGATCCACATTTGAATAGCTCAGCTACAAATTGGGCAGAGTACCAATCCATTTTCATTACAATCGCTGCACCTTAACACCACAGTCTTCTTCCCTACCTTCCCGCCCACCTCAGTTCCTTGGTTGATCGCCACAACCATCTTACAACTCCCATTACACCTAAAGCACGGCAAGAACCTTATACCCCCACACCCCTCACACACATACCCGCATCTTGTTTTAGGCAACCCCTGAAGCAACTCTCCTAAAGACCCCTCCTCTGCTATTTTCATCACCTCCTCAATCCCACCTATGTACTTTCCCTTCACAAACACTCTTGGTGGTATCAACTCATTCTTCTCCTTCTCCTTCATCAGCTCCCTCAATTCGTCCTTAAAGCCCCTATCCATAGAAATATCCCTCTCGCAAACCACAACACCAACCCCCTCAATTGCCGATCTAACAGCATTGCAGTCTTCAAAAGTCTTCCTGACACCCCTCAACGTCGTCGTGTAGATCACCACTTTATTTTCACCATTTGGCGGGCAAATCCTTTCAAATCTCTCCAGCAAATGACAATAATTAAAATCCTCAGAAACAGAATATTTTCTCCTAACAATGATATCGTTTGAGGACTTAATAACAACATTCGGACAGAAGTTCTCCTCATTTCCTCGCCAGATCGCGGTTTTATCAGAAACCAGATAACTGGAAAGTTTAGAGGGAGAAACTGGTAAAGGGGAAAAACGGAAGCTGGGAATGCGATCGGAACCAAGGCCGGACATGAGGTCCTGTGAGTTAATGGTTTCAAGGGTGAAGCGCGGAGGTGGAGTTGGGGTAGAATCGAGAGTGGTAGTAGGAGAATAGTGGTGGGGGTCGGAAGTTGGCGGGTCGAGTGTCAAGAGACCGTAAGTAGTGGAGGTGAGGGACACAATGTGGTGACTGAAAGCTGTTGAGCGACCGATTTGGGAGAAATCATCATCGTGGTTTAGCAGTGTCGATGAAACACAACCCATTTTGTCAAATTTTTTTAGGAGAACTCAGAAGAGACAAAACGCTTAGATATGTATGGGGTAGGCTAGATGCACCACTGATCTACTCCCCACAGGTGGGGAGCTTATGCTCCCCACCTGGACACTTGTCCAACTTTGGTTGGACAAGCAAAAAGTAAAAATAGTTTTTACTTTTTGCTTGTCCAACCAAAGTTGGACAAGTGTCCAGGTGGGGAGCATAAACTCCCCACCTGTGGGGAGTAGATCACTCCTGAGGCTAGATGACTTTTGAAAGATAAAATGAATAATTTAAAGGGATATTCAATTTTCAAATCTTGTACTGTTGCAACTGCTTGTTTTAGCGCTCAAATCAAAAGTTTGATTTATTTTTAGGGTTAATTACATTAATGGTCCCCATTCTTTCAGGAGTTTGTAACGATTTCATCACCATTCTTTTTTTTAGCAGATATCATCCCCATTCTTCCATTTATTCTCACAGAGGGTCTCCAAATCACTATTTTTCACTATTTTAATAATTCTATGACAATTTTACCCATTGACTTAAATAAATTAAAATAATAAGAAAAAAATACAATGAAAACATTGTAATTAGGCCCTTAATCTTTTCAAAAGTACAAATAAATCCTAAAATATTTTATTTAATATAGATTGGTGTTCTTCTCAAAAAAAAAAAAAAAAAAAAAAGAATATATTTTTTCATCCCACCCCCAGATTTTCTCATTGAAATTCATGTCCAAACAACAATCTGAAAAAAACACCATGGCCGGAGTCCCAACACGCCACCAAGTCAACGGAAAACGGAGTAGTACGTTGCCGGAGACCCATGCGCAGCATCTGATCTGCGCAAGCAGATCCATCGTGCACAAATTGGGCGCACGCGCACCGAATCTCTACGTAGATCCGGCGAGCGCCTGATCTGTGCATGACTGGTCATCTGGTGCATCTCCGATGAGCGCAAATCTCAGCACGCATGACTGGTCATTTGGTGCGTCTCTGACGAGCGCAAATCTCTGTACGCGTGACTGGTCATCTGGTGCATCTCCGGCAGGCACAAATCTCCGCGCGTGTGACTCGTCATCTGGTGCATCTCCAGCGGGTGCGACTGATCATCATCTCTCTCGTAGATCATCTGGTGGCACAGATCCGATATCTGTGCTTGCGCCTAGCCACGGCCACGCGAAGATCTGAGATCTTTCTTACGCTCAACCGTCGACCACGTGCAGATCCGAGATCTGCGATGGGGTGGGGTGGGGTAATTTTTTTTAAGTTTGGGAAGAACACTTATTTGAATAAAATAAAATTGTTTAAGATTTATTTGTACTTTTAAAAAGGTTAAGGGTTCAATTGCAATACTTTCATTGTATTTTTTATTCCTATTATTTTAATTTATTTAAGTTAAGGGGTAAAATTGTCATATAATTGTCAAAATAGTGAAAAATAATGATTTGGGGACCCTCTGTGAGAATAAATAGAAGAATGGATATGATATCTGTTAAAAAAAGAATGGGGACCATTAGTGTAATTAACCCTTATTTTTAAGAAGGTTAAATTACACTCGGAGTCACCATATTTTTCCACTTTGTTGCAACTTTGTCCACATTCAATTTTTAATCTCATGTATTATCCCAACCTTTTAAGTAATTTTCGCAGATTGTCCTTCTTGACAATTCTGTACTCTAACTTAAATAAAATAAAACAGCAAAAGAAAAAATTGAAATTGAAATCTCTAACCTTTTTAAAAGTGTAAATAAGTCATCAACATTCTCATCCACTCATGCGCACCATACCCTATGACCTAACCACCCTGTCCCACTACTACCACAACCACTGGCGGAGCCAGTGGTGGACCTTGGAGGTCACGTTACCTCCAAAAAAAAATCCATCTTTTTTTTTTTTTTTAAAAGTATAGTATAAAGCAAAATTTTAGCTGCATTTGTGATTCTGGCTCAATTGTGATTTTGGCCAAATTATCAAGCAATTAATGGATGGATTTATTTTTTTATTTGCAATTTAATTTTGACATAATATCAATTTAATGGATGGCAATTGAATCCATTCACCTAATATAAATTTAATATAAGCAATTGGACATATTGGCTTAATAAAATTAATAATACAAAATTACAAATGATTGACACATTCTTCAAATGATAATACAAAATTAATAAAGACATTTTACTTGTTAATACATATTGTGTTCAATTGATTTTTTTTTTTTTTTTTTAGTTTGATGAATATTTAATTTAATCTGTGAACTGGATCTTACTATTTTGGAGGATAATTTTATATAAGGCAATGTGAATAAAAAGAGTTTGACTAGTTTTAGATCTTGAATATTTTTGTGTAATGACTTATTGTAAGCTTTTTAAAGATTATGACTTATAAAAAAATAATAGATTCTCATAAAAATGAGTTTAGTAATTGTGGTTTGAGAAAAAAAAATTCGGGAGCATTGAAGGCTTCCCCCTCATTCGACCCGCCCTATATGGATGACCCTCTAACTTAAAATATCTGGTTCCGCCACTGACCACAACCACAACCACAACCACCAACACCACAATAGAAAAAAAAAAGAATTAAAATTGAAAGACTTCATCTTTCCTCCTATGCCCACCCACCAATTTCTGCAACATTTCCCAAGCTACGCTACGCTACAAATCTTAGCCACCACCTAAAACTAATTGTTGGCGGTCAATGCTAGCACAACACCCAATCCATCACCACTGGCGAAATCAACTTCATCTATGCGCCAAGGGGCCAAAACCAACATGTTATACCACACTACCCACTAGTCACCACAGCCACCAAAACACCCTAAAATAATGCCACTAAAATCATTTTGAAGAACAACGCCCAGATTGGAATCAATCTTAACTTTAATTTTTTTTTCTTATCTTTGGTTAAATAGCATTGTCTCTGCCACAAGAACAGCACCATATGTTTTACTTCAGTTTTAGAAAAAAATAAACCAATTAGTCTGATATCATTTCATATTTCAAATATATATATATATATTTCACACAGTTGCCAGCAACTTTCAAACTTCAAAAAATCTCTAACAAAATTAGTTTGATTTTGGTGTGGTGGATCTATTTCACTGCCTTTGAATGTTAGTATCATTTGCTCACTCATCTTTAGCTTCTAGCCATTCATCCTAGATTAAGCCATGAGTGTGGACATGTGATTGGCGACATGTATGGAGTGTATGTCCAAATATATGTCTCTTAATTATACATGTCATCAACATAGTCCATAATAGAGTGAATGCCCCGGGAAAAAAATGAAGCAATAACATAGAAACAAGGATCCCAATCAACTACCAAGCACGAAATGAACATGTATTCACATTGATATCTACAACATGTAGTGTTTGTGATGCATTGTGCATAACTTAGAATTTCTAATTCACTGAGTAATCAACATACTATGCTCTATTGTCATTTGGTCTGAACCTGATGTTACACCGAGTAACAACCCCATGGTTTCTTACAGCTTTTCTAAACAACTCCATATCCACAAATGTTTTTCCAACCTCGAACTTAGGATCAAACAACTCTTTCTCATGAACAAAATTTGGAAACCTATAATTGTTCTCCTCACCTAATGAGTAGTCAGTGTGTAATTCATCAGACGATGGAGAATATGATTCATCTGACTCTACCCCCTTTTCAGCAACTGCTATATGTGCTTCCTCAACTGCAGGGTCTGAGTTTAACCCCACTGTGATGCGTTTCGGCGCATTCTTGTCAAATATGAATTCACCATCGTTCACATCATCCTCAGAATCACTGAAATGCAAACCAGGCACATTGATTTTGTCATCTTCGATTTCTCTATCATTATTTTGCGCCTGTAATGTATACACATTTTCATTATATAGAGCGATTGAACTTAAATATTGCATCTTCAAAAGATAATTAACAATGTAGAACATCATTCTACTTTATAATATACACATTACCTCCACTGGTACCATCCTTGTCTTCTTCCTCCAACAAGCATTCTTCAACAACTGCTATGTTGGCCATTTACAGACACATTGGGTCACCGTTGTACTACAAATTGAAGAAAAGTGTAATGATTAATTATGGTGGGACAACTTTGAAGGTGAAATCGTAGACAATAGATGCCAATTAGGGTTGAAGAACATTTGGGGGTTTTGCAAATGTAGAAAGAGGCAGACAAATTATAGGTAAAGGCGTGTTTGATATTGACGTTTCTGCTGACATGGATTTTTTAAACGGCATCACAGCGCCATGTGGACTTCCTGTCAGACATGTGGCCATTTCCGTCTATTTCAAATTGAGTTTTGCAAACGGGTGATGAATGGTAAATCGTTTGTAAAGTTAGATGAGTATTCGGTAACTTGTTTTGAATTGGATGAATAAATAGTAACTTAAACAAAGTTAGTGGTGATTAATTAAATTTACCTAGATAATCTCTTAAATATATTCACCGCGCGGTCAGATTCTACCACAAAGCCGTATACTTAAATTTGGACAAAGAATAATTCAATACGGGTGACGATTGTGTAATTTTTCACATACAGTCGAATCCCGCAGCGGCAGAGCGCAGCATAAATCGATGGCTTCACACGATATCCGCCGTCCATTCAAACGGCCGGCTATCTCCGACCAGCAAAGGCGCCGAGATATCTCCTTACAAAGGCAGGCCCAGAACCGCCGCGACGCTCAACACCAAGCACGCTGTTTAGCCTCCACTATTCTCTCCCTTCAACCCGCCCAACACGAACCAGCAGAGCCCGACCACCAACTCGAACTGGAACTCCAATCCGAAATCGAGTCCGAAGAACAGCGTCAAGATTTAAGAGACATCGACGATGTTAGACAGGCATCCAGACTTAAAGGGGCCGAAGCCCGCCGATGGTTCGCCAAGCAGCTTATGCTTCCTGAGTGGATGATTGATGTTCCTGAGAGATTAAATACCGACTGGTATGTTTTTGACGTGTAATTATTTGTCGAATTTCATTTATTGAAATTTTGAATTTTTTCTTCCAACAATTGTTGGAAACTTATTGAAATTTCGCATTTTTTATCGGCTAACTTTCAACTTATAAGATACAATTAACAAAAATTAGAAAGACGTGCTATCTTGTTTGCAAGGCTTCCTGTTTTGGATAAATGATCAATAAATTGAATTTGAAACAATGTCTTTTATTCCTTTTGAATGGACTTTGAATCTGAAAGCTTGTACAATTCATGATTTGTGATGTCTAATGACATAATTGAACTTAAACTCACTCAGTTACGATTAAAAGATTTCAAATTTCTGGGCTTTATGAGAAAAAAAGAAACCCTCTATTGTATTTTGGGCTTACTCATGCTGAGAATCTGGTCTGACCTCATTTATGACACAGCTCCTTTTTGCCATCTGTATAGGTATGTATTTGCTAGGCCAGCTGGAAAACGATGTTTTGTGGTTTCATCGAATGGAACAACTATTAGTAGATTGCGCAATGGCTCTATGCTGCACCGTTTTCCTTCGGCTTTACCAAATGGTGCCAGGACCAGCAACAATTCCAACTCAGGACAATCTTATTGTATACTTGACTGCATATTTCATGAGGTGCTGGTTTTTTAAATGTCTTTATGGCTTTATTGTTCTTGAGTGTTTGAAATGATTGTAATGTGGTTGCACACTGTGCTAGGACTTGCAGCCAGATCAAACTTATTATGTGATTGACATGGTGTGTTGGGCGGGAATGTCACTGTATGAGTGCACAACTGAGTTCAGATTTTTCTGGTTAAATAGCAAGCTTGTTGAGACAGGGGCATGTTATGCTCCCTCAACTTACCATAAGTTTAGATTCAGCACCATTCCTATATACAACTGTGACCATGAGGGTCTAAATGTAGCTTATACTGGACCGGTGCCATATGTGAAGGATGGACTATTGTTTTGTAACAAGTAAGATTCTTCTACTCTTGCACTTTTTTTTTACAAACTTGTGTTTACTAATTAGAAATGACAATTGTCGGTGGTGTCTGTCTCCGCCAATTAACTTGTAACCAGGGATTTAAAACTATGGATCTACATTTGTCACAGTGTAATTTTTTTTTTTGTTGGACTCCTTCTCCAAGTCCTTGGATGACTCATTCAAAGTAGGTCCTTATCGATTAGATCACTGGATCCCAATGGACCATAACAACATTCAGAGAGTGTGTGTTGGCAACATTTAGTTGTATCTATACTTAGGAGTTAGGATTATTCTATGTCTTTGTGGCATGGAATTTTATATATCTTCCGACTCCTATATCTTGTAGTTTGTACTATGTTTCAACTCGTATCAAGATTTTGTATCTATTGACCCGTGCAGATTTTTCTTCCTCTCTGATGTTATTACATTTTATTTTTGCTCAGGCATGCACATTATCAATCAGGAAATACACCACTTATGCTAGTCTGGAAGGATGAGAACTGTAGTCAATATGTTATTGATACAGATGGTAAAGGGCAGGTTCCAAATCAACAGCAGGTATGTCTACATTCACAACTTACCACTTCAGATATCATTAAGTTGTCTATACAGCTATTCTTTTTGTAAGAAAGGCAACCCTTTTTACACTACAACTTGTTTCATACTAAGATGTCAATTTTTTTATTTATCTGACTACAATTGTTTGCTAATATTGAACCTATGTTTAGAATTGAGGCTGCATAGAAGGAAATTGATAATCTGTTGAAGAAACTAAAAATTAAAAATCAATGGAAGTCTATTTCTTTCTTTATAATTATTTAAATAGCTTCTTATCTTTTCACAATTATATGATACCTTTTTAACTTGGAAAGGGAATATTGCTTCGAATTGGAAAAATGATGTATTTTGGTGACGCTCATTGCTCAGAAACCTTGGTGCTTCTACTATCTTTCTTCATGTTGTTTCTTTCTCGTGTGAATCACAAGTAGCAACTTTATATGATCTATTTCTCAAGTCTCTTGCTATTAACGCATAAAAAAAGAACTTTAGTACTGGTTTAATACTTTGTGTCCATTACACAACAACTTATCAACTTTTCAATCACATATTTCATCAACAACTTTGTATCAAAAATCTGCTAAAACTTTTATCAAAAGCTTTGTCAAACAGGCCCTTTGTCTTTTTTGTTGGATGATCAGGTAGTATTGGAGCTACTTGTCGACGGGAAACTGGCTACATCAGATGATCCTCCTGTCATATTTGGCTGCTTGAATGGAGATTTCATACAAAAGGTTTGATCATTTTATTTTACAATTATGTTTATCTGGAGAAGTAAATAATTAAATTCTGATTCAGTGTTTTAAAAAGTGAAGGACTTTTTAATTTGCCAGGAAGGAAGTTGATGGCTTTTCAAAAGTTCATTCTCTTGCATTTCAAGTGTAAGAATTGGTTGTGCATTTTTCTTGAAAAAAAAAAATGGTTCATGAAGATAATGCAAAGCACGCAACTAGTGAAAACAAAATAATTGTAGAAAAAATATCTTTAGAAACACCCCACCCCAAGTCTACCAACATAGGACCAGGGAAAAAATAAACAAATATACACATGCCATGTCCTGACTGTGATGGGCTTCAGACAGGACTTCAGGCTGGGAATCTTCTAAGATTTGCTATAAGTGAAGGAGGATTAAGTTTTGTGGATGGAAGATTAGAGAAAGCGGATTTGCACTACCTCGGCAAACCCAACCGTGCTCGACCTTTTGCTGATAGTTACTCCAAGGTTGGTAGTTAGTTTTATTACATTTTTTACTATGAGTTCTGCTCCTTGTCGATCCATTTAATGGCCTCTAATGATGTCACAATGTTTCAGTCGGTTCATATTGTGATTTTTTTTTTTTTTTAAATTTGACTTTGCATCATGTGTTTACAACCGTGGAATATCGAGTCCATGACACGAGTTTGCATAACTGGGGTATCCCACGATTATGAGACTTGGGATGTCACTCTTTTATGTAGTTGTTGGTCCCCATCATACTTGTTCGGTAACCACTAACCAGAGTATAAAACTATGATTGTGTTTGTTCATTTGCAAGCATTTTCTTTATACTTTAATTCTTTATTTATGAGCTTTACATTCATGTAGAATTTGGGTAAGCATAATAAATTTGATTTGTTTTATGTTGTTAGGTTGTGTTTCAGTACACAGTTCGGCACTCGCCTCTAAGAATTGAGCATATTTATGCATCAATTAGTTTGTCAAGTGAAGAGGGAAACAAAATTTCTGACTTGGACATGGCTGGTTAAAGATATGTTGTGGTTGATTTTGTAATACCAGGTGAGGAATTGTTTCATTTCACGCGTGTTTTCTTTTCATTTATGGTTGCTTTATTGAAGCTAGCAATGTACATATGATGCCCATAAGGTTGCTTGTTTCGGTTTTGTAAGATGTGATTACTTATGAACCCTAGTTGTATCATGAAATGCAAGTTCGAGACTGCCCACAGTGAAAGGATTAAATTAGAAATTTCAGTAAGATCATAATATCCAAATTACTATATCAAATAATTCAAGAAAGATGACATTTTCACGTATTTTAAGATTCAACCTATAAGTATATGGAAAGATTCTAAAACCCTATTAACATCTTAAATAATATGATTAATATAATGTATGTATCTAAATTATTCGTCCGATTTAGAGATTGTTATGTAGTTGAGTTTGGTAAGGAACCAAATTAAGCTCATCTTGTCATACGATGGTATACGAATACCAAAATCAGTTTTATCTTTCAATTGAAAATTTCAATTCATTGCAGAAGTCGGTTTAACAAGTTGATCTATACTTGGGACTTTCCAAACCACAAGCTTGAAACAAGATTCAACATAATAATTGACCTAATTATGCCAGGTAGAGGGTGCACAGTCAACTTGAAGTGATCTAACAAATATAGGAAATTTCTTTCGAGAATCTCAGGAACGCAATAAGTCGCGCAATAGGGAGGGCATTGGGTCATAAATCTCCTGTTCCTAATCTAAAAGAAAGGCGAATTCATGGACAGAAATAAAACATAAAGATGTGAAGAACAAAGTTATGGCAAATGCAAGTAATACTGAAGATGAACCAAACTGAGTAAAAGAATCAAAAATAGAAAATCAGAAGAGCATTTGTTGCTCAGCTCTTAGGGCTATTTGTCTCCTTGAAGTGGCAACCAAATTAATGCAATAGCTGTCACCCAATGAAATTGTGTGCATGGCTGCCATCCTCACAATAGCTTTTACTGCAGTTGCTGCTGCTATTGCCATGAGGGGTTGGTGAATTTGTAGTATTAGCACTCCCAAGACACAAAGCTTCACCTAATGGTCCACCGGGTGGTGAATTCATCCAAGAAACAGGATTTTCCCACTGGGCCTTCAAAATTCCATCACCATTTGGTCCATCTCTATCTGAGTTATTCATCATTATAATTCCCATATTTGCATCTTCACTATCTTCATCAATCCCCTTCCTATCAGACATTGATAGAGTAAGAGAAGGTGAAAAGTATTTGTTGTTCAATGCAGAGGTAGAGGACTGGTTGCCGATTCCATCAAGGCCATCGATGAAATGCCTTGTCGTCTGTGTTTTGTCCGCATTTAGAGTTAAGCTCCCTTGTAAGAATGTTGACTTGGGGTCGAGAAATGAGTTGTGAGACTGCCCATTAATCAGCCGATGATGACTTTCCAATCTTTGGATACTAACACTATCTAGGATATACGGATTCATACTGATGAAACCTTGTTTATCCTCGTGATGTGATTGAACTACAGACACATTATTGTTATCCCCTCTGTTGTCCTTATCCAATTCAAATTTTGATGATGTGGGCGTCTCTTGCTGCCATTGTTGTTGGTTACAAGTAGAGACAGGGATGGTGCCACTTCTCATGAACCACTCAATGCACCTTCGGTAAATCAAGAATCGCAAACGCCCAAAAGAAATAAGTAAATAAATCAGACCCACATTTGCATACTAGAAAAAAGGACAGTGATGCCTAGACCAACAAGCCATATTAAACTAAAATTTGGGATAAGAACAAGAAGTGAATATGATACTAGGAAAGTAATGTGTCACAGAAAAAGTAAAATAAACATCTTGCAACCTAAGATTCAGAGAGAAATTCTTGAAAACCCTGACCCACCTGGCTTGGTCATGTGATGTAGCAGAGGCCACAGTTGGGAAGTGAGAAATTGAGCTTTGAAGGGGCTGCGGAACAGTAATTGGAATATTGGATGGAAGGAGAAGGGATTGTTGAGAATAATTGTTGGCGATGTCGTGGGATTGAACTTCCACATGCTTTCTTGAACGCGGTTTGTTTTTGTGGGCATGGCGCTCACAGTATTTATGATCAGGTGCTACATCCCTCGAGCACCTCCATTTCTTCCCATCTGTTCTCCTGCACCTCCACGGCTCTGTATCCAAACCATTCGTTGAGAACCTCAAATCTAAACCCGACGCTGATACACACACATGAATGCACATTTCTCAGATCACAAGGATTATGATTAATAATAGTAGACAAACAAAACAAAAATCAACAATCAACATTAATTGGTGGGATATGAAAAAGAGAGATTACTGTTAGATTGGGAGAGAGGAGCAAGTGATGGGGTTTTGGAGATGGGCAAGAGGAGTTGAGGAGGAACAGGGGTAGAGGCCGTTATGTACTTGTGTATCATATTCTGCCTCTCCAGTTCTTGCCACTGTGAGGCTGTAAAGAGAGTTTTTCCAGACGACATTGGTATTACTCCTGCAATGAAAATCACATCTTTTAGAACAAAAAAATCACTCTCTCTCAAAATCACCCTATACAAGAGCAGAAAGAGAGAGAAAAAGGCCTTCACCAGAAGGTTTGAAAGCAACATTGTGAAAAGTGTTTGGCAAAACTGCACAAACAGGCTCATAGATATCACTCCCACAGGCAGGCACCTGGTAGCTTAATGGCCCACCACCACCCCCGCCAGTGGCACCACCTCCACCGCCAGTGAAGCTAGTGGTACGGCTAGTTTGAGAAGAAGCAAGGTGATAATGATAAGGAGGCAGAACCATTTGCCTTTTGCATGATTGTGATGTTGATGATTCAGTGGGTTTCAAACCCAACCCAACATCACAATCCAATGATGAGGATGTTCTTTCTAGCCCACTTCTGTTCCCATTTTCCATTTTCTTTGTGAGAACACTGTTGAGTCCTAAGTTTTTGTCTCTCTCTCTCTCTCTCTCTCTATATATATATATATAATAATATATAATATATAGTAGAAATGTGGAAGATGTAGTTGGAAGTATTGGAAATTTGGTAATTACCTTTTGGTTTTGGTATTTGCTTCCAACATTCGCCCCGTTACAAACTTTCAATTCCCCAAGTGCACGCGATATTACTTATTACAAATACAAGTAGGTACAAAGCTTTTCTTATTCACTTCAACATTGTAAACTCACGCTCTTCCTCACCGTCTCCCCTATCTCCAACCATTTCAAGCCCATGTGTTTTCTTATGAGATTTTGCATGTTTTATTTGAATTGAAATTATTTTTTAAATATTTAAAAATTGTAGATACTTTTAAACTATACCAAACAAACATTAACACTTTCAGGTTTGTTTACATTAAAATGGTCTTAAATTTCTTCATAAGTTTTAACGTTGTTGAGTGGAAAAAAAGAGAAAATAATAAATAAATATCAAGAGTCAACGCCAATAGAAAGTAAAAAGTAGTAGGTGGTATAATTACACAATAGAAAAGACAATAAAGTCTGGCTTTGACTTTTACTTCTTTTCATACAGTTAAAAAAAAAAAAAAAAAAAAAAAAAGATTTTACGGCTGGAGTTACAACTGAGCCGTGTCTGGCGCGTATATTTTTGCTATTTCCGGATCCGGGTCCCCGGGTCTATCCTGAATCTGCACGCCATTGCTATTATTGGCATCGGGAATCGTAATGCTTTTAGGCCCACTGGACTGGGGACCAACAACTGTCCACTTCCATCTGTTTTTTATTCTTTTGTATTTTTTTTAGAAGGTTTCATTTTGATGCGTAGACTTCGCATATGTTTGGAGGTGCTGAAATTATAATTTAAGTGCTTATATTATAAGCAGTTGGTAAATGTGTAGATAAAAAGTAGTTGTAAGTAGTGGGTCCCATGAAATGTGTGGATAGAAATTATATTTGACTAGTTTGACCAGCTGAAATTATAATTTAAGTTATGCCAAACATATGCTTCAATTCACTAGAATAGTAGTTGCTTGTTTGGTGTTTGGTCAATTTTTTTTTTGGGTGTAAACCATAAATAATGAGAGTTATAAAATATAAATAATATTTAACAAATTTATGAACACCCAAAAACTCATCTAAACATACTCTTAAATTATTTTGAAAATTGGTCTTAATTGAAACTATAAATTTTTTGAGATAATTGCATGAAAGGTTTCTAACTTTTCAAAATTGTTGGGATATGTCTTTAACATAAAGAAATAGCACCACACATCCCCAACGTATGAAAATTTTAGTATGTTAGGTCTTTTATGACAAAATTACATTTTCCTTTAAATAAACAAAAAAACAAGAAAAAAGAAAAACATGATGGAAAACTAACCACATGTATTCCAAAAAATAAAAAATAAGAGATATACTCCAAAAACAATTCCCAATGCTCTCCGGAATCATCCCTCAAAACCCATAACCACTCATATTTAGAACCTCTAAACCATTCAATTCCCCAGTATTCATCAGTACTTCATCTGAAAACCTATTATTACTCAAATTCAAAGTACTCAAATTTCTAAGCCTCATCAATTCTACTGGCACACTGCCGGTCAACTTGTTATCACTTATATCCAACAATTCTAGCCCGTAAGCCCTGCCTAAACTCACCGGAATTGAACCAGTAAATAAATTCCCACCAAGAAGCATGATTTTTAAGTTAACCATATTCTCTAAAAAAATTCAGAACCAAACCATAAAATCGATTACCCCCGAGATTAAACTCTCTTAAAAGCTCACATTTCTTCACACTCACCGGAATTTCACCAGTTATTGAATTATTTCCCATTTTGAATTCCTCTAAATTCATCAAATTTCCAAGATTATCAAGCAAATAACCAGAAATATCCAAAACTATTAATGTAGAAAAATTGGTTAAAAACTCTGGAAACACACCATTTATCTGATTCTCATGAAGGTTTAATTCTTCCAACAAACTCAAACATGTTGCACCATTATTGCTCTTTGGTTTGACTATCCCCATGAACCGATTAAAACTCAAGTCAAGAATCTTCATTGTATGAGCATTTAATGATGTGTTGCAAAGAAGGGGACTACACTGGAGAGCAGATTATGCGGCAATGAAACAACTTGAAAACTTCTGAGTGAACCAATTGTGGACATAACCACTCCGGAGAGCTTGTTATAGCCAACGCTGACGTGAATTAGTAAAGAATAGTTTGAATATCACGCCGTGAATTATTTTTTATTATTTATTGTTTGAATTTTTTGTTTTTGGAGAAGATGACATCTTTCTTTCTTTTTTATTTTTTTAGAGAATATTTCTTACTTTTTATATTTTGAAGTATATTTGGTTAGTTTTCAATCATGTTTTACTTTTTTCTTATTTTTTTTTTTGTTTATTTAAAAGGAAGAGTAATTTTGTCATAAATGACCCACCATGCTAAATTTTTCATACGTTGGGATGTGTAGTGCTATTTTTTTTAAATTATAGACATATCTCTAATAATTTTGAAAAGTTAAAGACATTTCATGCAATTATCCCAATTTTTTAAGCAAACCCTTCAATTTGGACAACTATGAAAGTTGGTCAGTCATCCACTCAGCCAGTTGGAATTGAAAGTAAATATGTAATACTAGATATTTTATGTTTGGAAAAATTAGGAATCTTCAATCTTTCACATTTTGTAGTTATTAATCTTTAACCATCTCCACTTATGTAAGTATGTAGAATTAAATATCCCCAGTCTCATTGTATTTTGTTAAACGTTTTTGGAATAATATTGTACTTTAAAATATTTTTAAAATGCTATTCAACTTTCAAAAGTGAATCACACATATCACTCCATCACATTCCGTTAAAAAAGTTAACAAATATAGTGATTTGACATACATAATTTACCACGTCAACAAAAATCCATTAGCGTGGCATATATTCTACTAAAAATTGATTAGAATGAAAAAAACATCAAAAAATTAAAAAAGAACAAAAATTAAACATTAGAAAGCCAAAAGTTCATTCTAACCAATTTTTTTAGTATAAAATATGTCACCTCAGCGCCTTTTGTTGACGTGACAAATATAACGTGTCATTTGTACATATTAATATGCCACATCTGTTAAGTTTTTTAATAAAATGTAACAGAGTAACATATAAGATTCACTTTATAAAGTTCAATAGCATTTCAAGAACGTTTTGGTATTATAAAAACGTTTGACAAAATATACTAACATTGAAAGTATATAACTCTTTAAGTATGTGAATTTGGATTCTTAAGTAACCAAAACTATGTAGACAATAAAATTACACACAAATTTCAATTGAATTTGAGATAAATTTTAAGTGATTTGATGGTTTAGGAATTTTATCATCCACATTGACAATTTCGATGACATGGAAATTTAAATTCATAGATGATTTAAATAGGTTAAAAACTCAGAACTTCACAACCCAAAACTACACATCATGAGTTTAGTCTACTTGAGCCCCAATGCTAACCAGTTATTATAATACGGAAAATGTAACTGTTTTTCTGTACAACAAGCATCCCTTATAATATATAACACTTTTTATGATGAATTGATTATCCAATATTGTATATTTTGTGTGACTCTTAAATTTGACCGTCTATTTAGGGTTGGCCTATGAATAATCTCTTATAACAACAAAAAAAAAAAAACTAAAATAAAATAATCAGACCTTGGCCAGCAGCATGATCGTATTGCACAACAAGAAAAACCGGCATCATATATAGTGCAATTAAATTACAAATTCCACTGATAATAACAATAACAATGGTATAGCCAATTCAATAAAATAACCGAAAATGGGACGAAAACAAAGGAGCATGGGACGTGATGAAACAATTAAATCTGCCTCACTCCAACAGCCTAAAAACACGCGCCACCCAACAGACTAGTATGCTTAATAAAACTTTTTGTAGATTATAAACAGCGAGTCTTAAGGAATGTATAGATAAAAAATGAGTAAATGTTGTGGGTCTTACGAAATGTGTGGATAAAAATAATCTTTGATCAGCTTCTAAGTTCTTATAAGCACTAGCAAACATAGTTGGTATTTTCCAAATTCAACAACGAACTAAGTCTCAGCTGCCAATAAACTCTATTGAAACATCCACTGCAACGAGATATTTAGCAAACACCTTTCACTCTACATGGAGATCGCATCACTCTTCTAACTTGTTCCAAATAAACAAGAAAAATACTACTTGCTTTTGTAGCAGAAAGCTAACCACATGTGAATCCTTAAACTGTATTCTGGTTATTTGGATGTCAATTTTATCACAATTCACATTGGACAACCATTTTGTTTCTTAAAATGCATCAGAGACTTTTAGAGCCAGATCACAAGCTTAATGAAAGTTCATCCCTCTCTTATCTGTTTTACTAACAATCAGTCACGAGCTCATGATAATACTAAAACAGCTCGAGTTAACTAAAAATGTAAATGCCAACATACATAGGCAACCTTCAGGGCTATTATGCACCAAAACAGCTCGAGTTAACTAAAAATGTAAATGCCAACAGACATAGGCAACCTTCAGGGCTATTATGCACCGGTATTCATTGCAAAGCCAAATAATTATAGATTATGAGTTTTTGCACCCAAACCAACAACTATGGAGTACGCTTCTTATCGAGCTACAATTTTTCCTTTCCCCTCGCAAACAAATCTATGCAAATAGGTCCATAGCACATACAATAATGAACGCTAATAGGTCCATAGCACATACAATACATTTTGACACCATTGAGTTATTCATCAATCCAAATCACAACCAGTTAAAACAGAATCCAACAACTACCAAATCCATATGAATAAACTAAGCCACAGGATCTTAACCTCATAGAGACATAGACATTATTTTCCTTTTTCACAAAAATATGCTATCTTCAACAAAATTCACAGATGGATATGAAAGTCTATGGAAATGGCACAAATAGCTCAAGTACAGCATGCACAGAAAAAATAAGCCACATATAAAGCGGAAATGCCCTAGACAACTTGTATAAAATGACCATTCTACATCAATCTGATCATGCAAATATGATATTCTCAAAACATAGGTAGATCACAGTTCAAACTCATCTTCGAGCTTCAATTGCTCGGCTGCAGCCTCCTCCTCTTCATCATCGATCACGAAATATGGATTGTGTGCCTCAGGCTTGAACTTGTACCCTGTGAACACATAAAATGCCAGTGTAGCCAACTCCCCTGCCACCACACTAGTCCAAAGATATTTATAAGAAGTAATTGTCTCTAGTGCATAAACCACAACACGCGTAAAGTAAATGTAGCATATCACCACAATGTAGTAGTGTCTAAACAAAGTCAACTTCATCAAGTTCACCGCGGCTTTTCCATCAGTCCTTGCTGCTTCCCGCAAGTTCTTGATTGACCAAACAATCGGGAAAAGCACCGCACAACAGCAAACCACATCAACAAGCAAGAACAGCTGTTTCCATGTCATCCACTCTTGACCATATGGTCCAGTCTCATCAATCACAACCTGAGCTATATTGGCAACCACCTGAAGTGGGATCACTATTATCAAAACCTTCTTTTCTTTGTCTTGCAAATACGGCTTCAAAATCGACCATCCAGTCCCAATCAACACAATCAAAGTGAACAAAGAAATCCCCTTCAAGAAACTAAATATGTAAAATAACACATCCCAGCCATGAGCCGATCCAGTTCGCTTAATATATGACTTATCCTCCGCCTCACACAGTAAATTGAAGGCTTTCAAAATCACAACCGCAAGCATAAAGAAGTGAATTCTAAAGACGGTCAATCTCTTCTTGTACAAAATATTAATCCAAACAGCAGCGATCACAAAATACGCAACGAAAAAAAGAAAGTAAACGCGGGGTAAAATTGTCTTTCCAGCGCTAAGATAATCGCGGCGATTAGACTTGCCGTTTTCCAAGTTGTACATGGCGGAGCGGACGTTCATTGAGACCTTGACTTGAGGAAGGCAATTGGCGAATACAAGAGTGTACTGATCGGCATTGGATTCGGGGTACAAGAAATTGAAGCTGTCTGTACCGGGTTTTGGGAGACGATCGAAGGTGAAGACCTTGTGGATGGAGTCGGATTGCAGGGTGCAGGTGATCTCGGCGTCCTCGATTTGTTGGAGGACGTGGATCCAGGCGTCTCCGGTGCAGAGAAAGAATCCGA
This sequence comes from Forsythia viridissima, assembly GCA_030279155.1. NCBI lineage: Eukaryota > Viridiplantae > Streptophyta > Magnoliopsida > Lamiales > Oleaceae > Forsythia > Forsythia viridissima. The sequence goes on along the minus strand of CM059033.1, from coordinate 71,623,192 downwards.
CTTTGGAGAGTTCTAGGGTGGAGGAGTCGGAATTGGGGCCGGCGAGGGAGATTTGAGTAACGTTGAGCTCAAGCTGGCCACGGTGGGTGAAGCCGAACTCGTCGAAGGGGATAATTGGACGGTGATCGGATCGGATCTCGGAGTAGCGGATCTCGCCGACGGCAATTGAAGTAATACTGAGAAGAATCAAGAAGAGGAGAGAGAGAGACGAGGACATGATTCGACTAGGGTATATCACCGATTGATTTGAAGATTGAATCAAGGGAAAATTGTGAATACATACAGAGGTTTATCAGTTTATGTTTCTTGGTGTTTTGGTTTAGTTTCATTCTGCCATTTCTAATGTAGGAACTTGCCAAGAACTACGACTTTTCCAACCTTAATTTTTAATTTCTTTATACAAATTAAGATGAATAAAAATAATAAAAGAAAATAATTTTCTTATTTGACCAGTCCATATTTTTAAAATTTGCACTATTGAATTTCACGACTTTTCCTTTCATGATAATTAACTAATTATCACCTCTTACGGGTGAGTGTATGATTACCCTCGAGATATTGTTATTTAACGTAGGTACAGAGATGGGTATTTTAATCAAAATCAGAATCGAAATACAACAGAAGGTTTCAAACTAGCTATAAAAAAATAAAATTAGGAATTAGGAATTGAAATTGAGAATCGAGAATCGATTGAGTCTATATCGATTCTTAGTTTTTGAATTGGAATTGTTGGTACACGATTCTAAACTAAATTTATTAATTTTTACAATTTATTCACTATGACTCAATGATTCAATCGAACACTACGGTATCAAATACAAGAATACAACTGTCCAATACCCAAACTAAAAGTTCAAAACCCACTACCTCTAAACCTAAACCTAATTCCAAATATTCAAATATCAAATTCTCAATCATTATTTACTCAAATACACAATACAAATATCGTTGTTTGTCTTGCACACTCGCTCATCTCTCTTCCCTTCGTCTATCTCTCTCTCTCTCTCTCAATCACACAGTGAAACGGCGAAGACGAAGGCGAAACTCCTCTGTAACCGATACGAATCCTTAATTTTGAGAGGTAATTTCATTTTTTTCTAATTCTAATTTATGAGTTTGCAATTATTGTATCTATTCTTCCAATTGATGTTTATATGTTTTAGAAGTTGTTTTAATATCTAACATATTTTATTGTTAATTAATTTTTAATTTTTAATTTTTTTTCAAAGTATGTTGTCTACTCCCAATTTAAAAAAAATGTTATGAGTAGAACCAAATCTGAATTGAACCGATGGTTTGGTTCGGGATTGGTTGCAATAATTACATGGAATCGAATGATTCCATTTACAAAATACCCAAAGTGTAATGGGTAGTTTCGGGTATTGAAATATCCAGCACTGACCCAGTCGATGCTCAGGCCTATTTCCGATTACGAAATACTTGAGGCGTAATGGATAGTTTCGAGTATTGAAATATTCGGACCGACCCACCTAGCGCAAAGACTCGTAACTTATAGATTAACTAACACGAAAATATAATTAGATTGTAAAGTCAAATGGAGCACTCTGCAATCGTATTGTGAAATTGATGGCCACTTTAGTTAGACTAGTATGTAAAATGTGCGTCGCACGTTATTTAATATTGGTGTTATGAAATATATGTTTATTCAAATATTTAAATAATTATAACTTAATTTAATATTACATTAAAATACAAAAATCTGACATTAGAAAATACGGTAAAATATAATATTTGTCTATTGCATATGCTTCCAGAGACTCAATTCTATGCCAGATCTTCTCTTCAGTCCACCATGAAGATTTTGCGGGTTTTGAATGCGATGACATTTCTCTAGCAGATTTTAGTAATTTCACAAACTCTTTAAGTTCATTCTCAGCAGCCTCTTTGGCATGCTTCTTTCGTAGAAGTTCGTCAACCTAGCAATTGATATTCACTGAATCACAACTAGTAGACAAGCCAACAAAGCAAATAAGTATCATGGTGGGGCACATCACGACAAATCATTTAATCTCCCACAAGTTAATAGGGAAGACCAACTAGAAATGAGCATAACATATAATACCAAACAGACCAAGTGAAACAAAAAATCTGCATTATTAGTGACCAAACATCTGTGTCCCTATAAGAAGTTGCAACATACCTGAACAGCAGGTCAAGGCCCATAAACAGAAAATAAACCTTTACTTTCCAAAACAGTGAAGTATATGTCATCTTTCAAAAGCAATAGATGAACACAATAGCTCTCAAGAGGCTCGACACTACCAAAAATCATATGTTAGAATGAATTAATGTCATTAGAGAAACACAAAAATGCAAATTTAGTAATGCAAAAAGTTTACCTCATCCAGCTCTTCCACTCTTACTAATTTGTTCTTATCAATAAGCTCAATCCTGAATTCAAGCAACGTTAGATCCTGAACAAATAACAAAGCAAGTTGTTTTACAAAGTATAGACAAAGAATAATATCCAAAATAGCTGGAATTTTACTCCAAATGACAGGATTAACGGACCAAATTACTCTGAGCTCTGAATATAGTCTAATATTTTTGTGTGGTCAAAATTTTTAACACTAGGAACAATGAAAGTAATTTGCTGTGGCTTAATGAAGGTCATGGCACCGTTCTGCATAAGTAAGAACCAAGGGAACAATTTGAGAGACCCGAAGCATAAAGTGCTTAAGCAGTGTAGAAAAAGACAATAATCCAACACCTAGCAACCTATCCTATATGTTGCATTAGTTGTTTAGGAAACCATCCAATTCTTCTTGCCACCAGGCTTTTGTGCAACTGCCAGCAATACTCTCTTCAGATCTTTCTTGAATTCTAGTAGCAATCCTTTCTGCAGCATCCGCTTCCCTGACTTATTTTCAAGAAGCTCTTCAGTGGCTTTTCAGTTCAAACCTGCAAAATAGATCAACAATAAATATCACACATAGTGTGATCCATAGAGATTACTATATTATTTAATTGATGAAGGACTCAACACTTTGTTTTCTTAGCACTGTCACTTACAATAGTATTTCTAACAATCTCTTGTATCAATTCATCCAGAATTATGTTAATTATCCTCCCAAATTTTTCAGAGAACTACATTGAGGTCATCACAAAAAATCTCAATTTACCAATTGATCAAATATGAGCTGAGACCTCTCAAGTAGTTATCATAATGTTTTTTTTTTTTTAAATATTCTAGTTAGCTTTTGAATAGTTAAAATACATTAGAATCCCAAAAATCATAATTTCTGATCAGAAACGTTTATAAGCAAAGGAAAAGTTTTGAATTCCCATCATATAGCTGTAAAGTTTTTGAAAAACTTTTCACAGTTCACACATTTTATCACTGTTAGTTGCACCAGCCGCCAGCTCCAATTATACCAATGGATTAACTTCAGCATTACAATTTATTCAAAATCAATTCAATTACTATTTACAAAAATTATATAGTAACTACACAAAAACACACAACATGCAGATTATATATAGTTTAATAATGATGTGAGGTGAAAGATTTTAAGATTTTTGAATATAGGAGGAAAAATTATTATAAAATAATTGTACATAAATGAGATTGTGTTATGTAGTTTATTGATGGTGGTATGGGAAATGTTTTTAGATTTTTGAATATGAGATGGTAAAATATTATAAAAGTGTTGTATATTAGCGAGATTGTGTTATAAATACATATTTAGGAATTACATAATCATCATATGAACATTTGTATTCTGAAGTAAAAAAAAAATGAAGATAAGTTGTCCAAATAATTCAAACAATCCATTATTTTGTTCAATAATAGTTGGAGATGAAAGGTTTTTGGATTTTAATTTAATATGGGAGGTTAAATAGCCCAAAGATGTAATATATGAAGGTAAAATAATCCCATTTTTATGATCCTAAATATATATTTAGAAATTACATAACCATCGTATGACCCTTTGTATTCTGCAGTTAAAAAAAAACTGAAGATAAGTTGTCAAAAAACCCAAACAACCCTTTATTTTGTTCAATAATGATGGAAAATAAAAGGTTTTTGGAATCATCATATGGTCATTTATATTCCACATTGGAAAAAAAAAAACTGAAGATAAATTGTCCAAATATCCCAAACAACTTATTTTGTTCGATAATGTTGGGAGATGAAAGAGTTTTGGATTTTTTGACTTAATGTAGAAAGATAAAATAGTTCGAAAGATGAAAGGGTTTTGAATTTTTTAATTTAATCTAGGAGGTAATTTAATGTAGGAAGGTAAAATAGTTCGGGAAATGAAATGGTTTTGAATTTTTGAATTTAATGTAGGAGGGTAAAGTAGTCCAAAGTTGTAATATACGAGGGTAAAATTGTCCAAAAATATTTTTCCATTTAAGAGACTTTTAAAATTAGTATAGATATAGATTAGCCATTTGAGAGTTTTAGATTAGCTTTAGGTCGGATAGACCAACTCTTCGGTTACAAAATGAAAAACATCCCTCATGCCAAATTGGCTGAAACTCGTTAAATTATGCAAAATGGTTCTTCATTAATCATGGACACACATGTTTTAAAATGGGATAATAAATATAAATTATTTTTTTTAATCCAATCTAACATCATCAAACAAGTCAACGAAACCATGTTAGGCAACAATTTACACTGAGTCAATTGTAAAATTTAGATTAGAATTGGTCAGATAAAAAGTTAAAGTTTACGAGAACCTTCTCCTTGACATGTTCATCTCTCTTGCATTTGGATTTGTTTTTACAACTTGAAATTGACCCACTAACAACATCCCAAGACTTACACAAACACAAAATAATTTTATAATCACAGAACAGGTATCGATGTAGTTTCTTCGTGCTCACTACACAACAACAAAGTTGACAACTTATAAATTCATTTTCACTTTTAACAATTCACAATATTGAATCAGCAAGAATATCTCCATCACACAATAAAAATAAATATATAATTATAGTTTTTACTATCAGGAATATACAGTAAATGATCATTAGATATCAAAATTTAAATTTAAATGAATATCCAATATACAGTAAATGAATATCACACAAAGTATAGACAAAGAATAGTATCCAAAACAGCTGCAATTTTACTCCAAATGACAGGATTAACGGACCAAATTACTCTGAGCTCTAATAAAGTCTAATATTTATGTGTGGTCAAAATTTTTAACACCAAGAACAATGAAAGTAATTTGTTGTGGCTTAATGAAGGTCATGGCACCGTTCTTCATAAGTAAGAACTAATGGGACAATTTGAGAGACCCGAAGCATAAAGTGCTTAAGCAGTGTAGAAAAAGACAAGAATCTAACACCTAGCAACTAGAGGTGTCACTCACCCGGCCCAGCTCTGATAAAGTCCGATGATGGCCCGCATTAGAAAAAGTTCGCACCATCGCAGGTTGTGGGCCGGGTCAACCCAGCCCACAAAAATTGAACACTAGCCCGGCTTACCCGTTGGCCCATCCGAGTCGAGCCCATGTGGGCCGCGATTCGGCCTATATGAATAAAAAATTAATTTTTTTTTGAAATCACTAAAAAAATTTAGTTATTTATTGTAATTAAAAAATAGATATTTACATATATAGAAAAAAATGTGTTAAATTACTAAATAACAAAGATAAATTCACATTTGTTGATTTTTTAATTCAATTTCTATTATTTTTATATATATTTAAAGACTAAAACAGCACGCATCTGTCACATCTTTAACTTTAAACAGCTTTTTGCCATTTGTTTTTTTTTTTATTTTTAATTTTTAAATATCATTTCAAATATAAAAGTTCGAATTTTCTGTCTTTTCTTTTTCAAAAAAAAAAAAAATCAAAACATGTCAGCGGTTAAAGGTCGAATCGCCCGACCGTGAACAGTCTACCCGGTTTACGGGCCGGTCCGCGGTTTGGTCTCTTCGGTCCGTGAACGGCCCGCCTGGTTCACGGGCTGGCCCACGGTTCTAGGTCGAGACAGGTGGTCGATGCAGGTTCGACCGGTCCGCCCGTCTTGACACCTCTACTAACAACCTATACAATATGCCGCATTAGTTGTTTAGAAAACCATCCAATTCTTCTTGCCACCAGGATTTTGTGCAACTGCCAGCAATATTCTCTCCAGATCTTTCTTGAATTCTAGCAGCAATCCTTTCTGCAACATCCGCTTCCCTGACTTATTTTCAAGAAGCTCTTCCCTGCTTTTCAGTTCAAACCTGCAAAATAGATCAACAATAAATATCACAGATAGTGTGATCCATAGAGATTACTATATTATTTAACCGATGAAGGACTCGACACTTTGTTTTCATAGCACTGTCACTTACCATATTATTTCTAACAATCCTTTGTATCAATTCATCCAGAATTATGTTAATTATCCTCCCAAATTTTTCAGAGAACTACATTGAGGTTATCACAAAATATCTCAATTTACCGATTGATCAAATATAAGTTGAGACCTCTCAAGTAGTTATCATAACGTTTTTTTTTTAAATATTCTAGTTAGCTTCTAGTTAAAATGCATTAGAATCCCAAAACTCAAAATTTCTAATCAGAAACCTTTATAAGCAAAGGAAAAGTTTTGAATTCCTATCATATAATTGCAAAGTTTTTGAAAAACTTTTCACAGTTCACACATTTTATCACTGTCAGTTGCACCAGCCGCTAGCTCCAATTATACCAATGAATTAACTTCAACATTACAATTTATTCAAAATCAATTCAATTACTATTTACAAAAATTATATAGTAACTACACATAAACACACAACATGCAGATTATATATAGTTTAATAATGATGGGAGGTGAAATGTTTTAAGATTTTTGAATATGGGAGGAAAAATTATTATAAAATAATTGTACATAAATGATATTGTATTATGTAGTTTGTTAATGGTGGTATGGGAAAGGTTTTTAGATTTTTGAATATGAGAGAGTAAAATATTATAAAAGTGTTGTATATTAGCGAGATTGTGTTATAAATACATATTTAAGAATTACATAATCATCATATGAACATTTGTATTCTGAAGTAAAAAAAAAATGAAGATAAGTTGTCCAAATGGTCCAAACAACCCATTATTTTGTTCAATAATAGTTGGAGATGAAAGGTTTTTGGATTTTAATTTAATATGGGAGGTTAAATAGCCCAAAGATGTAATATATGAAAGTAAAATAGTCCCATTTTTATGATCCTAAATATATATTTAGAAATTACATAACCATCGTATGACCCTTTGTATTCTGCAATTAAAAAATAACTGAAGATAAGTTGTCAAAAGGGCCAAACAACCCCTTATTTTGTTCAATAATGGTGAAAAATGAAAGGTTTTTGGAATCATCATATGGTTATTTATATTCCGCATTAGAAAAAAAAACTGAAGATAAATTGTCCAAATATCCCAAACAACTTATTTTGTTCGATAATGTTGGGAGATGAAAGAGTTTTGGATTTTTTGATTTAATGTAGAAGGGTAAAATAGTTTGAAAGATGAAAGGGTTTTGAATTTTTTAATTTAATTTAGGAGGTAATTTAATGTAGGAAGGTAAAATAGTTCGGGATATGAAATGGTTTTGGATTTTTTAATGGGTTAATTACACTAATGATCCTCATTCTTTCAAGTTTGTAACGATTTCATCCCCATTCTTTTTTTTTTAGTATATATCATCCCAATTCTTTCATTTATTCTCACAGAGGGTCCCCAAATCACTATTTTTTTTACTATTTTGACAATTCTATGACAATTTTACCCCTTGACTTAAATAAATTAAAATAATAGGAATAAAAAATACAATGAAAGTATTGCAATTGAGCCCTTAACATTTTTAAAAGTACAAATAAATCCTAAACAATTTTATTTTATTCAAATAACTGTTCTTCCCAAACTCAAAAGAAATTATCTTTCCTTACCCACCCCACCCCACCCCACCCCAGCCCAGCGCAGATCTCGGATCTGTACGTGGTCAGCGGTTGAGCGCAGGAAAGATCTCAGATCTTCGTGTGGCCACGGTTGGACGCAAGCATAGATATCGAATCTGTGCCACCAGATGATCTGTGAGAGAGATGATGATCAGTCGCGCCTGCCGAAGATGCACCAGATGACCAGTCACGCGCACGGAGATTTGCGCTCGTCAGAGATGCACCAGATGACCAGTCATGCGCGTTGAGATTTGCGCTCGTCGGAGATGCACTATATGACCAGTCACGCTCAGATCAGGCGCTCACCGAATTTGTGTAGAGATTCAGAGCGCGTGCGTCCGATCTGCGCGCGGCAGATCTGCTCGTGCAAATCAGACGCTGCGCATGGGTCTTCGGCAACGTACTACTCCATTTTTCGTTGACTTGGTGGCGTGTTGGGACTCCGACCATGGTATTTTTTTCAAATTGTTGTTTGGACATGAATTTTCAATGAGGAAATCTGGGGGTGGGATGAAAAATTATATTCTTTTTTTTTTATTTTTTTTGAGAAGAACACCAATCTGTATTAAATAAAATAGTTTAGAATTTATTTGTACTTTTGAAAAGATTAAGGGCCTAATTGCAATGTTTTCATTATATTTTTTTCTTATTATTTTAATTTATTTAAGTAAAGGGGTAAAATTGTCATAGGATTATTAGAATAGTGAAAAATAGTGATTTGGGGACCCTCTGTGAGAATAAATAAAAGAATGAGGATGATATCTGCTAAAAAAAAGAATAGGGATGAAATTGTTACAAACCTAAAAGAATGGGGACCATTAATGTAATTAATCCTTTTTTAATTTAATATAGGAGGGTAAAGTAGTCCAAAGTTGTAATATATGAGGGTAAAATTGTCTAAAAATATTTCTCTATTTAAGAGACTCTTAAAATTAGTATAGATATAGATTAGCCATTTGAGAGTTTCAGATTAGCTTTAGGTCGGATAGACCAACTCTTCGGTTAAAAAAAATGAAAAACATCCCTCATGCCAAATTGGCTGAAACTCGTTAAATTATGCAAAATGGTTCTTCATTAATCATGGACACACATGTTTTAAAATGGGATAATAAATATAAATTGTTTTTTTTTAAAAATCCAATCTAACATCATCAAACAAGTCAACGGAAACCATATTAGGCAACAATTTACACTGAGTCAATTGTAAAATTTAGATTAGAATTGGTCAGATAAAAAGTTAAAGTTTACGAGAACCTTCTCATTGACATGTTCATCTCTCTTGCATTTGGATTTGTTTTTACAACTTGAAATTGACCCACTAACAACATCCCAAGACTTACACAAACACAAAATAATTTTATAATCACAGAACAAGTATCGATGTAGTTTCTTCGTGCTCACTACACAACAACAAAGTTGACTACTTATAAATTCATTTTCACTTTTAACAATTCACAATATTGAATCAGCAAGAATATCTCCATCACACAATAAAAATAAATATATAATTACAGTTTTTACCATCAGGAATATACAGTAAATGATCATTAGATATCAAAATTTAAATGAATATCCAATTGGAATGGTTCATACAAATATGCTAGCATGTTCTCTGAGTGTACTAATCTTGAGGAAAGCAAAAGTTTGTGTGTTCCTGGACCCTGCTGTCAAATCTTAGGGACTCGATCATGCAAAGGGTTCGACTGTACCTCATCAAGCTTGTAGTTTAGGGCAGACACTGGAGCTAGGATTTGCTATGGAGCCTGTATGCAGCAATGCACAACATCTGATAGTTAGAATAATCTCAGAGATAATTAACTAGTTAAAGTTAGAAAAAAAGCTTACAAATATCTGCATAACAAGGTTGTTTGGACACCGGATCCTCTTCAAATGGCGGAGGAACTTGGCCATATACCATTTCACAACTCATATCTTCAAAATCTGCTCAGATGCATTTAGAAGGCAATAATAAGTATACAACTTAGAGAATTGTATTGCAGTTGATACAATGAGGGAACATACTCGGGATCATAGTTAATGGAAGGCCAAACTCATTGGTGAAAAAATCTTGTGTAGGTATTTTGCACATGTTAATGCACATTCCAACGCAACCACTGTTCTCCAAGTACCTAAACATCGAATCCCAGATCAGAGTTTGGAAAATGATTTAGTATTTAAACATTGAATTTCTCCCGGGTTATAGCATTCAATCAAACAAAACAAAAATACAGTCAATATTCTTCTCTACTCTCCTCATATCAAATGAGGAAGCATATATTTTAACACACTATTTGTCTTCCCTGAAGAAGAAAACACCAATTCTACCTGCATTTCTTTATATGAACTCCACTTTTTTGCTTCACTCCATTTACCTCCACTTCCACAACCTAATGGATGCACAAAATTCAGAATGTATAGGATAGCAAACGCTTTAGTAATGAATATCATTCAGCATTCTACGCTACATAGTTTTATCTTCGAAACATGATCAACTTTTAATTTACAAATGGAATTCACCCCTAATTGATGTTAAATCCAATCTTGAGAAAGCCAACTGACACTACCCTATTCTTCATGTTGGCACAATAAAAGTTTATATAAGCAGTGTGAGGACTTTGTAGGCATAAAACCGGAGTAACAGACTAGAAATTTAGGAAAAAAGCAATTCAAATTCGAGGCATTTCATCTCAAATGATTTCAACCTATCTGAATAATGGACAAATTGTAAACTTTTGATGAAGAAATAAAGGACGGTTGTGTTGTACCTCAGACGGCCCAACTAACCAGTGGAAGAAAGGCACTGTCAGCGCGGCATTGAATTCAGCAGCCCATTTTGTTGGCGGAAACAATTTCCTGAACTGCAAAAGAAAAAAACACAATCTTTGAGTTATGTTTCAATGGTGTTTGGACAATGGAAATACAAAAAAGAGGGAAAAGAAAGGAAAAAGTAAAAAGTGAATGAATTAATTACTTGAGCAGGGGCACCAGGAGGAAGCATGGACAAGAGCACCTCTCTCACCACTTGTTGCTGCTGCAAACGAGACCTTCCCTGCATTACTCTTTTCGATACATCCACAAAACTCTCATAATCATAATCAAACAAACTCTTGGCTCCATTCCCACCTTTGGTGTTCGACTGTGACTTGCTATTATTGGCAGCAAATTTCTCCATCTTGCGAGCAAACAGAATCATGAAAGCCTTCTCGAAAAGCCCATCGTTGTACTTTGTCTTCTGCCCCAATGGTGCGGGTACCCCCGACGGCTCTGCAATTCCACACCGAATATTGCTTCTGTTATTGCCCCTCAATATTGGAGAGCAACAATGGCTGAAACTGACTGCTTGGAAGCTAAGAACCACCATGAATCAATTTGCTTATTGGCTTAATTTGACACGTTTTTTATAGTAGGAATTGCAGAGATTCTGAATGATTCAACTGTGGAGAAGGTAAAAGGTTGTTCATTTGCATTGCCCCCTTTCTTTGCATGTTGGAGGGAGTTTTTAACTGTCAAGAAGAAGCACAAGGCGTGTGGTGGCTGTGTTTTTGCTGTTGATTTTTCCTTTGTATAGATAGAATTGTGACCATACATCTGCCACGTTTAACACCTTATTCTCCTCAATCTTAATGATGATACTTATGTGGGTGGAATTGAATGACCCTTTTTCAATCACATATGATTAATATTGTTAATTGATGAGTTGCACACCTTTGGTTACTCAGAAATTGTCTATGCCTGTGTGTTAAAATTTTAGCTCGTGATATCTCAATTGATGGCCCAGGCCCCTCAAAATAAAGCCTTCTTCTCCTTCCACCTAAACTACACAGGAAAGGCTCAAGTGCTAGCGAAAATAGTTGAAATATTTCGGTGCATCTACTAATTTCTGTCACCAACAACCTTATAGAATAAAAATAAAAAATTAATATTGTTAAACCGATGTTCTTAATACATCCATGGTGTTCTTCACACCAAAAACGAAAAATGTTGAATGGCCATTTTTGGTATTAATACCAAGAATTTTTTTGAGTCCCTTTCTTGGATTAGGAGTCAAGACACGTGCTGCCTTCTTTGAGTTGGCCAAGGGGCAACAGCCTTTGACGCCCCCACACCATTGTGACAGGAGGGGGCCATATTTTCTTTTTGCAAAGGAAAACAATGAGAGATCAGCCAGGCCGGGCGTACTGTTTTCATTTGCCTCTAGAGTACAAGGAAAAAAATAAATAAATTGCATCTATTTCCCAGCTGAAAAATAAGAATACAGCAATCTTGATAATGTGGTTTAATTTAAGAGGTAATTCTGAATTTTAAAATTTAACAGGAAATCAATAAATGACTCCTGTTCAAATCAGGCTCCACGTCATCATATTAAGGCGCATCCTTTATAGTTGAAAAATTGCACTAGATACCTTCAGCATCACGATATATAATCCAAACATTAAGAAACATTGATCGGTAAATTATGATCCAGCTATTAAGTTGACACGGTCAAGATTCATTACAAATTTCTTGACCATGAAGCAACATGGTACAAATTATAAGCCAACAATACATTACTTTCATCTCGTCTCAGATAATATCGTAAACATAGTGTCCTCTGGAAGCTGTCAAAACTTGGTGAGTACAACTTCCCAAACAAACAAAACCAAAATCTTATTTGAACAGGCCCAGCAGTCATCAAGTCTTCAATTCTTGCTTATAGAAGTATGGCTACAACTTTTATTCTGTAGCTTCCGCGTGCTTTGTTGCCTCAACTTCTTTCAACTTCTCCATAGCTGATAAACGTCCATCCAAAGATTCATAAAGACTATTCATCTAGACCAAAAAAGGCAGCAAATACGAATTATATGATGTAATGTATCCACCAAAAGCAAGATATCAGAACTTCTTCGAACTGCCAATTACCTTAAATCCCATTTCCCCAAGATTTTATCATATTCTTTTATAGATGTCTAACTCAAAATATAACTTGCACGCACAATCTAATGATTTTATCACAAACTGCCTATGAAGCTTTAGTTTTCAGTGCACATGACACATTCAATTCAAGAAGCACTGCAAGCTACAGTATCGGTCATTAAACATCTTCCAAACTAAATCTATGGTGACAATATCTAATAATTGTGTGCTTTCCATACATTTACATTGAGAAATTGAAGATCATTTAACTAATGGATTCATACCGTCAAATTTGTTCGCACTGTAAGCCCCCAATTTGTTCTCTCTCTCACCCAAAATTTATGGAACTTATTTTAGAAGACGGTGAAAGATTCGATAAAATTTATTACAAATTTGATCAAGGAAATTTTCAGTATAAACATCTAGATTGACTAGAGTGTAAGGTTCAACAAATGTCTAGATATGTATCGAGTCGGGAAAAAACTACTAGTAGTTTTGCATTAATAGTCCTATGAATAAAACAATATAGCATACGATTGTAAGACGATAACATTCCATAGATGGAAAGCCTATTCATCCTGACCACATCATGAACAAATCCCTAGCTTCACCAGTGATCAGACTTATTGGAAAACAATATTGAACCTTTGCCAACGCATCAAGCAATTCCTGCAAGGTGTAGCAAATTTTGAAGAAGCCAAATTTGGCTTCTTTTTAGGCTTTTTCGGGGCTTCAGCTGAACAATCTCATAGTTTCTCAATCTACTTTTACTTGCTAAATGTAGTACTTGATAATTTTGTAGTTCACACTCATTGCCTATCAACAAAATGAACTGTTACCTCTTTAACCGTTCTTTAGCCAATGTCATGCCTGATTAAAGTTAATCAAAATCTCTCTTCAATCACAGTATTAGAATACATTTGCAATCACATTATTAGCAGAGCATCTAATCAAAATTAAATGGAGCCTGTTCAATGTAAAAATTACAATGAACTCCCTCAAGTAGTATAATACCTATCTAGCTTGAAATAGGGTTCAGTTAAAACCTACATCTCCATTTCAAAGTCCCTTGAAGAAAATTGAAAATTTGAAAAAGGGCCAATAAGGAACCAATTGAATGTTATACTATGAAAATATTTTTTGTAAGTAATTACCCAAACCCACATAGACTATATTTCAGCATGAAAAAGTAAAACTTGAAAGAAATTAATTACAAAGTAAAGGGCATATGATACCTTTTGAGAAATAGCGTGGTGGGCAATCTTGTAATCCTTGTGGAGAAAATAAAGACCTGCAGCCGATGCCACGGCCGCGCCGGTGAAAAAAGATGCGAGTCTCAATCTTAGCACATAGCCCATTCTTCTTCTTCTTCTTCAATCTATGGATTTGGAATAAACCACCAGATTGATTAATTTTCTCTCACAAGGAAATGAGAAAAGATAACTGAAATAAATACAAGAAATGGAATTGCAAATTGGGAAGCAGGGGAAAGTAAGCCGACTGGTCCACTTGGCCCAAGTTTTCTGTTTATCCCAAAGTAGGCCGATGTGAGTTCAATTAGAAAGGTGCAAAGACAAAGGCAACTGATACAAATGACGCTGAATTGAGGCAAATGATAAATAACACTTTTGTGTGCTCTTTTAAGTTTAGGAAAATGCTATATGAACAAAAACTTGGACCAAAAGTTTGACAACCATGAGTAAAATATTAAAAATGTTTTTTGAAAAGACACAATTCAATTTTTCAAATGTATATTTTCAAAGAACACTATAGATATTTTACTTATGATTGTCTAACTTTTGGTCCAAGTATTGGTTCATATAACATTACTCTTAAGTTTAACAAAGCGTTCAATTTTATTTTATTTTTTTTCAAAAAAAGACAATACACAATTTTCTGAAATAATGATTTTTTTAATAAAAGAAGTCTTGCCAAATTCAGTTGGGGGTCACTAGCCCCACCCCTTGGCCACTTACACCAATAATTTATGGGAAATTGGTCCAAAATGTCCTAATGTATAAACTCAGTGTTCAAATCATCATTACTTTTCAAATTTTGACAATTACATTTCTCACCTATCCATTTAGTGCTCAGATCATCCTTTTGAACGAAATTCATCCAATATTTCGTTAAACCTTTGGAATTTTGGCACAAATGGTCCCTAACTTTTGTTCTTAGTGTGGAATTGGTCCCTAATATTTATGTTTTGGCAAACAAGTCCCTAACTTATGTGTTTTGGTGCGAAATTGGTCCTTATGGAATGAAAAAAACAAATATACCCTTAGTTTAATTAGAAGAAATTGTATGTGGATTCCTAATCATTACAAAATGTGCAAATAAGTCCAATACTTTTATTTTTTATAAAAAAAATTAAAAAAACTAATGATTTTTTTTTTAATTAACACTTTAGTAATAAACATGTCAAATAAAATTATTATTTTTATCATTAAGTAATAAATATATTATTTAAAATTAAAACTTTTATTTTATTGTTGTATAAAAAAATAACTTTGTCACAAACTTGATGTTCAAATACTTTTATTTAATTGAGTTATATGTTTATTAACTACAAATATTAGAAATCCAACTATATTCTTTATATTTTAATTTATCGTTTTATTTTCGTTCAAAAATAAAACACATTATGTGTAAATTAATTTTTATTAGTATTTTTATGTTCAATAAAAATGTAATAAGATTAGTTCAATGCCATAAAATTATATACGTCATTTTGTTATTTATTTAACTTAATTTTTAAAGTAAAGAGGGAGAAAAAAATTTATAAGCAAAGAGGGAGAAAAATGATTTCTCCCAATGATTTATCTCTCTTTAACTATATTTATTACTTAATAATAAAAATAATAAATTTATTTGACATGTTTATTACTAAAGTGTTAATTCAAAAAAAAAAAAAAAAAAAACTCAATAGTTTTTTAATTTTTTTATAAAAAATAAAAGTATTGAACTTATTTGCACATTTTGTAATGATTAGAAATCCAAATACAATTTCTTCTAATTAAACTAAGGGTATATTTGTTTTTTTCATTCCATAAGGACCAATTTCGAACCAAAACACATAGGTTAGGGACTTGTTTGCCAAAATATAAACTTTAGGGTCCAATTCCACACTAAGGACTAAAGTTAGAGACCATTTGCGCCAAAATTCCAAAGGTTTAACGAAATTTTGGATGGATTCCGTTCAAAAGGATGGTTTGAGCACTAAATGGATAGGTGAGGGATGTAATTGCCAAAATTTGAAAAATAAGGATGATTTGGACACTGGATCTATACGTTAGGGACGTTTTGGGCCAATTTTCCATAATTTATTTAGGGATGGCAATGAAGTCTGAGGGTATTCGATCAGAGATTTTTTTTTTTAATTTACCGCTTTATTTACATTTTTAACATTATTTAAATTTAAAAACATAAAAATAAAATAAAAATTTAGATTCGGGTCCCCGTCCTAGTTTCTCGATGGAGCGAGATGAGGACGATGTATTTTGCTATCCCTAAATCTATTAGCCATTTTGACATTTTTTTTTTCATACCTTTCATTTTTTAGTTTTGTTTTCAATAATTGTTTCGTACATAATCTTTCAATTTATGATGTCTCTAAAGGCGACAATTGTGGATCTATAAGGCAGGTGAAAAGCCACACCGATGTAACATCCCCTATTTCTCCTGGGGACTTCAACATCATTAGTTCTCGTCCTAAAATGACTGCGGTTAATGGTGTTTTGGCTTCGACTCATTCTAATATAGTTGTGAGGAGAGAAGGTGGAAGTTGTGGAGAATTTTTCAAGTGTATGTGGATTATTTTGTGCGTATTCTCGATTAAAAAGGCATTTCTCAATGAGACACTTCCTCTAGCGCCAAACTATTAATGACAAAAAGTGATGTTGCACTTTCTATGATCAACTTTTTGAGAGTGATTTGTCAAAATGAAATAAATCAAATCGATTGTATGTATAAAAACTAAAAAGAGAAAAAGGGAGATTTCTTGGACTAAAAGTGTATTTGAAAGGGTTTTTTTGATGTCTAAAAACACTTCTTAAAGAGTAAAAGTACTTTTAGTTATATTTATGATTATTTGGCTAAAGTTAGTCCAAATTTTGAACTTTTGTACAAAGTTCTAATTGAACTTTACGGGAAGTTGTAATTACATTTATTAAATTTAAAAATTAACAAAACTATCATTGATATATATATATATATATATATATATATATATATATATATATATATATTAATTTATTTATCATATTAATTCTTTATAACAAATTATCACTTCATATATTTATATAAAGTGAAAAATATATATTTACATGTTAAATAATATAATACAAATTACACATAATTATATGTTTGATTTAAATAATTAATTAATTTTAAGTAATATAATATATACTAAAATAATCATGTTATTATAAGTAATATATCAATTTTAATAGTTATTATAGGAAATAAAAAAATGCTATTTATTTTAAAAATAATAATATGAGATATATAATAATTAATATACTAAAATAATTGTGTAATTATAATAAAATTAATATATTAATTATAATAGTTATTATATGATATAAAAAAATATTTAAAAATAAGAATATGAGATTTATAATAACTAATGACTGTTTAGTCAAATAAATATAAAGTTTATATAAAAGTACTTTTATAGTTATACAATTAAACACTCAATTTAATATTCAAAGCACTTTTTGAATTTATATCCAAACAATCAACAACTTTTTAACAAAATCTATATTGTCAAAAGTTCTACCACCAAAAACTCTAGTGCTAAAAACTCTACTGACAACAGATGTGCCAAACGGACCATAAGACTATGTCCTATTCATTGGTGTGAAAATTTTACAATGAGGGTGTTGGCATACAGAAACAAAGCTCAATTAAGAAATTCAAATGAATCCATCTGGGCCAGTGGAACATCCCATCATCATTTAAAGCAACGGTTAATGGATAATCTTATCACATCTCACGATCCAATAATTTTGGTTGCAAGCGGTTGAGTTATGAAAGTAATGATAGTGGTTAATACATCAATTTTTGATAAGTCATCTCTTATGGAGAAAGTGAGTAGTTACTGGGCAACGAGCAGTTTCAGAACAAAATTGAAAAAAACCGTTAAGGGAGTATAAAAAGGAAAAGAGAATGTTAAGGTAAGAATCCAATCAATCACTCTCAAAACAGAGAACAATGTAATTTCATTTTTTTCTTAATGTTCTCATAAGTTTTATTTACTTTGCATTTTAGTGTGCTTGAGTCCCTTGGAGGCATTTCGTTCTTGTTTTTAGAATTGTAATCTTCTTAAATAAAGCATCCCTTGTTGGGATTTTGTCTTAAAAGGTTGTTGTTTCTTACACATCGTCTAAATCCTTTTAATTGTTAGTGATAGTTTATTTTTGCGTAAAACAGAGGGACTCTTGCTCTTTTGCGCTGTTTAACCCCTTTTATATAGTTCAAGAAGTGTGGGACTGCCCCCTAGAGCATAGTTCAAATGGTGGAACAATCAACATAAGGCTTGTTTCCAGGGGTAGGGTGGGAGTTAGAATCCTAGTGGGAAGCTGTGGTTGAATTTTATTCGGTATGGAGCAATCATTTTGGAGGCGGCTCCTTGTGCGCAGAAGTGTACAGTTGGATGAGGTGAACCTGGGAGCCAGTTGAAGCATAACTCGCGATTTACCTCCTCCAATGTTTTAGGGGTAAGGGTCTTGGAGGTCCAGGATTTAGTCTGGCGAAACTAGGATACATGGGTACAAAAAAAAAAAAAAAAAAAAAAAAAAAAAGGTGTAGGATTGATGTCCTGCGACACATCAATCAATTGTGACCCTTATTATGTGGGATTCACTCAAATGCTTTTGTTGGATTTTGGTTGGTTAAGTAATGCAGTGTGGTAGTGCCATCATGGCCTGATTGGTAGTCTGTTGACCTAGACCATCTTCTCAAGGTGGTAGACGGGGAGTGAGGGGCGGTGTACGCAATGTTCGAGTACATCGAGTTGCATGAGTCATTACTGATGACAGTCACGTCGTTGCAACTCTGGGACAAAATCTTGATTGATCATTACTCAACGGCCGATCAATCCTGCATTGGTTTCTTGGAAATAGAATGAGCTCTCGAACTTTAACAATTTTACTACCAACGTGTGCTCGACCTTCCTCGTTAGCTCAATTTTGCCTTTTTCTCCGTGGGTCCCCTCCAAACTATCATCTGGCTTGGAATTTTGCGTAGATGATATGGAGATATGGCATAACAAACTATACGAGAGGTGATGATAAGGAGTGTCTCCACGGGAAGATACATAGATCGTGTTTCACATAATTATTCAACGTTAGGGACCATTTGTGCGATATAGCCTCTAGACATCCTATAATCAACTATGATATTGACACAGCTGCCGAATAGTATTTATTGCATGTGCCAATCCTACTTTTATCCAGAGTTTGGACGGTTTGATGATATATTTATTGCACACACATATATAGTTTTGTTGTTTGTTTCCACTTTCCATGGTGGTTGTTGCCCAGTAACAGTTATGCATGCCATGAGACAAAGTCAAGATTCAGTTGACTATTTCGTTTAAGAGTTTGACATATATAAGAATCATGACGGATTCAGTATTCACAACCTCCTCAACTTCCAACTAATAGAACAGACCATTAACATAAAATACATTAGTGAAAAATAATTTATTAGTATATCGTTTTTTTCAGTGAGATTCGACCGTAAACTCTATTATAATGATAGATTAAGACGATGAACATATTTTGAAAATGATTGAATCAGTGAGATGAATTGTAAATTTTGAAGGAGATGATTTTGTTTGAAGAGAAATTAAAAATGTAGTGACACACGAACATTTAATTATTATTTTTTTTCTGTAACGGAGAAAACTCTTTACAATCGCAATTATATTATGACTAATGTTATTCATAGTCAGCCACTATCGTAATCAATTTAAGTGACAATTAATCTTAAATGTAGAATTTTAGATCCCATTCAAAAGGACATATTAATAATACATAAATCAACTACAATAATTGCTTACTATAAGTTACGTTACTTTCTAGTGACACGTAAACTCAAATCTAGTAATGTTGAAGGCCAGGATGTTACGAAAATGGCAAAGTCTTAAATAATATTCTCTTTCCAACTAATTTTTTTTTAATATTTTGACAAAGAGAGAACAATTTAATTTATGACAACTTTCCTTTCTTGCCATCTATTTCATGAATAGTATAGTTCCATTAATTGATTTTGGGATATATATTAATTGAAGTTCAATAGTTAGCACTGATCACCATCATATGGTGTTTTGGAGGGGCAGATGGCCCAAGATTAGACCATCTTCACTGTCGAGTCAAAATTTCTAATTTCGACAAATGTCAAATATCAAATAAAAGAGAATAAAAAAGGGTTTTACATCATAGGAACTTTGGGAAATACACACAAAAACATAAGATAGAAAAACATTGGTTGCATATTATAATAAATCAATAGAAGTTGCATTGGGAAATGTATACTAACACAAGTCAAATGATTTTTGCAATTCCAAGAAGCTTTTGTTCTGTTGACTTTGGTTGGAATTTTTTCTGCAGACTTATGGTTCATCAAGAAATTTCGAGTGGCAGAGTTTAGTGCCATCTAGACTGGTATTATCTCAAATTATATAATCGTATAGATGTCGGATATTCATAGGATAGCACACGTCTTTATCGCCATTTAGTAATTTATCAGCAATGATGAGATTAGCTGCTTCTGTGGGATGGTATGCATCCCAAAATACATAGTTTGATCGATCGTCACATAGTATTGCAGAACTCGCACTAGAGTTTGTCCTCTTGAAACAAAGAAATGGTGGAATATATCCTCCACAACACGGACCATCATTATTCACAAATCCTACCAAACATTCACAATTAATTAGTTAGCGTTCGACCAAGAGATAAAACCAAGTATGTATGTCTCTGATCTTACCATATTTGGGAAAATTGAGGATGATTTCTCTGAAAATATCATAGGAATTGGCATATACAAAGATGGCAGTACGTCTCATGTTGTTGTTCAACCGGTCAAGCTCCTCCTTCAGTTTCTTATTGTAACCTCGTACTAGAGCATTTACCTTAGCCGAGCATTTTCCACCTAGAATATTAAGGCTGACGGCGCGAATAAAGGGTATGCATCCAAGAGGTCCAATGTTAACAACGACAAATTTTCGTGCTCCTAACCTATATAGTTTCTTTTCGTACCCAAAAAAATTCAAATAATCAGAACGTTGCAAAGTAAAATAGCCAAAACCAAAGAACATTTAATATGGTACCTCAAGCTGTATGGTGAAATTGGAAATCATGAAATCTTGGAATAATGTTGGAGAAACCTTGTCACTGAATAATGGAATGGAAGGTTGGAAATAATTCAAAACATCATTTGATCCAATTGTTAAGGAAAAGATTGAGTTTTTTAAGATAATATTAGTCGTGTTTTCTCCGACCATTTTAACCATGTATGATCTGGTTTGCTCGAAATTGCTGATTTGCTGCGTCAGTGGCACTCTTCCTATCTGATGAGAAAATAATTTAAGTACTCGTCAATGATTTTTTCATAATTATTAATTAGAAAAAGAAAACAACAGTCTACAGACAAAGAGGGTTCCAGTCTGATCCAAGATCCCTGAGGCTCCTGAAGCATAATTGATTCCAGCACGAAAGGCGGTGGCAGCTGAAGTATTCGGGGCTAGGTATGGTGGCGGAAATGATGTGCCTCCCAGAGCTTCACCTAAACAGACGATAATTAATTGAAACTGTGAACAAGAATAAGGCTGTCGTTTTGATTTAGTAGGAGTAATGTAAAATAAATTACCAACAATGTCAGCTATGGTACGACCATTAGTGAATCTTCCGGTAGGTTGGCCACCGGACGGACTAAAATCGATGCCATAAGGAGGAGAGTCGGCCTTAGATAAGGTGAATAAGTAATTGTTGTTGCCAGCATCTACCAAAGAGTCTCCAAAAATATATGCTGTGAAACAAAAGCAGGGACAAACATTACTTAGAGATAAAGTAATAATAATCAAGACTAATGCAGGAATCTCCATTGTTAATGGTAAATGGTTCAGATTGATGAATATAAATATACAAATAATTTGCATGACCTGCCACAAAAAGGTACAGTTTGAACAGGTCTAGCTATGTGAATTGGTCCATATATCATATCATCAGCAGTTTCTGAATGTAATCTGATGATTTTCTAAATCTTGTATCTTCTTGTGAACAAAAAATGACATACTGCGTCTTGGTGTTTTTTGTGATGGAGTTTGCATTTTTCGAAACAAGATAAAAAATTAGTTCGGGGGTGGGGTGGGGTGGGGTGGGGAATTGGGGAAGAAGAATACATTTTCTTTATTTTTTAATTTTTTTCTTATTTATTTATTTATTTATTTTCAATTTTTTTTTTTTTTAAACTTAGGTGCTAAAATTAGAAAATTTAAGACCTTAAGACATATTTTTAAAAGGTCTGGGACCTCTACTACTGTGTGGTGACGTTAATTTTTTAAAGATTTTTTTATTCTAGGGATTAGGTATAGGTATCTATTTTTTGGGTAATGTGGTTTCAATGTAAGGCGTGCAAAAGTTTTCAATTTTACCTACCATTTTCACCATCATTGAGAAAAATTATAAACTTATTGATGATAAAATTCACAATAGATCTATTATTCATCTTCATTTTCGTATTGCAAAACTTTCTTTGATGACATGACACTATCAACAAATTTTACATAATTTATCTCCATTCGACAAATTCTGTCAGCACCAAACAATCTCTCATCCAACTGCGCCTCCACCAAGAAACTCATGTTCACCATTACTATCGTAACGCACCCCAAAGTCAAGTGCATAATTGCGGTGGTGATTGCTAATCTATCAATATCTATTTCAAGATAATCAGGTCATTTGTGATAATAACAATTCAGGACTTTACCTAATAGGCACGCAGAGTAATTTTCTACTGCAGTTTTCACGATACATTATCCCTTCACAATTTTATTTACAATCTTAAACCTACTGTAGCGAAAAGCATCGTTAGAGTTACATGCTAGTATTTTTAATTAATTATATTCAGTTCATGAAATGAAGGGGTGGTGTTGTAGATGGATAGGTGAAGAATTTTAAACCTTAAATTAAGATTTAATTGAACTAGTTTTAAAGACAATTTAAATTAATTAATGGCAATTTGAAAAATCTAAAATATATGTGAGAATATTTTGGTCCAAAAACATTTCTCTATTTTAGAGCCTTTTAGAATTAGTATATATATAATAGTGTGAGCACGTGCGATGCACGTGATGTCTCGTTAATTAAGAACGTAATAGTATTTATTATATCTTTATTTTACAAATTGAGTTGATATTGGTAATCTAAATGGAAAAAAAAAATTAAATATTAAAAAATCAAGCGATTAAAACCTAAATATAAGCATGCTTATAACTTAAAACCTGATTTATTAAAAAAATTTACAATAGATGACTCAAACATATGATAAAATTGAATTCAATTTACTTCATAAAAGCCTCTATTTAAGTACAATTTTCTCCGAATTTTCATTTCTTCTCGCAGACTAAGTTCATTCTTTTATAATATTCTAATCACATAAAGAAAGCCAAATACTTTTGCATTAAGAAATTTCACATTTGCTCCATAATAAGACTTTGGGCATAAATATCTACAACAACATCTGTACATTAATTTCAATTTTTTTTTCAAATAACTTAAATAAAAGATAAAAAGATGGTTAAATTGAGGTTACACCATCAAAAATTTTGGTTTTCAAGAACGACAAATTAGGCTTTTTTGGTAAGTGTACCAATTCAATCATCACAGTGTTTAGTGGCAGAATAAAAAGTTCATAAAAATCTTCTTTGTTGCTTTAGATGAAGCTCTGGAGATAATCAATAAGTTAATTGATCAAATCATTTTATGTTCGAATTTAAATTCTTAAAACAACATAATTTCTAAAAGTAAATAAACCATGTTGCAGTTGTTAATTAATCATGCTAGTGGAAGTTAAATATATTTTATGCAATTTAGAGATTGTGGGCCACAAATGTGTAAAAAAATAAACAAGTCAATAAACATATTAATTACAATTAAAAGTGTTTCATAACTACCCATTTGTAAAAAATAGCATCTTAAATACAAATTTCTAAAGCACTAAATCAGTAAATAGAGATTGCATTGATAATGTACAAACAAGTCATTTTCAAAAATATTACTCTAGAGTTGCATTAATATTAAAAAAGAAATGACAATAAAATTATATACTACATATTGTTATTTATTTAGGGATCATTTGCACCAATTTTCCTAAAAATTAAGTTAAATGTGAAGAATACAAGTGGAGCTCTAATATTTGTAGTTAATAAACAAATAGTTCAATTAACAAAAGTATTTGAATATCAAGTTTGTGACAAAATTATTATTTTTATGTTGTAACAATAAAATAAAAATTTTAAATTTAAATAATAAAATTACTTAATAATAATAAAATAATTTTATTTAACATATTTATTAATAATTATGAGTTTAAATTTTAGTTATTTAATAATAGTTCGTAAAATATACAAAACAATTTAATACAATATCAATTTGGTCAATAAAATGTCAATTAAAAAAAGGAACTCGTTAATTTTTTATAAAAAATAAAATTATCGGACCCATTTGCACCTTTTGCAAAGATTAGATATCTAATTACTATTTTCTCTAATTAAAATTAAGGGCATATTGTCTTTTTCATCAAATAAAGACCAATTGCGCACCAAAATACATAGGTTGGAGGGCTTCTGTGTAAAAAAAAAACAAACGTTAGAGATGATTTTTATACTGATGACAAAGGTGAGGGACCATTTACACCAATTTTCCTTTTGATTGACCATTTTGAATAGTAAACCAAACATTCACACTTTTAATATAGGTAAAAAAATATACAAAACAATTTAATACAATATCAATTTGGTCAATAAAGTGTCAATTAAAAAAAAAAGAACTCGTTAGTTTTTTTTTAATTTTTTATAAAAAATAAAATTATCGGATCCATTTGCACCTTTTGCAAAGATTAGATATCCAATTACCATTTTTCTAATTAAAACTAATGGCATATTTGTCCTTTTCATCTAATAAAGACTAATTGCGCCCCCAAAACACATAGGTTAGATGTCTACTTTGTGAAAAATAAACGTTATAAATGATTTTCATACTGAGGACAAAAGTTAAGAAACATTTGCGCCAATTTTCTTTTTAGTTGACCATTTTGTATAATAAACCAAACATTCACTTTTAATATAGGTGGGAAATAAGAAAAAGACTAGGAGAAAGAACAACAAATGGAAGAGGATTGGGACCTATTCCCTTTGCTAGCATATTAATCCATACTACATCTAAAAGACATTAAAAAGGGGAAACATTTTTGGACCAAAATATCATTATTCATATTCTAAATTTTTCAATATATCCTTGATTAATTTAAAAAGCCTTTAAAATTGGTTCAATTAAATCTTAATTAATTAAAACTTTTAAAATTCTTCACATATACATCTATATCTAGCAATTAAATCTTAATTAATTAAGGCATTTAAAATCTTCACCTATACATCTATCTACATCCAAAATGCTCTAAAAATGAGAAATATTTTTGGACCAAAATATCTTCACTCATATTTTAGATTTTCTAATTTACCCTTGATTAATTTGAACCAAAATATCCTCACTCATATTTTAAAATTTTCAATTTACCCTTGATTAATTTCAAAACGCCTTTAATTCTAAGTTGTTTCAATTAAATATTAATTAATTAAGATTTTTAAAATTCTTCACATTTATATTTACCTCTAACAATTAAATCTTAATTAATTAAGGCCTTTAAAATTCTTCACCTATACATCTATCCACATCTAATATTTGTATTGTATTCTTAAATCAATCAATTGCAATCAATGATCACTAATAGTAATAAATAACATTACTCGAAAAGCATGCAAAAGTATGTATGTGTATAAGAAATTGAGCAAAATAGCATCTATTGTTTCAGCAGGAGGTTCAACAACCACCAACCTTTTTTCCTTGTCCAGCAAACGATTTTAATGTAATAATTATATATTTCATTTATCCAAGGTAAAGTGTCTGAAATCTCTCTCACTCCACAGAATTTTAAGAAACACTGTAACACGGTTTCATTAATAAATAACAATCTACTGCACTACTGCTACCTTATATTAATTCCACTTTTTTTTTTCTCATTAGAGAACAAACAAGAATCGTTTATGAATCACTTCTCACAATGACAGCCACAGGCAGATTTGTGAATAAAATATTGAGTTTCATTGTCTTCACTCTATTAGACATCCTCGATTTCTTGTTATGTTACATTTACAAAATACTAGATTATTTAATAGAAGCAGAATCGAAACCTTGTTATTGTTCTTCTGCTAAAGAAGCCATCACCAGCAGTGGCAAGATCTTGGTCTCCGAACATGGAGAATCCAAGATTGTTTGTCTCACTTCCACCAAGTTACAGCTTGAAGAAATCTCAGACACGCTCTATACTCGCCCTTCGTTGCTGTCTGAGGTTTCAAAATCGAGTTCGGATGAGTTAAAGAGGGGCAATAGTATGAAACAATCATCGTGTCATGAGAAGATCAACAAGAGAGGAGGAAGAGGAACGATTCGATCCACATTCACCACTAATTCCACCATTGTCGAAATGTTGCAAGGAAGGATACAAAAACTTCCAATTCCCAGATGGTCGGATTGCGATTGCAAAACCTGCACTTGTTGGACTTCTTCTTGCAAAGAATCACTATTTGTCAAAGCTGACGGAGCTAAAGGTAACTCATCTACCGATCTAGTAATTAACTAGCCACTGCACTAATTTGAACTGATTGTATCTTGTTGAATACAGACGATGTGCAAGAAGATGTTTTGTTCATTCATGGATTCATCTCGTCGTCTGCATTTTGGACAGAAACTCTGTATCCCAACTTCTCAAATACTACGAAATCGAAGTTCAGGTTGCTTGCAGTGGATCTACTTGGTTTTGGGAAGAGTCCGAAGCCAACCGATTCACTTTACACTCTAAGAGAACATTTAGAAATGATTGACAAGTCTGTTCTTGAGGCATACAAAGTTAAATCTTTTCACATAGTGGCACATTCATTGGGTTGCATTTTGGCTCTTGCACTTGCTGTCAAACATCCCACATCTGTCAAGTCCTTAACTCTACTTGCACCAGTAAGTTAATTCCTAATCAACCCGTTAATTTTTTTTTTTGTTTTGTTTTTCGAGTATGAATTAATTTTGAGGGCTCCGAAAAAATGGCAGCCATATTTTCCAGCACCAAAGGGCAAACAAGCATCACAATTTATGATCAGAAGGGTGGCACCACGTCGAGTATGGCCACTGATTACGTTTGGGGCATCGTTAGCTTGCTGGTATGAGCACATAAGCCGGACGATTTGCCTTGTGATATGCAAGAACCACCGTCTGTGGGAATTTCTCACCAAACTTGTCACCAGAAACAGGTGCTTACAAGTCTCCTAGCTACCACGTACAAACACACATCACATATAGGCGTGTAAATGTGTGAAAATGCACCTAACAACTCCAAATTTACGTTTTATGAATATACAGGATAAGAACATACTTGATGGAGGGGTTCTTCTGTCACACACACAACGCTGCATGGCATACGCTGCACAACATTATTTGTGGGACTGCCGGACAAATGGAAAGATACTTGCAAGAGGTTAAGAATGTGGTAAAGTGCGATGTGAATATATTCCACGGGAAAGATGATGAACTCATTCCAGTCGAATGCAGTTACAGTGTAAAATCAAGAATTCCCCGAGCTAAAGTTAAGGTTGTCGAAAACAAAGATCACATAACCATAGTTGTCGGAAGGCAGAAAGATTTTGCTAGGGAACTCGAGCAAATATGGGAGAATGCAAGTGCAATTAAGTCTTAGTATATAGAGTGAGAAGAATGCAAATGTCTCTATTTGATCATGATTCATCTTGCAAGTTTTCAAATCCTTTCTGTTTCACATATCTATTTTCAAGTCTCAGTGCCAATTTGGCAAGGAATGACATAATTTTAGTATATACTACTGAGTTTGACTTGGTATTCTCCTTTACACACACACACACACACATAGACAGAGGGGGTGGGGTCACTCAGGACGAGTCCAGATCTGCCGTCTCAAATGTATGTCCTCCTAGACGTTTCACCAATAAAAAATGTATACACTATCAAATAAATACAATTATTTAATGTGTTCATACTTATTGTAAAGATTGACTTGTATTTATTTGATAATATGTAAATTTTTTATTGATGAGACGACTAAAGAGACGTATTTTTGGGACAGCAGATTTGGATTCGGGGCGAATCTAGATCTTAATTAATTATTAGTTGTGTGAAGTGAAGTAACGCAATTAATAAATATTTATGACAATAAATTGCTTGGCAGACGACTGATGCACAGAAGAGGTCTACACAATAAATGTAGAAATAAATCATTAATCTGCTTCTCACAAAATGGCCACTCTGGTGGTTTCTTCTACATAATAATGCACACAATTTATTTATTTATTATTATTATTATTTGTTTGGGCAGCCAAGCCAGGAAAGTAGATCTGGACTCGGACCAAACTACTTTATGGTATTCACTCCTCAAAGTCTATAATCTAACATAAATATTAAGTTTGAACTTAGTGGATTGCCTTGCCCGACGTGGACACCACGTGTGAGCCACGTAAGACTAAAAAAGCCATAAGCGAGCCACATCATCAGCATAACCTTGAACTTTTGCAAGCCTCATACATGCCTCGTCTACGTCACTACTTAGAGTTTAGAGTTAAGTGCCCTTGGCACCAATGAAGAAACCTTCACTAAAAGGGGGCGAATCTCATGACCAGGCACAGAAATGTGAACCCTAGCCTCGTCACCCTAAAAGGTGACGTTTATATTGAACCTATTTGCCTTGAATAAATCTTTTAACTCCCTGCAAGCCTAAGGGAATGTTAGCGAAGCATAAATTATATGACCTTAGATTTCTTGCTTCAAACAAGGAACAACTGCCACGTCAAAAGGCCTACTGCTACGTAGGCTAAAATCGTTAAAAAGATAAAACAAAATCAAACAAGAGTCAATTGTTGACAACAAGCTCACCAATACGTGTCCAAATAAGTTAAAAGGTCCAACATACCCTTAATTATAGTTTTTCTTATAAATACTCCACGTAATGTGAAGAAAAATGTATGAAATCAAATCCTTAGTCAAATATCCATCCATTTTGTTTCTTCTACTTCTTGTTCTTATTTACTGACAACTAACTTGATCGTTGTCTTTGCAAGCTAACGACGTACCAAGGTAATTTACAGGTGGACACGAAGTTGGTAAGAATGTATTGACAACTTAATCCTACCAAATTTTGCGAGCAACATGTACAACTTGTTGTACCTTTAATTGGTATGTATCTGCTAACTGGAGATGGAATTCATGTCAATTTATTTTATTACAGTTGAATTTTTGTTTCTTATATTTTAGGCATGAAAATAGAAGTTACTTTCTTCACCCATACTCAAACAGTGGGGTGTCAGCTAACATGGAGAAATGGGAGACAACCTTGGATAATTAGCCAGTTGGTGCAAGAAACAACCTAGCAATTGCAAGCTGTATCATAATTATCAATCTACAATTTCTTCATACAATCAACTCTTTTGAATATTTCTACTTTTGGTTGTTGGGTTAAAATTTTCTTAACAAAACTCAACGGCTATATCCTGTACTACTATATTTCCTTCATAATTAGTTACTTTTATATTTCCTTCATAATTAGTTACTTTTCGATGTTTTGATAGTGAATTATTTAATATGTTCTTCTCTAATTTTAGCTTGAAGATAACAGCCTTAAAATCCAGCCAAGTCCAACCCAAACATTTCTATAAATAGGGGTTCAGTTCAGGTGAAATCCTTCAAATATCATCATTTCACCCCCATCATTTCATGTTACACTTGCAAACTTTCGATCAATCCTTTGTCTCTCATTCTTCGAGAATGAGAAAGATCCTTTTCAAGTTTCGAATTTTGCAAAATCAGTTGCTAACTTCATATCTTCAATCCATTAATTTTAATCAAATCTCTATATTGGCTATGCACAAATATTCTACTATTGTTATTTACCTGAGGTGAAGGTAAATATTTCAGGTGATAAAAAATCCACTTCTGTACAACACAGAGATCTAATACTATTAGTCAATACCATATCATCTGTAAATGAATTTATCAGTGACAAGAAAGATAGCCCTGACTTGCCTGATTGAATTTGCTCTCATTTCATGAATTAATTACAAGGTTATACAGATAGCACAATTTCATTATAGGGAGAAACCGAGAAAGATACCAAATTTTTACAGAATTGACCTATAAAATGTGGAAAAAGAATCAGATGGCTTCTATGGCCTGTTGCTTATATCGATCCAATAATTTCTGATATAGTCATTATTCTTTTCCAAAGTTCCAACTGGGCATATCTGAACTCTATCTATACCTTAAGGTGCTGAAGGCCATGCTCAGCATGAACATCATCCAGAATTGTGCTAGATGCTACAATTGAAGACCTAGCTTGCTCCAAATGTTCCAAGAAATCCATAACCATAGGATCGGTCCAAGGAGCTCCGAGTGGAGCTTCCCCACCCGCCACCCACCCCAAATGGCCACCTTTCGGAGTAACTATCAACAAACAGTTTGGATTTTCCTGAGGCATATAAAGTATTGGAAAAGAAAAAATAAATAGAAATGAGTAAAATTGTCCAATCATTCCAGACAAGGAACCAAGAAAACCAGGCGCTTACATATTGATCTCAATACTCCTATCTATTTGGCACATAATCACATTAACATAGTCTTGTTTCTTTGTTGAGCCTCGCCAGTTATCACAGGTTTGCACAGGAAACATACTTTTAGAATATTTTATCTTATCGACATATTTGAGAAGATTTCCCAACATAAAATAAACGATATATTTCATATTACCATTTTCAGCAGTCTTGTACGAGGGTAAAATACCTAAAATCTCTGATCTACTGAACAAAAAGAGAATGTACGGGCATTACTAATTTTTTAATCATTTCTTCTGAAAAAATGGAAATTGAATTTCAAGAAAGCACCATCCATTTCATTTTCTTTTTGGGTATGAAACTCATGCCATGGCCTAGGGAAATGCTATCATATATGGGCAACAGCCCAGAGATATGCATACCTTGATATCTTCACGGGGAATTCCCCGAGATGGAGCAATTGGATCATTTGCAGCCTGAATATCATTTGAAATAATTAGGTCGAACATTTGCATAAAAGCCAAAACCATACCTAACAGATGCTTTTATCCCAACTGTGTTCCCGTATCTTATATCTTCCTCAAAATTAATCAATTTGGGGAAAATGTTTACCAGAAATTTATTTAACCACATTTTGCTGGGGTAAAGAAACATAGAAGAAGATAGAAAAATAACTTATCAGAACTGTTATATGGTACTAAAGAGACAAAATGTGAAATAACTCGTCAAAATTCATAAAGGAAAAGGAAGTTGATGTGAAGTACGATTACAGTAATCGACATGGTAATTTTATAACAAATTTATTTTTTCTTTTCAAAATATAATCAGTAACGAAAATCTAATGGGGGAAGTTCTTAAGGGAATTAACCAGAGGCTCACATGATTTCTCATCTTTCTTTACTGGCCTTAAATAAACCAACCCCTCTGTTCTTGAACCTATTAAACCTCAGGTTTCTCAATTTTTCTTTAGTGGCAATATATTCCACCATAACAATATTTCGAATATAGTATCATAATTTGTAAAAAGCTCTTGCCTGAATGCAAAGCAGAGGTATGGAGACATTCTTTATGGAATCAGAGCTGCTCGAGTTGGAGTAGTAGTCATCCACCGATTTAAATCCAAATGAAACTGAAAGTGTTACAAAGGAATAAGCAATGAGCATGCAAGGAAAACTTAAGAGTTATTCATGCATTTATAATTGACTACATGCCTCGTGTTAGTCCCTCATCAAATTCTCTGACAGATTTGGCATTAGAAGCCATCGGGATATCAAATTCACCTCCAATGTCCTCAAAAAGAAGAGCATGTCTGCAGAAATGAGACATCTTAGTTAAAAATTCTACAAATTGAATTCGAAAAGTCACCTAGATAGAAATAAAGACAAGCCAATAATCCAATTGTTACTTCTTGAAAATTTTGCAGAGTGAATTTGCAAGAGCTTTGTCATATACAATGTTAAAGCCCTTACGAAAGTCTTCATCTGCAATTACCAAGTTGAATGGATTGCACAACGATACAGCACCAGAAAGAGGGCAAGAATGAGATTCCTGTAAGAAGATGTGGAAGTATATATAAAATAGCTTCCATAGATTTCACTAAGCAGAAACAACTGGAAAATACATACAGAGACACCACCAAAAAATTAGACAGAATGGCTAGTTTATGTAGCTTAAAAATGAGAAGTTGTCCCATTATATAATTCAAGATCCATGATCATACGCGATATGTTCTAAAAACAGAATTTTTTGGTATTTGATTTTAGTGAACATCTCAATATATATGTTTTTCTTATCACTAGAACACTAGCACAAACGGGTGGGAGAATGACGGAGGGCCTGTTTTTTGCATGTAAAGAAATTGTTATTGGAATAATGGTTATTCTCTTCTTATTCGAATAAGGGAAAAATTGGGAAATAAATAGAGGATGGAATGTGATCCCTTCCTCCAATTATGGATACAGAATAATAAACTACCTAAACTAATTCGTCTAAAATAGGAACAGACTAATCTAGGAAAACTAGGAATTTGGGTAACATCCTACCCAAATCTTTTATTACAGGAAAGAATAAAAATAATAATAAAATCCCTTAATTCCTGTGTGCCTTAACTGGACAAATAATCTTGAATTTCTACACTCCCCCTCAAGATGGATAGTAGATGTTATCATTCCCAACTTGGAACTCAATTCTTCAAAATTTGTCCGAGGTAGAGCCTTGGTGAGAATATCTACAATTTGATGGCAAAATATCTGCAATTTGATGGCGACTTGGAGTATGCACAAGAGTTACAGTCTCGCTGCTTGAGAATATCTTTAATTTGGTCTGGTTGTGGTGCACGAGATTTTTTTAAGACGCTTGTTGCTGCTTGGTTATCACAAAGCAGGTTCATTGGTTCTTCTACTCGAATTAGCAATTCACTGATAAGTCTTCTTAGCCACATTCCTTCACAAATCCATGGGCCATTACTTTAAATTCAGCTCCAGCACTCCTTCGAGCAACGACGGATTGCTTTTTGCTGTGCCAAGATACCATATTTCACCACACAAATGTGCAAAATCGTGAAGTACACCAGCGATCTGTAACTGAACCTGCCCAGTCAGCGTCAGTTGAGTTCTTGTGGAAAAATAGCCCTTTCTCTGGGGTCATTTTTACATATCTCATGTAATACCCCAAATTTTTTTTATGCTAGATTATTCGTTATGATTTTTAGTTATGCTTTGAATATTAGGTACTATTAAATTTTCTACGCCAGTTTAGTAAATATTTTTTTTAGATGTCTAAAGACCGAAAATTTATATGTCAATATTAGGCTCGATTCTTCAAAATTTGTCCGAGGTAGAGCCTTGGTGAGAATATCTACAATTTGATGGCAAAATATCTGCAATTTGATGGCGACTTGGAGTATGCACAAGAGTTACAGTCTCGCTGCTTGAGAATATCTTTAATTTGGTCTGGTTGTGGTGCACGAGATTTTTTTAAGACGCTTGTTGCTGCTTGGTTATCACAAAGCAGGTTCATTGGTTC
Organism: Forsythia viridissima; assembly: GCA_030279155.1. NCBI lineage: Eukaryota > Viridiplantae > Streptophyta > Magnoliopsida > Lamiales > Oleaceae > Forsythia > Forsythia viridissima. The sequence goes on along the minus strand of CM059033.1, from coordinate 71,589,449 downwards.
TTCTACTCGAATTAGCAATTCACTGATAAGTCTTCTTAGCCACATTCCTTCACAAATCCATGGGCCATTACTTTAAATTCAGCTCCAGCACTCCTTCGAGCAACGACGGATTGCTTTTTGCTGTGCCAAGATACCATATTTCACCACACAAATGTGCAAAATCGTGAAGTACACCAGCGATCTGTAACTGAACCTGCCCAGTCAGCGTCAGTTGAGTTCTTGTGGAAAAATAGCCCTTTCTCTGGGGTCATTTTTACATATCTCATGTAATACCCCAAATTTTTTTTATGCTAGATTATTCGTTATGATTTTTAGTTATGCTTTGAATATTAGGTACTATTAAATTTTCTACGCCAGTTTAGTAAATATTTTTTTTAGATGTCTAAAGACCGAAAATTTATATGTCAATATTAGGCTCGTTTTGAAGCTCATATTAAATTACGTGTATTTAACTCAAGAAAAAGATTATTCGGTTAAATTAGATCTTATATATGGTCGTTGAAGTAAATTCAGAAAAAAATGAATTATGGTCATATATAATATATAACCAAATAAGTTAATGGTTTTGATTTATTTATGATTAAGAACTTAATTATAGTCATTATATATATTATATAACAAATAAACTAATGCTTTTGGTTTCTTTCCGAGTAAGGAAGTTATATAATATATATATATCTTGGTAAAGATATATATATATATCTTGGTAAAGATAAAACATTCATATTTATCAAATTTTCAAAAGATAAGTGTGCAGTGTTCAAGTCGGTTGGATGAAATCCTTATCATAAATTATCATTGTAATTGTCGTTTATATAAATGCCTTGGCCATTACAAATGTTTAGTTACCGTGAAAGGAAAATCTAGCAGATAGCTGGTTCGTAGAGTTTTTCATATTTTTCAAGCACGTTACTTCATATTATTAAGGTAAGACACTAACCAATGCTCAAGTGATAGGATTTTCATGATAATATCTTAAGCTTAAGTTTTGCATGCAAACCATAACATGGAAATTTGGTGGACAAGTCCATCGAGATAGATATCTATATATATTTTTAGGACAAGTCCTAAAGGTGCCAGCAAGCTAAAATATGAAAGTATTTGTTTAATTGCTTTTCTTTTGTTTTGATGTTAACATGTTAAATCTGAGCATGATGTCTTACTGAGTATTTCTTATACTCATATTGTTCATATTAATTTTTAAGATACCTGATCGCTAGGTTGGATGGAGTTGGTCGATGTGTTCAACGTTGAATTTTGAACGAACTATAACATTACAAATATTTCTTTTGTAAGATTTTCCAGAGCCTATAGCTCACTAGGTAAATATGTGTGGTGTTTAATACATGCTAAAGGATGATAAAAATGTTAAGTTGTACTTTAAAAGTAAGTTTCATTATATATATTGTTTTTCTTACACATTAGGGTAATGGTTTAGAATATCTTGTCAAAAAACTTAAGAAATCTAGGAGTGGACAGTTTCATGACCAACTTCCAAATACCTTCACGGACTCTACAAAAATATGTTTAAGACTCTCAAAATAAGTATACGTCCGTATCTGAGTTTTCTTTACGTAAATATAAAGACTCCATTGATTCGATGTGTGTAGCATGAGATATGAATAGTTTAGTGTCAGGATGTCAAACAGAATTTTTTGCCACTGCCCAGTATGGTCACCTCACGGTTTTCACTCAATTGTCCCTATAGGATGATTTTATAAATTTTTCATATTTTACCAGATAAAACTAGTTTTAAATATCTTTCTAACCCCCACAAATTTCACAGAAAGCGGATTTGAAATGTATTTTATAAAAATCTTCAAATTGGCTGCACCCGACAACAGCAACTGCACTGGTCCTGTGTATTTGGGATGAAGTTTGAAGTATTTACATTCATCTTCTTGTTATGAAATCTTACATAGAGGTTATATAGGGAATTATCTTTCATTAGGAACTAGATTTACTAATTTCTAATGTGTATAAAATTTTATACATATTTTCTTATCAGTGAGGCGCAAACTAAAAATGTATTGCGACCAAGCATCTTCCAAAATTTATTATAAATAGGTCATGCGCCGATAGCTTTTCAAATTTGGCATATCATTAGTATATTAATCAATAGTGCTTCCCTTAAAATTTTACAACTCGACGATATCATTTAGGTATCAAACAAAATTTCTTTTATTTAGTCAAAATCTTTGAAAATTTTAAATCATGAATTTAAGTAGCTCTTGACACCCGAAAGTTATGTTTTGGGGCGTCACAGCATGGTATCAGAGCTAGTTCACTTTTCCGTAGACTTCTTATGTATGTTCTTAGTTGTTATGCAAAATAATTTTATCGTTTTAAGTCAAGATCCAACATTGTTGAGCAAGCTAGCGGCCAACTTTCAACCGACGATCCAGGTAAATAGTAAATTGAATATTCAAAAGATAAGAATTCTTTTATTCTTATATTATACTTTGCTTATCCAATGAGTTATTATTTATATGAAAATATTTCGAACCAAGTCATGTTTAAATTTATGAAGTTTAGTTCTGTTTATCATGCGTTATGCTAATTAATGTATTTTTTTAGAGACAAATATTGTGACATAATTAATTTCTTGTTCTAGATATGACTCAAACAATAAGAACCCCAACCAAGACAGAGGTATATGGTCTTACACGAAAGTGAGACGTGTTGTTGGCATTTTACCATAATTTTTAGATGTGTCCCACTCATAGTCTTGAGCAGCATCTTGATCTATTAGACTGTATTATTGATATGTTGAGGATGGCACATCATAGACTACGTGATAAAGTTAAAATACGACGATTATGTGAGACCGTTCCAAATTTTTGGACTTTAGTCATAAATGAGATTGTGCAACGGAGTGATAATGATCTTGAATATGAAGATGTTATCTACTTGCTTCGTGAAAGTTATGACATTAGTCGTGATCTATATCGAAACTATAAAAAGACTATAAAGTTAAGCCTAAATTCTAGTTTGCGAGTAACTACGTGTAGGACAGAAAATGAACTATTGGCCAGATCCTTTATAAGAGTACTTGATGAGAACCTTCCAGTACCAATTCTAGATAGCTTGGGACAGGACTTGCTAGAAGAAGAAAATCCAGAAGAGGATCCAGAGGAACATTTAGAAGAAGATCCAGAGGAAGATCCAGAGAAGACCCTGAGAAGGATCTATAAGGCGAAAAAGATTAGAGATTACCTTGTTTAGTTATCAGTTTATGTTGAAGTAGGTAGAATTTAATGTGTCCTTTTTCTTTTACGCGTATGTATCCTTTGTGACTTGTAAAAGGCAACCTCTCATTTCATTCAACCTCTTTTAAAGTTTGTAAAGTTAATGTCACGCTTTGGATTAATTAGATGACTATTTCTTTTCTTAAGGAAATGCCACCCAAGCGCAACAATGAAAATACGAAAAACACCAATGCCGGCTCAAGTAGTGGCGAAGTTAACGTCGCAAACTTTGCGCGGGAACTACTCGCAATAATGCGAGAGATGGGACAACAACATGTACAACAGATGTTGCCTTCTCATCCACTGCATAATGATGCAGTGCCACCTGAGCAACAAACCCCTGATCAATAGGTACCACTGGATCATCCAGTACCCAACCAACAAGCCCCACCACCTCAACCAATAACCAAACAACGTAAACGATCTGCGATGATAGAACAGTTTCGTAAAATGAATCTACCATCATTTGAAGGAGGTATGGACCCCATAGCTGTTGAGGATTGGTTACGAGAACTAGAACGCATCTTTAAGTTTATAGGGTGTGAAGATACTGAAAAGGTGATGTTTGCAGTATTCATGTTAAAGAAGGGGGCTAGCCATTGGTGGGACATGACTACTCGATCAATAACACCTGATGAGGAACAGACAATAACTTGGACACAGTTTAAGAAGCTTGTAAAAGAAAAATATTTCCTGTCAACCCTAAAAGATCAGAAAGAAATAGAGTTCCTTAGACTTCAGCAAGGAACCATGTCGCTCGTGGAATATGAGTGCAAATTTGAAGAACTATCAAGGTTTGCTCTACACCTGGTGGACACAGAGAGTAAACAAGCTAGAAAGTTCAAACGCGGACTTCAACCATATATTCGCAATATAGTAGCAGTACTTGAGCTGGGTTCTTATCGAGAAGTCTTGAAGCGAGCACAGACTATTTCTTATCAAGTGACTCAAAATGCTGGGAATTCTCAATAAGGCCAAAATTATTCTGGTAAGCGAAAGTGGAACTTTGATAAGAAGAGGGGCGATAAAGGAAATAATGTGGTAAAGAAAGAAAAAGTAGATGCAAATGAAGTTGGCAATAAACATTGTCCCAATTGTGGTAGGCCTCACAAAGGAGAATGCTTATTTGGGAAAAATGTTTATTTCAAGTGTGGCAAACTATGACATTTTGCTAGGGAATATCCTCAGAGTCAAATAAAAAAAATTGGAGATGACAAGAAAGGGAAGGCAGGAGTTTTTGCCTTAACAAAGCAAGAAGCAGAGCAAGATCCTAAGGTGCTAGCAGGTATCGTATCTGTCTCCAACGTGCCTGCATTTATACTTATAGATTCTGGTGCTACACATTTGTTCATTTTATCTATATTTGTTGCAAAGTTCAAAATAGAGTGTGAACCTCTCCCGTATACCTTAGATGTCTCTCTTCCATCTAGAAAGATTCTTAATGCCAACCAAATAGCTAGAGGCCTTAAAATGGAAATTGATGGTAGAAGTATAACAGTAGACTTGATTCTATTAACCATAAGAGACTTTGATGTTATCCTTGGTATAGACTGATTATCAAAAAACTATGCAACCATTCAATGTTATGAAAAGGATGTTATATTCCAACGGCCTGGCGAGAAGGAATTTCATTTCGTAGGAACTAAGACAAAAGCTCTACCTCGTATTATATCAGCAACACAAGCTGAGAGGATGCTGAGAAAAGAGTTGTGTCAGGAATTTTTGGTATCGATGTCGGATACCAATCAGGACAAGATGTCTATTAAGGATGTCCAAATAGTCCAAAGCTATAAAGATGTATTTCCTGAAGATCTTCCAAGATTACCGTCAGATAGACAAGTTGAATTCACCATTGATTTGGTACCAGGTGCAACACCTATCTCAAAGGCTCCATATCGTATGGCACCAGTAGAACTACAAAAGTTAAAAGTACAATTACAAGAACTTCTTGATAAGAATTTTATTAGACCAAGTGTATCTCCATGGGGTGCACCAGTTCTATTTTTTAAAAAGGACGGGACGATGAGGTTGTGCATCGACTATCAAGAATTAAATCGCCTTACTATCAAGAACAAGTACCCATTTCCAAGAATAGAAGATCTATTTGATCAACTGAAGGGTGCTACAGTGTTTTCAAAGATTGATTTGAGATCAGGATACTATCAATTAAAAATTAAGATAGACGGTGTCCCTAAGACAGCTTTTAGAACACGTTATGGGCATTATGAATTTATGGTGATGCCTTTTGGGTTAACTAATGTCCCAGCAGTATTTATGGATTTAATGAATAGAGTGTTCCACTAATACTTAGATCAGTTTGTTATTGTCTTTATTGAGGACATCTTGATCTACTCGAGAAGTGAGAAAGAACATAAGACGCATCTCGAGACTATCTTAGAAACTCTAAGAAGAGAGAAGTTGTATGCCAAATTTAAGAAGTGTGAATTTTGGCTAGATCGAGTAAGTTTTCTAGAGCATGTAATTACAGCCCAAGGAATAGAATTAGATCCAGTTAAAATGGAAGCAGTGACTAATTGGCCTAGGCCGACCAATGTTGGAGAAATACGCAGCTTCTTAGGGTTGGCAAGTTACTATAGGAGGTTTATTGAGAGATTTTCAAAAATAGCAGGACCATTGACTCAGTTGACTCGTAAGGAAGTGAAATTCCAGTAGACAGAAAAATGTGAACAGAGCTTTCAAGAACTGAAGCAAAGATTGATCGCAGCTCCAGTGTTAACAATACCAGATGGTCCAAAAGGATTCGTCATTTACAGTGATGCTTCTAAACAAGGCTTAGGTTGTGTCTTAATGCAGAAAGGGAAAGTGATAGCTTACGTCTCTAGATAGTTGAAACAATATGAGCAGAACTACCCAACGCATGATCTAGAGCTAGCTGCGGTAGTTCATGCCCTAAAAATATGGCGTCATTATCTATATGGATGTAAGTGCGATATTTATACTAACCACAAGAGTCCGAAGTACTTTTCACCCAAAAAGAGTTAAACATGAGACAGAGAAAGTGGTTAGAATTGGTAAAGGATTACGATTGTACTATCCACTACCACCCTGGTAAGGCTAATGTGGTAGCAGATGCTCTTAGCAGAAAGGCGATGGGACAATTAGCAGCACTACCTATAATGCACGACCAATTGTTGAGGAACTTTGAGAATTTAAGACTAGAAGTAATTACTCCACCGTCTCAAACTGTCACTGCGATAGCAGTCCTAATGCTTCAATCTACACTTAGGGATCGAATCAGAATAGCACAGGATAATGATTCATTCCTACGTAAGATCAAACCAGAGGTTGGTACTAGCAAGCGAAGAGATTTTGAATTAAGTCATGACAAAATCTTACTCTTTAAAGGAAGAATATGTGTACCAAAAGATGAAGGACTAAGAAACGAGATTCTCGAAGAAGCACACTCTACTCCATATACCGCTCACCCAGGAGGTACAAAAATGTATCGAGATTTGAGGAATACCTTTTTGTGGAGAAATATGAAAAGAAGTATCGGTCTATTTGTAAAGAAATGTATGACATGTCAACAAGTGAAAGCTGAACATCAGAGACCATCAGGATTATTAGAACCACTAGAAATTCCTGAATGGAAGTGAGAACATGTAACTATGGATTTTGTTACGGGTTTTCCACGGTCAGCTAGGGGAAACAATGCTATATGGGTTATAGTTGACCGACTAACAAAGTCAGCTCATTTTCTACCAATAAAGATGAATTTTAGTATGTACCAATATGCACAGCTATACATTAAAGAAGTCATCCGTCTACATAGAATCCCAGTCTCTATTGTATCAGATAGAGATCTAAGATTTACCTCCAGGTTTTGGAAAAGTTTGCAAGGAGCTATGGAAACAAAGTTAAATTTCAGTACGGCTTTTCACCCTCAGACAGATGGACAGTCAGAAAGGGCTATACAGATTTTGGAAGATATGCTTCGAGCGTGCGTCCTAGATTTGGGAGGTAGTTGGGAAAATTACCTATCTTTAGTAGAATTTGCCTATAACAATAGTTATCAAGCTACGATAGGAATGGCACCCTATGAAGCTTTATATGGAAGGAGGTATAGATCTCTTATCTATTGGGACGAAGTTGGTGAGTGAAGAGTTTTAGGGCCTGAAATTGTTGAGCAGATGATTAAGGTTATTGATAAAATATGAGTTCGAATAAAGTCAGCCCAGGACCAGCAAAAAAGTTATGCAGATAAAAGAAGAAAGGATATAAAATTCAATATTGGTGATAAAGTTTTCTTAAAAGTAATACCAATGAAGGGTGTTTTCCATTTTGGCAAGAAAGAAAAACTCCAACCAAGGTTTATAGGTCCTTTTGAAATTTCGGAGAAAATTGGAAATGTGGCTTATCGATTAGCTCTACCACCTGAATTGTCAGCTATTCATGATGTATTTCACGTCTCAATGCTTCGACAATATGTGTCACATCCAAGTCATGTGGTTAATCATCAACTGTTGGATATTCAAAAAGATATTACATATGATGAAACACCAATAGCGATCTTGGATCGAAGAATAAAAATATTGAGAACAAAGGAGATCCCACTAGTTAGGGTACAGTGGTACAACCATGGTGTCGAGGAATCAACTTGGGAGCCAGAAGATGAAATAAAGGCCAAGTATCCACAACTCTTCTAGTACTTTACGGTAATTTCGAAGACAAAATTATTTTAAAGGGAATGGGATATAATACCCTAAATTTTTTTTTTATGCTAGATTATTCGTTATGATTTTTAATTATGCTTTGAATATTAGATACTATTAAATTTTCTACGCCAGTTTAGTAAATATTTTTTTTAGACGTCTAAATACCGAAAATTTATATGTCAATATTAGGCTCGTTTTGAAGCTCATATTAAATTACGTGTATTTAGTTCAAGAAAAAGATTATTCGATTAAATTAGATTTTATATTTGGTCGTTGAAGTAAATTCCAAATAAAATAAATTATGGTCATATATAATATATAACCAAATAAGTTAATGGTTTTGATTTATTTATGATTAAGAACTTAATTATAGTCATTATATATATTATATAACAAATAATCTAATGATTTTGGTTTCTTTCCGAGTAAGGAAGTTATATAATATATATATATATATATATCTTGGTAAAGATAAAATATTCATATTTATCAAATTTTCAAAAGATAAGTCTGCAGTGGTCAAGTCGGTTGGATGAAATCCTTATCATAAATTATCATTGTAATTGTCGTTTATATAAATGCCTTGGCCATTACAAATGTTTAGTTACCGTGAAAAGAAAATCTAGTAGACAGCTGGTTCGTAGAGTTTTTCATATTTTTCAAGTACGTTACTTCAGATTATTAAAGTAAGACACTAACCAATGCTCAAGTGATAGGATTTTCATGATAATATCTTAAGCTTAAGTTTTGCATGTAAACCATAATATGAAATTTTGGTGGACAAGTCCATCGAAATAGACATCTATACATACTTTCAGGATAAGTCCTAAAGGTGCCGACAAGCCAGAATATGAAAGTATGTGTTTAATTGCTTTTTTTTTTTGCTTTGATATTAACATGTTAAATACGAGCATGATGTCTTACTGAGTATTTCTTATACTCATATTGTTCATATTAATTTTTCAGATACCTGATCACTAGGTTGGATGGAGTTGGTCGAGGTGCTCAACGTTAGATTTTGAACAAACTATAACATTACAAATATTTCTTTTGTAAGTTTTTCCAGAGCCTATAGCTCACTAGATAAATATGTGTGGTGTTTAATACATGCTAAAAGATAATAAAAATGTTAAGTTGTACTTTAAAAGTAAGTTTTATTGTATATGTTGTTTTTTTTTTACACATTAGGGTGATGGTTTAGAATACTTTGTCAGAAAACTTAAGAAATCTAGGAGTGGAGAGTTTCATGACCAATTTCTATATACCATCACGGACTGCACAAAAATGTGTTTGAGACTCTCAAAATATGTATACGTCCGTATCTGAGTTTTCTTTACATAAATATAAAAACTCTATTGATTCGATGTGTGTAGCATAAAATATGAATAGTTTAGTGTCAAGATGTCAAACAGAAATTTTGTTACTGCCCAGTATAGTCACCTCACGGTTTTCACTCAATTGTCCCTATAGGATGATTTTATAAATTTTTCATATTTTACCAGATAAAACTAGTTTTAAATATCTTTCTAACCCCACAAATTTCACAGAAAGCGGATTTGAAATGTATTTTATAAAAATCTTCAAAGTGGCTGCACCCAACAACAGCAACTGCACTGGACCTGTGTATTTGGGATGAAGTTTGAAGTATTTACATTCATCTTCTTGTTATGAAATCTTACATAAAGGTTATATAGGGAATTATCTTTCATTAAGAACTAGATTTACTATTTTCTAATGTGTATAAAATTTTATACATATTTTCTTATTAGTGAGGCGCAAACTGAAAATGTATTGCGACTAAGTATCTTCCAAAATTTATTATAAATAGGTCATGCGTCGATAGCTTTTCAAATTTGGCATATCATTAGTATATTAATCAATAGTGCTTTCCTTAAAATTTTGCAACTCGACGATATCATTTAGGTATCAAACGAAATTTCTTTTATTTAGTCAAAATCTTTGAAAATTTTAAATTATGAATTTAAGTAGCTTTTGACACCCGAAAGTAATGTTTCGGGGTGTCACATCTCAGGATTCAATAAACAACCTCCATATGCTTCTTTGTAGGACTATTCATGAACTGACCATACTACTAAGAAAACTAATACCTGGTCTAGTGTGTGAGATTGATAGTTTAGCTTTCTTTGATATTGACCTTTATCTACTAAAGATATGGTGATTAGTACAAGATCTCACACTCTTTCTCAAGACAATTAGTCTATCTAGGTCATCACTAAGCAATTCAATTTGATACGTTCAAAAGAGGCGTTACCCTGGGAATTTTCAAGAGTGCCTGAACTCGAGTTGGACTCCTGACCTTGCCCATGGTATGTCAGATGCTTTACTCCATCGTGTATTCTTTTCTTTATGTAATAAACAAACAACTCGTGGTATTTAACAGGATGAATGGACGAAGTGTGTTGGTTAGGACTTGAGATTGGAGGGGTTGTATTTTGTGGCTCGACTTTTGTTTGCGGGATGACTGCAATGGGCACATCACTCATGATTTCAACTTTAGTAATAGAACCAGTTCTAGTGGACATGGAATATTCAGATGTAACAGAGGGAATAATGTCCCAAAGTTGATATTCCCAAGAAAAATTCTCCAATGAATATTAGTTTTGGTGTAATATGGTCGTTGTTCAAAGAAAGTAACATCGATGAAGTTGTAAAAACGTCTTGTAAGAGGAGAATAGCACTTGTACCCTTTCTGATTGAGGAATATCCTATGAATATGCATTTTATAGCCTTGGGATCAAGTTTACTCCTATTATACACTATTCTAAAAAGCCTACCTAGGCGTGAAGCGCGACTTCCACACTTAGCCACATTTTACGCTTTTTAGAACATTGTATTATATGAATGAATATGGACATAGGCAAAACACCCCAACACACTCATGGAAATGGTTGAGATAATTCTCGTGTTTGGGTAAGATTTTAGGAATGTGTGACTTGGAGTTTGAAAGTTGAGTACTCGAGATACCATTCTATTTATGAGATATGATGTTGTTAGAATCGATTCTCCCCAAAATTGTTTAGGAACATGAGTAGTAAACATGAGTGACCTAGCAACCTTAAGAAGGTGCCTATTTCATCTTTCAGCTACTCCATATTGTTGTGTAGCGTCAACACAAGAGCTTTGATGTTTAGGGGCTGTTGGGAACCACAGACAGCCATGGCAGATCCTTCTCAAGTGGATGAAGAAATTGATGATCCCATCATTACCTTTCGGCGACTTTCCTCCAAACGAACCTTTGAAAAAGCTTCTCAAGTATTGGACAACGATTTTGTTCCTAAAATTCTTCCAGGCACTTCATCAAGATCCTTGTTTAGGCACTTCATCAAGATCTTTGTTTAATCCCATCAGGAATTTAAATACACATCTCTTTAGGGATGGCAAAAATATCCGATCCGCCCCGAACCCGATGGATACCCGATCCGAATGGAGCGAAAAATTCTTGATCCGCGGATCAGTGGGGCGGATCGGGGTAGATCGGGGCGGATCGCGGGGCGGGGCGGGGCGGATCGCGGGGCGGGGCGGGGCGGATCAGGCCTGATCCGATCCGATCCGCCCCGTTTGAAAAAAATATGATTAAATAATAAATAAATGAAAGATTTCGGGCTTAAATTACAATTTAGAGATAGTTGGAGTTAGCTAAAAAAAAGTTTTATTCTTCAAAAAAAAAAAAAAAAAAAAAACGGATCAGTATACGGATCAGGGATCTGATCCGCCCCGATCCGTATCCGATCCGCCCCGAAAAATGGCGAATCACGGGGCGGATTTGGATATCTTATAATTTTTGCGGGGCGGATCGGATCAGGCCTGATCCGCCCCGATCCGCCCCGTTACAGGACACTTCCACTCGTGCACTACGGACATATCAAGTTGTTGCTAATGACACTTGAGGAAATTGAAGTATTGGGGGTTAGATGAATCTCCTTGTCGGAGTTCATGAAGGACACTTTCGACTAGAAAAAAGTTCTGATGAATTTTCAAGACCGGAATAAGTTTCTTTAGCTATATACCAAATCTCTTTAGCCGTACCATAGAGTAGGAAATTTTCTCCTATCTCATTGGTCATAGAATTAATCAACCTGGACATTACCATATTATTTTCTGATTTCCAAACTTTGAATGTCGGATCTTCTTTCTTCGGGGTGGTCACTGCTCCGATGAGATAATCGTCTTTGTTTTTCCCACAGACGAATGTCATCACAGATTGGGACCATTGGAGATAGTTGTGGCCCGTGATGGGAAGAAAGCTGCTCTCACATCCTCCATTAGAAATTGTGATGAAAACTTTTAAATCGCTCATTTGACTAAAGTGACTTCAGACATGTAGTGATGCCTTTCAGTGGCCATCTCGTAGTCACGAGGAAGAAAAGGTTTCAGAATTGCTTTGATACCATAAAGAAAATGTTATTGGAAGAATGGTTATGCTCTTCTTATTCGATTAAGGGAAAAATAGGGAAATAAATAGAGGAGAGAATGTGATCCCTTCCTCCAATTATGGGATACAAATTACAGAATAATAAACTTCCTAAACTAATTCTTTAAAATAGGAAACACTAATCTAGGAAAACTAGGAATTCGAGTAACATCCTACCCAGATCCTTTATTACAGGAAAGAATAAAAATAACAATAAAATCCCTTAATTCCCATGTGCCTTAACTGCACAAATAATCTTGAATTTCTACAGCATGGGTAGGAAATTGCCATGTAACATGGTGCCTTAGTGAGAGAGGTTTGGAGGTGCAAACGGGGAGTTCTTGCAGTTCAATATCATTTTAATCCTTAGATCATCACATAGAGTTGCATAACAAAGGCCAAAAATGGTAACTCAGAAATGTAGCATGGAGTCATATTTTGTAACACCAAAATGGTATCTCTTGCATGCTCTAGCTTAATAATACGGTATGGATAGATAAATAAGTTATCAAAGTTTTCTTGTGGCTGCTAGAGAAAATGAATGTATGACTGAATACTCCTATGAAAAGAAAGAAAATTTGTCAGGCAATAACATTAATGCATTTTCATTGCTAAGCAAATGGGTATCTTTTGCTTTCCTAACGAGTAATTCTCAGAGAAGTTAAAGCTTTATTGCATGTTTTCTTCACAGTATGGCTGTACTGCGTAATACGAAGATAAATTTTTAACTCGTTTTGTTATTTAATATTGTCCATCGCTACTAATCCACATTATCAACATGTCATTACTGAATACTTGAAGTAAAGCAAGTTTTATACGAACACCCTGTATAGCTCAGTAGCAATAAGACAAGTCCAACTAAAAACAGGGATTTATAGCCATAACCATTAGAACTTGAGAAGAATGATCAATCAGACAAGAATATGCAGTACCATTACCTGACCCAAATATCGAACAAGAATATTTGCTCCAAGCGACCAGCCAACAGCATATAAATTAGCTCTTGGGTAACGGTTACCAACATGTGCAACCACCTCAGAAATATCGCCTAGAAATGAAGCTGAATAAAACTGCAGTATTTGATTAATTTACTGCAACAAGAAATTTGACTAAAGTATTGGATTGATTTACAGTTAGAAAGTGAAGAAGTCTGCAAAATTTTATTTTATTTTCCTTATATTCAGAAATACTTGAACCATAGCATCCTGCATTTCTTTATGATCCCAACATTTCATCAATACCAATTATTTAATAAAATAATTAAAACTTTAAAGCATATAAAAACTAAATGAACTGACAAAACCACAAGATGAAGTACCTGAGGTGTTGTAACAGGGCTGTCTCCACAACCTCTGCTGTTAAACACCACCACGCGCCATCCCTTGTCCCTTGCTCTCAACAGTATATGCCTCACGTATGAGTCACCACTCCCACCAGTCAGACCTGGCTGCAACCACCCATGTTAGCACATTTTCACCTCTCCCCAACACAACCACGCACACTCAATCACTCACAACTAGTACATTACAGTTAAGCAATACTCTACATAGACATATATGTTGGAATTATACGAAGTAGATGAGGGAATTCGGAGAACAAAATCCACCAACTTGCAAAATGAAGAAGAAAAAGATGACAACCAATGGCTTGAACACGTACAAAACGTTGCCCTAAAAGCGTTATTTGCTCCCTCTCGGTTTAGAGATGATATAGGGACTCCTCTCAAATAGCTTTCGTGGATTAATCAAGCCTTAACCAAGTTTGCATAAAGCACAATGAAAACTTTGGAAATTTCTGAATTTTGTCTGAACAAAATGACGAGAATATTTGTGAATAAACACTAGTTAATTCTTATTCCACATATCATGTCCAACTTCTATTTATAGAATATAACGGAAAAATCACAAAAGGATACAACCATAGACAAAAAGGCACCATTGAAACTGAAATTTAAAAAAAAAAAATAGCGCCACTTTGCACCTTGATGCAGCACCTGCGCTTCCAAGCAGTGTGCACTGCTTTGTAGTAGCGCCAGTGCGCTGAGCATGTGCGCCAAGCAATGCACGCTGCTTGCTTCGCAATCTCACGGATCCATGCTCACTTCTCTCGTCCGACTCTTCATATCTCGTAAACAATATTTGAACAATTCTAACAATCTCCTACTTGTTCAAATATTCTCCAATATTCAAATTCAAAATATGTATGGTGTTTATGCATAAAGTAAGGTATCCTTCAATTTGAACATTTCCTTAGTGTAAGCAGCACAAAGTGTTATCAAAGTGTTATCAAATCCCAGGTAATTATAAGCTTTGAACCAGTTATAACACAAACACTCTAGTCTTCTTATCTTATCCATTTCATGAGTTTTTTAGAAAGGAATTTTTACTTTTATTTGAGGCGGCACCACCTCGAAGTTCGCATAGGTGAAGTTCTTCCAAATTCTTTGTTACTTTTAAGATAGTACCGTGTATTGACAATGTGTCTATTTATCTATCTCTTGGCTCGAAATGAGAGCATGTTTGAAAAAGGATCTTCATGTGACCTCGAGGTTATGGGCCTTGCGAGCTACCAAACTACGTGTATCTTCTATTAATGCAACATATGGGTAAGTTGCCAATCCATTCTTGATTAATCAAATGGATTTAAACTTCATTAAAAGTTTAAAAAATGCAACTCTCTTACGGTAACAACCGGCACTCAATCATCTTGGATATGGCATTTTTAAATATAGTGCACCAAACTATCCATTTATTGAATGACTCGTTATTGCCCTTTGAACCTTAAAGTTACTCATTTTGTAATGTTAGGTAGATTTGTCGTCATTGGTAGATTTTTAATAATACAGCTTCATCCCCACCAACTATATGTTTTTCGTTCTTATAAAAGTTGTACGAAGACTTTCTCGTAAAATATAATACTACCTCCCTCCCACAACTTTGGGAATAGATTTTTAGTTGTCAATGCTACCCTACATTTCTAGAGTAGATTCGAACTTCATTTTTTTAGGTTTCAAATCTTTCACTCAACTAAAAGAAATGATTTTCCAATTCTCATTGTTCCGAACAAATTTGTTCAAGTGATAGATCACTTTTTCTATCACGATAATTCTATCTCCACGATTTTTGTGATAAACTCAAATTTTAGTTCGATAATTTAAATTAGTAATTCAATTAGAATTTTATATGAATAAGAAAGTAATCAATTCTATGTTTTGAACATACATTTTAAAATGCTAACACACGTCACATTGGTTGTTTCTTATTTTTAATCCTCAACTCAATTCAACAATGCCTTAACACTTGTGTTGCTAAGTTGCTTCATTAATTTTTTATTTTTTCTCAAGTCAGATTCAATTTCCTCTGGCTAACAATCATGTGCACCGCCATGTTTAAGCACTTCTTGTTTCCATGCCTCAAAGATTCACTTTAATCCAATAGCCACGCAAAAGGCTAATGTCATTGCCTCAAAGGAATGAGGGAAAATGCTTCGAAAGGGAAGTAACTCTTCACAATCATGGCAGTGCTGCTTCATTTGTATGTCAAATACAAGGGCAACAATATGAAGTTTGTGTAGTTTCGTTTATGTACAATAAATGAAATTCTGAAATCGCTTTTGAAGATTTCATTATCCTCTAATAGAGACCAATGTTGGAATTACAATGCACTTACGTAGAATGCAAGCGCCCCATTGGCTAAAATATTTTTTTGAAAACTAAATCGTCACAAGATTAAACTTCCATGCATTATAAAGCCAAACACCTGTTGGCAAAACACAAATTAACAAGACATCCATATAAGTTTATCAACAAACTAATGTACCCAATGATGACGGCTAGCACTTCAAGTATTCTATCATTTCATATAAACTATAACGTCTTTTGGATTCTACATATTCCAAATGACAGACCTTTAAAGGATTAATCTTGAAATCTAGTTTTTTATTTTACCCAATATGCAATAAAAGAATAGATACAACAAGATCATACTATCCCCGGTACAAAATTTATACACTGAAATTGAACAGATATCCTCTTTCATATATTTGAACTTCTTTTGACAACGAAACTGTCACATGAAAAGTTTAGTAAAATCATGCAGCATTCTTATCATACAGTTTCAGGCATTGAAATCCACTTAAATCCACATGATTATATAACCAAAATCAAGAATAGCATGATTTTTCCATTTTATCAAATTTAATGATTTATAATGGTTTATTTAATTAAGTCCCACACAATAATGTCTCAGTCAATCTAATCAATACCATTGCACAACTGGATTCTTTTCTTAAAATGATGAATAACATGCATTATACACAAAATAACTGCACTTTAAACATCGTGTAAGCATAATGACATAATCCAACTATTCTAGAAAAGAACAAGAAAGTTATCCATTTGTTGATAAGATCACCATCCAAACATCAAGGACTGACATTCCATCAACCGCTTGTCCATCCCTAGTGTATTACAGGGAGTAATATATGCCAATTCTTTATGCCTTCATCTCCCACCAAAACGATTCAATTGAAACAATTCATCCGAATGAGAACTTGGATCTTCCACTTGATAGTTTCACGAGTGATTTCAACTCCAGAAATTAAAACTTTTAGATTGTTGGAAAACTATGAAGTAGATGAGGGAATCTAGAGAACAAAATCTACCAACTCGCAAAATGAAGAAGAAGATGAAAATCAATGGCTTGAACACGTACAAAACGTTGCCTAAAAGATTTATTTGCTCTCTCTCGGTTTTGAGATGCTTTTGGGACTCCTTGCAAATAGCTCTCATGGATTAATCGAGCCTTAACCGAGTTTGCATAAAGCACAATGAAAACCAGGGAAAGGAACAATGAAAAACGTCAGAAATTTCTAAATTTTTTTGAACAAATTGATATGAGTATATTTGTGATGAATAAACTCTTGTTAATTATTGTTCCACATATCATTTTCAACCTCTATTTACATAGATATAACAGAGAAATCATTAAAGATACAACCATAGACGAAAAGACACCATTGAAACTGAAATTTTCAAACAATTGTGCCACACTGCAGGGGGCAGTGCACCTGCGCTGAGCAGGCAGCACAGGTGGACCTGCACTGAGCAGGCAGTGCATGCTGCTTGCTTCACACGCTTGTGGATCTGTCCTTGGACTCAATCACTTTTCTGGTCCGACCCTTCGTATCTCATAAACAATAATTGAACGATACTAACTTTGTAAACATTGCAGAACCTATGTATTTCAGCTCTTTTAAACTGAATATAATATCCCCTTCGACAATCTAAATGAATTAAATAAGTATTCATTGCACTTGTATCACACGAACGTCAATGCAGGGAGAAGATTTGCGAATATGGGTATAAATATAATAGCACTGCGTGTAATTAACTTTAGCATTTTGAAGTTAAAAACTTTTCGTAAATTCTTGCAACTGAGCCCATCATAGATTATTATCAATCTATTTTCTAGAAATACTTTCAGGAGAATTTGTAGCATTATATTTTATACAAATATAAAGACCCAAAAACACGCACCAGCAAAATGAGCACCGGAGACTCAGAAGGCAACCTGCTGTCGTCGCCGCATACCCAGTCGAGGGCGACGGCACCGTTGTCTTTAGTTCGGAGACACTCACGCCGGAATCTGACGTCAGGTAGGGACCGGAAGAACGCCGTGAAAATGGTCTCCACGTGGCGGTTCCAACCAAAAACCGGATAAGGAGTGTAGGGAAGATTGATTGTTTTGAATGCCGGGAGGAATTTCTCCATAGCTCCGCCGATGACTTCTAACGAAGGGTGGTGATTGTTAGAGGAGTTTGCCATAATGTTGGCGGCGTCGGCGGCGCGGAGAGTCAAATGACGTGAGGCTTTTGAGGGGTTGAGAGCGCAATGGGATTGCTTGAGATGGCGTAGAGAGGAGGAAAGAGGGCTGGCGAAGCCTAAAGAGGCTATCGCCATTACTGAGTAAGTGTAAGAAAATCTGAAAATGTGTGGGTGATGACAAAAGTAAAGAATATTCTTTAGTAATTTTTAGTTGCTAGACGTGTTCAATTCATCTATATAAGAAATTGTTGTGGTTGGGCCCTCCCTCTATTTCTTTTTAAACCACACAATTATTGACTTTACATGCTAACCAATAATAGTATCTTACGTAGGAATCGGTGCCTCCCTCACTTTTTCAAGTATTGGAGATGAGTGCTTTTTTAGTAGTGGTTATAAAAAAAAAAAAATGGGTTAATTATCTTTTCATTCTTTTAAATTTGTAACGATTTCATCTTTATTCAATTTTTTTATCAAATATCATCTTCAATCTTTCATTTATTCTCATGTACCATCCCCACTCACGGAATCCGTCAAAAACATCCGTTAAATGGGTTTACATCACACTTTTTCTCTTTCTGAAACAATTGTATTTTAGGCAAACCATTTAAAAATATTTGTGGAAGAAGATAACATACTTTTTTATAGAAGAAGATAACATATTGTAGCAAAGAAGAAGAAGAAGAAGGCATGAATTATCACTACTGTAGATTTATAGAAGAACATAACATACTTTTTGTTAAATTATTGTTGGTTGTAAATCAAGGAATGTCATTTATTTGCGTGGTTGCAAGAACAATTCAACAGTGACCATCGGCACAAAGGAAGCAACAAAAAAAGAAGAAGAGCCGTAAATTATCACTATTGTAGATTTGTGGAAGAAGATAACATATTTTTTGTTCAATAATTGTTGGTTATGAATTGTGTGATGTCATTTATATGCGTGATTGCTAGAACACTTCAATAGGAACCATCGACACTAAGGAAGTAGCAAAAAAGAAGAAAAACGCATGAATTGTGGAAGAAGATAACATATTCTTTGTTCAATTGTTGTTGGTTGTGAATTGTGGGATGTCATTTATGTGTGTAGACATGTTCAATATTTCCTTCGAAAGTTGTAGCAGTGCAGGTCTCCATTCTTTAAATGTAGTCACATTGTCCGTCATCATTCTTTATATTCAATCACAGCGTAGGTCCCCATTGATTTTTATGCTGATTGTGGTGGCTATGGTGGCGGTGATGGTGCGGGTAGAGGCGTCTTTGGCGGGCCATTCTCTACTTCCTGGCCTCTTTAGTTGCAGAAGAATCCAATCTTACCAATCTTTCACCATTTGTGTCAAAAATCTGAAATGAGTTTCTGTTAAACAAGGCTTGGTGCTGAGGAATCCCTTGTGGAATATAGTCATTTTCAAGGTAGGGATTGTACTGAGAAGAGGAAATGGGAAATTGCGATGAAGGCCTAATTCCAAAATCAGCCATGTTACTGATGCCATAAAAAGCAGGTAAATTAGCTCTACTATAAGCCCCTAAAAACAACCCAAAAAATTTCTTGGCTAATTTCAAAAGATTCAGTCATTTTCATCTCTACTACAAAATCTCATAGCAATGGGAACTATCTCCTACTCCCCAAAATATCCACAAGAATATGGTGTGCTTTTTTACTGTGCTGAAAACCCAGAAGTTTCTGAGCCCAGATAAAGAATTTGTGAGCAGAAAATCCAAGATCAAACGAATGTTCATCAAGATCAAAATCAAACGAATGTTCAAAAAGATGAGGAGAGAAGAAAGATAACAACGGTAGAATAAATTTTAGCTGGTTTGTCTAAAATGCCCTCGTTTTGAAGAGAGAAAAAGTGTGATGCGAACCTATTTAACGACAGTTTTTAACAGATTCTGTGAGTGGGGATGGTATGTGAGAATAAATTGAAGAATGATGATGATATCTACTAAAAAAATTGAATAAAGATGAAACCATTACATACTTGAAAGAATGTAGACCATTAATGTAATTAACCCAAAAAATTTTAGAGTAAGTTCGGTTTCATTTTTTTCAAAAAAATCTATTTTTTGCCTTTTTTTTTCAAATTTTTTTATTCTATAAAAAAATTTGAAAAGTAAAAAAATGTGTGCTTTTTGAAAAAAAAAAAAAAATTCTACTCCGAACAAGCCTTTAAGAAATTTTTAACAAAGTTGGTGAAATGTGTATTGAAAAATTGATAAAATTTGTGAATTTTATGAAATACGTGGTTAAAAATGAGTTTGATAAAAAATTGTTTGAATAATACTTGTCCAAACATGCTTTGAGAATTGAAATATTGCCATCAAAGATTTGCTATCAAGAACGTAGAGTTTTCAAAAGGATGAATCGATACAATATTATTAGTCTATGAACAAGTGAGAGTTTGTTGTTCATGTCGATTTATAGTATATTATTCAGTGTCCGTTTGATCTTTTTAAAAATCAAATTTTTTGTAAATTTTGATAAAAATTGATAAAATATATAATTGAACAATTGTAACTCCCATAAAATGAATAATTAAAATTAATTATTAATTTTAACTTCAGCATTTTTAGCAAATTTATTGATGTAAAAAAATGAGGTAAAAAAATGAGGTGCATAGAAGATTTCCTCCTTTCCTTATTTAATTCATTACTTTTAGCTCAGTCACATTTCTGGAACCATGGTTTTTGCCTGCCTTCTTTATTTGGTTGGTTCAAATGGAAATTAGCTGCTCCTAGTGCAGAATCAGGATATGAAACCAAAATTTATAAAAATACATGTCATTTGTGCTGAATCAAGTATCCTTACAAGAAAAAAAACTTGGAAATTCTATATCTTTGGACCTGATCGGTCAATTGGAAATGGGCTTAAAATTCGTAACTTAATGAAGAAATCAAGGCCAACTCCTGCGAATAGGAAAATCAAAAGATTTTCCGAGATATAAACTGCACCATCAAAAGCGTGCGATATTATGCTGTCCACATCCAACTGTAGGGGCGGTCCACCTTCCAGTGTAGCGAGGCCTGCATTCAGAGAGAATGACATGTATCGTTAGACTTTGATCCTCACAAGTGCAAGCTTATGGCAAACAGTGTGCTACCGCTAATCATGCTTAATTTATTGTAGTTACTAATAATTCCATAATACAAGTACCTTTGACAAAGCCAAAAGCTGCAGATGTTCCTGATTTTAGTTGGAAATTATCCAAGTCTCTTCTGATTGCATAGCGGAATGTTACCCCATACAATGCACAACTAGCAAATGTGATTGCTAGAGGAAGTATCAGCTCAGAATAGCTTGTAACCCGAGTTAAGGAAATCGGTAGCGCTGCAAGGGTGCCAATAATGGCAGAAATTGATGCAGCTTTAATAGATTCCAATCTCTCCTCATTTTTGTACATCACCTCACTTTCCGAATCCATGCCTCTGCCACCATCGACAGTTAAAGATTGCTCGGCTTCCTCAACCATTGCTCTTGCTTGTAATATTTCTTTCTGACATTCTGCTATCTGCAATTGCCTAACCAATCAGTATCCTCTTAACTGCTGAATCAAGGAATATAAGTGGGACAAATTTTGGTTCCAAAAACACTAGTTTATAACAAGACAAACTACCTCAATTGATCAAAACGTTTTTTGAGGCAAGACTATGAAGGAACCAGGAAGTGATTGGTAATGAAAAGCCAATTACGAGCAGCTCGAGCTTGGCTCAGGGTAGAGCATCTTCTCAGTCATTTGACAATTTCATGAACTAACATTGAATTATTTTGTGAATCGTTCGATTTAGACTAGTTTAATGTTAGAAGTATCTTGGTCAATCATCACTGTGGAGATGTTTGCATTTTAGGAATTTGATCGTGCTTGAAGGTTCCCTTATGTATTTTCTTCCTGACACACTCTCAGATTAACATGGACAAAGAATTCGACCCAAATTGCTCTAAGTTAATATCCTTTTTATGGGTCACATGTTCCCATATTCTACTCTCAGATTAGTAGGTACAAATAAATAAAAAACCTCACAGACGACATATAACAAGCACTTAGAATGCAATGCCATGGACCTGTTTTGTTTGACAGTCAAGAAATCCAAGAAAGATTACCTCGGAAGCTCTTGATTCTAGCTGATTGATATAATCCCTCGTCATCTTAGCTTCAATTTCTTGCCTTTCAATCTCGGCAAGCTCTCTCTTGGCCAGTTCAACTCTCTGGGTGGCTTTCTCCAGTCCATCCAACAAAACCCTGTTCTCTTCTTTGTTCAACAATTCCTCTACTCTCTCGTCCACCATACCCGACAAAATGTCCTTGAAATTGCCCCCGTTTTCGCCACTGATACTTTCCGGGCTGCCATTTTTGCTACACTTTACTGTCAGTGCTCGTGTAATTGAAGAAAATAATATCTCAGGGCGTTGTTTGCGGGCGAGTGTGGTAATATACAGTCTTTGTATGAAGAGGGTTTTGGGGTTTGTAGATGTGAATAATGAAGGGTTGAATGTGGAGGTTGCTGTTGTGACTTTCATGGTGGCTAAATCTACTGTTTCAGAGAAATAATCGGCTCTTATAGCAGCAACGTGGTCTCAAAATTGCTTATCCTCTTCTTGTCTTACCATTTGGATTTCCATTTGGGTAAAACTTTGTATTTAAGACCAAATAAAATGTATTTAAATAGGATTAATGCTATTCATCGTACCAAGTCCTAATCAACAATAATTTTATGTTGCAATGGAGTTATTGTTATTTTTTCTTAAGGATAAATAGTATAAGAGGTCTCGAATCTTTGAACATTGTAACAATGCAGTCTTGAACTTTTGTTTACTTGCAGTCAGAGTTCCTAATATTTAAAATGTACACATCAGGAGTCTTTTTTGGACGAAAAACGTCAAAATTGTTGTTAAGTCATCACGCACGCCACACGTGATAAATTTTTGAAGGGCAAAATTGTCCTGCATAACTTAAATATCACTAAACTAAAGGAAAAAAAAAAACAATTTATTACAGTAAACAACTATTTCTTTTTACCTCCTGTGCACAAAAAAAATCCATTTACCATCTTTATCTTTCCCTCTTTCCATGGAGCTCAATCTCTGCCATTGTAGATTACCCACAAAAATTAAGACTTCATGGACAAATATAAACCCAATAAGAAGATTTTTTACATGTCGAAAGAAACGAATAAGAATTGTAATTTGATTTATTTTTTGTCTGACATTTCCATTTTTTTCTTTTTCAAACTGGTGGTATATTTGATTATTTCAAGAGGTAAGGACTATGATTATTTTATTTGGTATGATCCACAAATATGTGAGAGATCAAAGCAAACCATTCTCGGTTTGCTGAGAAATGTCTGTGGCTTAGAGCAGGACATAAAAACTTTTGTGGATTGAATCAAGAATTTGGAGATACAAAAACAGAATTGGGAGTTGCGGAAACAGAATTTGGAGATTCAAATTAAGAATTTGGAGCTGAAGATGAAGAATTTGAGCTCAAAAAAGGATTTGGACTCTGTGGATTTGGGGATTTGTATATGAGATTGTTGTAATGTTGTTTGTTCGAGGACGAACAAAGATTTAGTTTGGGTAATAAGAAAATAAAGAAATAAATAAAATATGGAAGCCATCACTCGGATATGAAGAAAACTTGAAAGAGAAGAAATCTTAATCTTGATCTTCGTTGACTTCTTGAAAGATTAATTCTTGATCTTCGATTCTTGTTTCCGTTTATTGTTTTTCTCCTCAAAATTCCACACTTGATTATAAGTATATAACTCATATTTATATTTTCCTAATGATACTCCAAAAGATCCCAAAATATTACAAAATCCACGGTCTAAAATGTTTCCTAAGTGTATTAGGACTCGAAAAGGAAATAAAATTTCGTGGCCAGATTTTAGCCTGGCGATCGTTCAGGGACATGGTTTTGCTCTCTGCTTTTGCTGGACATTGCTGGGCACTCGCCCAGCTATAAGTTGGCTATTTTGCTATTCTGCTGTTTTAGTTCTTCAATTTTTCAATAGCTCTAATTTGGTTATTCAACTTTCAATAGCTACAATTTGGTCCTTCAACTTTCCAATACCTCCAATTTGGTCTTCAAGGTTCAAGTGAATGCACTTTGATCCTCATACTTCTGAAATATTTGCCAACTTGTTGTTCTTTTCGTCCAATCTTCTCTATTTTCTTATAGACGGATCCAAAAATGAAATAAAAACAATAATACACTAAACTAAGTAGGAATTCAATAAAATGATGGGATAAAAGTTTAGTTTAAAGGCCAGAATAAGTGCACAAAATACACTTATCATTGTTTTTGAAGTGATAAGTTTGTAAATGATCCAGCTTTGTCCTCTAACTTGGTTGAAGTGAATGTATTTGAAGTGAATATTTTTTTGAAGTCATCACCTTTACAGCGCTACTTGAACTGAACAACAACCACAAAGAAACCAACCACCAAACAGTGCAATGTAAATGTTATAATCCGAACCAACAAAATCCATAACGAAGATAATCATATTTATCCTAGGAAAAGGAAGACACCATCAATTCAACCTCCAAAATCCACTTGCCATTGCTATCAACTGTCATATAATTACAAAAAATGAAAGTGAAAAGTTGGATGACAAAAATATAAGTTCAGCAATACATTATACAAATTCAAATTTCATCAAACAAAACAGTGTTGCTATGTGGAAAAAAAAAAAAGAACACAATTTAAGCATGTTCAATGTTGGATACTACTTGGGGCTATTGTATCAGTTTTCTTCTTTTTCGACCTACCATTGGAGCCAGCATTCGCCCTTGTATTGCATGATTTTTTGTTATAACATGTCTGATCACATTGTTTACAAGTCATCTTCATGCCAAATCGTCTTCTGTTTGATGTCGAGGGACGTTGTGGCTTATCGGGCTCTCTTCGCCTCACTTTTTTCGATTTACCAACCGTTTTAGTAACAAATGGAGGCTCCAACGGAAGTTGTCTACGAATCATCCACACATCTGAACTATTCATTGGACTTATTACCATGGAGTAAGCATTTACGAACTGTTCTTTCTTATAAAATGAGTCAACGTAATTGATTATCTCATCCGCTTTTCATAAATACTAGCCACATCATGTTCGCAAAGAAGGTCCGAGATCTTCTATTTCCTACATGCACAAGTCTAAGCATTTAAGTCCACAACCACAATTGTTCCATTCACATGAAGTACTTGGTACTTGGTACTTGGTACTTGCCTTTCCCGCCCACGTTGCTCGACAATAACAAGCTGCAAGCACATTTCTTTGAATTATTTTACCAATCCGAAGTCCAGTTTCCTGATCCCAACTTTGAACATTTGTTTTTCTTGTAGTAAATCTTTTCATAAGGTAAACTCTGATCTATTCGAATATTGATATAATTGTCTTGTCCCTAGTTGCCATTATCACCCCCATTGAAGGACTCACAAATGTTGTTTACCAACAACTCGCACTTACAATGCTCCTTAAATTGTGATTTGCTCCACTATTTTGATGGTTTGTCTGCTAATCATTTGTAAGTTTTCTCATCAAGTGCCTTCATTTTATCTATTTCTATGTTGAAAGCATTAACTGTAGTTTCTCTAGCTGTTGTCCCCAACAAATTTTTCAATGCAGTTCATCGGTGTGTTGCTTTGAAATTGCTATGTAGGTGTCTAACACAACACCAATGCTCTGAGTGATCACTCTTGGACTGCAATGCTTAGACGAGTCCTTTTTTCTTGTCAGTCATGAAGGTCCACGCTATAGTATTGAACATTCCAATGTCGTGACACAATAAATCCAAAAACTATTCCCAACTCTCTCTATTTTCAGACTCCACAATTGCATAAGCAGTGGAAACATGGAATTATCTCCGTCAATACCAACGATAGTTAGTAGTTGGCCCTTGAACTCTCCATTTGAATGACACCCATCCAGCCTTATGAAAGGCCTACAGCTATCCTTGAAACCTCTTTTGCATGCCCCTAGACGTATGTACAACCTCTTGAAAACTGTTCCAGCTGCAAACAATTCAATCATAGTGCCTTTATTTGTTCTCTTCAACTCCTCGTAATAATCCCACAACATCTTGTATTGATCTGCTCCATTTTCCTTTATTGCTTGGAAGCATCTTCTTCTGGCCCTATAATACTGATGTATTGAAACATCAACCACGCAATCTAACTTCACTGCCTTAATAAAGTTTCCGTACTTCCATTCTGGGTTTGATCTAAAACTCCCTTGATTGCCCACTCCATTCTAGGTTTGAACTAGCCCTTCATTCTGGTGGAATCATTTTTCACGTACTGAAGATGCCGTCCATTCTTGATTGAATATTCAACTAATGCTGCCCTTAGAACTTGCACAGTTTCGAAAGTCATCCCTTACATTTAATAATTATCATTAGTTACAATACCAATCTATATTTGGTTTGAATGTACTGAATTGAGTAATGAAACTTACCCAAAGCAAACCGTGGATCACTCATATATGTTTTGGGATTGAAGATTGGTTCTCTTACCCTTCTACGGGGTTCATCCAAGTTTAATTCTCCCAAATTTGATTCCTAACACTAACCCCTTATCACATGCAACAAAATGACAGTACTACCCAAAAAAACAGCCTAATCGATGACCACCATTCCGTTTAGGAATTAATATTGTGGCACATGGAGGTAAGGTCAAAATCTATTAGTTTTTTTTTTGGTTATATTATGTACCCTAAAAGTCTGTATGTATGGAGTTCTTCTCCGGGAAACGTAACCTTAAACGTGAATTTTTTTTAATGATGAATTTCATGTTGTACGATGTATATTAGAACATGTATTTAATATTGAAACATATGTATTTTAGCCATATTGGATCTCTTTTAGCAACTAATTGCCTTTTTTTGTTTGTGCTACCAGATTTGGAGAAGAATTCATACTTCATTGGCTCTGAGAATGAATCTGAGTATGATGATGATCTACTATATAAGCAAAATGTCACATATGGTATTGAAACGGAAGTTGAAGATAGAGTAGTTGGAGGAGTCGGAGAGGTTGACAGTGAAGTAGATGAATTAGAGTATCCATGTTTTGAAGAATTACTACATGGTTATGCATCTGATGATGAAGTTAATTTCTAAATGGAGTGGTGATCCTTGATTAGACTGGTTTGTGGGGAGCATTGTTGTTTTGTCACAGGAGAAAACGAGCTAGGGGTTAGGGAATTGAATTTTGAGGAATAGACTTTCAAGATTTCAATATGAGGAAATAATATACGTTTCTCATGTATAAACCATATTTTGAAAAAGTGATTTGATGACATAGATGATCAGCTTAATTTGGTTGACAAAATTAATCTCAAATGTGTGTCACGTGTCATATGTCAAATGTGTGCTTCCATTCATTAACAGTTAGGGTGGCAAAACGACTCGTCGGCTCGGCTCGAGCTAGGGCCAAGCTGGAGAAAAAAAAAACGAGCCGAGCTCGCTCGGCTCGTCAAAAAAACGAGCCGGCTCCCCACGAGCCCACGAGCCGGCTCGGCTCGTGGCTCGTCCACAACGGTCACGAAATCGTGACCATTGGATGATCATCCAACGGTCACATTTGTGACCGTTGGCAACGGTCATTTTCCTTTTTTTTTTTTTTTCTTTCATGATTTTCCTATAAATACCCTATTTCTAAACTCATTTTTTCACACTTCAATCTTTTATCTCTCATTCAATTACATACTCAATCTATTATAAATTCTCAAATCTCAATGTTAGTGTTCTAAGTAATTAGTATCTAGTATCTTATTATCTAGATATTACGCTATAATTTTCTACTTCTACTAAGTTTCTACATTTCTATTTTCTAATTTCTACGTTCTACTAAATCTTCATCTTCTCCTATTTTATTTCTCTATTATTCCAAATGGCATACAACCGAAGTGATGATGATTTCAGTGGTCTTAATGACATGCCAATTCCAGAAGACATTATTGATCAGTTTGGTGGTAGCACTGATCCAATTGATTTAGAAGACATTCATGACGACGCCAATACACATGAAACTACCATTGGCTCTAGCACTAAACGAAAAGCCACCAAACAAAAGGCTAAATGCTGGGAGCATTTTCAGTTGGTGCCGACTGGTAAACTAGTGAACGGAGTCCCTGAGTTCAAAGCACAGTGTAAACACTGTCAGGAGAAGTTTGCTTGACAGAAGAGGATTGGCACGACCCATCTAAACAGACATTTCAAAAAGTGTCAATACAAACATGGAGGTGTGGATACAAATCAGGCACATCTCCAGTTTGGATCTCCGGAGGTCGGGTCTAGTAGTCCTACTCTCAACAACTGGATATACTCACAAGAACATATGCGACACGAAGGACTACCGGAATTGATAGCAAATGTCGAGTTTCCACTATGTTTGGTGGACAATCCTCATTGGACTACATTCATCCAAAAATATCTACAACAAAGGTACGTTAGTATTTCTAGAAATACACTTCGTAGAGATACTATTGTTAGATATAATACTAAAAAAGAAGTTATTATTAATGATATTAATAATTACAATGGTGTTGTATCTTTTACATCAGACTTATGGACAGGTTGTAACCAAAAAGGATACATGGTAGCAACTGCACACTACATTGATAATAATTGGTTAATGCATAAAAAAGTAATAGCATTTAAACAAATAGACTATCCTCATAATGAAAATAATATTTATCAAGTTTTATTAAGTGTGTTACATGAATTTAATGTGATTCTAAAGCTCGTAGTTTTACATTTGATAATGCAGGCCCAAATAATATAGTAATTGAAAAATTAATGCAACATTGTAATCCACAATTTGATGGTATTTTA
Source organism: Forsythia viridissima (assembly GCA_030279155.1). NCBI lineage: Eukaryota > Viridiplantae > Streptophyta > Magnoliopsida > Lamiales > Oleaceae > Forsythia > Forsythia viridissima. The sequence goes on along the minus strand of CM059033.1, from coordinate 71,560,443 downwards.
TTTCATATTCGTTGTGTGTGCCATGTGTTTAATTTAATTGTACAAGATGGATTACAATTTATACGTCCACAATTAGAAAAAATTAGATTTGCTATTAATTATATTTCGGTTTCACCATCAAGAAAACAAGTTTTTGCTGCTTTATGTATAGAAAATGGGCTGCAATCAAAATGTTTTGCAACTGATGTTGGCAATCGGTGGAATTCAACATATCTTATGCTTGAATCGTGTGAAGGTTATGAAGATTGCATTACTATATATTATAATGGCCGACACTCACACGGCTCAGAATATGATTTAGAATTACATGATTGGGAAATATGTGGTCATGTTAGAAAATTTTTAAAAGTTTTTTACGACGCAACAAATGCATGTTCTGGTGTTTATTACCCAACTACTCCACTTGTTTTAAATCATTTCTATTATATTGCTAACAATTTTCATAAGTATAAGAATTTTGCTCTTTTTCCTAGTATTATACATGTCATGGAAGCTAAATTTAGAAAATATTGGGAACAATTACCTATGTTATTTCCATTAGCATGTATCATGGATCCTCGACTTAACTTAGAGGGTACAAAAGTAACAATAATGGCAATTTCAGATAAATTAACTTTTAGAAATCCAATCACGTGTTCTAATTTAGAACAAACTTTATGTTCTATGTATGATATTTATGCTGAAAAGACCGGTACAAACGTTGTACGACCCTGTAATCCAACATATACTTCGTCATCAACTGATAATATTGACTTATGGAGTTACGTCAGTACACATAGGACCACTCAAAGTTAACAATTAGTTGGTTCTTCTTCTAGTTCTTCCCTTCCCTATTCTAATGATACACCTGTAGAGTTAGGTAGGTATTTTGGACATGATGTGCTTAGTATGTTAGATGAAGAGGAAAGAAAAAATTTTGATATACTTAAATGGTGGAGATAACATCAACGTAGTTATCCAATTCTTTCCAAAATGGCACGTGATCTACTAACATCTCCGGTGTCAACTGTAGCATCGGAGGCTGCATTTAGTATAAGTGGCAGGGTTTTATCTAATATCAGGTCAAGACTCAAAGCCGACATTTTAGAAAGTTTACTGTGTCTAAAGGATTGGGATAATGCCGAACTTCGAATTCAAGACATAGTGGACAGAATAATGTCTGAAGAACTTGAAGATTTGAATATGGATTAATCATATTCGTAGAATCGTAGTAAGTATTATTTTGCATTAATATTTTTGTATTTGAAGAATTTTTCTTACTTTAATAAAAAATTGTACACGTAACATCTTGTTCGTGTACAATTTTAACTCCGCCTATTTTTAAAGTAGCTGGTGCCAAGCCCGAAAAAAGGAGGAGGGTTTTTAATTTTACATTTTTAACATAAACGATTTTCGATTATGTATTCTTTTTTATTTTCAAATTTAAAAAAATGTAAAACACAAAAAAATAGAGGTGGATTTTAAATCTTTAATTTTTAACATAAATGATTTTTTATTTCTACTTTCTTTTTTATTTTCAAATTTCTTTTTTATTTTCAAATTCAAAACAAAAACTTAATCAAATATGAGGATTTTAAAAAACATAATCAAGATGATTCAATAAAAATTTTAACATAAAGATAAATATTTAATCTTTAACATAAAGATAAAGATAAATAAATGATTCATTTTAAATATTTACATTTTGTTCTTTAATAAAATAAATAGAAATTAGAATATAATGATTTATTTTCAAATTTTAAACCAAAAAAAAAATTAAAAAAACAAGGCCGAGCCGAGCCGGCTCGGCCCAGCTCGTTCGGCCCACGAGCCGTGGACCGAACCGAGCCCACGGATTGGAGACGAGCCGAGCTCATGATTTATGGGCCGAGCCGAGCCATTGCCATGGCTATTAACAGTTATTGAATCGTGATAAGTGATTAATGAAGCGTAATTTTTTAAAGTTCAGTGATCAGACAACAATATTTATAAGTTCAGTGAGTAATCTAAGATACGATTAAAAAATTCAGTGATTTTCGAAATATTTAAATCGTGACATATAGATATTTCATCAACTAGGTATATGCTTCTATTAATTTGCAGTTAGAGAATTGTGATGAGAACTTTTTAAAATTTAGCAAATACATACTGACTAAAAATTCAATGATTAGGACTGGTATGATTGTATCGATAAAGAGGCATGTTCACAGTATTTTTCAAGAACTCTGCTCAGCAACCAGAGGCTCTTCAACTTCAACACCCCAAAGCCGCTCTACTTCACCCTCTCACTCATTTCCATCACCACCTCACCTCCGCCGCTGGTCTCATCGCCCACCACAAACTCTGTTAAGCTAGTGGGCACTCACAATGGAAGCTTCCACTGCAATGAAGCCCTTGGCTGCTTCATGTTTCGCCTCACCAATAAATTCTCTAACGCTCAGATCATTCGCACCCATGACCCCCAGGTCAATTTTTTTTATTCCCTTTTGTTGTGCGATTTAAATCCTACAAGTGGACGGATCGTTTACAAGTAATATAATGACGTGTAGAATGTCGAACTCACGAAGACCAGATATTAATTTAACCAATTAATTTATAACTTAAATTTTAACAATAAAAAGAAACACAAATTTGATTTAGATTTATGATTCTTAACTATTCTAATTAACTCTAAATTATCAAACAATTAAAATAACTTTATGAGAACGAATTCGAATTATACCAACACTAGGATTTGCAAATCCACCTACACGTTCTTTAATCAATTATCTATTTAATCGCTTTAGCTTATAATTACCTTGAATTGAAAATCGACGATCTTAAAATAATCAAAAGCCTATCTCGATGGTCAATCAATTCTATACGATATGCGAACCTAATTATCTTTAATCAAGTTTCGAACATAAACATATGCATTAAAATCTCAAGAACACCTAAATAGATTTCATAGAGTATAATAGTAATCTCTATCTATTATTGGACCCTATGTTATTCAATACCACGTGCTTAATCTATATTAAATCTCTTGACTTCAATATAAACTGCAATATATTCTAATGGTGATCAGATATTAAAATAATAAAAATAATGAATAAAGAATAATCAACCCAAAAGCAATCAATTACTAAAACGGAAAAACTTCTAATTAATTAAACGCATGAGGTTTCATCGTTCATCCTAGAAATAAGAAAATTAGTCGGACATGATTATGAAAAATAATACAAGAATTGTATTAATCATGTTCTGGCAAAAGAAAAAGAAGAAAGAATAAATAAAACCCGTGATTCTGGCTGAAGAATCTTCAATCCCGTGCCTCGATCTTCACTTCTCGTCTTGTATCTTGTTCCCAAAATTCATCTCCTATTTTTTGGCTATTATCTGCCTTATTTATAATGTTATCCAACCCTCTTAGACGTGTGTTTAAGTTGTTGTTTTATCTTGTAGTTGTAGAGTTCCATCAGAAAACTATCAAAACTGGTGCCCGTTATGCCCTTGCAATCGCATGGTTCAGAACTGTGCGATCGCATAGCTTGATCAATTAACTTTCTGCTAAAATTTTGGGTGTCTTGCGATCGCATCAAATGTTAACCATGCGATCGCATGGTTATTTTGGACGCATTCTTGATTTTCTTTCTTTAATATTTGTATGCCAAGTCCTTCAAGTCTCTTTATCTTTGCAATTAAGTCATCTTTTTTTTTGTTTGCGCTTTTTTTTGTCTTTTCGTCAGATTGATACTTGAATTTGATTATTTCCTAAAATAATAAGAAAACAACATGTAATTAAACTGAAAACAAATAAGAGTACTCATAATCGTCTATTTTTGTGAGTCCAGATAATTACAAAATTGTACTTATCACCTTTCAACGTTCAATGTTGTTCAATTTATGAACGATCGTATGTGCTTTGGGATAGTTTTTTATGTAAGCTATGTGTTTGATGAAATATCTGAATTTTAGATGCTGGAGACGCTTGATGACGTGCTTGTCTGCTTGATGTGGGTGAGGTTTAGGCTGCATTGGCTAAAATGCCATATGAAACAAGCAGAATTGGAAAGGCGCATAACTTATATTATTTAAGTTGAAAATGTGTCTTTTACCTTAAATACCCTCATTAATAAGATGGTCGACCATTAATAGACAAAAAGCATGTTAACATACTTGGACCAAACAAATTTCTATAGGGTGTGTTTGATTGGTTTCATGGAAAATGGTGGAAAATGAAAACATTTTTCATGTAAGGTGGAAAAAAAATTCCACCAAATAGGTGAGAAAATATTTTTCAAGAAAGTGGCAAAAAGTGTGATTTAGGTGATCGTACCTTGAAAATTATTTTCATTTTTCATGGACAATCAAATGAGGATGATCTCCTCCACACTAGTGGGGAGCTTATTTTCCCCACTAGGTGACTTGTCCAATTCTCATTGGACAAGTCAAAAATAAAATTTAAATTTTACTTTTGACTTGTCCAATGAGAATTGGACAAGTCACCTAGTGGGGAAAATAAGCTCCCCACTAGGTGGAGGAGAACACTACTTGACAATCAAACAACAAAAGGTAGAAAATATTTTCCATGGATGTGACATTTTTCATGGAAAATGTCCCAATCAAACACACCCTTAAAGCTTGTTAAGAGACCAAATCTTAACATACCATGAGATGTCAAGGCGAGTTTACACATTTTAAAATGATTTTTCAATAAACCCATTTCAAATGAACTTAGATTTACAGAAATTTAAAGCAAAAATCATTATACATATTTTTATGATTTATACTATAAAATCCAAAATTTCTACCGTGAATTAAAAGAAGAAAATAGACAAAGAAGAAAATAGACAGAGATGAATTTACCTTGAAAATAGATTTCTTACCTAGACGAAATGGTATTCCAACCTTTAAATGGTTTAGATTCTAATTTAGAAATCTTCTCTACAACAACAAATGAATTTGAAATTTTTTGAAATGTAATAAGTGAGGAAGAGAGGGTAGGGTTATATTTGGTAATTTACTTGAAAAATGAGTCAACGGTCATTTAGAAAAATTTGCCAGGTCAGCCGGCCATTTAGCATTATTCCCACATGAGGTTCATGATCCGACCTGGAACCGCTATGATCATAACCAGAATGGTTTTGAAGAGGTTTTTTGGCATGGATTTAATATTAAACTCAGTAGTGCTGATCTTGTTTACAAGGTAGTATTCCCAAAACACACACCTTAATTCTGACCACTTTTTATTATGAATCTGGGTCAAATATTAAGTAGCAGACTCTGTTTTCTTATTTCCTTCTATGTGTTAAATGAACTATTACCCTGGCCATTTTAGTTTGAGGGGATTTGTTTTTGTTTGTTCACGACATTAACCTAAACTTGGGTCAGTGTAAATCAGTCTTGGGGTTGGCGGATTGTGCTTTTAGAGGGTAATCATTATTGTGTTCCTATATGTTTAGCATTTTGGGAAGGAGATAATTGCTAAGGAGCTTCAAGTTGATGAAGATCACCCAGACGTGCATCGATTATTCCTGGCAGTTTACAAGAGCTTCATGGAGGTACTCATCCTTTACACATGTTGTGTTCCTTGGATTATTCCTCAGTTTCCAATGATGTTTTCGTATAAATATTTCTAAATATTGCATAATGGCTTGTTCTGATGAGCCAAATTCTATTGTTGATCAAAAGTATCCTAAAAAAATGCTTTCTAAAAGGGTGTACGATTTCTATGAGGCGTGCTAATGATCTTTGTATGCTTGCTCAAAGCAGGCAATTGATGCATGATCATATTGCTTCAAACACTTGCTTGCTTAAATTAGTAGTTTTAATATGTTTCTTCACTTTTAACAGGCAATCGATGCAGTTGACAATGGAAACAATCAATAAGATACAGACCTGCCTTCAAGATACGTAAATAATACACACTTGTCTTCACGAGTTGGGAAATTAAATTTGGACTGGATTGATGCTGATCAGTCTTCTGAGAAAGAGAATGAAGCCTTTCAACGTGCAATGTCTTTGTCTGGCAGCGAATTTTTAGATGTAAGATTTCATCTAATAGATATGTATTACTTCATTTGCTTTTTTATTTTCAAGCTGTGACTTGTATATTTTGCTACTGCAATAACGGTGGGTTGGCAGCTATTACCAGAAAGCAAATGCATGAAAAGTTCTTTAAGCTAGGGTCTTTTATGGATTTGGAAGTGTAAAAGAATACAAATCGCTTATGGATTGCTAATATCATGAAAGTAAAATTCTTGTAAGAAATTCTAACGTCTTTGTTTGTATTCAGAGCGTGGGCTATTATGCAAGATCATGTTTACCAGTACGCTCAATTGTCACGGAGTGTCTTGCTGCAAGGCAAGATGTTGATCCTAGTGGAGAGATTATGCTCTTAAATAGATTTTGCCCTGTAAGTATTTGACCTTCAAGTTGAAAATAGTGTATCTTTTCTTCTATGTTGCCTTACAAGTTCCAATTAATATTTCCATGCCAATCTTATCTTTGGTAAAGTCTTTTGTAGATTATAAGTATTGAGTTCTACGAAATGTGTAGATAAAAGTAAATAAAAATTGTGTGTCCTACGAAATGTGTAGATAAAAATATATTTAACTAGCTTGAATTTGTGTATATTATCTCAGTACAAAACTAAAGTTTTGAAGACCTAGATTTATTAGTGATGGTTTAATATAAGTTATTTTTGTAAAATGCAGATATCAATAGTTGAAAATCAAGTATTGTTCTGCCAATTCACAAATTTGCAAAATGATTAACAGTACAACTTACTTTGGAGGAAAAATCTTTAGATACCCAAATGCAATGAATGGGTTTCCGTTTCTATGTGAAGAATGAAAATTAAAATGAGAATTGTTACCGCACGATTACGATATGGCCGCCACGTCAGCCAAAGTCACATCTAAGCCCAGTAAGGGCCCAGTTCGCATTCTGTCAAGAATTCTATTTGGGCCCTGCTGGGGGCTCGTAACGCGCTTGGACCTTCGGCGCCTAGGAATCCGCAAGTTACATAAAGGGCTTCGGCGCCCTCATGCGAACCATAAGGCCTTGTCGGGCCTCGCGTCATTCACAATCAGCAAGCGACTCGATATGCCAGGGCAGCCAGAGGAATAATTAAAGGAAGATCGCGTTGATTTGGCGCAAGGATCCTCATAAGGAAACTGGATCGCAATCTCCCAGAATCATGCAACGTGATAAGCTCAAAGAAGGAAAATAATCTCGGATATCTTTATCACATAAGGAAGGAGGATCCGATTGAGTATCAAATTGATTTGTCTCCTAAATCAATTAGATCTCTCGCGCTATAAAAATAGCACCTCCGGTTGTTCCAAGGTATGCACTTTTTACGCTTAAGAATCCCACCCTAAACTCTGCTCAAACCTCTGCCTGCTTGTCTCTCCCACACTCCTATTTTGTTCCCATCCCCGCGTATTTCTTATATACCGGCTGTTGACTTGATCGTCGGAGTGCCAACGATCGCCGGACCCTTTTTCTCCAGAGATCTTGGTGCCTAACGGTCGTCCTAGTGTGCAGGTAACATACGAACTGGCAGAGGAGTGACTGGAGATCTGTTGGCACGTGGACTTGTGCAGGTTCAGACGTCAACAGATTGGCGCCGTCTGTGGGAAACGAGAAGTCTTACACGACTGAGTGCTTTTGGTAAAGCGTGTCTTCTACCCAAAGAAGCATGACGTCCGAACAGTCCACAGAAGAAGAGGTGGAGTCCCACCATACCAACCTGCGACAGGAGAGCGTTCAGGACTTACAGAACGTTACCCGTCGCAGAAAGAAAAGACATCAGAAGAAATGGACGATGGAGCAGGAGAACCAAGACCTCAAGATAGACAACGCCCGGATGAAGGCCACGCTTGAACTGTTGGAGAATCAATCCCTCCAACATGGACCCAAGCGCAGCCGTGCCCGGAGGAGTCCCTCACCCACTGGTTCGCTGGACAGCCATGGTTCCCGAGTGGAACCCCATGTTTCTCACGATTAGAACCTTCAGAATCCGACCCCGAAGCCTCCGCAGGACGGCCACAAAGGGAGACCCTTCCCTGTACGAGAGAGCCATCCTGTTCCTGCAGCTAGCGTGTTTGAGAGGCTGGGAGTAGGGTCTTCGATCGCGCCCCCCCAGCCCTCGTACAGCAGGCGCAGCGAGCATAGCGAGGCCCGTACGGAGAAGAAGAAGGACTCGAAGAATCAAGAAAAGACCGAGGACAACAAGGAAAGATTGGAGTGTTATGAGGACGACGACGACGAGAATCTACCATTCACCAGCTACATGAAGGCGATGGAAGTGCCAGTCAACTTCCGAATGCCCATCATGGATAAATATAACGGGAGAGGTGATCTCACGGACCACATAAACACCTACAAGACAAAATTCCAGGGCCAATCCCCCGCAGTAAAGTGTCGGAACTTCCATACCACACTCACGGGTGATGCGAAGAGGTGGTACAACAAGCTAAGGCCCGGGAGCATCCGAAGTTGGCCACAACTCAAGAGGGAGTTCGTCAACGCCTTCATTGGCAACCGGACGATGATCGCCGACATCGCCCAACTTAATGATATCCGGCAAAAGGAGGGAGAAATCGTCAAAAGCTACTTTAAACGATTCAGCAACATCATCAACAAGATCGAAACGGTGACCGACGAGAAGGCCCTAGATGCGTTGATAACAGGGCTCCACATGCGAACTCCCTTCTGGAGAGACGTCCAAAATAGTCAGCCGAAAGTCTACAGCCAGCTAGTGGACATGATCCAACGTGAAATCCGATCAGAAGAAACGATCGAGAACAGAGAAAGGGCTGAAAGGGAGAGAGGAGATCGATACAGGAGGGAAGGGCGTCGCTCCCCAGAACCTCGGTTCTCCCGCTTTCAGAGAAGGCGTTCCCCAGAACCCGCCCACAGCCATTACCGGAGGTTCAATCAAACAGAGGTAGCCCCAATTCCACGGGCACCAGTAGCGGCCCCCTTACCCACGGGGGCCCCACCCAAGTTCTGTCGTATACACAGGACCAGGGTGCATAACAGGGAAGACTGGCCAAATGTAAGGGAGTTGATCAACCGCGGGAACCACGGGCCAGGCGAGAGGGATCAGGCGGCGCGAGGACGACGAGGACCGCCCACACATGGGCGAAGGCCCCCTCCTCAGCGCCACAATGAGGGACCTCGTCGCGAAAGAGGAAGGGACGAGGGGAATAGGGACCAACCGAGGGCCGAGAGGCCCCAAGGAGCCCCACCTGTCCGAGAGATAAATACCATCTTTGGAGGACCGTACGTCGGAGGAAGCACGATGAACTCACGGCGTAACTATGCGAAGGCTGCCAGGGGGGACCCCCTGGAGAGTTGGCAGGTACACGGACATCGGCCTAGAATACCGCCAATCTCATTCACTGAGGATGACGAATCCGGGATTCATTACCCGCATTGCGATGCTCTAGTGGTACGCGCCGTTGTCGCTAAGAACGGCCTAGGCCGGATGCTGGTTGACGACGGAAGTGCCGTGAACATCCTATTCGGTAATACGTTCGACCAGATGGACGTGGATCACAAGCCGACGGCCATCGCCGGGCCGTTATTTGGTTTTACCGGGGACAGTCTCGTCCCACGGGGAAGGATTACCCTGGCGGTAGATTTCGGGGAACCACCTTGCCACCTCCGGAAATACATGGAATTCCTAATAGTGGACACCCGCTCGGCCTACCACGGGGTTCTTGGTAGGCCCGTGCTGAAGGACTTGCAGACAGTCACGTCCATACACCACTTGGCGATAAAATTCCCGACTCCCGGGGGGGTAGCGAAGATCCGCAGTAATCAGACGGAGGCACGGGCATGCTACATGAACGCGTTACGAAAGGCTACAAAGCGCGAGGATATCACCCCAGCCACATCAACTTGAAACCCTGCCAACGACATTTCTGTTTTGTCTTTTTCCTGCATTGTTTTGATCTCTCTAGAGACTTTTCCCTTTTGCCGGACGCCAGGAGACTAGGCGCCGCTCAATAAATATTCGTTTTGTATGCAACCAACCCATTCCCTAAACAGAGAGCAACAATACAGCAGCGAGGGATTGTGGTTCGCGGCCAACTTCATTAACTCGCTGGGTAAATATTTTACGCGTAAGAAAGCAATTACGAAGAACACGGCAGCGAGGGAGTGTGGTTCGCGGCCAACTCCATTAACTCGCTGGGTAAACATTTTATGCGTAAGAAAGCAATTACGAAGTACACGGCAGCGAGGGAGTGTGGTTCGCGGCCAACTCCATTAACTCGCTGGGTAAATATTTTACGCGTAAGAAAGCAATTACGAAGTACACGACAGCGAGGGAGTGTGGTTCGCGGCCAACTCCATTAACTCGCTGGGTAAATATTTTACGCGTAAGAAGGCAATTACGAAGTACACGGCAGTGAGGGAGTGTGGTTCGCGGCCAACTCCATTAACTCGCTGGGTAAACATTTTACGCATAAGAAAGCAATTACGAAGTACACGGCAGCGAGGGAGTGTGGTTCGCGGCCAACTCCATTAACTCGCTGGGTAAATATTTTACGTAAGAAGGCAATTACGAAGTACACGGCAGCGAGGGAGTGTGGTTCACGGCCAACTCCATTAACTCGCTGGGTAAACATTTTACGCGTAAGAAAGCAATTACGAAGTACACGGCAGCGAGGGAGTGTGGTTCGCGGCCAACTCCATTAACTCGCTGGGTAAATATTTTATGCGTAAGCAAGCAATTACAAAGTACACGGCTGCGAGGGAGTGTGGTTCGCGGCCAACTCCGTTAACTCGCTGGGTAAATATTTTACGCGTAAGCAGGCAATTACAAAGTACTCGACAGCGAGGGAGTTTGGTTCGCGGCCAACTCCCCTACCTCGCTGGGTAAACATTTTACGCATGAATAAGTGTCACCGGTTCGGCAGCGGGAGAATCTTGTTCACGGCCGACCCACTGGGAGAATATCTAACGCGTTATCAATCGAATGCAATTGAATCGGTAGCTAGAAAGTAGGGTTCAGAGCCTGTTAACTCGTGGAATGAGCATTACGCACGTAAAACAAATCTCGCAATTCACTAGACAAACATCCGGCGCGGATGAATACAACTGAGGATCGAAAGATGGCGAGGGAGTATGGTCCGCGGTCAACTCTAAGCTCGACTAGCAAGGTAACAAGTGCGGAAACATTTGAAACAAACGTAAAAACTTCCGTTACAAACTTGTTATTTGATTACACAAAAACCGATGCAACAGCACGGCGGGAAAAATTTGACCTACGCATGCAACACTACGTTTCGGTATAACCCGGTACCTCCAGTTTTGCCAGGAGGCCTTTAGCCTTCGCTAGTTCGTTTGATACTTCGGTCAGCTCCTTATCTTTGGCTTGTATCATATTCTGGCACGATTTCAACTGGGACTCAGCCTTCTTCTGGGCAACGACACACGCCTTTTGGATTGTCTGGGCTTTCGTAACGTCATACGTGGCACGACTGCGCGCATCTTTCGAAAACGCGAGTCTTGCCCGAAGGCGTTTGACTTCGGCCCTCAACGCCTCGGCATTCTCATCCTCTCCAAGAGCAGACTGTATTTCAGCAACCCTCATCTCCAACATTTTATACAACTCACAATTTAAGACATGACTGCGAGAGGTGTACATTTCGGCTAGCTTTATCAACTCCGTCACCTCCGCGGCATCTACCGCCTTCCCAAAGAGAGATGTCTAGTATTTGTGGACTGAGGTAGCCGCAAGTGCAACCGCTGGGGGCAGCTTCTCAATGACCGACGGATCCAGATCATCCTGACGGGCCCCAATGTTGATATACTCACACCTGCCGGGAGGGGGAGAAGCAGGCATTCGGGACGCCTGTTCCCCACTCTCGACCTTTGGCCTCTTACCCACTGGCGACCGAACGTTCCCGACCGGGGACCCACGACTAGCAGAATCCAGAACGCCTACTCTCACTCCTGGCACAGGGGAAACGGACGGTTGACCTGCCGCCGTCTCCGGATCCTGCAACCTTGTGGACCCGGACCCAGGCACCCCAGGTGACGTCAAATGGGGATGGGAGACATCCTCCACTATGCCCCCACGCCTAATTTTGAATTTAGGGACTTTGGAAAAGTGGAAGCCCGACATGGTCGACAAAGTTCAAAGGTCTAGGTATGACAGCGGAACGACAGAAGAGTGCTGATTTAGGGATGCCCTGTCGCATTATATAAGCCCAACGGGATACCAATAGTCAGGTGAATTGACACGTGGCGAGGAATTTGAAACACATATGATAAACCCTAAGGGAATATATCTAGACGATTGGGGGCGCGGGGGACGTGACTCCGCGAACGCTAAGGCATGATAAGACTACCGCCGACGCCCACCCACGTCAGGTCAAGCTCGTTAGACGCTCGCACCAACCCCATCGAAATTCCTACACAGCGACGGGGTATCGGTTGCTCGCCACCTCAGTCTTGTACCAATGACTTCGCAAAACTAAACATCGACGAGACTCGGAACAAGTATGTAAAGCATGAGCATCAAACACATGATAAGGGTACAAGCATACAGATATGAAGGTAACTCGGCATCCTTTTTATTACATACGGTACACAATACAAGAGAAGGTATAACTGCAAAATGTTCTAAAACCCCCGCCGCCTCTCTGGGTCAGCACATAACTGGGGTAGCTAGATCTACGAAACCTACCCCCTAGTTTTCTCTGACATCGTCCGGATTAGGGAACCTGACTCCATTTTGATAGGGGGTCCCCCGAGCCAACCTGGGTTAATTTGGTGGCTAATTAGACCATGCTGCTCAAAAAAGGCCGTTGATGCCTTTCTTGGCAGTAGGAGAACCCCCCCGCCGCCTCATCCACAGTTCAGGGGAGGGCCGGGCCAAGGCTGCTAAGCCTAGATTCCCTCTCTGGACGTTTGGTCCCCTGAACGTTGTTTGGCACATCCTTTGGTCCTCTGAACGTTGATTCTCAGATTCACAGGCATCTCGGTTGCCAGCCCCCCAGCTGCACCACCATCACACGTCCTCTATTCTTATCTTGATCACACGGTTATGACAAGTTATATGACAAGTTGATTACGACTGAATCACGATAGAAGACTATTGTTACGCCAGCATCCTATTTATAAAGGGCTACATCGAAAAGAAGAGCAATGCAATAAATACAGGCATGACCGAGAACCTGGAACGACGCACGAACGTTCTACCTCCCCAAGGCATTGAAGACGCCAACTTTCCGGGTTCCACCGAGAGTCTGCGCCATTAATGCTAGGGAAATGATTCCCAAATTTAAAAGCGCCCCCATATTCCCTCTTACGCGCCCGTATTTAATGCACGCACCCCCTCACTCATGATTACCTGACCAGAGAGTGACAGACTGGATAGACAGAATCACGCCATCAGAAAGCACGCCAGCATTGGCCTGGCCCCTTGAAGCCCTCACCCGTCATAAATGTTCGGCTTCGGACTTGGGGGACTATACTGGGTAGGACGAATTACTCCATGCCGAACCACCTTAAGAAACACTTCCTGCGAGGCACATCAACATTCTGCTTATTCTCACAAGTCCCACGCCTAGCATAAATAATAGGCTTGGACTTGGGGGACTATTGTTACCGCACGATTACGATATGGCCGCCATGTCAGCCAAAGCCCCATCTAAGCCCAGTAAGGGCCCAGTTCGCATTCTGTCAAGAACTCTATTTGGGCCCTGCTGGGGGCTCGTAACGCGCTTGGGCCTTCGGCGCCTAGGAATCTGCAAGTTACATAAAGGGCTTCGGCGCTCTCATGCGAACCATAAGGCCTTGTCGGGCCTCGCGTCATTCACAACCAGCAAGCGACTCGATATGCCAGGGCAGCCAGAGGAATAATTAAAGGAAGATCGCGTTGATTTGGCGCAAGGATCCTCATAAGGAAACCGGATCGCAATCTCCCAGAATCATGCAACGTGATAAGCTCAAAGAAGGAAGATAATCTCGGATATCTTTATCACATAAGGAAGGAGGATCCGATTGAGTATCAAATTGATTTGTCTCCTAAATCAATTAGATGTCTCGCATTATAAAAACAGCACCTCCGGTTGTTCCAATGTATGCACTTTTTACGCTTAAGAATCCCACCCTAAACTCTGCTCAAACCTCTGCCTGCTTGTCTCTCCCATACTCCTATTTTGTTCCCACCCCCGCGTATTTCTTATATACCGGCTGTTGACTTGATCGTCGGAGTGCCAACGATCGCCGGACCCTTTTTCTCCGGAGATCTTGGTGCCTAACGGTCGTCCTAGTGTGCAGGTAACATACGAGCTGGCAGAGGAGTGACTGGAGATCTGTTGGCACGTGGACTGGTGCAGGTTCAGACGTCAACAAGAATGATTCTCACTTTCTGTTTATGTAGTCGTTAATATTATATTTTCATTAATCCATTAGTTAATTGGAGGATCCACCAATGTAGCTTGCGTTGGAAGTCACCAAATCTATACCATACAAAATATGTTCCCAATCACAATCAGAGATGCACAAAGTTATTGACATTTTGAACAAAATGATATTTTTGACATTTTACCTTCAAAATGGTCATTCTTTCAATTACTTTACAAAATTAGGCTATTTCAAAACAACGTAACACATTTAGGTACAAATCAAAATTCTCCTAATAGATATTCAATTGGTCATCTAGGGGTGATTTTGCCCAAAATTTTTGAATTTGGTCAAGTGGTTAAATGTTATAAAAAGTGGGCATATTTCAAAATACACATTTCAATGGTAGTTTTTTCAATTTCCTCTTAATATATTCATCTTTTTTTCTTCATTAATGAGTTGCTTCTTAGCTAACCTTAAAACAACTTAAATGATGGAGCAATTCTGCAATTGTAACCTTTAATCTTATCTCCAATTCATGAAACCTTAAAAGGCTCCTTTTCTGTAACTAGTTCCACTCTTTTATTCTTTTAAGAGTATTTTGAACAGATTCACTTTGCTAAAAGTTATACAATGAGATCTTATGTATTTATGCATTACAATATCACCTTATGGTTATACTTTTTATATTTATGTCTTTGTCACTCATTCCAAATTGAGGAAATCTTCATTTTTTGTGTCAATATGAACTTTATCAGGTAGTTAGCTATATGCTGCTTTTTGATTTTTTTCATTCTCTTGTCTGTTCCATCTAGTATCTGTCCTTCAATTATTTGGTTATATTTCTTGTGATCACATTCTCTTGTTAGTTTTTTCCCCACCACCAATCTGGATGCAAAATGTGCAAGGGAGTAAGTCTTGGTCGCATGTTTTCTTGCACTGGACATTTTGATCGTTCCTCTTGAATTGGTTATCAATTATGAAAATCCCCTCTGAGTGGTTTGAGGAACAATAACCTCAGCAATGAGGAAAATTGTTGGTAACCACACTGCCTTAGTGCATATTCGTTCTTGTAGATCCTTAATACAAAATTTATATGTTTGAATAGAAGGCAACTGATACTGTATCAGACGAGTTATTTATGTTCCTCACCACCTTTGTGCCTAGTTTGTCTAATAACTCGGAAGCTGTGGATCCTATCAAGTATTGATCTTCAATGTAAAAAAGATTCTTCCCACCTATATTTATCTTGTTAGCATCACTAATGAGATTATCTTACACAATGGTTTAGGATGACCGAAGCAAACATTGGCGAGTCCAAGCAGTGGCGGTAGATCCTGATATATTTGAGAGCCGGAAGCCTGCTCAGTGGAGAGGTCTGAGAGATGATGAACTGTCGAAGGAATCAGGGATTCCGGGGTGTGTTTTCGTCCACATGAGCAGTTTTATAGGTGGAAACCAAACTTACGAGGGCTCACTTGCAATGGCTAAAGCTGCTCTGAAGCTCTGAGCACAAAATGTACAGGTGCTCAGCTATCATCTAAATTAAGATATTTCTAGCACAATCCAAAGCTGCAGTTACTGATGCTCTTCGCGTAATGTGCACCCTCAACTCCTCCATGAAACCTGTTATGACAATTGTCTGTAGTAACGGGACTTCACGAATTTAGGATTGAATTCTTCCCTCCCATTTTTGAGTACTAATTTATGATAAACATGATTTTAATTAGTAGCTTATTTCTTTTAGAGTTACAATAAATGGATGTTAAAATGACATTCCTTAGTGAAACAACCTGAATTCATGGATTAAACAGGTTTCCTGTCAATGGTAATCTTACAACGTTGTTACATTATTTGTTTCTTAACCTAAGAAATATCATTCACTAATTTTAATATCAAATATTGACACCACATGATGAGTTGATGACATGACAAATCACTTCCCTCCCACGTTGAGCTGCATCCAGTTTTTTGTGATTGTACAGCTATACCACGAGCCATTATTATTCATATAATTGACTTGTTCCCTCCATGTACATTACGCTATATTCTTGTCGATTACAATTTTTTAGGAAAAATTGCAGTCAGGGTCTCAAACATTTTTAAAAAGTACAGTATATTTCATATCTTTTCTTTTTAGCATTGACATTCCGAACGTTTGCAAAAGTATGCATTCCAATCCTTGATCTTTAGTTTTGACCATTTGAAGAAGGGCAAAATGGTCTTTTTAGATTTAACTAATTATAAAATTAGATAATTAAAAGTAGTAATATCAAAATAAGTAGAGAATTATTTTAAAAAAAATCATCATCTTCTCCACTCTAAACCCAAGCCCAATCCTAATTCCAACGCTAGCACACTAATAAATTACTCAAGTAAGTAGTGTTATTGTCTATTAAGATTTGAGATTTTATTTTAAAAAATTAACTTTATATAAGTAGCTTAAGTTCTTATATGTTGGTTAATATTTTGATATTTAATCGACGTGAGATTTATTCATTAATATGTTGTACAAGATGTTGATTCATTTGAGAACCAATCTTAAAATTCGTATGATCGTTGTTTTGTGTCAGATCGAATAACTCATTTAAGTTTAATGGACGAAATACCATATTAAGACTTAAGATTCTATTTTAAAAAATCAACATTATTAAGAGGAGTAACTCAAATACTTATATGTTAGATTAATATTTCGATATTTAATTGATGTTGAATTTATTCATCAACATTGTCAAATCTTATGAACTTTGCATAAACAAACAACCCAAAAGTCAATTTTTCAGAAAACATCAAGAAAACTCAATGTATCCCAGTTGTCATAAATCTTTTGCTATAAAATCCATCAACAAAAACAACTCATTTTCCAAAAAGCTCCAATTTTTGAGTCAGAAATCAAAACCCATCAACAAGAATGATCAGTTCTAACTTCTCATCAAACCAAGACATCTATTGTAGAGGGACTGTATAATATAAACGGGGATGATCTCCTCTCCCTAGTGGGGAGGAGATTGGACACATGTCTAGTGGGGGTTATAACTCCTCCCCACTAGGGAGAGGAGATCATCTCCGATAATATAAATTCAATAAGTAAAAGAGTAATTGAAAAGATGTAAGATTGGGGTCGGATGGATTGGGGTGGGGTGGATGATGATTCCTTGGGTTTTTAATTTTTAATTTGTTTTTTTTTATCGTTATGTACTTATTTTGTTTTTATTTCTCTTTTTTTAATTTCTTTAATTGTTATAATTCATTAAATGTGAAGAGACAATTTTACCCTTCATCTTAAAAATGGTCAACTAAATGTGAAGGACAGCATATTTGGCCAACTAATAGATTCTTGAAAGAATTCCATTCAAAGATATTTATGCTGCATATTTTTACAAATGTTTAAGATGGCGGTGACAAAACTAGAAGGTTTGGGATTTTGATGCACTTTTTTGAAAGAGTTGGGACCCGGGCTGCAATCTTTCCAATTTTTTAAAATGAGGGTCATTGTAGTAAATTGACTTTGCAAATTGCAATTGTCTGTTCATCTCTACCAATGAGGGTATAGAGTGAATAGATTGTCTGGCCAACTATATCTCTCTCAACTCCCCTCTCTAGATTTTGACAAAAGGCAAAGAAAGAAATGGGCACTTTCAGAATTCCAAGACAATATTCTTGGTATGGTCTTCAGTTTCTTGTGTTAATTGAATCCGTGGTCTATGGCACAATTTACCAAGTTGGAGATTTAGATGCTTGGGGCATACCCAGTGAATCAAATCCAAATGTGTATTCTAAATGGTCCAAGAATCATGAGTTCAAGATTGGAGACTCCCTCTGTAAGTTGATCAAAATTTGTGTAAAATGTATTTTTGGTTTTAGCATTTAATGATTGATGATTTTTGTGCAGTTTTCTTGTACCCTCCAAGTCAAGATTCAGTGATACAATTGACAGAGGAATCCTACAATAGCTGCAACTTGAAAGATCCAATGTTGCTTATGAACAATGGGAATTCACTCTTCAACATCACTGCGCCGGGGGAGTTTTACTTGACAAGTGGAGTTGATGGGCACTGTCAAAAATCACAGAAACTCCACATTTCCGTGTCTGGAAATGGATCTTCACCCGCTTCTGGTCCAGCTGCATCTGCATCTGCTCCATCTTATCCTACTGTTTTTGGCTCGATTCCAGTACAGGCTTCACCTGCACCATTGCTCAAAACCCCAATTCTCATGTCAGCAGCAATTGGATTTTTGGCAACACTACTAGCAAGATAAATAATATATAGTCATCTTGTCTTATTATTTGTTTTAAACTTTGTTGTATTCATTGATTTGTAGAAAGTATTATTTCATATATTATTAAAGGGAAGCAAATAATCAATTTTCTCCAGATTCATATTGCCATTGTCACTTTATTTCCCTTTTTCTTTCTCTTTTGTCCTTTCCGAGGAGCCACAAACCGACCAACATAAAGGGTCCCCCCCCCCCCCCCCCCCCCCCACACACGCACACACAAACAAATTGAACGAATTATTACCTGTATTTCTTGTTGGGTTAATGTTTGAGTTTTGACCAAATTTATACTTCTGTGTTAATTCATTCAATTTTGTCATATTGTTTAACACCAAAAATTCACACGTAGTTTTTACACACTATCGGTCATCCCATGTGGCCGCAGAAAAATGATATGGAAATAACATACCATGGTCTTTAGTATTTAACAGTCAAGTCAGTGTTTAAGGTTAAACAATGTGATGAAATTAGACAAAGTAGCCTAAATTAAAACAAAATTTGAATATAGTGATCAAATTGACACAAAATTAAAGTATAGCGACCGTGAATGATATTAACGCTTTTCTTGTACCTCCGACTTCTCTCTCTCTCCACAATAAAAATAAATTCCGTGTTAACTTTTATAATAAAAAAAAAAAGTTGCTAAAATGTCATTATCCTGCTTAAATTACTCAATTAACAAGCTGGCAGGCAGACTAAAAACTTGCTACTTCAATTACAGTTTGTTCACATTGTTACAGGCATTGATTAAATTATCTCAAATAAAACTATAACTAATCCGATGCTAAATTACTACTTGATCTACGTATTGGTTAGCCGCTGTCATGGATTTAGCTTGTCATCTCTCCATCAACATTCATCGGCTTCGCTTCAAATGTATAGGCTGCAGATGCAGGGCCAGCGGGCTCTGCAAACTGGGTTCCTGATAATTTTGTTTCACCTTCAACAAATGGTGTTCTCATTTGAGGAGGACTGGTTTCAACTTCCATTGGAGCTGCCCTTGGTGGTGATGCTGGCTGCACCTCCACATCAGGGTAAGCAGCTTTAAATCTTGCTCGCAATCCTTCATCTACCAACCGTACTCCTTGCAACTGATTACCAAGCGATATCCACCTGATAATCAAGGTGGTTCAATACACAAATAATCACACATCCTTTCACAAGCTTTCGAACAATTTTTTGAAATCACATGACAAATTGACGATTGGAGCCTGTGTGATACGTACATTGACCGTTATAGGTCAATAATCGTCATTGAAAAAAGAGACAGCCGAGCAGCTGAGGCATTCATATTAATTAAAGCAAGGATGAATGACATTAAATCACAATTTGCAAAAGGTGGAAGAAAGGCAAACAAAAGAAAAAAGGTTAACCAGCACACAACACAATAGAATCGTCCAGAATAGGGATGTCAGGAAAGGGAATGAAAAAGATATGAAAGGTTCAGGAGAACATGTATCACGCAAAAATGAGGAATTCTCTGTGCAGGTAGAGCAACTATTGCAAATGCTCTTAGTTTTTCAATTACACAACCAATTTCAGTACTTCGAAGAGAAGATTTAAAGATTAACATGAAACATACCCAGCATGTACATTGTGCATCCTAGCAAACAACTCCAGCTTTCTTGTCCTCGGACTTATCCTTTCTAGCATGGCATACATCTGTAAAATATCATGCAACTCTATTAGCAAAAATTTATATCAAGGAAAGTCAGTATCATTTGGAGGATGAAATGATATACAACAGAATCATGGAAGTCGGTATCATCAGGATGTGGAAATCCATAGTGAACAGATGATCATATGCAAGCAACTAATACTTGGAGCTCTACTTTGTTGCACAATGGAGGTCTACTCACCTCATCTGGTTTACGACTTGTTTCTCGAACTTCAGCAACAATGACATCAGTATCAATATTCCTATTTACTTCTGGGTTGCCCTTCACTCCAACAAGGCAATGCTCCTTGCTGTGGTTGAGCCAATGGCCTGTGCGACCTGTTCTGATAATTCGCTGAAGTTGATTGGTCTTCACCCAGATGATCTCTTCGACGCGCTTGTATCCCCAAAGTTCCAAACTACATTAAGGAAATAAATTCAAGAGAATTAGATGGCAGTTTATTTATCATGTAAAAGCAATGGTATCCAGTGATACATTTACATCCTCAGCACTATAGGAAGCTTACGGAGATATTGAATCAAGCTGGTAATGACATAATGTAACAACTCCCATCTTACATGGCATAGGTTCCATTCAGTAAGGATTATGGATTTATATTCCCGCGGTTACAAGTTTTGCTGAGATTCTTCCAAGATCTATAACTACTGAAATCAGAATCTTTGATAAGATGCTCATTAATGCCTTTGCCATAGATTATGACAGATTAAAAATCTTATTGTGACCGTTGTACAAAACATGTCACCAATCAACCAAAATTTGATAATATATTCCAATGATTAATAATATTCAGCTGAGTCAAGTGGGGCTCAACACTCAAGTAGTCATTTAGCCATCTACCTTGAGATTTAAAAGAATTTAGAGTAAGACTAGTGTAAATGGTTGGGTTGGTTTTACATCCAATCTTACTTACAAAAGTTGAAATGAACACGTGTTTTTTAGACAAATATTACACTTGCGCAAAATATCTAATGTTACATTAAACTCAGAAATGAAAATACATGTGTCTCTGGGTTTTGCGTAGAGCTAAAGAGGAGTAGACCAAAACTAACATCACTGGTTGTAATTGCTAAGGATTTAGTTACTTTTCATCTTCCATTAGATTAGCAACACACCAAACAGAGTTTAAAAAAAAAAAAAAAAAAAAAGGGATTCATGGAGCTGACTTCAAATTTAATGGGAACAAGGCTTAGTTTTTTGTTGATTTTGTAGAGATATGTTTGTTAGCACATTACTAGTATACCGCTTTTCTTTGAGGTGGAATCCGACCGTAGTAGAGGATTTTAATACATTGATGGGTTGAGAAGAATCTGTTGAAGATTGAGAGAGAGGGAGTTTTGTTTGAGGGGGGGTTTGATTTTGAAGATTATGGAGAAATGGGGAAATTGAGGGATAGGGATATGAGTTTTGGTTTGTGAAGATAAAGATGTAGTGTATACATACTACTATTTTTTGTTCCGGGTGGAGAAAACCTCCCTACAGTAAGTGATTAACATGTCTAGTGTCTCGTCCAGCCATATATTTAGGACCATCTTATGATATGTCTTTTTAAAATTATGACAGCATCACAGGCAAAATTTTCATACCATTCACGTCCAAGCTCCATTGCTCGCCCAGTAACCCAAAGAAATATCAGACCATCAGTCTGTAATGCAGGAACGTTGAGAGTGCGCATTTCATCATCAGCCATTGTCCCATATGGCAATTCCATATGAATGTCCCATGGTGGATCAGCCATTATAACTCCAAATTGCCCTAAAATGTCCATTCTAAATGAACGTATATCACAGTTAATCCATTGTGGTTCACCGAGCTCTACTTCTGAACAATAATGAGCACTCCGAGGCTTCAATGTCTTTTGGGGAGGTAAACTAGCTTGCCCCATCATCACAGGCGATACATCTGGAGTTGAATCGAGTTCATAATGGACATACTTGCATGTCTATCATTAAGTACATGTTTCAATTATTTGATCAGCAGACAACCAAAGTAGATCATCCAGAAGAATTATAACAGAGATAAAAAAATTACCTTCATGTGACGACAGGTGTCAAGAAAGGAACAATCCCCCAAATTAACATCTGTATGAAGAGCAATTATGCGCCGAAAATGAACCTGTCAGGTAACGGATACATTAAGTACAGTAGTGGAGATCAAGATACTTCTATCATCTTTCATTGTGACGAGACATGGCTAGTTAATATGAGAATTTCTTTTCATGGACTAACCACCAGTTAATTACACACAAACTGGCCCTACACTGACCTTGTCACAAGCAATGAAGGAACCAGACTGACGTCGGCAATCTTCTTTTGTTAATGCTGAACAGTACTCTTTTACTTGGGAACCACCTTTGCTTTTGAACTGAAACAAAATCCAGCAGCAAGGACAATGATTTTCAGATCAATATCAAAAGTCCAATTGCACCACTGTGAAGAGTAGCCAATATTGCAAGTAAATGCTCCATATGACAACAGATCAGCAATGGAACACTCGAGATAATAAAGGATATAGCGAATAGTTTCCATCTTGCGGAAGCTAGAAATTGCTACACGAGGATCAATGTCAGCAAGTTTGACATAGTATCACAACTAACTGTTTGTATCTTATAGTAATTCCAACCTACCATGACCAACATGATGTGCAAATCAATTAAGCACAAAGGTAACAAAAATGAAATCTTTTAAACCACGCAATCTAAACAGATTAAGTGCCAAATATTTGGATATTCAAAATTAATTATTTTCAAAACAAACAGTTACCTTTGCAGCCACAGCAGTTTCTTTAGCAGTTGGCCGGTGAATCAGGTCCAAAAGCTCTTCCCCAGTTTTTGACTTCTGCAATTCCCGGAAACTCTTTTTATTCAATAAAGCCTCGAGATCCTTCATATCATCCTCCTCTGTCCTAGGCTTCTGCAAAGGTGTACTCATTCCCCCGCCTTGCGACCCATTGGGCCCGATTGAAGGCTGCCTATGCATTGGAGGCGGCACTCCAACACCTCTTGGAACCCCTATCATTCCCATCCCTCTAGGTCCACCACCCCTATGCCCCATCATCATTGGCCCTCCCATCCACATCTCAGGCATTCCCCTCCCCATACCAAAACCCCCTCCACCACCTACACTCTCGCCACTCTTTGCCACATCACTAATCCTATTCCCATCATGCGAACTCTCCTCATTCAACTGCTTAATTTCAGGTAACTCTTTCAAAAGCCTAGTCCTGTCGATGTTCATCACCATAACCCGTGATTTTCCACTCACAACAAACTCCTCCAACTCCACTCCACCGTTATCCTCAGCCATTGACCTCAACGCCATCTCCACAGCTAAAATCGCCCCAGACTCGCCCCCCAGCTCCCTGAGAGCCGCCCTCTCAGCCGCTGTGGCCGAAGCATCATTCTCCAACTTCCTCAACACCGTGGAGGAGTCAATAGGATTAAACGGAACCCTCTCCAGCAAACACACCGCCACCATTGACCTGACCACCGAAAGCGGCCCTCCGCTCTCCTCAATCAAGGCCCTCTCATTCTCTTTCTCCGAGGGTTTTGAAAAAGGGGCAGAAGTGAGTGTCTTAGTGTTCTCGAGGGGCAATTTGGGAATATGGGCCTTGTCGAAAGTAGGTTTCGAGGGAAGGTTCTTGGGGAGGGGAATGAAGGGTTTGTTGTTGAAAGTAGAGATGGCTTTGAGAGAGAGGTCGAGCGAGGAAACGATATCTGGAACTAGGTTTTGGAGGGAGGCAATAAGGTCTAACTGCGTCGTGTGGATGGTTTCGGCACGGGATTCTAGCTGCTGTCTCATGTCTTTGATTGCTGCAATTGAATCTTCATTGCCTTGGCCAGATTGAGTTTCAAACGCCATGCCTCTTCACTTTCTAAATTATTTGGGCTGCTTGAGAAATTTATTTGATCTAGATGAGACTGGGAAGCACAGGTCTGTGTAGATTGTTGTGAGGGTTTTGCGATGGGTACCAAACTTTGAACTTGTTAATACTTACTCACTGAACTTTAAAGTGTCACTCACAGCTCATTGAACTTTTAATTTTGTTTACCATCCATCATCCTTTAATAATCCGTTAGAATAAGTTAACGGAAATTGCCAACGTGGATAATAGATAACACGTGGCACCAATCAAACTGTGTTATTTGTCCAACTCAGCACTGAGGTAAAAAATGCGTGCCATGTCAACAAATGGAGGACCAATCTTCATCATCTTCAACTATGGAGGACCGGAGCTGCAATTTTCCAAAACTCTCCCTTACCTTCGCTGTCTTCGCCGGAGATGGAGAGTGACCGGACGGAACCATCCATTGACATGGCACACATTTTTTTACCTCAGTTTTACCTCAATTTTTCATAAACCCTAAAAGCAGCGCAAAATCGATCGTAAAATGCCCTCCTCCTCAAGCTCCGCAACTTTAATCGCTGGCAGCGACCACTTATTGACGGAAATCCTCCTCCGTCTTCCCGTAAAATCCCTAATCAAATTCAAATCGGTAAGCAAGCACTGGCATGTTTTAATCTCCACCCCTTATTTCTCTCAACTCCACACTCTCCGCCTCCAACTCCACCGCCACCATCCCCCCCGGTATCTCCTCCTTCGCTCCACCCCTTCCCGGTTCCTTTACTTTAACCCGCGCGATAAACAATTCCTCCCGTATGATTTCCCGTTTACTAGCCTTAAACTCCTGCGATCCTGCAACGGGTTATTATTGCTCAAGAGTTGTAGTCCGGAGATGGAGAGTGACCGGAGAAGGTAAGGGAGAGTTTTGGAAAATTGCAGCTCCGGTCCTCCATAGTTGAAGATGATGAAGATTGGTCCTCCATTTGTTGACATGGCACGCATTTTTTACCTCAGTGCTGAGTTGGACAAATAACACAGTTTGATTGGTGCCACGTGTTATCTATTATCCACGTTGGCAATTTCTGTTAACTTATTCTAACGGATTATTAAAGGATGATGGATGGTAAACAAAATTAAAAGTTCAGTGAGCTGTGAGTGACACTTTAAAGTTCAGTGAGTAAGTATTAACAAGTTCAAAGTTTGGTGAGTATTTGTTAAATTTTCCCTTTTCTGGGGGAAGATGAAACAGGGAAGACTGTTGTTTGGTTATGACTACAGAAATAGAGATTTTTGGATTTATGTTCTAGGTAGACTAAATTTAATAAATAACTACTCCATTTTATCTAAGATTACCACTTGTTCACCCAACTTTAAAGTATTACTCGTTGCTCACTGATCTATCTTAAAGCATTAACCATTCATCACCCGACTCATTTTCGTCAATTAACATTAACAAAAAATGCCACGTGACTGGCAGAATCTTATGTGGTACAAAAATCTATTAAAATCTACCTCATAGAATTTAAAAAAAAAAAAAAAAAACAAGAAATTTGGTACAAAAGAAATAACGTTTTCTTAGCAATTAGGGTTCAATTGGAATTTTGTGTTTTGTTTATTTTGTATGAAAACGTTATTTCTTTGTTGATTTCCTCTTTTTGTTTTTTAGTCTATGTTGCAGATTTTAACATATTTTTGTACCACTTAAGATTCCGTCTGCCACTTGACATTTTCTGTTAAAGTTAATTGACGGAAATAAGTCAAGTGATGGATGAGTAATGGTTTGAGATAGATCAGTGAGCAATGAGTAATACTTCAAAGTTAAGTGAGTAAGTAGTAATGTTAGGTAAAGTTTAATGATTATTTATTAAATTTACTCGTTCTACATAACCCTTTTCAATTTATGTTAGGGCATGTTTAGCCTGATATTATTTTTTTTAAGTGTAATTAGCACGATTTCCTGTGGGTCTATTGTAAAAATCATTTCTTTTGTTTGAATTTTAACATTTAGGTCATTAAATCACCCATCATTTGCGCAAATTGTCTTTGCCGTCTAATTCTATCAAATTAAGTTGTTAAGTCAGTGATTTTTCTGCAATCTTTCATTATTTGAAAAGCAATTTCGTCTACTCATTATTTGAAGAGCAAGTGAAGCATGAAATCTTGGTGATGATGATGATGAAGCACCACAATCTCGGCGAGTTGTTTGCCAAAATTGCCAAGGGCCGCTTGCGTGAAGACGTGACCAAGAATTATTTCCAGCAATTAATTTCAGCCATTGATTTTTGCCATAGCCGTGGGGTTTATCACCTGGATCTGAAGCCGAAAAATCTCTTGCTAGATGAAGAAGATAATCTCAAGGTCACAGATTTCAGGCTGACACCATCTTAGGCAAGACGGCATGTTGCACACCACATGTGGAACCCCGGCATATGTTGCCCCGAAGGTGATCGGGAAAAAGGGATATGATGGGACAAAGGCGGATATTTGGTCATGTGGGGGTGATTCTCGGAGTTTGTGGCACTGATGGTGTTGGAGCTTTTGCCAGCAAAATCGTCGTACACGGAGGAGCAATTGAGGCAGTTGTTTAGGATGTTTGACAAGGATGGAAACGGGTATATCACGGCCGCCGAGTTGGCTCACTCAATGGAAAAACTCGGCCATGCCTTGACTACTGAAGAACTCACTGGGATGATTAGAGAAGCTGATACAGATGGAGATGAGAGGATCAGTTTTTCAGAGTTTTCGCAAGCTATTACCTCTGTGGGCTTAATCTAATAGCAATTTTTTTTTTCTTAGGTATGCATTTATCTGATTTTTTTGTTTCATTTCCTACTTCTCAAAATTATCTTTCGCAGTGTCTCTTTATTTAATTTTGCAATTGATTCAAGCATTTTTGTAATTTTCTCTTGAGTTTGTTTTTTATTCTTGAATATTTGGTTTATGTGCTGAAAATGAAATGTGGGCAGTTACGTAGGGAGATAATTGTGGAGAGGATGAAGGCTTTGTAGGAAAAAATGGGTTGAATTTGGCGTGAACAGCATATTTGGTGAGTTGACAAAATTTTCTTTCAAATAATGGGAGACTGCAGAAGACACGCTGACTTAACGGCTTAATTTGATAGAATTAGACAGCAAGAACGATTTGCCCAAATAATAGGTGATTTAAGGACCTAAATGCCAAAATTCAAACGATAGGGACGATTTGCACAATAGATCCAAAAGATAGGGACGAAACATGCTAATTACCCTTTTTTTCAAGTCTTGAGTTGATATACTAGTATATCACTTCTTTTACGGTGGAATCTAACCATAGGCTCTATTATGATAATGGTGAATAGATTTTTGGAGATGATCGGTGGAGGAAGATGTTCGATTGAGGAGATGGATTGAGAATATGAGCAGATTTTGAAGATGGTCTGTTGAAGAAGATGATTGAGCAGCAAATTTTGGAGGATATGAAATTGAAGACGTAGTGACAGCGTGACACACAGACATGCTTTTTTTTCCGTAGTGGAGAAAACTTCCTACAGTCGTGATAAATTATAAGTAGATAGTAAATTATGAATTTAAGCTTAGCCAAACAAACCGTTAAAATGATTAAAATTTGATACACAGTCATTAAACTTTTAGTAAAATCTCAATCAGTTTTAATAATCAAACTTTAGTTTAGTCCCAAATTTCATCACTCCGTCGTATGTTGTCTTTCGAAATAATAAAAATTATTTATTTGGCAACTATATCACAACAAATCTTCCATGTAAATGTTGCGTGGATTGTCAACATATCACTATACCACGTCATAAAATGTTAAAATTTAAATAAAAAAAAATTACGTCTATTAAGATATTAAATCTAAACTCACTGCGTAACTCTCATTTTACCATTTTTATTTCTAAAAAATCATGTAGCGGTTACATAGAAGTATTCTAATGTACTCTCTTATGCCCCATCCCCACGAGTGTGAGTAGAGTCACGAGGATTGGAAGTTTAATGATTTTTCTTCACCTTCTCCTCTATGGGAATCATGTTCATAAGCTTCTTATTTTTCGACTATTAATACAAGACGGATACTTATAGAATTCAAAGTTCATCCTCGAATAGTTGTTCTTGTAGGGATGGTAAAATACCTCAACCCTACCCCGTTTTATAATTGGGGCAGAGGCAAGGATCATAGTCACCACTTCGAATTCTCCCAACACGCATCGAATTATTTTATTTTTATGATTTAAAATTTAAATTGTATTTAAAAAATAAAAAATAATATTAAAAATTAAATTAATTAATTAAACGAGGCGGTAAATGAAAAATTTTTAATCCTCGCCCCCGTCTGGCATCTTAAAAATCCCGTGGTAATGATAAGGCCGTCTAGCCCTGCTTGTTGCCATTCATATTTGCTTGTTTCTTATTAACGAGGAAGAGAAAAGGTAGCGGCAATGAATCTTGTAATGCACAAACATGGTGAAAGCATCCATCACATGTCTAATTATGCACAAAGTCAATCGAGTTTATACATAATTTTGTTTCAGAAATCAATTGAATTCTTTTTATTATGATATGACAGGGCAGCCTTTAAACACTATCGTTTTGGCAGTAGGGCAAGAAGCATATGGACATCCATCAAGATCATTTCCCCACCAGTCAATATTGATGTTCTCCAAGCCCAAGCACAGGTACAAGAGAACACCCATAAAGGCCAAGCCAGCATCTAGGGCGCCGGAGAGGACGTAATTGTGACGCTCCCACAAGTCTGGTCTATATCTATACACAACATAGCCAGATAGGAAACCTACAATGATCCAGGTGGTGTAATTAACTGCAGTTGCTGGTGGCATATTTCCGCAGGCACCTATCAGAACCGGCATGTTGATGAGTCTAATCCACTCTTGATTCGGGAAGGCCTTTGTAGCAAACCAGACTAATAGAGGAGCTATGGCTCCACCAAGGAAGAACCAGTTTATCAATCCATAAGTCCCTTCGTCTCCAAAAATCTTCCGTGGGCCGATCAGGCCCCAAATTACAGATGCATCATAAAAGACATGATCACCTGGGCAAGTCCACACAGATGATGTTGTTTCACAGATATCAGGGATTGTTTCCATTAACCACCATGCAGTTCCCAAGTACACTAAACTAGCTATAAGAGTCCCCACTACCTGATAAAAAAAAAAATGGTAAAACTATCAGAAAATGTGTACAAGAAAACATAAATGGGAAACCTATAGTACTTCAATTAATAAAACTAACCTGTGCCATGAACATTGTTCTTGGTGGAATTTTCATATAGTGACCAAGCTTGAAGTCTTGGAGGAAAGTAATAGCCTGTGTCATACTTATGTAACCGTAAACTTTGAAGCACATGTTAGCTACTGGATATCCAGGATAAATATATCCAATTATATACTCGGTGATGATGTTCAAGCCCGGTGACTGTCATTTGGAAGAATTTTATTCGAAGATGTTAATAATTTGGGATTTATCAATAATGCAAAAGTAATATGATATAGTTGACATTACTTGGTTAGTGATGGCAGTAATGATCCCAATTGGGAGAGTGAAGAAAATGGCGATTAAACAAGCTAGTATAACACCCCACCATGGCAGCTGAAGTTGCTCCTCGTAATATTCACAGGCAAAGATAGTAAGTGCAATATTTGCCACGAGGATGCACCAAAACCACCATTCAGGAACTTGATTGTACTTGCTCATAAGTTTTGTGTGTATGTCCATCTTATTTTCTTTAAAGCTTGACTTGCTTTGCTCCCATATCTCTCTGGATTCGATGAAGGATTAATATCACTAGATAGTAATTTCCATTAATTGCAACATATTAATTACTATACCTTCCATGAAACAGAAGCACGTGCACAACTGTAGCACTGAGTGCAGCAAAGCCGACTCCATAAGTCATGGCAAAGAATGTACTGAGGTAAAGAGGTCCTTCTTGATTGTAGGCTGCTGTATCGAGGTGGAAATTGGAGTCAATTATGCTCGAAATGTTGTAAATCTGACCCGAGCTGGTGAAGAGATCATCCGAAAATATTGGGAATGTTTTGGCTTGGTAAATGTTGAACCAGTAGCTCAAGGGAGTCACAACATACATAACAAAGAAAAATCCAACAGCAACATTGGCAGTGGCAAACCACGGGCTGGCTAATGGACTTCCAAGGTATGATGAAATAGTGGACCAGTCAAGTCCTACAGCTCCTATACCGAGCCCTTTAAGACCTGAGCCAAGTTGTTGGGCTAAGATTGATTTGGGAAAGAACCAACAGATCCATGATAGGGAGGTTAACATTTGAAAGAGATAACCAGGGAATATGTAGTAAGCAAAGCTGCAGATGAAGGCAATTATGAAGAACTGAGTTCGTGTTACTCCACCCCTGGGCCGTTTTTCTATCTCATGTAGAGCCCTGTTATAGCATTTTAATGTAAATTAGAGGGTCATCTATGGCTCTGCTTTTCTAATTTTTGGTTCCAACACTTTTATACACAGAGAGACATGTAGAGCAAAGCAATCTGTTATATTTTCAGAACTAACAGGTTGTCTGGATTTCCACAGGAAAACTTGCCTGAACAAGGAGACTTGGACTAGATTGGCTGGCCACCACATAGCTGCTGGCTCCACAAGATATCTTCTGAATATACCAGCCCATCCAAATCCCAACACCTACCAGTCAAACCCGAAAAACCAACCATAAATAAATGATTTGTTGACGAACAATGAAAATAGACGAGATCTTACCTGTGTTGTAATGATAACTATCAGAGAAACGAAGAAGGTAATATGCTTATTATAGAAGACCTTAACAGCAGTAACAATATGAATGGCATAGACTGTGCCAGCCCCTGAATTTGCAAATATGGTGATAAGAACATGTTCTTTTACATTGAATGGACCTGGATTCAGCGTAAATTCCCATCGCGTTCCTTTAAAAAATACACGTTCTGTGATCTTGGCAGCCATGAGTTGGCCTAAAGGGACTACTGC
Source organism: Forsythia viridissima (assembly GCA_030279155.1). Lineage (NCBI taxonomy): Eukaryota > Viridiplantae > Streptophyta > Magnoliopsida > Lamiales > Oleaceae > Forsythia > Forsythia viridissima. The sequence goes on along the minus strand of CM059033.1, from coordinate 71,529,322 downwards.
AATCTGAGCAGAGATAGCAGTGATGGACAAGGGCTCGGTCCGATACCAGAAAAACTGGTTAAGGAATGATAAGAGGACACAGGAGAGAGTGCCCAACACCCACATTCGAAATGTGAGTACCGGAAGAGAAGAATCATCAGTGGTCGGAACGGTGAGAGCCACCTGTCTGATTGGTGAGTTTTCTTCAGGTTCAGGCAACTCGTTGACCTCAGATGAAGGGCTATAATCTTGAGTTTCCTCATGAAATTCTGATACTGCCAAAACATGTTTGTTGAAGCTTAACAAGAAGTAAAAGAATAGAACCTGAAATCTGTACTAAAAGGCGAAATCTTGTTGATAAAGAGACTTACTTATTAGAGGGGCTCTGATTTCATTAGAGGATTCTTCCATTGCTTTCTTTGAGTGATATGATGAATCTGAATCTTACAGAATTTGCATTACTGTAAGGAATCTGAAGCTTTAGTTAAATCACTGATAAATGCCAAAACAATTAATCAGCGTTAAATTTGTAGATGGGGTAGGGCCCAAACGCCTCCGGTGGCTTCTACCACACAACTAGTATAAGAATACAAGTGAGATTATGCATCAATTTTCGTCCAGACCTGGCTCTAGTTTATATTCACAACATCAAACATCAAACATCAAACTGATCAGTATAATGAATGCAAAATTTTAAATTGATTCATTGACCTTCTTTCAAATGGTATGTGAATAAATATTGTATTTGATTCTTACTATTCGAACACATAAATAAAAGTTTATAAGCCTAACTAATATACCAACTCTTCTAGTTAGCCTGTTTGAAATAATGATGTATTTGATTAATCTGAGAATGAATTTATTTGGGTTTTGAGTATTTATTCATTATGAGCAATTTTGTTTGGTTTTGGCATCTTGTTTGTTTTTTACGTGCAATGCTGTGGTAAGTATGAAAAAGATTGTCCCTTTTCAAAGATCCCAGATAGTAGATTCTATAATTATTGGACAGCGGATGACAGTATGCCACGACACACCTGTCCTTGCCAAACGTGTTAATTATTACCACCTTTGAATATTCTACTTTCGTCTTAAAGGCTTCAAATTTAATTTGGTAAATATTTCAGCAAATTACACAAATAAAGAGTATTTATATTCCAAAAATACATAATATAATATTGAACGCGACTCATTTGTACAGTGAACATTGTCTTAAATTTTTTTGCCTTTTTTTTTTTTTTTTTTCACGAAAACATACATTATAAGATAGACGCATGACGTAAGTAAATGTTACTAGATATTTACGTGCGAAGATGTAGCGTATGGTGCTGACCAATAGATGGAGTTAGTATACATACGTAAAAGTAACGAAAAGAGGACAGCCGACAGCCTGTGCTGGGTCCAATTTAACGTAATAAGATATCTTGCACGTTGTTCTCCAGGAACAAGTCAAATGCCACTTGCTATATATACCAACTCAATTTTCAATTATTCTCTATTTATTATGTAATTTGCAATTGATAAAATAAATTAAATAATAATAATATGATTTTGGCTACATCAAAAATCTTATAGCAATAAAAAAAAAATTGTCATTTATAATCAGATTTCACGAGATAGAAAGTCAAAATGATTCCATAAAACTGGCTACATCAAAATCTTCTAGCCAAATGTTTGAGGAGAGAGAGGAATTTAGGGCATGTTCGGTAAATTTTTTTTTTAAAAAAAAAAACTCATTTTTTTGCCTACAATTTTTGACTTTTCAAATTTTTTACATTACAAAAAAATTTGAAAAGTCAATAAAGTACTCAAAACAATCTATTTTTTCTCAAAAAAACTATACCTAACATGCCCTTAGAAAGTGAAGGCACTACAACATAGATGTAGTAAAAAAATTTGTCGGCTCGTAAAAGCTCGGCCCAAAAAACGAGCCGGCTCGTTGGGCTCGTGAGAACGAGCAGACTCGAGCCCAGCTCGTTTGGGCTCGTGGACACGAGCTCACGAGCCAAATGAACGAGCCACGAGCCGGCTCGGCTCGTGGCTTGTACGGTCACACGATTTTTTTTTTAATTTTACTTTCATTATTTTTCTATAAATATCTTATTCTAAACTCATTTTTTCACACTTCAATCTCTTATCTCTCATTCAATTATATACTCAATCCATTAACAATTAGGGATGGCAATGGGGCGGGGCGGCCCTTCGACCCGCCAACCGCCCCGCGAAAAAAAATTCTTTTTTTTTTAACTGAAAAAATAATTTAAAAAAAAAGAAATAATTTTTATTTTATATGTTTGTACCAAACAAAACAAAAAAAAATTGTAAGATTGAGGTTATGGTGTAGTGGTTAAGATTGGTAGTTTAAAGTTTCAACCCGGGTTCGATTCTTCTTTAGTCTATTTGTAGTGAAAATTATAATTTCTATTATATTTTATGATTTTTTAAAAAAAAATTTTTTTTTTTTTGGTAGTGGCGGGGCGGGGGTGCCCCGGACCCGCGGCGGGGCAGAAAATCTGCCCCAAACCCGCCTCTATTATCCGACGGGGCTGGGCGGGGTGGTGCTTGACAGGGCGGGGCGCGGGTCGTGGGTTTTTTTGCCATCCCTATTAACAATTCTCAAATTACATTCTCTCAATATTAATGTTTTAATTAGTATTTAGTATCTCATTATCTAGATATTACTCTATAATTTTAAGTTATAATTTTCTACTTCTCTACATTTTTACTTTCTAGTTTCTACTACATCTTCAACTTCTCAACTTCTCTTTATTATATTATTCCAAATGGCATATAATCGAAGTGATGATGATTTCAGTGGTTTTAATGATATTTAAATTCCAGACAATATTCTTAATCAGTTTGGTGATAGCACCGATCCAATTGATTAGGAAGACTTTCAAAAAGATGTCGATACACAAACTACCATCGGGTCTAGCACTAAATGAAAAGCCACCAAACAAAAGGCTAAGTGCTGGCAGCATTTTGACTTGGTGTCGACTGGTAAACTAGTGGACGGAGTCTCTGAGTTCAAAGCACAGTGTAAACACTGTCAATAGAAGTTAACTTGGCACAAAGGAATAGGCACAACCCATCTAAACAGACATTTCAAAAAGTGTCAATACAAACATGGAGGTTTGGATACTAATCAAACACAACTTCAGTTTGGATCTCCGGGAGCCGGGTCCAGTAGTCTTACTCTCAACAATTGGATATATTCACAAGAATTCATGGGCTACGAAGGATTGCCGGAATTGATAGCAAATGTCGAGTTTCCACTATGCTTGATGGACAATCCTCATTGGACGAAATTCATCCAAAAATATCTCCATCCAATGGACGTTAATATTTCTAGAAATACACTTCGTAAAGACACTATCGTTAGATATAATACAAAAAAAGAAACTAATATTAATGATATTAATAATTATAACAGTGTTGTATCTTTTACATCAGACTTATGGACATGTTGTAACAAAAAATGATACATGGTTACAACTGTGCTGGGTCCAATTTAACGTAATAAGATATCTTGCACGTTGTTCTCCAGGAACAAGTCAAATGCCACTTGCTATATATACCAACTCAATTTTCAATTATTCTCTATTTATTATGTAATTTGCAATTGATAAAATAAATTAAATAATAATAATATGATTTTGGCTACATCAAAAATCTTATAGCAATAAAAAAAAATTGTCATTTATAATCAGATTTCACGAGATAGAAAGTCAAAATGATTCCATAAAACTGGCTACATCAAAATCTTCTAGCCAAATGTTTGAGGAGAGAGAGGAATTTAGGGCATGTTCGGTAAATTTTTTTTAAAAAAAAAAACTCATTTTTTTGCCTACAATTTTTGACTTTTCAAATTTTTTATATTACAAAAAAATTTAAAAAGTCAATAAAGTACTCAAAACAATCTATTTTTTCTCAAAAAAACTATACCTAACATGCCCTTAGAAAGTGAAGGCACTACAACATAGATGTAGTAAAAAAATTTGTCGGCTCGTAAAAGCTCGGCCCAAAAAACGAGCCGGCTCGTTGGGCTCGTGAGAACGAGCAGACTCGAGCCCAGCTCGTTTGGGCTCGTGGACACGAGCTCACGAGCCAAATGAACGAGCCACGAGCCGGCTCGGCTCGTGGCTTGTACGGTCACACGATTTTTTTTTTAATTTTACTTTCATTATTTTTCTATAAATATCTTATTCTAAACTCATTTTTTCACACTTCAATCTCTTATCTCTCATTCAATTATATACTCAATCCATTAACAATTAGGGATGGCAATGGGGCGGGGCGGCCCTTCGACCCGCCAACCGCCCCGCGAAAAAAAAATCTTTTTTTTTTAACTGAAAAAATAATTTAAAAAAAAAAGAAATAATTTTTATTTTATATGTTTGTACCAAACAAAACAAAAAAAAATTGTAAGATTGAGGTTATGGTGTAGTGGTTAAGATTGGTAGTTTAAAGTTTCAACCCGGGTTCGATTCTTCTTTAGTCTATTTGTAGTGAAAATTATAATTTCTATTATATTTTATGATTTTTTAAAAAAAAAATTTTTTTTTTTTGTAGTGGCGGCGGGGGTGCCCCGGACCCGCGGCGGGGCAGAAAATCTGCCCCAAACCCGCCTCTATTATCCGACGGGGCTGGGCGGGGTGGTGCTTGACAGGGCGGGGCGCGGGTCGTGGGTTTTTTTGCCATCCCTATTAACAATTCTCAAATTACATTCTCTCAATATTAATGTTTTAATTAGTATTTAGTATCTCATTATCTAGATATTACTCTATAATTTTAAGTTATAATTTTCTACTTCTCTACATTTTTACTTTCTAGTTTCTACTACATCTTCAACTTCTCAACTTCTCTTTATTATATTATTCCAAATGGCATATAATCGAAGTGATGATGATTTCAGTGGTTTTAATGATATTTAAATTCCAGACAATATTCTTAATCAGTTTGGTGATAGCACCGATCCAATTGATTAGGAAGACTTTCAAAAAGATGTCGATACACAAACTACCATCGGGTCTAGCACTAAATGAAAAGCCACCAAACAAAAGGCTAAGTGCTGGCAGCATTTTGACTTGGTGTCGACTGGTAAACTAGTGGACGGAGTCTCTGAGTTCAAAGCACAGTGTAAACACTGTCAATAGAAGTTAACTTGGCACAAAGGAATAGGCACAACCCATCTAAACAGACATTTCAAAAAGTGTCAATACAAACATGGAGGTTTGGATACTAATCAAACACAACTTCAGTTTGGATCTCCGGGAGATGGGTCCAGTAGTCTTACTCTCAACAATTGGATATATTCACAAGAATTCATGGGCTACGAAGGATTGCCGGAATTGATAGCAAATGTCGAGTTTCCACTATGCTTGATGGACAATCCTCATTGGACGAAATTCATCCAAAAATATCTCCATCCAATGGACGTTAATATTTCTAGAAATACACTTCGTAAAGACACTATCGTTAGATATAATACAAAAAAAGAAACTAATATTAATGATATTAATAATTACAACAGTGTTGTATATTTTACATCAGACTTATGGACATGTTGTAACAAAAAATGATACATGGTTACAACTGCACACTATATTGATAATAATTAGATAATGTATAAAAAAGTAATACTTTCTTCGTCCCACAAAGATATACTCGAATCTTTTTTTCACACAGATTAAGAAATCTCATTTAATATAATTTAAATTATAAATTTTTTACACATTTTTCCTATTATACTCCCATTTAATATTAATCATTTATAAATCTAATAAATTTAAATGCTTGTTTTGGATTGATAACAATGTAAATTAAATAAGGGTATATTAGAAAAATAAAAAATTTAATACACCTTCTATAAAGTAAGTGGCCTATAATTTAGGACAGATAAATAAGGAAAACAAGTCTATCTTTGTGGGACGGAGAGAGTAGCATTTAAACAAATAGACTATCCTCATAATGGAAATAATATTTATCATGTTTTATTAGGTGTGTTACATGAATTTAAATGTAATTCTAAGGCTCGTACTTTTACATTTGATAATGCATGCCCAAATAATATAGTAATTGAAAAATTAATACAACATTGTATTCCAGATTTTAATGGTATACGTTGTGTATGTCATGTGTTTAATTTAATTGTACAATATGGATTATAATTTATGCGACCACAATTAAAAAAAATTAGATATGCTATTAATTATATTTCGGTCTCACCATCAATAAAACACATTTTTGCTGCTCTATGTATAGAAAATGGGCTGCAATAAAAATTTTTTGCAACTGATGTTGCCAATAAATGGAATTCAACATATCTTATGCTTAAATCTTGTGAAGGCTACGAAAATTGTATTACTGTATATTATAATGGCCAACACTCACATGGCTCAGAATATGATTTAAAATTACATGATTGAGAAATATGTGATCATGTTAGAAAATTTTTAAAAGTTTTTTTTTTGACGCAACAACTGCATGTTCTGGTGTGTATTATCCAATTACTCCATTTGTTTTAAATCATTTCTATTATATTGCTAACAATTTTAATAGGTATAAGAATTTTGCTCTTTTTTCTAGTATTATACATGTCATATAAGTTAAATTTAAAAAATATTGGAAAAAATTGCCTATGTTATTTCCATTAGCATGTATTATGGATCTTAGACTTAACTTAGAGGGTACGAAAGTAACAATAATGACAATTTCAGATAAATTAACTTACGAAAATTTAGTAATGTGTGCTAATTTAGAACAAACTTTATATTATATGTATGAGGTCTATGCTGAAAAGACCGGTACGAACGTTGTACGACCTCCTAATCCAATATATACTTCGTCATCAACTGATGACATTGACTTATGGAGTTATGTCAATACACATAGGAGTGGTCAATGTTAACAATCAGTTGGTTCTTCTTCTAGTTCTTCAATTCCCCGTTCTACTGATACACTTGTATAGTTAGTTAGGTATTTTGCGCATTATGTGTTTAGTATGTTAGATGACGAAGAGAAAAAAAAAACTTTGATATACTACAATGGTAGAGATAACATCAACATATTTACTTAATTCTTTCAAAAATGGCATGTGATCTATTAACACCTCCGGTCTCAATTGTAGCATCGAAAGCTGCATTTATTACAAGTGGCAGAATTTTGTCTGATATTAGGTCAAGACTCAAAGTCTATATTTTAGAAAGCTTACTGTGTCTAAAGGATTGGGATGACGTCGAACTTCAAATTCAAGACAAAGTGAACAGAATAATGTCCGAAAAACTTGAAAATTTGAATATGGATTAATCATATTCGTAGTAAGTATTATTTTGCATTAATATTTATGTATTTGATATTTTTTTCTTATTTTAATAAAAAATTGTACACGTAACATCTTGTTCGGGTACAATTTTAACTCCGTCTATTTTTAAAGTAGCCAGTCCCAAGCTCGAAAAAATGAGGAGGGTTTTAAATCTTTAATTTTTAACATAAATGATTCTCGATATGATATTTATTTTTTATTTTCAAAATTTAAAAAAACAAAAACAAAAACTAAAAAAAAGAAGGGTATTAAATCTTTAATTTTTAACATAAAGAATTCTCGATATTGTATTTCTTTTTTATTTTCAAATTTTAAAACTAACAAAAAAAAAAAAAGAGGAGAATTTTAAATCTTTAATTTTTAACATTAAGATAAAGGATTCATTTCTCGATATCGTATTTCCTTTTTATTTTCAAATTTTAAACAAACTTTTTTTTTTTTTTTGAGGGTCAAGCCAAACACGTGAGCGGAACCAAGCCCCGAAATTGGGGACAAGCCCATGGACGAGCCGAGCTCGTCTTTTATGGGACGAGCCGAGCTCCGGTCCATTGCCATGCCTACTACAACATATTATTCATTGAAACTATGGTAAGTGTACTTTAAATGACAATTCCAAAATAAAATGTGTTGTGTTGTGTTGTATTGTAGCATCTATTCCTCCCAAGAATACGCAAACCAAAAACAGAAGAAATCGCAATAGCGTCCAAAGATAATCTCCACCCAACTCTCTAGCAACTAAGCAGCTTTGTACATCATCTGAACTCTTCTTTCAATTACAAGACAACGATGAATGATAAGGACAGTGCGACTTCAGCAAATAAGGGGTTGGCTATAAACTCTAATTGAAATTGAAATTCAAGAATAAACTACAATTCTACTATAAAAGCTACTAACCATTTGATATGTAGCTTTTTCGACACTACAAAAAGATAAACTTTACGACATGTTGCATGGACTAATACGAGGAAAGGCAGGTTTCCTTCATTTTCCAAGATGCTATCTACCATGCCATTTGTCAACTAGAAATCTGCATTGAGTCAAATATGGACACATGCAACGGTTGTCAAATCTGTTTCAAAAGCAAGCTAAGTTTTCCTACTACAAATTTTAATCTTGGACTACCTGATCATATCTGACTTCACTTGCTGTTCTCATCAGTTCAACTCCACAAAAAGGCTGGCCTGAGGATGTAATCCTGCTTCTTTAAGGGACAAAGAGAGTTTCTCTGCACCGTAGATGGTCCGAGGAAAGTTGGAGACCAGGTTGTAACTCTCAACTTCTAAGCAACCCAAAGAATCAACATAGTCATATAGAGATTGTATTGTTGCTGTACAATTAAACCTCCTCCCCCTGCGCTCTCCACTTGGAAAACGAACCAAAACCTGATATGGAGAAGAGGGTAATGAACATAATAACCTGATTAGAATATAACTACAACTCCATCTACAACACAAGACCATTAACGGACACAAAATTCATGGGGCAGCATACTTCACATGACTAGAATCTTATGCAGTTCCCTAAATTAAATCATCATTTATACACGCTTCCAAGCTTCTATGCAGCTTCATTAAAAATGTGGAAAGTACAGATAAATGATGTGAAAAATAACATAGACGCGACTACCTTCGAAGTCTATCATTTAGGAAAACAATATAGAACAAATGGCTTACTTGCATAACATCCGGCCCTTTCTCAGGTTCAACGCCAAGTGACAGAGCTTTCGCTTCCCGCATCTTCGCTAATGCAGCTTCTTTCCCTGCAGTTTCCTGTGCTTCTCTTTCATGGGCCTCTTCCTCCTCCTTTCTTCTCCTCTCAGCTTCAGCAGCTTCACGTTCTAACCGTTCTTGCTCTTCTTTCCTCTGGCGCTCCAGAGCCTAATGCACAAGAAATCATTTAAGCAATGTGCTCCTGGAGATAAGAAACTTGGCAAGACAAAAGAGAGAAAAATATTCTTGTTTGAGAAAGCTTTTTAGCAGATTTTGATAAAAAGTTGATAAATTGTGTGGTTGAAAAATTAATAAAAATTTGTGGGTCCCATGAAATGTGTGTTTAACATTAAATTGTTGACTTTGACTAAAGCTTTTGAGTAGATTTTTAGTAGAACCAAACAAGGGCTTAATGACTAAGACCTAAAATTGACGTTGAAAGTTATCCAAATATTGACATACTCAATCAGCTTCAAGTGCTGCTTGATAGGCAGCATCCTTTTCCTCCCTCAGAAGCATATTGTTTCTTCTTTCCTCTGCTTCAAGCCTGGCCGCAACAAGAACAGGAGAACTTTCTTCAAGCACTCTCTGGAGGATTGTGAGCATTTCTTCAAGAGATTTTGGCCCCTCAACCTGCACAATTAATTACAGTAACAACACTACCATCAACACAAAATCATAGCTTTTAACTATGGATTGAATAGGTAATAATACTGAAATATTTCTTGGTTATAAAAGGCTAACAAATTGTTCGAGATATCTCCCCTTCTATTTGCTTGAACTTTTACATTTCTAGCAGCATATAAAGTAACATCTAGGCGGCGAGTCACTGATATGATCCCTTCTCTCCAGTATTTGCAGTGAAGGACTCTCGCCACAGTCGCCCGTTTGACTTGTGGCATCATCGACTTGCTTTTCAATCTAAGCGATTTCATAACCGAAAGAAAGACCTCTCTTTCGGGACCAGTCCCGTCCCTAGATGTAGTAGTCAATTGGTGGGACATTCAAAGAAGCTATGCACCTTTACTGAATGTTAATGAAAGAAAGCCCTTTCATCCTAATCCCATCTACTTAAAGTTACAGATACAACAGAACAAAATTACAGAATAATATAGAATATTAGATGAATTACAATGAAGTTTCTCATTCTCAATTATTTACTATTTACTAATCACCAGGTTTTTCGTCAATAAAAAAAAATTGTAAGGGAAGGTGTACAATTACGTTAATTACACTGATTCAGAGATGTCCAACTACTGCATTAAGAACAAACGACCAGATGGACAGCTTTTAGCGAACTTTTCTTCATGCATAGTTCTGGTGCTGGAACAGAAATTCATTCCCACAATAAGTCCAATGAGAAGTCTGATTTTAGTAGACCCCCTCGCACAAAAGAATATGGTCTCTAGTTATCTGCCCAAGATGACCATTGTTTTGAAAAGCTGCCAAAACTTACGCCTCGAGGGGTACCTCACGTGATGGATAGCCCCTTGACGCTGCCTACATTGTTATTTGTCAAGGTTTACACCTTAACTTACGAAGGTGCAGAACTCAAGGCATAAGCCTTAGGGAGGCTGAGGTTTTCGCTCATTTCGTGCCCTTTTGGGACTTTTTATTATTGGTCTCGGCTTTTGGATAAATATTTTTATAGGCTAGAACTTAACAGTCTTTTGGCTATTTTAAGCCCAATCTAACCCTAAAATAGAATTGGAGAAGAGGAAAAAGAGCAAGTGAAGCCCTCTCCATCACTATCAATTTCTTCCCATTATTTTTCATCCGTTCCCTGATTGCAATAATGACTAACCCCACGAGAGCAACTAAAAAGCACGAATTTAAAAGTCAAAAGACAGATAGAATTCTTTTTATGCCTTTAGCTCTCTGTATGAAGAAGTATGAAGATGGAGGACATAAACACACCACACAAAAAGAGTTGTTTCACGATTATTTTGGCTCTTTTCATAAAATTCTTAGCGAACACATCCACTAAGATCATAAGAAATAAGATGCCACCACTGAATTATGTCCCAAATAAACAAGGATATTTTAAATAGAAACAATGAAAAAGCTTCCTTAATAAATATATATTATACAAACACAATCAATTAATAGCACGTTAAAACTAGTTCATATTACTTTGGATACATTTAGTCGAGAGATGCTTAAAATTTATTTTGAAAAATTACCCCATATGTTATCTTCACTAGCTTTATTATACATTCTGGAAAGGTACTTGTACCTTAGAAACTTAACTATATCTCTCCAAAAAAAATTACAAGTGACTTGACAGTAATCTAAACTTTCAAAACAATGAAGAAATGAACTCTAAAATTTATGAAGTAAACAAACTCTTGGATCAAGCAGATATGATTTCATGTATCCAACATTAAGTAAAAAATTAAGAGATAGTTATTATTTGGAAAAAGTCTCTAACTGCAAAAACGAAGAAGCATAGAAGAGTAATATAAAAGCAAAAATAATATGACATAACACACTACTCCATTATTAATGTACTTCTTCCTTCAAGAATTAAAATAAGTATGTCATAATTTTCTGTAGCTTATTTACTTTGAAGTAAACCTTTTAAGCTTAGCCAAACATGCACTTGGTTTATGTGTTTTAGAAGCATCAGAAACACAATTGATTTAAACCCCATCACATCACAAGCAAAATAATAAGCTTACTTCCATACCAAACTTCACACCTTCCAAATAGACACGTGTCCTTGCCAATTACAAATTCCAGAACCAACAAAAACATATATCACAAAGAAGCTAACCTGTTTGACATGGATTATAATCCAAAAGGAGTTTATTTCAGCCGTAATTTTTGACTTTTCAACCCACTTTTAACATGAAATGATCATATTACCCTTAACTAATAAAATGTCTATTTAAAATAGAAATGACAATTTTGTCATTTTACGTTAAATTAATTTAAAAAGTCAACAATTTCAACTCAAATAAACCAATATTGGTTTATAAACTAGTTTATAATATCTATCAAACGAGCTAGTTAAAACTTAAACTAAACAGACGAAGTTCAACAACCCCTCTCCACCCCCACCCCCTGGAAATAAAAAAAAAAAAAAAGGAAAAATCAATTTGTACAGTTACATGGACTGGGTAGACACAGTCATTTACCAGATCACTTGATTTTTCAACTTCTGGAAAACATTTAAGGAAAAAGCTCACATCTCATTGCAGAGTGAACCAAAGAAACAAAGAATTAAAAATTAGATATAAACAATCATCCATTCATCCTAAAAAAATTCATGAAAAATTCTTCTGACACAAATACAAACTATACACAGAAAATCTCACACAATCCAGTTCCTCATGATTTTAAAAACTTCAAGTAACCAATGTCCATCGATAAAATAAGGAGGATACAATCATATGCTCATAACCCAAAATTCAACTTGGACATCTATCAACAGCCAGTGGGACATACTAATTTGTAACAACAATATCAAGCTCTAATGATTCTCAACTTTCCATTTCTTTATTTCATAAGCAAATCTTAATATCCCATCAGATTTTCCATAACCAATAAACTAAAGTCTAGATAATACAATTATTAAAACTAGTAAATAATAATGCCTTCAAATTATATACCTGCTGTAGTAATGCGATCCTCTGGTTCGTGGCAGCCATAACCACTGCGCAGAACGGAAACCTTGATGCCTTCAAGCTATTACTCATCTTGAACCCTTCACTAGCTTTGGCGCTTCCACCCCATGCGACAAAATTCTCGTTCACGAATGCTGCCAATGCCTCATTACACAAAGCCCTCTTGCAGAATGCTTGTGTGTCAGGATGCTCTGGCGAGGGCAAGTAAACGAACAACAGCTTAAATGCCTGCCGAGACCTCTGCAACGCATCCATGAAACTCTCTGCCACGAAATTTGGCCGCGGGCTCCGATAATCCCTCTCAAAATTGGATACGAAGTCCCTCGCCTCGGATGCAGATTGAGTTACAGACTCAAATGGAGTCGTGCCAGCCCGACCTGGACTGTTGAGCCTGATCATGCCGAGGGAATAGGATAGCACCCCACGAGCGGCCCACATACCCAGCCCCATTGCACCGAAAATCAACCCTAGGCTACCAGAAATGACCGAGAAAGGGAGGGTAATTAATTTCCAAGCGAGGCCGGGGGTATGATTATTGGCGGCAGGGGCCATAACAGTACCCGTATATTGAGGTTCTTGATTTGTGTTTGTGACGGCGGCTTCTGTGGTAGTGGAGGAGGAGGAGGTGGCGGATAGGCGGTTGCTTTCGGTTCCGGTGATAGAGAAGATGGCTTGTTCGAGGTCCCAGCCATGAGCAGAGAGAATTTCGGTACACAAATCGGGGTCGTCAAGCCCCGTGATCGCTTGAAAATACGCCAACTTATCAGCCACATCAACCATTTGTTCAACACCTATGTGAATGAGCTTATTATATTCAAGAATTCAAAGAAAAACTTCAATAATTTGGGTTTGTTTAGTAACTGTTTGGATTTGATTGAAAACAGATATCTGTGTGTGTAGGGGTTTGATTAAAAGACTGAAAAAGAAACAACGAAAGTTGTCACAGTGATGGGTTTTATCATTTCAATTTTCAAGAACAGAATAGACATGGGGAATGTCAGTAAACTTAAAACACTGATACCTTGGACCGCGTAAACTGGCTAAGGAAAAAGACAACAATGTTTCTGAAATAACAAATTGGATGTATTATCTAGCATGTAGCAAGGGAAATGTTCTCAACAACCCCCCTCCCCCCAAAAAAACGGTCTACATGGCATATTTCTGTTGGTTGTAAAAATATTAAATGACATTTCCTCGAGTTGCATTGCATTGTTTGTGGAATGACATAAATCCAAGTCCACAACTCAAACTTGGTGCAAGAATACAAAGAGGTAATTTACTTCTTGTAAATTAAAGAATGAATTGTAATAATTTTAGTGGTAGTATTTGATAAATCAAAACATCTATATTCACTACCAAAAATAGAAATTTGCATCAAGTATTATCCTCTCAGCAGAAAAATTTACAGATTCTCAGTATATAAAGATCCAACACTTCTTGAAAGGGGTGACCTCTACATAACTCCCATAGTCCAGGTATTTTGCGGTGGCTGCAATTTCCCCGACACTGTGTGCTATTTCCATCAGAACGAACAGGCAAGATGTTTTGGCAACTAATGTAAAAGTACAGCGAAATAGCAGAGAGGAAACTATCAACATGTTAGCTCACTGAACCTCCTCAATTAATGGCTTGCCCGTCCTTTCCACTTTCTCTGACCTCACGGTGCCCTTTTTACTACTGGCAAATTCCACAGCTGACGACTTCTCAGCATTCACTAGTGCTGCCAAGGAAGACCACACTTCAGCCGGCTGCTCATGAACCCAACACATTATGAAGTAAACCTTCCGCTCAGCCGATTTAAGCTTGTTCTTAATTTCCACCCTTATTGACTTGTGCAGTTTCTCTGACTTTAGCTCTTTCTCAGCAGCTTGAATCAGCCTCTGCGTATCACAAAGCAAGCAAACTAAAGCTGCACCTCCAAGATAAAGTAGGCTAATTACATCATCCAGGAGCCCCAATCCAAATTGCAAGCCACCCATATACCTGTATGCTGGAGACGACGTTTGCTCCAAGCAATGCAACAAAGCTTCCAACACTGTCTCAGGTTGCCCCCCTTTACCCAACACAGAAGATACACCAAGCAACACCATTGCTGATTCTAGTGCATCTGATTGCCAGTCCCCATTGTACAGTCTAAGAGTAAAACAGTAACTGTAAATAATGTCAATGAGATGAACAGCTAATAGAGGGGACGGATCAGCGGTACTAAGCTTGCTAGCTGGTGGTAGAGGAGTTTCAGGGCCAGGTGGAATGTCATGCAACTGATTGCCTTCCATATCATTTCCTGATGACTCCACCGAATCTTGCTCGACAAGTGGTTGGACAAGGCTGGCTCCATCCTGGCCGAGTGATATATATTTGGCAGAAGGCTTCAGCCACCACGGATCCCATGGCTTAATCAACTTGCTCAGCTCTCCCGAGGCTACAGCTCTCTGGAAACACTTCCTTTCCTCAGAAGATAAATCATCAAGACTTATCTGGTTTCCTGTGAAAAGAGAAATAACACTCAGATCAGCTCAAAAGAGCACACAATATAGTGTCATCACCAAGAACTTAAAGAGGAGTCATTTAGTGCATACCAGACATGATCTTCTGAATAGTCTCCTCTGACAGATATGAATCTGAAATTGACATAATTGGCTGAGTTAGCAAATGATGGGGGGATAACAGCTAGGTAGATTCATAACTTGGGAAAAAAACCAAAAAAGAAAAGTTCGTACAAAGCATAAACAGGAACATTATTGCAAGAAAGTTTCTTCCAGACGATAAATACTGTCAGTAACTGGTCTTAGTTGAGCAGCAGATAAGACATTTAACAAACTCAAGTAAATTAATATGGATAACAAAACTACAAATACAATACACTCAAACTCATCCATTTAGGTCACAACAAAGTTCACATGTACGAGCAAAATATACGTGGGGGTAAAAGAATGCTTTTTCCCCACAATCTCAATATTGTTTCTTTCATTATTAGCCTCCAAACAGAACCTCGTATAAGTATAGTTGCTCTTTAGAATTTCAGAAATCGAAACTCATTAGCCCTGAGTAGATTATGGACTTTCAGAAGATAATTTTTTTTCAGCCTGTAAATGCCAGACACAGAGAAGTGAATGTCATCAAGAAATGCTGAAGGTAGGGAAAAAATATACCATCTTCATCCATGCTATCTGTCTCCTCTTTCTCGTGAAATCGTTTAAGAATATCCAGCATTTTTTGTTTAGTTTCATTATCAGGTTGCAGTTGCTGCATTTCTTGAACAACATTCTCCCTCATAAAGGATTCAGTGCACCGAAGACTGTGAGACTGCCAGAGTATCCAACATAAAAGACAAAAAAGGAAAGGTAAATGCCAATAATGTGAACATTTTAACATCTTTAAGTATCGCACCATTCCAAAGGGGGTAAGGCTAAAACCCTGGATTATGAGTGAGTGAGCTTAAGTGATCAAAGCTTGGGAACTATGGCATTCAGTTCACCAATATTTGATAGTTTAACCGGTCCTCGTTGAGTTTGGTTCATCAAAAACAAATACTCACCTTATAACAGTGAAGAGAGCAATAGCGAATGTTGCAACGAGGGCAAGTATATTGAGAAAATTGCTTTTCACATCTGCACCATATATTAAGAAAATTAGGCAATTAGCAAATGTCAAACTGCTCCCATCACAGTAGTAGTCCGATAAAGGCTCGAAATCCAGGGGCTACTACATCAGCTATATCTATCTCTATCTCTTGCACACAGACACAAATGGATATCTTTAGATACAGGTAAGTTAGATAGGCAGTACGGTCAAGAAGAGCAAAATCGTCAAAATTTAAATACCATATAAAGGAAGCTACAAAGAAGCAAAATAAACTAACAGATAAGTAAATTGATTTCACATAAAAAAAAAAAAAAAATCCTATGAAGAGACAGAAAAGCAGTTATACAGTACTTATTTGCTATATTCAAAACCCGCCAAAAAATCCAAGCAATTGAGTGAACAATTTTCATATCAGAAACTCCTAGTACAATAAGAAAGACATATTTAGTGTATCAAAAAGTATACACAAAAAATTCTGATTCAAAACCTTTCCTCAGTTAAACAAACTAAAAAACAATTACTAACACTTTATGTACTAAATCCAGTTCATTTACATACTAAATGCAATGGAAAATTCTAAAGAAGCTATTAATTGAAAGAGAGTAATAAGAACCGAACAATTAAACAGCAGTTCAAGTTAAGCTTACACGCGGCAGATTATGTGCGACGGATGGTTGAATTGTGTTGGCGTTGAAGGTGCCTCCGATGTGATAATAGTCTCCGGCATCGGAAAATGAAGGTCTGAGATAAAGATTAATATCAATATCTGGGCCCAGAGATTTGGGGGAATTTGAACTTCTCAAGTAGCAGAGAAAAAGCCCTAGTTTTGGTGACCAGTTTCTAATTGAGGAGGGAAGAAGCTAGAAATTCCTGGAAATATTATTGTTGGACCGTTTGTTTGAGCCCATTTCATTTTAAGTTCATTCATCGAAAATTTACACAAATAGCCCTAAATGGGTAAACCCCATTTTTTGAAGATCCAGTAAATTTATTTTCTGTATTTTTTATTTTAATTATTCACCAACGGTCAAAATCCCAATCCGCAACTCTTCTTACGAAGAATAATATTATTTACGATTTTGATCTAATACCCACTAGTACACTCATCCAATGAGTGCAGAACACTTGTTTCGGTGGACATTATAACAATGCCCACAAAGAACATTAGATCAAGGCCCATATTATTTATTTATTAACACTGATGTATGATGATTATCATCACCCTACGCAAGGGTGGAATTAGGAGGGCTCCAAAAAAATTTTATTTTTTATAGTGTAAAAAAAAAAAGTAAAAAAAAAAATCTAGTATAAAAAATTTTTTTAGTAACAATCCAATCTTGAATTGCAATTTTTTTTTCAGTAGCAGCATCATCTCCAAAAATTTCTATTTCTGCCCCTCACTCTACATAATAACTGTGTTTGCATTAAATGATAGTCCCAATAAAATGTGAGATTTTATATTTGACATATTATTTAATTAGACATATACAAGTGATTATCGTCGATTGTGATAAATAGCATTACTCTTTTATAAAATTAGATGGGTGGGTACCCAAAATTTTGAAATGGCACGTTTTCACGAGTTGTGCACGATTATTCTAACAAAAACTTATATAATTCACTTTGTTAAGAATTCACAGTACAATTATAATATAAGGTAGTTTAGAATTCGTTTAAATAAATAAAAACTTATCGACGAGATGATTCAACTCATACGTACAAAATAGTTCATAAGATTGAGCATGGAAGCAAAAGAATGTTAATGTAAAATGGCTCTGATCTGTCCCAAAGATTTGTTCAACCCTGTGCTTAGTAAATCATTAAGAATAGGAAAAAGCAAAATCAAACTTTCTCAAGAGTCTTCAAATTTTCCTCATCACATTGAACACTTCTACTAAGTTGGTTTTGTATGGTTTTGTCCACAGCTGCATCTTTAAATTCAGCTAGATTAGCCAATTCTTCAACAGCATCAACAACTTGTTCGACTCGTCCAGCTATTTCAATCAATAATGATGCGAAAGTTATTAACGGCATGATTTCTAGAACATCCACGTCGTTTATTGTCAAAACTACTGCTTCTTTTTTCTCATTTTCGAAAGATTTGGCTTCCGGCTCATGTATCAGACCTGAAAGGTTTTTCATATAATTCTGTAGCTCTTGTATTGAACAGTTCATTTCATCAAGCCAAATGTCTAATTTGGATGATCTAGTCATGGTATTAATGCTTGTCGCGAGCTCCTTCAATATACGCGATGAGCTTGAACTTACTTTCTGGCAAGTCTCACTTAGGCGTTCGTCTATGATCACAAGAGCCTGTATCAATAACATTAATATTTAGTAACAATGAATACAAATGAGTTAATTATTTGAAGTTGTTCGAAATTGAGTTTACCTGATTCTCAGAATTGATGCAGCTATTGAGTGCCTCAATGCAATAAGCACAGTTGCGCGTTAATGCCCCAATTTTAAGGTACTGCTTCCATGGATGCTGGAAATTGAACCCGCCATGAGCCGGCTCCCACCTAGCATAGTTGGCCTGAACAGTAAACGAACTCCAATCATTTAATGGCACATAGACGAGTGATTATCATTTTTACATCTCCAACTTACCATTGATTCTTCTAAGGCCTTGGAATTGAGCACACATTTATACAATAACAGCTCTTTTGCATGTTCTTGGATGTTCTTGGTGCTTTTTTCAGCTACACAACCTAAATGGATAATTAAAAATGACAAAAGCAGAAACACTGTAAGAACATTTTTAGTTTAACTCAAAACTATTTCATTTACAATGGTATTGAAAGTTGCTTACAATCCAGAGAGTCGGCTAATTTTTCCAAGTTTCGTGTGATCAGTAGATGAAGTTCGGTTCCAGCCCAAACGGGAAAGAGAAACATACTTATTAGGATGCACAAACAAGTTCCAATAATAATGGTTGATAATCTTTCATGAGCCATATCAAACAATTTCTCTACACGATAACCAGATACCGAGACCAAACAGAATGTGAGGATAAATATCGTAGCACCATAATCAAATCTTGCTTTCACTGCAGGAATAAATCTAGAGAAAGTTGTAGCAGAAGCTGCAATTAAGTCGCAGAGAGAAAATTATAAGCAAGAAATTGCCTATACTAGCTAGTTATAGCATATTATAGTGCAAATACTATACATGCCTAATACAAAAACCGCGACTCCTGTAACAATAGGTTCAAATATTTCTCCAGACCGACTGGCGATCCAATGGATTCCTATAGCAAGAATTCCAGCAAGAGAAGTTGCAATGGCTCTGTTCAAGCATTTATAAAGTGTTGCACCTACAATGTTACAATTTTTAGCTTATATAATAACGAAACAATCACTTTTAAAATGAAAATTGACGAGGATTTTGAACTACTTACCAACAGTATATTCAAACACAACCACAACTGTCATAACTGCCCACATAGCATTGCCTCCGACACCATCGTACAAAGGCCTAATGTAATAAAACAGTGAGACAACACTAAGAGATATTCCCACCTTAATACAATGAATCACTTTTCTATGATCATCTGTTCCCATATTCCACACCTTCTCCAAAATTCTAACCATCAAGCACTTGATAAACAGCCAGAATCTTACAGCAGGGCTTGTCTCTGAAACTAAATTCCGGAACGAACCTTCCGGCAACCTTATACTCCATTCTAGTTGCCCAGTTGAAGATTCATTCAAGTTTGTCATATTATTCTATGTAAGAATCTTAGATAGAAAAGATGGAACGGGCAATGTGGATTAAGTATGCTAGAACTCAAGGCTTTGGATTATTATAGTAGTGACTAGTGACTGTTTTTATTCTTTTTTTCACTTCATTTAATAAAGGGTGTTGCTGACATAGTGACAACTCACATTGCTACCTAGGGAGAAAAGAATTTTAATATTTCCAATACATTGGGACTTATACAGGAAATTGTGTCATTATAATCTATTTATGTAGGTAAATCACTGGATTGCACTTTGTAATAAGTCCAACATCAATGCGTGCATATATTACAGTGTAAATTGACTCTCTCTCTCTCTCTCTCTCTCTCTCTCTTTTTTTTTTTTTTCCTTCTCGGGGCTCCTCCGGGGGGGGGGGGGGGGGGTGCTAACTATTTGATGCTGATTAGTAAATATCCACCAGAGCAAATGATAAAGGATGACAGCAACATACTTTATTCTGTGACCTAATCCAAAATATTTGGCTGTATGTGATCTATTGCTCAGCAAAACTGTAATGTGATTAGGCCATTTTCTCATGGAAACATTTTGCTCTATTTCTTGCAAGTGGTTTTCTTATAGGATTCCTCTCTCATCTGTTCCTGCCGGATAACAACGAGCAAAGCATACCAGATCAGGATAAGCATCTTAATTGTGTCATTCAACTACGATACGGGAATCAAATATGTTGACGATTCTCTTAAACATCTTTATCACAAACTTATTTTTGGGGAATCAATGCTTCGGATCCGATTGAGGCTTTTCAAACATTAGTCTTTAGCCACAGCCAATGAACGACAGATTAAGCAACATGAAACTTATTTTTTCTGAACTGTTGCTGCTAATACCAGAAATCATTATAATGAATCAACAGGCGATAACGCGTAAAATCAAGCAAACATAAATGGGTTTTTAATTTTTTCCTTTTTAAGTTATCTATGTTCCTTTGATAAACAAGTTCTTTAAGAACTTTTGATTTATTTAACATTTGTACTAAGTGGATCTTACTTTTCTGTGTTCATATTAAACCAAAAGTGGAAAGTCCACTTCTTTGATATGTGCTCTTAGACGAGGTGATCCCACACTTGTAAAAAATCATCTGATTTTGTGGCTAGGGTTAGGTCATGAATGGACCCCTTTAAGGTTCCTATTTTTAATCAATAAAATCCAATGGTAAGGTTTCTGATTTGTTTAAGCAGATATTAGGTGATTAGTAAAAGTACTAATCTTCAACTATCAACAAGCAGCTATACAACTGGTGCTTAATAATATATTTTTAAATCCTTATGGTCGCAACTCAAGAGTGTTTTTACCAACAAGCAATGATTAACATCCTTAAATAAAGTTCGGGGTGGCAAAAAATTGAAAGAATTAAAGTTGCTTCGATACAAGATATTAAATCAAAGCATCCAAACAGCAATAAGGAAATCCTTTGATCTTCTAATCTACACTGTTAACATCAAGAATCTTTATTTCAATTTTCCATACCCTAAAACGATTTCACAACCAGTTATTTCATGTTAATTACAAGTGTTTAACTAATTTTAACTGTCGTAGCAAGAAGAAGAATATAATGATATGAAGTCCTCACATGATGAATAAAGTACCCATTGGCCTAATACCAAAAATAGCATTTCAGAACAATTTTCAGTATTGTACACACAGAGTAACAACAAGATTCCAATAAATAAATAAAAACTATCAGAATCCGCAAGCTAGCTTATACTACTTGATTTCTCAGATTTAATAAAGGACCCCACCATTGAAAGATCGATGAAGAGAAATATAGTGAAAGCAGAATGGGATGCTTCTCGTGTTATTACTGCTCCTCAAAAGCCACATAACCTAACAAAATCATGCCAATAGCATATATTTACCTACCACATCGGTTGATCCCACATATCAAAACATCTTGGTCAGGCACTAGTTACAAAAACAAAGCATTCCCCTCGACTGGTCATCATTCATACTGTTGTCTTTTGTGAGTGAACCACCGTGTGATGTCCATCTAGGAATTCCAAAGAGAGTCATTGATGCAAAAATCCTCTTCCCTTGACAATTTGTTCTTGAACTCGATATCAAACTTCTCGAGTGCTAATAATTGCAGTCAGTTCACTCTTTGTTGACTTTGGGAATTTCCAGAACATTGTCACAAGCTTGC
Organism: Forsythia viridissima; assembly: GCA_030279155.1. Lineage (NCBI taxonomy): Eukaryota > Viridiplantae > Streptophyta > Magnoliopsida > Lamiales > Oleaceae > Forsythia > Forsythia viridissima. The sequence continues at coordinate 71,507,201 of CM059033.1, read as the reverse complement.
ATATTAGAAAGTATCAGCCAATTTAACCGGAAGTGAAACAACAGACTGATGATTTTCTAATAGAAAAGCCCCTGACTTGGTAATACTATCATATCCATGACTTGCATTCGCTCCACTTGGGCTTGTTATTTGCAAAAGCTGAATGAGAGATGGAAATATTTCATGGCGTGTGACATGCCGATTTCCCTACAAGACATTTCAAACTTCTGTCAACTGATAGAAACAACTAAAGGAAATACAAGTTCAAATATCTTATTTGTTTCTTCCATTCATTAGTTCAGTGTTTACCTCAGCCTCAACTATGAAATGTGCCCACATATTAGTTTCACGAATTTTCATCACTCCCTTCAAGATAGTCAAGCCAAAACCTCGAATTATATCAGCAATCTCCAAAAAAGAACCCTGTTCTTCAAAGAGGATCTGCAGCAAGAAGCAAATGTACAGTTGAAGTGGTTAAAATTAACGCCAAGATTTATTTCAGTGTCTACACGACCGACAGATACATAATGTGTTACAATGTTTCACTTACCTCTATAAGCATTTGGCCAGGGCTACTAAGGTCCTCAACTACCAGAGGACAAACCATAGTCTGATCTCCAACTTCACATGCCCACGTAACTCCACCACTGCAACTGCTGGAGTTATCATTCTGTGTAGATGAGTTCTGTTACCCAAGTTAGTGAACGCTTGAAATAATACAACAAAGTATATCCATTTTCCAAATAATCAAGGTAATGTAGTAAAAATAACATGACAAGATTTTTACCTTTGGCTTATCAGCAAGTTTAACACTTTGACTGTGTCTTGCGAGACTTAGCATGAAATTCAAGTGTCTAATTGTTCGTTCCAACAAACGATCAATGCTCATCTGTTGAATCGGCCAATTACCAATCAAAAACTAATAGATGCTGCATCATTTGAAGAAAGAAACTTGATTTCTGAAGTCATTTTTAGATGACCACTTCTTTCATATGCAAAAGGCTTTTCTCAAATAGAAAAGACCCGTTACATTTCAACTGTCTTTTTCTAAAGAAAAAATGAAAAATAATGATTTACTTACCTTGTCACCATTTGGAATGAGTCCCCTCAACTCTGAAAGACGATCTTGGATCTGTTGACGATCTTTTGGCCTGGGACGAGATCCTGGTTTAGCCTTCTTCTTCTCAGTCTGTACAAGTTGTTCATTCCTCACTGGCGAACAAGAGTTTCCTGTATTCATGCTAGAGCTATCACCAATCCATGAATCAGCTTCTTTTGTGGAGGTTCCGTTCTTGGGTTCAAGGATAATTGTTTTGCTGGAATTATATACAAGATTATGCGGTTTCATTTTCCCATCAAAGCTGGGAAAACCTTGAAATTTCACTTGGTTCTGGCTCTGCAAATAATTCTCAATTTTTCTTCTTTTAGCATTGGATGATGCTTGACCCTCAAATCCCGATCTGGAAACTGGAGAAGAGCTACTGGCGATACCATCAAAACAATGATGGTCAAGTCCTAATTTGGAGAACAAGCTGTTATTTGTCCCAACTTTGGATCCAATACATTTCTCGGAGGTGCATTCTGTGTTATCAGTATTCACAACTGGCTTCAGGACATTATTCGAATCTTCTGGCCTTTTACACACAGGATCCTCTTTAAAACTATAAAACAGCTCGTCAATGCCAGACATTTCAGAACATTTCTCTTTTCCATTACAATAAAATGCATCTGTGATAGAACTTTGTAATGAATTGGTAGGACAATTTTCTGAGATGTTAATAGAGGAGTTGTGTTCATTCAAATTGGCTACCGGAATCAATCCTGTGGCATGTGATACGCTATTACAGAGTTCCATAGCTGATGAAGTAATGCTTTGGTCTGGCGGAGGAGAAAACCACTGAGAAAGGTCATCCACAGGGGAAGCTTTAGAGACGGCCATTGTAAAATCATTTATTGGGAACTCCTCCTCAAATGTGGATAAATTAGATGATCTCTGACCTTGGCCATCAGTTGAATGGAGTAACAATTTAGAATTTTGATAATTCGACGAATCTTCAGAGAATGAGTGAGAGTGTAATGAAGTGAATGCTGAGCTCATTTGCACATTAAAACTTGAAGCCGTACAAGACTTGAAACTGCTTGTTTTTGAGAAAAACGCATTGTTCCTGAGTTCGCATGGCAAATCATGCCAAGATGAAGTCAACACAGAATCTCCACTTACACAGCTAGGTGCTTGAGTGGAGATATCAAAGCAAGTAGCCGGCTCTAGAAGCAACTGTTGCAATTGAATCTCATCCTCGGAAAGAGAATATGTAGAATCAACGGTATTCGTGAACTGGTGGTCTAAATCAGAAGGAAAGGAATGAGCAGAAGGAAAGGAATGAGGGAGAATTACTGATGAATGATTTGCATCCGTCAAATTTGCATATTCCTCACCATGTTGAAAATTGTGGTTCATAGCAGAACTCCCATGTGATGCCAAGGAAGTGAACTGCCTACTTGTACCAAAAATCCGGCTATCTGAAGATGAAGTTTCATTTTCTGATAACATGAATTTTTGACCTGTACCCAGGCCCCTAAAAGATCTTTTTACTCGATCAACAAATTCTTTTGTTTCTGGAATCTGCAGTAAAGAATCTATGGCTGTCAATAAAAAGACAGACTGCACAAAAGCATCTTATTTGCTGAAGTCTAGACGGAATAGGATATTTGATGCCAGAACTAACCTTCTGAGTGGACCCAATTTGCACCACACCAAATGGTTCTACTGAGATTACTGCAATCGTCTGCAAAATTAATTGGAATTACATTCAACACGGATTAATTTCTTAAACCATGTCATTCGATACATAAGCTAAATGCTTTTCCAAATTAGATCAACTGACTGGGACTAGAGGAAATAAAGTGGGCACCTTTATCCCAGTAGCAAACTGGCAACAGAACTCAGAATCATCCTGTTAAATGAATTCACAATTACCAAATTAACTCACAAAAAATTTATCTGCGCAACTTTAAACTCAAATTTATAAAGAAATAGTGTTAAGATACAAGGGAAATTGGATGCTGTTGAGCCACATCAACAATCTTGAAGGTAAAGAAATACAATAACTGCAAACCTGAAGACTCTCAACTGATTCCAAAGAAGTTTTCCATTGATGACGAGCATCCGAGAACATCCATTGATGGTTTTTAGTGAATGCAGATTGTCCAATTACCCTGTATTAGACAATTCTGTCAATCTAAGCCCCGTCAAAATAACACTTCAATTCTCAACATTTCCCCCCAAAAAAAACCAAAAAAATTGCAGCAGGATTCTGTTTGATACAGATATTTGGAGCTATGTTTAGCTTACCCTCCCCCCACCACGTGAACTTGTAGAAGCATATCATCAATCACAGCTCCCATTTGTTCTCCATAGTAGGCATCTTGTAATGTCAACAATCTGGCATGGCAAAAAAGTTCAGGTTATTTGCAAAATACATACATAAGTAACTTTGCATCAGAATAATTAAGTACAGTAAAATGAGAATTCCACAATGTTAGACCTTAAATATAAGCTAAGGCTTAAGCATTTATGCAACCAAATCACCAAATTTAAGGAGATCTTCAAGTTTATGTATTACCTAATGTTAAAGATCATGAAGGGTAATAACACAAGGGATTTTAACAACAGCAATTTAAGAAAATGATTTCATTTTACAACTTTATCACCAGGATTTTGATGGGGAAAATGCAAGTAAATAGAGCTTTTTCTTAAGAACAAAAAAAAAAAAAAAGAAGAAACAAGTATCAGAATAATCTACCATAACTCTATCTGTTAACAACTTAAAATTCAAATACAAAGTAAGCATAAACTTACAAGGAATTTCTCTGATCAAAGCCCCACAAAACTCCATAAGACCATCCATTACTGCAACAAAGACTCTTGAGGGTGTCTTTTATCATTGAATCACCCTTTTCTGTACACATTTTATATAACAATCCAAGAATGCAACACTGCCCTCAAACCCCAGAATCACTGCCAGTCAACTGTCATCCCCAAAACATTTGTTTTGTAAGAGAGAAGTCATGGGTCAGATCACTATCAAGAAACACAAAAAATACAATCTTTATTGCAGGAAAAGAGAAACACTTGGTGAAAACAAAAGTATCAAGAAAAGAAAAGGAAACAAAGACAATTTTGTTCTGGGAAAACAATGAATGGTGCTGAGAGAAAGTGTTTCAAGCTTGTCTTGTAGATTTATAAACACGCACTCTCTAAAGGTGAGTTCTAACAAAAGTGTGGTTATTACAAACATAAAAACAGAAACAGAAATAGGGAAAATTATAAAGTTGTCAGCTGAGAGAACACAATAAAAATTGCACAGTATTAAAGTAGATTTAATATATAGATACAGAGAGGTATGTGCAAGAAAGAACAAATCAGATGAAGTCCAAGATTTTCCCATTTATGTACACTTAAAACTGTCTTTATGCCTATAATATCTTTGTGGAAGATTTTCAGATTTGGGGTCCCATTTGCATTTTTTGTTGTTTTTCTCACATTCCTCTTTTATTGTATTGTATTCCTTTTTCTTTTTTTTCCAGAGAAGATTTTGGTAAGAAATGATTATAAGGATTGTTCTGGTCCTCATGGGTAGGTAAACATTAAATAACAACAACAATAATAATAATACTCATTTTTTATAATTTTTTTAACTCAAAAAATAGAAAATTTCATTAAAATAAATTGCTAACTGCGGTCGACAATAAAAAGTGAAAAACACTAGGTCAACTGTAGAAAAGAAAGCTAGATAGGCTAACTCATGGACAGGGGCGGATTTAGGAGAGGAGTGGATATATAAAAGAAAATTGTTTTTTATAGTATAAAAAAAAATTGTTAATTTTTTTTTTTTTTAGTAACAACTCGATCTTCAAAAAATTCTTGGATTCATCAGTGCACGTGGGCCACCGTGTTCTCAATACAGACAATGCAGCGACAACAAAGCTACTATATCCAATCAAATAAAATACCAGTATTATATGTCAACTAAAATCCACTTTGAACAAGAAAAAATTATAATTAATTAATCTTGCCTTACTACTTCAGTTATGGGCAGTTAGCCTGTTAAATAATATAGTTCATGGCAGTTAGTCCCAGGAAGGGGAAAAAAAATCTGACCTGCTTTCTTCCGATAAACGAAAAGTCTCGAAGGTGAAGTCTCCTACTTGTATCAAAGACCTATTGATCAAGCGGATTGTAAATCGATGGATGTGCACGAATGATAGGGACTTGAGGGAGAGAGCCAACAGGCCAACCCCCAAAATAGATCCCCACAATATTTCAGTGAAAATCTGTCCCACACAGAAATTGAACTTGCGTTGCCGAAGAATTTCTCTCTACGTCACCTCAGGCCTTACCAACTCGTGTCTTATTGGCACATGAAACGGATTAACTTGTGTCTTATTAGTTATTAGAATTTGATATTTATTGACAATTATTCACGTAGTAAAGATTATTTATGCTACATTGGAATATAAATAAAAAGAATAAATTGTATATACATATAATAAATTGTAGAATTAGTGAAATATAAATATATTTAATGGAAGATTTTTCCCTAAAAATGCAGGTTGTAAAACTTAGCCACCGGAGCCTAGTCCCTAGAGTAAAAGCATCCAATTAAATGGATATTAGTGAAAAAAAAAAAAAAATTGCATTCAAATTCCTTGGAATTATTAAAATTTATATATTAATTAATTGGAATCCGTAAAATATGGTGTTAATAATGCGAGATAATTAAACTATAATGTCCAATCGTAAAGTACATTTCTTCATTATTTCTAGTAATTATACATGTAATATGTAAATGTGTTTCTTATTTCTAATTTCGGGAGCTATTATGGGATTAATGTTGCGAAGAAGCTTGTTGACTCTTTTAATTGGGTGATTTATGTCACGATGAAGCTTATGAGTCTCTTAATCCGCTTAAAATTATTCGATAATTTTAATATTGGTTAAATTAAAAAAGGTCCAAATGGTCCTTTCAAACTTGTGGCCATGCTTGTTGCAAGTCTCAAATTCAACTTTTATAAGTAACATGATTACTAATTATTTTAAAACAAGAAAAAAAGAATTAGAAAATTGTGTGACAATTCAAGCTCTAAAGACTTACTCTTAACGGTTGTTTGCATTAAAATGCATCACAGTTTCATTGACAATGAATTAAAAAATTTACTGTCACATAGATATCATCAGTGACGATGAATAATACAACATCTGTTTTATAAAGATAGACTTACTTTCTTTATTCATTTGTCCCAAATTATAGTCTACTTTTCTTCTTGGAAATATAGTTCATTTCTTAGTTCTCTAATATACTCATATTTAATATGTCTTGTTATCAACAAATATGAATTATCTTGATATAATGTGCGGATGTAAGTAAAATTTTCTATTCTAACTATATTAATTAAATTTTTTTAGAGCATATCTAATGCTCTCAGTTTATTGAAGTTTATGTGACAGATGAAATTGACGGATTTTCAGTCAATGTGGCACTACGTCTATTGAGTAGACAGTCAAATTAAAAATTCATCTCCAGTAATTTTTGTCTAAAACTAATATTATCGCTTATGTGATGGGTCTTCAATTTTTATTTTTCTCTTCTGAATTTTTTTATTAATAAAATATTGAGTTAGATTTAAATTTAGAGTCACTCTATCTAAATTTAGACGAATTTGTAGACAAAGTCTATTTTTTAGTGTGTTACTTTAGTTAGATGGAATTCTCATCGACATAGATATATATTAATGATGATTTTTTTATAACTTTGTCTATATATATTTATATTGTGCGTCTAAATAAAATATAATAGATACATTATATTGGAGATACTATTACTCAAGAATAATTAGCCGGCCATAAGCATCTAATCGGCGGGAGAATATTATGGGATGAAGCACGAGGTGGAATGGAACTGGTCACCTCGAGAGTTGAGGAAGTTGTGGGCCCAATCTCTGTTAAACTGTAGGGCTTGTAGGGATCATTTTCTGATAAACCCTTCTGCTACTGCCTCGTTCTTCGAATTCACATCCAAATTCTTCATAATCATTGGATTTGAATTTGATTAACATTTTTATTTATTAAAAAATAACAAAATTGATCCAAATTTTTAACCAAGAAAAGGAAAAGGGAAAGAAATCCAAAATGAGAATCTTAACTTTGATGCATAGATTGTTAAATAAAATTGTCACATAAATTAGAAAATAATATTTAAGATAATTATTCTCTAATGAAAATTGTCAAAGACTCTGTTAGACTAACATGATCGAAAAAAATATAGATAATGTCTAGAGTCTCGTTTAAATTCAGAAGTTCTATTAGATATGCTAGTTAAGAAAAATTTAAATTTTTTTTATGTAAATTTAAATTTCTTATGCTTATTTAAATGCAATTTTGTTTTTGTTTTAATAAATTAAAATACACCATATAGCAATTCATAGAATATATTTAATACTAATTTTGAACTTAAATGTTTATTTATTACACATCAATGTTACATGAGAATATAAGTCTTTCAACTTTTGTGTCACCTAGACAACAATCTATTGAACGCATTGGAGATGCTCTTAATACATCAAATACTATAGGTGCCATTTTTAGGGTAATTGATGCAAAACGTTTTTATCTTTGCGAATTTTTTTCCTATCATTTCAATTTTGACAATTGCGTCCTCAAAACGAGCAAACATTGGGCAATTCACTCCAGTCGTTCAATTCCGCTAGGTTTGGCCATTAAATTATCGTGTGATGTACACCTATTTAAAATACCCAAGAATATTATCATCAGAACAACAAAAAAATAAAATTTTCACGTCAAATCTTATTATTTCTATAATGGATGTAAAATAGTGCACAATGTCTGAATTGATGAAATTGTGCAGATGTAGAATATAAATTAAGGTGAAGACATCTTGGACACAAGCTAACCTAGGTATACGATTTTTAACATGCAAACGACATCGGGTAATTGGACGTACACTCTTGTTTCTATTTTTCTAAAATTGTACATTATGATTTTCTTGTTGAAATTGTTTTCCATTTAATCATTGATATTCGTGTACAAATCAATGAGTATTGATTGTCAATTCTCAAACATTTTCTTAAATCGACGAATTTTAATCATTTTCTTCGATTGTTCCACACTTCTATTACATCATCACCCAACTCTTTTCCCGTTGTTTTTCGATGTTCCGAAAATAGTTAATGTAATGCTTTCTATGCAATATTGAAGAACATTTCGTGCATGCCAAACATATGAATCTTTCGACAAAATTAATCTCGATATTAGCATGCATATAAACATAATTACATTCTACAAATTTATTATTTTGTCAATGTCATGCATCTAGAGAAGTTAAAGAGTAATGCTATCTATTACCAATAATATTTTACACACCAATTTAGATAATAATAAGTTCAATTAAATTTAATGATATAAAATACATTAATGATATCAAATTATAAGTTCAATTAAATTTAATGATATAAAATACATTAATTAAATCACATCGCAATTTCGGAATGGATCCATTTTTCCATGCATGCACAAAAGATGAAGCATTAATGGTGAACACAATTGATTATTTGATTGAATGTACACCAAAAGTTGATCTCTCATTCAGATTAAGTTTTTATTTTTTAACAAGTAAAATTCCAACTCAATTATCCTTCTTAGGAGAATGATCTATTGTCCACGGTAGGCATTTCTTATGTTGTCCACTGGACACGAGCATTGAAGAAGTGTTTGACTTATTTGTTAAACACTTTTTCATCTTCCAATGTCCACTGGACACTTGCTCAGTAGGCAAAATAAGAAGTGCCCACCATTGGCAATAGATCATTCCCCATCATTCTTATTCTTATTCTGACTCATACAAGTTATTTAAAGATGGGAATTGTTCTACTCCCCACGGTGGAGAGTTTTTATAAACCTCCACTGGACACGCGTCTAGTGGAAGTTGGCCAATGAAAAAGTGCTTGACAAAAAAGTCAAACACTTATCCAACTCCCACTGGACACGTGTCCAATGAGATTTATAAAAACTCCCCACCATGAAGAGTATAACAATTCCCTATTTAAGATATTGGGGGTGCTATAGACATCATCAAATCATAACATTTTCAAGTAAGGCCATTATTGATGTCAAATTTAAAAAAATATAAAATTATATGGCCAAATCAAGAATGGTCAATGCGACTGCATATTTTACAAATATCAATATTCCATCAAATAAAAATTTATGGATTCTCGTTGGCTTGAGGTCAAATTCAACATTTTAGGTAGTTGAATTATTTATTATTGTCGAGATAATTATTTTCATATTTAGATTAGTAGGAGATTTATTTAAATTATTTTTTTAGACTTTGTCTCCTAAGTCAGAGTTTTTTATTTTCTGTTAAAAGTTAGAATTGGGATTAGTTCTTCTTTGATTGTTTATTGAATATATCTAGTGTACCGTTTTTTTTTCCAGTGAATTTCGACTGTAGACTCTATTATGATGATGAATTGAAACAGAGAACATTTTCAGAGATGATTGATGGTGGAGGGAGATGCTCGATTGAGGAGGTGAGCATATTTTGGAGATGATTGGTTGAGGGAGAATGATCGAATCATGGAGATGGATTAAAACGGTCAGCAAATTTTAGAGTAGATGATTTTGTGACGAAAGAAATTGAAAATATAGTGATACACGGACGTTTAAGTGTAATTATAGAATTTGGATTTTTTCAATCCATATCAATCCAATATCAACATTATTTTAAATCTTAAATCACCGATTTAATTTGTGATCAAGAATTGATTTTCGTTATTCATGCATAAATCAACGAGTTTTGATTGTCAAGTATTCAATATTTTTACGAAGAATCAATAAATATTTAATCATGTTCTTTGTTATTGTAATTTCTCACTTTTAACTGCATCAACAAATCTATACTATGATTAGATTAAACAAATACTTGTATAGTCTATATATATATATGTATGTATATATTTGTTTGTAGGGTATCCGAGGTGAATCCTGTACATTGTTAAGGAACATCCATTATTTTTTTTTTTTTGATCGTAAGGAACATCCATTATTTGTCATGATATATGTTTTGCACAGAATACAAACCAGTAAGATTTTTGGGTCCCTCTATATTATAATCTTCATTAGTATGACAATCTTGACTTGGCCACCATCTCTAATGTTTTCACAACCAATCCTAATATTTTCACTTATATATCAAATATTCTTCCAACACTAATTTTACAATAACTTGCACGCGAAACCTACTCGACAAGTCAATATATATTCGGTGTGACAATTTTTAAAATTTTAATTTATAGACGATATAGTTCAATATAACAAGTCAATAATTCAATTTAAGAATTTACCAATTTTGTTCGAAGAATGATACATATATAGGACAAATAGTTGAAGTCGATTTGATTGTACTATTTGTCATGAATTGTCAACATTGGGCCCACAAAAGTGTTATGCTATCTGGTTAATTATTTTGTATATTGCCAAACAAGTTCTTTTTTTATTTTGTTTATTTACAACAACTAGAAAGTATATGAGTTTTAAAGATACCTCGTGGTTACCTTACTTGTCGAGTTAATATAGTTTGCTAAGCGTTTAAACAGGTCTTAGAACGAACACCCGTGTTTCAAAACCCTATAATTAGTGATGGTGGATGCTCTTTAAAAAGAAAGAAAGACTCGGGCGGAGACAGGGGTGCATGGGATTGGACTACAGTCCGATCCTGCTCTAAAGAAAATTAATTTTTGAAGTACAATATTTTTTTTTTTAACTAGTAATTCAATTTTGAAGTATGATTTTTTTTTTTTTTTTTTATAAAAAAGCAGTAATCCTCCTTGCCAATGAGTGATTACAGACCCAAAGTTAAGGCCATTACTCTTAAATTGATTAGCAAACAAAATTTATTTTATTGTCGCCTATCAACAGCACACACTTCATCATAACCGTTGAAATCAAAGTCAACGGCATCCAAAAAGTTTCATATTTATCTGCATTGTTCACTAGGATCTTTTTAATTTCTTCCTACAAATCTATATGAAAATTTGTGTTTTTTTTATTTGAGAGGATGCTTTCACAAGATTATAACACAATTAAACATCAATTATATTGTATCAATAATGATTAAGATGCGAATAATTGTAATGATTGAGATTGTTACCTTTTTTGTAATATCCACATTTCACCTCTCTCTTTCTCTGTAAAAGTAACACTTTTTGAGACTCTAATTTAAGCAATTTTTATTATTTTACTCTTGCTAAGCATCAAGCATGCATGCAAATTCCTCTAAATTATACAATTGTTAAGAATTCTTGACTCTATTAGGTGTAAGTCTTAGGTAATTTAATTGTTTTTGTGATGAGAAAATGGCATCGAAGCAAAGCACTTCCAAGTTCCAACAATTATTGAAATAAATTAAGTGTCTATACAAAATATATTATTATTTGACTGAAAACATCAATATCGAACTATCTGCAAACTATGGTGTTACATGTCCAATTTAAAGTATATGGTCGCAAAATAATTATTAACAACCCTACAAGACAAGGTGAAAAAAAAAATGTAACTTATTAGTTAATGTGTAAAATAGGTTTATATGACCAATGCGAACACTTAAATATGACAATCCTACTTTTTTAAACGAGTCGTGATGACAATCCTACTTTTTTAAACGAGTCGTGCCACCTTGGTAGATGGTCGGACCATTTTTTACTAATTTGATTTATTTTTACACTTCTAATTAAGATAAAGTGTTTAGTAGTTATTAGTCGAGGGGACCCATCAATTTTTGACAGCATTTAACATTGATTAGCAAATGTGGGGTAAATTTTAGCACTAATGATTTAATAATGAAATGGCAAAGTCAACCTCGGAAGACAGGCCCATCGTAGGGTTCTTTCGAAACACACGGAGCCCTTGCCTTTGATAGATACAAAAAAAAAAAGTCGACACGTCTCTGTTTCCATATCACATTTCATATAATACACGATTTATAATTTATATAAAAAAAAAAAAAACTAAAAATTATTCAAAATATTTCAACTATTTCCGTGGTATTAAGAAAAACTTCCCAATATTTTCTTTGTTTGCGATTTTTTTATCAATAAACCAAAAATTGATGATAATATCATGGCAAACAAGTATCAAACCTTCACCAAGGTACAAGTGTTGCTTCTTTTAGTTTAGGATAAATTACACTATAGGTCCCCAACATATTTATTTTTATTGTAATTTTTTATCTCCATTGTTTTAATAGTACGTATCATTCTAATCTTTTAGTAATTAATCCAAATATCAAAAATTTGTGTTAAACTAGTGTAAAAAGACATTATTGACCTTAACTTTAAATATACAAAAAAAAAAAAAAAAAAAGAACAAGACAAAGTGTCTTCTTCTTCTTTACACACCCCACATTGTGCATAGGATGGTAGTGGCTCTAGTTAACCACTCCATTTTGCTACTCTATTTTCCATCTGTTTCGATCCATATTCTAATTTCCCAAGATCAGCAATACCCAATTTAAGAATTGTATAAACAAGATCAACCCCATTCAAGCCAATACCTATACATTTGTGGCCTAATAGAGCCACGAGTGCCGCTACTTTATCAAGATCTTCAAGCTGAAAAGCGCATGCAAGACTCAGAAGAATCACACGTTCTATTAAAATTGAATGAAGACTAAATTACGATTAAAAAGATTGAGAATGTACAGTACGATTTACCCTTTAGTTTATACTAAGGTGAGCCTATACACAATTTGAAAAATATTTTAAAAAAATTGTACAAACACAAAATTATATTCTTTGTTACTTTTTATTAAAAAAATTACATATTGACTTCAGATAAAAAAACACGATATCACTGTTCACCATAAACAATAACTCTCCCTACTGTTGAAAAGTAATTTTTGTATTATTCATTTGAAATGTATAATTGAAAAATTAATAAAAATTATGACATCTATAAAACATATGTCTGGGATGCGTTTTTTGGGATTTTGTATAGTTTTTGTTTGATTATAAGCTTAATCGAAGGTTTTAAATAATTATGGTTTTGAGATTTTGAGAGAGAGACAATGTTTAATAGAGAAAATAATAAAATCCATGTTAATGGAAGGTTTTGAATTCACTCACTATTTTGTGCTATTTATGTAATTTGCCCTTTAGCAATTGTTTAACCCGCTTTCACTTAAATACACATATAAGACTTTAGTGGCCTAAATTCTTTAAAATTGATCTACATTTACTACAGCCCAACTAACACTAGTCTATAATTGACCTCGTACACTTTAGTTGAATATGTTGTTTGGTATCACACCTGTTTTGGCGGTGAACTAACCCAAACACCACGGGCAGATATTTTTGTGGGGTCAAGACAAAAGCTCAGAGCAAACAATTAATATTTTAATTTACCCGAGTTGACACAACTTCTAGACAACTTAAACATTTGTCTAAGAGAAATATAATCAATTGGAACTTTCAAGGAATTTCGAAGAATTAAAAAGTTTAGAAATATTTAATGTAAATTTTTTTAAATTCTTTAAAAGTATATATATATATATATATATATATATACTTTTAAAGAATTTAAAAAATTTTACATTAAATATTTCTAAATTAAAATCAATAGAGAAATATTTATTATTTTTAATTTTTAATTATGCGAGAAGTTATTTAAATTAAAATTATATTATATAAGAATTTAACTTAATATTATTTTTTTGTATAGTTGGAAACGGCGATTGACAGTGGGTGAGGACGTGATGTGAGACTGTGACGGTAGATGGTAGTTCATTTGCGGTTGATGTTGATGTAGTGGTGGTAATGTGATTCTTGGAAAGGGAGAGGAGGTGGGGTGGGTGCACGGATGCTGAATTTTGGGAAGATCGGCATTTTTATTTTTTAATTATTTTCTTATTTGTTTTTTTTTATTATTCACTTAATTTTTAAATTAATTGTGAAAATATCATTTTGTCCATCTTAAAAATGGTCTAAAAAGCAAGGTCTACATATTTGATCAATTAACGGGTTTTTGGCTGGATTCCATTCAAAATCCTTATCATAACTATAGGGAGTTTTCATCTCCACTTACAATAAAAAGAACGCTTGTGTATGTCTTCCAAAAACTTTGAAAAATTTAGACAAGAATTGCTCTTTCTTCATCAAATCTCATTTCCTCAAATCTATCTTATTTTTCCTACAATTGCACTGTTTCTTGATATTCAATTGCATTGAATTGAAAATTTAATTTTATGGTCGAATCCCACCGTTCATAAGCGATATACTAGTTATACATATTCTTACAAACATTTAGGATGACATTGCTAAACACAAAAGATTTAGAACTACACTGTGATTTTTTTGAAAGGTTTTGGGATTCAATTGCAATTTTCTCATGTAAATATTAAAGAAAGGTCAAAATAATATATAAAACACAAGCCCTTCCCACCAAGGGCCCCACGCAAAACAGCCAAATTAATTGCCTTCGGCCTTCGAAAGATCAACCCCTTATTCAACCTTCACCCCTCTCACCCTATTCATATTCCCACAATTATCATTTACTTTTGCCTTCCGTATGAATCAAATTCCATCTACGCTTCTCATCGTTACACAGTTTTGATTTATAAATTTTGAGGAAAAATAAGAAAATTGAATTACAAGGATCATATTTGAGATGGCAAATTTGTATGTACAGGCGGTGCAGCCGACGGATCTGAATCGGAACACCGAGTGGTTCACGTACCCTGGCGTATGGACTACCTACATCCTAATACTATTCTTCTCATGGCTGGTGGTGCTCTCTGTTTTCGGTTGTTCTCCCGGCATGGCCTGGACCATTGTCCACCTCTCCCATTTCGCCGTAAGTTTTTTAATTTATTCATTCATTAATCGATGTATTTTCTAAGGCAATGCAAGTATTCGTTTATGTCGTTAAGGAGATGTATGATTCCCTTTTCTTGTTTTTTGTTAGGATGAAAATAAAGTGGGGCAATTATTTATTGATCAATTGGTGTTTCAACTTAAATATGTATATTGGAAGTGCAATTTAGCACCTTTATTTTGGCTCTAGTCATTTATGATATCTAGTGGAACTATATGATAGCTAGTAGAATTCAGTAGTGAATAGTGATGGTAAATTATGTGGCAGAGAATCAGTCAATTTGAGTTCTAAAAGAGATGAAGAGGCTTCTATGTTGAACTCTACAGGAATGGTATAACCCGTGATTTTGTGGCAGTTCACTTAAGGCAGAAATAGTGCTGTTGATTGATATTTAGCAATCGAATATTATAATGAAACTAGAAGAAGTACTATGTCATGATATGTGTCACTTCTATAGAGGCAACTATGTTCCATGTTGAAAGATGAATAGCAAGATTTAAAATCATCACTTTAAGCTAAATTAGTTCCTAAGCAATTTCTTGGAAATAATCAATTTTAGTGGCCTTTCTTTGTTTTCTTTTCCATGCTATAACTTGCTTACATTTTATGCAATTTATGGTGGGTTTTCTGTTTTACATTCAGGTTACATATCAGTTCTTTCACTGGAAGAAGGGAACACCATTTGCGGAAGACCAGGGTATCTACAATAGGTTGACTTGGTGGGAACAAATAGACAATGGCAAGCAGCTCACTCGCAATAGGAAGTTCTTGCTTGTTGTCCCTGTTGTGCTGTAAGTTTTTTATTTTTATTCTGTTCAACAACTAATTCTTTAAATTGGATTTTTGGTGTTCATTTTTCGTTGCAACAACTTTTGTCTTGTAAGGTACCATTGACTTCTATAAAGGTATTGGGGTTTGAACCAGTTCTTCTGTGCCTTTAACACAGATAGGTACAGGCATGGAGTCTATGCATGGTCAATAAACAATATTGTAGTGTGCCTTTTGTGATTAGCATGATGCTTAAGGGTAATATCATCAATGTATTTGCACTTAGAGCTTAAGAATATAAAAAATTCAGTATTCAGCATTGACATTCTGTTAGCCTACAGATGAATGTTTACAAAACAAAGGGGCAAATGCTGTAATACTTCTTAGATGTTCCTTGCGTTTGCCTATTTTGCCTTGTCACATAGCTGGTCGATCTTGTGAATGTATAGATATGTGCTGAAATTTACAGTCATATGTGAACTTCCACCATGGCTCATAATGCCTTGAGGTTTAATTTGTATACCCACGTAGATTTTAAAAATATATTTGATGTCTCAATATCACAACTAATTGGCATCTAAGCTCTCCACAGTTCAAATGGAAGTTATATTTTCTACCCTGATATGATAGTGTTGCCTGTCTATTGCGTGTTCCAGTTAGCAGTCTCGTGTTATGATAGTGTTGCCTGTCTATTGCTATATATTGCATGTATGTGCAGCCGTCAGCTTGGCTAATGGGAATTTATGTAGAACTTAATAAATTTCTAATGTTATACAGACTGACATCTGGTTTTTTTTTTTTTTAATACAAACTCTTAATGTAGAACATATAGTACCATCCCGAGAGTATAACTTTTGAACTAGTTGTATTAGCAATAGATAACCAATTTGTTCTCATTGGATATCAAAAGTTTTGTACTGATTATTCTCAATTCTTTAAAACTGATTCTGAAAAGTACTTAGCAAGCATAATAAAATAAATTCTGATACTTGTCAAAAAATGTCCTTACGTTGATAATGAACTCATCTGACATAACCTTTTTATTCAACATTTTTCACCTTTTACATGGAGTAAAGTGATTCAACTACAATTTTTGAAAATGGTTCCTGAAAGGATGTGAAACTAATTAGAAGCTTTATCTCTATGTATTTATTTTCGCAATTCTGCATTAATTAATTAACTGCTATTGAAAAAGATGGACCATGGCTAATATAGAGTACCCTTTGTGCAACATTTTATCAAATTGTTAAATATTTGTTTACCGATTGGAAGATATTTTTATGAATGATGATGATAGATGAAATCTTTTCTTATGCATTACTCGGGTTTCTTCTAAGCATATGATAGAGGGAGGGACTAGGTGACCCTTCTTGGCTTGGAAACTGAATCAAGCTACTTGATGCTTGGGTCATGTTCACCAGAGAGATTTCATTTGAAATAGGCTCGGGCAGCTGCCAAACTGAGCTTGAACATAGTTTGGAGTTTGTGAATTCATGATGGTTGGTTTGATTATCTAAAAATAAGAATAAATATACGAAAGTATGACGCTACTTGAGCTTGATTCACTTTTGGAATGGTTGAATCTCTTCTAGGATTGTTTCATTATAAATCTAACTGAGTTTGAACTCAATTTCAAAGCTCGTTGAGAAATCAATTCAAGTATGAACAGCAAACTGTTTGGCTCATGTGTACCTCTAGGCTCTGCCTAACGTGCTTTTTTGTTACCCCAAAACACATCCATCACTTCTTTCAGGGGAGTCAAATACTGAAATGAATTACATTATTTGATATGACAATTTGTTTTGGGAGTTCTGAGGTATTGACTCTCCCGTTCCCTGCTAATCAATTGATTTTAGGCAGTATAGTGCTTCCACTTCTGCCCACTGGTTAAAAATCTCATGTGTTGCATTGCCACTTTGCTTTATGGCATTTTATTTATTTTGATGTTCATGTATTTTTATTTGTCTCGCTGGTCAGGAGTATTTTCTCAGGTTCTATACTATTTATTTGCTTTTATACTTGTCCACATACCCAGATGCTTTATTTGTTTTTCCATTTTTTTGGGTGGTGTGCAGCCCTTTGAGGGGTTGTGTACATTCAAAGAAATGGCATATTTGATAGGAATACTTTGATTTCTCAAGATGGAAGTGTCCCTTTTCTGACCAAATGGATAGGAAATTCATTTGTGCTTTGCTTCTGATGGCTTGAGTAATCGTGTCAAAGAAGATTTTCTACTACAGTAATCTAATATCTTGCCTATCTTGGTTTCTTTTGGCAGGTATTTGATAGCCTCACATACAACAGATTATCAACACCCTATGCTCTTCTTGAACACGCTAGCAGTTTTCATTCTGGTTGTTGCCAAGTTCCCACATATGCATAAAGTTCGTATTTTTGGAATCAATGCCGATCAATGATCTGAGAACCAGTAGATATTCCAGTGCAGTTTTAACCTCAGACACAATATTTTCATCTTTATGGTATTTCAGTACGCGAATGGCTCTCTCAGATGCTGGATAGTTATTGTACGAACCCCTTGTACAAGTCAGAATTTGAAAAATATGCGTAAGCTATAAAATTTTGTTGTTCTTATGCAGAAACTTAAGCAGCTATTTTTCTATGAAGACTGGAACTTGATGTTTATATCATATACTAGTGAAATGTTTGTGCAAGGCACGTGTTGTATTTTAATTAAATATTTAGTAGTGTGGTCATTGTTAGTGAGTTTCTTAATTATTTTCTCACTTGTGAAGAATTAAGTAAAACAAGTATTAAAACTTATTAAGAAAGTATGTATTATTTAAATGTGGGTGATATAGCTTCAATTGATATTTAACAAGAACGTTCTTCATTTTTAGATGATGTGATGAATAATGTGTAGTTCCCTAACAAAATTGATTAATACAAATCATATAACTGAATATTTCAATTATGATTTCACATGATCATTCTGCTGCTTTAAAGTTTAAATTTATTCTATATTTTTCTTTATTATGACTCGACTTTGTAAATTATTTCAATTTTTCAATTTAATTTTGTTCATTATAATGTATAAAACATTTAAAAAAGTTTAAATCACACGAGTGTAGTGAGATATGCATAATATTTCTTGTGAACTTGCGGTAATAAGTAGTAAAAATGCTTATTATAGTTTAGCATAAGTTGTTAATTAGTGATTTTATTTTCTTGGTATATTGGACAGAGTTATACTCATTGATATATCTTTCTACTCTACTAATATAACTTTTTATTTTGAGAGTACTACTATCTTTCTCTTTTTTCTTGCAAAGTGCAAGATTTTGATCTTGTGGATAAATTTTCTTGGACTTAATTTTAATTTGATCAGTAATCGCCAGAAAAAATAACTTAAAACTATGTATTTATTGTCATCTTGATAATTGCGTAGCTAACTTAATATAAATAATTAATTGAAGGAAAGTTATTTTGTTTGTAAATGATTTTGAAGTTCAAAGTGGGTTGATTGGTATATGTTACTATGTCTCGGCCTCTAGAAACTAATATATATGTGTGTGTGTGTGTGTGTGTGTGTGTGGAGTTGAATCATATTTCAATAGTTTAAGTTATTAGGTATTTGAATAGGTTTTATTTGGAGAAAAACATAAAGAAAATTTGATTGAGTATTTAAAATAATTAACACATCTACAAAATTTTTGGCGATTTTTTGAAAGACATGACTAAAGTCAGAAAGAATATGAACAAGACGAAAAAAATAGCAAAACCTTGGAAAAAAAAAATTAAGGGAAAAAATGAAAAGAAAAGAAAGTGTAGGGAAACATGGAAAAGTTGAAAAAAAAAAAAAAAAAAGAAGAATGTTGTTGGTCTGAATTCCCTCTTTTAATATATAAATATGAATATATTTTTTTATCAGCGTTTTTGTCCCCTAATTTAGCCAAATTTAAAAATGCAGTTATCCATCTAGCTGACATTGGATGTTCTTAAGCACCTTGAAAGGTGGTATCTTTTGAAAGCATCTGATGCTGCCTTGAAAAAAAACACCTTTTAAGCACATCCGAACATACTTTAAAAACCATGATTGATCATTGCAAAATAAGTAACTTAAAAGTAAATTTGACTGCTAAACTTGCTCATTTATCTTCAAGCTGAAGGCCCTTGGTGTTTCTTATGATCAAGAATTTTTGTCTAGAATTATAGAGAGGCCCTACCAATTTGAGAATTACATCAGCAGCCTGTGTGGTAGATGGAGCTTGCAACTGAATCTGGTATGGCATAATTTGACATGTACAACTACTGGAGTCCGAAGTCTAACCTTAAAATGGTTGACACAGAGATTGTGAGGACAGGGAGGGTTGTTAATGACAAATCTGGTAATGGTTAGCTGGTGCACATGGAGTGCAGTTGCATTGTCGTGTAATGTTTTAAGATGCAGACCCACTCTCTATCACACTCTTACCAGTTTAGCCTGGAAACATCAAAACAACATATGCTTGAAATCGCCTAAATAATTAAAAATTTGAAAAACCAGATAGAGAAATGTTTTCATTTATATCCAGTTCATTTTTTTACAGTGGCCTTTTAATATATAACATGTGGTGTTAAACAATGTAATTGTTGTATGAAAAACAATATTGATAATTATATTTAGATATTTCTTATTTAATTTACAAATCTTTAAAATTATATATATATATCATTATAATAAAAGATACAGTTTGTCTCTAATCTTTTCTATTATTCTCTCTAATTCATAACACGTTATGAGCACGAAGAAGCTCACCCAAAATAGAGAGAATTCGAGAGCAATAGTTTAAACAATTGTGTATACTAAGATACGAATTGAATATGAGACTCCTAAAGAGTACAACAACAAAATTTATTTTTAATGTAATTGTATCAGACCATCGTACTGACTAAGATATTTGTATGTGACTAAGATATTTGTATGAAGATTGTATTGTTAGGAAGCTATAACAAAACAACAACATGAAACATATTTCACCAGAATTGTTTTATACAAATTTTAGAAAGATGGTGAAATTAATGACACTGACATATGAGATATGAATTGCTCGATACAAGAATTTTCATTAATTGAAATCAAGGTGAGTAGTTGTACTTTTTTTTCTTCATTCAGATTTTGTCCAATTGATTTTTCCTGATAACATTTGATTACTATATTTTTTTATAATTATTATTTTTCTTTTTGTTTGATATTTTGTCTACTGATTTTTTGTCAAACAAAATTTTTAACGAGACAATTAGTATACTAACGGTCATCAAAGAAGAGTGTTGTAAAATTATGGAAAACAATATTGATGACCATATTTAGATATTTCTTATCTAATTTATAAGTTATTAAAATTATATATATATGGGTCCATCATTATAATGAAACACACAATTTCTCTATATTTTCTTCTATTATATCTCCAGTTCATAACAGTTATAGAATTGAACAGATGACTTAAATTTAGATAAAATTAAAGTATACTGATCCAATTAATACAAAATTTAAATTATAATGATTTAATTGAAAATTGAAGGAAGGAAATTAAAGTCATTAATTTTATTTCCTTTGTAAGATGGTGTGAAAAGTGAAAACTATTGAATTTAATATCAAATCTAAAGAGTGTCCTCAAATCAAATTTTAATAAATTTTTTAAAATTTACTAATTCTCATTGATATTATGTAGTTGAATAGATTTCCAAAAAAGACAAACGATTTTATTTTTGTTTGATTTCGTTAAAATTAGATTTTTTTTTTGGGTAAATTTTGATAAAAGTTGATAAAATGTGTGGTTGAAAAGTTATGAATCCCATAAAATATGTAGTTAAAATTAGTTGTTGATTTTGACTTCAGTTTTTTTAATTAAAATTTTAAGCAAAATTAAACAAACTATTTATAAGAATGAGGAATGATCTAATGTCTCTAGTGGGCATTTTTATTTGGCCTACTGGACACTTGTCTAGGCATTGGAGAATGAAAAAGTGTTTGACAAACAAGTCAAACACTCCTCCAATGCTCACTGGACACTTGTCTGAGCCAAATAAGAATTGTCCACTAATAACATTACATCATTACTCTAATAAGAATTCTATATTATAGATTTTTATGGATTCTCGTGAATTTTATGGATTGAAATTTTGGAACTTGTTTTTTTCTACATCTTAACTTAATTAAATTTATATGAATATAATGTATTTTTATTTGAAATTAAACAATATTTAACATGCATTATGTCTCAATATATCAGAAAGAGTTTGTAATTATTATTTTTTTTAGAATTTGGTGTTCAAACTACATGTCGTCGTAAGATTTGTATAAATGATATAATTTGAGAATATTTAATATGAAAACAAGGGAATGTTGTGTTGATTAAAATAAAGAAATAGTTCGCATTTTCAAATACTTGACAATGTAAACTAAAATATTGTCATATCGTAAATATATATCTAAGTGTTTGTTAATGGAGTTCGTAACATATATTTGTGGTCACAAATTGAATATGAACTTTTTAAAAGAGAAATAAAACAATTTATGAGTTCGAAATCCACTTCAATAAAAATATAAGGAGTTAGACTGAAATTCTTAAAGAGTTAAATATTTATGTTTACAGGGTCAATATCCACTAAAATTTATTAATTTTTTTTTATTAATGAAATTCTAATAAATTCATGAGTAATTGGGAATAATTATAATTTAAAAATTTCTATTAAAATCTAAATTAAAAACATTTCGACTTTAATATAATCTATTAAAATATGAGTTGAATACACGTATTTAAATAAAATTTATTAAAAGCTGAATTGAGATGTCCATATATTTGGGAAAACTATAGACTTGAAGATCAAGATTAGAAAAATGAAAACTATAGACGTCAAGATTAAGATTTGAGATGAAGACTGGTCACTTGAAGAGTCAACCGCTCCAATGTTTTAAATCCAAAATTATATTGACAAGTCAATAATATCATGTCGAGACGAATTCGCATAGTACTTGCTTGGCACACTATTGTCAACCATATTCAACACAAAACTTTAAATAAATAATAATTTAAATTTTAAGATAATATGATTGAGTACTCTCTCCATCCCAAATATATAAGTCATTTGTCTTAAATATATAGACTTATTTCTATTTTGAAGTATTTTTTTTTCCTTTACTAAAATACCTTTATTTAATTTGCTTATTTATAACTATTTTTTCTAATTTAATCTTGAAATTGTACATTCATAATTTACCCATATTTATTATTCAATACTTAGAAATTTCAAATATTTAATGGTTTCTACACATTAGGAGCTTTGGTTTCTGGTATATGCATGTAGTCAATGGAGAGTTAATTAATATCTTCACTCAATTCATAGATATTTGGGAATTGAAGGTGAATTAGGAATAATCATTATTTTTAAATAATACTCATTAAATAAGGATAAATTAGGAAAACTATTGGTAAAATTTACTTTTTCAATAACATTCTTAATCCGTGTGAAAAACCCAATCAGCCTATATATTTCGAATGGAGGGAATGCAATATTAGAACACATAAAACACTCGAGTTCAAATCTTGCGCTTCTATCCAAAGGTGGATTTATAGAGCTCCACCCATTTATAAATATTATACACGTGTCAAGTATTTGTTGGGAAAAAAATGAAGAGCAGTGTTATTTATTACAATTAGTGATTATCACTAGTTTATGTGGCAACTGTGTTAGGATTCAATGATAGAGTAATGAAATGTGGGAATATGAATTTTTTTTATCGAACCTATCATTTGATGCTACGTAGATTGAAAATTATCACTAATTGTAATAAATAATAAAAAAACAACGCACATACGAAAGAACATATTAAAGAAAAACACCACAAAAACTACTACATACTTCGAATTCAATGATTTAATGAACTTGAACACTACATAGAGTAGAAATAAGAGCTTGAGATTTGATTGAATAACCTTTCTGTTTTGTTTTAAATTCAGAAAGCGTTTTCAAATGTTCATTTATAATACCACCTTAAAAGAAATTTAAGTGACTCCTCGTAAAGCTAAAACCTCGTACAAGCCAGTTGTACATTCCATTGCTTCTTTACTTTATTAAAGAGTTTTTTTTATTCGAAAATATGTAACTTCCATAACCTATACTTTGTTTTCACAGGAAAATGGTACATCAATTATAAATGCCTTCAATTTTCTAGCTTCCATCTTCCATATACCTTAGCCAATCGAGAAATACTTCAATTGGACGATCTTATATGCACACGTAGTAAGATTGTGCACTCAATTCAACACCTCAGACGTCTGGTGAACGGTTTTTCTCTATAGCTCATTAACCGTTCAAAGTGACATGATTTAATTGGACGAACTTATGTGTATATATATCACCGTCCCACTTCTATAAACAAAATAAAAACTGCTTAACCCTAAATTTGGCCACCAAAATAGACCTTTTGTGGAGGGGTGGTGCCTACATATTTGGCACTGTAATTATGCACAAGGCATAGAGTGGTTTACAGCAAAGATGTAGAAATGATGTGAATAAACAAATGTAGATGGAATGTTTGATATTTGAGTAAGTGGGGTGGGGGTGGAAATAATTCTTGAGCGCACTAGCCTAGGGGAATGTCTGTGGGTCCCCTATAATGACTAAAGTAAATAGAGTTTGTCAGGTCTTTCTCAATCTAGAGTGAAGGAAACATTAATGGGCATGGCATGGGGGACCTAATCATCATCTTATTGAAAATAAACTAAGAAATAGACTATTACTACATTTTTTATGTAAATAAATATGGCAGTGGAATTGGTCTTCACATTGTTTGGTTACACAAGGTTGATTAGATTGAATTGGTCTTCACACTGTTTTGATACACAATCTAGATTGGGTAAAAAATTTCTTACTTCGAAAGTGCGTTAAACTAGTATATTGACACTGATATGTTTAGTAAAGTAAACTAGACAATATACTAGTTTCGAAAACAAACATGAAAAATTAGACCTAGCTCCTTCATCTGTTGTCCCAAATACGTCGTTTTGTGTTGAAAACAAAAATACTAGTTCACAGATCTCCACGCATTGACACGTTTCATCACAAAGATTAATACAAAGTTATATGCATACATGATATGTTGTACCAGGCAACAAAATGAAGATAAAATTTTGCTCCTTTTGCCTCTAATATCAGGATACAAGTATTAGCTGATTTTGCCCTTCAAAAATCTGGGCAGGCTTAAATTCTTCATCATCTAGTATCTATCAATACACAGTATCCCAAAATAGTTCATTAAACTTAAGCCAGTACCTAAACATGCTTCAAACTCCCACCATGAATATATACGATCAGACATTAAAGATAATTATAAATTCAAATATGGAAAGAGAGGAAAGAAACCCTTGTACAGTATCAGTTAGTAGATGTTTTTGCAATATCCAAACAAGTCACCCCACATCAAAACACTAAAAGAAAACCCATGGGGAAAAAAAAAATCCTGGATAACTGTATACTAGAGTTTTTTTTCTTCTTTTTACCATGATCCTCCTCCTATCATTCCATTCCAATATCCAGTTGAATCTCCATGTTGATCTCTACTTTTCTGAGCATGATCAGTTGTATTATTATTGGTGCTTGAGACCTGCTTCAAATCTTCAAATGGAAAAGGAACCTTCACATTTGTCTCTTGCACTGATCCCTGGAAACTCCCATAAGTACTAGTTCCAATATTTCCATCCAAGGAAAAGTTCAAAGAGGGTTTGAATTGATGATCAGGGAATAAATTAGGAAACCCAGATGAGTAAACTGTATTTGGATCTGTAATTAGCATTGGTACAAAGGTATTCAAACCGCTTGATGTTGAAATTCCAGTCAAGAGTTCCATAGCTGAAAGGTGAGATGAAGGTGAAGAAGAAGTAGGGTTGTTTAATTCCTTGTTCACATTAATATCAAAGTTGGGAACTTGAATCAGTTCATTTATAGTCTTGAAATCATTCGGGGTTGAAAATCCCAAGTTGAGTTCTTGAGTATCATGGATTTTAGGGTTTTGTAGAACTAGATCAGGAACTTTCTTCGATGAAACCGATGAAGAATTAGCAGAATTTGATGAAGATCTTCTGTTCTTTCTTGAACCTCCTCCAACAGGAATATTTCTTAGAGATCCACCTTCAGTCCAATATCTTCTGCATGTCTTACAAAAATACCTTGGCTGTGATAGACTGTAATTGTTGTAGTAGCAAAACTTGGTGTTAGTTGAATTGCACCTTGGACAATTCACAGCTTCTTCTTTCTGATGCCTGATTTTCCTTTCTAAGGAGGGTTTTGGAATCTCTTCCATTGGTCTCACAACTATATCCTAAATACCCCAAAAATTAAAAACTTCATAAAAGTACGAAAATTTGCATAAAGACAACATATCAAGAATAAACAAACAAATTAAGAATACCAACTCCCATAATTTCAGAGCAAAAGCATATACATACAGGAGATAAACAAACAAACAAAGTCAGGTGCTTTACACTTTTTTAAAGATCATAAACAGAAGCAAAACAAGAAAAGGTTAGAAGAAATAAGTTCCAGTCTTTTACTACAAAAGCAAAAGTGAAAGTACATAATTTGAAAACAACCTTTACAATTTAAAAAAAAAAAAAAATCAACTTTTAGAAAAGCATAATATTTCATATAAAGAAGAAAGCTGAAAATAATCAAAACAGAAAAACAAGGGTTATGGATCTAAATACCTGAGGCCATTTAGCAGTATCCATGGATGAAGAAGGGAGATGGTGTTTTTCAGAAGAGAAAAAGCTTCAGCTTTCTTGAAGTGGTTTTGAAAAAGCAGTAAAAGAAATGTTTGAGAATGTATGTGGAATGTTCCATGTGCTTTATGAGTGTGTAGGAGAGAAAGAGAGGTGGAGAGCCTCCACCCCCCAACCCCCGGGAGGAGGGTGGGGTGGGGTTTGGAAATTTTCTCCGTTAAATTAAATATTTATTTTCGTTGATTCATTTTCTCAAAAAAATAAAAAAAAATTCTTCTTTTTTAGGGCTTCCAAACATACCTTATGTAAATGATTTATATGTCACGCCATATTATAGTTTAAATTTTTAAATAAAATAATTTGATATAGTATATATTAGAACAACATTTTGATAGAAAAAAAAATAAAATTGTTCATATGTTAAGACGACTACGTGCGAGTTCAACATTAAATGTTATTAAAGCTTGTTTTGGTATTGCTATGCTTTTAAGAGAATTAGCGTTCACCGTGCTAATAAAAAATCAACTATGAAAAAATCAATTATGTGTTTGATAAACTTTTATTTCAAAATCAGCATTTTAGCATTTGATAAATAAAATTGATTTATTGTTATGTCTATATAAAATTATTAAAATAGACATTAATTATAATGATGTCTTTTAGTAT
This sequence comes from Forsythia viridissima, assembly GCA_030279155.1. Classification (NCBI taxonomy): domain Eukaryota; kingdom Viridiplantae; phylum Streptophyta; class Magnoliopsida; order Lamiales; family Oleaceae; genus Forsythia; species Forsythia viridissima. The sequence continues at coordinate 71,480,120 of CM059033.1, read as the reverse complement.
TATTGTAAAAATTATTTTTACTTTTATAACAATTGTAATATTATCAAATATTATTTTTAATACAATGTATTCTTTATATTTATTTTAAAATGAAAAAAATACATTAATATTTATTAAATCTCAAAATTTATAAAATTACATATTAAAAGTATAGTCTATATAGTAAAAAATGAAATAATTTAATTAGTTATGAAAATGAAAATGAGTTGTTTACCAAATAAATAACGTAGTTTTTTTATGTGCTAATTTTTTAAAATATTAGGGAGAATGGGAAGTTAGATTATCCTAATTTCGAAGTTTAATATAATTAATTCATATATTTGTCGTTATTCTGTCAGTTGGAGCCTTGGTGACACAAAATGAAAAGTAGTCCATTTAACTTATTTTAGATAAAAAGGACTTTTTTTGTTAAATATTCCAAAAATATATTTATGTTCTTATTCCATTATCACATCTTTGAATTTTTTGGTTCGATCTTTATATTACATCCATCTTTTCCCCAATGAGTCCCCCCCTCTTGTCCTGGTAGTTTCCTCCCTAGCGGCTTGCCCTTTCGCTTGTTTCCTTTCACCACTAGTTTCATCAAGTTAATAGTCGATGTATCCAGACTATTTCGATGACAACAAGGCTTTTTATATTTGAGAGGACGAAAAGTAGATATGCAAAAACTCAAGTTCAACTCGACTCGTCATCGTTATTGACGAAAATTGAGAAAGAGGCAAAATCTCCTCATTCTCTTAGACCACTTATCTATGTATCATTGAACATTTAAGTCTCATATGCAATGGATTGCCTTATTGTACAACCACATCGCTATGTATGCAGTTCAATGTGCAAAGCTTGATTTTGTTTTTACTATTTATATTTATTAAATTGTGCTATTTTCTAAATTTGGGGGTCATTATATATTTTGTTAGTAGTTGATGACTTAGGATGCAATTTTTACATCATTTGCTTGTTAGGGTTTTAAAAGTGCTTGATAGGTTATTTTGTTGATTAAAATATTAATAGTATTGTGAGATTTTCTCTAATTCTTTTATTCAAATCGATATATGTATGTGCATAAATTAACGATTTGTCGATCAATTGCATTCTATTTCACATCTTTAATTAGTTCACAATTTTTGGATAGATCTACAACAAGATCCTCTATAAATTATGAGAATCCAAAATCTATACGTGACTTAGAGCACCTCCAATATATTCTGTCTATTGTAGTTTATATGACAAGTAAAAATAGACGGACGTCTAATCCATGTGCCACTACGTCTATTGAATAGACAGTCAAATTATAAATTCGTTTCTAATGAATTCCGTCTAAAATTAATATTACCGTCATGTAGCATTAAATTTTTTTTTTTAAAATTGGTAAGTCTTCAATTTATATTTTCCTTGTCTGACTTTTTTTTAATAAAATGTTGAGATTGATTTAAATTTGTTAAGTCACTCCATCTAAATTTAGACAAACTTATAGACAAAATCTATTTTTTGTGTGTCAAATAAGCTAGACGGAGTCCTCGTCAGCATACATTAGAGAGGGGGTTTTTTTTTTTTTTTTAATAATTCCGTCTATATATGCTTATGTAGAACGTCTAAAAGTAATAGACAGAGTATTGGAGATGCTCTTAAGTGTTAGGATTAGTGCCCGAAATGCATAATCTAATTTGTTCTATGACATATTTCTATAAATAGATGATATAGATTGAGAGCATAGATTGCTACGGTGGTACGAGTAATTCAAAGTTTAGTAGTAGTCGATAATTGAAAGTATATTTGGTAATTTTTTCTATTTATTTTATGTATCTCCCTCGAACTATGAAAGTTACTATTGTATTGATAAATATTATTAACTTGTTCATTCACGAAAACACATAATTTAAAATTATTGAGAAATCAAGCCAAAGTTCGTAACCTTAATTAAGATCTAAAGAAAATAACACATTAAAATTTTAAATTTGATAGGTAATTACAATGTTCCATTTAATATTATCATGGATAAAAATTTATTTACACTATTTGCATAAAATTGATGAAATGTGGAGTCTGTTGCATAAATAAAGGAATAAGTTATATATCTATGATAAGCAAAATCCAACATAAATAAAATGGGTGTATTTAATTAAGACTTTATAAGACATTTTTGTAATTTAAAAGTTTGGATGTATTGGATACAAATTTTTTAAACTCTATAAAAATCTTGAAATATTCAATATTGACTTTTAAAAAGACTTTAGAAGTCATGCGATATTCAAATCAGACTTTTTAAAATTTTACGGAATTAAGAAATATACAAAATGTCAATAACTTTCTATAAAATTTTCTATATACTAACTTTAAAGCACAATGTATAAATAAATAATATCATAATTTCTCTCTTATTCATTCCAATCGAACAAAAAAAATCTTTCATTTTATGTTTTTGTTTTTCTTTATGTAATATTTATCTTTTCTTTTCTTTTTCTTCTTACGAACTCTGGAGTCAAAATTAATTATCAACATTTTTTTTAAGAAAAAGATTAATATTTTTCGCTTTCTTCAATATTTTTTCTCTCTTCAATATTCTCTTAACTATTATGAAATTAAATGAATATGAAAGAACAATAAAAGAGGCGAAATAAATTGTGTAATTTTATTATAACTATAGACTCATAATTATAGGGTTCCGAAGAGAGTTACGAACTGATATAAATACATAATTATAGATCAAGTAGGACTTATCTAAGTATCCTGATAAGACTAAATAATCATCAATAATTATCCCATAATTTTATAACACTCCCTTTTTGTTGATTATTTCTACAATAACTGTCTTGTTAAAAACTTTGTTTGACAAAAACCTAGTGCGACAAATATAAACGAAAGAAAAAAATAGAATACAATTAATTGTTAAAATTTTGGAGTATTAAGAAAATGACACCTCATTAAAACATTGCCAGAAAAATTTAGTGGGACAAAACATAGACTAAGAAAAAAGAGTACATATACTTCCCTTGATATTAATCACTGAAGATCTTTGAGTTGACGCATCTCAATCTCATGCACTAATTTCTTGAATGTGGATGTTGGTAATATTTTTGTGAATAAGTCAGCCAAATTGTCACTTTTGAGTGAATTTGTTGAACATCGATGTCACCATTCTTCTTAAGCTCATGTGTATAGAAGACTTTTGGAGAAATATGTTTTGTCATGTCCACGTAGCATCTTTTGAGTTGTGTAATACAAGATGCATTGTCTTCATACAATATTGTTTGACTATCCTTTGTTGAAGCTAATCTGCATGATACTTGAATATGATGTGTCATGTTCCTCAACCATGCACATTTTCGACTTGCTTCATGGTTTGCAATAATTTTAAAATGATTTGAAGATGTTGATGTCAAAGTTTACTTCACAGATCTCCATGATATAGTTGTTCGTTCACGTGTAAACACATATCCTATTTGTGATTTAGTTTTATGTAGATCGGAGAGATAACATGCACCTGCATATCCCACTAAAGACAATCCTAATTTTTGTGAATAAAATAATCTCATGTTAACAGCACCTTCTAACTAACGAATGATGTGTTTAATACCATTCCAATGTCCTTGAGTAGGTGCATAGCTATATCTTGTAATGAGATTTACAGAAAAAGATATGTCTGGTGGAGTGCAATTTGCAAGATGCGTTAATGCACCGATTGCACTTAAGCATGGTATTTCAGGTTCAAGAGTTATTTTTCCATCTTCAAAAGTAGGTGAAATGGATCTTTTTTAACATCAAGTAATTGAACAATTATAGGCGATGTCAATACTTTATCCATATAAAAACGCTTTAAAACTTTTTAGATTGATGAACAAATAATCCAAGATAGAATTTGGTTTTTCCCAAATTTTTCATCTCAAATTCATTTTTCAAATAATATGTAGTTTTGTTAAACTCTTCAGGAGTTCTTATAAGATTTAAATCATCAACATAAACTTCCACAATACAATTGCAAATTCAATATATATTTTCTTAATGAAAACACAAGGCAATGAAGCTAATATACTTTGCCTAGTCTATAGTCGTTAACAACTTAGTACGATAGTGCTCTCGGAGCCAAACTAATGCACTATAAGGTCACTCTCCGAAGCCAGCATTTTCTTCTTTTATAAGGATGCCAACTAATTATCAATCGATTCTCGGCATCTCCAAAATCATGCACAATCTATAATCGGAACTATTGAAGTAGTTTAAAGCTCATGGCAACAATCTCTCACCTTTGTGTTGCAAACCATCACAATTCTGTTTTTTGAATCTAGGTTTTCGACTGTCATCCTCTGACGAGTTATTTCGGTCAATTCCATATTGTAGTAGTATCTAGGTCTACACAAAATACTCTAATAATGCACAAATCTATGCTCTGATACTAACTGTCACGAGCCGACTCTTCCAGTCATGCAACACAACTATTTTTCACCCCATGAGATAGTAGTCTCACTCTATTCTACTAGCGTGTAAACACTCAAATGTATCACTGCGCTACACTAGGTGCCAATGTGCTCGTATATTCTCAATGCACATCATTATCGATGTTTTCCAACTCTGTTGGACCCGACTTAGCTAGCTTGCCCGCATGCTTATGTACAACATACAGTCTCCTGGAAGCATACTCGATGGATGGGAGCTCTCTTTTACCTCTCTACAAAACATTGAAGGTCATTTGCATGTCCCATAACACAATCTTTGTGCTCGTCCCTTTCTACAGGCATATTGGCTAATTGCGTGCCACAATGCCCTTCATTAGGACCTCGCCCTAACAGGGCCAACTGATAATCCATGGCTAGCTTGACGTGCCTTCATAGTATACTCGTTCCAACAAAAACGGCATCTTGCCATATTTGCCCAACCATGCGGTGTTACCCCACAACCGTATTTTTGGCCAACGGACCCCTGCGGCATAGCTACAACCCATAGCCAAAGCACACGAGTTAGCATACGAGGCATTTAAAGTGTTTTTCTCAATAGCTCATTCGGCCTAGAGGTGTTACCGTATCCTTAGCGTAGCCCTCGGGCATAACAATGCTCTATCGGTAATCTCATGCCTCTTTCGGGTGACCAACGAAGGCCCCAAAAACCAACCCACCTGAAGAGTTCGCGAACTCAAACGAGTACTTTAGCCCTCTCTTGAGGTACCTAAAGCAGGCCCTTAGTTGCCCCCGTGGCCCCTAAGGACTGCTCATTTATACATAAGGTTAGCTCGCAGGCTGCTCCTCTATTAGGACGGAAGCACGGGAGAGGCTGGCTGACTACTCACCAAACATGCATTCCTTATAATAGATGTGTAAAAATAACTCAAGCAACACCAATAGAAGTCTTTTGGCTGAAAAATCATAACTTTCATAACTGGTGCTCCTAACCTCCAAATGATGCTCTGTTTGATCCGTAGCAAAGCTAATATCTTCAATATAAAGTCCAATAAGTTTCATCTCCAACAGATACTCGACCGTTAAGCTATTGCCTTTGCAATATTCTAAAATTACAATAATGCCACTGCATGACACTGTTGCTTTCGGTCCCTACATTTCGTAACCAAACGAACTCATCTTATCGTCTGCCTTGGTAGGAAGCTTCCTAAATCCTTAGGAAAGCTCTCCATAAAATGGATTCTCCAAACCCTATTGTTAAGGTTCTCTGCTCATCACACGAAATTGGTGCCATTACGGGCACCTATAATCTCATATCAAGCCACATTTACCCGTTATCTCCGATGGTCACGGATATTAGCGTTAAGCTAAGATGCAATCTATGACACCTCACCACTAGTTGCGTCCACCTCATCACCACCAGTCGCATCCTCACTGCTAGTCACGTCCATGCTGCCAGTTGAAACTTCCTCGTGAGACACGATTTTATTTGAAATTCCAATTCTCTCTCTCAAAGAGACACATTTCTCTATTGAAAAACTCTCCATGTGACATAAGAAAATGATTTGGTAATTTTCGAGGAATATCCTGTAAAACTGATGTCCAGGTATGCAATTAATCTTTCATTGGTTGATCCTTTTTTGTACATATTTGACTTATTTCGGTAGTTAATTTTCATATTTAATTTCTCGATTTTGGTCTAAATGAAAGCATCGTGCATTGTTGGGATTTTTTTTCCTCAGTGTCAAAAGTTTTTTTTATTCCATTTATACATTTACTATAATTTGGGTTTCAAGAATGATGATAGTTATGGGTTGTTAATTAGTAATATTGAAAATAAAGATCAAGATTTGTATTATTTTCTAGAAAAAAAAAAGAACTTTTAGATGAATCAAAAATTGTACTTTGATTGCATTGGTTTGGCAACTAATTGAAATTTCCTCGAGTCAATGAAAGGAAACTTTGTATTTGAATGGCAATTTTAAGGAGCTTTTTATTGTGAGGTAAAATGAATGGCATACGATGATTTGGTAATCTAACATAATATTCTCTGATAAAGCCATTGTCGATTTCATTTGAACTAATGAATTAAAATAATACATTGTGGCACTAATAATTGGCTTTCTGGTTTTGGCACTATTTCTTGCTACTCTAACTTTGTATAATGCAAATGCCCCATTTGATAAAATGCTTCAGAAGATTGCTGTGTGATTTTTTTTATAGAGATCATATAATGATTTAAAAGTTGAACGCTGCATGTTTGATCTTTCTAGCTTTAGCCTGTTCTCGCTGATATTTATATGCTTTTCCGTAGGTGAAATGTGAATATTTTCCTGAAATTAAAAGCACTACATATTTATTTTATTTTTGCAACATTTAAATGTCATGTCTAACTTTCTTAAGTTTAGTTGCCAACAGTATGTCATCCAATCATAGTTGGATGTGGCGACGTTTCACAGGGCGCCTTTTTTTCTAGCACAGAAAGGGACACCATGCGGCAGTAGTCGACTCCTCTCGACTACCTTCCGCCTTTTCTCGATCGATTCAACAAATTAAAGAAAGCTTAGCAATAGAAGATTTGAATGCGTTGAAAATAGCTTGATCATTGATTGATGAAAGCAGTAAATTACAATTGATGATACAGGGGGTGAACACCAGTAAGCTTGACAAGACTTCGAATACCAACTACCCCTATAATAGCTTAAGTAACAAAAACCTAAGTTACATGAGTAGACATTAAAAAGTTGAAGAACCATAATGGAAAATAACCTATTACAAATTAACGGAAATAATAACTGAATGTAATATTTACAAGGTGCGGCCGAAGTTGGGCAACTGCGGCTGCAAATGCTGTTAGGGGGCTAAGGATAGCTGAAGGCCCTGACATTCTCTCCCATTTGATTTGGCGACGTCCTCGGTGCCATCTTTGCATGATATTCTTCAAGTAGAGGTTTGAAGGCTTCGAGGTCTTTAACTCTTTCCCAAATATTCTCCTCGCTGCTGCATCCGCTCCATTTGACTAAGTACTCCTGATGATCTTTCTTGGAAGCTCGAGTAACTCGGTGATCAATAATAGCTTTAGCAATCTTCTTACCTGTTTTCTTCACTTCAAATATAGATCGCTTTGGCTTATTTCTGGATGCATCCTCCTTATATGCAAAATATGGCTTGAGTGCACTAACATGAAAGACATTGTGGGTTTTGCACCATGAAGGAAGTTCAATCCTATAAGCAACTCTTCCAATCCGCTTCATGATGGGTAATGGCCCGATATATTTCGGCATCAATCGAGAATCTGTCCCTCTTATTACCTTATACTGGCGTTTGTCAGGGAGTTTCACCATCACCAGATCTCCCATGTTGAATTCTAGAAAATGACATTTCTGATCAGCAGCCTTTTTGTACAGTTTCTGTGCTTTCTCAAGATAACTCCGAGCAATTTTGATATTTCGTTTACATTCTTGAGAGAAGCCCTTAGCTTGAGAAGACTTGGTACTTTGATCAATGTCCATAATATGAGGGAGTAACGGTTACTGGCCAGTAACAATCTCAAAAGGACACTTATTGGTGGAAGAGCTCTTCTAGGCATTGAAGCAAATCTGAGCCGTATCCAAGAGTTTCACCCAATTTTTCTACGAAGTAGAGATAAAGTGCCAAAGATATTCTTCCAGCATAGAATTGAATCGCTCCGTCTATCCGTCAAATTGTGGGTGGAAACAAGAACTCATGCTCAAAGTTGAACCAAGGAGTTTGAATAACTCGGTCCAAAATGTGCCGGTGAATCGAGGGTCTCGATCACTGACTATATCTTTAGACAACCCCCAGTATTTGACAATGTGATTGAAGAAGAGGCGAGCGGTCTCTTCAGCGGATACATACTTAGGTACTGCGATAAATGTTACATATTTTGATAAACGGTCCACCACGACGATGATAGTGGCAAGATCTCCAACCTTTGGCAAGCTAACAATGTAGTCCATCGATACACTCTCGAATGGTCTAGTTTGGATGGGAAGGAGCTCCAGTAAGCCCGCCTTCTTCTAATGATCTGGCTTATCCTGTTGACAAACCAAACAAGTTTTTACATAAGTCGCAATGTCATTCCTCATCTGCAGCCAATAGTATGCACGCTGCAACAGAGCAAAAGTGCATTCCTCTCCCTGATGTCTAGCCCAAAGCGTGTCGTGGCATTCCGTGATTAAGGATCTCCTCAAATCTCCACCCTTTGGAACATAGAGGTGGTTTTTTTTCGTCTTCAATAGACCCTCATCCAACTAGAACTGTCGAGTTTTTCCCTGCTTGATGAGGTCGACCAAATAAATTGTTGCATGGTCCTTCTCCAGAAGTGCCTATATTTGGTCTCGTGTGGTTGTAGTAACATTGTTCCCTGAAAGAGCCGTTATTGAGCAGATAGAAGCCAAGTCAGCCCACCGATTGAGTGCATCTGTTACATGATTGCTAGATCCAGCCCGATATTCCAATACAAAGTTGAACTCTGAAAGAAGTTCCTGCCAACGAGCCTGCTTGCTTGAAAGTTTCGGTTGAGACATGAAGTGACTCACAACAGTATTGTCTGTCTTCACAATGAAAGAAGACCCAAGCAGATAATGACGCCATACCCTGAGATAGTGGACCACTGCCAATAACTCCTTTTCATGCACCGAGTAACGGCGCTCTGCATTATTCAGCTTTCGACTCTCATATGCCATCGGATGCCCTTCTTGCATTAAGACTCCTCCAAGAGCAAAATCTGAAGCATTGGTCTGCAAATCAAAAGCTTTAGCCATATCTAGTAAGGCCAAAACTGGGTCTGTCCACATAGACTCCTTCAATTTCTCAAAAGCAGCTTGGCATGGTGCCGACCACTCCCAAGCCTTCTCCTTCTTGGTTAATTCGATTAGCGGTAGTGCAATTTCGAATACCCTTTCACAAATCTTCGATAGTAGTTGGCCAACCCAAGGAACGAACGTACATCATGTACATGCCTTGGCGGTTCCCAATCTTTGATAGACTTAACCTTTTTACTATCCATGCGGATTTTTCCTTGCTCAATAATGTGGCCCAAAAAGCTTATCGAGGTCTGGACAAATGAACATTTAGATGGTTTTGCATAAAGTTCATTCTCTCGTAGCCGAATAAGAACTTTCCTCACATGCTGAACATACTCTTCCAGAGTCTCGCTATAAATTACGATGTCATCCAAGTACACCACCATGAAATCATCTAGAAACTCGTGAAGTACTTGATTCATCATCGTGCAGAAGGTTGCGGGAGCATTTGTCAATCCAAAAGGCATAACTTTAAATTCAAATGCCCCATATCTAGTTACCACTGTAGTCTTCGCTTCATCTCATTCTTTGGTCCGAACTTGCCAATATCCGGACCTTAGATCAATTTTTGTGTATTACTTCTCCCTACTCAAACGGTCGAAGCAATCTGCCACTAGCAGAATCGGATAACTATTTTTCACCGTAATTTTGTTCAAAGCTCGATAGTCACAGCACATGCGAATAGAACCATCGAACTTTTTCTGAAATAGCACTGGAGCTCCATATGGCAATTTCGCAGGCACAATAATCCCACTGTCCAGCATTTCAGCCAATTTTTTCCTAAGCTCTTCCAACTCAGGTTAAGCCATGCGATAGGGCACCCTAGCAGGAGGCTTGGAACCCGGTATAAGCTCAATTTCGTGATCAATAGCCCTCTTTGGCGGTAATCTATTTGGCAATTCTCCCGACATGGCATCTTCGAATTCCTGTAGAAGTCTCCTAACAGGTTTTGAGATAGGGCCAGTTGTTTCCTCAATCTCTTCCATTCGAAAAATAGACAAAAATGAGGGTTCATTCCACTTGAAGCCTTTACCAAACTGCATGGCTGAGATGTTCTTCTCACCCATTTTTCCAACTAGCGTGGGGATGACACATGGCTTGCTCTCCATCATCATCAAAGAATCAGAAAACGGTAACACTGCTGTCTTCGTATCCCGAAGAAACTCCAATCCTAAGACCAGCTTGAAGTCATTCATCTAGACTGCAGATAAATTAGTCCTCCCTTCAAATGGACCAACTTTAATAAGCACTGATTTGGCTACTCCAGCAATCGGTTGAGCAACTGAGTTGATTGCCTTGACCTTCCCACTGCCTTTCTCCAGTACAAGCCCGAGGTACTCTACTTCAGGACTTGCAAGATAGTTATGAGTAGCCCTGGTATCTACCATGGCCTTGATTGGTTTTTCATTGATCTTCGCATCAATGTACATCAAGCCTTTAGCCTTACAAACATGAGGTTTCGGTGCTTCTATTTCTACCTTTTTGGAGGATACATCACCCCTTTTAATCACCCGGTGTGATATTGTACTGCATCGGTGCGAGAATTCCCCAACAACATCCTCATCCTCTTCAGACTCAGCTTCGCAATGACTGCTAGCCTGCAGGACGTGTTGCTTCGAACCTGATGCTTTACTTGTCAGATGGCTTAAAGCATTCACAAACTATTTTTGTGGACAATTCTTCACCCTGTAAGACCCACTGCATAAGAAACATCCATCATTTCTAGGGACAGTACTAGATTTGCTTTTCAGAGCTTTTTCTTTGTTCCAGTTGTTGCCCTGATGGTTACCTTGATAGCTACCCTAATGATTACCTTGATAGCCGCCCTGATGGCCTCTCTTATGGTGGGAGTAGCACTCTTCCCCATTTGAGTTTGATGTGGGCTTGAAGGATCTATTTCATCCCCTTCGAGATTGGTTATTAACTTGCAGTCGCTCCTTCCTGGGTTTTGATTGATAGTCCATTAAGTACTCAGCAGCTCCCATAGCCGTACTTACATCAGCCACCTTTTATCTTTGGAGTTCAGTTCTCGCCCATGGTTTCAGCCCTTCCATGAAAGTGAAGAGCTTTTCCTTTTCAGACATGTCTCGGATGTCCAGTATATGCCCTGAAAAGGTTTTCACATAGTTCCGAATGGAACCAGTATGTTTTAGTTCTCGTAGTGCTCGTCGGACCTGATATTCCACATTTTCTAGAAAAAACTGTGTTCTGATCGCTTCCTTAAGGAGTTTCTATGTGTCTATCTGGGTCCTGTTGGCCTGAATATCAGCATATTTTGTCTACCACCATAGTTTTGCATTTCCACCCAAATACATGGTAGCTGTTGTCACCCTTCTTTCCCCATCTTCAATATTGGCAGCAAGAAAGTATTGTTCCACGTCAAACAAGAAGTTCTCAACTTTTTTCGCGTTGTGCGCCCCACCATAGGTACGCGGTTCTGGAATTTTGAGCCTAGATGTATACTCTTGTGTAGGGGATTGCCCATTGCCAACTACACATTGAAGTATTCGCAACTGAGTCTCATGGCTTCTATTTCTTCCCGTAGATCGAGAAGCATTGCAACAGCATCAGTCATCATTGCGCACATCATCCGACTCTCATCCAGCTGGATGTTCAGTTTGCGGATGTCTGCCTCTGCTGTCTCAACCTTTTGCTCAAGGGTCTCGACATCATCACATAACCGAGTACATTGCCCATCGAACGCATCCAAGTGCTACTTAGTACTCTTTTTATGATCCACCACCTCAGTGATGTGTGATGCATTCGGATCTATCGCTTTCTTCTCGTGCGTCATGAGCCGCAGTTCTGATACCAACTTTCACGGGGCGCCTTTCTTTCTAGCACAGAAAGGGGCACCGTGCGACAATAGTCGACTCCTCTCGACTATCTTTCACATTTTCTCGATCGATTCAACAAATTAAAGAAAGCTTAGCAATAGAAGATTTGAATGTGTTGAAAATAGCTTGATCATTGATTGACGAAAGCAGTAAATTACAATTGATGGTGCAGGGGGTGAACACCAGTAAGCTTGACAAGATTTCAAATACCAACTACCCCTTATAATAACTTAAGAAACAAAAACCTAAGTTACATGAGTAGACATTAAAAATTTGAAGTATCATAACGAAAAATAACCTATTACAAACTAACAGAAATAATAACTGAATGTAATATTTACAAGGTGCGGCCGAAGTTGGACAACTGCAGCTGCAAATGCTGTTAGGGGGCTAAGGATAGAGCGGGCCCTGACACGACGAGTGGATATGGGTTTTCATACAAAAGAATTTCTTAGAGGAGTTGAAGAGTTTATTGAATTTGCATATTCACAATCAGGAGTATTGGATAAGATTAGACGTCCTTGCCGTAAATGTGAAATAAACAATTACATGGGCGAGATGATGTAAAACTTCACTTATACAGAAAAGGATTTATCTATGATTACAATCAATGGCATGCACATGGTGAATAATATATTAGTCGATTTAATTCAGGTATATCCTCAACTACAGAAAGACGAATTGAATGTACAAATCAAACAATGGTAATTTGGATGCTATGGGCCCTAATATTTACAATACTTTTTTCAATCAGCAACAATTTAAGCCAGAAGAACATGACCCAAATCTTAAAGTTGCAAATTTCTTTAGACTTCTTCGAGAAACCGATGAACCTACATGGCCCGGTTGTACTAAGTCACTAAACTTTCAGCGATGTCACAAATTTTAAATTGTAACTCTGAATTTAATATATCTGTAACTTGTTATGATCACATGTTGTTCATAATTAAAGACATGTTTCCAGAAGGTACGCACTTAGAGGATACATTTTACAAGACAAAGAAAGTGATAAGTGGTCTTGGTCTTGGTTATATGAAGATACTTGCATGTGACAATAGTTGCATGTTGTACTACAAAGAAACTGAGAATTTGACAAAGTGTTCGATTTGTGGTAATGAACGATACAACAAGAAACTCTCTAGGTCAGGACGTAAGGTGTCATACAAGGTATTACAATATCTATCTCTAATTTCTAGACTACAAATGTTGTATATGTCAAGGTATCTATGGAACAGATCATATGTCATTCAAAAAATAAATAAACGAGTGGGGAGATATCACATCCAGTACATAGTGAGGCGTGGAAGCACTTCGGCACTACTTACCCATACTTTGCCATTGATCCGCGTAGTGTACATATAGGTTTATGCACTGATGGCTTCTGTTCTTTTGGTAAAAATTCTAAGCTATACTCGTGTTGGCCAGTTATCATCATTGCGTATAATTTTCCACCTTGGATGTGTATAGAGCAAGATAACATATTTTTGAGCATGGTTATCCCATGTCTGATTGTCCAGGAAGAAATTTATATGTTTATTTATGTCCTCTGACAGATGACTTAAAAATTTTGTGGGAAGAAGTTGAAACTTATAACATACGTACGAAGAAAATTTTCAAATGAAAGCAGCTTTGATGTGGACTATAAGTGATTTTCCTGGCTATGGCATGTTGACTGGATGGAGTACACACGGCACAATGGCTTGTCCGTATTGCATGAATCTAACTAAATTTTTCAGACTTAAACATGGATGCAAGGGTTGTTTATTTGATAACCACTGTCGCTTCTTGCCACTTGATCATTCGTTCAGAAAACAACGAGATAAGTATATGAAACGTAGAGTTAAGACAGATGTGGCGGTTATCCGTTCATCAGGTGAACGTATGCGAAGTATGGTTGAAAACCTTCATAACATTCTTTATGGTAAAGTATCTAAAAGACAAAAAATTAAAGGCTTTGGTGTTAACCACAATTGGGTGAAGAAAAACATATTTTGTGAGTTACTTTATTGGCATTCAAATCTCATAGGCCAAAACTTAAATGTGATGCACATTGTAAAAAATGTAATTGATAATGTATTCAACACAATTATGGACATAAAAGGTAAGACAAAGGATAATATAGAAGCAAGGATGTATTAGGACATTTATTGCAACCGACCTGAGCTTCATTTAATTAGAGACGAAAAAAAATTATAAGCCAAATGCCTCTTATACTTTGACAAAGGAGCAAAAAAGGAAGGTATGTGACTGGTTTAAAGGATTAAGAACGCCGGATGATTATGCTTCTAACATTTCTCGTTGCGTTAAAGGTGATTGTGGGTTTTAAGAGATGAAAAGCCATGATTGTCACATATTGATGCAAAGATTGACACCCGTAGCATTTAAAGAGATATTGCCAAAACCAATCTGGGAGGCATTAACTGAACTTAATCATTTTTTTAAAGATATATGCTCAACTATTTTAGGAGTAGAAGACACGCAACAACTCGAAGACAACATTGTTGTAACATTGTGCAAACTAGAAAAGATTTTTCAACTGACATTTTGTTGACTCAATGGAACATTTGCTTGTTTACTTAGTATATGAAGCTAAGGTCGGAGGTCCTGTGCAGTATTAATGGATGTATCCTTTCGAGAGGTAACATGTCAATTGTTAACATTATCTATGATGTATATTAATATGTATATTAACATAATACTCATATGTTTCAGGTACCTATTCCATCTAAAAAAGAAGAAAAGAAATCGAAATCATGTAGAGGTCTCTATAGTAGAAGCATACCTCGTAGATGAAACATCTAACTTTTGTATGTTATACTTTAATCCAAATGTAGAAACACGATTGAATCGTCTACCAAGGAATGATGATGGAGGGTTTGTTAATCCGCAAACAAGGTTATCAATTTTTAAATAATTTGGTCGATTTCTTGGTAATAAGGCTCCAATTACAAAGTTAATGACAGATAAAGAACTACAAGCAGCATCACTATATGTGCTCTTGAACTGTGAAAAAATTATTTCTTTTATAAGGTTATTTGTAATAATAAGCAATTTTTATTCCCTCGCCTAAATTAAAAATAGTTATATTTATTTTACGCCGTTATCTTATGTAGGAAGTTTGATGAACAAATGAGAATGTGTTATCTTCAAGTGTCCAACGCACAACTTGATCAATTACGCAACAAACGTTTTCCCTATTGGTTGAAACAATATGTAAGTCATTCAGTAATAAATATACAACCCATAAAAGCTCTTGGTAAGAACATTTTGTTTTCTCAAGTTTTGGATTATAGGAACACAGCAGATTCTCAAGTGAAGAATATAGCTCTGGGTCCTGCTCGTAAAGTGAATTGTTATAATGGATACTTTGTGAACGGTTTCAAATTCTATAATTTAGAATATGGTTTGTATATAACGACTATGAATAGTGTTGTGTGTATACTCGAAAGTTGTTATAATGATTATGAGTGCGATTACTATGGTATGTTACTTGATGTTTGGGAAATTAAATATTTGGGACCACATAATAGGGTTGTCCTATTTAAATGTGATTGGTATGATAATGAGAATGGGATTCGTGTGTATCCATGATTTAACCTTGTTGAGATTAATCATAAGAAGAAAGTAGTGAGAAATGAAATTTTCATACTTGCCCAACAAGCCCAATAAATGTACTACACGAAGTTTCCTTCAAATTCTAGAAATAGATGTCATTGGTGGGCGGTTGTAAAAACAAAAGCCCGACATGTCATTGATATTCAAAGAGTCGTATCAGAGAATGAGGAGTGCAACATATTGATTGATCTTCCATTCAAAGAGAATAAACCTCCTAATATACAACTACTTTCAATAGCTCCAGAGTTAGACCATGAAAATCTAGGCTGAGATAATGTTTTTTCCTGAAAAAGTAGAAGTGGAAAGAACTAATAACATTTTGAACTCCCACATGCTTAATACGAAAGAAAGTAGAGATGAATAAAAAGATATTTTACCTGATTTAGATTATGACAATAATAGCTTTAAATCGAATCCAAGTGAAAATGACAATGATGAAATGTACGATAAAAAGTATCACTATTTGTATGTTTTGATGTTATTTTAAATTCACATATATAGTTTATTTATTTATCACTATTGTTATTAAGTTATGCTTCTTCATATTTTGATTATTGTTATTTGAATTGGTTTTGCAAGCAGGATGCCAATGATCAGATGATGATATAAATCTAGTCATGCTATTCAGGAGAGATCTACACAGAGTGGTGGTAGGAGATCTGGACGCAACAACTATAGATGTGAGGCTAATATTTTGAATGATGAATTGGAAGATGAAAATATAGACGATGTGTTTCATTCAGAAGATATGTATAGATCTAATAATTGGTCACGAATCACAGGTATCTTTAAATATATACATATGTTGTACAAATAGTAATTATGTATGTAAATGGGCTATTTGTTTCATTGTAGATTTTAGGGGTGGCAAAAAAGCTCGTCGGCTCAGCTCGGGCTCGGGCTCGTCGAACCACGAACACGATCTAGGGCCGAGCTGGAGAAAAAAAAAAGGGCTGAGCTCGCTCGGCTCGTCAAAAAAATGAGCTGGCTAGTTGGGCTATTGAGAACAAGCCCAGCTCGTGGGCTCCTGCCCACGAGCCGGCTCGGCTCATGGCTCATCCACAACAGTCACGAAATCTTGACCATTGGCCAACGGTCATTTGACCAAGTATTTTTTTTTCTTTCATTATTTTCTTATAAATACCAATTTTCTAAACTCATTTTTTCACACTTCAATCTCTTATCTCTCATTCAATTACATACTCAATCCATTAAAAATTCTCAAATTACATTCTCTCAAATCTCAATATTAGTGTTCTAATTAGTATCTAGTATCTTATTATCTAGATATTACGTTATAATTTTCTATATTTCTATTTTTTAATTTCTACGTTCTACTACATCTTCATCTTCTCCTATTTTCTTTCTTCTATTATTCCAAATGGCATACAACCGTAGTGATGATGATTTTAGTGGTCTTAATGACATTCTAATTTCAGAAGATATTATTGATCAGTTTGGTGGTAGTACTGATCCAATTGGTTTGGAAGACGTTCATGACAACGCCGATACACAAACTACCATTGGTTCTAACACTAAACGAAAAGCCACCAAACAAAAGACTATATGCTGGCAGCATTTTCAGTTGGTTCCGACTGGTAAACTAGTGAATAGAGTCCCTGAGTTCAAAGCACAGTGTAAACACTGTCAGGAGAAGTTTGCTTGGCACAAGGGGATAGGTACGACCTATCTAAACAGACACTTCAAAAAGTGTCAATACAAACATGGAGGTGTGGATGCAAATCAGGAACAACTCCAGTTTGGATCTCCGGGAGCCGGGTCTAATAGTCCCGCTCTCAACAACTAGATATACTCACAAGAACTTATGCGACACGAAGGACTGCTGGAATTGATAGCAAATGTCGAGTTTCCACTATGCTTGGTAGACAATCCTCATTGGACGTCATTCATCCAAAAATATCTACAACCACGGTACGTTAGTATTTATAGAAATACACTTCATAAAGATATTATTGTTAGATATAATACTAAAAAAAAAGTTATTATTAATGATATTAATAATTACAATGGTGTTGTATCTTTTACATCAGACTTATGGACAAGTTGTAACCAAAAAGGATACATGGTAGCAACTGCACACTACATTGATAATAGTTGGTTAATGTATAAAAAAGTAATAGCATTTAAACAAATAGACTATTCTCATAATGGAAATAATATTTATCAAGTTTTATTAAGTGTGTTACATGAATTTAAATGTGATTTTAAGGCTCGTAGTTTTACATTTGATAATGCAGGCCTAAATAATATAGTAATTGAAAAATTAATGCAACACTGTAATCCATATTTTGATGGTATTTTATTTCATATTCGTTGTGTGTCATGTGTTTAATTTAATTGTACAAGATGGATTAAAATTTATACGCCCTCAATTGAAAAAAAATAGATTTGCTATTAATTATATTTCAGTTTCACCATCAAGAAAATAAGTTTTTGCTGCTCTATGTACAGAAAATGGGCTGCAATCAAAATGTTTTGCAACTGATGTTGCCAATAGGTGGAATTCAACATATCTTATGCTTGAATCGTGTGAAGGTTATGAAGATTGCATTACTGTGTATTATAATGGCCGACACTTACACGGCTCAGAATATGATTTAGAATTACATGATTGAGAAATATGTGGTCATGTTAGAAAATTTTTAAAAGTTTTTTTACGACGCAACAAATGCATGTTCTGGTGTTTATTACCCAACTACTCCACTTGTTTTAAATCATTTCTATTATATTGCTAACAATTTTCGTAGGTATAAGAATTTTGCTCTTTTTACTAGTATTATACATGTTATGGAAGCTAAATTTAGGAAATATTGGGAACAATTACCTATGTTATTTCCATTAGCATGTATCATGGATCCTCGACTTAACTTAGAGGGTACAAAAGTAACAGTAATGACAATTTCAGATAAATTAACTTTTGAAAATCCAGTCACGATGTGCTAATTTAGAACAAACTTTATGTTCTATGTATGAAGTCTATACTGAAAAGGCCGGTACAAACGTTGTACGACCCCCTAATCCAACATATACTTCGTCATCAACTGATAATATTGATTTATAGAGTTACGTCATTACACATAGGACCTCTCAAGGTCAACAATTAATTGGTTCTTCTTCTAGTTCTTCTCTTCCCTGTTCTAATAATACACCTGTAGAGTTAGGTAGGTATTTTACACATGATGTGCTTAGTATGTTAGATAAAGATGAGAGAAAAAACTTTGATATACTTAAATGGTGGAGACTACATCAACGTAGTTACCTAATTCTTTCTAAAATGGCACGTGATCTACTAACACATCCGATGTCAACTGTAGCATTGGAGGTTGCATTTAGTATAAGTGGCAAGGTTTTATCTGATATTAGGTCAAGATTCAAAGCCGACATTTTAGAAAGTTTACTGTGTTTAAAGGATTGGGATGATGCCGAACTTCGAATTCAAGATAAAGTGGACAGAATAATGTCTGAAGAACTTGAAAATTTGAATATGGATTAATCATATTCGTAGTAAGTATTATTTTGCTTTAATATTTCTGTATTTGAAGAATTTTTCTTATTTTAATAAAAAATTGTACACGTAACATTTTGTTCGTGTACAATTTTAACTCCGCCTACTTTTAAAGTAGCCGGTCCCAAGCCCGAAAAAAGGATGATGGTTTTAAATTTTACATTTTTAACATAAACAATTTTCGATATGGTATTCTTTTTTATTTTCAAATTTTAAAAAATGTAAAACACAAAAAAAATAGAGGTGGATTTTAAATCTTTAATTTTTAATATAAATGATTTTTTATTTCTACTTTCTACTTTCTTTTTTATTTTCAAATTCAAAACAAAAAAAATAACAAAAACAAAAACATAATCAAATATGAGGATTTTAAAAAACATAATCAAGATGATTCAATAAAAATTTTAACATAAAGATAAATATTTAATCTTTAACACAAAGATAAAGATAAATAAAGGATTCATTTTAAATATTTATATTTTTTTCTTTAACAAAATATATAGAATATAATGATTTATTTTCAAATTTTAAACCAAAAAAAAAAGGACCGAGCCGAGCCGGCTCTGCTCGGCTCGTCTCATTCGGCCCACGGGCTCGTCTCGTTCAGCTCATGAACCTGTGGGCCGAACCGAGCTCGGCTCGTCCCCATGGATGAGCCGAGCTCGTGATTTACGGGCCGAGTCGGCTCGGCTCGGCCCATTGCCATGGCTAGTAGATTTGGCCAAGCAAGTCAACAAGGATTCACACAAAGTGTTGGTAAGGGAGATACACATGGCAATTATCGTGAGGCCAATATTTCCAATCACGAGGTCGAAGATAGGCACATGGATGATGCATTTTATCCAGAAGACTTATCTAGATCTAATAAGAGGGCTATGTGTAATATGTATTTTCATGTATACATCTCTATTATTATTTTTGTGGTTTTGAAAACAATGTTAATTATATAATTCGCTCAACTTTCTAAATAGAAATGCATGAATATTAGCCTCCGTTTGGTATAGATTATAAACTGGTTTATGGTTTATTTGACTACTTTTTGGTCAAAAATGTCATGCTATACACACAAAATTTTTGGTCAAATAAACCGTTTTTGGTCAAATAAACTCTTTTGGTCAAATAAACCAGTTTATAATCTATACCAAACGGAGGCTAAATCAATTTTCTTGGCATGCAAGATGTCGCCGACTAGAGAGGGATATACATATGGTCGAGCAAGTCAGCGGAGATCAACACATGGGGGTGGTACACGAGACAATAATGGACATCAAGAGCTTAATACCCCCAATGATTAGTTGGGAGATGAGCATATAGAGGATGTGACAAGAAGTAACAATAGGACCAGAGGTCCTAATCGTGGCACTCCAATGCCTATTGATCGATCTCAATATATAGAAATAAGTATTGAAGGTGACACGTAAATATAAATTTATTGAGAATTGGGATTCATATATTTAGAAATAGACAATTGTTTGTGTTTTGTTATATATATTTGTGCTTAATATTGTGCATTGGTGTTTTATTGAAATTTGGTTGTGTAGACAGAGTAAAAATGTCTATTTTTATAGGGGAAGACTTTGCTAAATGTTAAACTATTAAAATGAATTGTTATTTGTTGGTGGATATTGCTAGAGGATGAGGATTTTTAATTAGATAGGAGGCTAACTGATACTGATACTTTTTGAATTGCTCTGAATATGAATAGATACGAGAATGTGGCAAGAAGTTTGTTTTAGGATGGAGGACTTGTTATGATTATTGAAATGTTTGAATTTTGGAATAGGACTCTTTACCATGTACAATAATCACCCCTTTATCTATATTTATTTCAGTATTTAAGAAAACATGTCTTGTTCGTTTGATTTAGTAACTTTCAAATAGAAAATATATATTTCATATGAATTTATGCATAGTTTGTCAAATTTTATATTATTTGATGTTTATGTTATCTATATAGTTTCATTGAGACCTTCGTACCATGTGACATCTCCGCCACCATGAAAGCATATTTTGATGGCCCATACCCTATATTTCGCTCGGTGCCACAACCCATATTTATAGGGTGGTAATTTTTGTTCATTATAGTTGTTAATTTTGATATTCGTTATACACCTATAATTGATTTTATTTTATTAATTTACAAGGATAAATATGTATGGCCAACTACAAATACTGTCAATGTGTATGACGCTTGGAAGACGACGACGAATGATAGATATAAAGATATGATGAATGATGTTTGCAACCAAGCAAAGTGTAAACGTCAATCCAATAATTCTGTCGATTGGAGATGCATGGCCCGTCTTGGATAAGAGTAGAACATTGGGATAGTCTTTTAAATTATTGGGATACCGAGAAGTGGAAAAACAATGCCAAGATTACCAAAGAGAACCGCCTTGCACAAGGTTGTGATGGTGAAATGAAGAAGCATACTGCCGATTTAGTTTCCTTTGTGACTACCAATAAGAGATTGGTATATTATTTCTGATTTGATTTATATTGGTAGCACACTCATCAACCAAGTATTTAATACACAAAAGACTAGACTAAATACATATTGAGCATGAGTTCCCACAAGTCAAATATTAAATTTTTCATGTGGAGTCAATATATTTTATAATAGAAGTGGATTAGTCGAGATTATTTTAGTTTTACTCAGAGGTTGTTTGGAAGAGATTTTAATGGATTTTTCATTTTTCATTTTTTGACTTTTGGGACAAAATGACTGAAATGACCATTTGCTTTCTAAAGGAGCCATAATATTTGACTAGAAAATGGGGTCGTTTTGGTCATTTTGTCCCATAAGTCAAAAAATGGAAAGTGAAAAACCTATTAAAATCTCTTCCAAACAAGCTCTTAGTTTGTGGTGAATTGGTGGGACAAGTGGTTCCCAATATATTTCTTATGTGTTGGTATGAGAATTTTTTGTTGGTTAAGTCCATATTACAGGGGAAACTCTATCAAAATTTTTATAAAATCTTATGTGTTAGTATGATAATTTTTGTTGATTTTTCAGGTTGGTTAAATCCATATTACAGGGGAAAATCTATCAAAATTTTTATAAAATCTTTTTAGTCAAAGAAAAGTCAACTAATCATAGAAAAAAATAAGTAGCATTGGTGGTGGGTCTGGTATCTAACTATGATTATAATTTAACTCATTGTGATTAATTGTGTCAGTTGACACTTTGTATTTTTATTTATAGTTTAACTAATTGTGATTAATGTGATAATTATTTTCAGGAGAAGGATATGGACCATCTCATATCTCAATTAGAGCTCTTTAGTAGTCCACGGGACTAATCACATGTTTGGAGATTTTATTGATAAAAAATCCAAAAGAGTTCATGTAAATACGATTAGAGTTTATATACAATATTTTTTAGATAGTGAGAATAAATAAAAAATAATTTTTTTTTCAGGATAAGTATAAAGTTTCTATTGAGTTCAATTATGGTACAGTCAGAGACGATCAACTTGAATTTGATATTGATTCATGGATCAATGTTGTCAACGGGCCATCTAAGGTAGGGATGACAATTTGACCCGTGACCTGCGACCCACCCCGGACAATTAGATAAATGGGGCAGGTATGGGACAGAAGAATCTGCCCAGTCGCAGGTCCGGGGCGGTGTCGACCCACCCCGTAATATTTTTTTTAAATTAAAAAATTATAAATAAAATCAAGTGGAAGTTGTGACTTGAACCCGGGTTGGAGGAAGAATACTT
Source organism: Forsythia viridissima (assembly GCA_030279155.1). Classification (NCBI taxonomy): domain Eukaryota; kingdom Viridiplantae; phylum Streptophyta; class Magnoliopsida; order Lamiales; family Oleaceae; genus Forsythia; species Forsythia viridissima. Next base: position 71,457,197 of record CM059033.1, on the reverse strand, counting down.
TGAATTCTTAACCATTACACCACAATCACAACTTTCAAAGTTTTTCTTTTGTTTAATAAAAATATTAGAAAAAAATTCTTACTTTTTAAATCAAAACCCTAACCTAAAATCATTTCTTCATTTTCCTTGACTTTATTCAGTGATCGAACACGCACTCACGTAGGCACGCCGTACGCAGCTCTCCTCTGGCTCACCTTGGTTTAAGGTTGAGAAGTAAGAGCATAGTGGGTTTGATTTTAGAATTACTTGGTTTTTTGCTTTTATGTGGCAAAAATTGGTATAGTTGTGTACTGTTATGAATTGTTCAAGAATGTCTGAAGGTGGGATTTTGTTTTATTATTATTATTATTTATTATTTTTGCATCTGGGTTTTGTGTTAGATCAATTTCTGGTCGGTTTTCTGCAGTAATTCTTGTCGTAGCCTTAGTTTCTTTGTCTTTTTTTTTTTTTTTTGAATATTATGTGAGTTATTACTGACAAAAGAAGGAAATCAATTGCAATGAAATAAAAAGCAATGAAGTCCTTGCTCAGATAGAGGTTAGTTGTTTGAAAAAGAATTCACTATTGCTATTTGTATATATTTGTATTTTGCTCTTTTATTTATCTTGATATTGATATTAATATTGTTTATTGTGTTTATGTTGGAGCCAGATTTCCCAGCGTGATGAAGGGGCTTTTAAATTTCTCAAAGATATCACGTGGAGCAGAATTGATAATCCAAAGGGCTTCAAGCTTGGAGTTTACTTTGACACCAATCCATATTTCAAGAATTCTGTTCTGACTAAAATTTATCACATGATTGATGAAGATGAACCCATTCTAGAGAAAGCAATTGGGTAATCTTGTTTGCTGAACAATGTAAAAGCTTTTTCAACTTCTTTAGTTTTGAATTTTGTAGTCATGTCGTATTTTAAACAACTTGACTGGGTTAGTTTTATTGTTTGTATTTTTGTTGTAGAATTTGATATTTTAAAAATGGGTCAAGCTACAATTTCATTTTAGTATTTATCCCAAAAAAATTAAAAATAAAAATCCGGGATAATTGGCGGGGCAGTGGGGCGCCCCGTCCCACCCCGTAAATTGGTGGGTCTAGGGACGGGGTTGACCCGTCCCGGACCTGTCACATTGTCATCCTTAATCTAAGGGCCATATTTATAGGTTTGGTCCTCGACAAACTGTTTCACATATTTGGGAACACCCACTTTACCTAGACGTTCAATACTTGCACATGACTTTATAAGTAATGACGATGTGAATAATTTGAAGTCGGAGCTGGCTAGTGCATGGAATACGATGGAAGAAAACAACGAAATGATTGATAATCTCACCGTACGTCTCGAGCAAGTTGAAAAAAATCACAAAGTCAAGTTGCGAGAAACAGTGCGAAGTATGCTTAGGGAACTAAATTTTCCAAATAATCAATTTTCTTCTAGTTTTGGATCACGAAATAATGATATGTAGAACATATGTTACTTTTTCTTTAGAATTTTGATATAACAACTTCATATATCAAAGTCTTGTTACGTTAAGACAATATTTTATATTTGGTATATTGAATATTGTTAGCTTGTTTGTTTTAGTGCGTTTTCATAATTTTTCAATGATTTTATACCCCCAAAAAAAAAAAAAATCTTCATATACGAAAATTCTATAGGTAATATGATTTTCACGAATTTCTAAAGGCATGCTATTATCCACGGAATTTCCGTTGGTAATGTGACACATGGTTGCAAGTCATACAAGCACTATTACTTACGGAATTTTCGTAGGTAAAGGCTTGGGTCATTACCTACGGTAATTCTGTAGGTAATGACACACGCTTTTACTAACAAAAATTTCGTTGGTGATTTTAACGAACGAAATTACTTTTAACAACCCTCAAAATAGCAACGGATTTTAGGTTGAAATATTCCGCTGGTTGCAACCATTAGGAACGGATATCGTGGCTTTAATAACAGAAAATCCGTTTCTGAAGCCACGATTTTTTGTAGTGCAATATCTCCAAAAGTATTGGTATATATAAGAAAAAAAAATTTATCCGAGAACATTAACAAAATATTCTTCTAGAATATTGGTGTATATTAATGTGTGCATTGTAATAAAGAACGTCATAATATTCTATTAGAAAATTATTTTTATGTAACGTTGCGCTTTTCAAAAGTAACAAAACAATAATTTTCTAGAATATTAATATGTACAAATTTATACTTTTTCAAGAGCAAATATATTATTCGTTTAATTAAGTTGTGCTTCTTTAAGAGCAACAACACAATATTCTTCTAGAATATTTTTATACTTTGTGTTTCGTTAGGAACAACAATATTATTTTTCTTTAGAATATTGATATGCATGACGTATACTTTTTTATTAATATTAATACAATATTAATATACCAATAATTATTTTTCTTCAAGACGAACTCAATATTTTTTTTAAAAATATTGACATGTATAAATTTTATACTTCAACAAAACAAAAACATAATATTTATATAAAATATTAGATATTATAAAATTACGCTCTTCGAGAGCAATAACTTAATATTATATCTTACAAAATTACATTATTCGAGAACAAGAAATATTCTACTGGAATATTAATATAAGGGAAATTGGCGTAAATGGTCCCTAACGTATCATGTTAGTGCGCAAATGGTCCCTAACCTTTCATTTTTGGCACAATGATCCCTAACCTATCCATTTAGGTGCGGAAATGGTCATTATGGACGGATTCCGTTAAAAATCCGTTAAACAACCTTTCATTTTGGTGCGCAAATGGTCCCTCTCAATGTTTTTATCTTTATTAGTGGGGGTAAAATTGTCAAGTTACATCTTTCTTTCAATTGGCGCAAATGGTCCCTAACCTTTACCTTTTTCTGACGCAAATGGTCCCTAACCTATAATTATATTTTGGTGCACAATTAATCTTTATTTGATGAAAAAGACAAAAATATATTTACTTTTAATTAAAAAAATTTGCAATTGGATTCCTAACCTTTAAAAAAAGTAAAAATGAGTACGATACTTTAATTTTTTTATTAAAAAAATTAAATAGAAAAATTAACAAATTGACAATATACTAAATTATTTTGTATATTTTACGAACTATTATAAAATAACTAAAATTGAAATTCATAATTATTAACGAGTGTGCTAATTAAAATTATTTTATTATTATTAAGTAATCATATTATTTAAAATTCAAATTTTAATTTTATCATCACAAAATAAAAAGAAAAATAAATTTGTCACAAATAAATTTTTTAATTATCCTCAACCTAGCTCGATTTTATATGATCTCATATTTACTGGATCAATCTAATCCACTTTTGAACCACAAAGAAACTGGACCAGTCTTATTTTAAAATTTAATTTATTTTTGTATTTAAAATAAAAAGTTTCACCTCACCCCACCACCCCCACCCCACCCCACCCCACCAAACTAGACCGGACTCGCGAAACAGCGTCGCAGCGACTAGGGGGGAGAAATCCCCCCTACCAATCTTCCGTTGTTTACAAAAGCCTCATCAAATGTTGCAATTTCAAAACACCTTCCTTCTCCCCTCCAAGTACCTTTTCCCCTCTTTATCTCCACTTGTCATTTTTCATTTTAGCCACTTTTCCTTAAGACACTCAACCACCACCGCCAGTCCGTACTCTATTTGCTCAGCCCACAAAATATTGGTAGCCCAAGTTTCGGAAGAGCCCACCACCACAACCAACAGCTCCGCCGTTGCACCTTAAGAGAAGGGACCCATTGAACTCTCGCCCTCAGTTCCCCCCATTTTCTCCACCTCCGACGACCATACTCCTCTCCAAACGGCCACCAGTGTTCTCCTCACCGGTGCTATCGCTTTCCTTCTTTTCCTGTCCCTTCGTCGCTGCGCCAAGCGTGCCAAAGAAACGGTATTTTTAGATGGTGAAACTTTTTTTTTTTAAAATACAAAAATAAATTAAATTTTAAAATAAGACTGGTCCAGTTTCTTTGTGGTTCAAAAATGGGTTGGATTGACCCAATAAATATGAAATCGTATAAAATCGAGCTGAGTTGAGCATAATTAAAAATTTTATTTGTGACAAATTTATTTTTCTTTTTATTCTGTGATGATAAAATTAAAGTTTAAATTTTAAATAATATGATTACTTAATAATAATAAAATAATTTTAATTAGCACACTCGTTAATAATTATGATTTCAATTTTAGTTATTTTATAATAGTTCATAAAATATACAAAATAATTTAGTATATTGTCAATTTATTAGTTTTTTTTAATTTTTTTTAATAAAAAAATTAAAGTATCGTACTCATTTTTACTTTTTTTAAAGGTTAGGAATCCAATTACAAATTTTTTTAATTAAAAGTAAATATATTTTTTTCTTTTTCATCAAATAAGGATTAATTGTGGACCAAAATATAATTATAGGTTATGGACCATTTGCGCCAGAAAAAGGTGAAGGTTAGGGACCATTTGCGCCAATTGAAAGAAAGATGTAACTTGACAATTTTACCCCCACTAATAAAGACAAAAACAATGAAAGAGACCATTTGCGCACCAAAATGAAAGGTTGTTTAACATATTTTTAACGGAATCTGTCCACAATGACCATTTTCGCACCTAAATGGATAGGTTATGAACCATTGCGCCAAAAATGAAAGGTTAGGGACCATTTGCGCACTAACATGATACGTTATAGACCATTTGCGCCAATTTTCCTAATGTAATTTGTTCATTTTAAGTAATAAGTTAATACTTAATTTAAATATTAACAAATGCAAACTTATCAATAAAAATGTATATTTGTATATTCATATACTAAAGTAGATGTTAAATATAGTTGTTTGAATAAAATCAATAAGTACTTTTTGACTAAAAAATAGCATAAAAAACTATTTTAGATAAGTCCAAATTTTTAACTTCTCTAAAAAGTTATAGTTGAATTTTTACGAGAATTTGTAATTAACATTTAATGAACTTAAAAATGAACAAAATTACTATTAATACATCAAAAAATTTATTAATTTATTTACCACATTACTTATTTATATCAAACTGTCACTTCATACATTTACATATAGTGAAAAATATATATTGATGTGTTAAATAATATAATACAAATTATAAATTATATGTTTGATTTAAATAATTAATTAATTTTAAGTAATATAATATATACTAAAATAATTGTGTTATTATAATTAAATTAATATATTAATTTTAATAGTTATTATATGATATAAAATAATAATATGAGATTTATAATAGTTAAATATATTAAAAATAATTGTTTTATTATAATTAAATTAATATATTAGTTTTAATAGTTATTATTGGATATAAAAAAATTATTTATTTTAAAAAATAATTTGTTATTATAATTAAATTAATATATTAATTTTAAAAGTTATTATAGGATATAAAAAAATTATTTATTTAAAAATAATAATATGAGATATATAAAAATTAATTACTGTCATTCAAACAAATGTAAAATTTATACAAGACCACTTTTATAATTATGCAACCAAACACACAATTTAATATTCACAATAGTTTTTGAATTTATATTCAAACATTCAACAACTTTTTAACAAAAGCTCTATTACCAAAGCTCTACTATTAATGGTCCGTTTATGATTGATTTTGGAGCTCAACTTCTGATTGTCAAACAATCTGAAGTTGTTTTAGGCGTTTGGTAAATTTTGAAGAAGTGAGTATAAAATAATCTGTATCATCTGGCATCAGATTTTGAGAAGCAACAAAATGGTAGTTTTTTAGATTCTACTTTTGGCTTTTCTATATATCTATTATGAAAATACCAATTTTGACCTTAATTAATTAAAATAGTTCCTTTTATGTCACATAATTATTAATATTCTAATTATAATGCATCTTCACAAATAATTTAAATTTAAATTTAATTAATTTTTATACAATATTACTATGCTATTATTTTTTTATTTTTATAAATTTTAAGATTTAGTAGATGTATATTATTTTTATTTTAAAATAATTATGTTAAATGTATTGTCTTGAAAAATATTTGATAATATTATATATTGTTATAGAAGTAAAAATAAATTTTACTATAATAATAATAATAATAATAATAATAATATTATTATTATTAATAATAATATTATTATTATTATTATTATTATTATTATTATTATTATTATTATTAAAATTAATGTCTATTTTAATAATTTTATACAGTCACAACAATAAATCACTTTTGTTTACCAAACGTTTAAATACTGATTTTGAAATATACAGCAATTATGAAACAAGAGTTTACCAAACACTTATCTGATTCTTTTCACAATTAATTCTGTCTACGGCACAGCAAAAACCGATTCTCTTAAAAGTACAATAATACCAAATCAAGCCTAAAAACTCTACTTACAACAGATATGTCAGACGGGCGCATAAACATTTTCTTTTACAATTCAAGTAAAATTTAACTAAAAATTAGTATACATATTAGTTCATCAAAATATTATATATCCTCAAAATTTGATCTAATATATTATCATTACAGTAATTCAGAATAATATTATAATAACTTTTCTGAACATTTGATATTTAATTGTGCTTATAAATAACTTATTTGTTAAATTAATTATTATATATATATGTATCTAATTTATCTAAACATATATATTCAGAAAAAAAAAATATCTCTCATAAACAAAAGACGTAAATTACATTATTAGAATTTAAATTATGTCAAACGAGCTACGTATATAACGTATCAATTTATATTTCTATTGTTTACTTTGAGAAAATTAATTGCAACTAATTGTAGAAATTTTCACTTTTAGTTCGCAATGACATATTAAATAATATTAATCTCCTTTTAGATGATATATGGTTCAAAATGTGGTTGAAGAGTAAATGTGATATTCAAAACTAGAAATAAAATGAGGTTAGTATAATTTTTTAACGTGATGAGTGTCTATAAGAAAGGTGTCCTCAACTCAATTTTTAAAATATTTGTTAATATTTATGAAGTTGAATAAATTTCATAAATTTGAATAGAATTCCACATAATTTATAAAATTTCAACAGAATTCTATATTATAATTTCAATATATTTTTATGGATTTTTATGAATTTGTTGTCTTTTTATTAAAAATAGTAATTTTACATTATTTTTATTCTAAATATTCAAGTGAATGTCCTACATAAACAAATATTTTGAGCATGATTTTGAAAAAAGAAAAATTCTTGAAACATAAAGAAGTAAAAACTGTTTTTAATCAAAGAGGTGAATGATTCAATAGATTGGGAGGTATACTAATCCGACAGCTGTATCAGCTAAGCTCATAGATAATAAACTAATAAATAGGTCATCCGTCGTCTCTAAGTTTGAAGCACAATTAAATCTATTATTTGGGAGATTTACGTTACTATTATCAATTTTCTCATTTTTGAATTAAACAAAAAAATATGATTAAAGAACAAGACTTATTGGAAAAAAATTGAAATAAATATTTAATTTTCACTCTTTCTACTTATCTTTTTTTTTATAAAATTTTCTCTTTTATATCCGAGACTAGATGATGGATATTTAGGATTCATTCTTTTTCAAAATCAGTTGTTTAACTATCTTGTATAAAAAATTATTTTATGGCTAAAAAAGATAATTTACATGTGTCGCAATTGACGAGTAAATCTTTCCAAGTTCCAAAAAAAAAACTATTGCTATACTGATTTTACAGTCCAATATTTAATTGTCCTATATGGTATTAGACTAATTATCTAATTAATATTTACCAATATATTATTTATATTTTTTAGCCCAATTGTTTGGTCCAATGAATGGGCATGGAATATCAATAATGAAATTTCGATGATGATGTTTGACAATTGAAAAAAAAAAATATTAAAATAAAAATTTCAATAAATTTCCATGCTAATATAAATTGAAAATCAATAACAAGAATTTACTATAAAAACTTGTGTCACAAATTGAGGAGAGGTGCGAGAGGAATAGATGCATAAAAGAAGAGTTGGATTAAAATTTTGAGAGATGTGAATATAATTCCTAAAGAATTTGGTATTCATATTTATGAGCTCGAAATCAATGCAAATCTGTATAAATCTTCTAATTAATGAAATCTTTAGAAATTTACTAGTAATTGAGAACACCTAAATTTTTAAAGAATATATTTAAATATAAGTTGATGACACCTAAATTTTAATTGAATATATTAAAATTTGAGTTGGAGACATCAAAATTTACATAAATTTTTAAAATCTATTCAAATCTAAGTTGAGGACACTCCCTTAAAATTACATGTCCGACCTGAAAGATTCTAGAAGTAAAATCACTTTTAGCATAGGGAAATTGGCGCAAATGGTCCATAACGTATCATGTTAGTGCGCAAATGGTCCATAACCTTTCATTTTTGGCGCAATGGTCCCTAACCTATTCATTTAGGTGCGAAAATGGTCCTTGTGGACGGATTCCGTTAAAAATCCGTTAAACAACCTTTCATTTTGGTGCGCAAATGGTCCCTTTCATTGTTTTTGTCTTTATTAGTGAGGGTAAAATTGTCAAGTTGCATCTTTCTTTCAATTGGCGCAAATGGTCCCTAACCTTCACCTTTTTCTGGCGCAAATGATCCCTAACCTATAATTATATTTTGGTGCACAATTAATCCTTATTTGATGAAAAAGACAAAAATATATTTACTTTTAATTAAAAAAATTTGCAATTGGATTCCTAACCTTTAAAAAATAAAAATGAGTACGGTACTTTAATTATACTAAATTATTTTGTATATTTTATGAACTATTATAAAATAACTAAAATTGAAATCATAATTATTAACGAGTGTGATAATTAAAATTATTTTATTATTATTAAGTAATCATATTATTTAAAATTTCAAACTTTAATTTTATCATCACAAAATAAAAATAAAAATAAATTTGTCACAAATAAAATTTTTAATTTTGCTCAGCTCAGCTCGATTTTATACGATCTCATATTTACTAGGTCAATCCAACCCACTTTTGAGCCACAAAGAAATTGGACCAGTCTTATTTTAAAATTTAATTTATTTTTGTATTTTAAAAAAAAAGTTTCACCATCTAAAATTACCGTTTCTTTGGCATGCTTGGCGCGGCGGCGGAGGGACCGGAAAAGAAGGACATCGATAGCACCGATGAGGAGAACACTGGTGGCCGTTTGGAGAGGAGTAGGATCGTCGAAGGAGGAGAAAATGTGGGGAATTGAGGGCGAGAGTTCAATTGCAAATTTTTACTTTTTTTAAAGGTTAGGAATCCAATTACAAATTTTTTTAATTAAAAGTAAATATATTTTTGTCTTTTTCATCAAAAAAGGAATAATTGTGCACCAAAATATAATTATAGGTTAGGGACCATTTGCGCCAAAAAAAGGTAAAGGTTAGGGACCATTTGCGCCAATTGAAAGAAAGATGTAACTTGACAATTTTACCCCACTAATAAAGACAAAAACATTGAGAGGGACCATTTGCGCACCAAAATAAAAGGTTGTTTAACGGATTTTTAACGGAATCCGTCCATAAGAACCATTTATGCACCTAAATGGATAGGTTAGGGATCATTGCGCCAAAAATGAAAGGTTATGGACTATTTGCGCACTAACATGATACGTTAGGGACCATTTGCGCCAATTTCCCTTAATATAACGTTGTTCTACTTCAGGAGTAACACCATATTAATATTTAGAATATTAAATTATGTAAGAATTTATTCATCAGGAGCAAAAACATAATAGATGTTAGATCTTATACAATTATGCTCTTCAGGAGCAAGTGATATTCTGTCAAAATATTAATATAACGTTGTGCTTCTTCAGGAGCGACAACAAATTATTTTAAAATATTAAATTTTATAAACATTTGTTCTTCAGGAATAATAGATTAATATTAAATCTAATAAATTACGCTTTTTTAGAGCAAATAATATTCTATCAAAATATTAATGTAACGTTGTGCTTATTTGGGAGTGACAACAAATTATTTAAAAATATTGAAATGTATAGAGATTTGCTCTTCAGGAGTAATAGCATAATATTCTTATAAGATATTATATCTTATAAAATTACATTTTTTGAGAGCAAGTAAGATTCTACTGAAATATTAGTCTATGTAAAGTTGCGTTTTTCAAAAACAACAACAAAATATTCTTTAAGAATATTGATACATATAAAAATTTTATTTAATGAATATATACGTGTTATAAAAAAACTAAGAATCCCAACTGAGAAATCACAAGTATAATCACGTATTATAACTAAATTAATACTTTACGTAATGACCACAATGTCGAGTTACTCTATAATGAGATTTTTGAGAAACTTGCATAGCATTGGTATCATGAAAAGAATTCATCAAATTAAGGTAGTATAACAATAATTATTAAATTCAACCATATGTTGTATTTCAAACAACTTACCTTGAAAATCCAATCGAATAAGGATGTAATTCAATTGAACATAAGTGATTGATGGTTTCTTCCACGGAGGATCTGAATCTCTATAACATGAAGGCCATTTTTTCTCTCATTAATTGAATTCCGTAGCTACATGGCTTGAATGCATATCAATTGGTCGAGTTTTGACTTGCATGTGCAATCTTGTATGAACTTTGAATCGGGTCTCATGATAACGCATCACACAGGATGTTAATTGGATCTCCACAATGAATAAGAAAAGTTTTATATTTATAAGCAAGCTCGAGTTGATAACATGTTATAATACTAAGAAAACAAGAGAGAAAATAGAAGAGAATTGAGAGAGCAATTGTGTAAATTTATTATAACAATGACCATTATTTATAGGGTTCCAATGTGAGTTACAATCTGACTACAATATTGTGACGACCCCTAAATTTTCAGTAAATTTTTCTTTTTATCTCTGCTTCAGGTCTGCTGAAGGCTTCTGTTAGCCTCAAGCTATAATAGAAAACCAGCTTCTGAAGATTCAAGTATCCTTCTATTAAACACAAAGTAGATATGTCTGGGTCCATTTTCTAAGTTTATTAACCTAATTCTTGGTACTCACATTAAGACTATAGTTTACAATCCTTAGATTTTCAAATCTGAGGCACGAAATAAAATTTTGAAAATGTAGATGATGAAATTCAAAAGCTTGAATATATAAATTTAAATCAAACATAAGCATAGTTAATAAGATTCTCGTTTCTTAAGTATATCAGGTTTCCTATACTTAACAAAATCAATTACCCCGATTTCCGTCAAAAAGTAGCATCATCCAAATACATTGGTCTAGAATTATATATGACTACTTTATCCAAAATCTTACTAGATTACTAATTCATCTTCTACTCATTCTTGTACATGGTTTGGCGATGACAAAGGAATTCGCAAAATAGGTTGAACCTCCAAAACCGCCAATCCTTCATGTGATGAATAGTATGGTTCATAGAGGCTCAAGTGTTATTGCATTGTAAGTAGAGATTATTTTGTAGGTTCTTCCTTTATTTATATTCTAGGCCACAAAGGAAAATGGGTACATACATCTCGCTTGATGATGATGTGATACTCTCGCCATTACTCGACGTCAGTCTCCATGTCTTTACCACTGTCGTGTATCCTTGATCCATTTTCTACAAAAGTCATAAAATGACTTATAAGCTACGAAGCTTAACGAATAAAGCAACAAATAAGTCACATAGTTTAAGAACATGCTTTCATGTAATAATTCATACATTTCAAGAATAACTTGTTCATAATCACTTTACCTCCTAACTTTGACTTATAGTTTCATATAAGCTAGATAAAAAATCAATACATAAATAGCTAACTACATAGGTAAAAATTCATCTTCACTTTGATCACCACAACTATAAGCATGTAAAAAAAACATAAGAGCTACACTTGGCAAAAATCTGTATTCATGGAATGAGAATCGAGTTTACATAGTTCACTTATGGACCAAATACATACCTGAATGTTGAATGCACATGCAACCGATTTTATCTTGTCTATAGGCCCTTTCCATAAATAGAAAATTGTACACCGAGCACTCAAATATTGTGCTTAAAATAGCACTAAAGTCACAATACTTTCTTAGAGCAACTCTTTGGTCATTTGGAATCCTGAAGGCCCTATGGCCTTAACTCCTTTAACAGTCCTTGTGGCTTGGAGTTTATAAATGGCCATATGGCCTTAACTTTCATATGGCCATGTGTTATGTAGCCTTAATTGATTGGACCATATGGTTCATGAGGTACTTAATATTCTATTGATGTACATCTATTCAAGGAAATTAGTGAATTGTCATGATCTATTTTATTCTTACATAACACATGAGTTAAGACTCTTTAATGATCATGATTACACATAAATATTTCAAATCTTGTCAAGCATGTTTTAATTTCAACTCTTCAATAGAAAATTAGAGAATCATGCTTGAACTAAAACAAGAGATATAATGTATTACATGAATAATTTTCACATAGTATTTCTGTAAGGGCTGCTAGAAACATTAAGCCACATAATCCTTATTTCAATCAAGAAAACACCTTCAAATGAAACATCAAATCATCAGGTGATCATTCAATTTAACAAATATAAAAAATGCAAACATCCACTTTAAGAGTGATTCTAGAATCCAATAAGACAAAAGTTGGAGCATATAGTACATGCAAAGTGAAAGCCTTCGTAGAATTTACTTAAGAGGATGGATGTATTAACATAGAATCAAGACTTGGACTATAATCAAATACCATTTACTCATAAGAATTTCTTAATCTCAAATAAGATAAACTAGAGTAGCTGAAAGTAAAAATATTCAATTTAACTAACACCAAAAGTGGAATTAAAGTGATATAAAACCTTTGAACTTTGAAAACACTTAATTTCTATGATTTGGTTGTAGAAATTCAGTCAAAAGAAAGAGTACAACTGCTGGTGGTAGAAACTCAAGTGATTAAATACATGTAAGGCAAAAAGATGACATTTTAGAACTTTAAAAATTTCTAGATTTGATTTAGGGTAAATAGCACTGGGGGTCCCAAACCTTTGAACCTTGTGACGATGAGGTCTCAAACATTCAATGTCTAGTACTTCGGGTCCTTAGCCTTTAAAAAATGCACGAGCAAAATTCTTTTGTTAAAAAGATCGTTAGTTTAACCATTAAATAGTCAAATTTTTTTAAATTACAAGATTACCCTTTTTGAATTAAAACCAAAAACAAAGAAAAAAGAAAATGAAAGAAAAATTGCAATCAACCCCCTCCGCCACTTCTTCTCCAATCAATCTCATCCCCCATTTTTTCTTCACCAACCACTTCTTTTTCACCAATCTATATTTCTGGTGCTTGGGTTCAGGTTTCATCCTACGAATGAGGAGTTGGTAAGGTATTATCTGAGGAGGAAGGCATGCGGGAAGCCCTTTCAGTTTCAAGCTGTTACTGAAATTGATGTATACAAATTTGAGCCTTGGGAGCTTGCTGGTTCATATATAGATTGAAATCCCAAATTTGTGTATGCATAACTAATCTACATCATTGAAATCCAAAATTTATATAAACATCCCAAAGCTCACAAAGAACACGACAAGAAAAATAATTAAAAGGAATTGTAAACCCAAAAACAAAACAAAAAATTCTACGCCGGCGAGGAAGGTGGCGTTGCCGCCAACTTCTTTGCTCTTCTTTTTTGTGAAACTCTGGTATGTGAGAATCTGATTTTTTGCTCATCTTTTTTCTTTCTACAATTCTGTTTGTGAAACTCTTCTCTTTTTCCTCTGTGAAACTCTGGTTTGTGTGTGTGTTGGAGAAACAAAGATAGTGATTTGACCAGGGCAGGGGAGATGAGGGGAAGGGTGGGGTGGTGCAATTTGATTTGTATGTGTGAGAAAGAGAGAGAGAGAATTAAATTCTTTTTTTTTTTTTTTGTTTTTTTACTAGATTTTTTTGTTCTAATAATCTTGTCATTTTAAGAAAATTTAAACAATTTAACTGTCAAACAAATGGTTTTTTTTAATAAAATGACTTTGCTCGCACGTTTTTTAAAAGGTTAAGGACCCAGAGTGCTAGTATTGAAGGTTCAAAACTCCATTATCACAAGGTTCAAAGGTTCTGAACTCCCAGTGCTATTTACCCTTTGATTTACCCATTGTGAATGATTGAAAACATTGTATTAAGGTATGAAACTAGACTGCTGAAATTTTGAAATCAAAGGTAAGAAACAACATGTTATAAATTGTGGGAAATAGTAAGTAATTGTAACAACATCATGGTTGAAATTTCTAGAAAGGGGTTGAAGAAATTGCTGAAATATCATTAATAAAGAAATATATTTTAAGGAAAATTTCTTGATTCCAGCATAAGTTGAGCAGAATTCTAAAAATCCAACATAGTCAATTAATAAACATAACATAGTCTTCAATTAATCCAATGTAAACAAGGAATAGTCTTGGATAGTTTTGAATCACTGTAGAAATTATTATTACCCATGATTAAATGTAACAAAATGAACACATAGAGCAAATAAATGCTTTACTCACCTTAAGAGAATTCTTATCTTGGATGGAACTCTTACTAAATGCTAAAATTTCTTATTTATAGATAGAGCTAGAGGTGTATTATGCTAGGTTTTGCCATACTTATTTCTATGTTTCTACTTATTTAATGTTTGATTGTCCCAAATACTGTTATTTTATACTTAATATGTACGAATATAGTATCGTATCATTAAATTAATTTATTTTTGTATTTTTAGTTATGCCAAACAGCCTCTTATGGATCATGATTAAACTATGACATTTGTCACCAAATGACTATTATAATAAGAAAATAGGTAGATTTTTTATTTTGAGATGCAACGTTCGGGTCAACATTTTGGGGTCCTAACAAGATCTAAATAAGAAGAACTTTATACAATTGCGAAGTTCTAGTTACTAGCCTCGTAAAGCACACACATGCAATAGGAATGAATCATCCGACTGCTCGTACGAATCCCTCAAAGTGGGCTGCTTGATCACTGAATTTTACATTTAGCCAAATTTTCAGATTTTTCTAAAATTTCATTCGACTTTGGCTCAACTTTCTATACTTATCCTAACTCGAAAAGTCTATAATTTTGATATCAAAACGAAGGTCTCAACATGAAATACGAGATAATATAACATGCATTGTACTACTCACAAATGTTTATAAAGTAGGCTCAAATACAATGGAAAAACCATAATTATTCCAAATTTCTAGATTTTCGTCTTGCCTTCAACTATTAGAGCATGATTAATTAAGTCTTTAAAATTTTCTCTAATTTGGTCCATAATAAATAAATTGACACATTTTTTTTTCTACTTTTTTACATTGTACACTATGGTAACTCTTCAATTCTTAAAGAATTAATCATTTGAAATTGAAGTATGCTTTCATATACTTAATATACGAATTCTAGATCAGATAATTAAGGCATGAAATTTTTAGGATGTTACAAATACACTCTTCTGTAATAAGTAGAAAACTACATATATATCTAGATAAAACTAAATAGACATTCATCATTATCTATAATTTTACAACAAAAATAACTTTTTTCAACGTATACGAACAATAGGGTTTCAAATTTGTAAACACTGTACAAATATTGACAAAAATTGAAGAAATAGAATAGAGTTCGGTCTAAGTTGACTATTACTTACTTCTAAAGTTTTGTAGAGATGACAAAGAGGATAAAGTTTAGTTGACGTTGTATGCCAGAAATGCAAAATATTGATTGGAATATGGTGATTTTTTTTTATTTGACGGGGTGGGTGGGGGTGGAAGTGGAATGAATTTAATAAAAAGAGAAATTTGAAAATTTTAGATGATAGAGAAATAAATTTTGATAAATGGTTAAATAATACAATTCGAATTTACACTATACTGTAAAGGTAAATTTGTCAAGTTTTTTAAAAGTTGTCATTTTATGTTTGGGGTCTTATAAGTTGGTCAAATATTTTTTTTATTCACACATTTTATAAAATTCATAAAATTTATTTATTTTTTTTATCTATTCATTACGTAGTACCCACTATTTATAATTTGCAAAAAAAAAAAAATTAATAAACAAGCAACAAGTATGTTAAAAAATAGATATATTTAAAAAAGGCAAGTGCAAGGGAACATTTCTTTCAATGTTCTCTACTTGATATTAGAGTGTCAAGATACTTGGTAATAATTAAAAGAGAAAATAGCATATTTGGTCTCCAATCTTTCAAAACTCTAAGAAGTACTTCTTACCTTTAAAAATAGAACGGACATCCTCAACGTTTGAAGATATCATCCTATTTAAATTAACAAAAAAAAGGAAAAATAAAAATAAGAATATAAAAATAACCAAATGTACATCCAAAAATAAAGAATAACAAATAGGCAATCTTCTTTATCAAACTTCAAAAACTAAAATCCACCACCGCCAAACTCCAAAATCTTGTTTGCGTGTTTCTTTTTCTTGGTCAGGTCGTAGCATCGGTAGATCGAGCAATGGCATTCCTAATTATCGTTAATTTGTTTCCCAAAAATCTCCACGCCTTGAGGGCCTGACATTTCGAGCTTTTCAGGGCGATTATTTGCTCTGAATTTTAACCTTAAGATAGTTTCTCGGCTAAAATGAAAAATTATTTCACACAAAGGTCCGTCGTCGAAAAAATCATCAACGGCCCACCTTGGGAAAACTTGAGCACCAGCAGGAAATCAAACATGATGTCGAGGCTGAAATTCAGAGTTTTCAAGGTCTTATCTGCCCATTTACAGACAGGTACAAAAGTATTGAAGAAGTTCGAGAAAGAGGTATCATTCACAATCTTGTGGCTAGCAGTGCAGCTGATGAAAACGACATTGTTGTGCTCACTTACCTGAACTGCAACTATGGATTTGTAGTATCCAACATAGCTGAGAGAGTGTTATGAAATTGGAAGAACTTTCTGAAACTGTGAGGGAAATCTTGATGATTGGGTGGAAAAAGGGTGTTAAGAGACATGTATGTGGCCTTGGCATAGACAAAATCTGCACCCGTGTCATTGCAGAGGATGTGGACATGGCCATTAGCGTTAGTATGTAGTCAGCCAGCGATTGCTGGAAAGTGGGATGGAGATTTAGAGAGAAAGCTTGAGAAGAGAAATGAGAATGTCCGATTCAAACGTCGGTTGTGATAATAAGACACTTTTTTTGACATACTTTCATGAAAGCATGTGGAGATCACATACAGTGTTACAACTATCTTTAAAATTAGTCAAAGTCAAAATTTATCTACTCAAAGTCATAAATTATTTAGGTCAAGTCCAAGTCAAATAAGTCAAAGTATGACTTAAATTAAGTAAATGATTTTTTTGTGGACATCTTTTGTAAAGTATAATTACTTAGGGATTTAAATGATACAACATGGAAGTTGGAGGCTTAGTTTGCAATTTTGGCATTCATGTTAAATGAATTGGGACCAATTTCAGCAACCAGAACCAGCGACAGAGAGGAAAAGCGAGGAGAAAAAAAGAAGAAGAAAAAAAAAAAAGAAGGAAGAGGTCAGTTGACTCGACGTAAACCAACTATTAAGGCGTGGATCTTCAACTTCTTTCCCATTTTTGAAGACGTAAGCAAGAATTCACTTATTTTAGAAATGAGGTTAACATTTAGGATTTTTTTATTGACTTTAATGTGAAATTTATGAAGATTAAATTATTGTTTTGAGTTTAATGAGCTAATTATTCAAGTTTAGTGATAGATTAATGGTTGAATTTTTAGGGTTTTTGAAACTAGTGGATTAAATTCAATATTTAAGAAAGTTTAAGTTTATTAATCCCATGTTAGTTTATTTCTTGTTCAAAAGACTTGTTTTGGTGGAGTTATTTGAAGTTTAGCACACCAATGTATATAAGTTCAATTTTGGCTAATTTTGAAGTTAATTGGAAATGAGTTTTGGTATAAATGTGCATTCTTTTTGAATTATAAGTTAAAGGGAGAATGAATTAGTCACTATAAAGTATTTTTTTTTTTTTTTTTTAATTTGAATGAGGTCCAGCTCTAGTGATCGAAAGTAAAATGGGTGTTTGGCTAGTATGTTGAATGTGGATTTACTTTGAGCAAGTGATTATTATGTGAGATAACTTAAGTTTGATTTGAATTCCTATTTTAACTTTCAGGAGTGACACGGATATTGGTAAGGCTTATCAACCGAATTAGATTTCGGTCACTAGCTCAGTGAGTAGAAAATTTTTGTTTTTCAAAATATAAGAATTTAAATACTATGTATATTAGCTCATAATTATTATGAATTGTTAGTATCACATTGATCTTATTTTCAGAATAATTAGTTAGACGAGCATGATTTTCATAATAAAATAGAGTTTATAAATATATCCAGTTCAATCAGTTCAAATTATTATTATATTTTATCATGAGAAATATCATTATTCAAATATAGTTTGGAAAGCCACTAGAAAGTATCCGGTACTGTTATCTACTCTAGCTCACAAAGGAGCTTTGGGTTCTGTACTATGATGTATTATCAAAGTTCTTTATGACCTACTCTTATACACAGTGGGCTTTGGGCTGTGTAATGGAGTGCTCAGCCAGTCTACGCGCGTATAACCAGATTTCAGATTACAGATTATCAGTGATTCATGATACTTCTTGGTGTAATTTTTCAGTATATGACAGCTTATCTAGTTTGCAGGAAACATATGTTTGCATATAGTATTATCAAATGGCACTTCTTTTCAAACTTACTAAATATCAAATTATCCAGTAGTTTCCTGATATTTTGCAGTCTGCATTATTCAATATATAACATGAGAAATTAATTTTATTGAAAATTATTTCATGCTATTTAGAAGGTAAATTTTAAAATTATTTCATGCTATTTAGAAGGTAAATTTTAAAAGTATTCTCGGAAAAGTATAGATTAGCTTTTCAACAAACACGTTTAAATTAAAGATTTTAATTAATTGCGAACTCCACTCACTAATCTATTAGCTCATATATTTTCCTATGTTTTCCTTATCAGTTAGTAGTTGAGTTTTGAATAGTTTTTGAAGAGCCTGTTGAATTCTGAGTCAGAGTCACACAAGCATTAGTTTGTATGATTCATCTCCATTGATCTCCATTGAGCATCTCATCATTTATTTTTGGGATATATGTTTTGGATCTTTTTGATGAGTTATTTTGGATTACATGTATATGGTTTTGAATAGGTTCACTGCTCCTTTTGTAAATTCATGTACTTTTAGGTCATTTTGTAAAAGACATTGAAGATGATAGTTGTTGTGCGATTTAAATCCTGTAAGTGGATGGATCGTTTACAAGTAATATAATAATGTGTAGAGTGTCGAACCCACGAGGACTAGATATTAATTTAACCAATTAATTTATAACTTAAATTTTAACAATATGAAAAATATAGATTTGATTTGGGTTTGTGATTCTTAACTATTCTAATTAAACCTAAATTATCAAACAATTAAAATAGCTTTGTGAGAACTAATTTGAATTATACCGACACTAGGATTCATGAATTTACCTATACGTTCTTTAATCAATTATCTGTTTAATCGCTTTAGCTTATAATTACTCTAGATTGAAAATCGGTGTTCCTAAAATAATCAAAAGCCTCTCTCGATGGTCAATCAATTCTATACGATATGCGAACCTAATTATCTCTAATTAAGCTTCGAACATAAACATATGCATTAAAATCTCAAGAACACCTAAATAGATTTCATAGAGCATAATAGTAATCTCTATCTATTATTGGACTCTATGTTATTCAATACCACGTGCTTAATCTATATTGAGTCTCTCGACTTCAATATAAACCACATTATATTCTAATGGTGATCAGGCATTAAAATATTAAAAATAATGAATAAAGAATAATCAACCCAAAAGCAATTAATTACTAAAACGGAAAAACTTCTAATTAATTAAACATGAGGTTTCATTGTTTATCCTAGAACTAAGTCATGATTATGTAAAATAATACAAGAATTGTATTAATCATGTTCCGACGAAAGAAAAAGAAGAAAGAATAGATAAAACCCGTGATTCTAGCTGAAGAATCTTCAATCCCGTGCATTGATCTTCGATTCTCTTCTTATATCTTATTCCCCAAAATTCGTCTTCCTTTGTTCTAGCTATTATCTGTCTTATATAATGTTCTCCAAACCCTCTAAGACGTGTATTAGGTAGTTGAATTCGATTTGGAGTTGTAGAATTCTGATCCCATCAGGAAACTGCCAAAACTACTGCCCGTTATGCCCTTGCGATCGAATGGTTTAGAACCTTGCGATCGCATGGTTCTATGGTTTTAGGTTCTGTAGTTGAAAATGTATACTTGCAATTGCACCCTTTGACAACTTTGCGATCGCATGGTTATCTTGGGCGCTTTCTTGGATTCTTTTCTTTGATATTTGCACGCCGAGTCTCTCAAGTCTCTTTGTTTTTGAAATTTCACCCTCTTTTCTTCTATTTGCGCTCTTTTTCGTCTTTTCATCATATTGATATTTGAATTTGATTAATTCCTAAAACAATAAGAAAACAACATGCAATTAAACTGAAAACAAATAAGAGTACTCATAATCATCCCTTTTTGTGAGCCCAGATAAGTACAAAATTGTGCTTATCAAATACTCCCAAATTTGAACTTTTATTTGTCCTCGAATAAACTAGCGAAAAACAATCATGCACATACTAATAAAAAAATAATCATAATATAAATAGATTGCCGTTCTTTTGTAATAATTTATAATTCATGACGAGTATCCAAGTATTATTATTGCAAACGTGATCTTATTTAAACCATATTTGATACATGTGTGAAAGTAGTTAATCTGACCCACTTAGTTTATATGGTGATGATAGCCCAACCATTTGGTCAATTTGTTCTTTCCCTCTCGTAAGGTACACTTTCTCCCAAAATGATTTTCTCTTTCAATTCCCGAGATTTTTCTTTGGTTTTAAGGTTATGGTTCACATTCTTTTTCTGCTTGAGACTGGTTGAGAAAACTAGTAATCGTGACAACCTAGGTTTATGAAGATTCTCCAATTTATGAGCACTCTCGACCAGAAAGTTTCTACTAAGTAAGTCAAACCCATTAGTTATCTAATCCCCATGTTTACTTTACAAAGGATTTTTTCACTAGCTTTAGCAGAATTTTTTTTTTTAATTAAATCTTATGTGCAAAACTCAATCCTTTAAGCTTTCTAAATGACTCATGTAACGAGTTTTAGGTCGATGACTCCCAAGTCTTTTCAACTTTAGGGCATCGGGTTTTGAGAAACTCCTACGGGCCTTTTCACTCAAGTCAAATAGGCTACGAAAAGAGTTATAAGATATTAATAGTGTGCGAAACTCAGTCCATTAAGCTTTCTAAATGACCCATGTAACGAGCTTTAGATCAATGACTTTATCACTCGAGTAAAAAAGGCTACGAAATGAGTTATATAATAATAATAGCCTTGTTCTTTGCGCGCAATAAGTTCATGCGTGAGGATTAGATTCCCAACATTCGGTCGTTACTTAGTTTCTTCTAACTGGTCTAAAGTGCTCCACACAATTTTTCACAAACATGGAATCAATCATAACCTAGGTAGCCACTATTACAGCTTAACTACCACAATTACTCGCTTTATTGGTTACTTGGTTGAGATACAAATGATTCTTAGATTCAAAAAAGAGTATCCTATTGTTTTCAACATAAGTACACCAACATAGCTAAAAATCATCTTAACTGGCTGACATAACACGACATCAGACATGGTCAAATAGCCTCACATTTAAACAAAAGTAATAATATGTTCACAAGTCATGGATTACAGCAAAATTTAAAAAAAAAATCATTATTAGCCGGCAAGGCTATTCATATCACACAAACATGCAAACAATTAAATAATTTTTTTTCTTTTTTTTAAATAAATTAACAATCAATATCAAGTATTATCATCAGATCAAATATTTTTCCACTACCCCCAAACTTGAAAGATACATTGTCCCCAATGTAAAAAATTTTAAAAGGAGTATAAAAAGATCAGAGACTACCCAGATAGGGATCGGAAGGTGCTGGAAGAAGAAGTAAGGTAGAATCTACTGGTGGAGAATCTTGGTTAGGTACTAGACGATCAATCTTTGCTTGAATGACACACAGCTGGCTTGCAGGTTTAACCTAAAAAAAAAAAAGAAATTATTAAAAAAAAATTTTTGTTTTTTGTTTTTTACGATTTTTTTTTTTTGTGGTTGTCCTTGCGATCGCAAGGACATAAGGTCTTGCAATCGTAAGTACATGAAAATCTGGGCAGAAAGTATTCTGCCCTGGCCATGCGATCGCAGAGGGTTAAACCATGCGATTGCATGGTACAAAATTGCTAAACCCGAATTTTTTTTTTTACTAAAAGGAAAATGACGATGATCAAAGTCTCATTACCTAAGAATTGAAAGCCTACTTTAAAAATCTTAGAAAAATCCTAAAACGTGCAAAATGTCAATTGAACTCCTAAACTAAAATATACGAAAATTTAAATAAAAGTGTAGAAAGATGGGTTGTCTCCTATTAAGCGCTTTTTTTAAAGTCATTAGCTGGACTTTGTCGTTGTGATCGCTCAAGACACTTTGAACAGATCTTTGGAAGACTTAATTTGTATGGCTCGATTTTCTTTGCACCAATTTTTGTTCAGGAAGAGTTTGATTTTTCCCTTATCCTATTGATAGGACTTTATTTTGCCACTTTGCTCGAACTCAACTATGAAGATTTCAACTTCCTTATCAGCTTTGATAGTAGAAGATGGATGGAACTTCTCTTTCTCCACGTACTCTTCTTCTCTAAGTGGTGCATCCTGGTGTTGGGTGACAGCTCTATCGTCTAAACTCCCAGCCTTTTGGTTAATGACATCAATCTCGAAACAGGACTCTGGAGAGCTTGGAAAATTAATTGCTTTGAACACATTGAATGTAATGTGTTCATCATTCACTTTCAGCTTAAGTTCTCCTTTATGAACGTCAATTATTGTCCGTCCAATAGCCAAGAAAGTTCGACCCATAATAAGTAGTACATTCCTGTCTTCGCACATATCCAAAATAATAAAATCTGCAGGGAATATGAATTTGTCCACTTTCACTAATATGTCTTCAATGATTCCTCTTAAACGTTTGATTGTTCTATCTGCAAGCTACAACGATATTGTTGTTGGTTTTGCTTCTTCCAAACCGAGCTGCTTAAAAATATAATAAGGCATTAGATTTACACTAGCACCCAAATCACATAAAACTCTGTCAAAAAATAAACTACCAATAGTGCAAGGAATATTAAAACTCCCTGGATCTTTGAGTTTTGGTGGTAACTTGTTTTGCAATATGGCACTGCATTCTTCAGTAAGCGTAACTGTTTCGTGTTCTTCCAACTTTCACTTATTTGAAAGAATGTCTTTCATGAATTTGGCATAGCTAGGCATTTGAACTAAGGCATCAGCGAATGGTATGCTGATGTGAAGCTTTTTGAATATATCCAAGAATTTCTTGAATTGCTGGTCTAGCTTATGTTTTCGCAGTCTTTGAGGAAATAGAATTGGATGGACATAAGCCGGTGGTGGAATATAATCTGGTGGAGAGTCCCATCTTTCTTATGCAACTTCTGCATTTGATTTATTTTCTCTCTCTTTGCTGGACACAATTTTCTTTTCTACACTTAGCCTTTTTACATAAATTTCTGGCAGTTCAACTCTGCTTCTCGTGGTAATTGCATTTACTTGCTCTTTTGGATTGATCTCGGTATTACTTGGCCATGTACCTGGTTGTCTCTCTGTCAATAGTTTAGCCAATTGCCCAATCTGATTTTCTAAATTTTTAATCGCAACATCTTGCCTTTTCTGCACCTCCTTGAGTTCCATCTCCATCCGTTCTGACAATTTAGCAATTGTTTCTTCGAATCCTCCTTCTCTTTCCTAGGGTCTATCTTGATTTGGCGGATTTTAAATATTTTGAGTATTTCTATATGAGAAATTTGGATGATTTCTCCATCTAGGATTGTAGGTCTGTGAGTACGGATTATTCTGCTGTCGCTGAAAATTTTGAGCATATGCAACTTGTTCAGGGGATGACATATCAACTTTGGTCAAAAGACACTCTGATGATTAATGGTTTGCTCCGCATGTTACATAGATTAGTGGAGGCATCTGAACCATATTAGCCGAATGAGAATATTTCATTACTTCCATCTGCTTTGCTAATGCATCGATTTTCGCCAATACAAGCGAATTGGTGTCTATCTCATGTATCCCTGTTACTTTTCTCTGCAATCCTCTTTCTGGCCACATAATGAGCTGTTCACTCATGGTTTCATGTAGATCATAAAGGTCACCGGTGGATCTATTTTGGATAAAGCCACCTACTGCAGAATCTACTGAAGAACGACTGGTTGAAGCTAGTCCATAGTAGAAATAATGATTTTGAACTGCTATATGGAAACCATGACTTGGACACTTTCAGAGCAGTTGTTTGAATCTTTTTCACGCCTCATAAAAATTTTCCAACCCAGATTGTTGAAAATTGGATATTTCATACTTCAGTCTGTTCACTCTGGCTGGAGAAAAATATTTCAATGTAAATTTCTGGATTAGATCTGCCCAAGTAGTGATGCTTCCAGGCAGTAGAGAATCTAACCATTCTCTAACTTTATCCTTCAATGTATCTGGGAGGAGCCTAATCTTTAGTGCTTCTTCATTAACACCGTGATATTTGAAATTTTCACAATATTCATCGAAGTGAGAAATATGGTAATGAAGATTTTCATCTGTAATCCCATAAAACGGTAGATTATTCGAGAACAAATTCATCACATCTGGCCTCAACTGGAAGTTATCGTGTCCATAAGGCAGATAGACTATGTTGGATCGATTCTCAACAATCGGTGGCATCATATACTCACCCATAAGAATATCTCGTTCACTAACTTCAACTGGTCAAGCTATCGGTGCTTGATTATGTATCATATCTGCATGTAGTTGATCATGTACTTGGTGGTCTGTCATTGTGTCTTTTTGTTGTCTTTTCTTTTCTCATTTTTAACGTTGTCATCGGTGGAAACTCCGTTCAATTTCTGGATCTAAATCAAATAGATCAAGATCTTTTGTACGGGGCATGCACACTTAACACCTGGAATTTTAAAAAATATATACAATTCAGCAGTATCACGAATAACTAAAAATAAAAATAAAACTAAAAATAAAATAAAATAAATAACAATAAAAAATTGTTAAAACTAACCTATCAATTAATATAGTAATTAATAAAACTAGTTCCCGGCAACGGTGTCAAAAATTTGTTGTGCGATTTAAATCCCGCAAGTGGATGAATCGTTTACAAGTAATATAATTATGTGTAGAGTGTCGAACCCACGATGACTAGATATTAATTTAACCAATTAATTTATAACTTAAATTTTAACAATATGAAAAACACAGATTTGATTTGGGTTTGTGATTCTTAACTATTCTAATTAAACCTAAATTATCAAAAAATTAAAATAACTTTGTGAGAACGAATTTGAATTATACCAACACTAGGATTCATGAATCCACCTGCACGTTCTTTAATCAATTATCTGTTTAATCGCTTTAGCTTATAATTACTCTAGATTGAAAATCGGTGTTCTTAAAATAATCAAAAGCCTCTCTCGGTGGTAAATCAATTCTATACGATATGCGAACCTAATTATCTCTAATTAAGTTTTGAACATAAACATAAGCATTAAAATCTCAAGAACACTTAAATAGATTTCATAGAGCATAATAGTAATCTCTATCTATTATTGAACCCTATGTTATTCAATACCACGTGCTTAATCTATATTGAATCTCTCGAATTCAATATAAACCAAAATATATTCTAATGGTGATCAGGCATTAAAATATTAAAAATAATGAATAAAAAATAATCAACCCAAAAGTAATTAATTACTAAAACGGAAAAATTTCTAATTAATTAAACATGAGGTTTCATCGTTCATCCTAGAACTAAGTAAATTAGTCGGACATGATTATGTAAAATAATAGAAGAATTGTATTAATCATGTTCCGGCGAAAGAAAAAGAAGAAAGAATAGATAAAACCCGTGACTCTGGCTGAAGAATCTTCAATCCCGTGCCTTGATCTTTGATTCTCTTCTTGTATCTTGTTTCCCAAAATTTGTCTCCCTTTGTTCTGGCTATTATCTGCCTTATATAATGTTCTACAAACCCTCTAAGACGTGTATTAGGTAGTTGAATTCGATTTGGAGTTATAGAATTCTAATTCCATTAGGAAACTGCCAAAACTACTGCACGTTATGCCTTTGCGATCGCATGGTTTAGAACCTTGCGATCGCATGGTTCTATGGTTTTAGGTTCTGCAGTTGAAAATGTATAATTGCAATTGCACCCTTTGACAACCTTGAGATCGCATGGTTATCTTGGGCGCTTTCTTGGATTCTTTTCTTTGATATTTGCACGTCGAGTCCCTCAAGTCTCTTTGTTTTGGCAATTACATCCCTTTTTCTTCTATTTGCGTTCTTTTTCGTCTTTTCTTCAGATTGATACTTGAATTTGATTATTTCCTAAAATAATAAGAAAACAACATGCAATTAAACTAAAAACAAATAAGAGTACTTATAATCATCTTTTTTTGTGAGCTCAAATAAATACAAAATTATACTTATCAATAGTGTATTTTGTACTTGATCTTGATTATTATATATATTGTGGGGCAGGTGATCTCTAATTATTATCATAAGTATGTTTTTGGAAAAAAATTATTGCTTATCAGGTTTGATTTAGTCTAACTAGAAAAGCATCCATCCACAAGTTGTCATATTAGATTTACTTTGTCAAGTCTTGTAGAATGAAATTAGAAAAGATCGTGATCGGGTTTGATAAGCTATTTTTCCAAAGTTAACAATGCGAGTTGCTAATTGTAAAGGATTCTTTAAATGATGATTATATTGACACTACTTTTTTTCATAAATGGACTATATTTTAATTTCATTGAAAGTCTTTAACTTTTATTTATTGTCACATTTTTTTCTCTAACTTTTCTTTCATCACATTATTATCTTTAACCTTCCATTAATTAGAACATATCATCCCTAATGGCATTTTGCGTCCAAAATTTCTATTAGCGTACTTTAAAATGAGGAATAAATATTTATTCGTAATTTTTTTTTTCTTATTTAAAAATATGAGGGGCAAATGAGTCTTTTATTTTCTCTAAATAGGATTTTTGGATGAAAACCATTATTAAATATAAGATATGCTAATTAATAGAAGGTTGAGAATAATAATGTGCTAAATAAAATTGGGGACATAATTATAACAATGAGTAAAGATTATTATTTAAGTAAAATTTGAGATAATCTTATTACCTTTATATTTAATTTAATAGATTAAATATTTAACAAATTTAACTGTATATTTAATAAAATGTTAAAAATTTAATGTACAATAAGAATGAACAATAAAAGAGTAATAAATAAAATATTAAAAAATAATTATACATTAATAAATACTAAAGGTGAATATGAAATTTTAAAAAATGTGTAAAGGTAGAATGGTTTAAAAATGTTTTTCTATTTAAGCCCTTTTTAGATGTAGTATAGATTTGCAAGGAAAACTCTAGTAAAATTTTTTATAAAATCTTGTTAGTCAAATAAAAATCTAAGTAGTCTTAATAGTAAGTCCAACATCTAGTTGGCATTTATTTTCGACGCACGGCACGTCTTAGATCTACTAAGGTGATTCGGGACGGGTCATGTCAGAGCTTAAGAGATTTAATTGCAGTTTTCTATTATGAGTAGACAGTACATTTTGGAGATAATGGTACTGATGGAGAAGGAGAGGTGGGAATTGTATAGAAGAAGATGACTTCTTTTTTATTTAAAAAAAAAAAAAAAAGCAACTACTCGTAACCGGCTATTTGTCTAATCTTTTTATATTTTGATGAAAATAAACAAAACTCAAAAGAGAAAAAACAGACCTAAAATAATAAAAACAAAAAGAAGAAGAGTAAATGACATAATATTAGTCCAAGTTCAACCAGCATTTTGGCGGCTGACAGACGCCGTTGTAGTGGTGGCCGGCAGCGGGAACACCGAAAATGGCAATTTCAAAACGAGACGTGTCCAACCCTTAAGTTGACCTACAGTGGTGAACTGGTGATGGCTAGTGCAGGGCGGTGGTGGTGTTGACCGTGGAGAATGTGGTGGGGGCCTGAAAGTATTACTATTTACATTTCTTACGCAAATATTGATCTAATGCCCCCGGTGGTTATTGTTATAATGTCCATAGCATTAAAACGGACTCTTTCCTACGCAGCCAAGGAATAATTCTTCACCGTTGATTGATTACACGTCTGCTCTTTACTACGGTATATGTGGAACGGCTGCTCCAAATGCGTTACACGTCAGCTTCTAGGTGACCAAATTTAATAATTCTTTCCAGCACTGGTGCAGGTGATAGTAGGGATCCATTTTTTTTTTTTTTTTTTTTTATCTATTAGTAGGGATCCACTTTTAATTATTTGATATGTGGACTTAGTGTTAAATAGTCGAGTGATTCGACAAGTTTTTTAAATGGTCATTGATTTATTTTTTAAATAAATTATCAAATATAATATTGCATTTTTTACTTGTTTATTATATTTTAAATAATTTTAAATTCATCTGTTGCTGTCAGTTGAAAAAGAGAAGATTTCTAAATTAGAATCTAACTCATTTCAAAATTAAAATCCAACTCATTCCATCTATGTAAAATCTCATTTCAATGTAAAATCTCATTTCAGATAAGAATTTAACCTATTTAAATTCTTGCAAAATATACATTATTCTTCTTATTTTAATTTATGATAGAAATTGTAAATTTTATGGTATAAACCATGAAAATATGTATACATTTGAGTATAAATTGTGATTATTACTTTAAATTTCTATAAATTTGAGGTAGTTTAATTGAAAAACCAATTTAACACATACCTATAATATGTTAAGATTAGGAATGTTAACAGCAGTGTTATTAAAATCGGACCGGTCAGGCCGGTTCGATCGAAAAATCGGCAACCCGGTGTCCAAACAGGTTCGGTTCTCTTAATTTAACCGCCCAACAATCGAACCGTTTACGACCCGAAAAAACAGTTAGTTTTTTTAGTAACCCGGTGACTCGGCCGAGTTATTACATAATGAAAATTTTCAATTTTTTATTATCATATTCTACCCAAAAAATGCATCAATTACTTCTCCACTCTATTAATGACATGCTAATGCAATGAAGTACAATAATTTATGTTATTTTTTACAAGAATTAGTTGATGTTACTAGTAGTGTCGTACTTATTTTGCTAAATATATTTTTAATAGTGATGATTTAAAAAAAATAGACTTATCGGATCGACATTAATTGACACACCGGTTGAACCAACAACACGGTGACTCGCCTCCTTGTTCAAGTCAATATTCGGGCCATGTAGGATAACTATGGTTAACAAAACTGTGGTCTGTTAACCGACCTATGGTTTGTTAACAGACATTATTAATAAGAATAAGTCTTTTAGTAGAAGAGGTTTTTTCAACTTAATTGTATAAGTTGGGTGCTTTTCCGATTTAGCTTATTTGACGCGGCATTTTAGCCAAAGCGGCCTATTTGATATATTGGGGGTGATATGTAGTATTACTCCATTGAATAACAATATGTAAGAGAGAAATGAGTAAAACTAATATAGAGTCGATACTGAGATTTTGAATGCTCTATGTGAATTATAAAAAAGTATCCATGCTTTCTTTAATTCGCTACTTGATGAATAAAAATTTTACCTTCTAAAAAAATAATTATATTTGCAATGCCCCTATTATAAGGCTATGTACGGTCATACAACTCACATCCACAGGGCCAACCCTGATGCCATACGGAACTATGAATGTTTAACATTAGACTGCGTAACAATTGAATGATAGGTTCAATAAAATAAATTTTATATTTTTATATTTTATTGAATTCATCATATAATGTCATTGCTAAACACCATTTGGATTATATATCATTATTCGAAAATAAAATAAAATAAAATATTCAAAATTGTACATATATTGAACTTTTTAAAGAAGATTTAAATTAGTGAATCCCAAAATTGGGATGCTAAAAAATAGTTCAATATCATTATGTGATAAGGTCGTATATGAGAAGTAATTAATATAATCAATCAATTGCAATCACCAAAATTTTAATATTCCAAGCCGGTTGAGGACCGTATATTTTGTCCATGTCAATAATTATAGTGGGCCACAACATTAACTACCGTGGGATTTGACCATTGTCACTCATTTCACGTGGTTCATTGATTAATTTGATTAAGCTCCCTTATTAAATGAATTTGGAATTGATTGAACATGATTAAACAATAAAATATTAAATATACAATTTTTATTTATTTTTATATTTTACGAGAATTCTGTAAGTTCATTCTTCTTTTTCATTAATTCTGGGAACTAATCGAGGAAAATTATATACGAGAACTCTACTTGTTAATTCAATTGCGCATAAGTTTTTAGGTCTTTAAATATAAATTTTTAATTATAATTAAATAATTAGAGAACTCAATATCACCATGCTAGATTATCAAGAATAGGTATTGAAAAAAAAATACATGAATCTATCGCGTTGAAATTAAGAAGATTATGATCTTCTTTAGCCAAATCTCTTCAGTACTCAACGAGATCTCGTTCCAAGACGATAATAGAAGAAAAAAGCTATAAGCTAATTAATGATTTGACCTTGAAGACCAAACCATATGATATTCCTTATATACTAGCTAATTATATTCCCATCAACTCTAATTAGACTAGTATTAAGTCTTTACACATTACAGGGTCCATACCAGTATATGTTTCTAGAGCACAAATAATTGATCACTTGTATAGCCTTATTAAATTAGATAGCTTATAATATAATTGTATATTAAATATGTAGCCCACATAAGAAATAAATTCCAACAATCTCCAACTTGGACTATATACGTTATTCGAAACAATTATATCATATAACTTTATGTGTACACAAAAATACTATCTTGCCTCGAAACATTTCTTTAGTTATAATCTAGTCCATCTACTGTGTTAGCTTAAGATCAAATCGGCTTTTGTTACACACATATTGGTAACTGACCCATCAATGGTCACCACACTAACATATTCAATGACATAGATCAAGTATGGATGTGTAGCATGAAAATCACATGCAATGTGATCTGAAACATGTCTATTTCTAACTAGTCCAACTTTATTATTTAGTGAGATCATACCAAAGATTTCCAATCTTAATGTTAAACCACAAAAGAAAAGACCAAATTCAGAGATTTGTAACAACTAATATATTTTATTCTGCAGAAAATAATCACAAAGTATGTCTACTACTGAAAAGCGTCAAAATACATATTCCCACTAAACCAACACATCGTAAAACAATAATACACTCATATGAGATGTATGCTCGTGAAATACCTTGAGCGGTAAACCCTTGGTGAGCGGATCCGTAATCATGGAGTTTGTACCAATATGCTCTATTGATACTTTACTACTTTGAACTGTCTCTTTAATAACAAGAAACTTGATGTCTATGTGCTTCAACTTCGTATAGCTTCTATTGTTGTTGGAATATAGCACAACCGATTTATTGTCATAATATATCTTCAATGGTCTTTCAATACCATCCACAATACGCAGTCTAGTGACAAAGTTTCGCAACTATATCCCATGATTATATGTCTTATAACATGCTATGAACTCAGCTGCCATTGTAGATGGAGTTATGAGCATCTGTTTAACACTCTTATAAGAAATAGCTCTTCCAACCAGTAAATAAATATTGCCCGATATGGATCTTTTACTGTCTTGGCATCCAGTAAAATCGGAATCAGAATACCCAACTATCTCCAAATGATCTGACTTCCGATAGGTGACCATGAAATCTTTTGTTCTCTTAAAGTAGCGCATAACCATTTTGGCTGCTTTCCAATGATCCATCCCAGGGTTACTCAGATATTTGCCTAATAATCCCACTATGAACGCTATATCCGGACGCGTACATACTTTAACATACATAAGACTCCCTATAGCTGATGCATAATGAATCTTTTGCATTTATTTCACCTCAACCTCATTCTTGGGACATTGACTGAGGCTAGACTTGTCTCCTTTAGAATGGGCTTATATCCAGATCCACAATCTTTCATGCCGAATCTTCTAAGTACTCTTTCGATATAGCTCTCTGTGATAACCCAAGGATATCTCGAGAGCGATCTCGATGTATGTATGCCTAATATAAAAGAGGCGTCCCCAAGATCTTTCATCTCAAAATTCTTAGTATATCAATAAGCCTATTTCGCTGTTAGCTAGCAGTATATCATCGACATATAATACCATGAAGATATATTTACTCTCATTAAACTTATAGTACACACAATCATCAACTACATTTATCTCAAATCCAAATGAGATAATGACTTGATGAAATTTGTGATACCATTGACGGAAAGCTTGCTTGAAACCATAGATATATTTCTTTAGTTTGTATACCATTTTCTTTAGATCGCCGCTAAAGTTTTTTGGTTGTACCATATATATCGTTTCGTTAATATTACCATTGAGAAACGCAATCTTTACATCTAACTAATGTAACTCCAAATCAAAATGAGCTACAAGTACCATTATGGTCCTAAAAGAGTTTTTCGATGAAACTGGATAGAAAGTCTCTTTATAATCAATGCCTTCTTTCTGAGTGAAACCATTGGCAACAAGATGAGCCTTATATTTCTCAACATTTCCTTTTGAATCTCTATTGGTCTTAAATATCCATTTGCAACCAATGGGCTTCGCACCTTCAAGCAATTTGATGAGATCCCAAACGTCATTGTCTTTTATAGATATCTCATCTTCTATGGTATCAATCCACTTTTGAGAATTAGAACTTTGTTTGGCTTGATGAAAGTTGATTGGATCATCTTTTACCACTCTTATGTCAACCTCATGTTCTTGGAGAAACATGATATAGTTGTCCGGAATTGTACTTTTCCTTTCTCTAGAGGATCTTTTCAATGGCATTTGTTCTTAAAGTTGTTGAGCTTGCTCATCAGGAGCAACTCCTTCATTTTGGAAAGGGAGCTCCTCAACATTGTCTGGATAATCTAGATTCGCATCTTGAACATTGTCAGAAATTGGAGTCTGATCATTGTCACGCACAACAGTTGGAAGAGAAACAAATTCTTCTTCAAAGACAATGTCCCTAATCTTATCTCCATTTCCAAACTCAACATCCTCAAGAAATTTTGCATTTCCCATTTCGAAAAAACGATCTAGTTAATAGATCATAGAATTTATAACCCCTTGACCATTCAGGGTACCCAACAAAGTAACAGCGTACGGCTCTTGTGTCCAATTTCTTTTCATTTAGACTGTAAGGTCTTGCCTCAACTGGATTACTCCAAATATGCAAGTGCCTAATACTAGGATTCTTACTTGTCCAAAGTTCATAAGGGATTCTTACTTGGTCATGCATTCTTCTTCTTTTTTGTTGCTTCCTTGGTGCTGGTGGTCCATGTTGATGTGTTCTTGCAACTACGCACATAAATGACATCCCACAATTCATAACCAACAACAATTGAACAAAAAATATGTTATCTTCTTTCACAATTCTACATTAGTGATAATTCATGCATTCTTCTTCTTTTTTGCTGTTTCCTTGATGCTGGTGGTCCCTGTTGAAGTGTTCTTGCAACCACGCAAATAATTGATACCACATGATTCACAACCAACAACAATTAAACAAAAAGTATGTTATCTTTTTCCACAAATCTACAGTTGTGATAATTCATGCCTTTTTCTTATTCTTTGCTACAATATGTTATCTTTTTCCACAAAAAGTATGTTATCTTCTTCCACAATAATTTTTAGGTAGTTTGCCTAAAATGTCCTCGTTTTACAAAGAGAAAATGTGTGATGGAAATCCATTTAACGGCTATTTTTGACGGATTCTGTGAATGGGGACATTATGTGAGAATAAATGGAAGAATGAGGATGATATTTGCTAGACAAATTGAATGATGATGAAATCATTACAAACTTGAAAGAATGGGGACCATTAGTGTAATTAACCCTATAAATAATGACAGCTGTTATATGTTACAATGACAGCTATTATATGTTACGATGACAGCTGATATATGTTGTATGCCAATAGTAGCACGTCCTAGCATGCCCGCCTCAACGATTTGCCAGCCTCACCGACTCGCCCGTCCTGATGGTCTCATAACTCGCCTCTTACGGGTGAATAGCAATAAATCAACTGTCGTTAGGTTAGCCAGACAAGTGATCTACAGAATGACAGTTACCATTAGCGATTGGAAAGATGTAACGTCCCTTATTAACTCCTATTAATGAGGGAGATAAGAATACACATGTCATTAAAGACTATTAAAGGCCGTAAGTGCAGGCCACCCATATAAATAGAGGTTAATCCTTCAGGTAAAAACCAACTCTCATATACTCTATATTATTATTCTATATATCTGGTTTTAATCATATACTGATTATCATACTGGAGTGGACATGGATGAAAGATGTCCCGCAACTTTTTGCAGGTCTTTACCACTGTCATCGTCATGCTCGGATGAGAAAAAAAATATTTATCATCATTTGGCGCCGTCTGTGGAAAATCGCACTAAAAGTCATGGCTCGAACTAGAAGAGCTAGGAATGTAACCACCCCCAGCCCTTATCGGGAATGTTGATACAGAGTCCAACGCCACCACTAACTACTCACAGCAAGAGTTTTCCCTTGCCGCTCAACTAGCAGAAGCGCAAGTGGCAACTTTGGCGGCTCAACTCTAGAATCGAAACACTGTGGTGTCTCAACCGTCTCAAGCTCATAGTCTTCCACCGGTAGGATCATTACCTCCAGGGGCTTCGCCCCAGGCTCCTAGTATTCCACCGGTAGGACCATCATCGCTAGGGGCTCTACCCCAGGCTCCTAGTCTTCCATCGGTGAGATCGTTACTAATTGGTGCTCCGCTCCAAGCTCCTAACTTTCTAACAATGAAAAAACTGCCAATAGTGGCTCCGCCACTGGTCCCAGGTTCTTTGGCTCCATCATTTGCACCAAACATTCATTCATTGACGTCTGGCCCAAATCTAATCTGGAGACAACCGTCATGAGTAGCTCCGCCTACGCTAGGTGAGACATCAATGTTAGGCCTTGAGCAACGGTTAGAAGACATGATGGGTTGAAAAATAGCAAAGGCTATATCTAAGAAAAATAGCAAGCAACAATCTATGATATTGGAAGACGGTCTTTTTTCTCCAGAAGTGATGACTGTTTCTTTGTTACGAGACTTCGAACAGCCAAAGATAGAGAAGTATGATTGGTCCTCTGACCCTGTTGATCACCTTAGGGACACTGTTGATTTTATGAGATTATGTGTCACCTCAGAAGCTATTATGTGCAGGGCCTTCCCGCCAACACTTAGGCAGGAAGCAATGGACTGGGTGGCAACCCTTCCCTCAAAAACCTTCTGCATGTTTGATGATTTTTCTAAGCAGTTTGCTGCATACTTTACCAGTAGCAAGAGGGCTAAGAAGACAGCTATTGGACTAATGTAATTGAAGTAGGACAAAGACGAGCTACTAAAAGATTTCATTGCTCGGCTCAATAGGGCAACACTGGGAATCAAAGATCTGTAGATGTATGTTGTAGTCATTGCCATGATGAGTGGAACTTGAAGTCGCCTTTTCAAGATGTTATTCTCCAAAAACCCGCTAGATACGATGCATGAGTTACTGAGGAGATGAGATAAGTATATGGATGCTAAGGAAGCATATTTCATTACCAAATGTATGAAAGATCGAAATGAACATGAGTCTAACAAAAGGAAGACTCGGGATGAGCCCGAACCTCGAGATGACAAAGGCAAACAGAAAATAAGCCATATGAGTCGGATAAATGATGAGGGTACCAAGGAAGGATCAGGCTAGTTAGAAGGTACTGATGCACCTACTGGACCCGACCTGTGGCAACTTCTTATTTTTACTACATTCTTTATTAAGTGTAAGTCATGCGACACAAACATTCTCAACTACTGCAATGGTCAAACGAGGCGTCAAGCCTTGATTTAAAAAATTAAGGAGAGGCGATGAGCCTCATAAAAAAAAAACAAGGCAACACAGTGTGCCTCTGTCTGAAAAACAAAACAAGGCAATGAGCCCCTGTTTAAAAATCAAGGCGATGAGCCTTAGTTTAAAAACAAGGCGATTAGCCTTTATTTAAAAATCAAGGTGATTAGCCTCTGTCTGAAAACCAATGTGATTAGCCTATGTTTAAAAATCAAGGCGATTAACCTCTGTCTGAAAAATAAGGTGATGAGTGTTTGTCTGAAAATTTTAGAGAGGAGCAGGTACGATAGATTATTTCTACTTTCTATTAACGATAGTCTATGTAAAGCAGATGGACTTATGATAATAGAAATAATGACAACTGCTATATATTACAATGACAGCTGCTATGATAATATAAACAATGACAACTGCTATATGTTACGATGACAACAGTGGCACGTCCTAGAACACCTGCCTCAACGATTTACTTGCTTCACTGACTCGCTTAACCCGATGGTCTCATTGCTCGTCTCTGACAGGTGGATAACAATAAACCAACTGTCATTGAGTTAGTCAGATAGGCGACCCACAGAATGACAGTAACCAGGCGATTGGAAAGATGTAACGTCATTAACTCCTATTAATGAGGGAGATGAAGAGACACTTGTCATTAAATGCCATTAAAGGCTGTAGCTGCAGGCCACCCATATAAATAGAGTCTAACCCCCCAGATAAAAACCAACTCTCATGTACTTCATATTATTATTTTGTATATCTAGTTTTAATCATATACTGATTATTACACCAGAGTGAACACGAGAGAAAGAAGCGTTACCACCTTTTGCAGGTCTCTACCACTGTAGCCGCCGTGCTCGGAGGAGGAGAAAAATATTTATCATCATGGGTTTTGTAGAATGTGTGGATAAAAATTATAGGTTCTACGAAAATGTATAGGTTTGACCAACTTATTAATACTTATAAATACTAACAAACATATTATTAATGGTGGGATAGAATATGGAATCAACTAGAAGATGCCAATCCTACCGATGGGTAATGATCTATGGCAACATGACACGTGTCATGTGACTTTTATAATTCCTCCCCACTATGGAAAGGAAATCATTACCCTCCTATCGATTCCCACGGTCACAACAGCAAATGTGTCAGCAATCTATTAAATATGGATTATCGTTTACAAGAGTCGCTTCCCTTTAAAACAACAACTCTTCATATTGCTCAGTTGATTCTCAATTTTGTATTTATATCACATCGAGTCCAAACACATTGTCTAGTACAATATACCATCTAGATTAAATTGATTTACGAGAACCTTTTTATTTCATTCGATTTTACACGTATGACTTACCCTTAAGTTAGGAAATTAATGGGTTGGATACTATGTGGCCAAATTTAGGTCGCGGAGACAAATTATATTAAAGTTGAATTATATATAGGAATTAAAGTTTAACTAGATTCAATTTTTACTTCAAAATTTCGGCTGGCATTCACTATAAGAAATGAATAAAAACAATAGTGGTTGGAGAATGATTCATGCATTTAACTACAAGAAGAAAAAGACAAGTAATTAATTAAACTAGCTTTAAAAAGACAGACATATACAAATTTAAGTCCTTGTACTAATTATTTGTATGTTGTCACCAACTCATGCAATATTTGTTGTCCATACCCAATTCTCACTTGTAACGTGGACACATATGACAATAAAGCTCTTAGAATTTGCATGTAAAATTGATCAACCCTAGTCAGCATATAGACTTAATTTAATCCTTTTGATGTGTGCGTATGTTCGTTTAACTACAAAATAAGATACATTAATTGCGAGGGTAAAAATTAAAATACTATTAAAATATAGACTTAATTTTTAAGTTTCCACTTAGATCAATTGAGAAGGTTAAGGATACCCGTACCATATAAATTGAAAATACAAATGAGAGGTTGGAGACGTGCATGTCTTACGTCTAAGTGTACGTACATAACATGTCAATGTTTAATAATTTTTTAGCGATATTTATCTTTAAGAAAGTGAATAAACACCTGCAACTCTAAAGGGCCAATCCAATTTAACTGTAGGACTAATAATTAATTAAAAATGTTCAATTATGGTATTGTTGCAGCTGCTGCCTAAATTTTATGTTTAACTAGCAAATTTTACATGTGGATTATATGTAACTATAAAATTAAAAGGAAAATTTGATGCTTTGAGCCTTTAACAATTTTAATTTTAATTTGATCATTCAATAAATGATAATCTAATTGTATAGATGAAATAAACTCGCACTTATATCAATATTAGATTTATTTCACTAGATTCTTAAAGGATTATGTTGAGGAGAAACGTGTGTGCCACCAGAATTGTTATAAGTTGTTACTTGTAAACACGTTTTCTATTAATGGAATGAAAGCATAAGATGGAGACACGTAGAGTCTTACCAACACTAGGATGAAGTCCTTTTGGCTTCCCTCATATGTTTCATTCACAAAAGCTTCTTCACTTTTCTTGTTAGACTTTTGGGTTTTTCTTTAGAAAAACGATACTCTCTTTTGCTCTCAAAATCTAAAATCTTCATCTCCTTCTTCTTTTTCTTTTGTTTCTTCATCAGTTGATGATTCTTGGTAATAGCTAGAGAACATATGGTTCTTAATTCTTAGTTGTCGAATCAAACAAATGAAGTTTTTGAAGTTCTTGTGTAAACAGTAACTGATGGTTGATTTAGATGATTTCTTGAGAATTAAACATTAGTGGTTTACTGAAAGTTTGTAATACTCAATATTGATGTACATTTGTTGCCGGTTGGTTGATTAATTGAGGTTTGGAGCATATTCCACATTGTTGATGTTCAACAGAGGATGTAGATGTTAGAGTTGGTTATCGAACCTCTGAAGCTTATGTCGAAACAAATTTTGTGTTACTTACGCTTTTTTGTATGTTATTACTTAGATCTGTTGAATATTTAATCTTCTTTGATGTTACTGATAGATTTTGGGCCTTTCAGATTATAATTAATTCAACATAAAAATTAAACAATCTAATCAACATTAAATCGTAAAATGTCCATTCGAAACTCGACTTCAACTATAATTGAGCTAAAATGTCTTTTATTATACCAATACGAGTTTGAATAACTTAAAGATTGAATCAAATTGCAACATCAATGGCTCCTGAAATTTAACTTAAAGAAGTCGCAACTTATAGCACAAATGGTTACTCAGTAAGCATTTTCATCTATTTATGAGGCAACAAAGAAACAAATTATATGAAAAAAAAAAAAATAATAAGACATTTAAATTTACAATACTAAAATTTTGATGCTAAGTGATTATTGATGTAAAATCAAAATCATTGACAATGTGGGACCAAGAATTAAAAGATTGTCTTCAATTGGTCCACCTATTATTGTTTCAATCAATCATGCAATTAATGAAGAAAAACTTTCCTAAAATACAAGGACACCATTTATTAGTAGTTTTGCAACTCGCCAAATTTCTTTATATATCTTCCAACATGAAATTTATAAATCAGGCTATGAGTATGAGATTTTGATTTTTCTGGTTTGTATTTCTCCTCTTTTGTTAATACTTCTACCTTTGTGGTGGTCCAACTTACCTAACTATTAATAAATTGTGCAATATACATTAAATTACATGACTATCGTACACGCAATAAAAACAAGGCCGCTTTAGTTAAAAGGACATGTCAAGTATTGTGTATGAGAAAAGAACTTAACTTATAAAATTTAAGTTAATATACATCTTTTATAAAAAAAAAAGACTTAAATACTAGCGATGGCAATGAGCCGAATCGGGCCGATTTGACCGCACGTGATTTTTTTTTTTAATTTGCGTTCAAAATTAAAAAAGTGGAGTGACGAGCCATTAACCAGAGCTTCTATATTTGTGAATCCACGAGCCACATAGACTAATTCACGGACCGGCCCATGATTTTCAAGGGTCGAGTAAGCTCAACCATAATGGGCCGAGCTTTGACAGACCCGGCCAATGGACGACCTAGTCCAATTGCCAACCCTATTAAATACCATCGTTAGTAAC
This sequence comes from Forsythia viridissima, assembly GCA_030279155.1. Taxonomy (NCBI): domain Eukaryota; kingdom Viridiplantae; phylum Streptophyta; class Magnoliopsida; order Lamiales; family Oleaceae; genus Forsythia; species Forsythia viridissima. The sequence goes on along the minus strand of CM059033.1, from coordinate 71,416,977 downwards.
CGACCTAATCGACCCTTAACAGACATGGTGGGTTAAGGCAATTTACACCTACATGAGTTATCTCCTACTCCAGTGAGCAAATGTTATCTTACCCACATCCAATACGTCACTTGTCTATTTGATGAATTGTTTAGTTATGTGGACAATTCATCCAATGAACAAGATAACACTTGCCTACCGGAAGTAGGAGATCACCCATCTTTACACCTATTAAACTGATTTTTCAATTAACACACTTTAAATGCACTCAAATTTAATCAAATTTAAAAAAATAATAATTATTCATACTCAAATGTATACATATTTTCATGATTTATACCATAAAATCTACAATTTTTACTATAAATTTAAAAAAAAAAAAAAACCACACATTTTAGAAGAATTGAGATGTTAAATTTCTTTGCAAAATAGTAGAATTTGAAATCACATACCTTTTTACACGTATAAGTAGGATAGAGAATTTGAAATCGTTTGAAATAAAATAAGTGCATAAGAAAAAACAGAGATATATTTGATAATTTGTTTGTAAAAATAAGTAAACGATCATTTAGACAAAGATGTCGAATCACTCGACTATTTAACACCATTTCCACATGAAAACAAACGACCAGACATATTTTCTTTGGAACCAATTTGATTAATTATCTAGAATCATTAGTTTGCATATAATTATGATACTCTTAATGTGATATGCTTGTTTCGTGTATTTATTAAATATTTAAAAACATTTAAAATAAAATCAACTCATGATACAGGATGGGCAGACAAAGAAAATTGCCAGAACATGTGGGTATAAAATAATTAGAATGATATAGATCAACGTGATACGCATTGTTGTAATCATACTTTATTAAGTTAAAAGATATTATTTATTAATTAATATTTGTGTCGAGGTGTTGAAAAGCACGTTGACTAAATCATCCGGTGGTTGAAGACCAACAAGACATGAAATGAAAGTGCTTGAATTATATAAATAAATTATGGTGTAAAAGAATTAGGATTAAATCTCGTTATTATTCATTTGTAAAACATGTACATAAAAATATAAATTCAAAACTTTATGTAAAAGAACGTGTTAAAAACAAATTTTAAAAAAATACTTGCAGTCTATTTTTAACAGTTTAATCTTTTAAATAAAATTGTAACTATGAGTAACAGAAAGAATTTGTTGCATAAGCAAAATAAATAGTGTATTTTTAAAAAAATCATATTTAATATAATCTGTCAAACTGATATGACAAAAAAAAAAAAAAAAAAAAAAAGCAATGTGAAGAACTCTGTCTAGATTTAGAAGCTCTGGTAAAAAGAGTAGTTCAAAAATATTTATATTTTCTATGAATTTTTTTTTTGTAAAAAATAAATAAAATCCATTGAAAACTAATTTTGAGTTTGATTATCTATTTATTATATATTAATAGTACTACATAGAGAACAAGTATTTAAACTTGCACGCAATTAAATGGCAATTTATAAATTCTCGTCACTATTTAATTAATATGTGTATGTTTGAGTCCAAATTTAACAGTAAGAGCATCTCTAATGCTACACTTTCTAAAAAAATCTATGTTGCAAGAGAGAGAGGAGAAATGAGAAGGGACAGTGAGGAAAGATAAGGAAAAATATATGAGAGAGATAGACGCAATTTAATTTAAAAAAAAAAAGGTGGAAGGTGTCTAACATGATGTCTAAAACTAAATGGTCTGATGGACGGCTTTGTACATTAAATACTGCCACATTAATTTTGTCTCATTCACCTCATCGCAACATCAGCTGGATATTGTTGCATTGGAGATGCTCTGAATCTTGTCAATTAAGTACACGTTTGGTGTAGTTTATAAATTGGTTTATTTAACCAAAAAAATTGTCTTCACAATATGACATTGTAGACCATTGTTGGTCAAATAAATTGTTTTTAGTTGAGAACTAATTGATAATCTATATTAAACATGACAAGGAGTACTGAGTACTCAAAGAGAACTAGTAATAAAGTTGTAGATGCTCTGAGAAGAACAACAAGATGAGGTGGGTGTTACGAGATTTTTTAAATATTTGTATAAAAGAAAAATGTAATAAATTTAAAACGCCAAAATCAGTGAGGAAATATACAATTTACGAAGGCTTGGGAAACAGTAGCAACGTGGGAAATCATGAGAAAAATATATGGACAAGATCGGATCTAACATTTGTTAAAGGTGTCTGCTTCAACTTGGAGTAATAGCCGGCAGATATTTGGAGGTATGCACTCAAATTATGTGATAAATAATTCACTATTTGCGTTGTGCTCGTCATCTACGTCAATTATTTCTAAATTTATAAAAACGTGTAAACAATTAAAATCTTATATGTCATTATTAATTTTTATCGTTGTTGATATAGACAGCGTTGATTAATACGTCATGTGAGACATCTAATCTTTTTCCATTAATTAAAGTCATACTTCTCAAACGCATTTTTCAATTTTTATAGAAATTAGACGTATTTTAGTCTAATGTCTTGTAGTACTTAAATTGTAATTTCAACTAGTTAACATGGTCAAACATATTTTTTATCTACACATTTTATATAATCCACAACTTACAATTTACTTTTTATCAATATTCTAAAAAGCGTAAAGCGTGACTAAGTATGAAAGACCAGATTCAAGATTTTCATGTCTATGCGAAAACTAGATAAGGGCAAAGCGATGACGAAACGTGAGGCGTGGAAGATGCGTCTCATGCCTAAGCAAAACTTAGACGAACTTTTTAAAACAGTATTTTTTATTTACAAATTTACCCACAATTTATAATAAAAATATTTGAAAAATAATATCAGCACTCACCAAAGATACTAAAGTATAATAGGGGTAAAAAAGAGTTTTTAATTTTAAAGTCATGGAGTACTATTTGTATTGACGGTGAAATTTAGATAACAAGTAAAATTTTAATTTGACAAAGTGCAGTGGAGTAATCATTGATATAACTGTTACAAACTTGAACGGTGATTGTTCAAATTGACTCAATTATAAAATGTGACCATTCTCGTGGCTTATGAAGAAGCACGAGGCATCACCTTGTGTCTGCTGTGCTCTCTCTCTCTCTCTCTCTCTCTCTCTCTCTCTCTAAGAAAGAAAGGGAAGGGAAAAATGGGAAGATCACCTTGTTGCTCTAAAGTAGGGTTGAGGAGAGGACCATGGTCAACCAAAGAAGACACCTTGCTAACAAATTACATTGAACAACATGGTGAAGGCCAATGGAGATCTCTCCCCAAGAAAGCTGGTATATATGTATTTTCTTTATATTTCTTGCTACTATTTCTTCATTTTAATTTTTGATTTTCTAATTATTTTTGAAATTAATTTATAGGGTTGTTGAGATGTGGGAAGAGTTGCAGATTGAGATGGATGAACTATTTGAGACCAGGAATTAAGAGAGGAAACATTGACCCTGATGAAGAAGACCTAATAATAAGACTCCATTCCCTTCTGGGAAATCGCTGGTCACTCATCGCAGGAAGATTACCCGGTCGAACTGACAATGAGATCAAGAATTACTGGAATACACATCTCCTCAAGAAGCTCAAAACTGCAGGAATCCAACCCAAAGATTGCCCAAAACAACAAAAAGAGCCCAAATCCAAGAAATCCACAGTTTCAGAACCCAATGCCAAGCCGAAGAAGAAGCAAAAAGAGAAAATCAACCAAGAACAAGAACAAGAACAAGAAGAACTTCCCAAGACTACAGTTTATCTGCCCAAACCCATAAGGGTTTCTTCAGTTTTTTCAAGAAGCAATAGCGTTGACAGTTTATTCAGTGGCTCATCATCCAATGAATGTGATGTGGGAAAAAATGCTACACTTGATGGAACGGCGTCGTATTTGGACTGGCCTTTGTTTGAGCTTGAGGATGCAAATTATGGAGTTTGTGGGGAGTCATCACATCAAGAATTTGACTTTCTTGATGGATTTGATATGTCACTCCCCCATTCAGAGTCTTCAAACATGCTAGTCCTAGAACAAGTCTATGATGAATATTTACAGCTTCTTTAGGGAATAAATTTGTCTATCATTTTTTAATTATTAGTTACTATGTTCATTTTTCTATTTTTTAGTAAAGATTAAGCTCTAGAGTATTCCATTAACGTTTTTGCGGGTCTTCAAGTGGGGAATTTTTTTTTTTTTTTTTTTTTTTTAATTTCCCGGGAAGATTTAAAAATAAATAAGCTAGAATTCGACTTGTTAGTAAGGGCACTACTTGTATATTAAAAAACAAAATACAATAATGTGATAATTCCAAGAAAATCTCAACTTTTTTCTTAAGTCCCGATCGACTATTTGGTATTACATTCAAGTCTTTTTGGAGGAAAAGATTTTTTTATCATTTTTTCTTTCCATATAACTTTAGCCGTTTGAAAAAACTTGCTCTATATTTAAAATAAACAAGTACTTAATTGATTGGAATTGACTCGAGTGGAGCGGATCGATCTGATTATTTTTAAGTTTAAATCGAGTACTGGGTATTAGAACTTAGAACCTGACATTTATGGTCCGATTATCAGTTCTAGATTCAAAATCGAACATAAATCCAATCTGATTTATTGCTGTTTTATGAATAAATTAAAGTTTGGAAGTTTTGATTTTTAAGATTGTGTTGTTTCAAACCAAAAAAAAAATGTAAATACTCATAAGAAATATGACAAAAAACTTTAATTATGGAACCGATTATTCTATTTACAAGATACAAAATAATTATCAGTTCGATTTGATTCTCTTCGAAATCAAATTGAACCAAACCGCACCGCACTGCACTGCACCCACGGCCAACCTCTATGCACAATTAAGCATAACTGATATTTTAAAATAACATACTCAAAAAAAAATTAAAATTAAATAAATGTAAACTCTTCTTAATATTTTAAATTTTTAAACGAGACAATTAAACATGTGTCTATAAATATTTGCTCCACATTCAAGCCCCCAACATTTATTTCAAACAATTTCCATCAGAAAAAATATGAATACGCCAAAACTTAAAAGTTGTGGACATATTAACATCTCTTTCAAATGCCAATAATTTGTAAAAAGCGTGTTAAAGTTTTTGTTAAAGAATTTTAAAAAGTTGAAATTGACACCAGAAAAACGTGCTTCTGATTATTTTTGCTTTTATAATTATAAGAAAAAAATGAAATAATAGTACAGACAGTGAGAACTGACTACTGAGTAAGTACCCACCATCAATTTATACGAAGAGTTTCGTCCGTTACTTTTCCAAGCTGCTAGGGAGAAAATGCATGGAGGGTCCCAACCCCCTGAACAACAACAATCACGATTCATGCATTTAGGGCATATTTGGTAGTGCTAAAATTATTTTTTAAATGTTAAAATTATAAGTTATTGATGAATGTGTAAATAAAAAATAGATTGTGTGTTGTGAGTCCTATAAAATGTGTGGATAAAAAATATGTTTGACTAATTTGACCAATTAAATTTATAATTTAAACTACTCCAAATATGTACTTATATTGTCTCCATATTTTTACAAGAATCGTTTTAAAATACTAATTTTAAAATTCAACTGTTGGATTAAATATAATTATAAATAAATATTTTACATTTATTCTCATATTCTCATGTATAATAATAATAATAATAATGTCAACTAGCATAATTATTATATATTTTTAAATTGAATTACTACCAATAATTAAATATAGACAAGATCTGCTATTAATGGTACGGTCCCTTCCTCCAGCCATCAAGATTTCAAAATCCCAACTTGGCTCAACCTGTTATGATCATCATTTTCCAGATGACAAAAATGATCAAAATATCAATGGTGATTTTTAATACAAGCGAGTCGGGTGGAATTGGGGGGGACCGATTTATAGTTCGGTCCTGCTCAGAAAAAAAATTATATTTTTTAGTATAAAAAAAAATATTTGGTAATAACTCGATCTTGAAGTGTAAAATTTTTTTTTCAACTAGAGTCCGTTCTCCAAATTTTTTTAGTTCTGCTCTTGATTATAATTAATTTTATATACGCGACAAAATCTTTTAATATGAATGTTACAATCATAAGCAATTTTCAAGTGACTTAAAATTTTAAACCACTTAGTGCTTGTTCGACTGTCATTTTTTCCAAAAAAAATTTATTTTTTTACTTATAATTTTTAACTTTTTAATCCTTTTTACACAACTAAAAAATTTAAAAAGTTCAAAAATAACCAAAAAAACTCATTTTTCTTAAAAAAAAACTCTACCGAACAAGTCCTTAATGTTCAACTTTAAATTAAGGGTAAATAGCACAAAACGTCCCTACGTATTGGCCTTATTGTGGAAAACGTCCCTACCTTCTAAATTTTGGCATTTTCACCCTTACCTACTGGATTTCCTGCGCAAAACGTCATTCAGTCCAAAAATCAAGGGGTAAATTAGTTCAACCACTTTTTCCACATATATATTACTTCTTTTAAAATTGGGGGGCTTTTCATGCAATTTCCAAAATTGCACAACAAGCCCCCATCTCCAAATCTGCCAAAACAACGCAGGCTGAAAGTGGAAACAGCAAGCTTGAAGCTGAAAGTGGAAACAGCAAGCTTGAAGCTGAAAGTGACGCCCCAGCCATGATTATATGTTTTTGAGATTTGTAAATTGAGCTTTAGTTTTAGTGATGCAACCCAGTTCTTAGTAAGACTAAACCATTCCAATTCAATGTTGTTACATTTTGAAATGCAAGAATGCGGCATTATAAATCTAAAGGATTTGTTATTTACAAATTAAGCTAAAAATTTATCACATAACACTGAGAAATGAAAAACCAAGAAATTAACTTTATAAAATTATACATGCACGCATTGCAAAACAGCTATATCATCAAAAAGGTACAATCCATTTCACAACAAATTGAAAAAGAAGCACTTAAAGAAGAGAAAATCAAACCACTCATCTGTAGAATTCAGAGTGTTTTGTCCGCTGCACCCACAAAAAAAAAAAACGGTGAGAAAAAATAAATAAGAAAAATCAAGAATGAGTCGGCGCCGTATTGACATCAGCCCATTTCTTCTTTCATCTCAAAATTGAAACCCTAAAATTAAAATCGAGAATCAGTACCTGAGCGGTGTGTACACGAGCAACCTGAGTTTTGCCTACAGATACTTTTGTTCCTGTCTTTGGGATTTGTACGTTTCCACTTTTAAGCTGAAACAGTCCAAGGCGTTTTGGCAGATTTGGAGATGGGGGCTTACTGTGCAATTTTGGAAATTGTATGGAAAGCCCTCCAATTTTTAAAGAAGTAATATATATGTGAAAAAAGTGGTTGGACTAATTTACCCCTTGATTTTTGGATTGAAGGACGTTTTGCGCAAGAAATCCAGTAGGTAAGGGTGAAAATGCCAAAATTTAGAAAGTATGGACGTTTTCCACAATAAGGCCAATAGGTAGGGACGTTTTGTGCTATTTACCCTTAAATTAAAATAAAAGTTTGGTGAGATTCTAACGTCTAATTTAATAATTTTGGCTGTTACTTAATTTTTTCTTATTAAAATCAACCAGCTGTACTAAACTTAGAGGAGGACTAACTGACCAGAAATGACAAATCACATGCAACGTGACGCCAACTTCCAATAAATCTTGGAGGGTGTACCGTGTACCGTGTACGTGTATAAAGACAGGACAATGATGGACATGGACCAGTCCCATGTGATTTTCTGAAAAATTAATGCTTAGGTTTAATTTTTCCTCTGTTTCAGATTTGAAAACAATTCCTCTTCTCCCACGCACCGGGAGCGTACGCTGGTCACGTGAAACATTGCCATTCTATTTTTTCTGAAAGTTGAACCCCAATTTTAAAGATCTCTACCATCTTTGTCACAGGGTTTTACTGAAAGATGTAAATTGCAAGATGTACTTCAGTAGAGTATGATTGAGAACTTATTTTTTAATTGCACAATTCTATTTTCTTTCATTTGGGAGTGGGTAGGTGTTATAAACTGTAATTTAAATTATGTTTAGTCAACACGATTTTATTTTCGAGTGATTTTTATGATTTTATTATAAAAACATACAGCTTTACTTATGCTTTCACCATCAAATTACTTAAACTCGAACTTTTAGGTACATTTTGACAGTTGTTAGTCAATTCTATCAATAAATATCACAACTACTGAGATAAATATAAACGGTAAAGTCTTTTTTTTATCACTCAAGACTAGTTCCACAAATTTATGAAACACCATTTATTTAGACTTTACTTCAAGATGTTCTTGGTCCACTTTCATATTTAAGTGACGCATTGCGTCATGAAGTTTCCCACCCTCAACCATAAAAATTAAAACAAAATTTGATGTTTGTTTGGTAGAGTTTAAAAAAAAAAATTTAAAAATTTTTAAAAAAATTGATAAAAATTGTGAATCCCATAAAATATATGTTTGAAATTAAATTTGAAAATTTGGAATTTTATTTTTGCCATCCTAGGAGCCTCTCTTCCCTCCTTGTTGGTATGTTGGGTATATTTCCTTCGCAGTTCGCATCATCATTCTTTTTTCAGGTTTGTTCGAACTGTATCCTTACTTTTGTCACATATTGGTCCTCCTCACGTGAAAATTTAACACGAATCTTTTCATATGATGCAGTGCACTGGGAGTGGATTTCTAGCACAAGTGCAAAACCATAAGATTCATGCAAACAAAAAATATTCTCAAGTTTTTAAATTACCACTTGTCTCCTCCAAACACATACCAGTGATTTTTTAATCGGAAAATAGATACAAAAATGTTTGAAACATAAAAAAATATTATTCTATAAAAAGAATTAGACATATATTCATACGAAAATTATGTACCATCTGAATCGGACAACATTCTGACACTCATAGGGGTGGGGTCCCTGTATGTGTGGGGCCCACCCCCCTGTGAGAATGGAGATGTTGTCCGATTCAGACAACATACAATCTCTCTAAATCAATAATTTTCAAAATCTTAACAATTTTGTGTTGAGAATTGATTCATTGATTTTACACATAATTTTTATTAAAAAATATCTTCTTTTTATATAAACTATAAAAAAGAAAAAAAAATCATACTAAATTTATATATTTATTTTTCGTCTATGACACAGTACTCAAAAAACCCCTGTATGTGTGGGGCCCACCCCCCTGTGAGAATGGAGATGTTGTCCGATTCAGACAACATACAATCTCTCTAAATCAATAATTTTCAAAATCTTAACAATTTTGTGTTGAGAATTGATTCATTGATTATACACATAATTTTTACTAAAAAATATCTTCTTTTTATATAAACTATAAAAAAGAAAAAAAAAATCATACTAGATTTATATATTTATTTTTCGTCTATGACACAGTACTCAAAAAAGAAGACGTAACATTAATCAATAGTCAACGTTGTGATGAATTTTAACCTAAATTTGTTTCAAATATAAAACACTTTATTTACTCTGATTCTAATGACCACCAGGACATTTGTCCAACAAGTATTGGATGAGTGTAATGGCCCACTTTATACTCATTCAACATTTGTTAGACAAGTGTCCTAGTGGGCATTATAATAATGCACATTGTGGGCATTAGAACAAAACCGACACTTTATTACCTTCACATAATTTAGAATTGTGGAATGTCAATTGCTATTTTTGGAAATTTGTGGAAAGAAGAAGAAATTTAATTTCCTTTTGATGACCATTATATTATCTATACTACATTTAAAAGGGGTTTAAAAGAAGAAACATTTTTAGACAATTATAACCTTACAAAAAATTTAAATTTCATTTTCACCCTAAATTTTATTTTAATATGCAAAATATTATGTTACATTATAGGAAAATTTGCACTTTTGGTTTTTAACATTTGCAGTTTGTTATTAATCTACCATCAACCAATTTTAATAACACCAGATATTCTCAGCCTTTTATTTAATTGTAAATTACGTCCTCGTTCACATATTTTGATGAAATTTTCCTCCTATTTAAATAAAAAAAATAAAAATAAAAAAGTTAAAAACAAAAATAAAATAAAATAAAAATTGTAAATGAAGTCCCTCTAACTTTTAAAAAATACAAAGTAACTTCTTACTCCATCCACCCCAACTCATCCTACTATAGCTACAATATATACATCACCGCCACCACACCACAACCACAACCACAATCGCCACCGCCATCGCCGCCTCCACAAATTCACAATTCATTTTCATTAGAGCAAATCCAAGGATAGTATAATATTGAAATGATTTATTCTCTTCAGCTTCATATAATCAATCTAATCACTCATACAAATGTTGATTGTGTAGGCTACTGATGCACCAATCGCAATCGTGTGGCCCGTCATCCGCTGCTTTGACAACCTGCAGGCCTACAAGCATTTTCTCAAGAACTGCCACGTGATCAGCGATGGCAATGTGGGGACGCTCTGGGAGGTTCACGTAGTCTCCAGCCTACCGGCGGCGTCCAGCACTAAAAGACTCAAAATCTTAGACGATGAGAAACATGTAATGAGTTACAGCGTGGTGGGTGGCGGTCATATACTACACAATTACCACTCCGTCACTACTCTCCATGTTGAGGCTATGGCTGTGGCTGTGGCTGTGGCTGTGGTTATGGTGGGATGAGTTGGGGTGGGTAGACAAATAAGTTATTTTGTACTTTTTAAATGTTATGGGACTTCATTTACAATTTTTTTATTTATTTTTTTGTTGTTTTTTTTTTAATTTTTGTTTATTTAAAGAGGGAGGGAAAATTCTTCAAAATTTGTCAATAGGGACGTGATTTGTAATTAAATGAAAGGTTGGAGATGTTTGGTGCTATAAAAATTGGTTGACGGTAGATTAGTAACAAATTGCAAAGGTTGGAGACCAAAAGTATAAATTACCCTATATTATATTATATCATATCGATACAACAAGTTAATTAAAATTTTCTAAACAAAACTGAAAATGATAACATGCATTTCTTACATCTCTCTCATGAAAAATTATGGCAGACAATTTCTAAAAAAAATAAAAATAAGTGTAATGCATACTTTGGACCATGCAACCCATTGTTTTCCATAAGCCTCTGTTAACCTTTAACACTACAAGTTTGTTTAGGCATAGCAATGGGTTGAGCCGAGCTGGCTATGCCCATAAAATCCGAGCTCGGCTCGTCCTCAAAATACATGATCGGTTTGGCCCACGAGCTCGTGGGCCGAACGGGCCGAGCCGAGTTGCCCACGAGCTCGGCTCGGCCCTCAAATTTTTTTTTTTGTTTTTATTTTTAAAATTTTGAAAATAAAAAAGAAATATAATATCGGGTATCTTTTATGTTAAAAATTAAATATTGAAAACCCTCATCCTTAGAATAAGAGTATTTATAAAAAAAATAATGAAATTTAAAAAAAAAAATAGTGTGACCGTTGGATGATTATCCAACGGTCACTTAATACACGAGCCGAGCCGGCTCGTGGCTCGTGCTTTTGGGCTCGTGGGAGAGCCCACGAGCCGGCTCTTTTTTTGACCGAGCCGAGCTAGCTCGGCCCTCTTTTTTTTTTAAGCTCGGTCCTAGCTCGTGCTTGTCTCTCGACGAGCCCGAGTCCAAGCTGGACCGAGCTTTTACGAGCCGAGCCGGCGAGCCCACGAGCTGACGAGCTTTTTTGCCACCCCTAAATTTGTCCACAATTATTAAATTGTATAATACAAACCATCGTGTATTCAAAAATCTAAAAACCTTCCTCCTCCCAAGATTATTAAATTATATAACACAATCTCATTAATGTACAATAATCTTATAATATTTTACCCTTATATATTCAAAAATTCAAAAACAATTCATCTCCCACCACTATTAAAATATATAACACAATCTCATTAATGTACAATTATTTTATAATAATTTATCCTCCCATATTCAAAAATCCAAAAACATTCCCCTCACATCATTATTAAACTATATAACACAATATCTGAGTTTGACAAGAGATTCAAATCTTATCCGCCATACCTAGAAACATCAAGAACTTTATCACCAATGAAGATCGGACTTCGTTTCAACAACCTTTGTTGACGTTGGAAAATGGTAAGTACTGATTCCAAGCTAACTTAATGTTAAGTATATAGGTCGGCTATGACCGTAGTAAGCGATAGATACGTGAACAAGTATTGAAAGACATGATTGTATAATCTTTATAAGTGTGTTTTTATCTTAGCAATTTGTGTCCGACATGTAGGAAATTTATGTCTCCTATTTATAGGAAGATATGTAATGATTACAAGCATTTAATGTCAAGTTCAGCATTAAATGTCTACAAGACATTCTCTTTTTGGGTATTCATTGTGAAGTGACATTTGCATTAATTGTGGCAACTAGGCTGACGATAGGATATGTCATACTGATGACGTGAGCTTAACCGCAATACCTGGGTGGGAGGTCTTCCAACCTGGAGCAAAACCTGCCTGTGAATTAGGTCCGACCTGGAGTAAGACCCAGATATGAATGATATTCGACCTACTCTTGTAGCGCCGGTGAAGAATTACTTAGCAAATGTAACAGATCGAATTGGATATCAACAATTGCTCCCCCAAGGCCTGCTCTTAACTTCAGTCATGGGTGGCCTTCAGTTCGTACAAAGCTAGACTAAGCAATATAGTATCTTGTATTTTTCCCTCTGCCTCGCGCTATCTTGCGATACCCTCTACAGCTTGACCCTTAGCAGTCTCTTGACCAATTCCAGGTCCAATAGAAGCAAGCCCTATAGCCAATCCAGCTGCAATAATGGAAGTGGCAGAAATCAGTGGATTCATGATAATTCCTCGTACAAAAAAATGGTTAATGATACAATCAACCATTGAATTATAAATTTTGATCTATTTCGTGTGTACACACGTAGCCGACATGTAACTACTGGCAGTCTGTATCTTTGGTTGCCAAGTGTCACATCCATTGAAAATAAAGAAAGCGTGAACGTAAGAGTCCCAAATGAGCTCCATTTTTCTCTATATATAGAGAAGGAATGTGAAGAGACAGCACAATAAAAGCTGCAATAATGACATGATGGTGCAATGATGATGCTCCATTTAAACACATCCTCAAGCCCCTCTTCGTAGATGTTAGGTAGGACCTCCCTCGTGGAGGTTGGATATGACCTGAGATATCGAGGTAAGACTTGATATATTAAGGTAGGACCTCTTGGACGATAGTGTTCCTCTTCGTGAAGGTTAAGTAGGACACGTGATATCAAGGTAGCACTTGATATATTAAGGTAGGACTTCTTGAACAAAAATGTCCTTCTTCGTGGAGGTTAGGTTGGACCTCCCTCGTGGAGATTAGGTAAGACCTGAGATATCGAGGTAGGACCTGATATATTAAGGTAGGACCTCTTAGACGATAGTGTCTCTCTTCGTGGAGGTTAGGTAGCACCTCACTCTTGAGAGTTGGGTAGGACCTAAAGGGATAAGACCTCCCTGACGATGAAACCCCATCTCAATAGAGGTTGGGTAGGACCGGTTGTATGTATGACCTCATTCGTGTGATTCGATAGGACCTCCTTCTTATAATTCGGTAGGACCTCATTGATGAATGAACCCTATCTCCATAGAAGTTGTAGGTAGGACCTCCTTTGTGTGATTCGGTACGACATAAAGGAGTAGGACCTCTTCGATGAGGGAATCTCCTCTTTATACACGTTGGGTAGGACCTGTTGTAGGTAGGACCTTATTCATGTGATTCGGTAGGACCTGAATGGGTAGGACTTCCCTGATGAGTGAACCCCCTCTCTATATAGGTTGGGTAGGACCTGTTGTAGGTAGGACCTCTTTCGTGTAATTCTGTAGGACCTCCCTGATGATGGAACCCCATCTCCATAAAGGTTAGGTAAGACCTCCTGCTCTTGACTTCGGTTAGGGGTGGCCTTTAGTTCGTACTATTTCTCTGATTCATTCTGAAGATTCTCACATAGCTGATATAACATTATTTGGCAGACTTCCAGAAAATGAAGGAAGAAGGTAAGAAGGCTCTAGCTGACTTGGATGAAAAAAAGAAGCTCCGTTCTGAGGCCATAGAAGAACTATGGGGAAAGATGAAGAGCTTTCTGTGAATGAGTCCAAACTCCAGGCTTTAGCACGCCAAGTGGAAGAAGAGAAGATGAGAAAATCCGAGCTAGAGACTTTATTAGAAAGGAGCCAAGTAGACCTCTGAGCTGTCCTAGAGAGGTCGGTGGACAAAGAAGAAGTCGTGGCCGAGTTAAGGTCCTTAGATGCAGACTTGGCCAACCAAGAGAATGTTTACTTCCTCACTATGGAAAAGCTAATTGGCATCCGGATTGAGATGTCCAGCTCTTGAAGGACGAGCCGGACGAGCTCAAGAAAAACTCCAAGTTCAATCATCATTCTTCTGCAGATGAAGATCAGCCTGAAAGCCAGGATTGAGCTTGGCCTCTCTTAGCTTTAGACGATCATGTAATCTTTTGGCATTTCAAAACTTTCCTTAGTACTGTATAAACTACTTTATTAATGAACATTTTTTTCTTATAGCTTTGTCCTTTATTTTTCGATTTGTTTAAATGATTCGTTAGACCTCAGAGTATAAATGACATCAAACTTTGGCAGTTTGATCTCTAACTTCTGACCTAACTTTTGAAGATCTTACTTTCTTAAAGCTTATAGGTTGTTCGATAGTCAAGATGTTCACTGAAGGTGTGCACATAAGACTTGTTTCATAATTTTGGTTGGCTTCAAGGTTGAGCTTTATACTTTTAGCGGAGGCCATTTCTGAGTTTTCACTATTAAGTTGACATTCTTAGACTTACGTCGGACCACAAAACATATGATGCCTAGAGTGAAGTCCGAGCTATGTGGGATCTTTGTGTCCAAAGATTCGTGACCTTGGTCACATCCTCAGTTCGGACATTAACTTCTTGCGCTGTTGTCAGCAGCGCAGCACTTATGATGATTGACGTGGGTTTGAGCTCTGTGGGACCTTTGTGTATAGAGGTTTGTGACCTTGGTCACATCCTCAGTTTGGACGTTGACTTTTTGAGCTAATGTCAACAGTGTAGTATTTACGCTGTCTAGTGTGGGTCTGAGCTGTGTGGAACGTTTGTGTCCAGAGGTTTGTAACCTTGGTCACATCCTTAGTTCGGACGTTGGCTTCTTGAGCTGATGTTGGTAGCACAGCATTTACGCTGTCCGACGTGGGTCCGAGCTGTGTAGGACCTTTGTGTCTAAAGATTCACGACCTTGGTTACATCCTCAGTTCAAACATTGGCTTCTTGAGCTGATGTCGACAGTGCAACATTCACTCTGTCCGAGCTGTGTGGGACCTTTGTGTTCAGAGGTTCGTGACCTTGGTTACATCTTCAGTTCGGACATTGACTTCTTGAGCTGATGTCGACAGTGCAACACTTATGCTGATTGATGGGGTCTAAGCTGTGTGGGACCTTGTGTCCAAAGGTTCGTAACCTTGGTCGCATCCTCTGTTCGAACGTTGGCTTTTTGAACTGGTGTCAGCAGTGCATCACTTACACTAATTGACGTGGGTCCGAGCTGTGTAGGACCTTTGTGTCCAGAGATTCGTGACCTTGGTCATATCTTCAGTTCAGACGTTGGCTTCTTGAGCTGATGTCAGCAGCGCATCACTTATGTAAATTCACGTAAGTTTGAGTTGTGTGGGACCTTTGTGTCTAGAGGTTCGTGAACTTGGTCACATCCTCAGTTCAAACGTTGGCTTCTTGAGCTGATATCAACAGCGTATCACTTACGCTGATTGACGTGGGTCCGAGCTGTGTGAGTCATTTGTGTCTAGAGGTTCGTGACCTTGGTCACATCATCAATTCGGACATTGTCTTCTTGAGTTGATGTCGACAGTGTAGTACTTACGCTGATTGACGTGGGTCTGAGCTGTGTGGGACCTTTGTGTCCAAAGGTTCGTCGTTCGGACGTTGGCTTCTTGAGCTGATGTCAGAAGCGCAACACTTACGCTGAATGATGTGGGTCCAAGTTGTGTGGGACCTTTGTGTCTAGAGGTTCGTACCTTGGTCACATTCTTAGTTTGGACATTGGCTTCTTGAGCTGATGTCAGCAGCTTAGCACTTACACTGATTAACGTGGGTCCAAGTTGTGTAGGATCTTTGTGTCCAGAGGTTTATGACCTTGGTCACATCCTCAGTTCGGACTTTGGTTAGATTTACTAACTTTGTAGCTGTTCCAAAAGTGCAGGAACATGAAGCCCTCCATGTTTTGGAGCTAATAAGCCCCATTCTTCAAGACTGTGATAATTTTTTAAGGACCTTTCCAATTATGGGCTCTACTCTGAAGGCTAGTGAGAAAGACGTATCTCTCGTGCTAGAGCGGCAAGTTGTGCGATAAGACCAAAGTATATTCAGAAGTTCTTCTGACTAGGCACCCTTGAGTTCATCCAATTGCGTCTTCAGGGTATGTTTGATGATTTTCATTTATTCACCAACGACCTCAACCTTGGCCAATGGTTTTGCTTCCGCTCATTTGGTAAATTAGTCAGCATTGACTATGACGAATTTGGTCTCGTCTTTTCTCGTGGATCGATTAGATAAATCCTCTATTTTGAAAAAAGGCCATGGGCTAAGGACTGAGGTCAACTCTTGTGGGAGAGATGTGGTGATGGGGGCAAACCTATGGCACTTGTCGTATTTTTGGACAAACTCGATAGAGTCCTTATTTAGTGATGGCCATAAGTATTCCTACCTCAAAGTTTTATGTGCTAGTGATTTCTCCCCAGCCTGATTGCCACATACACCTTCATGAACTTTGCTGATGGCGTATTTGCGCGTCGTCTTTCCTTAAACATTTGAGCAGTAGAAGTGAAAAACTTCTTTTGAATAGGATGTTGTCGATGATTTCATGGCCTCCGAACTATCTGGGGACACCCTACTATCCTTAAAAAATTGGACGATTTCGTCCATCTAGTTGGGGTTAACTTCTGTGTGGTGAGCATGGGCTCAAGTTGGGTGATCGTTGGACTGCTTATTCTTTCGATCGAGATGCTCTCTAGTTCTTTTTTTCTTCACTGGTAGTGAGTCGAGCTACGGCGTCAACGAGGCTATTTTGTGTCCTCGAAATTTTCTTTTGCTCGACTAGGCGTTGTTTAGCCCGACTATCTTCAAGTTGGTTCCGTGCTGGCGACTGCTTGTGAGTTTAAGATGTATCTAGAGGTGGCTTGATTCTTTTTAAGCCATTCGATAACGTGAGTTAGGTACTCCAACGTTTGTAGGACTGCTTTTCTTACGGGAGCACAGACTGGAGCTGAGGTTTCTCTGGGATGTCTTCGATGGTAGCCTGGTAGGAGATCAATATGTTGACTCCCTTATCTTCCATGGTTGTAAGTTCTTGAGTCATAGCTATGACTCATGTTGAATGTGTTTTAGAGATGAAGTGTTTATGTATGGTAGGAGAAATTTACTTTGTGGAAATCAAATGCTAATCTTTTTTGGTGAGCTTCTGGAATATAGAGAGAGCCTTTTTAGAGAGATCCCCTCCTTCTAGCGTCAAATTGTTGACGTTGAAAAATGTTAAGTACTGATTCCAAGCCAACTTAATGTTAAGTACGTAGGTCAACTATAACCGTAGTAAGCGATAGATACATGAACAAGTATTGGAAGACCCGATTGTATAATCTTTAAGAGTGTACTTTTATCTTAATAATTTGTGTTCGACTTGTAGGACATTTATGTCTCCTATTTATAGGAAGATATGTAATGATTATAAGCATTTAATGCCAAGTTCAACATTAAATGTCTACAAGACATTCTCTTTTTAGGTATTTATTGTGAAGTAACATTTGCATTAATTGTGGCAACTAATTTGACGTCTGACTGTCATGCTGATGACATGATATGTCATACTGATGACATAAGCTTAACCGAAAGACCTGGATGGGAGGCCTTCTTACCTGGAGCAAGACCTAGATGGGAATGAGGTCCGACCTAGAGTAAGACCTAGATGGGAATGAGGTCCGACCTAGAGTAAAACCCTTTTGGGCGACCTGGAGTAAAACCCGTCTGGGAATAAGATCCGACTTGGAGTAAGACCTAGATGGGAATGACATTCGACCTGCTCTTCTTGTAGCACCGGTGAAAAATTACTTAGCTGATGTAACAGATCGAATTAGATATCAACAACCTTGATTCAGGTTCTTTCTTCCTATCAATGTATGTATGCGCACAAGCTCGTATTTGTATTTATGGAAAAAAATTGTGCCAACCTTCATACATTTGGTTTTTGAATTTTCTTTTGCTTTTTAATGCCTTAATACTTACTTTATGATTTATTTTTGTGGTTAGAGTCTTGAAATTTGTTGAATTATTAAAGTTTTTTTTTATTGATTTTAGCGTGTAAATTATACGAATCTGATCAAATCGAATTTTTTTTGGGGGTCAGGTTCAGTGGATTAACTAATATATGCCAGGTTTTTGATGAAATTGTGCATAATACTGCTGAAACAACTTCCAATGCTTTTTATCGATTTTAGAGAAAATTGGTGAAATGAGTTTGTATAAGTAAACTTTAGTTTTTGTCAATATTTTTATAACTAAGTTGAATTGAAATTTTGAAATCTAAATGAAATATTATGTCATCTACTAATTAGAATGCATAAAATTGCACTTGTAATGTAAGTCTATAGCTTACACGCAAGACCAGAAAATTCAATCATAGAAAATTTTCAAACATAAAATTGAAAATTATACCCCATGTTGGAGTATACCTACCACAACATGTCTTTTCGCGTGGCCAATTGTATGTTGCATTATTAAGGGACACTTTAATGTAAGTGTTAATCAAATCAGACACGTCACATATACAAAGAATATTGTTTACAAGGAGCTACTATTCCAACAAATGTACAATATTATATAGTCAATCATTACATTCTCTCAAAATATAATTATTAATTAACAATTTTATTCTTCATAAAATGCAACTATGAAGATCCATGTTAATACATCATTAATTCTATAATATTTGATATCAATATTTCTTCAGTCGTCAAAGATCAAATCACCCAAATGTATTCACTACGTTCAAGTTACAATTAATATTACCACAATATAAAACTGATCTCTAATTACAATTTTATTTCTATAAATGTAAATAAAATATCTACATTATTCATTAGAATATCAAACAATACAATACAACACAACATGATATTAATAATCGTGTTATTTTATTTTTACTGCAATTGTTACATTAATATTTTAACTATTAACAATTAAAAACTAAAAAATTTTAAAATATTAAAAATTAACAAAATTATTTCAAAATCACTTATTTCTAACTAGTATACTTAAAAACCATTAAATATAAAGAGTTGTACCGTTTGAGTAAATTTAAATATTTACTTAAATGAATTATGCCATTAATAATTGCGTGGTCTCTCCTCCTTTACAGAGAGGGTAACCAAAAAGTGAGGAGAGATTTTTGCCTGTGACCATCCCGACAACTAAAAATCTAAAATAATGATTGAATCTTATCCATTGCTCACACCTATGATATTCACCTCTTTTATATAGAGGGAGTCTGTGATACGGAGGCATGATTGACAGCTGGCGAGTGAATGTTTATCATTTTCTATAACCCAGCGCAAAAATGTGGCCCAATCTAGAGCTAGTTAATTACAACTGTCGTACTATAAGAATATCTAGCTAGAATATTCGAAAACATAATTTAGGTGCACTAGGATGAGTTGATCGAATTGCATTAGTACTTAAACTCAAAGTTCTAAAAAGCGTAAAGCGTGATTAAGCATAGAAGCCAAACTTTAAGTTTTTTGGGTCTAGACGAGGTTTAGGTGAAGGTGAAGCGAGAGCGAAGCGTGAAAAAACGTTTTCTTATTTTAATATTATTTTAAATATTAAAAAAATAATAATAATTTTTTTAATTAAAAAGCGCGCGCCTAAGCGAGATTAGACGCTAGGCGTAATTAAGCGCGCATAGGCGCGACTAGGCGTACATATGCGGGCCTAGGCGCGAGCATTTTAGTTAAAAAAAATAGTTGACCAAAAAAGCGCAGGCCTAGGGCCTAAGCTAGGCGTGGAGGTCACGCTTCACGCCTAGGCGCACTTTTTAGAATACTGCTTGAACTTGATCCCATATGGACTCACGGGTCAATAGACGAAGTCTTCCTAAGTCAGCTGATTAAGTCGACCGATAGTAGTAATGATTAGGAGAAATGATAATGGCTATATCGGAGTATGGTATCACTAGCTACTATATTTCTAGGTGATTTCTATTGCCGAGGAGTAGCTAAGTTCTGCATACATTATGGTTTTCATATATTTATTTTAGCCCGTTAGTATGGGGAGAACAAGAATTTGCAAGTTAATATTTGTTTTTATGATGTTTAATGGGTTGTGTCCCTAGTATTTTGATGTCAAGATATTTTACCATTAAGGAATTTGTATTTTCCCATTATATATTAGTCTCACAAGCTCGTTAATTCTAGCAGCAATTGTTTTGATGTCAAGTGATGTTTAAGGGATCGAGCTCATATTGACTTGATGTCCAGTTGATCGACCAGGTGTCGATTGTCCTTAGCCAATTTAGCTAAGGCCTATATAAAAGAAGTATTTCAATCGATAAATTGACTGAGTGTTTACTTGGTCAATTGACTGAGATTTACTCCACCTTAGCCAATTGGCAAAGGCATATATAAAATAGGTAACGCAGCAGACAGATTAGATGTCGTCTCAATCGATCGATCGAGATATTCTCTACCTTAGCCAATTTGGCTAAGGTGCGTACAGTGTAGGTCACCTTGGTCGATTGTCCACTAGATCCATTGACCAACATTTTCTTGGCGTTAGCCAATTTGGCCAATTCACGCATATTGGGGTTACTTGGTCCATCGCCTCGGTCAAAAGTCCACTCAATCGATTGACCAACATTTTCTTCGCCTTAGCCAATTTGACCAATTCACACATATTAGGGTTACTTGGTCTATCGCCTGAGCCCCTATAGTTCCGGCTAGATTAATTAATGTTCCTCATTAGGGTATCTCAAGGACCGCGTTCTTCCGATTGGCTGTATGCGTATTTGCCTCTAAAGAACTTCAGATGAGGCATTTTGTCTTCATTTATCAAGTTTTATTATTTGTTAAGGATCCTCGTCTTATTGTTTGTTAAGGCTCATTACTTTTATTATTTGTCAATGCTCCTCGAATTTATCTTTGTTAAAACTCCTCGAATTTATCTTTTGTTAAGGCTTCCCACATTTTTCGATTGTTAGAACTCATCGCCTTATTGTTTGCTAAGGTTTCTCACCTTATTATTTCCTAAGACTCACTTCCATCACTGTTTGTTGAGTCTCCTCGCCTTTATCATTTGTTGAGACTCATCACCTTGTTGTTGATGTTTGAGGTCCATCTACTTGATTGAGCAGTTTATGCTCCCAGTGAACTTACAAATAAGGTTCATTGCCTTGTTGTCGATGTTTGGATCTATCTAGTCGATTAACGGTTTATGCACCTACCGAAGTAGAGTCGAGTAGTCTTCTTTTCTCGTAGACAGTAGATGGCCGTGACTTAGAAAACTTCAGCAAGAAGGTTGATATCTGTCTTCTAATAAATAAATGGACAACTAGCCTAAGAATGAAGTGTTGCAATGATAAGATAACATAGTTCAGTTAGATGCCATTTCACCATTGATAGTGCTAGTATTCAGAAAATCAGGTTTTGCTTGACCTCATCAGCAGCACATTTATTTCTCTGTTGATGGCACATTAAAGGAAATTGCTCAACTATTCACAACACAAGTCAGAGGGCATTTATATATAAGCAACCCCAAAAGCCCTTTTGCTGAATTGCTTACTGTTGGAGAATCTGTGTTTTTATTGGCATCTTTAATTATATATTATTTTAATTAAATTTGTATTAAAGTGAGTTTAAATAAATTAGACTCAAATCTTATTTAGTAGTTAAATAAAAATCTGCATGTCATTGAAAAAGTATTCATCCTAATCCAATTATCAAGTTAGAAATTTAGTTATTCTAAAAAATCTTGTTTTTTATCTGATAAATAAGTAATTGAATTAAATGCATATTGAGCACTCAATATGAATTGATTTTCTAAGTAGATAAAATTGTATGCATATTGAAATATTATCTCTATCACAATTCTTATCTACTTAAATAAAAGTATTTAACTGAACGACTTAGTTAATTATTTTCAAGATTAATTCTTATGATAAGAGTTGTATTTAAACTTAAAGAATAATGATATTCGTAGTCGCTCACTACCGATAGTGAGCCTACGTGCCATTACTTAATTAGAGTAATTATTTATTCTAATTGAGTAATGCCACATAGACTTACTGTCGGTAGTGAGCGACTATGAATATCATTACTCAAATTTAAAGACTTATCTTGCATATAAATAAGGCAGGGGATGAACCAAGAATCTCATGGACTTTGAAAGTAAATATACTCAAGCATCTATAAGAAAATAATATGTGAGTTGTGCATTCCAAATAAATATTCAAAAGTTCTAGTTCGATCAAAAACTCCGTTTTTGTGAAAGACTCTGAAAAATCCAGCATTGTAGAAATCCATTGCGAGAAAGAACAGCATTTTGGTGGCAAAATAAGGACATGGTCCTTATTCTAATTTGTGGAGACAATCTGGGTAAACTCATGGAATGGACCAAAATTAAGACCGAGGAACTTGACTTCATTCCTTGACTAGTTAAGAAGATCTAAAATATGGGAGTTTTATTGTGTTTTACTTTTTATAAATTGCTGATAAAATGTTAGATTAGATTTAAGATTGTTATTTCAAAATGCTGAGACGTGTGTAATCTGTTCTAAAATAGTAGATTTATTTACCTGTGGTATGGGGGCTGTAAATTTTTTCCTTAAGGTTACCATGTTATATCTAGTATTATTTACTGCTTTAATCACCATATATGTTATCTATCTTGAAATGTGCTAAACATTCTTTCACTGTAAAGTTTTGACATTCAACAAATTTTCACCAACATCACAAACATTAAAGTGAACATCCGTTTTAATAGTTTCTATGCTCAAAGTTTTTTTTTTTTTTTTAACCAAAAAAAATATTCACAGCTTCCACTTATTATCAATAACAACCTATTCGTTGTTATTCAACACCCTTCTAGGTCGTTTGATACCAACATTTAAAACTAATATTTATGATTAAGTCAATATGAGGTATTTTAAGTAAATTAGAAACTAACACAATTATGGATTGTGATGAGTTCTTTATCATTAGAGTCAACAGCTATTATCCTGATTATAAGCTCAGAAACTAATATGATCATTGACAAAGTGTCATTGAACGCATCTTAGCTTAGTGCTAATATTCGTGACTATCGAAAATGATGAGAGAAGTTGGGTTGACATGAGATTATAGGTAGCCGTAATGGCAGCAAATTCGTATGATGAGTAGAGAACAATAGAGTTTGGATAAGCCGTTTATGGAGAGCTGTTCTAAGGTTTTTTGAAGCTTTCAACCAAGGCAGACGACAAGCAGAGTCCGTTTGGTTATGAAACGTAGGGGCCGAAGGTGACAGTGTCAGACAATGATATTGTCGTAACTTCAAAATATTGTAAGGGCAATAGCTCAACGGTCAAGAATCCAATGGGGCTAAAACTTATTGGACTTGATATTAAAGATGTTAAATTCGCTGCGGATCAAATGCAGCATCATTTGGAGGTCGGGAACATCGATTATGAGAGTTATGATTCTTCGGCCAAAAGACGTCTACTGGTGCCACATGGGTTATTTATCTACATCTATTATAAATGGGGCATGCTTGGTGAACAGACAACCAGCCTCTCATGTGCTTCTGTTCTAACAGAGGGGCAGCCTGCGAGCTAAACTTATGCACTAAATGTGCAATCTTTAGGGGCCGCAAAGGCAACTAATGACCTACACCTCAAGAGAGGGCTAAACTACTCGTTTGAGTTTAGAAAATCATCGGGCATCATTACCTTTTGGTGAGACCTAAGGTTACCGATAGAGCATTGCTATGCTCGAAGGCTACGCTATGGATATGGTAACACCTCTAGGCCGAATGAGTCATCGAGAAAAACACTCTAAATGCCTCGTATACTAACTCGTGCACTTTGGCTATGGGATCTAGCCTTGCCACGGGGGTCCGTTGACTAGAAATGCGCCTGTGGGGTGACGTCGTATAGTTGGGCAAATATGGCAAGATGTCGTTGTTGGAATGAGTATAATATGAAGACACTTCAAGTTAGCCATAGATTATCAATTTAACAAAAGGTATTATGGCACGCAATTAACTAATATTCCCATAGAAAGTGATTAGTATAAGGATTGTGTTGTGGGGCATACAAATGACCCTCAATGCTTTGGAAGGAGCTAAGAGAGTTCATATCTATCGAGTGTGCTTCGAAGGAACCGTATGTTGTGCATGAGCTTGCGGACAAGCTAGCTAAATCGGGTCCAATAAAGTTGGTCGATGATGATGTGCTTTGCGAATAGGCGATCTCCTTGGCACCAAGTGCAGCGTATGGATGCGTTCGAGTGTTTACACACTAGTAAGCTTTGTTGGTAAAATAAGCAATGAGTTATGTCTAGACTCCTGATGAAGAAGGTAGAAGGTAGTTGAATAGAGTGAGACTATTGGTGCACGGGATGAAAAATAGTCATGATGTGCAACTTGAAGAGTCAGCCCATGACAGTTGGTATTAGAGCACATATTTGTACATTATCAGAGTATTTTGTGTAGACCCCGATACTACTGCAATATAGAATTGACCGAAAGAACTCGTAAGAGAGCGGCGGTTGAAACCTAGATTCTAAAAATAGAATTATGTCGGTTTGCAACACGAATGAGACATATTGTTTCCATAAGCTTTAAAGTGCTTTAATAGTTCCAATTGTGGATTGTGCATCATTTTGGAGACGCCGAGCATCGATTAAGTATCAGTTATATGAGCAGCAAATGTTGGCTTCATAGATTGAGCTTATAGTGCATTAGTTTGGCATCGAAAGTGCTGTTGCACTACATTATTGACGACTATAGACTAGGTGAAGTATAGTAGTTTCGTTTATGGTTATTGGTTGCTATTGATTGGGTGAAGTTTATTAGCCCAATTTTTTGTGAGCTTGTTGATAGCATCAGAGGGGATATATAAGTAGCTTTAGTTGACAGTTTGTTTGGGTTTGATACGATACTTATCAGAAGTCTTGGACGAACGATGGTTGTATTATTAAGATCGTAATGAATTGTTAGCTTTTCAGTTGGCAGTCAGATTCGGGCAAGAAGCTTAACTATCCGAAGTAATTTGTGTTGACGATAGCTTTGAGTCAATAAGTCCAAGAAGATGGTTGTTAACCTTTTTCCTTGGGTACTAAAGGCAGAATCTAACGCATCCATACATCTTGACTTCCAAATGGGACATGCCGATTGGTCGGGTGGACAATGGTGCCATGAATGCAAGTTATTGTAACCATGTTGGGAAGAGAACGAGAGTCAGGAGGTGAATCTAAGACAATGTTGTTATATGGTGGTAGGATACCACCTTTTCGAAAGAATCTTTTGAGCTGTGGCAAACTGAGCTTTTGAGAGAATGGTGAAGAGTCACCTTATAGATGCAATGAGGCGTTTCTACTGTTGTGCAAGTGATTGCCTTTATAGGTTTCAGGATCGAACTTGAATTAAAGAGTTGATTGATTGTTCTTGTCGAGATGCAGTTTAAGTTAAACGATTGATCTCTTACTCATATAAAATTGGAGAGTTAATCAGGTTGGCTAATTGTCATGCTGGAGTTGGTGTTAAACTAAGTTACTGATTAAATTGCTTCCGCTCAACAAGCCACCATTTGGGCTGCAATGAGTGGATGTTTGAGACTCTTACCTTAGGCACTGGACGCTAGTGATATTAGAATCTTAGCTAACGGGCAAAGCTTGTGCAGAATTTGAAGGTTGACCAATTGAGCTCTTAAACACAATGCGCCAATAATTTGAAAACCTTTGTAGACATGCAAGGTACGAGCTGAGATAAAAATTGAATTGTGTAAAAAATGTTCCTAGGGAGAACCGTGTTGTGTCTCTACGAAGGGATTAAACATAGACGACAAAGAAGTACTAGGACTTAAAGTGGATATCAATTCGGTATATGATAAATGGCACTATGTACATACGTATCCGTTATGTCGAGGAACTAATGCTTTAGGCATATGTTGAAGATTGTGATCGAATATAATCTAAGATTTTTTGTTGTGGTGCCGCAAAAGACATTGTTGGTTAGGAGAACCATACCCGATGGGGGTGCAACATACTTTCGGGTGGGACTAACCCGAATTCTTTCATGTTGGCATGTTTTCGAGAACGTCAACACCTTTGAGTGGAGTAGGGTGTCACAGATGGATTTGTGCACATGTGTTGGAGGACAATGCATCAACAAAAACCAGTCAGTATGTGATGGCTTATTAGCGATAACTAGTCAGTATGGGATAGCTTAGTTCTAAGTTGATTCAGCGTTGTTAATTCAAGGGTCGACTGACTTGAGAGCCTAGAAGTACGAGATTGTGCAGGATGCACAATAGTTGAAGTGGAGATCCCGTATATTAAATTATTAGTATACTCCATGTCACGGTTTGCATCTTAGCATAATGCTAATATTCGTGACCTTAGGAGATGATGGAAAAAGTTGGCTTGACAGTAGATTATAGGTGGCTATAATGGTAGCAACTTCCTATGATGAGCAGAGAACCTTAACAATAGAGTTTGAAGAATTTTTTTTACAGAGAGCTTTCTAATGAGTTAGGAAGCTTCCTACCAAGACAGACGACAAGCAGAGTCTGTTTGGTTATGAAACGTAGGGGCCGAAAGCGACAGTGTTAGACAGAACAGTTCCATTGTTGTTTTTTAAAATATTGTAATGGAAATAACTCAGCGGTCGAGTATCCATATGGGGATGAAACTTATTGGACTTGATATTGAAGATGTTAGCTTCGCTACAGATCAAACAGAGCGTCAATTGGAGGTCAGGAACACTAGTTATGAAAGTTATGATTCCTCGACCAAAAGACATCTATTGGTGTCGTTTGAATTATTTATCCTCATCCATTATAAGAGGGGCATGCTTGGTAAGCAGTCAGCCAACCTCTCTCGTGCTTCCGTCAACCTTATGCATTAAATGCGCAATCTTTAGGGGCCGCATAGGCAACTAAGGACTTACTTTAGGTACCTCAAGAGAGGGATCGGGAACTTATCGGGATTCGTTGGCTTTTGGGGCCTTCGTTGGGCAACCGAAAGAGGCCTGAGGTTACCGATAGAGTATTGATGTGCCCAAGGGCTACGCTAAGCATACGGCAACAACTTTAGGCCGAATGAGCTATCTAGAAAAACACTCTAAAGACCTCGTATGCTAACTTGTGCGCTTTGGCTATGGGTTCTAACTTTGCCACGGGGGTTCGTTGGAGTTTGCGCTCTTACTTTTTATAGTAGCTGGCTAGTCTATTGGCGAAAGGAACGAACCCGACACTGCTGCTTTTTCCTGATTGTCTAAAGTGAAGTAGCCTTCCCGCTTAGCTTTCATTTTACACTAAACCATTGTTGCTGACTAACGGGATGTAACCACTGTCCTTGGTCCTAACAGCTTATTTACCACTTCGATGAAAAATGTTGGACCTTACGCTATTCTATTCCTTATCGAACAACTGCTTCTGAATATCCGAATGTCGAGATGGCCGCCCTGTATTTTATCCAGGACCGCTTGCTTCTATTCCTGCTTTAGAGTCTGTGTCGATTGATGCGCATGCGCTAGAAAGTGGATTTCTCCCGCTTATCATCACGCGATATTGATAAGTACTTTCCTAGTAGCGAAAGAAAAAGGCATGGCTTTTTCCGTAGTAATAGTGAGCGGGTCTCATGAGATCTATGCTGGCCATCGGAATCAAACGGAGGTTGAAGGGCCATTCGATTCATTAAAGGGCATAGTAGCGCCCTCACCTGGCACCATTCCCGGACCTAGCAACAGACGGGCGGGCCGTGCCTGAATTCAAACAAGACCAGACTCATCTTCACGAGTATGCTGTGAAGGCACTTCAAGTTAGCCATGGATTATCAGTTGGCCCTACTTGGGAAAGGCCCTAACGAATGGCATTACGGCACACAATTAGCTAATATGCTTATAGAGTCGTAGGAAGGGACGAGTACAAGAATTGTGTTGTGGGGCATGCAAATAGACCTCAATGCTTCAAACGGAGCTAAAAGAGCTATCCATCGAGTATGCATCGAGGGGACCGTATGTTGTGCATGAGCATGCGGGCAATCTAGCTAAGTCGGGTTCAATAGAGTTGGTCGATGATGATGTGCATTGCGAATAAGTGAGCACCTTGGCACAAAGTGAAGCGCGCGGATGCTTTCGAGTATTTACACGCTATTAAACTTTGTCGGTAAAATGAACAATGGGCTATGTCTAGACTAATGATGGAGAAGGTGGAATGTAGTTGAATATAGTGAGACTACTGTCCCAAGGGGTGAAAATTGGTCGTGCTGCACGACTTGAAGAGTCAACCCGTGACAAAAAGACTTGGACTATATCTATAATTAGCACACTTAGGTATAAGTGATGACAAAATAGCAGGAGGTTCCCTGCTATTCTAACTACATCACATGGCTCAATTTGTTCAAACCCAAACAATTCCTCTTCATGTCAAGTATTAAATCAAATGACTAACATACCATGAATTCCAATGAAGTTTTCAAGCTTTGAAGTGAAACTCTGTTAATGTGCGCAGATGCTCATGATAGCTATGCTACATTTATAATTTTTTTCATAAAACTCCAGCTATTGTCTCAAAACATATCCTTTCTCAGTCTACATAAGGATATACCATTTTTGAAAGAATCTGTGTAATTCAACACATTAATGTATAACTTTGCAGAATGGGAATAAAAATTGATTTGTTGAGAAGTAAAAAGGATTACTTCCCTTCCTCCTTGTTGATGCTGAAGCTATTTGGCCTAAAAATTTGATGATGAAAGCCTTGAAGGTCGGTGAGTCTTCCAAGAGCAAAGCTAGTAATTGATTTGTGGTGGTTGGAGTATCTCGAACACAGAATGGACCGGCAACGAACAAGGCTCTAGTTTTATGTGATGAACAAGCCAGTAGACATGTATAGTGAGGCTTTCTCATGCATTACAAGCGCCAAATGAAAGAACTGAAGATTGTGAATTTGGTACTAGCATTATATCGAGCACTTTGAGTGCACTTTTGTACATCTAGGCATCTAGCATTTAATGCAATACTTTTATATTTATTACCGTTTTATCAATGGGCAAGAAGCCAACAACTGTAGTGCAGAATTCTTAATGCGTGTTTGGTAGTGCTGAAAATATTTTTTAATTACTTATAAGTTACAGATTTTGTAGAATGAGTAGATAATAAGAGCATCTACAAAAGATTCTCCACTTACAGATAGCATCTTTCGCTTTTTAGAGTGGGGAAATTGGAGCAAATGGTCTCCAATCTTTGCTATCAATGTATAAATGGTCCCTAATGATTGTTTTCTAGCACAGAAGTTCTTAATATATGTGTTTTGGTATGCAATTAGTCCTTATCAAACAAAACAAAAAAATTATAAGATTGAGGTTATGGTATAGTGGTTAAGATTTGTAGTTTACAAGTTTCAACCCGGGCTCGATTCTTCTTTAGTCTATTTGTAGTTAAAATTATAATTTCTATTATATTTTATGATTTTTCAAAAAAAAAAAAAATTCTAGGGACGGGTCGGGGCTGCCCTGGACCCGCAGCGGGGTATATTTTTCTGCCCCAAACCCGCCCCTATTATCCGACGGGGCGTGGCGGGGCGGCGCTTGGCAGGGCGGGGTGCGGGTGGTGGGTTTTTTTGCCATCCCTAAATAGACTGTTTGTTTAATTAGAAAAATTATAATTAGATTCTTAGTTTTTTGCAAAATATGTAAATAGGTCAAGTACATTTATTAAATAATATTTAATTTAACATATTAAATATATTAATTAAATTTTTGATAAGAGAAAAATATAAAATTATTTTGTTTTTAAGTATATGTAATTGATATGTGATGTGAAAAACTTGAATAAAAATTAAGTTAAATAAATAACAAAATGTTATATATAATTTTATGACATTAACTAATCTTATTATATATATTTGTAAAATAAAAATACCAACAAAAATTAATTTACACATTATGTGTTCTTTATTTTTGAAAGATAATAAAACGACAAATTAAAATATGAATATCTAATATTTGTAGTTAATAAACAAATAGTTCAATTAAATAAAATATTTGAGCATCAAGTTTGTGACAAATTTGTTTTCCTTTTTATATTGTAACGATAAAACAAAAATTTAAATTTAAGATTGGTTCAATTGTATAAAATTATATACGTCATTATATTATTTATTTAACTTAATTTTTATTCAAATTTTCACATTACATAGCAATTGTGTATACTAAATATACAATAATTTTATATTTTTTTCTTATGAAAAAAATTTAATTGACACGACTATGACGATATATTTAATATGCTAAATTAAATATTATTTAACAAATGTACCGGACCCATTTGCACATTTTCCAAAAGTTAATAATCTAATTATAATTTTTTCTAATTAAAACAAGGGTTAATTACACTAATGGTCCCCATTCTTTCATGTTTGTAACGATTTCATCATCATTCTTTTTTTTAGCAGATATCATCCTCATTTTTCTATTTATACTCACAGATGGTTTCCAAATCACTATTTTTCACTATTCTGACAATTTTTGAACAGTTTTACCCTTTCACTTAAATAAATTAAAATGATAGGAAAAAAAATACAATGAAAGTATTGTAATTGGGTCATTAACCTTTTTAAAAATACAAATAAATCCTAAACAATTTTATTTTATTCAAATAAGTATTCTTCCCCACCCCACCCCCACATATTAATAATATTGAAAAAACATCAATGTCTCTGCTTCGAAGGAGAAAAATCCCAGAAAATGAAATAACTCAGGTTCTCGATCTGAACCCGGATGGGAATGAGAAGGACAAAAATATATTTGACAAGAAAAACGAGATTCGAAAATCCCAGAAGAAGCAAACCAATTGGAATTGTGTTGACAGTTGCTGCTCTGATGATATACCCAAAGACACCGCAAAACAATAAAACCATTGTACCTGCTCTAATGATATCCCCAAAGATTCTAGCATTTGCCACTCCTTCAGAGAATTGGAAAGCAATAATCAAAGAGCACAGAAAACTGTCCAAAATCTACAAAGAAAATAGAAAAGTGCATTATGACATTCATGTGTGACATCCTAAGTGTGAAACGATTACATTTAATTACACACAGCACCTTGAAAGCATCACTGCAAGGACTCTCATGGCATAGAAAATATCAATCGAGAAATAAACCCATAAGCTTCAAAGAAGACATCTAAAGACACAAGTCCTCAAATATACCCAAAAAAATTATCCAAAGTTGAAAACAAAGGCGCGGGATCCTTTCCAAGCCACATTTAGACTTGTTGATATAAGAGGCACATTATGAGAAAGAGCATGAGAACCTTTTGAATCAGTAACATAGAAAGTGTTTCATTTCTAAATTCAGATAAAGGAACAAAAAATTAGTTTCTAATCAACACATTCAAGAAGATGAGGCTACCAACTAGCAATGGTATTGATTTTCAACATTAACGAGGCTGCTTAATAGAAAACCCAAAATGGAATCCATGGCAACTAAGCAAAAAGACGTCTAGTAGTCTCTTTAAAAGCAAAGGAAAATACTTTGCTCACTCCTATGGTGGATTCAATTGGTGTAAAAAGTTCTGTTGAAGAAGTCAAGTCACACGAGCACGAGTTATTGTCTCTGAAACAGATGAAGGAAAGAAGCTTAGTGCAGCCTACCACGGCGCACACTAGAAAGAATGAAAAAGAGGAACTGGAAATTTTGAAAGATCAACAAGCAAAGAAAACGGCTGGAAAAATTGAGAAATAGAGATATTGGGGTGTATGTATATGTGGGGTGGGGTGGGGTGGGGTGGGGTGGGGTGGGGGAAAAAATGATTACTTTTGAGTTGGGGAAGAACACTTATTTTAATAAAATAAAATAGTTTATGATTTATTTGTATTTTTGAAAAAGTTAAGGGTCCAATTACAATATTTTTATTGTATTTTTTTTCTATGTAATTTTAATTTATTTAAATTAAAGGGAAAAATTGTCAAAGAATTGTTAGAATAGTGAAAAATAGTGATTTGAGGACTATCTGTGAGTATAAATTGAAGAATGGGGATGATATCTGCTAAAAAAAAGAATGGGGATGAAATGTTCCAAACCTGAAAGAATGGGGACCATTAGTATAATTAACCCTTAAACAAATGGTATATTTGTCTTTTTCATTAAATTAGGACCACTTTTAAACTAAAACACATAGGTAAGGTACTTATGTACCGAAAAACAAACATTAAGTACCATTTCCATACTGATGACAAAGGTTAGAGACCATTTACATCAATTTCCCTTTTAGAGTGCATATTATAAATTTAGAAACTAAAGCTTTTTAAGTACTCAAACATTTTTTTTTTCACTTTTAACACTAATTTTACTTTTTTTTCATTAAGTATTTATTATTTTGTTGAAAAATTTGTAATTTTAGTCTCCAACATTTTCAATTTGTTAATAATATATCTCCAACCAATTTTTATTGAACCAGACATTCTCAACTTTTTATTTTATTGCAAATCACGTACATATCGATAGAAAATGAAGAATTTGCCCTATTCTTAAAAGAAAACTAAAAACAAAAAAATAAATCAAAAAAAGTCCCCCAACATTTTAAAACGTACAAAACCCCTCCCCTAGCCTAGCCTCTCTCTACCAGTCACTTCACCACTATGCCCACTGAAAAAAATAATTGCAAAAAATAGATATTTCGAATGGTTCGAACTATATGGGGTTCAGTTTGGATTGTCTATTGTTAAATTCTTCAACCTACTCCAAAATAATGAAAATTACAATGATGTAAGATGATTTGTTTAAGTGATTAGTGTTAGATTTTCAGATGATGGTATTGGGGAAGAATTTGAAAATGCAAGATGCTGATAAATTTGGAAATCAAATATTTTGCTTGCAATTTAGTGATTTTTTTTCTATTGTGTGCAATTTTTAAGGATAGTTATGTATAAAAGGTAGTGTAAAATATATTTTTTATTTTTATTTTATTTATTAAAAAATAAATTATTGACAATATTTTTAAAATAAAAAAATTAAATTTGTAATAATAAAATTATTTTAAAAAATGTAAGTAGTGGGTATAATTTATCATATCCTCAAGACAATTTTCCTAGAATGGGCAAGGTGCCTAAAGAGGGAATATTTCAATTTTTGCTACATTAATAAAATTGGAAAATTAATTAGTTCTTTTAGGAAAAAGCAAATTTTCTCTAATTGACTTTAAAACCATGTTTGGAAAAGTTAAGAAAATTGTTAAAAAGTCTACAATTAATTTTAACAAAACATTTTACGAGATCTAAAATTTTTATCAACGTTTAAATTACTCAACTTTAATCAAAATCTGCTAAATTATTTTCAAAAACTTTATCAAAAAGACACTAAGTGTTTGTTTCTCCTTTCACGTACTTTTTAAGACTACCAAAGTTAGTATAAATATGAATATAATTGTGTTACTCCATGAGAACGATGTAGCAACGAGTAATTAAAAATCAATATAAGCGCTATATAAGTGTTTGGCAAAGGTTTGTTTCAAAATTTTCGTATGTTTCAAAATCAACATTTAAACGTTTGGTTAAACTAAAAAAAATATTATTGCTCTTAATTAATAAAATAAATATTAATTATAACGATGTTTTTTATGTATTATTATCATTGATAACAGATCTCAAGTCAATCTTTTGTCAGTCTGTATGTTACCTGCACACTAGAACAACCGTTAGGCACCAAGATCACTTGAGAAAAAAGGTCCGACGATTATTCATACTCCGACTATCAAGTCAACTGTCGGTATATATGATAATATACTAGGAGGGGGAGTACTTTAGGGTGTGGGAGATACAAGCAGACAGAAATTTGAGCAGAGTTTAAGGATGAGAATAATGCATATCTAAGAACAACCGGAGATTTTGTATTTATAGCCTCAGAGTCATAATTGGTTTTAGGTAAATAATCAATTAGACATTTGATCGGATCCTTATTCCTTATGGGATAAAGATGATTGATTGGCAATGCAATTTCTTAGATTTTAGCTCTTGTTTGAATTGATTTCCCTTATCACGTTGCCTAATCTTGAGGAGATTGAGATTTAGTTTCTTTGTGAGAATCTGTGTGTCACTCCAGCATAATCTTTCCTTAAAATATTAGGTTGCTCGCGGATCTATGACGGATCCGATTGCCGGCGAAGCACCCAGGGTTGGCCATAAACGTTGAGACCCTTCATGGGCTTCGCTATGTGTGGTTCAAGATTGCCAAGACGTTGCCAGGTCCTCTAGGCGTTCTACGAATTCAAGCGGACATTGTTGGACTTATGAGGCCTTCGTAGAGATTACCGAGGCCCTTGCTGGGCCCTACGAGGCCTTAGCGGGGCCTGGCTTGGGCCTAGGAAGCCTTTACTGACATGGAGGCCTTATCAAAATCTGGTGGTAACAATAGTCCATCAAGTCCAAACCTATTATTTATGGTAGGCGTGGGACTTTGAATAATAATTTTTTTTTTTGGCAAAGAAGTCAAATGTTATGGTGGGCTCTCGCCTTGACTGGATTGTTCAAAAGAGTTCTTCACAAATTTTTGAATTAGTATAATTCTCCAAGCCCGAAGCATGTATAATATCTGGTGATGGCTTTCATTGGTATAGATTCAAGTGACGTGTCTGGGGTAGGTGTGATTCTGATCGAGTCGTCAATCAGAGCTGACAATAGAGAATGATGAAACGAGGCGTCAACGTCATCATTTCTTTAGGCGCGTGGTGGACGTTTCGACGCGCGCGTGAAGCACCCCATTCTCTTCATTAAATGCCTAGGGTTTCGTTTCTCACCTTTTACCCTGCCTTTGACCCGTGCCTGCTAAGACGATTCAGATCTCTTCTTTTTGAATTCGACAGTGGAGGTTAAGGAAAACTCGTCTATATAAACCGTTGATTCCATCCATTTATCTTTCTTTCACTTCTACGCTTCTCTCAGGTTTTGCTAAGTGTTTCGACGAGAACCAGATGAGTTCAGGCAAATTTTGGCAACTAAGGAGTTCTATTGTGCTTTCGGTTTGATAATTAGGTAAATTTGTAAACCTTGTTTTGTTATTTTTTTGTATCTCATTTGCGTGTTTTCAAGTTTTTTGTTTCGGCCATCGTGTCTGCTATCTTCTCCAGTGACTTCAAATGCTTATTCAGTTAATCAGAGGAAAAAAATCAGCAACTCTCATAATCAGTCAACTACGGGCACTGACCCTGAGATTATGGGTAAGGTTCATTCCTCGTTAGAAGGTCAGGACGAAGTTGAACAAAGGCCGAATGTTGCTTATCCTCTCCCGACATCCACGAGTGGGAGGGAATGAGGTTCTTTGACTCTAGAAAAACGGAGGAGGGAAGAAACAACGGGGCACTGGGAGTTTCCGAGATGATGGCGTTGTTAGACAAAAGGATATCCCAGAAGCTCGGCAACTTGACGAAGAATTGACTAGCTCGACCGATGTAGCCTCGATGGTTCATTCGAGGATCAAGGAGGTGAACTTGGATGATATTAGACTTTCTTACGATATCCTCGAATCGGTGGTGCTCAGGGCTGCTGGCCCTACGAATTGGGCCAACGACCCACTGGAGGGGTTCGTCGCCATATATGAGCCGACGATGCAGCAAGGCATTCGCCTATTGGTGCACTCCTTCTTTCGCGATGTCTTGCGAGACTAGAATATGGCCCCATGTCAGATAACGCTGAATGGTTGGGGTCAAATGATGGAAGCATTCTTGTTGTGGAGGGTTGCCGAGGCTGGATGAGACTTATCTCCAAGAAACTTCGAAACAATTTACCAGCCTTGCCGGTCTAGTGGTTGGTTCAACATATCGCCTCGCCCAAGCCACAAATGGAGAACTTCCACTGATAGCCCTAACAAAGTCCACAACTCGAATGGAGGTTTCTTCTTTGTATGAGGGGATTAGGAGTTTAGGCCTGAGAATCCCCTTTCCAATGTGTCAATTCCTCGTCGCTTCAGGGAACTGAGTATATTTTACTGTCTTGTGTGCTTTATAATCTTCGCTCCTAACTTAATACCTCGTTTGTCCTTGCAAATTATGGGAAGCCACCAATCCCAAAGATAAACCAAGATGACTTGAGATAGAAGTGAGATAAGGTTCGCGCACTCG
Organism: Forsythia viridissima; assembly: GCA_030279155.1. NCBI lineage: Eukaryota > Viridiplantae > Streptophyta > Magnoliopsida > Lamiales > Oleaceae > Forsythia > Forsythia viridissima. Next base: position 71,380,648 of record CM059033.1, on the reverse strand, counting down.
ACAGCAACTTCAGAAGCCTCAACAACTTGCTCAAGGTTCAAGACTTATTGATTCGTTTTGGACTAATGGGTACGCCACATGGTCTGAGTTGTGTAGGAGTTGCGTTAATAACTATTCTTAACATTATGAGTTTTGGCTATTATTGCAGCTGCGTTCTGATTCAAGCGCGTCCGCACCTTCAATCTTGTCGATGGTGTGGGTAAGTCAAGTGCATCAGCCCAGCCCTTGTCGTAAGATGTGCCTTCATCGCATGAAGGGCATAATGTGATACCTCTGCAGACGATACCTACTCCAATCCCCGCTGTCCAGGTTCAAGATCGGACAGTTCCTCCTCCACCCCCACATTCGCCTACAATGCCCCCACAAGATAGGAGGAAGATGGTCGCATAGAGCACGGACGAGGCTGATGGCCAAAAAAAGAACCTCCTATAGCGATTGTGGTGAGATCGCCTCCGTTTGATTGAACCTCCTATAGCGATTGTGGTGAGGCTCAAGGAAACGTCTTCCTTGAAAGTGGTTGAGGCAAGGCTCAGGAGAGGATCGTTCTTCCCTACAATAACGATCCCTTTTTTCTCTTTCTGCTTTCTCTCTATTCTCGATCATTTTTTCAGACCGAATTTCTTGTTGAATCAAGTCTACCAGCTGAGTATAGGTTTTGAGCTGGCTATTTTGGACATCTTTCCAAAAGAAAGTGCACATATGGAGCCCGGTCACCAGCTCATCTAGAGCTTTGTCATCAGTTACATTCTCAATTTTGTTGATGATGGTTCTGAACCTCTTGAAATAGCCTTTCATCGATTCTCATTCCCTCTGTCTAATGTCATGGAGCTGAATCATCTTCCGGTTGTGATGTCAAATTTTAATTAACTCGCAAGTGTACGAATCTATTGGAATATAGATAAGTAAAAACGAGGTCGATCCCACAGAGACTGCTATGAGGAAGGTGTAATTTAATCCGAATTAAATGTTGTTCTAGGCTAGTTGAGTTCAAAAGTTTTGTTGAAAGAAATAGTTAACCGAAAGATTAAGCTAATAAATGAATTGAGAATTCAAGTTGTGTAAAAACACCAAGGTTTTAGAATCCACCATTGTCTAATTTAGCAATTATCCAATCATTCATTAATTCCCAAGAAAAACACATGCGACAACCCGAAATCAATCTATTGTTGTCCCTAAAGATTTATCAATCAAGTCCAGAAGAAGAATATCAAATATAGGCTCCCCTTATGCTTCAAACATAAACCACTTAAGCGTTTTTCGTATCAAGCTCAATTGAAAGAAAACAAAGAATCAAAGAAGTTCTAAGCATTCTATGTATCCCAATTCGAATAGAAGATGACGAAAAATCAAAAGCAATTAATATATCATATTATATCACCAAGCATGGATTAATTAAATCAACATCTAACTATCAAAAATATATGATATTTAAGATGAAAGAAATCATATTTAATTAATTTAGTCAAGAACAAGCCATAAACGTTAAAGCTCTTAAGAAGGAATTAAACAAATAACGGAATAATCACTTAATTAAAACAAGGTTTCATCGTCTACCTTGGTTAAAGAAAACTAGAAGAACATGATTAAACTAGAAAAACAATAAATGATAAAACCCGGCATGGATTCAAGGAGAAGAAATCTTTGAAGAGGTCTTGATAGTCGAGGAGCCTTGTTCTCTTGATCTCTTCCGTCTTCTCTTGATTTGCTCTCTTAAAATCCAACCCGTGTTATGAGAATGTATCTCATATTTATACTACTCATATTGTCCTACAAAATATCCCAAGAAGACCTAAAAACTCGTTCAAAACGTTTCCAAGTTGAATTGGGACTCAAAAAAGGAAAGAAAATAAAACGAAAAATCCGCAGCCGGATTTGGCCTGGGCGAACGCCCAGGCTATTCCCGGGCGTTCGCCCAGGAGGTTTTTTTGGTCTCTGCTTGTTGATTCAAGTGTTGGGCGCTCGCCCAGATATAAGCCTGGGCGATCGCCCAACTTATTTTTCCCGGCGGCTGATTTTCAAATGGCCATAACTTCTTGTAGGAAACTCCAAATTGAGATCCGTAAAAAGTGTTGGACTCGTAATTCAATTATATTTCCAATGGTATATCTTTTGCCTTGTGGAGATTTTAATATCAAAAGTTGTACTCTAATTTCTCCACATGCTTCGGTAGGTAGTTTCCCAATTTGGTTCTTTGGCTTTCCGGTGTTTGATCCATTGATTAAACTCTTTGTTGTCACTCCAAAACACCTTAAACTTATTGATTTTCCCTTCTTTCTCATCCTCAAATGTTTGGCTCTTGATACTCACTTCAAAAACTCAACTTACTCGTCGATTTCGTCAAATTATTGCTCTTTTCGTCCATTCTTCTCCAATTGTTTACAAACGCGTCCAAAACTGAAATAGAACAATAATATACTAGATAAGTAGAAAATCAACTATATGACGACATAAAAGATTAATTCAAATGCCAAAATAAGTGCATAAAACGCACTTATCAAATACCCCCAAACTAAACCTTTGTTCGTCCTCGAACAAAAACAAAACTAAAATATACTTTAACTAAGCTAATTGAATCCACGAAAATTTGTCAATGTTAACTTCCTTACCATATGCCTCAGGTTCAAAAATAAAGCAACATTATTAGAAGGATATCAAACAACAGCACAAAAATTTTCACTTATCCGATGTTCGACCTTGTGTGAGTGTGTGAATAGCCAAACATTGAACTTATGCATGTATTAGACCATGACCAATATTGTGTTGTTGATATTTTAGCAATCCCAAACCCTTTGTAGTCATTTATTCCTTACACCTCTCGTAAGTTATCACACTTCTAAAGCTTTTCTCTCAAGTCCCGAGGTGTTCTAGCGAAATTGGTTTCTATTGATCATTACAATGCTCTTTCTTTTCAACAAAAGTGGTAAAACTTAGCACTTGTATTCTTAGAATTAGGATGGTGAGAGATTTCTAAATTCTCATCTTCAGTCTCCAAGGTTCTAATCTAGCAATCCTTTCTGAGCACTTCTACTCTTTTTATTTATTCAACTCCTGTTAACAGTCTTACATCCTGTGCAATACTTCTCTTTCACTAGCTTTCTGTGTGACCTTTGTAGCGAGCTTTGGGTCGATGACTCCCAAGTCAGATGACCATAGGGCACCAGGTTTGAAAATACCCTAGCAGACTTAATTGCCCAAGTCCCACAGGCTAATAGAGAAGTGAAGATGTAAATTTATAAATGTCGCTCTCTTTTCTTTTTCTTGTTTTAGATACAGGACTCATGTAGCGAGCTTTGGGCCGATGACTCCCAAGTCAGATGACCATAGGGCACCAGGTTTTAAGATACCCTAACAGGCTTAATTGCTCGAGTCAGATCTTTCATTTAATTTTATCAGCTGCAAGTAGTGCTCAGTTTAGATTCCTCAACTATAACCCATTCAACCAAAGATGAAACTCAGAAAACCCAAACCATCAAAAGTCCTAGAACAAAAGTAGTAACTTTAACACCCCCAAACTGTTCTCAAAACAATTTAGTCACTAGCTCTAAGAATGTAGGAACGGAATTTTCATCATGATACTCAGTCAATAATATCAACACAAACACCCAAGTCATGTATCCAATAAACGATAAGTCACTAGTGGCTATGTGCTTCCTTAATCAGGTCTAACATAGATAAGTAATCAGATAAAAGAATGAGTTCACGTGTTGTCTAATAGTCGACTAAAAATGTGCACAATGTTGAACAGACATCATCATTGGCGGTAGGATATTCAACAGCAACCAGACAAATATTTTTTTTATCAAAGCCATTTTAGTTACACAGACCAGAATGATAAGCAAATCAGAGGTTCTTAAGTAGCATGATATTTTTTTAACCCACCCCCAAACAAAAACCTTACATTGTCCCCAATGTAAGTATAACATAAAGCACAGAGTAGGAGGGAAAAGAGCAGTTACTCCCCAGGGATAGATGTGGAGAAGAAGCATCTGGCAGGTTGAAAGATGTGGAACACCGTGGACACCGCAGGATCAGTTGCACAAAAGCAGCCCTAAAAGAAAAACAGAGAAACAACAAACAAAAACAACGAAAGCAAAATTTTTTTTTGTGTTTTTTTTTTTCGTTTTTTGTTTTTTTGTTTTTTTGTTGTTTTTTTTTTTTTTTATCAAAAACCCGATTTTCAAGGAGGAAGGGTAGGATCACCCAAATCAATTTCCTCCTCCCCATCGCGAGAGTGAAACTCCAAGTATGGTTTTAAACGTTGGCCATTAACTTTAAACAAATCACCATTTTTTGGGTTTTCAACCTCAACAGCACCATGGGGATAAACAGTGACAACAATAAAAGGGCCTGACCATCGGGAACGTAGCTTACCTGGAAACAAATACAGGCGAGAATTATATAAGAGTACTTTCTGACCTGTACTAAATGATTTTCTGACTATGTGCTTGTCATGAAAGACCTTCATTTTGTGCTTGTAAATCTTAGCATTCTCATAAGCATCGTTTCGAATTTCTTCAAGTTCAGCCACCTGCAATTTTCTTTTTGACCCTGCTTCCTGCATATCAAAATTGAATTTCTTAATGGCCCAATAAGCACGATGCTCCAACTCAACCGGAAGGTGACAGGCTTTCCCATACACCAATCTATAAGGGGACATGCCAATGGGTGTTTTAAAAGCTGTCCTATATGCCCATAAAGCATCAGTGAGTCGTAGAGACCAATCTTTCCAATCAGGTCGAACTGTTTTCTCCAAAATATGTTTGATTTCTCGATTTGAGACCTCTACCTGACCACTAGTTTGTGGGTGATATGGGGTGGCAACCTTATGTGTGATGGAGTATTTTGCTAGAAGGGTTTGAAAATGTTTATTGCAAAAATGAGATCCCCCATCACTGATAATGGCTCGTGGAGTGCCAAAGCGAGAGAAAATATTGCTTTTCAAGAATGCCACGACGCTTTTGTGATCATTGGTCTTACAAGGAATTGCCTCAACCCACTTGGAAACATAATCGACACCCACTAATATGTAAAGATACCCAAAAGATGGAGGAAAATGTCCTATGAAATCAATCCCCCAGACATCAAAGATTTCAATTACGAGAATAGGATTAAGTGGCATCATATTTCTTTTTGAAATGCTTCCCATGCGTTGACACCTGTCACATGCAGAACAGAAAATATGAGTGTCACGAAAGAGAGTAGGCCAATAAAAACCACATTGTAAGATTTTAGCAGTAGTCTTTTTAGCACTGAAGTGGCCCCCACAAGCTTGGTCATGACAAAAGGAGAGAACACTGTTGAATTCACTTTCTGGGACACATCTCCTTATAATTTGATCAGCACAATACTTAAACAAATAAGGATCGTCCCAAAAGAAATTTCTCACTTCAGCTAGGAACTTAGTTCTATCCTGTCTAGTCCAATGTTCTAGAATTTTGCCTGTAACAAGATAATTAACAATATCAGCAAACCAAGGCACAACATCAATATTCATGAGTTGCTCATCTGGAAACAACTCATTTAATGGTAGTTCATCCTGCACAGAGTCAAGCACAATTCGAGATAAGTGGTCAGCCACAACATTTTCAGAACCCTTTTTGTCCCTGAATTCAATATCAAATTCTTGCAAAAGCAAGACCCACCTAATCAATCTAGGTTTAGCATCTTTCTTAGTGAGGAGATATTTGAGGGCAGCATGGTCAGAAAAGATAATTACCTTACACCCTACAAGATAAGATCGAAATTTATCCAACGCAAATACAACTGCTAGCATTTCTTTTTCTGTAGTAGAATAATTTAATTGTGCATCATTAAGAGTTCTACTAGCATAGTAAATAACAGAATGCAATCGATCTAATCTCTGTCCTAAAACTGCTCCTATAGCATAATCAGATGCATCACACATAAGTTCAAAAGGCAAAGTCCAATCAGGTGGTCGAATAACAGGTGCAGTGGTCAACACTTTCTTAAGATGTTCAAAAGCTTCTAAGCATGAATCATTAAAGATAAAAGGTACATCCTTAACAAGTAAATTGCATAAGGGTCTAGAGATTTTACTAAAATCTTGAATGAAACGTCTATAAAAACCAGCATGCCCAAGGAATGATCTTACTTCTTTCACAGATTTTGGAGGTGGAAGATTGGAGATTAGATCAACCTTGGCTTTGTCAACCTCAATACCATTGCTAGAAATAATGTGGCCAAGAACAATACCTTGTTTCACCATGAAGTGACATTTTTTCCAATTTAGTACTAAATTCTTTTCCTCACATCTCTGCAAAACTAAAGTTAGATGGCGCAAACAATCATCAAACGAGTCACCATACACAGAAAAGTCATCCATGAACACCTCAAGAAACCTCTCAACCATGTCAGAAAATATACCAAGCATGCATCTTTGAAAGGTAGCAGGTGCATTACACAAACCAAACGGCATTCGTCTATATGCAAAGGTTCCAAAAGGACAAGTGAAAGTAGTTTTCTCTTGATCTTCTGGAGCTATGGGAATTTGATTGTAACCCGAATAACCATCTAAGAAACAATAATAATCATGCCCTGCTAGTCTATCAAGCATTTGATCAATGAATGGAAGAGGGAAGTGATCTTTTCTAGTGACTAAGTTCAATTTCCTATAGTCAATGCACACACGCCATCCTGTAGTTACTCTAGTTGGAACCAATTCATTGTTTGCATTAGTAACTACAGTGATACCTGATTTTTTTGGGACAACATGCACAGGACTTACCCATTTGCTATCAGAAATAGGATAGATAATTCCAGCGTCTAACAACTTAAGGACTTCAGTTCTCACAACATCTTTCATGTTAGGATTTAACCTACGTTGCATCTCCCTAGTTGACCTAGAATTTTCCTCAAGATGAATATAATGCATGCAATCCGCAGGATTAATACCTATTATGTCAGCAATGGTCCATCCTAACGCCTCTTTATGTTCAGTTAAAACACCTAACAACTTACCTTTTTGTGCGTCATCAAGGGCAGAAGAGATAATTACAGGTAAAGTTTCTGCCTCTCCTAAGAAGGCATACTGCAAAGTGTCAGGCAATGCTTTGAGCTCTAACTTGGGCGGTTGTTGAACTGATGGGATGTTCTTCTTCTCACTTATTGGGAGTGGCTCAATTTTCTGTCTCCACTTACTTGTATCCATGACAGGTGTTGACTCAAGCAAAGCATTTACCTCATCTATAGCACTATCAACATCAAAATCTGTACCAAAATGAGTTAGACACATCATTAAAGCATCATCAAAATTAGTTGAAATACAAGAGTCATCAACCAATGCTTCTATCATATCAACATCAGCAACATCCTCGTTGTCATGGGGTTGTTTGTTGACATTGAAGACATTCAATTCAATTGTCATGTTGCCAAAGGACAGCTGCATGACTCCATTCCTGCAATTAATAACAGCATTAGATGTTGCTAGAAAAGGACGACCAAAAATCACAGGAATATGCTTAGTGGAGTCTCGAACAGGTTGAGTATCAAGTACAATAAAATCAACTGGAAAATAAAATTTATCAACCTGTATCAAAACATCCTCAACAATGCCACGAGGTACTTTCACAGATCTATCAGCAAGTTGTAAAATAACAGATGTTGGTTTTAACTCGCCTAGTCCAAGTTGCATGTACACAGAGTAAGGAAGAAAATTGACACTAGCTCCTAAATCTAACAATGCCTTCTCAATTTTATGGTTTCCTATGATGCAAGAGATAGTAGGACAACCTGGATCTTTAAATTTAGGAGGGGTATTGCTTTGAATTATTGAGCTAACCTGTTCAGTTAAAAATGCCTTTTTACGTACATGTAATTGTCTCTTTTTAGTACATAGGTCCTTCAAAAATTTAGCATAGGCAGGAACTTGCTTAATAGCATCAAGTAAAGGGATATTTATGCTTACCTGCTTGAAGATGTCCATCATGTCACTGATAGAATTACCTTGCTTTACCTTTGTCAGCCTCTGAGGAAATGGGGCTTTTGGGATATAGGATGGCTCATTGTCTTCTTTGTGAGCTTCTTGGACTGAATCATCAGTTGAGGTATTACCTGGAGAAATTAGTTGAGGTGTGTGTTGCTTTGAAAAATCCACTTTGTTGTCAACCAGTTTGCCCCGTCTCAAAGTCATGATGGCCTTAGCCTCTTCATGTTGGTTGCTTGAATCTGTTCCAATATTGTGCACCCCTTTAGGATTAGGAAATGGCTGACTAGGGAATTTACCTTTTTCAATGGTTGTTGCCAGCTGTTGTACTGATGAAGCCAGTTGCCCCATCATGTTCTCCATATTGGAAATGGATTGTGCCTGTGAGTTCTGGCTAGTGCGCACTTCCTTCTTGAATTCAGTGATGGTGTGATTCTGATGCTCCAAAGCAGCTTGTGTAGCTTTTGTCAAGTTTTGAATTGCCTCCTCCCATGGTTTAGACTGTGAGAAGTTTTGGTTGAACTGTCTAGGCTGCTGAGGGGCTTGACCTGCTGTGTTATCCTGTTGACTACCCTGTGACCAAGAAAAATTGGGGTGGTCCCTCCAACCTGGGTTATAGGTGTTGGAGTAAGGATTGTAAGGAGGCTTCCTCATCATGTTGAGGGCATTAGCTTGCTCAGCACCTGCTTCTGGTTCTGTAGGACTATTGGCTGTCAATGAGGTCAATTTGCGGGAGATGTCCTCTATCATGCATTTGACTTCCTTGATTTCTGAGCTAGGTTCACTGCTGCGAATTTCATAGATACCCCTTTTCTTTGGTTCAGTTCTAGAGGATCTGCTCCGCTGTTGTGAATTGTTAGCCTGTTTTTGAAAGAAGGTCCAGATTTCTATAGCATTCTTAGATATAAGCTCTCCACCGCTCGTGGCCATCAACCATTCTTGAATATGTGGTAGCAATCCCTCCAAAAAGTATTGGCATAAATGCCATTTTTCATAGCCGTGATGTGGACACTTCATAAGAAGCCCGTTGAATCTCTCCCAAGTCTCATAGAAAGGCTCATCGTCTCTTTGCACAAACTCTGAAATTTCCCTGCGAATAGCATTAGTTTTGTGAACAGGAAAGTATTTATTCAAAAATTTAGCAACCATTTGTTCCCAAGAAGTAATACTATTTGCAGATAGTGTATTAAACCATGATCTAGATCTATCTTTCAGAGAAAAAGGAAATAGACGAAGTTTAACATTATCAGGAGAAACATTCTCATATTTAAATGTCTCACATACAGCATAAAAATCAGTCAGATGATTATAAGGTTCTTCACTATCTAAACCATAGAAAGATGGAAGACAGTTAAGCACACTCGGTTTAAGCTCAAAATTCCTAGCTGTGACCTGAGGATATTGTATGCATGAGGTGCTCAAGTTAGCTAATGGACTAAAATAGTCCCTGAAAGGTCTCTCCTCAATTTCATCCCCCATAACTACTACTGCTTCGGTTCCTCCAATTTTATCTAGATTAGTGGCTCGTTTTTGTTGGTGAAAAGTCCTTTCAATTTCACTATCTAGATGTTCTAGCTTAAGTTCTAGAGATCTACGACCAAGCATGCACAATGAAGATTTTTGATTTTTGAAACAAAAAAATTTTTTTTTTTTAAATAAATAAAAAAAAAACGAAAATAAAATAAATAAAATAAAATCCTAAATTATAACTAGTCAAGAATAAAATTAACTAAAATTAAATTAACCTTCAGACGCAGTCCCCGGCAACGGCGCCAAAAACTTGATGTCAAATTTTAATTAACTCGCAAGTGTACGAATCTATTGGAATATAGATAAGTAAAAACGAGGTCGATCCCACAGAGACTGCTATGAGCAAGGTGTAATTTAATCCAAGTTAACAGTTATTCTAGGCTAGTTGAGTTGAAAAGATTTGTTGTTGAAGTTGTTTAACTAAAAGACTAAAGAAGTATGCTAAACAGATGAATTGATAATTCAAGTTGTGTAAAAAACACCAAGGTTTCAGAATCCACCATTGTCTAATTTAGCAATTATCCAATCATTCATTAATTCCCAAGAAAAACACATGCGACAACTCGAAATCAATCTATTGTCGTCCCTAAAGATTTATCAATCAAGTCCAGAAGAAGAATATCAAATATAGGCTCCCCTTATGCTTCAAACATAAACCACTTAAGCGTTTTTCGTATCAAGCTCAATTGAAAGAAAACAAAGAATCAAAGAAGTTCTAAGCATTCTATGTATCCCAATTCGAATAGAAGATGACGAAAAATCAAAAGCAATTAATATATCATATTATATCACCAAGCATGGATTAATTAAATCAACATCTAACTATCAAAAATACATGATATTTAAGATGAAAGAAATCATATTTAATTAATTTAGTCAAGAACAAGCCATAAACGTTAAAGCTCTTAAGAAGGAATTAAACAAATAACGGAATAATCACTTAATTAAAACAAGGTTTCATCGTCTACCTTGGTTAAAGAAAACTAGAAGAACATGATTAAACTAGAAAAACAATAAATGATAAAACCCGGCATGGATTCAAGGAGAAGAAATCTTTGAAGAGGTCTTGATAGTCGAGGAGCCTTGTTCTCTTGATCTCTTCCGTCTTCTCTTGATTTGCTCTCTTAAAATCCAACCCGTGTTATGAGAATGTATCTCATATTTATACTACTCATATTGTCCTACAAAATATCCCAAGAAGACCTAAAAACTCGTTCAAAACGTTTCCAAGTTGAATTGGGACTCAAAAAAGGAAAGAAAATAAAACGAAAAATCCGCAGCCGGATTTGGCCTGGGCGAACGCCCAGGCTATTCCCGGGCGTTCGCCCAGGAGGTTTTTTTGGTCTCTGCTTGTTGATTCAAGTGTTGGGCGCTCGCCCAGATATAAGCCTGGGCGATCGCCCAACTTATTTTTTCCGGCGGCTGATTTTCAAATGGCCATAACTTCTTGTAGGAAACTCCAAATTGAGATCCGTAAAAAGTGTTGGACTCGTAATTCAATTATCTTTCCAATGGTATATCTTTTGCCTTGTGGAGATTTTAATATCAAAAGTTGTACTCTAATTTCTCCACATGCTTCGGTAGGTAGTTTCCCAATTTGGTTCTTTGGCTTTCCGGTGTTTGATCCATTGATTAAACTCTTTGTTGTCACTCCAAAACACCTTAAACTTATTGATTTTCCCTTCTTTCTCATCCTCAAATGTTTGGCTCTTGATACTCACTTCAAAAACTCAACTTACTCGTCGATTTCGCCAAATTATTGCTCTTTTCGTCCATTCTTCTCCAATTGTTTACAAACGCGTCCAAAACTGAAATAGAACAATAATATACTAGATAAGTAGAAAATCAACTATATGACGACATAAAAGATTAATTCAAATGCCAAAATAAGTGCATAAAACGCACTTATCAGGTTGACAATGAAGGGTGGTGTGAAAATTCTGGCACTTCACAGTCGGGATATCACCTTGGAGCCTCGTCTTATACACATTGATGTGATATGTGGTATCACCTATCCCATTGTAATTTTCCATAGAAGGTATTTTGAACCCATGTGGGAGTTCCTTAGCTTTCAGTCCTTTAGAGAACGGGAAGTTCTTATCATCTTCCAGTTCAGCTCTTTGGTCCTCGAACCTCGTATTCACAAACTTTGGGTCTTTTTCTCTTTACGGGCGAGCATCACTATACTCGATGTGCCTGCTATGTACTGTTTGGGGTGGTGCTATGGAGGATCATACTCCTAACCTGTCAAACACACTAGCAGTTAGAGTCGACTGGTTTCCTCGTGCCGGAAGGGGTCTCCTATTCTATTTGTCTTGCGAGGGCCTCAGATTCACGTTCTGAGGGTTTCTGCCATTTGAAACTAGCAGGTCATCTTGAGATTGATGGCTTCCAATCAAGCCAGACCTCGAAGGGCTTCGCCAGACGCAGCTACACTTGGGTCTATGCTGGAAAGATTGATTCTCCATCAGTTCAAGCACTGCCTTTGTCCGAACATTTTTCAGCTTCAGGTCCAGGTTTTCTTGTTCGACCGTCCACTTATGTCGTTGTCTCATTCTCCTACAGCGGGTTACGTTCTTAAGGTCCTGAACGCTCTCTTATCGCATGTGCGTGAGGTGAGACTCAACTTCTTCCTCTTGGGACTTTTCTATTGCCATGCTCTTCCTGGTAGAAAACACGTTTTTACCACAAGTTATAGGTTGTGTAACGTTTTTCGTTTTCCACATACAGTGCCAATCTGTTGACATCAGAATCTGCACTATCCAGGTGTCAACAGATCTCCAGTCAATCTTCTGTCAACCTGTATGTTACCTGTACACTTGGACAATCGTTAAGCACCAAGATTACCAAGGAAAAAGGGTCTGGCGATCATTGGTACGCCGACGATCAAGTCAACTGTCGGTATATATGATAATATACGAGGAGAGAAGTGCTTTTGGGTGTAGGAGAGACAAGCATGCAGAAATTTGAACATAGTTTAAGGGTGAAAATAATGCGTACATTAGAACAACCGGAGATGTTGTATTTATAGCCTTAGAGTCCTAATTGGTTTTAAGTAAGCAATCAATTAGACATCTGATCAGATCATCCTTCCTTATAGGATAGTGATGATTGATTGATAATGCAATCTCCTAGAGTTTAGTTCTTATTTGAATTGATTCCCTTGTCACGTTGCGTAATCTTGAGGAGATTGAGATTTGGTTTCCTTGTGAGAATCCGTGTGTCAATCCAACATGATCTTTCTTTAAATGTATCTCTTGTTATTCTGAAATATTAGGTTGCCCACTGATCTATGACTGATTCGATTGCCAGCGAAGCATCAAAGGTTGGCCATGAATGTCAAGACCCTTCATGGGCTTCGCTATGTGTGGTTCAAGAATGTCAAGACGTTGCCGAGTCTTGTAGGCCTTCTACGAATTCAAACGGCCCTTGCTGGGTTTATGAGGCCTTTGCGGGGATTTCCAAGTCCCTCAATAGTCCGACGAGACCTTAGTGGGGCCTAGCTTGGGCCTTCACTAGGCCCATGAGACATTTGTTAACATGGAGGCCTTATAAAAATATTGTGGTAACAGTATTTTTACTTTTATAATAATTTGTATATTTATTAAAAAAGAAAAAAAAAATCTATTAAATTCGAAATTTATAAAATTAGAATGCTAATAAATTTAAGGCAAAAGAATTAAAACGACTTTAATTGGAATTAGAATTAATATTTTTGACAAGTAAATACGACATTGATCTTCCAGTTGCTTTTTATATATTTTCAAACAATTTGCTACCACGACAAATAGGGACAATTACATTGTCTTATTTTATGATTACAAGTTGGTCTAAAAATATATTTGTTGGACATCTTGAAATCTTGATTATTTATATATAAATAAAAATCAGTATGTAACAAATTAAATGTAATTAGATCGTATAAAGAAAATGTTTGAATCACAATTTAAGTGTAACTATTTTAAATATCAACTGTGTTATAAAAAATAGGTGGGAGAGGAGAAAAGGACGTTTCATTTTTATGGAGTGGTAAAATTGACATCTTAATTATTAGAAATTAAAAATGTTAAAACAAAATTTGAGAAATTACCATTTCATTACTTCTTAAAATAGATGTCACATTGTACAACTTCTTCTATAATTAGTTTTTTAAGTTTACCAAACACTTGTGATCATATTCAATTGAGACTTTTAAAATTTTTAAATAATTTAAAAAAATTATAGGAGTATTCAATGTAGACATTTTAAGACTCTAAAAATATTGGTGTATTCAATAGAGAATTCTCTACTTATTAAACTTTTGTAGTCTTTTTGGTAGAAAGTATAAATAGCAAATCTAAAAATAAAAATAAAAAATCTCCATTATACCCGTTAAATTTGTGAAGAATTCAGAGTCTCCAAAATAAAAAAGGTCACTTTTCTCAGTGTTCTAAAAAGCGTAAAGCGTGGCTAGGCGTGGAGGCCAAGCTTTAAGTTTTTCGAGCCTAGGCGAGTCCTAAGCGAGGGCGAGATAAAGACAAAGCGAGGACAATGCGTGATGCGTGGCTAGGTGTGGAGACTGAGCTCCAAGCTTAGGCGGAGTCTAGGCGAAACTTATGTGAGCTTTTTAGAACAGTACTTTTCTGTCACTTTTCTTTCACTCGGGTAAGAATTTTCAATAATCAATTTATAATTATTTTGGTATGTTTTTTATTTTTAATGATGACTATACATTTTATAAGTTAGTTGCTAATTCTACAAGTATTTTATGTCCAAGTAAATTTTTTTTTTTTTATTGTGGATTTCCAAATCAACGGCAACTCTTAACTCCTTTCGAAGTATCCGCTATGATCTTCAAGATTTTACTAGTCAAGGTCGTGACCCTAAAAATACAAAAGAGTTGTTTAATCTTTGTCATGGTTTCTTGAGAAATGTAGTTGAGAGGATGTTTGATATATTTAAGTCACAGCTAAAAATTTTGAAAACAACTTCTCAAGCCATTTCCATATCGTACAAAAGCGGATCTAGTGTTAGCTTGTGTACATTACACAATTTTATTTGCATAGAGTTTTGTTCTGATGAATTTCCACCTAAACCTGATAATGAAGCTTCATCCCTTAATGAATGGAATGATTTTGAACCATTTTTTTTAGAATCAAGAACAAGTAAGAGAGAATGCTAATGAATGGAATGCTACTATATCAACTGATATGTATAGTGATGGAATATTCAATTTTTTTATTGAATATTATTGAAAAGTTATTAATGTTTTTAGTATTTAAGTTATTTGTTAATTTAATTGAGGTGACTTCATTTTTTCTTTTTCTATTTTTTTTTGAAGAAAATATTTTTATTGATATGAGAAATATTATTAATTACTTTAAATTTTTAATTACACGAGTCATGGAGATGATTTGGATATGCAGAAATTGTTTAAAATAATATTATATTATGTAGGCATTTAGCTTAATATGTTTTTTTTTTTAAAAAAGTAAGTCTTTAGAATTATTTAATGAAACTCTACAGAGTTTATGTAAGACTTTTATAAATTTCTAACAAAGCTATAAAGTCCAAAAATTCCATATAAGTTGCTCATTCACAAAAGTTTAGAAAAATCTTTAAAAGCCTCAATTAAATACACTCTTCAAATAACTTTAATTGTTTGACAATTAAAAGTTGAGAATCTAAAAAATAGTTACAAACATGGCCTTAATATATGAGATTTTAAAAGTTAAAAGTGATTGTCGTATCAAATTAAAGATATGTTTGGCATATTTTCTCATAAAATTTTTTTTTTTTCTAATGGGAATAATCTCCTATCCCAGGTATGTTGCCCACTACTTATGTGGGAGTTAAAAGTTAAAAGTGTCGCATCAGCAGCGGGGCACACAATTGTGTGTGAGTCCAAATATTATCCACATACAGTAGGCAACATATCTCTTTTCCACCATAAATAGGAGATCATTCCCTTTTTTCCCAAACAGGCACTAAACAACATTTCTAATGTTTGACTTTGAGTTTGTCTATAATCATCAAATAAGATATTTGTGAAGGGAAATGATCTCATGTCCATGGTGAGAAAGAGATATGTTGTCCACTCAGCAATGGGTACACAACTGTGTGTGGATCCAAATGTTGTCTACACACAGTGAACAACATATCTCAGAAATCACTCCCCTATTAGTGAATTTGTCCTAATTTTCCTTGACGAGTCCATGTTAGTGGGACCCAATAAATAGATGAAAACGCATTGATTCTCACAAAAATAAAAATAGAACGCCCACCACATGGTACGTAGTGATCAAAGACCATTTTATTGATTCCATTATCATTTTTTCCTTCCAAATCATGAAAGAAATAATAGCTAATTAGGGCATCTTATGTGATATTATTATACAAATATAAATTAAAAAAAATGTGTACATTATTATATTGTGACCTAATCTTTCGGTCAACTAGAATTTGTGTGATCGTCTAAAATAATAATAATTATTTGGAGATTATTAAGAATAAAATTAAAAGATCACCGTCTAATAATAATAATAATAATGTACTTTCGTTACTTAAATAACGAACACAACCATGCTTAAATAACTACGTACTCATGACATTATACTATATATATGTATGTGTTTGTGTGTATGTTTGTATCTTTGCTAAATATATCTATTAATGTTGTTTAATATGGATTAATCCAAGGGATTAAATGGAGCAAAATGTGTCTTTAATTCCCTGGAAATTAACCATGTTTTCAGATGCCGTCCATATTCTTGCAGCCTCGTTTGAATTGGATCCTAGCTTGGAGTTTGAAGCTTCATTACAATCCGAAAAGTATTTACCAGTCACGTTTACGAGTCTTGGATGTGTAGCAACATAACAACTCGTAGCAGCTGCCTAAAATGACATAATTTATATAAATAAGTTTATTTCATAATCTGCAATATAATATATATTTATTGAGTTACGGGAACAAAGAAATATGTTACCTGAGGAATGGTCTTCAAAAATTTTGAAGCCAAAAAGAACACGAGATCTGCATATATATATATATATATATAACAACTTTCAATTTTACTTCCATCTCGTAAAGCATATATATATATATATATATATATAGACGAGAGGAGACGAGACGAGCATGCGCACTGACCAGTAATGAAGCCTTCACGATCTCTAGTGAGTCTAGTTCTCACAATCCCGGGATGAACACAATTTACCATCACATTTGCATTCATTTCCTGCACCAATATTATTATTGAAAATTAATTACTCAATAAAATTAAGAAAACAATTATTTTAAAAAAATTGGAAGAAGAAAAGATATGCCTCGAGTCTGTAGGAAAGTTCCTTTGTATGCAAAACGTTAGCCAGCTTCGACATAGCATAAGCACGTGTACCATCGTATTCACTGTCAAACCAAACATATATAATATATTCTATTCACAATTAAGTCAAACGTTAATCAATTTAATTTAATTAATTAATGCTGTTAAACACACTCACCATTTATTCTTTGTAATCAAACCAAGATAACTAATCAAATCCCCAGAAAACCAGCTATGAATGTTCGATGACACGTTCACTATTCTTCCTTGTACGCCGGTGGTTTCTGCCGTTTTGATCATATTACTAAGCAATAACTTCGTCAACAGAAAATGACCTAATTCATTTAACAACATTAATGTTAATTAATCTACTTAATTATACTTGCTATATTTTTAATTATTATCATTATAGATTTAATTAGAAAATTAATTACCTACCTAGATAATTAGTAGCAAAACTCATTTCAATCCCATCCTCAGAAATGCTGTGATTGTAAGAGAATTTCCCGGCGTTATTTCTGATATATATATATATATATATATATATATATATATATATGACAAACGGAAATGAAATAAGTGTCTGATAAAAATTGATTAACAGAAATATTGAAGATATGTGAAAAAAGGAGAGAGAGGGTTACATAAGGAGATTGAGAGGCAAATTGAGAGACTCAAAATCAAATGCAAATTTTCGTACGGAGTGAAGAGAGCTAAGATCAAGAGACATGACGATAATTTCCGACTTCGGAAACTCCGAAACAATACGAGCCTTAGTATCCTCCGCGGCTTTAAGGTTCCGAGCAGGCAAGACAAGCCGTGCTCCGCGCTTAGCCAGCACCTTAGCCGTCTCCGCCCCAATCCCAGACGTCGCACCTGTTTAATTAATTTGGGAACACAAAAAAAAAACATTTTTAATTCCATCTTGAAAATTTTCTCTCCATGATTTCTGAAGAAAATATTCACCTGTGATGATGGCAGTGATGAAACGAAGATCAGGACAGTGGTCAGTGACTTGGTCGGCGGTTGACTTGGAGCCAAATCCACTCGGTCCAGTGGAGCCGATAAGGTACTTGACAGTTTCAAGCATTTCTTGAAGAAATTACTTTTGTTCTGGTTCTTTTTGAAGGGATACAGTGTTTAAAAAAGCAGTAAAGTATTTATGTTTGGAAGCAAGTTTCAGTACTGAGAAGACTGTTGCTGATGAAAAATCCAAGTACGTATAAATGTGCACTTTGCAGTTAGTCAACAAAAAGGCTAGCGAGAGAGGGACATAGTACACAAATAGGCTTAGCTTTTTGCAGTTTTTTCAGGGTGACATAAAAGGTAAATGGTAGGGATTAGGGAATATTGTTTGGTAAGTTTTCTTTTATTATTTATAATCAATAAATTTTATGATAGACTCGAAATAATTGTACATTGATGATAGATGTAATTAGATGTCAGACTTATCTTGTATTTTAAAAAGTGTAAAGTGTAATTAAGTGTAGAGAATAAATTTTAAGTTTTTTACTCTTAAAAAAAATTTAGACGAAGGCGAGACGTGAAACATAATTAGGCGTAGAGGCCGCGTCTTAATCTTAGACGCCACTTTTTAAAACAGTAGACTCACCAATAAGACTAATTATAACCTGTTACTAGTTAAACGACAGAGGAAAAATTGAACACGTGTAACTATCTTTTTGCTGCATATGACTTGACTTTAGCGTCTATTTGGTAAAATTTATAAATAAACTATAAACTGTTTTGATCAAATAAATTAGTTTATAATTTTTACCGAGCGGGCACTTAATAACAATAATTTCTTATTATACAAAAATTAATTGGAAATAAAAAAAAATGTAATCCTAAGAGCATCTCCAATGCAACAATGTCTAATATATATATATAGCAAAAGACATTGATATTATATTAAAAAACTTCTCCAATGCAACAATGTTCATTGTGCAAATGTGGCAAATTATTATTAGCTTTTTAGAAAAAAGAAAGAGAGAGAAATATATTGATTGGATATAGATTTTGAAATTAATGGTGGACATTGACAATGTCTAGAATTAGACATTGTATTAAACACTTTCTAGTATTAATTGTGCCATATAAACACTTTTTGACCATTTGTCAAAAAAAGTGTTAAACATTGTACATTGACATTGTTGCATTGGAGATGCTCTAATAGAAAAGTGTGAATAGCTACAGTCGGCGATTAATTAAAATGGAGGATTCCAGAAATTAATTAGGGGAGGGCACAGGCATCTAGGTGGACTATAATTAATTAAAATCTATGGAATCGCACGTGAGGCTGGAAGTTTATGGTCAATCCTGCGGCCTCGAATCTGTCATTTCCTCGTCCATACTGATAAACCACAAGTCAAAAAATAAATAAATAAATAAATAATATGAATACTAAACATTTGCATATAAAAATTTCATTTTGACCTTATATCGAATATTTTGAATTTATTATATTATAAATTGTTTATAAATGTGTGAATGAAAAATATATTTGATTAATTTAATTAATTAAAATTATAATATAAACATTATCAAACACATGAATTGTTCGTGTAAAGTATGTACTTTCTTTTAATCTTGTGACTAAAATGACCTTAACTTTGCAATCATGAATCTAACGATTCCAGTTCAATTGAAGTTATAATCTAGCAACCATGCAACCGTACATAAATTATCCTAATAAACTGTGAAAAAAAAATATAATTAAAAAAGAAAAGTTGTAGTGGGCTCCTTAGAACCTCTCCAACCAGGCTCTAAATAAAATAAAAACACCAAGATGGAACAAGATTTTTCTCCAATCGGACGCCAAATCAATGCGCCATTTTGAGTATATGAACAGTGCTGCGCCATATGAACAGTGCTGCGCCATGTAGCAATGGAGATGGATTTGGTGTGAAATTGTATTCCAATTTTACCCTTTTGTGCTGAAGCAAACATTTCTTGTTCCTTTTGGGTACTTTTTTCTTTGGATTTTATTTTTGTGTGATATAAAGTGATTTATGATTATTGTAATTTGATTATTATTTTTATTGACACAATAAATTGTATGAAGAGTAATAAATTGAATAATAAATAACTACTTCATAAATACTCATTAAAATTGAGAAGTTAAATGACAAAATTAATTGTGTTTTATTGTTTTTTTTTTTTTTGGTATATGTCCAAGACTATTTTTTTTTTATGTTAAATGAGTTTTAAATTGTGATTTTGAGTATGGTGCCTTTCCTTATTTTTTTTTAATGAATGTAATAATTATGGAAATTAAATGTAATTTAAAATTTATATATTTAATATATATACACTATATAATTAACTAATTTTTGAACTAAATTATTGTTCAAAATTAAAAATATAAATATATGATAATAGACACTATTTATTTGGTGCAACATTTGAAGCAATAGGTTGAAAATGATATGTGGATTTGGTGTGAAAGTTGCACCATTTTAGTGCAAAAATTGCACTAATTTAAAGATATGAGTTAGAGATGACCTTAGGAACCAAAAGGCAATTATTTTAAAGGATAAGAAGTGATGAAAATTCAGCCTTTTGATGCACTTCCTCAACTCCCATTCTTCTTTCAATGACCCACCAAAAATGTTCCACATCTTATTCTTTGTGCACCAAAACTATTCTTTTCCACTTTTCATAATTGTAATAATTATCTAATTATCTCGTAAATTCGGAGATTTACGAAATACTAATATGTTATACTGACAAAATAAATACGTGTATATTATATATGTACTCAATAAAAAAAAAAAGTTCAAATAACTTGTATTTATCATTTTCACAAATAAGCTACTACTAATAAATTATGGTGGTACAGGAAGGATTTTGGACTTGTTAGTATTCGATAATGTTTTCAAGGGCAAAGGTAGGGGATCGATCTCGTCCCATTTTGAAAAAATTAATTTTTGAAGTGTAAATTTTTTTTTTTTTTTTAAATAACAGTCTTGTTTTGAAGTGCAATTTTTTTTTACGTAGTAGTACTCTTTCCAAAAAAAATCCTTGCCATGTTGGTGGTGATTTTAGCTCTTTTTTTTTTTTTTTTTTTTTTTTTTTTCCCGCAGAGACCAATTGTACAATTTGAAATGTATGAATGTTGTAGTGTGTAGAGAGCAAATGAAGTACAACTTGGATTACACATAGTCAAATCAGTACGTGAGACCCTGAAAACTTCCCACCTCGGATTTCCAGACCATAATTAGCCGATTTGGACTATTTTTATACGTACCCATTTTATTCAGTGCTTGTTTAATTTGGATCATAAATCGTAAAATAATTTATTTGATTTATTATTTTTTACTTTTCATACAAAATAGAATGTGAAATAACAAAATTATCCTTAATCATTTGTCATTTTGTTTTATTTGATTTGAAAAATTAAAAAAAAAAAGTGACTCAAATAAACTATTTTTTAGTTTATAATCCACACCAAAAATACACTTAAAACAAAGGAAGTTATATTGTTTTTTAAAGCCTAGTGCACTTCGAAAATGGTGAGTCTTGCACTGTAAGAGAAAACGTGTTTCTTCTTGTCTTCTTGATTCACGCCAACACTTTTTGATCTCTTTTTTTTTTTTTTTGATCGTTTTTTGATCTCTTTTTTAAGCATTATTGGGGGTGGAGTCAGGATAGAACTAGAAAGAAGTAAAATTTTAAATTTAAATGGACTAATTTTTTGGACAGGACTCGTAAATAAATTTATGTTATGTAAAATTAGACTTTAATCTTAGGGTCTGAAAAATACTGTCTTTGGTACATTTTATGATTTTTCCTGTTTTATTACTGTTTTTTATTTAAAAAATAAGAATATTTGGTCACAATTTTTTCTCTCTCATCAAAATAAATGTTTTATTTTTTTATAATCAAATTTAGGTCCTAAATTGGAAAACTCCCACTGAAAAATTCCAAATTGGAAAATTTCCTTGAAAAGAGTAAGAACTCGAAGACACACATTTGATGATTTTTTTTTTTTTTTTTCGTGAAATAAATTTGTGAACCTGAAATTGAATCACAATTCTGCAAATTTTGAAATTTTTTTTTGAAGTGTTTATTCTCTGAATTGAGAGTTGTGTTTGCCCTGAATTTTGTTGCCATTGGCAAAGTAATAAATTTTTTAGAAATTCTGTCATATAAAAAAAGATAATTTTCAACGAAATAGTAGGATTATATATTGGAGAGAGAAACTTTATATTTAATCATTTACCAAATTTGTTGCATGTCACAATTCGATTATTTTGGTTACAATTTTTTTTTTAAAATAAATAATTTGTTTTATTTAAAAATATTGATTTTTCTCAATTTCACCAAAATGCGTAATTTATCAAAAGGTCGTGCTAGAAATTGTTGTATACCATTTTTTTCATTTAAAAATTGGATTCGGCCGCCCTAACTTCAGTGGCTTGGGCTCAGGGCTATCCTTACTCTCTCCACCCCTGGATGTAGTGTTGTTGTAATTTGAATAAGATTGAACAAGATTAAAAATGTAGTTAGCCATCCAAATTAATTTATTGTATTATTATTATATAGTCTTACCATGTAATAGCATGCACTAAACATGAGTTTTGTTCTCCTACTCATTTATAATGTCTACACTGAGGTGACATCACATGATTGATAGTTCATGATCTCACATTTATTATTTTCTATGAATTATCAATCATGTGATGTTACTTCAGCATGAGTATTATAAATGGATAAGATAAGTGGATAAGAAATCAAAACTCCACTAAACATAAGCTTTAAAGTTGTAGTACGATGATTACATGTATATTTGACTAATGACACTAAGACGGTCAAGTTCAGTTCCGACATTTTCAGGGTTCGAAGCGAAATCTAAAAATTAGGCCCTCAAGACAAAGTCTGACAAGTTATAGACAAGACTATTGGTGGTAGGGTTGACAAAAAAAACCAGCTGCCCCGGACCTGCCCCATTCCGTCCCACTGGGTAATAAGGGCTAGTTCGGGGCAGCCTAGCCCCACCCCGCGACCCGCCCACTCAAATCTTTTTTTTTTTTTTAAATCATAAAATAAAATAGAAATTATAATTTTCACTAAAAGTTGACCAAAGAAGAATCGAACCCAGGTTAAAACATAACTATTATACCACAACCTCAATCTTATAATTTTTTTGTTTTGTTTGGTACAAATATTTAAAAAATTTGTATTTCTTTTTTTTTTTAATTATTTTTTCAGTTTAACAAAAAAAAAAAAAAAAAAAATTAACCGGGGCAGTTGGTGGGTCAAAGGGTCGTCCCGCCCCATTGCCATACCTAATTGGTGGATTGGGTTTTCAATGTTTTTATTTTTTTTTAAAAATGTCTCTTCTATTTTGGGTCACTACCTAATAATAGTCATAGTCCTCAAGAAGTACGGCTTGTTTTATTTTATTGGGTTTCAAACTTTTATACAAATATTTTTTTAGACAACTTCAATAATAAAAAATAAAAATGAATCCCCTTCAATTTTGAGTCCAAGTTATGCCCAAAACCGGGTCTAAGACAGTGTATTTTTAATTAAGTATAGTTTAATTTATTGGCATACCCGTTTCTCTCTCCAATTAGAATTAGATGTTTTGTTAGCCAACTCTAATTGACCATTGTGACACATTGAAACCAACAAATCAGTTTTGTAACATTAAATTATATACATTTGTGCTCCTGATTTTGACTTCCCATTAACTCATTTCTCATTTTTTAAAAGAAAAATAAACATTTTTAATAGAATCATTAATTGAATATTCTCATTTGTCAATGATTGCCACACTTTCTTTGGGATCCCCCAATCTTAGAGGGACCCCTCCTTAAAATCAAAATCACGATTTGGTGCTTTCAATCCCCTATTCTAAAAAAATAATGATCTTGGTCCGATTGGACTAATCATCTTTCCACTTTCCCGGCCTACTCAAAAAAGCATATGTTTAGTACATATGAACCCTTTTTCTTGTCCGTATAATATAAAATATGATTGTTCATTTCTATAGAGATCATATCACATAGCAATGTATTAATGTTATTTGAGATCTAACAAGAAATATAAATTTAAAACGATCATATTACATAACAAGTATAATAAAAACAAAAAATCTAATGAAATTACTATTATTCTAATTATTACTTTTTGCAGAGATGTAGAAGGCAGACCCAATTTTAGTTTTGTTTTTATTTTTTCTTATAAATAGGGAGCCGTCATTAGAGTTCTACATATCATCAAGGAATGTGAGTAAGAGATGTTGAGAGTGTCAATTACTCTTGTAAACAATTTTTTTATTATAGTGAATTACTGCAGTGGAGGAAAAAGATGTAGTCTTACATTGAAGTGAACTTTTATAAAATTGAGTGTTTGTATGTACCTATTTTCTTTTGCGATATTTTTACTTTCGGTGATATAGAATTAGTGTATCTAATTCTCAACAATTACTTTGTGGAATAAAAGTTTAACATGATAATTACTTTCCTTCTAGAAGAAGATTGAAGAAAATGAGTGGCCCACCATTAAATACAAATCAACTAAATCATAATCCATATGGGGTAAGAGTAAGAGGACCGATCTCCTGCCCACCTGGGGGCAGGAGATCAGAATTCGTAAGAGTAATGCTACAAAGACCACAACTTGAACAATTATAGATAAAATGTCAAAAATGTCCTTTGAAAAGACACAATTCAAATTTTCAAATGTGTCTTTTTAAAGGACACTAAAGATATTTTATCCATAGTGGTTCAAGTTTTGGTCCAAGTTTAGGTTAGACAAGCTTTTTCCATGGGGTAATCAATAATCTAGTTTAAAGGTCATATGATTAATGAATATCTATAAACGTATCATATGATATGTCTAATTTTCAGTGTTATATCTAATTTTAAAATTAAAAAATTGTAAATGTTTTGTCAGTTCATTAGCTTGATGTTGACAAAAAGATTAAAGTAAAAGGCAACTAACTCCACTGGTTTTGGAGCATAATTAGGTGATCAATTAATGCTGCAAAATCAAGATATAACGTCACCAAATTTACCTTAAACTATTGCCAACTTTCTTTTTCCTATCATAATACTATCATTGCCTTAATTATTGTTCTTTTTCTTTGAATAGTTTTTTTTTTTTTTTTGATGAAAAAACAATTTATTGAGACAAATCTCCCCGAATATGGGGCGAGAGAAAAATCGGGATACAATTCGTCCAAAAAGAATTTGACAAAGCAAAAGAAGTAGAAGCAAGTTCGTGTGCAACACAATTTCCCTCGCGAGGAATATACTGGCAAGGGGCTCGGCATAAAGTGTGAATTAAAGCAGAGACATCATGTAATAACTCGGCTAGAGGAGATAAAGTAAAGTTAGACTCCAAATCTTGCACAATCGACAAAGAGTCCACTTCCGCCGCCTCCAGTTGGAAGTTAAGTCTAGCCGCAAATTCAAGTCCCTCTCGAAGAGCTATCAACTCAGCTTCCTTCACTGCAAAATCACCTGTAAAAGTTCGGGCGAAGACAGCCATTACATGTCCATGGTGGTCTCGGATTATCCCTCCCGTACCAATCTGCCCAAATCCACTGCGGATAGCTGCATCAGTATTTAGCTTCAGACATTGTTCTCGTGGAGGCCGCCACTTTACTATGCGATCGCACAGTACTCTCTCATACGATCGCATGGTAACGCCTGGACCCTTACCAAACATGTTTTCTACCCCAGATATAAGGATGCTTGTTGATCTTGAGGAGTTTCCATGAAGAGTACCGTTCCGTTCTTGCCAGAGAACCCAACTAAGACAGCTAAATAATTGGAGGCAAGGCAATTCGAGATTCTTTATCACACTGCCAAGCATAGTCCGGATATCGTCTTCCACCAAAAGACCTTTAATCTGGCTCCATATCCCCGTAGCTTTCCAAGCGCATTTAGAGGGGTAGCAGGTAAAAAGTGCATGTTTCAATGTTTCAATACCCCCACATCTGTGACATTGTATATTCTCGCTGATTCTCCTCTTGAAAAGGTTGTACTGGACTGGAAGAGCATTCTGGTAAAGACGCCAAAGAAATATGCGTACCTTAGGATGAACATCCAACGACCACAAAGTTTTCCACCATACAAGCTCAAAGTCAGCATTAGATTCAGCAGCATGGCTTGTTTTCGACTTCATCAACCACCGATACCCACTTTTAACGGTATACTTTCCATGCTTTTCATAGTGCCATATCATTCTGTCAGGTCTACCTCCAAGTCCCAAGGGGATAGCTAGAATAGCTTCACCGTCAATAGGCCAAAATTCCCTTCTGATCAGACCAACATCCCAGCTGCCGGAAGGTGTGAGGATGTCAGTGACGCGAAGGTCTGGGTTGCCGTTGTGTTGTAGTAACCTGAGAGATGAATTTTGTGGAATCCATTTGTCTCTGAACACTCTAATCTGATCACCTCATCCGACCCTCCAACGCAATCCTCCTGAAAGTACCTCCCTTCCCCAAACAAGGCTTTTCCATATAGCAGATGAGTCTGGTTTAGCAGAAGCTGTAAGAAAATCACCATCCCTGAAGTATTTTGCTTTCAACAACCTACCAACCAGGGAGTCGGGTTCTGAAAAAACCCGCCAACACTGCTTGGCTACAAGGGCTTTGTTGAACATTTCAAGGTCTCTGAATCCCAAACCTCCATGGCATTTTTGTTTGCATATTTGTAACCAAGCAATCCATGCCATAGGTCTCTTGTTGTCTTTTGCACCCCACCAGAATCTAATTAGGAATGATTTGAGATCAAGAAGAAGAGAAACTGGGAATCTGAATAAACTCATAGTATAAGTTGGGATTGCCTGCAGCACTGCTTTGATCAGCACCTCACGACCACCAGCAGAAAAAAGCAATCGATTCCAACTTTGAATTCGTTTCCATAGACTGGCCCTTATATGGTCGAAAGTTCTCCTTCTGTTTCTTCCAACCATCGATGGAAGCCCCAAATATAGATCGTGCCCATTTGCTTGTGTCAATCCCAAGGCATGGTGAATTTGGTTTCTCAATTCTGGTTGGACATTAGGTGAAAATGTCATAGATGACTTGGAGAGGTTGATTTGTTGTCCCGAGGCTCTGGAATATTGATCTATGATATTTTGCAGTGCTCCACAATCAGACATTCTAGCACGGAGGAAAATGAGGGAGTCATCAGCAAAAAATAAGTGATTTATACGGGGTCCCCATCTATTGCAACTCATCCCGACCAACTCGTTTTGTCTCTCTGCCCGTCGGAGTAGCCCGGATAGTGCTTCTCCACATAATAGAAATAAATATGGAGATAAGGGACAGCCTTGTCTCAGACCCCTGGAGGGTTGGACTCTACCACAAACATTACCATTGATAAGGAAAGAAAATCCCGTCGAAGAAATGCATGAGTATATGAGAGATATCCAATGAGGAGGAAACCCCATTCTGGCCATAACATGTGTAACAAACTTCCATTCAACCCTGTCATATGCTTTGCTCATGTCAAGTTTCAAAGCCAAAAACCCATTGCGACCCTTTTTTCGTTTTTCAAGAGAGTGTAGCAATTCAAAGGCAGTTATCACATTGTCAGTAATCTGTCTCCCTGGGACAAAAGCACTTTGATTTTCTGAGATCAAGGATGGTAAGACCGTTTTCAACCTATTTGCAATTGTCTTGGTTATTATCTTGTACAAGACATTGCAGAGGCTGATAGGTCTAAAATCTGATACACGGTCGGCATGATGCTTCTTCGGAATTAAAACTAGGTTCGTGTGATTTAACGAGGTGGGAGATTTTCCATTGTTAAGAACTTGCAGCGCACAGTCTGTAACAGCATCTCCCACTAGCTCCCAATGTTTCTGAAAGAAGAGTGCATGGAATCCGTCCGGTCCTGGTGCTTTAGTGGGCCCCATCCCCTTTAAAGCCACAAATATTTCCTCCCGCGTGAACGGGGATGAGAGGATCTCGAAATCTTCCACTGAAACTCTATGAGAAATACCAGAAGACCCTTGTTCCAACTCAGTGTCATTTGGGTTGCATGTCTGGAAGATATCTGCAAAGTAGTTTTCAAGTGTCCTCATTATACCGTCTTCTGAGCTTTGCCAAATATTATTGTTGTCCATCAGTCCAGAAATAGTGTTGTTACATCGTCTGTTGTTGGCCTTCGCATGGAAGAATTTTGTGTTCCTGTCTCCTGATTTGAGCCATTCTACTCGAGAGCGCTGTCGCCAGTAATGTTCTTCCCTATCCTCATCCTTAGAAATGATCCGTTCCAACTCTTTAATATCATCCATGCGGGTGTGTCCATCCAATGAATTATATAATTTTGCTAGAGCTTTGCGATTGGCCTCCAACCGCCGTTGTCCACCACCAAAAGTAACAAAACTCCAATTAGCTAGGACTCTCTTACACTCCTGCAAACCATTTCCCAGCCCAATCGAAGCATCAAGAGTGGAATTATGGATGGATAAATTATTTCAAGTTGTATTAACCAGTTCTTCATAGCCCTCTTCTTTAGCCCAAAAAGGCTCAAACCGCCATTGCCTTCGGAATCTAGTCGATGTCGATCTATTCTTGGGGACTGATAGAGTAATCAATATGGGACGGTGGTCTGACTTAGAGAAGTCCAAATGGTTGATATCATGGTTAGGGAACAAATCCTGCCATTCTGAATTACTGACAAATCTGTCCAGTCGAGCCTGAATATTATGAATTTCAGTCCTTTTATTGTTCCAAGTAAACGCATGGCCCACGAAAGCCATGTCCTGAAGCTCACAATCCAAAAGCGCTGATCGAAAATTATTGACTAGAGTTTGATTTCGTTCCAGTCCCCCCGCCTTCTCGTGTAAACCCAAAATCTCGTTGAAGTCACCTCCACACAACCAAGGCCCTCGATGATTGTTTCGCAATTTCCTTAAAAGGTCCCATGTCATCCAACGGTTCTCCGTTCGTGGGTGACCATATATACCAGTGAATCGCCAAGCCTTCCCATCCAACATGGTGACATTTGCATCAATGTGTCCAGGTGAGTATGAGCAAATATTTACCTTCCAATCATTTTGCCATAGTAGTGCTAGACCCCCACTTCTTCCTCTGCTGTTCACGTGGAAGCAATTATCAAAACCCAGTATATAACGTAAAGAGGCTGCCCTTGCATTAGATAGCCTGGTCTCGGACAAGAAGACCAGGTTCGGGGAATGAGTACGGATGAGACTCTGTAGTGCATTAACGGTACAAGGGTTCCCCGCCCCCTGCCCGTTCCAGCATATGCAACTCATGGGGCTCGGCGGTCCCGACAATCGGGTACCACCGTTGTTGCCAAGTCTGGAGAATTCAATCTGGAGGTGTCAACCGAGCTCGTATCCTTGCCTTTCAACTTTTTTGGAAGGGTCTCAACATGATGTGTAATATCAGTAATCCTTTTCTTGCTATCGCCAGTAACCCGACCGTCCCTCCTCTCCTCCATAATCAGATTTTGATCAACCACTTCCCGTGCCCTCCGCTTCCACCGCTTTAGGTAGCCACCACTATCCCCTTCAGCCGCCAGCAAAGTCCCATGTCCCATTTGTGTGTCTTCCAGTAAGATAGGATTACTCAATTGTTCCGGGGCGCCTTCAAGGAATTCATTATCTTCTCACTCCTCAGCCGTTGTCTCATGAATACTGACATCCCTTTCTGTCGCCACTTTATTTGGTTCTTTATCCTCACCACCTCGCCTCTTGTTGCTATCCCCATCTGTGTTCTCTTTATCTCTATTCGGATGAAAAGGTGGGGCACTTTGAGTCTGGGGATTTCTTGGATGGTCTCGTCGGCGAGTCGTTGACGTCGTTGCCCGTAACCAGTCACCATATTTCCAACCACCCCTCATATCCCTTCCTTGGTCTCCAATAGATTTATCACAGTCGGCAAAGCGATGGCCAATCAATCCACAGGCATAACAGTAATCAGGTAGCCTTTCATATTGTATTAACAAGGTCACTTCCATCTTCAGTTCTTCAATATGTATTTGGATGCTGCGTTTGAGAGGTTTGGTTACATCAACAAGTACACAAATTCGCATGTTGGGTCCGGATAGATCGACTGCTTCCACAGTTCCAATGGCCGCTCCCCACTCTCTTGCATTATTTTCATCCCGGAGTCCAAAGGGAACATTTTGAAGTTGAATCCAGAAAGCAGTTTTTGAGAAATCCGCAGAAGATAGATCACCCAATCCTTCTGGTTTGTTAAGAACAATCAGTGAGCGATTGAAGGTCCAAGGTCCTCCCGAGTACACCCGACGACGATCTTCAGATGAACCAAAATGAAACCCAAAGGTGTTATGACTTCCAACTGGTTCAATAATCACAGAATTCTCCGTTCGCCAGATTAGTCTCAGCACCGTCTCGAGACCTTCGCAGTTGACATTTCGATCTCCTAAGATTTTACCCACAAGGCATAGTTCCATACGTGCCATCGCCTCACGCACCTGTGTTCCTCCCACTTTGATTAGTGGACTCTCATCATCATCCAATCTGAGGTTGGCGCAGAGTGAGGAGATTTCATGGGGATGCATGGTTGAAAGGATTAAGGACACCACACTGTGTTGATGAAAGGTTGTGTATAGGGTTTGGGAAGGAAAGGATGTGAACCAGATGCTGGTAAGAGCACCAAGCACTGGAGAAGACGCCGGAAGAACGCCGGCAAAAAACCACCAGAGGCGGAAACCCTAGAAAAACCCTAGGGACAAAACCCTAGCAGGAACTAGGGACTAGTTGTCCTTTCTCGCAACTACAATTCCGTATTTTTATTTTTTAAACATGTCATCTTTGAATAGTTTTTAGTTATGCAATCTTAGTTAGTAAAGTAGGACGTCTTTTTCAAAGAACGACTAAGTTAACCAGTCGATATGTATAAAGTTGGTTAAAATTTTGTCTGACTGAATTTGATATTTATATAGAATAACGAGAGATGATAATAATTTATTTGTGTTGCCCACTTGAAACGAGAACTGTGGCCTAAGGTGTCAATCAATCAAATGAATGTTGGCATGGAAGGGGAGCCAAATTTATGAAAAAGATAGGTGCAAAAAAGAAATCTAGAGTTCTTGGTCAATGCAACCAAAACCCTAGGAATGTGAGGATTCATTACTTTATGAATAGCCTTTGTAATCACTAATTGATTAAGAAGAATAAACAAATCTTATTTAGGATAGAAATCAGATTCATACCACAATTCTTGCATAATAAAGAAATTTCTAACTTGCAAATTGTTGATTTTTAACTGCACATTCATGATTAAGTAAACGATTGAGTACATTAAGTTTTGACCAGATGGACAAGAAAGCGCATCTAGTGTAGTGGTATCATAGTACCCTCCCACGGTACTGACCGGGGTTCGATTCCCCGGATGCGCATTTGCTGCTCTCTTTTTATCAGTCTCTTTGTTTTTTGATTCCTTGCTCCAACAGTGTGTTATACTGTCAGTTGTCTTATAATTAATATTTAAAAATGAGAAATGAGTTTTTGTGAAAACTAACCCCATTGAATGAAGTTCAGTTTTAAGGTTAACAGTAGAATATATATTTTAATCAAGCTAATCGACCAACTTGATGAATCACAATCAGGTGGCCCAGCTGAATTTGAAGGATCTGTCGTTGTTAACTTGTTATTGCTCAGCCGTTAAGGTCTAGCCCAACTCAATTCCTTTGAGCCCAAGAGGAAGAGGCCTACATGGCCATGGTGAGAACCTAGTGGATAAAAGGTTGGGCGCAGCAAAGACAAGCCCAATTTTTTTTTTTTTGTTAAGTCATTCTATGCATAGAAAATTATGAAACTTACTATACTTCAAAAAAAATTAAAAAAATACTCATAACAAACAAAATTAATTGAAAATTTGATTTTAGTAATATTACCATCTAATTATCTACTCGTTCATTTCATTTTGTTGTTATCCAATATCATCAAAATCGACATTCAAAATGCAAATCTTGTTTAACAAAATCCTAGTCAATATAAAATTATTTTGTTCAACAAATATGTTGAAATTCACCTGAAATATCCAAAAAGTCCAATTTGAAGTCTGATGCTGTAGATTGCTACTGAATTGAATATAACAGCTTGACCGCCATAGTATAGCAATTTTCGATAACATTAACATAGCACAAAATGCAATCAATATGAATGTTTATATATTTGAGCAAGAACTAGTGTCAAGACAATGATTATTAGTTTATTCTTCTAGTGTTCAGTGACTTATTTATATTATATATGTGCCACTTTAGGGTGGAGAAAAAATACATAATCTTGATTTTGTTGCTTTTTGCTTAATTTAAGAGATTTCTGTTAATTATTTTCTAATTTCATAATTAATAAAAAAAAAATAGAAAAAAAATTAAACTACAAATATCCAGTACTTATCAGATACGTTTGTAAAGATGGCCAGTACTTTTCAAAGTTTTAAGACGATTCAGTATACTTTATTTTTTCAATTATAACTAAGTAGATGACATAATAATCTCTTCTAGGGATGTATCCCATCTTACCCATTGCTCAGCTGGGCAGAGGGAACTTTATTTTATTTTTTTCCCATATTTTAAATATTTTGTGTTTACTTTGTTTGGTAAAGTTTTTGTATATTATAAGTAGTGGATTCAATAGAATATATGGATAAAATTTATGGATCCTATAAAATATGTGAATAAAAAATAATGTTTAACTAACTTATAAGAGAATATGTTTAAGTAAGAGTCAAATTTATCTCTCCGTTAAATGTGTCTACAATAGCTTATGTATATTTAAAGAACATTTTTAGCATTTTAAAGAGTATCATTAAATTTAACGAGTAATTTTTTTTTAAACATTCTAATAGCCTTTTTATTTCCATACTCTTTATTTTACTTTTTTCAAGAAGCATTTAATATATTTTCTTCTTCTCTCTTTTTATCATATATTTCCCTCCCAATTTGTATATATTATTTAATTAAAACTAACATATCAAGTATTGGAAATTGAAACTATTTCAATGCATTTAGTAATAGATAGTGAGTTTGGCTCTCCAAATGTAGAGAGTCAGACTCACTCTCTAAATTATAATGTTAAATTTGAGAGTTTATTGGAGCAAAATTTTAAGCGTTAACTTTTTAAATTAAAGAGTAGTCTATGTTTAAAGAGTTTGTTGGAGATGCTCATAGTATGTTAGTTAATTGTATTTATTATTATGCTCATTTGTTATCTAGTTTGTTAAATTTAGCTAGCACTTTAACTAGTTGACATGATATTTAATTATATTCTACTTTTTTTTCCTTGTTCCAATCTTCTGATAAGGAGAAAGTCTCGAAGGCGAAGCTCTCCACCTGTGTTAGAGGCCTATTGATCACGCGGGTTGTAAATCGAGGGATGTGCACGAGTAGCAGGGACCTGAAGGAGAGAACCAACAGACCAACCTCCAGGACAGACCTCCACGATATTTCAGTGAAAATCTGTACCACACGGGAATCGAACCTGCGTTGCCGGAGGATTTCTCTCCACGTCACCTCAAGCCTTACCAACTCGTCTATGCTCCTAGGAGCTCCTTGCTCCAATCTTATATATACATTGAGAATGTCAAATAGAAAATTGATTAATTAAATTTAACACATTCAGTATGATAATAAAATACTAATTAAACTTAATATATTGATAAATCAATTAATATTTATTTTATTATTCATTTGGCTAACTAAAATTAACATACTCAACGCGGGTTGCTCTGAAT
The DNA here is from genome assembly GCA_030279155.1 of Forsythia viridissima. Taxonomy (NCBI): domain Eukaryota; kingdom Viridiplantae; phylum Streptophyta; class Magnoliopsida; order Lamiales; family Oleaceae; genus Forsythia; species Forsythia viridissima. The sequence goes on along the minus strand of CM059033.1, from coordinate 71,347,173 downwards.
ACTGATAAACAAAAATAGAGTTTCAATTATAACTCTCAAAAGGTCAAATGAATAGAAACTGTAACTTTCACTAACCTTTGATTTAAAACACTTTGCAACTTGTCATCAGCTCTTTAAGACGTATAGCAGCTAGTTGGTCAGCAATGTTGTATATTTATTTATAGCTTATTCTTAATTAAGCATTTAACTTAGCTTTAGGAGACGACATTGAGAAGTAGTAGGTTCGATGAGACTTTTAACTTTTAGTTAGGCGAGGTTTTTTTTTTTTTTTTTTTTTTTTTTTTTTTAAACTGAAGATATTCAGGACTCATTCTAATGTGGTTAATTTTTGTAGGATTGATATCGTCATTCCGCTTAAAATATAGAGATATGATCCTTTAATTACGATCTCTTAAATCTAGACTAACAATATTATGCAAGTCAATTGTAGTAAATAAAGAACACTGAATTTTTTTCACTCGAAAGCACAAATATTCAACCACAAAGATTCTCACTCGTTGATAATCTCTCGAGGCCTGTTTTTTAGAGCCCAACTTCTGATTGTCAAACAATCAAAAACTGTTTTAGACGTTTAGTAAATTTTTAAAAAATGATTCTAAATAAATCTGTATCATCTCGTAGTAGATTTTAAGAAGCAACAAAATGATAACTTTTCATATTCTGCTTTTAGCATTTCTATTAATCTATTATTAAAATACCAATTTTGACCTTAATTAATTAAAGTAATTCGTCACACATTTATTAGTATTATAATTATAATGTATCTCCATAAATAATTTAAATATAAATTTAATTAATTTTTGTACAATATTAGTATGCTTTTATTTTTTAATATTTTAAAATTTTAAGATTTAATAGATTTTTATTATTTTTATTTTTAAAAAAATATGATAAATGTATTGTCTTAAAAAAAATATTTATAATATTACATATTGTTATAAAAGTAAAAATAAATTTTACAATACTATTCATAATAATAATAATACAAAATAATATTATTATAATCAATATCCATTTTAGTAATTTTATACAATCACATCAATAAATCACGTATCAAATGTTTAAATACTAATTTTAAAAAATATATTAATTATGAAATAAAAGTTTACTATAACATTATCATTAAAACTGTATTTGATGTTATTTATCGTAATTCCAGCTGACGTCATGCTAATGGCGTGCCTCCATAAGCTTGCAAATTTGGTTGACAAATGTAATATGATAATTAACTCGACAATGCCTCGTGGCTAAATAAATATAAATATTTCAAAATAAAGATAATTGTTTTTTTTCAAAATTAATTACCCTATTACACAAGATCCTAGTCCTTCCTAATTGTAGTGCGCCACATTCACCTAATTTAGGTTTGGGATGACCAATTATACTAGTATAACATGGCTCTTACGTTATTATTTTAAGTAAAGAGTAATTTGTAATTTTAATCTCTAACTTTTGCAGGTTATTGTAAATTATGTATTCGTTGACATATTTTAACGAATGTTCCCCCCTCTTTAAATATACAAAAATACAAAAAATAAACTAAAAATAATAAAAAATAAAATAAAATTACAAATAAAATTCCACAACTTTAAAAAATGATAAAATAACTTCATCTTCCCCAAAAATCTATCCCACCCCATGGCCAAATCACTACTCCACAGTGGCATCCCTAGTTTTCTTTGTTGAGCACCATGTCTGGTCCACAACAGATAAAGGAACAGACCATAACTTTACCACACAATGAAAATCAATAGGGGATCATCTACCCTTGCAACCCTAATCTTGCAGCCATTCTTAAATACAAGCTTCGTTTTCTTACTGCTACTGATTCAGTCATAAATTACCCCGGAAAAAAGGAAGTTTTGCAGCCGGCTAGTTTACAAAGACAGGACCAGAATAGGCAAAGACAGTTACAGGTAGGCACTTCAGGACTCAGGCTGTTTGTGGACGAAAATTAGTTCACTCAAAACCTTTCCGAATCCATGAATCCACACTTGAGTTTGACGGTTATCACGATACCGGCGAATGCTTCCTGTAACCGCCAATACCTTCGGAGCAATCCTAGTGTAGTAACTTCAATCCCTACCAATGTTTGTTTCGCTGTGCCTACAACTAGGGTTACTAATTTGAATGATTAGGTACACCAATCTCCTCAGGTGATAAAATTGGGATTACCGTTTGAGTTTTCCCCCGTAGTTGATAAAAATGGAAATTTAAACCTACAAAGGTTGAGCATGAGACAGAGGCTGTTGCTGTTCACTGGTTGCAGTATTCTCTCTATGATGTCACTAGTTCAGACAACAATGCCCTTTAGCTCTTCCAAAGGTAACAACAATGGCATCAGTCAATTTGACTCATGGGGTGGGGTACGTTTTTTGGGAAGATGAAATTATTTTGTACTTTTTAAAAATTATGAGTCTTTATTTGTACTTTTCTTTTGTTTTTTGTTATTTTTAGCTTTTTGCTATTTTTGTTTATTTAAAGAGGATGACAAATATATCAAAATATATGATTGAGGACGTGATTTATAACTACTTGAAAGGTTGGATATGTCTAGTGCTAAAAAAATTGGTTTGAGGGTATATTAGTAACATATTTGTAAGGATGGGGACCAAAATTACAAATTATCCTTAATTAAACTATATTTTTGTTCAAGAATTATTTGTCTAGTTAATTAAAGTGATACATTAGACTAACGAGTCGTAAGAACTCGAACAATTGAAGTTTTTGAGTTGTGACAATATTTCTGATGATAGAAACAATGACAGCTGATATATGTTACGATGACAACTGATATATGTTGTCTATCAATAGTGGCATGTCTGAGCATGTCCGCCTCACCAACTCGCTTGCCCCAATAGTCTCAAAACTCGCCTATGACGGACGGATATCAATAAACCAACTGTCATTGAGTTAGCCAGATAAGCGACACATAGAATAACAGTTCCAATTAACGATTGGAAAGATATAACGTCCCTCATTAACTTCTGGTAATGAGGAAGATGAAGAGACATTTGTCATTAAAGACCAATAAAGGCTGTACTGCAGGCACTCTAATAAATAGAGGTCAACCATCCAGGTAAAAACCAACTCTTATATACTCCATATTATTATTCTACATATCTGGTTTTAATCATATACTGATTATCACACTAGAATAGACACGAGAGAAAGATTGTCACGCTACTTTTTGCAAATCTCTACCACTATCATTGCTGTGTTCGAAAAAAGAGAAAATATTTATCTTCAATTTCCATGCTTGTTCTCTTCTAGTAGTTGTTCAAAAAATATGTCGTTTTGTTAGTTACAAACAATTACCACTTACAAATCCCTTCTAGCCCCATGATTGTTGTCACATGGATTAGAAATATAAAATGTTGTTTTTTATATTGGCATGGGTGGTATCTATAAAAAATTTGGGGTATAATGGCATTATTGTACTAATCTCAATTAGTTTAAACTTAATTTGCTTCTCTCTCTCTCTAGATTAAGTTCGTGGAGGAATTAAAACGAAACCAAGTTGGAGGGTAGAAAGGGAGGAATATAAGTGAATGGGTAGCAATTTTAACCAACAAGTTAACATTGGTGGCTCAAGGCAGCCAAGCAAAATCAACCAAAATGGTTTTCACATGGTGCAATCACATTATATTTATCACACCCAAAAATTAATTATACTTTTCAATAACTAATTTTAATGCATTCTCCACCTTTTCCTTTAAAAATTCAAAAAAAAAATAAAAATTCCATGCATTTTTCGTGAAGTATTAAGTCAGATATAATTTTTTTTTACGACAACAATAATAAATAGATTAAGGATCTGTTTGGAATTTTTTTCCCCACTAATTTTGATCGTTTTTGGATAGTACCGTTCATAAGAGATTAAAAAAATTGGTGTTTGTTAGTTTTTTGCTTTTCTTTAAAATTTATTCCAATTTTACCCTTCCGCAAACAATTGTTTTCAAAACTACTCTAAACCTAAAATTTGCAAAGAGTAAAGAACATACTATAAACCGTCGTCACTGCCACTGGTGATGATAACCTCAAGGAAACCTTGGACTTAGCTCAACACCACCAAAATCATTCCACTTGAAATTTTTATTACAACAAGAATGATTCCACTTGTAAGAAAATCAAACTAAAAATGATTTAATTGAAAGAAATATATACATTTAATGATACAATTTTGATTGTGACAAAAAAATAAGATAGGAAATAAAATGTAATAAAATGATTTATTACACATATCTTTATATATATATATATGTGTGTGTGTGTGCGTGTGTGTGTGTGTGTGTGATTTGATTGTTTTAACATAAGAACTATGTAAGAAGAAAAAAAACATACAAGTCTTTTCTCATGTCTGAGGCACACTAAAAAAAGGACAAGTTGCGATGAAGAAGATAAGTAGTGTACACAGTCGAAGAATTTTGTTTGTCATTAATTATTTATAGGTTAAGAATGTTGACTCATCAAGAAAGCAAAGGTCATTCCATAAATCATATCTTTGAATGAATAAAATGGTGTTTAATGATAAAGATTAGACTAATAATTAATCCAGCTGTTTGCCTAATTATGTACTGGGACAGCAGGCCTTCACATAACTTCCATGTTATTGGTTTCTCCTCTCTCTTTTTTAATCCTTTCTATTTAACAAAAACAAAGCTATAAAGGTTTAACTCACAACTAGGACACTAATCCACAACATTAAAAAGCTAATTATTAAAAAAAAAAAAAAAAAAAAAGAACCCTGCTGACGTCCCTACTAAAAAATAAATAAATTATTTTGCTGTTGTAGAATTAGACCTGGACATTTTATCTGGAACCGAAGTTTCCGAATCGGAATCGGACCAGAATCGACGATTCTGATATGATTCCTAACACAAAAATTCAGTTCTTGTTCTAAAAAATCGAGAACCGACGATACTGGACAGGTTCTTTGTTATTCGGAACCGGTTATGGGTACTCGGTTCAAAACCGAAATTTCCTCTTTTCTTAATTTTTTTTTTTACTTTTTCATTATCATATTTACTCATTAAGAAAAATATTTATTCCAAATTTACAACTTACACTAACAAATTTAAGAAAAAAATTATTACAAGTTTACGGCTTATATTTTTAACGCAAATTTGCTTATATGTATATATGGTTAACTTGAATTGATCACCAGCTAATGATTAAAAAAATTGGGTAGAATCAACAATTCTAATTCCAATTCGATTTCAGTTGAAAAGTGGGTAAATCTAATTCTTTTTACACAATACTTGAACCTAAACGGATGGTTCCGATTCTTCTACAACTTGAACCAAATTACCCAACGCTTAATAATAATTAACCTATAGACAAGTTCCACATTGTATGTTAAAAATATTTACTAAATTTAGACAGTTAAAAATTAACCTATTGGCTATTAGTAATAGGATCTTGTTAAAATAAGTTAATTTGCATGTTATTGATTTATAGAAGTTTGCTTCTTTTTTTTTTAATAATAATAATTTTCTTTATTGCAATTGTTCTTATAGCCGGTTATGCTACGGGGCAGATGAGGCCATTGCCTCATGCCCAAAAATAAAAAGAGCTAAAAATTTTGAATTTTTTAATAGTTAAATCAAGCCCAACCAAAAAAGAACTTAAATTATTTAGTTGGGCCAACTAATGTCCCGGCCTAAAATCATGCCTCCAACTTTTGAGTATCATTCTTGTTATGTAGTTTGAAAATTTTGTAATTTAATTTCTGCTCCTTTTTTTGACCATTTTTATGTGCGTATTTCTTTTCTTCTGTAAATAATAAGTGGTTTTTCAATATTTGATCATATTTTGATTTTATGTTAGATAATTAATTCATACTAGTGGTAGAATCAGATTTGTTTTGTATCATTTGTCAAGATTTAAATTTAGGATCTTGTTCCTTGTAATTGAGACAACAAAAATACTTAAAAGTTTGTTAAAGTACTTCTTTTAATTTTCTTTTCTTGCATCTGTATTTTGAAGCTTGAGTTATCGATATTGTTATTTTAATTATGTCATAATCTAATATATATAAACAACATGCATAGAGAAATACTATTGATTTAAAATTACAATAATACTAATGTGTCATATGAGAACCGTTTTAATATTTTCCTTTGATATATATCAACAAATTCTTATAAATACAAGAAATATAGTATTTTGAATTCTTATGTTGACTTTAATTGTAAGATGAATGAAATATTATTACTATTTTTTAAAGTTAATCATTAAACAATAGTCAAGTATCATGCAGTTTGGAACATTTGAGTCATACTATTTTTTAGCACCTTGAATTCTTACTATTTTTTTTTCTTTTGGAATATTTTCAACCGTGTTATTTGATTATAAAATAAATAGTTTTTATAATAGTTTTTTTTTTTTTTTGCCATTTTATTATTGAATTTTAAGTTACCCAATTAGTTCTGTAAAATTCTAATGAATTTTGAATGCATACTACAATTTTGGATCCATAGAGGGCTCAATTTATGAAATTCGTCACAGGCTCGAAAAATCACGGGATGGGCCCTCTACTTGTCTTAAATTTGAAATGTATATAGTGGATAGATTGACCTTTAAATCTACACGATGTAGCTGTCAATAGATTTATTGTTACTTCTATATCTACCTATGCGTTAGTTGCACACTTGAACACCTTGAGCATGCAAAGAACGTTGTCCCAATGGATGTTTTGCCAACCGTCTACACGTCTGTTGATGAAAAATTAGAGTACGAATGTGGAAGAAATAATTGACAGTTTTAGCTAGAGTTTGAGTATTGCATACCTTTTCCTTGATCAATTATGTGGTATTTATAGGGAATTAAGATCACGACTATTTCTAACCTTTTGGACATATGTTGCTTAACATTTAGACACGTCGTTGTTATATTTTTGATTCAATTTCTTTTATAACCATTGTTGCACATATGGCAATGAGCCCCTTGTCCCATCACACTGAGAATAGCCTTTCTAGATAGGGTAAATATTGCGATGAAAATAAATGTATACAAATATTTTTACTTTATTTACAAAGATCATGGAAAGAAAATAGAGAAATTCTTTCAAGACACATAATCGTAACTATTTTCTTTAATTTGCGAGGTGGTTGAGGTTGACACCCATGCCATCTGCTTAGCTTGGGGGCGAACCATCTTCATTGTTCCTTCCTTACAAGTCGGACATGCAACTATACAAACGTGTGCCGAAGTGCTTCATGTTCGAACGAAGCGTTCACATACTTCAACGAGGCTTATTGCCTCTGCGAGGTCCTTACAAGGTCCGTGGATCATGTGTGGCCTCCACGCCATCTAAAGTGACATGAAAAATGTGCCTTGCGTGGCTTACACACGACTTCCACATGTGAAAGACGCGTAATAGATATGATTTCAGTACTATGTTTACAATGGTTGCAATCATGGTCATGGCAACATTAAAAAATAATAAAATAATAAAAAATCATTTTTAGTTAAATTCTTCTACATCTAATAGATGTACGATTATCAGTTAGAATCTATTCATAATCACTTAATTTAATCTTCCAATTCGATTTAGTACCATTGTCTTTGGCATTTTGAAACATGTTTGTCATAATTTTTTATGAACTATTTTTTTTTTCAAATTTATTTTTAACTACATATTTAAGAGACACACAAATTTTATTATTTTCTACACATTTTATCAATTTTTTTCAAAATTTCTTAAAAAAATTACATTTAAACTCTACCAAACAGACACTTATTCTTCTATCAATCAAAAGTAGATATAACTAATTAGAAAAAATGCAAGTTGTGGCAAGAATTGTGAAGAAAATTAATTATAAAATCAAGAGCCAAATCCAAATCGCTTTAGTACACACTACACACTTACTACACTTATTATATATTTGTTAGTATTTATAAGTTTGTCAAATATTATTTTTATCTATATATTTCGTAGATTCACAACTTTTATTTATTTTTTATCCATATATTTTGTAAGACCCACTACTTATAATCTACAAAACTTTTTTTACCAAACATCCACTCATATGTTTGGAGGTGCTTAAATTATAAATTCAGCTGGTCAAATTGGTCAAACATAATTTTTATCCACACATTTCATAAGACCCACAACTTACAACCATTTTTTATCTACACATTCACCAACAACTTATAATATAAACACTTAAATTATAATTTTACCAAACTTAAATATTACTCATGATAAAAATACATGAGGTGGTCCAACGTTAGCAGCAGACCAAATATATTGGGACAAAAAATTAAGGCCACCTGTGCTGTGCCACGTGGATATATCTGATGACTTGTACTATATTAGGACCACTGAGTCTGAATTCAATTCAGTAATTTAGACAGTTCAGACACGTTCATGTGGGCCCGGAACAACTTTGGTGGCTGTTTTGGTAATTTAGGCAGAATCTGCAGGTCAAATACAGCACAGCGTTAGGAGAAAAATACTAAAATTGAAAAATGAAAATTCCGTGCTGGTTTAGTGGGACCAACCTTGTTTACTGCTGCTGGGGAGCAGACAACCAATGGAACACACGAAAATGTAGTGTTTATAAAAAAGTCTAATCTTATTTTTATTTATATATTTCGTAAAACTCATAAATTTTATCTATTTTTTAAAATTCACTATTTATAATATACAAAAATATTTGCTAAACATACCATAACAAATCTATTTGTGCAATCAAAATTTTCTTCCTTCTGTCCAACAACTAGTAGCAACTAGCAAGTTTCTTGATTATTTTTAAACTTTTTTTTTTTTTTTTTTACAATTTTTACCTTTTAATGGTAATTATACTTTACTAAATTACCATTCTAAAAAATCCCTACACCCTCATGTTTAAATCAAATTAGTTGTAATCTTCAAAGAATGAATTTGGCAATTTCAAAATTTTAAGGTACGAGTGAATGTGTTTTTTTTTTTTAAATACTTAAAAAACATAAATAGATATGTTAAAAGGGTCAGATCATACACACTGTAACATATCGATCCTTTCTTAATTATTCAACCAAACACGACCTTTATGCACTGTTTGTACACACTTAATTGTTTTCTTACTTTTTTTTTCTCAAATACACTAAAATAAGTTTGGATGCCGACCTTTAGGGCTATCGGGTTTTGTGGTAGGGATTGGACTCGATTTGGCCATGACATGAGCATGCCATGGTTGGCTCACCATGTGCTCGTGTGCCGATTGAACTAATTTATACATTTTAAACGAGAATAGTCATATTATTTATCATAATATATAATACAGAATAATTATTTATCTACATATTGAATCACTAAAATATAATTATATATTTAAAATCAGTAGAAGCAATCTCAATTCTTTAGTTATATATAATTCGATTTGATGTAATACAAGCCCTTGATCTTTTCAAATATATTATTATAAACATTTCTTATAATCTTCCAAAAACAAAAAATAAAAAGCAAAATCAGAACCAACTAAACCCCCACCCACCCACCCACAAAAAAGAAGTCCCCAACCGTGCTTGTTGCAGCAGTATCATGCGACCGGACCCCACTTTTCCTCCCAGAATGTCGTCACTGTAACCGCTATCTCTAGTTAAAACACTAACTCGGGTTGGCAGTACTAATTACTGCAGTGATAAAGGAGACAACCTTATTAACCACGTTCTGTGAAACCAGTGATATACATACAATATTATAGAGAGAGAAATTGCAAACCAAGTGTGTGTGTGTGTGTGTGAGAGAGAGAGAGAGAGAACAATAAATCAAGGCTTTGGTACCGCCGTTTCGCATCTGCTCAAGAAAAGTCGGTTTCCCGGCGCCACCGTAACAATCGCACGTTATATCCAACCGTTACAACGGTTTATTTTGTATATAAATTTACTGGGTTGTTCATAATCTACAGTAATTATTACCTTTATTTCATGTATAAACTTTCACCGGGGTCTTAAAGAATAGATTTTTATCAAAGAGATTGCTTTAGTCATGGCAAATAGAGGATCATTTTCTCAGCAGCAAATCAGTGTTTCAGCTGAAGGTCAAATCTTTAAAACGACCCTTAGTTATCTTTTGTAGTTTTTCAAAATTTCTTTGGATTTTCGGACAATAATGTGAAAATTTTCAGGGGGTGGTGGTGAGGATGTTTTATATGCAGAGCTATGGAAGGCTTGTGCAGGTCCATTGGTGGATGTTCCAAAAAATGGAGAGAAAGTTTATTATTTTCCTCAAGGTCATATGGAACAAGTAAGTAATCTTTACATTTTCTAATTCTTTTTTTTAAGGATTGTTTTCTGTCTTCTTGAGTGAAAATTCTGGTTTTTCTGGTTTGGTTAGTTGGAGGCATCAACAAATGAAGAACTGAATCAGAGAATAACAATGTTCAAGTTGCCCTCAAAAATCCTTTGTCGTGTTTTTGATGTCCAGCTAATGGTATGCTCCTCTTACATTTTTTACTTCCATGTTTTGAAAACTTGTGAAATTTAATTATTTTGTGATTTTTGTGTTTGTTAGTCACGGCCTAATGGAAAGAATAGTTTTATTCTGTTGATTGTTCTTCATCAGAAGCATGGCTTTCAATAATTATTCTATTTTTTGTGTAATACAAAGATAAATATAAAGAAAAAAATTGTATGCTTGTAATATAAGTGGAGAATAGTTGCTCATTCTTCAAATTTTGTCCCTTTTAGGCTGAGCAAGACACTGATGAAGTTTATGCACAAATTACTTTGATGCCAGAAGCAGTAAGAACTTTATTATTCTCCCATGTATCTATGTTTCTATATTTGCATCCAGTGATTGGGCAGGCAGTTTTTTTGGTGTCGATTTCAGAATAAAAAGTTTTAAGTTATTATTGGATAAACCTATTTGTAGCAAAATGAGCTGATAAGTCCTGATAAGTGTCCCCCCGAGCAACCTCGGCGTACAGTGCACTCATTCTGCAAGGTTTTGACAGCCTCTGATACCAGCACGCATGGTGGATTCTCTGTTCTCCGTAAACATGCTAACGAATGCCTTCCTCCCCTGGTAGTAAATCGTCTCTATTTCCCTGAACACATATTTCTTTATACTTTTTGCCAGACATCTCTTTGCATCTTTGTTGTTTTGATTGATAAGAACATTGTCTTGACTACGGTTGTTCTTGGACCAGGATATGACCCAGCAGATACCAACCCAAGAATTGGTAGCCAAGGATTTACATTGCACTGAATGGCACTTTAAGCATATATTTAGAGGTCATATTTCATTTCGGCCTTTCTAATTCTCAGTTTTTTTATGTAGTTGCTGGTGGATAAACATTTCTTACTACAAACAAATTAATTGATGTATAAATGCCAATACTAGCAAATGAATAGGCTTGTAATGCTGACTGTATTGATATTGAATTCATGCATGGAATCCATACATACAAATACTGAACAGGTCAACCCCGACGGCATTTGCTTACAACGGGATGGAGTACATTTGTTACTTCTAAGAGATTAGTTGCTGGGGATTCTTTTGTGTTTTTGAGGTATTTATTTCTTGTTCTCTCTTACAATGAAGATTGTGACTGCAATGTTTCTGACAAAAATCACATTTTGCTTTTTCTTTTGCTAGGGGAGAGAATGGGGAATTACGTGTTGGAATTAGGCGTCATGCTCGTCAACAGTGCACCATGCCGTCCTCAGTTATTTCAAGTCAGAGCATGCATCTCGGAGTGCTTGCAACGGCATCTCATGCGGTGGAAACTCAGACCATGTTTGTTGTTTATTACAAGCCAAGGTCTCGTAAATGTTCTCATTTTTTCACTTAAAATGATGTTTCATATGCATCTTCTTACATGTGTCTTTTGTGGCAAAATGTTTTAGAACAAGTCAGTTCATCGTAGGCCTCAACAAATATCAAGAAGCTATAAATCATGGTTTTAAAGTTGGCATGAGATTCAAGATGAGATTTGAGGGAGAAGATTCTCCTGAGAGAAGGTTGTTAAATTAAATATACGCAACCTGGTTACATTAAAGTTTGAATTCCAAGTTGCTAATAGTTTCTCTCCTTTTCTCTCCAATCAATCAGATTTTCTGGTACAATAGTTGGGGTGGAAGATATTACTCCCCACTGGGAAGATTCTGAATGGCGATCATTAAAGGTTGGTCTATTTGCTAATCTCCTCTCACGTAATTAGCATTACCTAAAGATTGAAGTTCTGCCCTTTTCTCCTTGTGTTCCCAGGTTCAATGGGATGAACCTGCATCCATTCCAAGACCTGAAAGGGTTTCTCCATGGGAAATAGAACCGTTTGTGGTGTCAATCCCCACCACCCCCGCCTCGGTTCATCTGATGGGAGTGACGCATAAAAGGCTTCGATCACGTGCTGAAATTCCAATTCCTGGTTGGCTTAGCCTTTCCAAATTCTCTCTACATTTTTTCATTACTTTTCCTCTTATGGTTGTACCTACACAATATCCTCATTTATTATTATTGTAGAAACTCCAACTTCAGCAGCATCAGCTGCCTGGAATCCAATCTATGATTCGCATCAAATGACTAATGCTCCTGAAGAACAATGGAGTGAACAAATAAAAAATTGCACCAGTGGTACGTTAAGAATTCATGTAGAGGGAAGCTGGCTACCCTCACGCTGTGTAAACGCTTCTCTAAATATGTGTTCTGAAGAAACGGAAGAGAGTAAAAATGCCTCCGGATGGCCTGTTTTTCCAAACTCTTCAGCTCTACATTCAGGAAATCTGAGTAATAGCCCCATGTCGTATGTGAATTATGAGAAAACATCAGGCACTGTTGCAACATGCCGATTATTTGGGATCAATTTGACAAGTCCTTGTGCCCTTCAGGAGGATTCTCCTCCGAAATCAATTGATGTACCAAGTGATGCTGCTGAAGGATATGTTCCAAGTTCACTGTCCTCAGTTGGGTCGAAACAGAAATCTGGTGTTTCAAAGGATTCAAAAGACCTAAAGCAAGAGCAGTTTCAAGGAGCTACAAAAGAGGGTCAAATTAGACAGAGTCACTCCTCAAGAAGTCGCACCAAGGTATGTGATGACCAGAAAGTCTAACCTTTCCTTAATAGTTATTAGTGATTTAGCATTAATCAATTTGAAAAAGTACCTTGATTCGAAATTTGGCTGCTTGGTATGGAAATCCTTTGGGAAGGTTCAAATGCAAGGCGTTGCAGTGGGTCGTGCGGTAGACTTGACTGCATTGAAGGGATACGTTGATCTTATAAGTGAACTTGAAGAGATCTTTGAAATAAAAGGGGAACTCCATCCTCGAAATAAATGGGAAATTGTTTTTACAGATGACGAAGGGGATATGATGCTCATGGGTGACGATCCGTGGCCGTAAGTGTGCTTTATTATTCATATTGGACATGTCGATTAACTTCTATTCTGTTCATATGTTTGATTTGATATGGTAATTTTCTTGCAGAGAATTCTGTAACATGGTGCGGAGGATTTTAATCTGTTCCAGCCAAGATGTGAAGAAAATGAGAACAGGGTGCACTCTTCCTTTGTCTTCTGACAATGAAGGAACAAGCTTTAACTTGGAAGAAGATTAAAATTAATTTCACCCATTCTTTTCCATTTTTCCTCTTTTATTTTTCTTCCAGAGAAAATGGCCCAGTTTTGTGCCGTTGAAGATGGTGTCGACTGTCGAACTTTGTTTGGTTGCTGGATTAACATTGGCGCTGTTGACTGTTGTGTCATCCAACAAGGATGATTACAATTGAATGGACGATAGGGTAGCTAGATAATCAAGGAGACTCGTTTGTTCATAGCTCAGTTCGAGGATCCTTTAACCCGATTGCATGTACAAGAGTACTCTAATTGAGTAGGGTTAGAATCTCTGTATGATTTAGGAGTGTTTCTGGTGAACATAGATGCCATCTTTATCTCATCCTATGTTTGTAAATATGCATGGATTTAGAAATCGGGAGCTTTTCTTTCTTCAATGTTGTTCTTTTCGGACCAAATCGTGTGAATTTGCAAATTAAAATCTTAGATTTATCAGTGAACAAGTGAAGATTCTTGACAAAACAATTGAACATCTCCACTGCAATTTTCCCTTCAGTTTTTGTTTTGTTACTCCTTGTTCTTTTTATTTCTTTAAATTGAAAAGTAAATTCGTCATTTTACACAATCACATCGATGAAATGGACGGAAATTATGAGTTGTGCTAATTTCAAAAATGTTGGGCACGGTCGATCCGGTGATTTTCAAATCCTGGTCTGAGGCGAACTCTATAAATTAGACTCTTGATGTTCTCTCATTTCTCAAAGTTGTAGTATGCATTCAAAATCTACAATTTTTTTACAAAATAAATTGGTAACTTAAAATTCAAAAAAGATTTGTATTATAATAAAATAACATGGTCGAAAATGTTCTAAACTATCATTTATTAATCAAAATTGAATAATCTATTCGTTCGACTATTTCTTTTTCAATTGATAACATAATCAATCAATTCAATCTTTCTTGTGACATAGTTGATTGAAGATAAATCTTGATCAACTTCAATTTGAAGAAACTTAATTCTGCAAATGCAACTGTAACATATATGGTTAGCATCTAATTAGAGACTAGACAGGCAAAATCACGCACCAATTTGAAAGTCTACCGGCAAAACCACGCACCAATTTGGAAGCCTATCTTCAAAATAAAACCCTACTTTTCCAAGCATATATGTTGACATTTGGATTAATAACTACCTCTATTTCAAATTTAATGGCTACATCTCTTATCGAGTAGAAACCAATCTTCTAAAACTTAAGTTATCAGTCAACGTTACTTTTCTCACTTTTCCCCTCCTCCTCGCCCATTCTCATTCTTCCTCCACAACCTTAGGCATCCCCCCATCTGACCCCACTGGCTTAATTGTCATTGCTAAATACTTGTTCCCTCTCCTATTTCTCTCTAAAAAAAATGGTCCATTTGTAAACAAAAATCTCTCTTTTCCCACGCTTTCTTCTCTAATATGGTAAAAAAATGGGAAAATTGCCTATAAGTCACTTGCACATGACTTGTTTCAAATTAGGTCAAAATATTTTTCTAAATTGTGATTAAGTCATACTTTTATCAATATTTTAAATTAATTCTAAAATTACCCATTGCACAGCTCCAGCGACCTCCGCACTACCTCCACCTCCAGCGACCATCACAAACTGCCTCCACCTCCAGCGACTTCCGCACTGCTACCGCCGCCACCGCAAATCAGCATACCAAACATGCATAAGAGTTTCAGTTTCTTTGCATAGCTGCATCGTACCTGCTTCTCTCAACAAGGAAATCTGGAACACAATGAATTTAGATTGGAAGAAAGAGTTTCTTAGTGCGAGAATTTCAGATTCAAATATAAAGATACTTTAGCTTATCAAAGGAAGGGTCACTTTTTGGTTATGATGTCACTACAACGTAAATTTTGCGTATGCAGGAGCATATGAGACTTTGTTACTTAAATTGCAGTCGTTTATACCCGATAGAGTGGATAATGATTGGGTTGAGATGTTTCTTAATTGTTCTTGAAAACTATTGGATTTAAATGTTGTAATCAAGATGCTTGAAGAAAAGTCAAAATCTGAGGCAACTAATTTTCAGAAACTTCATTTTGCGTCTGCTATGAGAACAACAATGTCGTGCTTGATTCAGATGCATTACTGTCCTGGATATATATTGGAGAACAATTGGCATCCTGGATATTTGCTAGTAAAGAGAAAGCACAACAAGGTAAGGAAATTCTTCAGTTACATAAGTATCATGGACATTTGCTAGTGAATGATCTCTGTTGCAAAGAGAAAATTAAAAGAGAGCATGATGTCCCTCAAAGTTATGACTCTGTGCTGAGGAAGTGGCAAGAAGATCTCATTGTTAAAAGAGAGCATGATGTTTTGATACTGTATTATAGAAAAACAATATCACAGAAAATATTGTTAGTCATGTGTGTTGTTTGATACTGTATTATAGAAAACAGTATCATAGAAAACCTGAGTGTTAGAATGATTTTTCACTTTTTCATAGGACAAAAGCCCCTCAGAGCATGTACTACCCCAAAGATTCATGTAACCATGTTGTTCAAGGAACGTTTGAAGTCGTATCTTTAACTTAAAATAGCAATCTTTAATTTTTCTTGTCAAAATAGTATCATACATTCTCTAAAATAGTATCACAGTTACTGTTTGATACTGTTTTAATCCATGATACTATTTTATTCCATGATACTGTTTGAATATATGTGGAATGAGTTTTATTTATGATACCGTATTTTTATCTTTGATACTGTTTAATTATGGCAAAGTTTGAACCTGTGATACTATTTGAATGTCTTAGTTTTGTCTATGATACTGTTTTAATCCATGATACTGTTTTATTTAGGTAATGTGCATTAGTAATTTTGATATTGTTTTAATCCATGATACTATTTTGCATAATACAGTATCAAACAACACACATGACTAATTAAACAGTATCAAAGATAAAAGCATGGTATCATAGTCATGTGTGTTGTTTGATACAGTATCACAGAAAACAGTATCACAATAGAAATGAACATAGAATTCACATACGTGCTCAGAATTTTTATTATAGTATGTTTTCGGAATGGTCTCGACGAGACGATCAAGACCAGTCACTTTGCCACTGCATACAATGGATTTTACCCATTTGAAGCCGTCTCTTTAACTTAAAATGACAAACTTTAATTTTTCTTGTCAAAACAGCATCACACATCCTCTAAAACAGTATCACAGATAAATGTATCTTTATTGAAGCCACCCTTTATCTTTCTCTTGTTGAACATCCTTTGAACTTGATCTTTTTTATTAACACTCCCAGTTCTTGATTGATCAGATCCTAAACAAGGTTCACTACAAGAATCATAAACTTGTACTTGACTATTCATAACACAAAAACCTTATGAATAGTCACTACAAAACTGGTGTTTGAATATATTTTATGCAGAAAATATGGTCATATCGAAAACTCCAAGGTTTTAAGCTGATTCATGAATCTCAAGGTAAGCCATGAATTAGATATTATTGAAATTTCAACTTATTAGAAAGATCTGTCGAGGTTATGAACATGTTTGAGATTCAATTAGGACATAAATTTCCATTGGATAGATAAGTATAAATATATATGGTGTTTAATGATAGACGAATTAATCAGTAGAGAATAAACAAGAGAAGAATATTGTTCTTAAAATGTTCCATTAATAGTACAAAATCATGGGTTTAACAATATCACAAAAAAACAGTATCACAACAAAACAGTATCACAATAAAACATTATCACAAAAAAATAGTATCACAAAAAATAGTATCACAATAAAACAGTACCACAATTAGCATTTTTTTACAATAAGGGTATGTTGGTCTTTTAGCTCTAAAATGTGACTTTAATTGAATTAAGTTTTGAACATGTGACTTTAGAGCCCATAAGTGTCAGAACAGTGATCGGTCTTGAATTTACCCTAAAAAGATTCAATATTTTACTTCACTAGATTTGCTTAACAAGATTAAAGAATTGAAGAGATTTTGAGAATTTGTGCTGTAGTAAGTAGAATTGTACTAGATCCGCTAACTTATTATAAACAGAAGTTTAAAGTCCATTTTCTAGTGGAGATAATAATGCAAAAATGGTAAAATTTGCTTCATTCTTCTTAACGCAAGTATTTTGATTATAATATAATATAATCATTTAACCAAATAGCTTGTACCGCCGAAAAAAGGATTATAAAATATGCATCGCTGAAAATCATAAAAAATTGTCACTAAGGAAAAAAGAAAAAGCACTACGGATGGAAAAAATTAAATTTTGCATAGCCACCACCATTTAGAGCATCTCCAATGCACTCCGTCTATTGCAGTCTATGTGGCAAGTAAAATAGACAGACTTCCAATCCATGTGGCACTACGTCTATAGAATAGAATGTCAAATTAAAATTTATCTCCAATGCACTCTGTCTAAAATTAAATTTGCTAACTCACTCCGTCTAGAAGTCCGTTTAAATATAGACGGACTTCTAGATGGGGTCTATATTTTAATGTGACATATCAAATAGATAGAGTCATTGTCAGTATGTATTGAAGATGATTTTTTATAACTCCGTCTATATATACTTATGTGGCATGTCTAAAAAGCAATAGGCTATATTTCCTCATCTTCATTTCTTCCATCTTCTTTCTTGCTTCTTCTCTGTTTCACGAAATGAGGTCCACATAATTTACTGAGTCTGAGCGTGAGAGAAAAAGATGAGATTCACATAATTTTTTTTTAAATGGAAAAAAAATGAGTCCTTTTTGATTTTGAGCTAGAGGCGATGACCTCACTCGTTTTGGCCCAAAATCGAGCAATATGTTTGGGATGAATGGTGCAAATAAAATTGATTAGAAGTGGGCTTTTTAAAAAGTTGATGATCAAATGTTAAAAAAAAATGTTTTTTTAAATAATGTCAGCATTTTGAAAAACTTTTATTAATTATTCCAAAGATATATTTTTCTCTTCAAAAGTTTTACAAAATTCTCTCTTTTTTTTGCGCAAATTTTGAACCATCTAGGAATTCTCAACAAACTAAGCAAAGTTGACGAAAATTTCTAGTCCATTTAAACACTTTTTCATTAGAATAATGCTATTCATAACCACTCACTACTGATAGTCATCCTACGTAGTATTACTCAATTGAATGAATTATTCATAATTAATGACTATAAATATATTACTTAATTAGAGTAAATAATTCATCCAATTGAGTAATGTCACATAGAATGACTATCGATAATGAGCGACTATGAATAACATTATTCTTTTATTAACCTTCTAGGAATAATATCATAGACACCTCCACCTCAATTAATTAACAATATCATATATCACAGTAACTTAGTATTTTCAAATATCACAGCAACATCTCCTCTATGCTAAAATAAATATAACCTTCTTATTTTATTCTTATCGTCATATTAGATTTTGTAAAAATATTTTTATCTTAATTTATTTTAGATAAAGAAATTGTTTTTAGTTTGAAGAGAGTTCATTTTTTCAAATTTTATTCAATACTAACTTAATTATGTGTTTAGTTATAACAATATTTCTTTCTAGAAATGAGAAAAAAGATAGAGAAATATAGTTGTTGACGTCGGAACCTGTAATGTCCACGTGTCAACAGATTTCTAGTCACTCCTCTGCCCACCTGTATGTTACTTGAACAATCGGACAATCGCGAGGCACCAAGATCTCCGAAAAAAAAGGGTCCGGCGATCGTTGGTACTTCGACGATCAAGTTAACTGCCGGTATATAGAGTAATATATGGAGAAAAAAATAATTGGGTGTGGGAGAGACAAGCAGGCAAAGATTTGAATAGAATTTAGGGGTGAAATTGATGCGTAAAAAGAGCGTACCATAGAATAACCGGAGACGTTGTATTTATAGCATAAGAGTTCTAATTGATATAGGAAAACAATCAATTAGATATCTGATCGGATCATTCTTCCTTATGGGATATGGATGATCAATTGTCAAGGCAACCTCCTAGATTACAATCCTTATTTGAATTAATCATGATGCCTAATCTTTAAGAGATTGGAATTTAGTTTCCTTGTGAGGATCCGTGTGTCAATCAAACACGATCTTTTCTTAAACATATCTCTGGTCATTCTGGAACATTACGTTGCCTGCGAATTACGAGGGATTCGAAGCTCGGCAAGGCCCACTGGATCTGTCATGGTATTCGAGGCCTGTCATGTGCTTTTTTATCCTGATTTGTGAGTGCTAACATACTGCTGGACCTTAAGAATATTCATGAGGCATTCGATTGGTGTCTGAAGCCTTTATAAATCTGAGGGGCCTTCGCTGGGCCTATAAGGCCTTAGCGAGGGCCAACTTAGGTCTTTATTGGACTTTTACTGATGTGGAGGCCTTATCAAATTTGGTGATAACAATAGTTTTTATAATTTTTTAAAAGAAAAATAGCATATTTGGTCTCCAATCTTTAAAAAATGTAAGAAATATGCTCCTAACTTTTAAAAATAGCACAAGACATCCCCAACGTTTGAAAAAATATGCATGATAGGTCATTTATGACGAAATTTTCCTCCCTTTTAAATAAACAAAAAAAAAAAAGAAAAAGAATAAAAAGAATAATCAAATGTACTCTAAAAATAAAGAATAACAAAAATGTCATCTTCTTCCTTCATCCAATAATATGGAAACCCGCACCCGCACCCGCCTTCTGCCACCAGTTTACCTACTGCATTGAACATTTTAAGCTAGGATGAGCATGAAATTAAGACAATCAAAAAAAAAAAATAGTAAAATGGTGAAGTCTAAGGTCACATATAAGATTGTAATTGCAACCCATTTTAGAAAAGTTGGAAATTTGGGAAAAGCTGATGAGTTATGTGTGGGTCTTTTCTTTTCTTTTTTTTTTTTTTTTTTTTTGAGAGATTGGGATTGTATAATGTGTTAAGGACAAAAGAGCTCCGAAGAAGGAAAGAAATTTAAACTATTTCCGTGAGCCATTTTCAAACCAAATTTACTTAAAATGAAATAAGTTGAAAATGGAATAATCAAAAGGCGTAGAAATGGAGATCTAAATCCAACTAGCAGTTAAATTTATGGGGTTTTGGATTTTAAATAAACTATACTCATTCGAGTTTCAATTCCATCTAACTCATAACAAAGTCTCCAACATTAATCATTATCTGCACAATAGAATTACCACTCTCTCCAAGTAGAATTCAACGACAAATTCTGAGACAGTCTATTCCACCCTTCTGCTTCATCTCTACTGAATTAGCCTTTTGCTTCAACTTGGAGAGTGAAGAAAAATGAAACACTCGAGCAAGTAAAGACTAATTAAATGAAGTATATGCAAATTTCTGTGTCACTTTATTAAAGAATCTTAATCAAGGATTGAATTTTTTTTTTTTAAGATTTTGAAATTGTAGTAGAGAACTATAATAAATAATGGTAAGAGGACAATAGCACGATGAGGTGTTAGTTGATGGGTTCCACGATATTGGGTGAATGAGGAAGATGATTTTTTTTGTTATTCTTTATTTTGGGGTACATTTGGAGATACTCAGTGCTATTTTTAAAAGTTAAAGATACATTCCTTACGTTTTTGAAAAATTATGGACCAAATATATTATATTCTCTTTTTTTAAAACATAGGGGGCGGGGATTTGTGATATTATCAATTAGTTAAGAAAGTGTATTGATATTGAGTTGAGATCTGCTATTCCAAATATATGTTTCCTTAACCGTCCTCAAATGAAAACCTTATACATCATCAATAAAAAAAAGTGTGAATGCATTAAATATTGTCCATAATGATCCACTCATCTATTTATTTGATGATGTATAAAGTTTTCATTGAAGGACAACTAAAGAATATGTTTTTGAGATGGCAGATCTGATTTCTTTGATATCATCTTTCAATTCTATATTATTCAAGACATATAAAATAGTACTATAATCATTTTGCATGAGTAAACGATAATAGGACAATGATCTAATGTTCCTAGTGGGCACTTCTTATAATACCCACTGGACAAGTGTCCAATGGGTATTAGAGAGTCAAACACTTTTTCATCTTCTAATGTCCACTAGACACTTGTCCAGTGTACATTATAAGAAGTGTCCACTAGGGACATTAGATCATCCCCCAACAACAATATGGATTATTACACCCACTACTTACAAATCTTAAAATAATTTCAAATCTAACAACTTAACAAATTTATTTTAAAAATACTACATTCATAAAATTATATTAATTAATAAAATAATGAATTAATTATTTGTATGATAAGTCCTCCATCTTTATAACATTTCTACTTTAGTCTCTGTATTTTCTCTTTTATTTTAATTTTGTCATCTTTTATTTACAACTCAAGTCCTTCAAATTTTATATTTTTACAAAATGGTCCCCATATTTAGACTTTTACATCAATTTAATCCTTTATATTATCACTATTTGATATAAATGTTACAAATGATATTTTGTATCACTGAATATGTTATATATTATATTATGTTATTTTACACATCACATGTTACATGAATTGATATTCTGTATCACTGATGTTACGTATATTACAAATGATGAAATCAATAGTTTTATTTGTTAAATTTGGCATTGTGTTACATATCTATATTATACTGATGTTATATAATATCAATAGGGTTTTAGAGTTCAGTATGTATATTAATACGAACTTATTTAAGTTTAGAGTTGGTTTTACAGTTGTAACAGTTTCTGTTTAGTATCGCGATCTAATGTAGATATTACAAATGATATTTTGTATCACTAAATATGTTACAGATTATATAATGTTATTTTACTCATCACATGTTACATGAATTGATATTTTGTTCACTGATATTTTATATTCAATTTGTAACACAGATTGTTACAAAATATCATTAGTAACATTTGTATCAAACATTGATACACAATATCATTTGTAACATATGTATCAAATAGTGATACTATGAAGGACTAAATTGATATAAAAATATAGATATGGGGATCAAGTTGCAAAAAACTAAAAGTTGAAGGACTTTGGTTGTAAATAAAAGAGGATGAAATTAAAATAAAAGAAGAAGTATAGGGACTAAAGTGAAAATATTATAAAGATGAAGGACTTATTGTGCAAATAATCAAGGATTCAAGAAGCAGTGAATTCACATGGAAATATCTTTTGAGGTATAGATTTGATTTTAATTTATTATTTTATTAATTAATATAATTTTAAGAATGTGGTATTTTTAGAATAAATTTGTTAAGTTGATAAAATTGAAATTATTTTGAAAAAGTGGTTTATTTATGAAAAAGTCCCACGACAATATTTGATAAAATTTTCAAGAAGTTATATGTGTACACGCAAATGAGTACTATTTGATAAGTGCGTTTTGTGCACTTATTCAGGTGTTTAAACTAAACTTTTATCACGTCATTTTATCAGTTTTCTACTTAATCTAGTTTGTTATTATTTATATTTAAGTTTTGGACCCATTTGTAAGAAATTAGAAAAAAAATGGATGAAAAGGCAATAAATTAGAAGATATATCGGAAGTATGGGGGCTCACTTGAATTCAATTGAAAGTTGAAGGACCAAATTGGAGGATGTGAAAGTTGAAGGACCATTCTAGGAGATTTTGGAAAGATTGAGGACTAAAATGACCAAGACCAAAACTTGGAGGACCAAATTGGAATCATATGGAAATTTGAAGGACCAAATTATGAGATTGTAAAAGAAACGAGCTGGGCGAGCGCCCAACAACAGTATTTGAAAGCAGAGAAGTGTTTGGCTCGCTTGGGCGATCGCCCAGTGTTAATGTTGCCTACGTGAATTTTTTTTTTTTTTTCATTTTATAGACTTCTACTTCAGTTAGGTAACTTTTGGCCCATGATTTTTAGATCTTTTTGGTATATTTTGGAGCACCAATAGGATAATATATATATGAGTTATTAACTCATAATCAGTTGTTGAGTTTTTTGAGAGAAAAATATGACACAAAACATAAATCGGAGATCAAGAATTGCTCATTTGAAGAACTTAACGAAGATCAAGAACAAGACATCATCCTTTTCGAGTTTTCTTCGTCTCTGGGTGATGAATTCTATATTTTCTTCTCCTATTTATTTTTATTATTATTAGTATTCTAGGCTAGTTTAATTAGTACTAGGATTGCGATGAAACTTGTCGTTTAAATTCTTTCATCTTGAGACTTAATTTTTGACGATTTATTGCAATATAGTTTTGAATAATTAATTTTTCTTTATTTGCATCTACAATTATATACGTAGTAATTGTATGATTGTTGTGGTTTGTTTTACTATCGAAAGATCGAAAGCATACTAGACGCTATTTTAATTATCTTAAAGTCCGATAGGGGATATAAATATACCGATATGCTTTAGGTGATCTTTAATTATCCATAGAGATTTAATGCTATTATTTGTATTTGTATTCTTCATAGAGATATAGTCGAGTTATACTTATGAATATGTTTAATTTTATTCGAGAGAAATTGTTAAACAATCTAGGGCTATTGATCTTCATAACTGATATATTTTGTCAAAACCAATAATCAAGATAAATGAATTAACAAATATAAGTGGATTCGGGATCCTAGTACTTTTTTTTCTTTAAGTTAAAGTAATTTTCATTAACCTAATTTTTAGTTATTTGAATTATACTTATTTACTTGTTTTTAGTTTATTATTTAATTAGTTTTTAATCACAAAATCATCAAAAGTTATTTGATTCGGTTAATGTTTGTATAATTGACAATTAATTATCTAAATCATTGTGGGAACGATACTTGGACTCATAATCTATTTTATTACTTGAGCAATCCGTACACTTGTGAAATATCAAAGACATAAAATTACCCTGACAAGTTTTTGGTGCCGTTGCCGGGAATTTAGTTTTAGTTCTTTTCAGTTGTATTAGCACTAATTCGAACTTTAGTTATTTGTTTAATTATTTAGCATAATTTTATTTAGTTATTTCAGTGTTTGAATTGTTTCTCTTCATATTGTTGCATGCGAAGTGTGAGACACGAGTCTCTAATTCCAATTGATCCAGCTATTGAACGCACTTTTCATCGTAGGCAGAGAGAAGCAAGAAAAACACACCAAAAAGACCAAAAACAGCAAGACCTAATGCAGAACAACGAGATCGCTCGGGCAAGACAAGAGATTGATGAAGAAAATTTGCTAGTTAGAGACTTTTTGACTCCACAGATCATACAGAACGAATCTAGCATTGTCTACCCACATTTTGGACAGCCGAACTTTCGGTTGAAGACTAACTCCATTCATCTATTTCAGAATGGTCATCAATTCTTTGGTAGGACTGATGAGAATCCACATACACAAGTTTCAAGATTCTTGGAAATGTGTCAACACTTCAAATATCAAGGAATTCAGACGACGCCATCCAGCTACGTTTGTTACCACAAACTTTTCGGGACAAAGCTCTTGAGTGGTTGGACTCACTGCCAATTGATAGCATAACAACCTGGAATGATCTAGCCCAAAAGTTCTGCACGAAATTCTTTCCACCAGCTAAGGTTTCGAAGTTGAAGCATGATATATCCATATTTCAACAGTCAGAAACAGAATCTTTTGATGAAGCATGGAACATATTCAAAAATATGCTAAGGAAGTGTCCTCATCATGGTGTTGGCTGGGGACAACAAATTAAGTATTTCTATGTTGGACTACTCCATTTATTTAAAAGCATGATTGATTCTTCATCTAACGGTTCTTTATCTACCAAAACAGTGGTTGAAGCTTTGGATTTGTTTGAAATAGTAGCTACCACCACTGCTATGTGGCCATCAAACAGAGTCGTACACAAAAGAACTGCAGGAGTACATGAGATAGATACTTTCACGGCGTTATTCATTGGTACACAAAGTGGAAAGTATGTCACATTCAGCCAATGTAATGCAAATAAAGAAATCAATTATTGAAGAATACGGAGCCAGTCATAGTACATTAGAATGCCATATTCTATCACTACAGCCTGAGCCAGTCGATTATATTCAAGGTGGTCAGCGCCAACAAAATAACCCATACTCCAACATATATAATCCAGGTTGGCGAAACCATCTAAATTTCTCTTGAAGAGATAATCAGAATAATATCAGACCACAAGTTCAGCAGCCAAAAAAGAGGACATCATTAGAAGACTTACTCGATAAATTCATCGAGAAAAATGATCACTACATAGAAACTACTAATCAGTTCATGAAAAAGACAGAGACCTCGCTTCAAAATCAAGGCGCTTCAATAAAGAATCTCGAGACGCATATGAGACAGATGACAGTTGCTCTATCAGACAGAGCACCAGATACTTTGCCAAGTAATACAGAGGTGAATCACAATGAACATGTTAAAGCTATTACTACAAGAAGTGGGGTTAAGTTACCAGAGATCTATGTAAAAAGATTAGTTGTAAATAAAGAAGTGGTACCTTCTACTGATGAGGAGCATGTGGAATAGACTGAGCATAAAACAGTTATGAAAGAGAGTTCAGGCACACCACAGGTTAAGGTAACTGTTCTTATCAAACCATATGATCCTTCGATCCCATTTCCTCAAAAGTTACACAAGCACAAGTTAGACAAACAATTTGGAAAATTTCTTTAAATCTTCAAGAAACTACATATCAACATTCCCTTTGCAGATGCACTTGCTCAGATGCCCAGTTATACAAAGTTCTTGAAAGACATTCTTTCAAATAAACGCAAGATGGAGGAACATGAGACTGTGATGTTGACAGAAGAATGTAGTGCGATTTTGCAAAATAAACTATCTCTTAAACTAAAAAATCCAGGAAGTTTTACAATACCTTGCACAATAGGAGATTTTTGTTTTGATAAAGCTTTGTGTGATTTAAGAGCTAGTATTAACTTGATGCCACTTTCTATTTTCAGGAAATTAGGTTTGGGGAAAGCTAAAGCAACTACGGTAACTCTACAACTAGCTGACCGGTCTATCAAATATTCAAGATGAGTTGTTGAAGATCTTTTGGTAAAGGTGGACAAATTTGTCTTCCCAGTTGATTTCATCATTCTTGACATGGATGAAGATAAAGATGTTCCACTTCTTCTTGATCGACCATTTTTAGCCACTAGTAGAGCTCTAATTGATGTACAAAAATGCCAACTGATTCTAAGGCTTAGTAAGGAGCAGGTCACATTTGATGTCTTTAAGCAATCAATATCCAACCGAGTCAGATAGCTGCTTCAAAGTTGATGTGGTTGATAGTACAGTTCATGAAAATTTTCAACTCAATAATCCATCAGATCCTTTGGAGGCCTGTATTGTACATTCTCAATCCACTCAAGCTGATTCTGTTGAGGTTGAGATGTGTGCAAGGTATCTTGAAGCTAAACCTCCATATATGCGCCGACCACACTTTGAGGAGTTGGGCACGGGTTCTACAAAACATCTACCTTCTATTCAACAGCCTCCAAAAATAGAGCTCAAGCAATTTCCATCTCATCTCCGCTATGCCTACTTGGGAGAATTCTCTACTTTACCTGTGATAATCGCTAACTCTATTAGTGAACTTGAAGAGAAAAAATTACTCCGAGTTCTTCGAGAACACAAGACATCTATTGGGTGATCGATTTCTGACATCAAGGGCATCAGTCCTATACTACTGTGCATGCATAAAATCCTCATGGAAGATGATTTTAAACCAAGTATTGACAATCAGAGGAGGCTGAATCCTAATATAAAAGAAGTGGTCAGAGCAAAAGTCATAAAGCTAATGGATGTTGGGATTATCTATCCAATCTCAGACAATGCTTGGGTCAGTCCAGTTCAAGTAATGCCAAAGAAGGGAGGTATCACTATGGTTCAAAATGAAAAAATGAATTGATTCCAACCAGAACAATCACATGATGGAGAGTTTGCATTGACTACCACAAACTCAACACTGCTACTAGGAATGATCACTTTCATCTTCCATTTATTGATCAGATATTGGAAAGACTGGCTGGATATTTCTATTACTGCTTTTTAGATGGATACCCCGCCTATAATCAGATTCCAATTGCACCTGAAGATCAAAAGAAGACTACATTCACGTGTCCCTTTGGTACATTTGCTTACCGTAGGATGCCTTTTGGTCTATGCAATGCTTCTGCCACTTTTCAGCATTGCATGATGGCCATCTTCTCTAATATGGTGGATAAATTCACTGAAATATTCATAGACGATTTCTCAATATTTGGCTAATCATTTGATGAGTGCTTGGAGCACCTATACATGGTTTTGCAGCGGTGTAAAGATACAAACTTAGCTCTTAATTGAAAAAAGAGTCATTTCATGGTTCAAGAGGGTATCGTGTTAGGACATCGGATTTCAGCTACGGGGATTGAAGTGGATAAAGCAAAAATTCAGGTTATAGAGAAATTGCCACCACCAACTTCTGTCAAGAGTATTAGAAGCTTTCTTGGGCATGCCGGGTTCTATCGTCGCATCATCAAAGACTTCTCAAAAATCACAAAGCCTTTGTGTACTCCGCTGGTCAAGGATGTGTCATATGTCTTCTCTGAAAAGTGTTTATTAGCATTCAACACTCTAATTGGAGCTTACCGTTTGAATTAATGTGTGACGCAAGCGATTATGCAGTTGGAGTAGTGTTGGAGCAGTGAAAAGATAAAAATATTTCATATAATACACTATGCCAGCAAAACTTTGAAGGAAAATTGGTGCAAATGGTCCCTAACGTATGGCATTAGTGCGCAAATGGTCCCTAACCTTTCATTTTTGGCGGAATGGTCCATAACCTATCCATTTAGGTGCGCAGTTGGTCCTTTTTGACGGATTCCGTTAAAAATCCGTTATACAACCTTTCATTTAGGTGCGCAAATGGTCCTTCTCATTTTTTTGTCTTTATTAACAGGGGTAAAATTATTAAGTTATATTTTTTCAACCTTTCAATTGGCGCAAATGGTCCCTAACTTTACTTTTAACAAAAAAAATTGCAATTAGATGCCTAACCTTTAAAAAATGTGAAAATGAGTCCGACACTTTAATTTTTTATTAAAAATTAAAAGAAAATTAATAAATTGATAATATACTAAATTATTTTGTATATTTTATGAACTATTATAAAATAACAAAAATTTATTCTCATAATTATTAACAAATATGCTAATTAAAATTATTTTATTATTATTAAGTAATAAAATTATTTAAAATTCAAACTTTAATTTTATCATTACAACATTAAAAGAAAAATAAATTTGTCACAAATAAAATTTTTAATTATGCTCAACCCAACTCGATTTTATATGGTCTTATATTTACTTGGCCCACTCATCCCGCTTTTGAGCCACACGACTATTCGACCAACCCAATTTTAAATTTTAATTTATTTTTCTATTTAAAAGAAAAAAGGTCTTCATGACCCCACCCCAACCCACCCCAACCCAAACCACCTGAAAATTAGAAGAGGGGATTTCTCCCTCCTAGTCGCCGGTGAAATCCCTCATCCATGTCGCAACGACTGGGAGTGTTTCAGTAGTAGTGCAAGAAAAGAGTGTGAGAGTTTTCATCGGGAAAGTAAAGCTTTGCAAATAAAATGGGCATTCCCTTTTTCTCTGCAAATACCACGTGCGATCTGCAAATCTTCTGTAATGGTTGAAGAACAAAATAACAGTAGCAATAACAACAATAATACAAGCACGTGATATTATTTTATAGGGCCGGGCTATGGCAACCAGAGCAATAGCAACAACAACAGCGATGGAGAATGGTTTTTCAGGGCAAAGATCATGGCTCATTCTTACTATCACAATCTCTTGACTGCTTATGCTAATTGTCAAAAGGTCGTGACCGGAAACATGTGGGAAAAAATCCCCCATCCCCATCGTAGTGAATAGAGAGGATTTCTCCCCCTATTCGTGGCGAACCCCTTGGTTTCGCGACCAGATGGAGAATTTCTCCTCCCGATTGCTGGTAATCCCTCATCTGGTGAGGTGGGATGGGTGGGGTGGGTGAGTAGTCATGTGGTTCAAAAGAAATAATTTTAAAATTTAATAATTAAATAATTTTTTTAAATAAAAAAATAAATTAAAATTTAAAATTGAGTTGGTCAAGTAGTCATGTGGCTTAAAAGCGGGTTGGGTTGGCCAAGTAAATATGAGACCGTATAAAATCGAGTTGGGTTGAGCATAATTAAAATTTTTATTTTTATGTTGTAATGATAAAATTAAAGTTTGATTTTAAATAATATTATTACTTAATAATAATAAAATAATTTTAATTAGCACATTTGTTAATAACTATGAGAATAAATTTTTGTTATTTTATAATAGTTCATAAAATATACAAAATAATTTAGTATATTATCAATTTGTTAGTTTTCTTTTAATTTTAATAAAAAAAATTAAAGTATCGGACTCATTTTCACTTTTTTTAAAGGTTAGGCATCTAATTGCAAATTTTTTTTGTTAAAAGTAAGGTTAAGGACCATTTGCGCCAATTGAAATGTTGAAAAAAAATATAACTTGACAATTTTACCCCTACTAATAAAGACAAAAAAATGAGAGGGACCATTTGCGCACCTAAATGAAAGGTTGTGTAACGGATTTTTAACAGAATCCGTTAAAAATGACCAACTGCGCACTTAAATGGATATGTTAGGGACCATTCCGTCAAAAATGAAAGGTTATGGACCATTTGCGCCAATTTCTTAACTTTGAATGATGCACAGCTCAACTATGCCACTACTAAGAAGGAGATCATAGCTGTAGTCTATGCCTTTAACAAATTCAGATCATATCTTGTTGATCAAAGGTGATAGTCCACACTGATCACGTAGCCTTGAAATATTTATTGGCAAAGAAAAATGCAAAACCGAGGTTGATTAGATGGGTGTTACTTCTATAAGAGTTTGATATGGGGATAAGAGACAAGAAGGAAAGCGAGAATGTAGTAGTTGATCATCTATCCAGACTTGAGCAGGAAGAATAGACCGAGAACATGGATATCACTGAAGTTTCCTAGATGAACATATTTTTCACTTGGAAAAAGCACCATGGTTTGCTGATATAGTAAATTTCTTAGCCAAGTCCATCATCCCGCCTGATTATTCAAGTCATCAAAAGAAGAAAATTTTCTCTGACTTGAAGCACAATTTTTGGGAAGATCCGATTCTCTATAGACGGTCCAGATCAAATAATTAGGTGGTGTATTCTGAAGAAGAAGCCCCTTAGATACTTGAGCATTGCCACTCTTCGGCCTACGCTGGACACTTTGGTGCATCTAAAACAGCCGCTAAAGTTCTACAGTCTGGGTTTTATTGGCCTTCTCTCTTCAAAGATGCATACCTTTTTGTAAAGAGATGTGATCGGTGCCAGCTCACGGAAAATATCTCGAAAAGGAATGAAATACCTCTCAACAGTATACTTGAGGTCGAGCTTTTTGATGTATGGAGTATTGATTTCATGGGGCCATTTTCCTCTTCATTCTCGAATCAATACATTCTGTTTGCTATCGATTACGTCTCCAAATAGGTTGAAGCAGTCGCATTGCCTACCAATGATGCACAGGTTGTGATAGATTTCTTAAAAAATGCATTTTCATGCGTTATGGCACACTCCGAGCCATTATTAGTGATGGGAGTAAATATTTTTGCAATCGTCACTTTGAGTCCTTATTAGCTAAATATGGTGTTCGGCATCGTATTGCTACTCCCTATTACCCTCAAACCAGTAGGCAAGTTTAAGCGGATTCTTGAGATAACGGTGAGTTCATCAAGAAAAGATTGATCAAATAAACTAGATGACGCTTTATGGGTCTACACGACAGCTTTCAAAACTCCTATAGGCATGTCTCCATATCGGCTAGTTTTTGTAAAAGCGTGCTATTTATCGGTTGAGTTGGAACATCGAGCATATTGGACGGTCAAGAAGTTGAACTTTGATTTGAAGGCCACCGGTGAGAAGAAACTTCTTCAATTAAATGAGATGGAGGAGTTTCGGTTGGAAGCCTATGAGAATGCAAAATTGTATAAGGAACGGACCAAAAAGTGGCACGATATGCATATTCAAAGAAGAAGTTTTGAGGTTGGATAGCAAGTTTTGTTGTATAATTCTCGCCTTAAGCTATTTTTGGGCAAATTGCCATATGGAGCGGTAGAAATCAACCATAAGAGCAAAGGGACTTTTAAAGTCAATGGACAGCGGTTGAAGGTTTATTAGAACGGTGGTTTCTCGAAAGAAAAGTCCACCGTTCATCTTGCACCACCGGAATGATCAATCCGAAAAGTCGAGCTCTAGACTATAAATCGAGCGCTTAATAGGAGGCAACCCATTTTTCTATCACTTTTTAATTTTTAAACGTATTTTTTTTAGTATCGCGTGTGGTTAGGGATTTTTCTTTAGGTTTCAGTTTTAGGCATACTACTTTTGTTTTTTTTCAAGTTTTGCACTTAGTTGAGTTTTAGCATGGTTTCATCATATCCATTTTAGCACAAATTTAATATTTCATATGATCATTTAAGCCTAGATACAATTAGTCAAAAGCATGAAGTGAATTTTTAGCACGGTTTGGATTTTCTATTTCACAATTTTCAGTTTGGCATGTGCTTAAGATTTCACATGTAAAGTTATGCCTAAATGAATTTACTTCTTTTTGCATCTAGTTAGTCACATTTACATTTGCATGCCTTTATCGTTTCCATTTTTGCATGTCTTGAATGTTTTAGCATGTTAAGTCCAGCATACAGTCAAAGCTGTTATCTTTGGAAAAAAAATTATGGTATACTGGGCGATTGCCTATGCTTAGGGTTAAGCCCAGGCAATCGCCCCATCTAGCATAAACTGGGCAGAATGCCCAGCGTAAAGCCCAGGCGTTCGCCCAGGCTTAGTGTTGGGCAGAATGCCCAACACTTAAGTTAAAAAACGGCCAAATTTTTATCAAAACATACATCTCCTCACGCACCAACACTAGAAGCCCCAAATCGCCAGCACGGTTTAATTCATCCCCAAATCACACATAAATCTGCATCTATCTTGGTCATAAATTACTTCATCTACATTCAAACACAATTTCAAGGAATTTCATTACATTCCTTTCAACATCAAAACCAAAATCACTCCAAGGTATGATCTTTGTTCCTCTATTCTCAAATTTTTTGCTTTTAATCTTGAATTCTCTTTATTTTATGATGATGTATTATGGAGGATGGGTTAAGTTAGTTGATGGTTTGTTGAGATTGTGATTTGAAGTAGAAAATTTTGGCTAGTTTCAACTTCCCAGACTATATAAAATCTGCCTCATACGTAGTTGCCATCTATGTGTTTGATAAAATGCCTAAGTGCAAATTCTTGTACAATTAGGGCTCACCTTCGATTGACCATTCTTCAAACGAATTTAAGCTTTCTCATTATGCATACATTCAAAAGAATTACATTACACATTGAGCCAAGACACTTGACCCATTTTCTACAGCCATGGCATGCCATGGTTTAGGCCTGCCACTTCACGTCACCAACTTCGTCCCTCTCCCGTCCAACTCATACGATCTTTATTCTACCTTCATTTCAAGTATGATAAAGACCAATCTATGTAGAACCATATGTCCTGAGATGGCTCGGGAAAATTTCAATATTTTCTCAACTTCCGGTGGTGAAAAGTAGTGATCGGCCTAAGTTTAAAATAAGAAAATTCTCTATTTTTCTTTTCTTTTGGTGTGTTTTAAATATTCTTTCATTCCTATGGTGTTTAATGATTGATTTTTCCTTTTCTTAGGTACAATGGCACCAAAACAAAAAGATCTACCGACAAAAAAAAAGAGAAAGAGAAGGTCGATTCTTCATCTAACCGACGCCGACAAGTGGACGCACTTATTGATGATGGAGGTATCCCAAGATTTCAGGGTCTCAAAGAAGAAAATATTTATAATAAGTGGTTAATGAAGAAAAATTTATGGGCTGAAATGGAGGTAATTCTGACAGACTTCCCCTACTCTGAAATGGCGAATCTCATCAATTCAAGTGGTTGGCAAAG
The DNA here is from genome assembly GCA_030279155.1 of Forsythia viridissima. Taxonomy (NCBI): domain Eukaryota; kingdom Viridiplantae; phylum Streptophyta; class Magnoliopsida; order Lamiales; family Oleaceae; genus Forsythia; species Forsythia viridissima. The sequence goes on along the minus strand of CM059033.1, from coordinate 71,313,643 downwards.
GGTTACAGGTAAACTTCATTTGGCCTACCCACTCTTGGTCAAAGAATTTCTTGCCAACTTCAATCATGCCATTGAGGAACCTGAGGCAGATCGTCGGTACACAACTTGGGTCCGTGGAAAGTGGATTAAGTTTAGCCCAACCGTGATTGAAAATTATTATGGGCTAATTGTCAAGTTGAAAATTATTATGGGCTAATTGTCAACGATATTGAGCACATCCCGGCTGATCTTAACTTGACACAAGTGACTCAATTTCTTTATGGATGAGAAGACGCTTGGTGTCTTGTTGGACCCAAATTCCTACATAACCAGCTGACAGAGAGCCTACGTATCTTCCATAACTTTGTGTGTCACAACATCGATCCTACCTCCCACTGCACGGACTTTAATGAATCTCGGGCCCAGTTCTTATATCATCTTACAAGTGGGCACAAAATTGACTTGGGAATCACATTTTCCAATTCATTGTTGATCTTGCATCACAATGTGCGTCTGGCTGATCCTCCATGTTTTCTTGTCTCATTAGTGTACTTTACCTAGCAGAAGGAGTGCCATTACTTCCTCATGAGGAGCCCGAGACTCCTAAACCACCTATTAACAAACGGACATTGGGCAATCCTATGGCCAGACGAGCGGTGGACAATCCAGCTCTAATACCAGCTGCCGAGACTGATTGCCTCTTGCGTTAAATTTTCACCTAGTTATCCGAGCAGGGTTGGGTTTTGAGTTCCATTCAGCGTACTAAGCTGGCCATGCAGTGCACAATTGACCATATGCGGATTGAAATGGACTCATTGAACGCGTCAAACACTACGCTCAGAGGAGAGCAACGGACTATAAACTACACATACGACAATGTCAACCATCGAATGCTCCATTTTACGCGGTGCATGGATGATATTTATACCCTCATCTCTTAGCCCTTAGCCTCGAGTGCTCCTCACCATGGGTCCACTCTTGATGAATCATCCGATCAACCAATACCTTCTTCTCCACATTTACCCCCAGTAAGTATATGATCTTTTCCTCCTTTAATTTTGTTCTAATTTGCCTACATTGGGAACAATGTAATATTTTCATTTAGAAGTGGGTTAAGTATCAGGATACTTAATGGCTACTTTGAATTTACTTATCACTCGGGTCTGTATAACTGGGAAAAAAAATTTAATAGTTTATTTGTCTAGTTGTTGTTGAATGTCTTACCGCCAATGATGATATCTGTTCAAAATCGAGTATATTTTTAGTAGAATATTAGACATCACTTTAACTCGTACTTTTATCTAAATACTTATCCATGTTAGACCTGATTAATGAAGCACATAGCCACTATTGATTTATCATTTATTGGGAACATGACTTGAGTGTATGAGTTGATATTGTTGACTTAGTATCATTATGAAAAATTCCGTTCCTAAATCCTTAAGCTAGTAATCAAATTGTTTTGAGAACAGTTTGGGGGTGTTAAAGTTACTACTTGTGTTCAGAGAATTTTGATGGTTTGGATTTTATAGGTCTCATCTTTGGTTGAATAGGTTAAAGTCAAAGGATCTAAACTGAGCACTACTCACTACTGATAAAATAAAATAAAATATCTGACTCGAACAATAAAGCCTGTTAGGGTATATTAAAACCTGGTGTCCTATGGTTATCTGATTTGGGAGTCATCGGCCCAAAGCTCGCCACAAGGGTCACATAGAAAGTTAGTGAGAGAGAAGCATTGCACATGATATAAGATCGTCAATATTGGTTAAATAAAATAAAAAGAGTTAAAGTGCTCGGTAATGATTGCTAGATTAGACCCTCGAAGACTGAAGATGAGAATTTAGAAATCACTCACCATCCTAGTTCTAATATTACAAGTTCTAATTTTTACCACTTTATTTGAAAAAAGTATTGTGTTGATCAATAGGAACCAAATTCGCTAGAACACCTCGGATTGGAGAGAAAAGCTTTAGAAGTGTGATAATTTACGAGAGGTGTAAAGAACAAATGACTACAAAGGGTTCGGGACTGTAAAAATATCAACAACACAATATTGGTCGTGGTCTAATACATATACAAGTTCAATTTTTGACTAATCACACACTCACAAAAGTCGAGCATCAGATAAGTGAAAAACTTTTGTGTTGTTGTTTAATCTATTTCTAAAAGTGTTGCTTTATTTTCAAACTTGAGGCATATGGTAAGAAATTTAACATAAACTCAATTTCTGTTCATTCGTTTAGCTTAGTTTAAATTTATAGTTTATTTTTATTTTTGTTCGTTGTTCGAGGACAAACAAAAGTTTAGTTTGGAGGTGTTTGATAAGTGCGTTTTGTGCACTTATTCAGGTCTTTAAACTAAACTTTTATCACGTCATTTTATCGATTTTTTACTTAATCTAGTTTGTTATTGCTTCTATTTCAGTTTTGGACCCGTTTGTAAGAAATTGAAAAAGAATGGATGAAAAAGAAATAAATTGGAAGATATATCAGAAGTATGGAGACTCACTTGCATTCAATTGAAAGTTGAAGGACCAAATTGGAGGATGTGAAAGTTGAAGGACCATTCTGGGAGATTTTGGAAAGATTGAGGGTTGAAATGACCAAGACCAAAACTTGGAGGATCAAATTGGAATCTGTGGAAATTTGAAGGGCCAAATTATGAGATTGTAAAATAAACAAGCTGGGCGAGCGCCCAACAACAGTATTTGAAAGCAGAGAAGTGTTTGGCTCGCCTGGGCGATCACAAGTGTTTGGCTCGCCTGGGCGATCACCTAGTGTTAATGTTGATTGCGTGAATTTTTTTTTCTCTTTTATAGACTTTTACTTCAGTTAGGTAACTTTTGGCCCACAATTTTTAGATCTTTTTGGTATATTTTGGGGCACCATTAGGATAGTATATATATGAGTTATTAACTCATAATCAGTTGTTGAATTTTTTGGGAGAAAAATACGACACAAAACATAAACCAGAGATCAATAATTGCTCTTTTGAAGAACTTAACGAAGATCAAGAACAAGACGTCATCCTTTTCGAGTTTTCTTCGTCTCCGAGTGATGAATTCCATATTTTATTCTCTTTTTTATTTTCTTATTATTAGTATGCTAGGCTAGTTTAATTAGTGATAGGATTGCGATTAAGCTTGTTGTTTAAATTTTTTTCATCTTGAGACTTGGTTTTTGACGATTTATTTTAATATAGTTTTGAATAATTAATTTTTCTTTATTTGCATCTACAATTATATACGTAGTAATTGTATGATTGTTGTAGTTTGTTTTACTATCGAAAGATCGAAAGCATGCTAGACGCTATTTTAATTATTTTAAAATTCGATAGGGGATAAAAATATACCGCTATGATTTAGGTAATCTTTAATTATCCATAGAGATTTAATACTTTCATTTGTATTTGTATTCGTCATAGAGATATAGTCGAGTCATACTTATGAATATGTTTAATTTTATTCGAGAGAAACTGTTAAACAATTTAGGGATATTAATCTTCATAACTGATATATTTTGTCAAAACCAAGAATCAAAATAAATGAATTAACAATTATAAATGGATTCGAGATCCTAGTACTATTTTTTCTCAACTTAAAGCAGTTTTCATTAATCTAATTTTTAGTTATTTGAATTATACTTATTTACTTGTTTTTAGTTTATTATTTTAATTAGTTTTTAATCACAAAATCATCAAAAATTATTTGATTCGGTTAATGTTAGTATAATTGATAATTAATTATCTAAATTTTTGTGAGAACAATATTTAAACTCATAATCTATTTTATTATTTGAGCGATCCGTACACTTGCAAAATATTAAAAACATAAAAGCTGACACTATCATTCCCATTTTGTGGCCTCTTTTTCTTGGTGGCCGCTATCATCTACACGATGAAGCGCGACAATGTTCAAAAGATAAACTTATTTGACCAACCATATTGTTTATTTAAATATTTCAAACAATTGGAAAGTTTGGAAAAAAGCTGCCATTCTTGATTTCAAATGCCACAATTGTTGACTAGAAATTTTTAACTATTTGAAAAGCTTCCTAACTCATTTGCATGGACAAAAATGGGTTTTGAAATATATAAATTTTGGAACAGTACTATGGTATATACAGATTTTCTATTCCATAGTCAAACCAAGTTTTAACAAAATCCACCCATAATTCATTCCAGACAAACCCTTATCTGCTTTGTCCAAAAACTGATCTTGACCTTTGACAATGAACAGATACTTTAATTATTTAAATGCAATTGTTTATAATCAATTTGTAAATTGTAACTTCACAATAATATATTATGTAAAATCCCAGAAAAATGATTATAGATTGCATAGGCTGAGCAGGGCAGCAGGAAAATGGAAAATTCAACGCCCAAGTTCCCCTTCAACTCATCCGAGCGGCTGCGCCGACGGTTTCTCAACCGTGCATTTGCCGTTATTTACGCTTTTGCCATCTTGGCTCTCCTCTACCACCACGTAGAAACCGTCCTCCATTCCCCCACCTACGGCGCTTTCTTCATATCCACCTCGTTGCTAATATCTGATATTATACTGGGCTTCATGTGGCTGAATTCCCAGTCCTTTCGAATGAATCCAGTTATTAAAGATGTCTTTCCCGAAAACTTGGAAAAACATTTTGACCGGAAAGATTTTCCGGCCTTGGACACATTTATATGCACTGCTGATCCATATAAAGAGCCGCCGATGACGGTGGCAAACACGGCCTTATCGGTGATGGCGTATGATTATCCAGCAGAGAAGTTGTCGGTTTATGTGTCGGACGACGGAGGATCGGAGTTCACTCTCTTTGCTTTAATGGAGGCTGCTAAATTTGGAAGCTATTGGCTGCCTTTCTGTAGGGAGAATAAGGTTATGAACAGGTGCCCAGAGGCCTATTTCAGATCAAATCCTCTTCCAGACTCCAAAATTAAGGTAACTACTGAACGAGATTGGACAGTGTACTGAACAAGATTTTAATATGGTTTGTTACTATCTAACTGATCAAACATGCCATAAAAGTTATAACTTAAATCTGGATTACACTGCAGATGATGTATGAGAGTATGAAAAGAAGAGTAGAAAATTCGGTTGAGAAAGGGCAAATTCTTGACGAGTACAAAACCAGTGAGGAAGCAGCTGAAGCTTTTGGCAAATGGAACCAGGGATTTACTCGTCAGGATCATCCTGCTGTAATTAAGGTTAAAAAATACATTTTTTTTAATCATATTTTACCAATTATTAACAGGATCGTCATGCTGTAATTAAGGTAAAAAAATACACTTTTCACTAAAAATCATGTGCAATGAACAGGAAACATATGGATATTTGTTTCCTAAAAGATACTATTTGACAGGTAGTGTCACAAACTGGGAATGACAAAGATATTAGAGGCCACTCTATGCCAAATCTGGTATATGTATCTAGAGAGAAATGTAGGACATCCGATCACCATTTTAAGGCAGGAGCCCTTAATGCACTGGTAAGATATTGACTTATAACCTAATCAGTTGACAATCTCGAACATCTTTTTTGTTTGTCTTATGTAATTGTTTATGTATGTGTCTGTTCTAAAGCTTCGAGTATCGGCAGTAATGACAAATGCACCAATAATTCTAACCTTAGATTGTGACATGATATCCAATGATCCATCAACGCCTCACCAAATGCTGTGTCACTTCATGGACAATTCTCCCAAATTGGGTTTTGTTCAGTTCCCTCAACGTTTTGATGGGCTTAACAAGGCCGATATCTATGCATCCGAGTTTAGGCGTCCGTTTCATATAAATCCGGTGGGCATGAATGGGCTATCAGGCCCGGATTACATTGGGACCGGTACTTTTTTCCGTCGACGCATTTTCTATGGTGCCCCATCATCATTTATCCAACCTGAAATCCTGGAATTGAGACCAGATCATGTTGTTGAGAAGAGCATAAAAAATCAGCCAATTTTAGAGCTAGCCCACCGTGTAGCAGGTTGCAATTATGAGAACCAGACCAGTTGGGGTTCTAAGGTACGCCTCTCTGTAGGCACCATTCTCCATGTGTCGTCATCCATCTACTCCATCATCAATTTATTGTAACGGGTTCTTCTGTACTTTGTAGATTGGGTTTAGATATGGCTCGTTAGTCGAGGACTTTTATACTGGTTATCTGCTTCACTGTGAAGGATGGAAGTCAGTATTATGTAATCCTGATCGAGCGTCATTTTTGTGTGAAATGCCAATATCCCTTAATGATGTGCTAAACCAGACCAAGAGATGGACCGTAGGCCTCCTGGAGGTGTCTTTCTCCAAACATTGTCCTTTAGTCTTCGGTGTCTGGTTTCTTGGACCTTTGAAGGCTCAGTGTTATGCATACTATGCTTTTGGCCCCCTTTTGTCATTCCCGATTGCAGTGTATGCCTGCCTGCCTCAAATAGCTCTGCTCAACAACTTCTCTGTCTTCCCAAAGGTACGTAACAATTAAAACAGTAAGAATTTTTTTAAAGTAGATGTCACATGACTGGGAAAGTGAAAAATGGCCGTGTTTTTAACTTTTTCGTCATTGGTCAAAATAGCTTGTCAATTTATAGTACTCTATATGATCGGTGCACTAAACATACTTAATTCAATTCAGTGTACTTGATGAACATGTTCATTTTCATCATTATCGGCCTCTCCCCCATCAAAATCCAATCGTGTAAGTTGCCCCGATACCACAAACCCACATTTGATCTTTTGGTCGGTTCATTGTATATGAAGAAAGAGTAAATTTTAGTGAAATTTTTTGGTTTCAAAGAAAGTTAAAAACGATGGCCATTTTTCGTTCTCTCTTCTTCACCATCTAAATTCTTCGAACAATAAATGCTCGAGTCTCTTGGAATTATAAATGATTCTGAAAATATGTTATAGGTATGGGATCCCTGGTTTTCCTTGTACATTTTCCTATTTCTTGGGGCCTATGGACAAGATTGCCTGGAGTTCATCTTAGCCCAAGGGACAATCTTAAGGTGGTGGAGTGATCAAAGAATTTGGCTGATAAGGTTACTTTCATCTGATTTATTCGGATCCTTAGAGTACATAGCCAATCATTTGGGCATTTCCACAAGAGGATTCGAAGTAACCAACAAATTAGTTGATAATGAACAAAACAAAAGGTATTATGAAGGGAAATTTGAATTTGGGGTTCCCTCACCCAATTTCGTGCCATTTTCAACGGCTGCGATTTTGAATTTGACCGCGTTGATTATGGGGTTTCTGAAAATCTCGTGGAACGAAAATTTGGACTCGTTGATTATTCAGATGCTTATTGCAAGTTTTGGAGTAGTGAATTGTTTGCCAATTTATGAAGCCATGGTTTTAAGAAGTGATAATGGAAGAATACCTATCAAGATTACTATCATTTCAGTTTCCCTTGCATGGGTTGTGTATGCAGCAGTTTCTTTTATATTAAAGCTGTAATAGATTTTGTAGTTGAACATATGTAAATGGGATAATGAATTTTCCTCTTTTAAAAATGCTTCAATGCATGTATGTAGCTGTAAAATGTGGTGGAGAAATTTGAAACATAATAAGTGGCTTCTTCTTCTTCTTCTTTTTTTTTTTTAAAACTTTAAATCCTTGTTTGGTGTTTGTTTAATATAATTGAATCATACCACATGGTCCGCATTAATCATCATTTGTTACGAACATAGAAAGTGGCGGAGCTAACTATTTTTAGTTGGAGATTCTCAAATTAATACACAATTTTGTTTTTGGAACTATGTTCCCCCCCCCCCCCCACCCCCACCCCAATTTGATAACCCGTCGACAACAAACGAATCAATACTTAAACTAAAAAGATAACAATACAAGTAAAATACAATATTTTTTTTCTGTATTATATTCCAATTAACTCAAATACGCATCTTATATCTTTTAATATAGGGTGGTTTGGGGAAATTTTGCAGGTGTTGGAATGTCGTAACTTAACTACTGATTTATTCAATGTAGAAAACGGAGAAAAAAAATGTGAGACTCAAATTTTATATGGGTGGACTGGAATTGAGAAATTGGTTATTGTAATTTTGTATTATTAATTTAATTAGGTCAAAATATATTCAATCATTTTCCATTAAATTGATATTGAGTCAAAATTATCAAAGTTGTGTTATTAAATTGCATGATAATAAAATATATAAAAAAAATTAAAAACAATTTTCCTCCAGAAAGTTGGTGGGTACAGGTCCCCCACAGACCCCTACCCTTACCCTTACCCCCACCCCCACCCCACCTCCGCCAAGGACCATAGATCAATCCTTTTCAATTTGGGAGTATCAATTATTTCCCTAATTCTAGTTTCATGTTACATTTTTTTCTTTTTTTCTTTTTAATTAAAAATTTTGATTTTGAAAAATATTATTGACTTATTGTAACAAATGAACTTTCTTCACGCTAAAGATATATATATATATTTTTTATGTAGATTAATAAAAAGATAAAAGAAGGATTTTTTTTTTTCCAAATCCAGTACAAAATAGAAGGGTAAAATAAGAAATTTATATTTATTTTTGCTTATAGGAGAGGTTTATGTAATTTTTGAAAGAGTAGAAATTTATAGTCTCATCAGAAGTTTCAATTGTCAAATTTTTTAATGTCCTAAAAAGTAAATGTATAATGAAAGAGTCCTTTTTTTTTTTTTACTACATTTACGAAGTAGGCTCTTTTTCAACCGTAAATCTAGAAAAATAGCCAAAAAAGAAAAAACTTCAAATAGGGTCAAGTGCAATAGACACTACCAAAGTCATTTAATTTGATAAAGCTAGTATTCATCTTAATCTTTTTACCAGCAAGACCTAAAGAAAGTGGTGATAAAAATTATATAAAAGTGTTACAATTAGCATATAACTTAGTTTTAAAGCCGTTTGTGTCATTTTTCATTTTAATTTTAAAAAAAATACTAAAATAGTAAAAGGAAATTGCATATAAGTCACTTCCACATGACTTGTTTTAAATTAGGTCAAATTTTTTTTTCAAATTGTGATTAAGTCGTACTTTCAATAATATTTTAAATTAATTCCAAAATCATCCCTATAATCCATATTTTCTATCCACGAGTTCTTCCACCCCCACACACCTCCTCCACCTCCGGCGACAACGTCCTACACCTCCGGCGAGTGCTTCTACGCTACAGTGTCACTTTTTAATCCCCTGCGTGTTCAGTAGAGGAGGTCATGGCGGAGCTAAGGGCTAAACCTAGATCCGCCGCGATTTGGGTACTATTTTTTGGTGTGGGGGCTGAATTTGATGGTGTGAGGCTGGGTATGGGTGCAACGAGGATGACTGAATGTGGTCCAGTGAAGTCCGGGTCCGGTGGTTTTGGGTCGGGTCTACCATAAGAAATTTGGTTATGGTTTCTTGTTTTCTGGCATTTCTTGCTTTTTGGTTTCTTGTTTTCTGATAATTTTGCATACATGAATAGAAATTAAGTCGTGTTTATTAATGGTGTGTTGCATTGGTTGACAGCAAGTTGTTCTTGTGTGGTTGTTCTCGATTTGGATTCTGATATTTGGAGGAAAATCATATTGCCGGAAGAAGTGAATCTTGGGAGCGAAAGTCGGATTTAGTTGTTGGAGTAAGATGGGCTTTTGTCTATGATTCAAATTTCAGACGTCTGGATAAATATTAATATAATGAAAGATATGCAAGGGAAGAATGACATATGGTTGACAGGGATGGTGCCTGGCATTTTTCTAATCTGTCAAACTGGTGAATATGTTTTCCTTGCAACACACAAGCAAGTATTGGTTTATCAAAGAATTAGCTGAGTTTGGAAGGAGATGTATTTTGTGAAGAACAATGCCACTCTGCCATTGTGGTTTTCTGCACATGCTTTCCGGAGTACAATTTTATCTTGTCAATAAGGTGTAGATGCTGGATATGTTGGTGATTTAAATTTTGAATGTACATGTCTAATTGGGTTTTTTTTTGCTTCTAGTCTTTGGTAATGTTAATGTATCCGTGACTGACTTGCAAAGTTTGCAATTTAGTCATCAACTAAATTTGAAGTAGTACTAGATTGTGTAAATCAAGGATGGTGATAGTTTCATAAAAACATGTTTCATGGTTCTATGATGAAAGTTAGCCATTAGATTATTTTTCTGTGTTGTTAATTAGTCATGAAAGTTGTTTATACAAAACTATATCACAGACAGTATCATAACATAAATGTATATAGAATTCGCATACGTGCTCAGAATTTTTATAATAATATGTTTTCGAAATGGTCTTAACGAGTCGGTCAAAACCAATAGATTCGCCACTGCATACGATGGATTTTACCCTTTTGAAGTCGTCTCTTTAGCTTAAAATAGCAATCTTTAATGTATCATACATTCTCTAAAACAGTATCACAGATAAAATGTATCTTAATATATTAATATCATACATGAAAATATTTATTGATATGTCATTGGTTCAATTAGTAGACTACTTCATGGTGAATCAATTCAGAGGGCAGTGAAGGAGAGTTTGAAGTCACCCTACAATTAGTAGAGAACACATATTTAGATTCACACCAAAATTTTTGTTGGTATGTCATTGGTTCCTTTTCTCTATTCATATCAGTGCACGTATCTCTTTAATATTATCAAAAAATGGTTAATTTTGTAATTGCAAAGAATCATATTTCCTTGTTTGAAGTTAATTGAGTGACTCAACAAAACAATATCACAAAATTTGGCCATTAGATTATTTGTGTTGTTAATTAGTCATGTGTGTTGTTTGATACTGTATTATACAAAATAATATCACAGAAAATAGTATCAAAATAGAAATGGGCATACAAAATAATATCGGAATCGTCTCGACTAGCGGGTCAAGACCAGTAGCTTTGCCACTGCGTTCGATGGATTTTAGCCGTTTGACGTCGTTTCTTTAGCTTAAAATAGTAATCTTTAATTTTCTTGTTAAAACAGTATCATACATACTCTAAAACAGTATCACAGATAAATATATCTTAATATATTTAGTATCATACATGAAAAAATCTTAATAAAACAGTATCACATACTAATTTTTTTCAACCCAATAAAATAAACTATCATAAGTTGAAATATTATCATAATAAAACAGTATCAAAGATAAAAATATGGTATAAGTATACCATATCACTTTATCTAAATAAAACAATATCATAGATCAGTTTTATCTTATTAGTAAGTATACAAAATTATTGATAATGTTTGCATTCTATAACATTATTATAGATTAAAACAGTATTATAGATGTTTTACTAGTTGAAGTAATTATATTGTTCTTAAAATACTCCATTAGTAATATAAGACTATTGATAATGTTTGCATTCAATAACATTATAATAGATTATAACAATATCATAGGTCGAAACATTATCATAATAAAGTGGGACAAAGTGGTCTTTGTTAGCATGTGGAAAATAGCATGAACATTCATGCAATCCCATTTGACTGAATTGCTGTTATTTGCGTTATTATCATTTTTTGATTTCTTGAAATCAATCCTTTCAATTACCAAGTTGTTCATATATCTTGTATAAAGTTAAATTGTTCAAGTGCCACAATATTCATAAGTCAATACTAATATGCGTTTTGAGACATCGGTTGCAGATGATTTTTAGAAGATGGAGTCAGTCTTTTCTAACCTGTAATTTGGAATAGCTCTGGGTCAATATATTCGTGGATTAGTGAATGTTGTTAAAAGTCTTTGGGCAAAAATTTGATTCCTACCTCTTGATCCCGAACTCATGTCCTCCAAAACTTGGGTTTTGGATGGGTGTGTCATGTGTGTCTCTTTTTTGCCACATTTCAAATTGCCAATCACTTAAAAAGTATGTGCATCCCCCCTTAGGGAACAAATATGGTCACTATATATAGCAAACCTCAGACAACTTGCACCGTGTTCGGTAAAATTGATTTTTAAATTCTTTTTGCTTCTATCTTTATTCCCTTTTGTTGTGAAAATGTTTGCATACTTAGTTGATTGTAATACCTGTCATTTGAAGTTTAATATCTCGCTACTTTCTTGTTTCTTTCATAAATTACATATATTAAAACAGTATCACAATAAAATAGTATCACAAAAAACAGTATCACCAAAAAATAGTATCACACAAACAGTATCACAACAAAATAGTATCACAACAAAATAACAGTATCACAATTAGCCTTTTTTGACAATTAAGGGTATGTTGGTCTTTTAGCTCTAAAATATGATTTTAATTGAATTAAGTTTTGACTATATGACTTTAGAGCCCATTAAGTGCCAAAACAGTGACCGACCTTGAATTTAATAAATGGATTTTTTCATAAATAAACCATTTTTTAAAAATAATTCTAATTTTATCAACTTAACAAATTTATTCTAAAAATACTACATTCTTAAAATTATATTAATTAATAAAATAATAAATTAAAATCAAATCTATACCACAAAATATATATTTCCACGTAAATTTACTTAAATTTGCATTGAGTCCTTGATTATTTGCACAATAAGTCCTTCATCTTTATAAAATTTTCACTTTAGTCCCTATACTTCCTCTTTTATTTCAATTTCGTCCTCTTTTATTTGCAACCTAAGTCCTTCAACTTTTAAATTTTTGTAACTTGATCCCCATATTTATATTTTTATATCAATTTAGTCATTTATAGTATCACTATTTGATACATATGTTACAAATGATATTGTGTATCAATATTTGATACAAATATTATAAATGATATTTTGTAACAATCTGTGTTACAAATTGAAATATAAAATATCAGTGATACAAAAAATATTCATGTAACATGTATTGTGTAAAATAACATAATATAATATGTAACATATTCAGTGATACAAAATATTATTTGTAACATTTGTATCAAACAGTGATACACAATATGATTTGTAACATTTGTAACAGATTACAATACTAAATAGAAATTGTTACAACTGTTACAACTGCAAAATCAACTCTAAACTTCAATAAGTTCGTTATAGTATGATATAGATATGTAATACAATGTTAAATTTAACAAATAAAACTATTGATTTCATCATTTGTAACATACGTAACATCAGTGATACAGAATATCAATTCATGTAACATATGATGTGTAAAATAACATAATATAATATGTAACATATTCAGTGATACAAAATATCATTTGTAACATCTGTATCAAATAGTGATACAAATGACTAAATTGATATAAAAGTATAAATATGGAGACCAACTTGTACAAATTTAAAAGTTGAAAGACTTGGGTTGCAAATAAAAAAGGACGAAATTGAAATAAAAGATGAAGTATAGGAACTAAAGTGAAAATTTTATAAAGATTAAAGACTTATTGTGCAAATAATCAAGAACTCAAAAGTAAATTTGAGTGAATTCACGTAGAAATAGTGATTTGATTATAATTTATCATTTTATTAATTAATATAATATTGATTATATAGTATTTTAGAAATAAATAAATTAAGTTATTAGATTTAGAATTATTTTAATATTGGTAAGTAGTGAATGTAATATCCACTCTAATAAATAATCAATCTAGTTGGGCTCCTCCGGCTGGGCTTGGAGAAATAAATTCGGGTAAAACTTCCCACCATATTAATCCAAGTGTTATCAAGGAAATAATTACTCACTGTTTAAGAAGAATACAGAGAGAAAGTTAGAGAGGGAAATAGATGGATCCCAAAATCACAGAGTTGTCACAGCTATTCGAGCGATTCAAAGCGGCGTTTGTACGGAAAGATTTTGATACCTGTGCAAAATTTCTCTCACAGCTCAAGGTACAATTTTGTTTACTTGAAACCCTTCATTTTTCAACGATTTTTTCAAGGTTCGCTGAAATTGAACCCGTTAATTGTTTTGGCAGCTTTATCAAGATATTAGATACTGTATGTGTTTTTGATTATATACAGAGAGAAAATCGGGTTTTGTCTTACTAATGATAATATTACCTGTTCAATGAAATTTATTGCAAGGAGTATGTCATGGAGTTAGATCTGAGGGGTTCTGCATGACCTGATTAATTTTTCAGATTTTGGTTTGAAAATTTAATTGTAAATAATAGAATTATGGCAATGGAAAGTGAATTAGGAGTTTTGTGGGCAAAAAATTTAGGCCTCTTGATAAATGAAGATATTACTATTTCATGGATTTACAAGAAGTTTGGGAAATTAGACAGCATTTATTATGGGGAAAAAAAGGTACTTAACAGGAGAATGGGTGTGATGGTTGAAGGTTTCAGCTATGGAAACTCTCAACCAAAACCCAGATTGCAGATGTAAAAAAAATGTAACGAAAACAGAAAAGAGAGAAGAGATAGAAGAGGAACTGAAATTGTAATTTTCAGCTAACAAACTTTAACATTATCATCCTACTCAGCATACACTGCACGAGCTGTACATATACAGCATCTTCCAGTTAGCTGTCATTTTCAGAATGGCAAAACAGAATTAAGCTAAAACGTGTTTCTGGCTATTACAACTTAACAATTAATAAACTAAAAGAAACGGTGTCGTTTGGTTAATGCATTTCCCGCCTAATTCGAAAAATCAGTTATGGTATCCTTCTCCCTTCTTCTGAGCTGGTGTCTCTTCTTCCTCATTTGGCAATGGTGTAGCTATTGTCTCCTGCTGATGACAGTCCTCCCCTTTACTTTGATCTTGTCCCCAAGGATCAAATGTTGAAAATTTCTGTTTTATCCAATCTGCATCTTCCCATGTGGCCTCATCTTCAGTACCCTGCAGCCATTGAATCAGCCATTGAGTCACCACCTGGTTATTCCTTTTAATGAACCTTGCCTGAAGTAATTTTTGGGGTTGATTTCCTGGAGAGTCTTCTATCATAATATCTGGTAACTGTAGAATAGGAATCACATTTTCCCCTATCTTCTTTTTGAGCAGTGATACATGAAAAACTGAATGTAACTTGGAGTTTGCTGGTAACTCTAGTTGATAAGCTACTTCACCCAATTTCTTAATCACCAGATAGGGTCTATAGTATTTAGTAGCAAGTTTTTGATTGTATCTGTGATGCAATGACTGTTGCCTGTAGGGATGTAATTTTAGGAAGACCCAATCTCCAATCTGAAATGTTCTTTCTGTCCTTCTTTTATCTGCATAAAGTTTCATCCTAGCTCTAGCCTGAGCTAAATTCTGCCTTAGCTGCTGGTCAATGTTGTGTCTTTGTTGTAGTAGATCTTCCACCGCAGCAATATTTGATTGTTGATAAGGGCCCAATGCCAGTTGAGGGGGTTTAATTCCATAAAGTGCTTCAAATGGAGTCATTTTAATAGAAGAATGAAATGTGGTGTTAAACCACCACTCAGCCAATGTTAACCACTTATACCACTGCTTGGGATGAGTGTGGGTCATACACCTCAAATATATTTCAACACATTGATTGAGCCTTTCAGTCTGGCCATCAGTTTGCGGATGATAGGCAGTACTCAGCTGTAATTGAGTCCCCATCAGCTGAAATAATTCTTGCCAAAATTTACTGGTGAATATTTTATCTCTGTCAGAAATTATGCTTTGTGGCATCCCATGTAACTTGAAAATGTGGTCCATGAATAACTGAGCTACATCAGTGGCTGAAAAAGGATGAGATAAGGCTAAGAAATGTCCATACTTGGTGAATCTGTCAACCACCACTAGAATAGCATTTTTTCCCCTAGAGTTTGGAAGTCCCTCAATAAAATCCATGGAGATATGACTCCAAGAATGTAAAGGTTCAGGTAAAGGTTGAAGTAATCCTGGGTAAGGAACATGTTCCCCTTTACACCTTTGGCAAGTTTTACACTGAAGAACTGTTGCCTTAATCTCCTTATTCATACCAGGCCAACTGAAATGTTGCTTGGCCCTGTGTATGCTGGCTTGGACACCTGAATGTCCTCCTTCTTGGGAATCATGTATACTCTTGATTAATTTCTCTCTTATCTGACCTCCTGATCCCACATATAGTTTATCTTTATGTTTTAGAAGCCCATTAATATACGAATAATCAGTCACAGCAGTGGTTTGCAGCAGTTGTGTCCTAATCATGGATTCAGCAAATTCATCCCCCACATAGCTGTTAATAATTTCTTGAATCCAGATTGGTATTGCTGTGGTTATAGCTGTACAAACTAGTACTTCATATCTCCTTGAGAGAGCATCAGCCACCTTATTCTCTGCCCCTTTCTTGTAAATTATTTCATAGTGAAGACCAAGCAATTTGGTTAACCATTTTTGCTGGATTGGAGTGGTAATCCTCTGTTCTAATAAGTACTTCAATGATTGGTGATCAGTTTTGATAATAAACTGATGACCCTCCAAATAATGCCTCCACTTACCTACAGCTGTGACAATGGCTAATAATTTCTTCTCATATGTAAAGAGCCCTAAGTTTCTTCCTGATATTGCTTTACTGAAGTAGGCTAGGGGTCTTTTATTCTGCATCAATACTGCACCAATCCCATCTTGGCAAGCATCAGTTTCAACAATGAAAGGCTGATTGAAGTTAGGAGTGGCCAAAACAGGTGTGTTGATCATGGCTGTTTTCAAGAGCCTGAATGCTTTCCCAGCAGAATCATCCCATCCAAAGTTGTCCTTCTTCAGTAAATTAGTTAAGGGTTTAGCAATTGCTCCATAACCCCTAACAAACCTTCTGTAGTAACCAGTGAGACCTAAAAATCCCCTCAGTTGCTTGATGTTTTCAGGTATAGGCCATTGTTGCATAGCTCTCACTTTATCAGGATCAGCAGACACCCCTCTTTTGCTGATAATATGTCCTAGGTATTCTACTTGCTGTTGGCCAAAAGAACATTTGGACCATTTGGCATACAATTGGTTATCTTCCAATATCTGTAACACTTTTCTGAGATGTTGGCAGTGTGATGCTAAATCAGGGTTGTATACCAAGATGTCATCAAAAAAGACAAGAACAAACTTCCTTAACTGCTGCTTGAACACTTCATTCATAAGGCTTTGAAAAGTGGCTGGTGCATTTGTGGGTCTAAATGGCATAACCTTGAATTCATATAGACCTTGGTGAATCTTGAAGGCTGTCTTGTGAATATCCTTCCCCGTGACTCTGATTTGGTGATATACAGCTCTTAAATCAATTTTGGAAAAGTACTGGGGCCTATATAATTCATCCAAGAGGTTATCAATTAAAGGCATGGGGTATTTGTCCTTAATTGTCAAGCCATTCAATTGCCTATAATCAACACAAAACCTCCATGTTCCATCCTTCTTCTTAACTAGGAGTACTGGAGATGCAAAGGGACTACTACTAGCTTGAATGATCCCACTTTCCAACATTTCCTCTACTAACCTTTCAATTTCTGATTTTTGTATAAATGGGCACCTGTATGGTCTGATTTTGAAAGGTTGGGCTCCCTCTTTCAAGGGAATATGGTGATCGTGTGATCTAAGTGGAGGTAATCCTTTTGGTTCATTAAATACTCTAGGAAAAGAATTTACTACCTCCATTACTGCAGTGGGTACTTCTTCCTGTGCTGACTCACTGATGGAATATAAATGTCCCCTCAACCCGTAGGATTGTGTCTCATTCTCTCTAATCCATCCCAGCTGTATCTTAGGTTGTTCCCCTTTTAATTCAATCTGAGTATCCTGATGATGAAAACTAATGGTGCTGTGCTGGAAATCAAATAGAATAGGCCCAAATTGACTAAGCCAGTCCACTCCAAGCACCATATCACTCCCTCTTAGCTTGAGTGTTCTCATCTTGAATTGAAACTCCAACCCTTGCATTCTCCAAACTACTGGACTACAAATAGTATGGCTCTGCAACTTGGCTCCATTAGCTA
This sequence comes from Forsythia viridissima, assembly GCA_030279155.1. Lineage (NCBI taxonomy): Eukaryota > Viridiplantae > Streptophyta > Magnoliopsida > Lamiales > Oleaceae > Forsythia > Forsythia viridissima. Next base: position 71,295,854 of record CM059033.1, on the reverse strand, counting down.
CAGTTACTGTTAATGACTTAGACTTATCAGTGACATATTTGAGCTGAGATAACAGAACTTCATCCACGAAGCTGTGTGTGCTGCTACTATCAATAAGTATAGATATCTCCTTTCCTTTTATTTGTCCAGGGACTCTTATGGTTTTGTGTTTCATATGTCCAGCCAATGCATTAAAAGATATCTCCATTACCTCTTCTGCTTCCTGTTCTTTTGTTTCATTTTTCTCTTCCTCCATTTCTTCATCATCCACTAATATGAAATTTATCATTCTGTTTTTACACACATGGCCTATGGTATATTTCTTATCACACTTGTAGCATAGGCCTAAGCTCCTCTTAGTCTGAAAATCAGTAGGGGATATGGTTTTGAAGGATGATGGTGGTTTGGGATGGTTTTGAATGGGTTCAGTGGTTGTGGTAGTATCTGAAGATTTAGATGATGGCTGATTCCATTTGGTGGTTGTACTAGAAAAGGATTTTGGTTTGTGAGTTTTGTTGAGGGCATTTATAGTAGACTCTTGCAGGGATGCAATCTCAAATGCTTGGGCTAAAGTGGTAGGTTTCAACATTTTAACCATTGATTTTATCTCACTTTTAAGTCCACTAGTGAAGATGGAAATATAGTAAGATTTTGGCAAGTGAGGAAGGGACATCATCACCTGGGCTTTTAATTCTTCAAACTTTTCCTGGTACTCAGAAATTGTGCCAAATTGCCTGAGTTTGCTGAAGATATCTATCACCTCCTCCCCAGTACATTCAGCAAATCTCCTACAAATTTCATCAGCAAACACATTCCAATCAGCCTCAGGGTGGGATACAGCAAAACCATGAAACCATATATCTGCTTTCCCCTTCAAGTACATCTCAGCAATACCCACTTTCAATTCCTCATTTACTTGGTGCAATTGGAAGTATTTTCTAGCCTTCCTTAACCATTCTCTCGGTCCTTCACCACTAAAATAAGGAAAATCGATTTTGGACATTCTTGTGTTCATCCTACCCTCCTCTCTAACATGATTGTTAGAGGCTGCTCCTAATCTGTGGCTACCCATGCCAGGTCCAGACACATTCTGTGGAACAGAAATCTCAGCCTGCTTCTCCTTAGTGTCATTCCTAACTCCACTGATTTGAGCCATCATAGCTACTAAACTTTCATATTTTTGATTCACCTCAATCAAAATATTTTCAACTCTTTCTTATCTATTACACAATACTTTAAGAGTCAAATCAGAGGACTCTACCTTGCTGGATACTGCTTTGTAAGCTGCACTCAAATCACCCATCTCTTTGTCCATCTTGCGTAAGTGTTCTTCATGAGTTTTGCTTCGGGTTTCTGTCATTCTGTAGGATCACTTTTCTGATACCACTTGTGATGGTTGAAGGTTTCAGCTATGGAAACTCTCAACCAAAACCCAGATTGCAGATGTAAAAAAAATGTAACGAAAACAGAAAAGAGAGAAGAGATAGAAGAGGAACTGAAATTGTAATTTTCAGCTAACAAACTTTAACATTATCATCCTACTCAGCATACACTGCACGAGCTGTATATATACAGCATCTTCCAGTTAGCTGTCATTTTCAGAATGGCAAAACAGAATTAAGCTAAAACGTGTTTCTGGCTATTACAACTTAACAATTAATAAACTAAAAGAAACGGTGTCGTTTGGTTAATGCATTTCCCGCCTAATTCGAAAAATCAGTTATGGTCTCCTTCTCCCTTCTTCTGAGCTGGTGTCTCTTCTTCCTCAGTTGGCAATGGTGTAGCTGTTGTCTCCTGCTGATGACAATGGGGTTTCTCAAATTCATTGCTTTATGGATAGCTACACGGTGCATAGGAGCAGGTCCAGTCGATTAGAGTTCTAACTCAAGAAAGCTAACAAAATGTGATTTTGAGGTGTAATATGTTCTCCTTTGGGTTTATGTATCTTCCAAAGGCACTATGAGAAACATGGGGACAAAACAGGGAGGTTCAGAAACAGCAAGTTTGCTTTTGTCCTGTTTGTTCCGTGATAAATGAAAAACTAATAATAATATGAGCGGTATCAATCAATCAAAATTATGGGAAACACATTAGGAAATTTTTTCTCATTTATCAGCAAAGAAGTTATAAATATTTTCTTCAAAGAAGAAAATGCGAGGAGTTTTGTGTTAGTTTGAACTCAGTCGGTTCCTTGTTTTAAATTTTGAAGCAAGGGAGGCAATGAAGAGGGTAATATTAGAAAATGAATTGGATCAGGTGAATTCTTGTCTATATATATGTATGGAAGTGTATAGGTGATGGTAATGTTTTATGGTTGAAGGATGGAGGAAGAGTATTATAGCCCTTGTGAATAAAGGATGTATTCAAGATTGTATAAACTATAGTGATATTAAGCTTGTAAATCATATGATGAAATTATGGAAGAGGGTGATTGAGTATGGATTATTAGTTTTTCTTTATGCCAGCGAAATCTACTAGGAAAATCACATTGGAAGAAAGATATAGAGAAAGAGACAATTTTGATGTAGTTTTTATTGATTTAGAAAAGGTATATGATAGGTTTCTAGATAACTGCTGTGGTGCTTGACTAAGAACAGGAATTTCTATTGGACATATTAATATGATTTATGATATGTATAGTGGAGCATTTATGAGTGTGAGATCTGATATGGGAAGTAGTAGGATTTTTTTTTTACATGTGTCTTTATCCGTATGATTTAGTTGAGCTTGTGATACATGTTTCCTTGATTTATATTTTTACTGTTGATATAGTTTTAGTTGATACAAGGCTAAATTATAAGTTGAATTTAGGAGGAAGATTTTGAAAAATGGGCTTAGATTAAAGGCTAAGGTGGACTGCATCAAACAATCCTTTAACCATAGTAGGAATAAGGAAATATTTGGAGCAAAATAGTGACTTGTGTTTCTAATAGCAATTCTTTTGGATGGTTAGGTTTGATTATTAAATAAAGAAAGATGAATTGAACAGGATCTAATGTAGTGTACAGGACTAACACAGGTTGGAGGAAGTGGAGAGCATTCAATTTGATTGAATATATGTACCAAGTTAAAAGGCAAGTTCTATAATACGACTATTTGACCAGCTATGATTTAGGGTTTGACTTATGAGTTATTAAAGGACAATGTGTTCATAAGGTGAATATACTAAAATGAGAATGTTAAGATGGATTTTTGGCTGCAAGAGAATAGTAAAATAGGAGTCGAGAAAAATGCATCAACAAGTGAAGGTAGCTACAATTGGGATAATTTAAGGGAAGGGTGATTATATTATTGGAGCTACAAGTGTAACCCGACAAGACAAGACCTGATTTTTCGGCCGGGTGTAAACAGTTGGGCGGCTAAATGGGCTTGTGCCAAGTTGGGCAACGGCCTATGTTTATTGGTTTTTGTTTATATTTATCTTTTTTATTTTTTTATTTTGTTGGTTCTTTTAGACCAAATTGAGTGGCGAATAAGGATTTGGGTAGACTACGTTAATTTTGTTGGGAATAATGAAGCTTAGTTTTTGGTGGTTGTTATTAGCCAACCCCATGTTTATTGAGAATAAAGCCTAACTTCTCTTTTTTATCATGGGGTGCTTTTACTTGGTACTGTATGAGAATACCTTTTATGATCATTGTCAGTAGTTTATAGTGCAAGTCATTTCATATTTCACATTGCAGGTTGCATTAACAGAATTTAAGAGTCTACCTCCATTATTTGAAGAAACGCCAAATGCCATCCAGGAACGGACACTTGCTAGTAATGATAACCTCCGACTCTATCTCATATCTTTTGTGGTAATCTTTATTATTTTTTTTGAAATTTTTATTCACTAATATCTAATACTTTGATCAATTTTAGGGGACATATACGAGCATGCAGTCTTTCTAAGTGTAAAGATTGAGGATCAGGAAGCTTTGGAGAGAGATTTTTTCCAACTGAAACCTTATTATACAGATACCCAGTAAGTATCCATCTTTAATTGGTCATATTGATTCTCCGTAACTTATTTAGATCTGTGATTTGTTAAGTGGATTCTCTAACATAAATTTTGGAAAATTTTATGATGCATTTTTGGTGCAACATTTTTCTGTTTAAAGATAATGCTTATGATCTTCCTTTCACCTGATTGAGCAGTGGTCTACAACCATCCACTCAGGAGCATCCCATATTAGGTCTCAACCTTCTGAGACTCCTTGTGCAAAACAGAATTGCGGAATTTCACACTGAGTTGGAATTGCTTCCTTCTAGTGCTTTAGAGAATCCTTGTATCAAGCATGCTATTGAATTGGAACAATCCTTCATGGAAGGAGCTTATAACCGTGTGTTGAGTGCTAGACAGACAGTACCTCATGAAACTTATGTTTATTTCATGGACTTGCTGGCAAAGACAGTCAGGTAAAATTGATATATGCCGCTGAACCACGCTACTTCATATATTATTTTCTTGGTAGAAGGGATTGATTTGATATCATAATATCAAATTTGTCTTCTTTTTTTTCTCCTGAAAGAAGTGGAGGAAGCGTTTTTTAGGGGCTTCTTAACTTTTTGATACTTCATGTGTAAAACACGGGTACTTAATATCTTATTATGGATGCTGGTTCTGTCCATAAATGACCACTAACCTCAAAGGTTTGTGTGCATAATAAAGTCCATTTACACCTGCCTTTCTTGCACTAGAGATATTGCTTATGGATCAAGTGTATGTTGATATCTGGTTATATTTTTCCACTCAGTTGGTTTTTGGCGCTTGATAGTCTGTTTATCATTTGTAGGGATGAGATTGCTGGATGCAGTGAAAAGGCTTATGACAGCCTTTCAATAAACGATGCTCGACAAATGTTGCTTTTTTCTTCTGACCAAGACTTGGTTAAATATATTGAGGAGGTATGCTTCCTTGCACCTCATACCTTCTCAAAAGTCTAACCTTACCCCTAATCCCTCGCTATCCTTTGCCTGTCAATCCAATATTCATACTAATGGCTGTTAAATTAGAGTATTGCCTTTTAACTTTGGTTCATAGTTCTGCTCCTTGAATAGTGCAAATTGTAATCTATTGCAATTGCAGGAACATCCGGAGTGGGAGATAAGGAATGGTTTTGTGTTCTTCCAAAGAGCTAAAGAATCTACACCGTGCAAGGAGATTCCTTCTCTACAGCTGATCAACCAGACACTCAGTTATGCAAGGGAGTTGGAGCGGATTGTGTGAAGATTATCTGCTCCATCTTCATGCATACTTATGTTTTTCTTGGTGCTTAAACTGTTCTTTCATGTGGAAGATCTTCATTCTTATTTGGATAATAATTGTTGAGATGACAAATAGAATGTTGGCAGAATTTCTTTTGGGAGTTATTTTGTTATTTTATATGACAAATAGACAGATTTATGCATTTTGCTTGAGTCATTTACATATGTTTGTTGTTGTTGCCAATATTTTACTGCTTTTGGTTTCAAAGTAAGTCAAACCTACTTCTAAGTTTCTTAATTTAACTAGTATGATTTTTTTGAAAGTTACTTTTTTTTAGTAAAAGTGCTTACTTTTCAGAAAGTAAATCCTAATTTATTTTAACCTTATTTGATACACCAAGTATAATATGGCAAATAGTGTAATGTTTTGTGAAACTCGGATTAGATGCCTATCCATGTTTGCTTTAAACAAGCTAAGAGATTGATCTCATGACAAGATTTGGAGCTCAATGGAAAATTTTACAGCGCCAAATTACAGCTGTGACCAATGACGTCAAAAACTGTATGTGAATGATTAAGGGCTTCAAGGCCTAAAGTAATTAGGGCTTCATCACCTACAGACACGACTCAAATTAATGTACTAAAAATCAACGGGGCACTACATTGTGTTTTATATCATTAGCCCGTACAGCATGAAATCTGAAGGAATGACGATGAATAATGTGTAGATAACCGTACAATGTCGCCAGTGAATTTAAGGGAGCGGAGATCTGTAATGTAGTGGGAAATGATACAAAAGACCTTGCCTGCTAAAATGCCAGGAGAAGAGTCTGACTTTGACGTGTTTTCTGCAATGCGCAAAGTCACGTCTGATGCTATCATATGCAGATTCAGTATTTTTTCTCATTCAAAATCCTTCCAGTAATATCTCTTTCAAATTCCAAGATCAAAACTTGGGAAATCGTTGATTTCATTTGAATTGAAATCCTGCTTGGGCTGTACATCATCTGCAATACAACCATTTGAAGCTACAGCACCAACATGGGAAGCTCCTTTGGGGCATCTATCAGCAGTTCCTTTGTTATCTTCACATAGCTACACCAACAAGAAACTTGTAGTAAGAGGGGACCGTTCGCTTTTACTATTTGTACAGACGACAAAAAAAAATCAAATAATTCCATACATGCAGATAAGGTTGTATTGCATGTCAAAAACTAACAAGAAAACTGCTACAAATCAAGTAGCACTAAATTCAGACCCGTCGAGAGTATCAAGAAATTACCTTGGGTTGTTGACTGGAGCAGAGACCAGGTGTTGCTGAAGGAACGATTTTAGTTGTATTCTCTGCACGGGTTATAATAAAATTGAAAGCGATGAACCAAATGGTCAGATGCAGTGTATACAGCTAAGGTAAAACGTGCCTTCGTGTGAAACTAGTCGAGGAGGGCTTTCAATTTCCAAATTTTTATTTGATCTGTTGGGTGGAATTGATGTTTGGCCCTCAATATCCAGCACCAAAGCAACCAATTCCTGAGACTCCACAGCTGGAGAAGCTGACTTCGACTCAATGAAATCAGTGCTTTCTAAATTAAGGATGGGAGTTAAACAGTTTGTTGCTCCTGACCTGCCAATATTGGGGGAAAAAAGGTAACTTGATACATGCTTAGCATTGTGTACCGCTCTCAGCAGCACAACATGTGAAACAAAGATCTAATAACCTGTCATGTCACAAAAATTGAAGACTTCCTCATAATTCTGTACTAATATTTTTAGAAAGCCCAGGACTAACTCTGATTTCCGTTAAAAATGAAAATTACTTGTTTGAGGGCAAATAAGCACTCCCAGAAAATGGAAGGCTCCAGGCTCAATTAGTAAAGGGAGATTCAGTTATATGAGAACGCAGAAAACTGATTGTGCATCATGGGAACAAAGATGTCTAGTTTTTATGACCCGCAGACTGAATGAATTCTGCCACAGCCATTTTAGGGGATGTTTATAAACAAATGTAGTGATGCCTAACTAATGCACAGCTGACATAAGAGAATACAGAAATAAAACTACTTACTGCACTTTAAAAAAAATATCCCTCATGTAAAAAGTCTCAAGGCAATTGTTTTTCTAGCAGTCACTCTCTTATTTAGGAATGCATACCTGAGATAGAACCCCGCTGACCTAGCTTGAGATTCTCCTCTTTTGTCATGATCTCCCACTTTTTCAGCACCAATGGGAAGGACTTCATTAACAGCTTCAGCTTTTAAATCATCAGTGCTACAATCATGAACAAGAGCTTGTTCTTGTAACTGCTTCTTGATGTTAGTATGAACAACATCCGAAGATTGTGACTCATTGCTCTCCTCCACCAATGCTCTTTTCACTGCAACAACATTCCCCCGAAACGTGGATTTCCGGAGATTGGACAAGATTTCATGGGCTGTCATTACAAAGACAACACAAAAATTTTGATCAGTTGCAGACTGAGAAGTGCAAGAGGTATCCAAGAAAAAGCTGCTAAAAATGGTATAAAATGAAATTCGACATTAATATTCGGATGTAATAAACAGTGTGCCAGCACTCATTTATTTACATAATCACTGATATCACGAACAGGTACCTTCAAAAGACCTTTTAATATAATATAATCCATCTATACCACAATCAAGATGCCAATGTGGATGACAAAATTAATTCCATGAAGGATGATGATATAGAGGATGGCTTTAGAGACTTAAAGGTGAAGAGCATACATTCTCAAGTGATCAGCAGAAAACAAAATGAACCAAATGAAACGCATTGAAAAAGATAATTGCATGTAGATTATATACACTACTTGTGCATGTGGACACTTCCCTCAGTTGCATTTATGGCAGACTCGATACCTCTGCTAACTGCTATAGTACTTTATGGAAGTTAATATATTAGAGCAATGTGGATATATACAGACTTGGCAAGTGTCCCCCAGAAACCTCAAGATCAACCAATATAATATGTGATGAAGTTAGACATTATTCAGTCATCTTAAGATAGAACCTAGAAGCAAATTTTTGAAAATTCAAGATTGCTGATGAAGTAACAGTTTTAGTACCCACCACTCAGTTTGCAATGCACATCTTGCGTAATTAACATTCTAAGGAACTGACCCATAGTATTGTTCTCAGACCTAAATCAATAATATTTAAGGAAGGAGCCTTCCCATCTACTATTTCCATTGTCACACAACAAATCCAATCCCAGTGAATGACAATGAAATGCCTTGCACTCATTCCAAAATTTGGCATCTAAATCTTCTGAAAATTCTAGTTGACCTGCATTTCCTTAATTAAATGCGTCATTCAGAAAGTTCTCAATGATTTTTTGGGCAATGCAATTCCTGCAGCCACATAAGGTCCAACTTACATGTAGATTAATATCATATCATGGAGTGGTTCATGCATAACTCCGCGCTTGAAGAAATCAACAGGTACATCAACCTTGGTCTATATTGTGATTATAAAATGAGACCAAAATACAGATTGAAATGGGAGAAAATATCAAATAAGCTTGGACACAATGTCGAGATTTGAGATTTATTGAATAATTAAAATAAACACAAAAAATAAATTGCGTTGGAAAAACAACAAAAAGGTTTCCTCTCGGAACCTTTATATATTTGCTCTGGAAAAAGTAATTTGGATCCGTATGGAAAGTACATTTACATCATAATGTTTCAGATAACATCTTACCAGCACGTCTAGCTTTATTTGCTGGGACTGTCCAACTTAATTTAGCATCATCAATCTTGGAGCTTTTATTGTTTAAGTCCGTACATTTCCCAGGAGAAATATTGTTTTGAGGTCTCCCTATACATTCAAGGCAATGCAAACAAGAAAAATAAGAGATCAACAAAAATATCAAATGAAACAACTCAAAGTACTAAAAAAGAATTTTGAAGATTCAGGTTCTAATTGGTTGGTAAAACACTTAATTATAGAAGGTGCTAAATTTTGATTGGTCAGTGTAATGGTTTGATTGGAATTGCTTCTTGCAACAATTGAGAGAATTGTCGATGATCAAATTACTGAGACAAAGTACCAAGGACATTAATTACCATTATTCTGTGATATTCACACGCATGGGACAGAAAGAAACATGGGCTTGGTAAAATAAAAACAAACTAAAAAGGCAGGCTCTCTAAGTTACAATGCTAAATATTGTTTACTCTAGAGATAACAGATTCAAAATCGCTATGTAAGACTCAAACAAAACCCTTCAAATCATGTGACATAGTAATACCAGGATTTCAACATTCATCAGAAGCTATCATTCTTCAGAGAAATATCCAATTCAAATGTTGATTTGAAAGAGATTTAATGTAAATTTAAGACAATGACAACCAATGGCCAATTCGAATTTGAAAAAACATTAACAACTTTAGATATGCATAGAACCGCAATCACCAGGGATCAAAACTGAAATGCTGGTACGATGAATGGAGAAAAAGAGTGTGGAGAAGGATAACGGAAGCTTCACACATTAGATGGGGTGATATAAAAGTAAATTATTAGATGAACACGGATAAGTTTTCTGTCCCTCCTGGGTAGAATTAGAATCTGGCATTTTAAAGTGTAAACATCATCCAACATGTCCAGGTAAAGATATCTTACTGATGCGAAATATATGATAAGCAGTCATTCAGTGATAATGACCGGAGGATACATATAAAACAAAACATTAAATAATTCACTAAATTAAATTAAACTAAAACTGGAACCCAAAACAATATTGAAGAAAAAAAATCCTACTATTTAAAAAGCAGAAATAAAATAAAATGCTCATCAAAATGAAAACCCTCTATAAATTAGGAAAAGGGTAGACATACCTGCATGATATTTTCCGTTAGTAGGGTTGGCTTGGTTGTAAGTTGTTTCAGTTTTAACAACAGCTTTGCAATTTATTCCTCGAAGAGCCAACTCCTTTGGAGGCTTGTTGTCTTTTTCACACTCTCCAATGTCTACTAAATGACTGCCAAGTACTAATGATTCACCAGAACTGACTATTTCATCCCTTTTCAAAAACCTGCTATCCAAGAGTCTCCTGGTTGTGTCATACAGCATGACCTGAAAACGATGAGCAACAGTGCGCATTGAGTGTACAACAATGATGTAAACATGATAATATCTCCAATGTGTTCATTGCAATAACCACTAAACTAAATGACAGGTTGATAGCGTGACAAGTTTAGAAATAAAGATGGGTCTGATCCAAACGTGAACTGTCTACATAAAGATGTATATATCTCATTGGGCATTAGAAACTAACAATCCAGAAGACCAGGAGCTTTTGGTATCAGACCTATACAAAATGAAACTCTCTCCAACTTAATCTTTAGGTGAAAAAAGAAGAACGAGAAAAGGGAAGGGAAACTTAATCAGCAGCGTGTTATAAAATAGGAACGGGTAGCAGAAATTCTATATTTCTTCAATCTCAACTTCCATTTTTGGTTGGAAAAATTCAACTAATAACTGTTAAATCATTCTGATTCAAAGACTATATAAACCACTAACAACAAAGTTGAAGCAAGCTTCTCAAGTGTTAAATACTTTTTTTATTCCCATGTATCTAACTATTTCAATGTCAATATTTAAATGAGATCAAACATATTCACGTAACTTTGTATATACTCTGGCTTTCTATCCCTTCAATTATTTTTTTGCACTGTCTGTCTCTCTCCCTACTCCTTAAATTTTACCTTCCTTTGACTTGATATAGCTCAAAAGGAGTAAAATTCAAAACATAAACTTGGTTCCATCTGGAAAGTTTCATGAAAACACTTCGAAAATCTCATCTTACATGTAGATGCTGGTGTGAAAATTGAAATCTGTGTACAAGCAATGTTTCATGTATAACACACAATATTCTCCCAGTTGCAGATACATCTTCCTCGTGGCATTTCTCATGCCATCTTGTTATGTACGAGTATTAGAATTAGTAAACTTTTCACGAATTCTATGGAGTTCTCTGAAGATCATCACCTACATTTCTTAATGGCTCTAGAGTGTTCTTGCTTCCTATTTCTCTTGTCTTCCCTTCAGTTCTTTGTTTTCCCATTTCAGGATCTTTCTTCTTTGCCAACATGCTGGGAAGAGTATAAAGTTCTCTAAGCCAGTGTTTCTCCATTGCCATGCTAGTATAGTCTAGAATAAATAAGTCGGTTAATCAACCGACTTCAACACCTATATATATGAGTTCGGTGCATGTGTTATGTGAATAAGAGAGAGATAGTGAATGACAAAGGCTGGTGAGTTATAGTGCAGTAAAGTGAAGGTGTCGAGTGAATTATAAAATAAGGAGAAAGTGCTAGTATGTGTATATACCATATAACTATAAATTGTAAAAGTGTTTCGTAGAAAAATAAAATTTCTTTTGCATTAAACTCTACTTCTCAACGGTATCCATAGAAATTACTTCAAATCAAAGTGGCCCTTTACGCTTGAGAAAAACACTGAAATGCAGAAAGAAGCATTGGAGGAAGTTATGCTTAAAAAGGCAAGAAGATTATACGCTTTTAAATTAACAGATACCACATTTAAGCATGAGTAAAGGTAAAGAACAGCATTGAATTTGTGATTTAAATGAAGCCAATATTTGATTACACGTTGAGAATATTGTGTCAGGTCGTTGTTTCTTCTTGCTCCTTTAATATCTGAGAGTAGCCATGTTATAATTGACTGTGGTATAGAAACAGTCTTTTAATGAATTGCAGAAAAGAGACAGTTGGAATGTACCTGCCTCCCTTGTGATCCACAAAGTATAAGTTGTAAAAAGCCATCGTGAAACTTCTTTGCCTTTTGAGTAATTTGTGTAGTGTACAAGACCTGCCACTCTTAGTTGGAAATTGGAAATTGGAAATTGTTATATCTTCAGAAAGGATGTCAGTCTGGAGTTCATGATATTTTAACAATGAACAAGAGTAGATAATTTACAATGAAACAAATCAAAAAAGAGGGAATTCATTGTAATACAATTTTAGATGCATGATTCATACAACAACTAACCTGTTTTCTTGGATTCTGTTGTATCCGAACAACTAGGTGAAAAACAATACTTGTTTGTTTCGCTCTTCTTGTACTCTGAAATGGCAGAACATCTCATAAGTACACTGATCAGATCATTAGGAGACCATGCTGACTTCTGGCATGGTAGCAATTAGCCTTTGTTTTTGAAGGATAACATATGGGAAGAGATAATGGATAGAAAGGAAGATGAGAACTCGTACAAGTGAATCCTATATGCAAACAAAAAGCACTAATGACATTTTCTGTTGTTGGTTGTAATTTTGCAATGTCTGTTCTACTTGAATTAAGCTAAAACTGGAAATCAAACAATACTGAAAACAAAATCCTCTAGTTGTATAGCAGAAAGAAAATAGTATGCTTCATCAAGATGAAATCCTCTATAAATTAGGAAAAGATAGATGTACCGGCAGGAAATTTGCTGTTGGTCGTGATTTTGGCTTGGTTATAAGTTCTCTCAGTTTTTCCAACTGCTTCGCAGTTTATTCTTTGAAGAGACAAGTCCTTAGGAGGCTTAGAGTCTCCTTCACACTCCCCAATGTCTACTAAATGACCATCAAATACTAACGATTCACCAGAACTGACTATTTCATTCTTTTTGAGGAACCTGCTATCCAATAGTCTCCTGGTTGTGTCATACAGCATGACCTGAATATGATGAGCAATAATGTGCAATGAGTGGACAAGAACGATGGTAAACATGATAATATCTTCAATGTTTTACTTACAATAATCAGTGAACTAAATAACCGGCATTCGTTCGGTATATTCATTTAGAGTAAATGGTATAACAAAGTGCATGTTGGCATTGGCCCATTCTGTTATAGCTCGACAATTTTAGAAACGAGGGAGATGGTGAGTCTCATCCAAATGTGAAATATCTACACTAAGAGGTGTATATCTAGTTGGCATTAGTATAGAACCCCAAGCAGACCAGAAGCTTTTGGTATCAAACCTATACTAAATTATATTTTCTTCAACTTAATCTTCAGGGTAAAAGAAGAACTAGAAAAGAGAAGGGAACTTCATTAGTATTGTGTTTTAAAATGGAAAATGCGTTGCAGAGACTCTATTTTTGTTCGATGTCAACTTCCAACTTTGGTTGGAAGAATTCAACGAATGACAGTTCAGTCATTCTGATGTAAAGACTATATGCCGCACCAAGCTTCTCAAGTGTTAAATTCTTTATAGTCCGGTCTACTAACTGTTACAATCTCAATATCAAATTGAGATCAAGAAGCACATCCTCACATAACTTTGTATTTCTTCTGGCTTTCTACCCTTTCAACTAGTCAGACTGTCTGTCTCCCAACTCCAATTCCCCCCCCCCCCCCCCCCCCCCCCGGCCGCCTTAAAACTGAAAACAAAATCTTGGCTCCATCCTGAATGTGTCAAAAAATAACTTCGAAAAGCTCATCTTACCTGTAGATGCCATGTGTAAATTGAAATCTGTTTATAATCAAAGTTGACTCGTAAGTCACAAAATGCTCACAGTCGCAGATACATCTTCCTCTTGGCATTCCTCGTGCTATCTTGTTATGTATGAGTATTAGAATCAATGAACTGTTACAGAATTATATGGCATTCCCAAGGGTATCCATGCAAATTACTTCAAATCTAAGTGGCCCTGTAAACTATTAAAACTTTGAAATGCAGAAAGTAGCATTGGAGGAAGTTATACTTAGAAAGGCAAGAACTCTAAGCTTTAGAAAGAACAGATACCACCTTTAAGCATGAGTAAAGGTAAAGACCGTCATTGAGTTTAGCGTTTTCAATGAAATCAGTATTTGATTACACATTAAGAATACTGTGTCAGGCCATTGTTCTATGTTGCTCCTTTAAAATCTGAGAGTAGCCATGTCATCATTGACTAAATAGTATTGAAACAGATTGCATTAATGAGTTGCAGAAAAGTTTATGTTGGAATGGACCTGCCTCCCTTGTGATCCACAAACTGCAAGCTGTAAAAAGCCATCATGAAACTTCTTTGCCTTTTGATGAATTTGTGTAGTGTACAAGACCTGCCACTCTAAGTTGAAAATTGGAGACTGGAAATTGTTAAATCTTCAGAAAGGAATGTCAGTCTGAAGTTCATGACATTTTAAAAAATGAAGAACAGTACAAAACTACCAATGAAAAACATCAAGAAAGAGGGACTCAATGTAATATAATTAGATGCATGATTCATTCCACAACTAACCTGTTGTGTTGGATTTCGTCATATCTGAACATCTAGGTGAAAAACAACACTTGTTTTCTTCGCTTTTCTTGTACTCTGAAATGTCAGAATATCTCATAAATATGCTATCAGATCATTAATAGACCGTGCTGACTTCAGGCATGTTAGCATTTAGCCTTTCTTCTTTAAGGAATATAGGAGGAATTGATGGGGTGCAAGGAAGTTGATAACTCATATAAGTGAATCCTTTATGCAAACAAGAAGCAGTATTGAAAATGAGGATCTTAGTTGCTGGCTGCTGCCAACCCCACCACAACACCAAGCCATCAAGAATTTATAATGTGGTTTTGCCAGTGACAGAATGTGTGGAAGAACAAGGGTGCTTGCTTTAAAAACAAAGTGTAATGGAGGTGGTTGAACAAACCTCTAATAATCTTTTGCGATGGGCTTAAATTAATCACTCTAGCTTTCTTCTCCCCAAAATTAGTCTTCCTATCTTTTGAAGCGAAACACAAAAATGATTAGACACAGAATGATAATGTGCATAACATGAAAGTTTGCTTCAACTTTTTGAACGATTGAATGGAAACTAAACAGTAAACACCAACAAATACCAACAGAACTGGAGTTGTGTCCAAACTTATTGTTGTGCAATGATCCCGACTTCTCCAAAACCTTCTCATCTTTTCCTTGGAAACTTAAACTAGATATAGGTTTATGATCTCCATATAGATCACCAATGTCAACTAGATGGGAAGGAAACGCCAGTGTTTCACCAGATTCAATAATGTCATCTTTCTTCACAAACCTACTTTCCAAGAGCTTCTCACATTCATCATAGAGCATGACCTGGTCATGATTAAACAAATTTCCAAAAACATCAATATAAATACTTAATACAATTGAAACATGATCGATATCAATATTGTCCAAATGTGGAGACAATATAATTGAAGGTTCAATTTATTCGGGATATGATTTCACCAAAAATAAAAGCATAATGAACTAGATAGAACCCTAATTTGAAAAGCTTATATCAGACCTGAAGTACAATCTAATAGGAAAATTGCACCATTTCCAAAAGTTTTTCAAAAGAACGTGTATTTTCCAAAATAGCAAAGTTTTGATAACTGAATACAACAAATTTGCACGTTATTTCAAATACACGCTCATAGATGCAGAGAGGAACATCTCTAATAACTGTACGCATTACAGTTTACAATTATAAATTATACCACACTATCCTCTAATAAATTTTCGCTCAAGTTCAACAACTATTCCGCTTAATAAAAAATGTAAAATCGTGAAAATACAGAAATTAGTTCCTGTGTTATAAAGCATAGTTACACGAAATTAAATGATTCTAAAGGTATAAAAAACCATTCACCTAAAATACATACATCTATACACTTTATGGACAAAATTATTAAAAAAGAAAGAAAAAAACCTTGGGGCCAGAAGATTGAAGTTCTAAGAAACCGTCTTGATACACTTTACGCTTTTGTTTGATGTGCTTTGTGTACGTCACGCTCCATCGCTTCCTATCCCCCATCGTAAAACCGATTTGAGCTTCGCCAAATTCGAGTTTCGAAATCAAAAATTTCGGATCATCTGAGTCGCCAATGTGTAATTCTAAACTCCGAGAGAGAAAATAATGCACCGTAGGCGAAAGAAAGAGCGGTGAGTGAACGTTTAATTCTAGTGGCGGGAAAATAAAATGTTGTTTGAGTTTAATATATTTGGTTTTAGAAAATGACCTTTTGAATTTTGACTATTAAGCATATGTTAGCTAACTTAAATTATAATTTCAGCCGTTTAATATATTTTTTATCTATATATTTTATAAAATTCACAACTTACAATTTATATTTACAAATAATTTATAATTTCAGCACTATCAAACATGCACTAAAATGTGTTTCTATAGTTCATTTTTGGTTTAATTATTTCATTGATCACTGAACTTTCTTTGTGTTACTATTTGGTCACTGAAATTTTGGTTAATTTCAGTAATAGTCATTGTCAGTTTGTAATAAATATTAAAACAGTCATTAAATTAATTTTCTAACACTAACAGTCATTCAAGTTTGTATTGATCACACTAATAGTCCAGAAATGTAAACCTAAAATCTTATGTATCATCGTTAAATTCTAATACAGACACAAACATCATTATTTTGTATGCCATGCGAGACGAGATTGTGCTCCATTAATTAGAAGTGTTAATTTTCCATACATGTTTTCTCCAATCAGATGATTTTAAACCCCAATTCATAATCCTTATTTGAATTTAATCCCCATTTTTGTGTGTGAAACCTTACCCTTTTCTAAACGGAAGAAAAAGGCAGGGTAAAAGAAATTGCTACGAGGATATACGTTTAAACAATTTGGTTTATTGGATTATAATGCAGCAGAGGTTAGACGAACTAATCAAAGAACACCTTTAATTCTCATCTTCTGCCTTTTGCCTTCGGTTTAGAAAAGGGTTAGGGTTCAACGAGAGAGAGAGACATAAACTCGGAATTAAAATCTTCAAAAACATGTTCGGAAAATTCTCACTTTAATTAAACAAAACACGGTCTTGTCTTGCGTGGTTTACAAAATAACGTCATTTGTGTTTGCAATAAAATTTAACGGTCACACATAGAATTTTAGGTTGACATTTTTCTGTCAACTGACCATTAGTGTAATTTTTACAGATTTGAGTGATTACCAGTGTAAAAAAATTATTTTAATAATCATTTTGAAATTTATTACAAACTTCAGTTATCGTTGGTGAAATCAACACCTGAACTTCAAAAAAAAATTCCATTGTAAAGTCAACTTCCAAATGTGATACTTGTCCATTATTCGGTGGATTCCGTTGAAAATGTTGCTGACATGACTTTTTATGTAACATGTCAATGCTGTTAACTTTGTCTAACTAGGACAAATCGTATTCTTGCACTTAGTTTCGAAAAGCTCTTATGAAGAAAAATGAATGCACATTACAATTTGAGAGTCAAATTTTAAAGTTCTACTTAGGTTTAAAAACCTAAGGTCCGACATTGCTTACTCGATAAGCTTTCCTACTATATATTATGAGTAATGCTTGGTGGACATTAAGTTTAACCAAAAGTTAAACCACCATGAATGAAATGTCAAATGTGTCCTTTGAAAGGACATAATTTGAAATTTAAATAAGGGTGTGTTTGATTCACAAATTTTCCATGAAAAATGTCACTTCCATGGAAAATCTTGTCAAATCAATGTGTTTTATTTTCCCACTTTTGTGTTTGATTGGCACATGGAAAATGGAAAAGATTTTCAAGGTACAATTGTCTAAAGCACACATTTGGCCACTTCCTTGAAAAAAATTTTCTCACCCATTTGGTGGAATTTCTTTTCCAACTTACATGGAAAATATTTTCATTTTCCATGGAAAGCTATCAAACACACCCTAATGTTCTTGCAAAGGACACATTTGACATTTCATCCATAATGATTCAACTTTTGGTTAAAGTTAATGTCCACCAAGCATTTTTCAATATTATATACCTTGTAAAAATCCATGTATCAAACTTAACAGCGCCGTTCTCCTGCCCACAGTGGGCAAGATTTATCTTGCCCACTGTGGATGTGGCTTGCTGACTGTTAAAAAAAAAATCCACCTAGAATTGTACACGTCACGTGAACCAGCCCAAAGCCCCAAACCCAACTCCATTCCTGCTGAGACAAACACACCCCAACACTCTCTCTCTCTTTTGGCGATTTCCTTTCCCCCAACAGCTCCTCCTTCCGCCGGCGGCCAAACCCCGGCGCCTTCACGCCAGCCAATCCCCTAACCCACCCACCTCATAACATCAGTCCCTCACAATATATATATATATCTCTCTCTCTCTTTGGGCGATTTGGGTGCCCAAAATTGCCGACTGTCGCCGGCCACCATTTTTTGCAAAAACCACCGCCTCCTGCCACCGACCCACCACTACACAGTAACCGAACCAACATTTTTGCGAAAACCACCGCGGGTGTAGGGTTTTGCCTGAGCACCGGGACGGCAGTTGTAGGACGCGCCACGGCGGGAGCAGGGCACAATGTTTCTCTGCGCGTGTGAAAAAGAAGGGGGATTCATCTCCCTTGGTTTCGCAACCAACTGCGGGGGATTTGCACGATGGAGATCACTGCCGTTTGGGTTGGGCTTTTAGGACGGGTGGTGATTTTGGTTTGTAGAGGTGATGTCGGCGATGGATTCCGTATAGATGGTTGGTTGGGGTTTGGTAATGCCGGCGGCGAGTTTTCAGGTGGGTGGGGGAATTTAGGGCACTGGGAGAGGAAACGGGGGAGGGGAGGGGAGGGGAGTGTTGGGGTGTGTTTGTCTCAGCGGGAATGGAGTTGGGTTTGGGGCTTTGGGCTGGTTCACGTGACGTGTACAATTTCAGTTGGATTTTTTTTTTAAGAGTCAGCAAGCCACATCCACAGTGGGCAAGATAAAATCTTGCCCACTGTGGGCAAGAGAACGGCGCTGTCAAACTTAATATTCTACTTTCTCCACGGATTCTGCGCGTTGGTTCCTCAATTGCCCACTTTTATATACTTTTCATTTCAAAGCACTATTTTCCCGCCTCTCTTCTTCTTTCCACTTTTGACCATGAGGGCCTGACTCTTCACTTTAAATCATAATTTTCTTTTAGTTTTTTTATTCTCCATCGTCAATGTACTTCCAACTCGGAATTTCGTCTTAAATAAACAAAAATCAATAGAAATTGACTTTGAACCATTAATAAAAACATTATTCATCTAAATAAGTGTATTTTTTATAATTATCACTTGACATAAAAAGCAATAAACACGATGTATTATGTGGGCACTCTTTGTACATATATTTATTAGTGTTATTAGAAATAGTCCATTTCAACCGGTAAAACTAAGAACTAGGATCAAAACCATGTCAATTGTGCAAAAAATTCATATATTTAAAAACCCGTTGACTCGTCCGATTTTGAGAAATCGTTGAATGGTTCCCGATTTTACCGGCTTTAAAAATTATTTTTTTCCATAATTAATTGTAATTGACTATTGAAATACATCTCTCTCTTTGTACGAAATGGATTAAAAAAATGAAAAATCAAAAAATTCATTTCCAAAAACTTATTTTTCATTACTAAAATTTTTTTGTAATTTTTTTTATTTTTTAAAAATCACCTAATCAATTTTGGTTCGACCATTTCACTTTTTTGGGTCAATTTTTAAAACATTAATATTTATTATCTAACTTGCTTGTGGTTTATGGTTAAGTAATTTCTTTTTCTCTTTTTTAGAATTAGTAAGTTTTTAAAAAAAGATAGATACTATGTTATCTTACTTAATACCATCCAGTTCAACATTTTAAATATATTTCTAAATTTAAATAGTAAGACGAAATTATATTACAAAAGCAGTCCGTTTAATTGTTTGACGTAGATTAACTACAAAAATGAAGACTGACGACAACACTTAGGTGGAAAGGAATAAGCTTAGTTCCAGCTTTGAGAAATCGGGTGTGGGACGCTAGAAATAAATACACTTGTAATTTGTCCCCATTTTATCCGTTTGCCACTGGCCAGCATCCAGCAAATTTTAGTGTGACTGTGCGTGTTGCACATGCACGTTTAACTTCGTCTATATTTGTCGGTGCTTATAAATATTTATAAACTGATGAAATATTATTTTTATCTATATATTTTGTAAGATTTACAAATTTTATCTACACATTCTGTAAAACCTAATATTTATTATCTGCAAAAATATTTACTAAATATACACAAATTCATCCGATACGAGTTAATTAGAGTAAAATAAAAAGAAAAAAGAAAAATAATATATGAATATTACATTTCGTTTGATTGACGGGCCATTCTTCCAACATCCACTTGAATATTGTGGATTGAAATTCCGTCACTTCTTACATAGTTACAGTCACCTATATTAGGGTGTGTTTGATTGGTTTATATGAAAAATGGTGGAAAATGAAAATCTTTTCCATCTAAGGTGGAAAATAAAATCTATTATTTAGGTGAGAAATTGTTTTCCAAGAAAGTTGGAAAAATTATGCTTTAAATGCTTGTACCTTAAAAATGAATTTTATTTTTCATGTTCAATCAAACAACAAAAGTAGAAATTTTTTTTTTTTGATTTGACAATATTTTCCATGAAAAATGTGACAATCAAACACACCCTTAGATCATGTTTGGTAGAGTTTTTTTCTAAAAAAAACCTATTTTTTTGCCTACAATTTTTGACTTTTCAATCCTTTTTACACTACAAAAAATTTGAAAAGTCAAAAAGTAACAAAAAAAAAATCTATTCTTTTCCAAAAAAAACTCTACCGAACAAACCCTTAATCGTGACGCTTTCAAAATACTTCAAATTTTTCACGCCATCAATCACACAACTTACACAAAGACTAGTAATTCTTAATCTTTCGATATATAACTCAATTGTAATAAAGAAAAAAGACTACTCGACCGTGTTCATCAACCCAAACTCCAAACTCTCGAAATATCAGAACTTCGGATTTTTTGAGTTGACTTAATAAAAAATTTAAAATTTATTTAAAATTAAATAAAGGAGGATAGATGAAAGGTTAATTCAATCACCATCAGCATGGACCTACTATATCCAAAAAATTGTTTTCACGGATTCTATCTTATATAAAAACTAATGCAGCGTAGATTTATAAATCCCTATTCTAATATTCTGTACTACATCAATATCTAGATATTTTCTCTATAATAAGCAATTAAGCATGTCTCAGTCGCATTTAAAAATAAGTTATATTTATATTTAAAAATTACTTATATTCTATAAAAAATAATCATTTTTTATTGTAAAAATATATAATTCCATTTGTGTTTGCCAGCCCCAAAAAACTTATAAAAATTCCATTAAATGAATACCGAACTATCCAAAAACTATATCTAAGTATCTTTGGAATATTGAAATATAATGCCACTAATAATTGTAATAATCGAGTCACTTATGCCTTTCACTTGTTCGAACTCCTCGACATATTTTCATAGTAAAGAAGAAATTATCTCAAAATTAATATTTAAAATCAATGACAAACCATTATTAACTTTTTTTCGTGATATTGTCAGTTGTTGTTGAAAGCTAATTTGTTCCAACTTACACTATGATAGAAGAGGTGTCATGAAAATCTAAAAATCGTAGAAGTTGTTCCGACGAAAATTATGATTCTTGGGTATTCGATTAATTAATTCTCAGATTGTTTTTAGAAAAGTACTCCCACCGTCCTTCATATATCCCAAATTATAATCTATTTTTTTTTATTGATAGTATAGCTAATTTATTAGTTTTCTAATATGTTTTGTCATCAATAAATATGAATTATAATTATGAGTGTGTTTGATTTTGATTAAAATCAGATTTTTTGAAAAAGTTGATAAAATTTTTTGAAATGTGTGGTTAAAATTAATTGTTGACTTTGACTTTAACTTTAACTTTTTAACAAAATTTTAATTGAAAATAAATAGAGCCTATATTAATGTAGGGATATATTAAAAAAAAAGTAAATAATATTTATTATTTTAACTATAATCACAACCGTAAAAAATTTTCTCTGCTACGAAAAAAAAGTACTTAAACGTCCGTGTGTCACACTATAACTACGTTTTCAATTTCTTCATTCCTTGATTCAATCATCTCTGTCAACTGATCATCTCTAAAATCTGCTCACCTTCTCAATTCATCTTATTCCACATATTATCTCAAAAATATGTTTACCATCACAATCTATCATCATAATAGAGCATATGGTCGGATTCCACCATAAGTAAGCGGTATACTAATAATTAAATTTTTTTAATTTGTGTGAAAATATAATTAAAAATATTTTTATTGGGACGGAATGAATAATTTTTTAGGACATTAGGTGTTGCATTACCTTAACCAAATAGTTGGATGGGGCAATATTAAATAAAATCAAAAGGCAAAAGATTTAAATCTTTTGTGAAGAAAAAACAATATAAAGATCAAGTTGCAAAATTTGCTGCAAATAGCAGCACTACAATGGAATTTCAGAATCACCTCGGTCCCCATTTTAACATCATCAATTCTCTCTCCTCCACATAACATAACCACCACAAGAGAGAACAAAATGAATGGGAATAATTTTCCCCCTGGAATGTTCTCCGAATCTGAAGAAGAAACTTCCCCGTTAAAGAAACTATTACGCACTTCGCCACCATCTTCGCCGCCAACAGCTGCGGAGCCGATGATGGATTTGGATCTCGAAATCGATTCTTTCTGGCCGTTGGATCAGATCTTTGCGGCGGGGAATTCCGCGTCGCCATTTATGCTCTCCAACTCCGAGCAGCCTTGCTCGCCTCTCTGGTGCTTTTCCGACGAGAAGACGGCCGGAGCTCCAGCCGTTTCTGCTGGTAGTTTCCGGCTATCCGACTGCTCCAGAATTCTTTCCTGAATAACTTCACTTTGCTTCGAACTTTTTATTGACTTTTTTATAATTTTGTGGAAAGTTAGAATTTTATTGTTCTTTAGTATGTCCTCCGTGTATTTACTAATTTGAGGTTCCTTTTTAGTTTCATTTATTACTGATTTAGTGAGTTTTTTCATTTTAATTTCTGTAGTCAACTCTCTCCCGTATCTGAGGACAATCCAACCTTTGTTAAAAGTTTATACAAGCGTTAGCTTCATGATAATTGTTCTGGTTCAGTCTCCGCTTTATCAATGATCGAGGAAAATAGCAAAGAAGAAAAAACTATACCATGTCTGAAACTTGGAATTTAAATGTAAACCTTTATTATACTCCAAACTGCTGATCAATTCAGCTCCTTTCTATTAGCAAATAAAACTGTTGAAAAGTTAAGGTAAACGAAGAAATTTTCTTTTAATTTCTACTATTTCTAGTTTAAAATTAGAAAAACCCGAAAATTGGAAATGAAAGGCTATCTGTGTGTTGTCACCTCGATGGTTGTTAGCTTATTGTTCTTCTCTGATAAAAGTGTATTTGAAACATACTATAGTTTTCCTGAAGTAGCACGTGCAATTTATCGAAGATATGTTATTTCACTATTGAATCCAGTGAACTGACATTTACTTGCATATTGGTTATTTGCAGGTAATCCTGATGCGACAACTCAAAGTTCACTGGGAAATGATGAAAAAAGGAAACTGCCATCTCCATTAGTAGGACTTCTGCCAATCGATAAACCAGATGGAACTTGTATAATCAAGGAGAGGATGACGCAGGCTCTTCGGTACTTCAAAGATTTGACTGAACAGCATGTCTTAGCCCAGGTTTGGGCACCCGTGAAGACAGGTGGTCGGTATGTTCTGACGACTTCAGGGCAACCCTTTGTTCTTGACCCAAATAGTAATGGGCTTCATCAGTATAGGCTGGTTTCTTTGATGTATATGTTTTCTGTGGATGGAGATACTGAAGTCCTTGGACTTCCAGGTCGTGTGTTTCGGCAAAAGTTGCCAGAATGGACACCCAATGTACAGTATTATTCCAGCAAAGAGTTTTCGCGACTAAACCATGCTCTGCATTACAATGTCCGAGGAACCTTGGCTTTGCCTGTATTTGAGCCTTCTGGGCAGTCTTGCATTGGCGTACTTGAGCTTATAATGACTTCCCAAAAGATTAACTATGCTCCTGAGGTTGATAAAGTTTGCAAGGCACTCGAGGTTGGTTACTTCCCTCAATTCATTTATAATTTCAACCTCATTTGGTATTCATCTCTTAGCAGCGCAATTCATATCTTCAGGTGTTGGTGGAAATTGTTTGCTTTTCAACTTATTTCTAGAATTCTTCTCTTTGCCAATAAAATTGATTTGATACATTTGATGTAGGTGTTATCTTTTACATAGTTGATACATAGCTGTTGAGGACACCAAGATATAATCTTCTTATTGCTTATGCATCAATGCTGATAATGGTTGCTATGAATGTCCTCAGGCCCCTACATTGATTTCACATTAGTCGCTATGTAAAACCTTTGATGCATAAATAGCCACAACTATTCTTCGAAATTTCTTCTTACGGACAGTTAGAACTTTGAAGAATGGATCCTCTTTTTTCTCAATGTGACTTGTAACTCACTACCCTACTGGTGTTTTAGGATTGCTGATCACCATAATGTCATGCTTGCTTGAGAGTTGTGTACTATTAAGATTTATTTCTTAATGGAGGTTCATCTTCAGATTTGCAAATGATTCTTTCCTTGTGTTAACCTCCAAAAGGTTTTCAGCTGACCGTGAATTTTTCTTTATTCTGCGTAATTATCACTGCTACAAGGGTTCTCGAACTTGGTGTAGTATAGCAACTCTGTGTTATTACATGCTTGGCAGTGCTTGAATTATTTTTTAAGTGCTTATAAGTTGTGTGTCCTATAGAATGTGTGGATAATAAGTAGGTAGTTAGTTGTGGGTCTTACGAAATGTGTGAATAAAAAGTATGTTTGACCAACTTAAATCATAATTTAAGCTTAGCCAAACAAGCTCGTCAAGTGGTTTCTAATGCTTCTACGGTCTTTCGTGCTAAGTGTTTGAGGATATATTAGTTACATAAATTCTGTTTCACTGCAGGCTGTAAATTTGAAAAGTTCAGATATCTTGGATCATCAAAGCACACAGGTAAGTAGCAACTGCTTGGTGAAGATTCCATCAATTATGAGTGATTCCTTTTTTCTGATAAAACCTATATACTTGGCTATCCTGTACTCCAGATATGCAATGAAGGTCGACAAAATGCGCTGGCAGAAATCTTGGAAATACTGACTGTGGTATGTGAAACACATACATTACCTCTGGCTCAAACGTGGGTTCCATGTAGGCATCGCAGTGTCCTAGCAGATGGTGGGGGTTTTAAGAAAACTTGCAGTAGCTTTGATGGAAACTGCATGGGACAGGTTTGTATGTCCACAACAGATGTAGCATTTTATGTAGTGGATGCTCACATGTGGGGTTTTCGTGATGCTTGTGCTGAGCATCACTTGCAAAAGGGGCAGGGTGTTACTGGGATGGCGTTTGCATCACATAACTCATGTTTCTGCCCAGATATAACAGAATTTTGCAAAACAGAGTACCCCCTGGTACATTATGCACGAATGTTTGGGTTGAAAAGCAGCTTTGCTATTTGTTTACGGAGCACACATACTGAAAATGATGACTATGTTTTAGAATTTTTTCTGCCCCCGAACATCCTAGACTACAGAGACCAGCAGATCATTTTGGACTCAATTTTTGAGACAATGAAACAGCATTTTGGGAGCCTGAGGGTTGCTTCAGGAAAAGATCTAGAACACGAGCGGCAATCTACTGAGTTTATTAAGGCATCCATGAGTGAAAAACTTATCTCAAGTCTGGAATCAGCTTCAATATCTCCTCCCAGGCCTGATTGCTTACCAAATGGAAACACAATTCATCCTTATTCGCTGGAACGGCCGCCATTAATCCCAGGATTTGCTGCTAACATCGATAGAGGAATTGTTGCTAGTACTGCTGAAGTTCAAAATGCTGCATCTGTTGCGGAGAATAAAGACATGGGCAAGAAACCAGAGAGAAGACGGGGCAAGGCAGAGAAAACAATTAGCTTAGAAGTTCTGCAGCAATATTTTTCTGGTAGTCTTAAGGATGCTGCAAAGAGTCTTGGTGGTAAGCTTATGCTGCCATACCTGTTGCTTTGCCATCTTTCTTTTTTACTTTGTTCGAGCCCCTTTTGAATGTAGCAGTAGTAATTCGATGAAGTGCTTCTCATCAAGTTTGTTTGCTTTTGCAGTTTGTCCTACTACAATGAAGCGCATCTGTAGGCAGCATGGGATATCCCGATGGCCCTCTCGCAAGATAAACAAAGTTAATCGTTCTATTTCGAAGCTAAAGCATGTAATTGAATCCGTGCAAGGTGCTGAAGGAGCATTTAATTTGACTTCTTTGGCTGCGAATTCGGTTCCTGTTGCTGCTGGTTCAATTTCTTGGCCATCAAGTGTGAACATGTCAAATCAACAAACCTCACCTGGAACTGGGCCGTCTGAATTTCAACAAGATAAGAAAGAAGTACCCATTTGTAAGGCACCTGGAGGTGATGAACAGGCTGAGACCTCAAATCATATTCCAAGAGGCAGGGTTTTAGGAACTGATGATCTCATTCCACAGGAAGCTGGGTTTAATCTGTGTGAAGGCTTAAACCCATCGAAAACTGGGAGTGGCTCAAGAGAAGAGAGCACAGGAACCCCTACTTCCCAAGGTTCATGTCAAGGTAGCCCCTGCCTTGGTAATGGTGTCTTCCTAGAAAATGATCCAGTCGCTTCGCCTATTGATGAACACCGCATAAATGTAGAGGGATCGCCAGAATTGCCATGTCAAAAAATGGGAGAATCAGCTGCGTTCCCAATCCCTGATGATTTTGTTATGGTTCCCCAAGAGCCCTTTGGAGGGATGCTAATTGAGGATGCAGGGAGCTCGCATGATCTGAAAAATTTGTGCTCACCTTGCGAAGCTCTGTTTGATGAACATGCCCCAGAAAACAGTTGGACAATACCACCATGTCCTGACGATGTACTACCCAAAGATTCCAAGGCCATACCTGTTAACCCATTGCTGCAACTTTCTGCCAGGTCGGATGTGAAAACCATCACCATAAAAGCCGCATACAGAGATGATATAATCAGGTTTCGACTTTGTGTGGATTCTGGTATTAAAAGGTTAAAGGAAGAAGTGGCAAAGAGGCTGAAGTTAGAGCCGGGCACTTTTGATATTAAGTATCTAGACGACGATCACGAGTGGGTTTTAATAGCTTGTGATGCAGACTTTCAGGAATGCATAGATATTTCGAGATCATCTGGTGGCAGTATAATTAGACTCTGTGTTCACGATGATATTACGGCCAATCTTGGGAGCTCATGTGAGAGCTCAGGTGATTGAGGAAAGGATTAGGTGTACCTAAGTAAGCTATAGAACATTCTTGCATCGTTAGGATGATTCGAGTGTTGTAGAATATTCTTGCTTCGTTACGATAATTGAAGTGTAAGCGTAAATTTTGTTTATTTGACATCTGTATTTTCACAAAATTTTCTGTGGTAATTGTTAAATTGAGCCCTCGGTAAAAATATATCTTATTTTTCTCTCGTGATATATGAGTCTGGATCTATGTTTATAATGTCTATTTTATGGATCTAATATGCAATGTGTTGAAAGGCATTTCTGGGGCGTAGGGCAAGGCAAATCGAAAATGCCTCAAGCTGTGCAGGCAAACTGGCAAAGTGAGCGTCCTCGAGGTGATTGCTTTTGCTCTTGGAACCGCCCCGTGGATTTTGAGACATTTTGGTGGAGAACGTTGCTGATGGACCTGCATGTTATGGCTTTCTCAGTAAATGGCACTGGTTCTCATCTTTCTCAGATGTGACTCGTTGTTTCTCTCTGGAGTTTCATGAATGGAAAAATAAAAAGGTGTTCTGTGAATTTTCCACTTTTCTTGGTAGCTCTTGGAAGTTGGAACTTACTATTATTGAGTTTCTTATTTTTCGGACATATTTTCAAGTAGTAAATGCTTTTGAAAATATTGCTAAGCTGCAATAATATTTGTCTTTTGCAAGTCAAGAATGAGGTTTTCTGATTGCCTTTGAGAGCCATACTAGAAGGAAACCTTTCACAAGTTTTAATGCTATCCCTTGTGAAAAGGTTCGAGCATATCTATATTAACATATATTTACTTACCTTATTCTTCACTTTATTGATGGAATTCTATTTGGAGTAGAATACCATGTAAGTAGGATACCATATGTGTAATATTCCTATTCTAGGTAGAATTTATTTCCTATTATGTTTCTATTAGTTTTCTATTAGTATATATATGTTGTAACCTTATTCATAATACACTTATATCAATAATGATAATTATTTCTTCAAATATATTTTTTCTCGTATTTTACATAGTATCAGAGAGACGATTCTTAGCGACGATGCTTCGCACAAACGATGATAGAAAAACCATAGAGACGACCATTATCCAATTGGATCTCATAATTCTACAGCAATCCGATCATGAAGGGCAACATTCAATCAATTCAATCAATTGGGAGAAGTCAAACAATTGGGGATCGAACCGAAAAAGTGACGATCGACCGTTTCGACGAAAATTGGACAGAAACAGTGCACCTACTGCAGGATGACTAGCCACATTGTTGATACCTGCTATTTCATCCATGGTTTCCCTCCATAGCACAAGTTTCATGGGAAGGATGGGAAGCCACGAAACAAACGCTGCACAAACACTGCTACCGCTTGTCCGCTTCTACACTTGACCCAAAGGAAGGAAAAACGCTTACAGCCAAAGAATATGAACAGATCATGACACTTCTAAACTACAAGACAGGTAATGATAAGTCTTATGTTAACATCTCAGGTGTCAATCCATCTACTACCTCTTTCAGTAATTTATGGATTATTGATAGCGGGGCTACTGACCATGTGACAAAGGATGAGATTATTGAGAATAAATCCATGCCAAAACCCAAAATTGTGCAATTATCGAATGGGGGGTCATGCTCCTATTAAATCCATTGGTGCAGTTAACTTTGAAAATAATAGACAGTTGATAATGTGCTCTATGTTTCCAACTTCAAAGTTAATCTATTATCTATTAGTAAACTTATTAGAGAGTTAGGTTGTTATGTGACATTTTTTTTTTCTGATTTTTGTGTCATGAAGGATTTGACTACGAAGAAGATGATTGGCTTGGGAAGGCAGAGTAACGGCCTATATTACCTTTCACAAAAACTACAAATACATCATACTACCAGTAGATCAACTAAACCATGGCATAGACGTCTTGGGCACCCTTCAACTTCACCTCTTCAATTCCTAGCACAAAGTATCTTAGGTATTAGTTTTGATTCCCACGATATTTGTTATGTTTGTCATTTGGCAAAACAATCTAGACTACCATTTAAAGTTAGTCAAATCTCTAGCAATAAACATTTTGATTTGATTCATTGTGATATTTGGGGACTTCATAAGATTTATTCTTATTCTGGTACTAGATATTTTCTTACAATTGTTGATGAATTTTCTCGTTATACTTGGGTACACCTCATGCGTCACAAATCTAAAACTCAAAGCATAATTAAAAATTTATTTACTTGGGTTAAAACTCAACACAACCTGACTATAAAAGCCATGAGATCTGACAATGGTCAATAGTTCTTATCCTTGCAAACATTCTTAGATAAAAATGGTACTATTTTTCATAAATCATGTTCTTATATCACTCAACAAAATGGAGTAGTATAGAGAAAACACCGCTACCTCCTTAATGTGGCTCGTGCCATTAAATTTAAAGCTAATCTTCCGTTAAAATTTTGAGGGGAACATATCAAAACAGCTTGTTACCTTATCACCGGATACCTTCACCATTGCTTTCACACAAAACACCATACGAAAAATTGCACAAGAAACCACCACTTTATTCCCACTTACGTGTTTATGGTTGCCTGTGTTTTGCCATCAACCTTAGACCCAGCCATAAATTTGACACACGAGTCAGGTAGTGTGTGTTTCTTGGATACTCCTCAGGACAAAAAGGATACACATTATATGAGCTTACCGACAGAAAATTAATAATATCCCGAGACGTTGTGTTCCATGAAACCATATTTTCATACGCTTCCCAACAAAATGATGAAACCAACTCCATCCCGTTACCACAATCTATGCCTCTAGATGTTGAAACGCCACATTTAACATACCCTGAGGACCAACATATAGCAGAAACGGATAAATTGCCTGAAGGTCTCGAACACTAGTCAATCAGTCGACTGGATCACTCATCCGGACCAAACAGTCAACCGGTCCCCTCATCCATTTCAAAAGACAGCTCAACCGGTCGATCCACCGGTAGACCGGTTCCTTCATCCAGTCCAACAGAGAGCTCAAACGATCGATCGACTTCACCTACCAGTCGACTGGTTGAGTAGTGTCCATCCATTACTGATCCACCTACCTCTTTTCACCCTCCAGATGACCAGCCAACACAAACCCAAATTCCAAATGACCAACTTCAACGATCTATAAGATCAATTTAAACTCCAATTCACATGAAATATTACTATATCAATCATACTCTGCCTACTCAAGCTGAGTCTCTACCGGTCAAATCCAACACTCAACATCTTATATCAAGGTATGTATCATATAGCAACCTTTCTTCTATTCATCGTACTTTTACATACAATATTTCTCATATCATTGAGCCAGCTACATATGAGGTAGCATGTCAGGATCCCAAATAGGTCGCTGCTATGAATGATGAAATTCGTGCCTTGGAAGAAAACAATACTTGGTCACTTGTCCCGCTTCCTCCAGGTTCTCATCCTATTGGTTGTAAGTGGGTGTTCAAGGTTAAATTTGATTCTAACGGTATAGTTGAACGATACAAAGCACAATTGGTGGCAAAGGGGTTTACACAACGAGAAGGGATTGATTATAATGAAACTTTCGCTCCAGTTGCAAAGTTAATTATAGTCAGATGTTTACTTGCTATTGCCTCTATTCGTGACTGGACGCTTCTTCAGATGGTTATACAAAATGCCTTTCTTCATGGTGATCTTGATGAAGAAGTTTATATGACTCCACCACCTGGATTTCGTCGACAGGGGAAGATACTAGTTGTATGTCGACTTCATAAATCTTTATATGGATTAAAACAGACATCTCGTTCTTGGTTTCAAAAATTTGTATCTGCTATTATTCAGTTTGGGTTCAAACAGTCACATGCAGATTACTCATTCTATACAAAGGTCAGTGGTGATTTATTTACGGCAATTCTATTATATGTGGATGAAATAATTGTCATAGGAAATAATAGAGAAGCAATCTCTACTACAAAAACATTCCTTGCATCTCAATTCGAGTTGAAGGACCTTGGCACATTAAAATACTTTCTTGGAGTAGAAATTGATCGCTCAAGATCAGGGATTTCAATAAAGTAAAGGAAGTATACTCTTGAAATTTTTCAAGAAGCCGAATTACTTGGAGCAAAATCTGCAGCATTTCTTATGGAACGGTCATTGAAATTTAATTTGACAGATCAAAAGTTGTTGAAAGATCCCACATACTATCGACAGTTGGTAGGAAAGCTCACTTATCTCACCATTACTATATCAGAAATCTCATATTCAATCAATACATTCAGTCAGTTCATGCAGGCACCTAGACAATCCCATCTTGATGCAGTTCACTGATTGCTTCGATACTTGAAAGGGGCGCTAGGACGAGGATTATATTTCCCATCAAGTGGGAAATTGCAGCTAGCAGTATTTTTTAATGCAGATTGGGCCGGAGATATTACTACACGACGGTCAGTTACGGAATATTGTATATTTTTGGAAAATGCGCTTATATCTTGGAAAAGCAAGAAACAAATGACTGTGTCCAAATCTTCAATAGAAGCAGAGTATAGGGCAATGACTTCTATTATATGTGAGCTTATATGGTTGAGACAATTGCTGATAGACTTATGTTTAGATCACCCACAAACAGCAACCTTATATTGTGATAACCAAGCAGCAATTCATATTGCTGCTAATCCAGAATATCATGAAAGAACAAAATACATTGAAATAAATTGTCATATTGTTCGTAAACGATTTGATAAGGGAGAAATCAAGACTGCTTATGTTCCAAACAACAATCAGATTGCGGATTTATTTACTAAAGCACTGGGTAAGGACGCATTTCATAGTTTCACTCACAAGTTGGGCGCATTTGATATACATGCTCCAACTTGAGGGAGAGTATTAACAAATATTTACTTACCTTATTTTTTACCTTATTGATAGAGTTCTATTTGTAGTAGAATACCATGTAAGTAGGATACCATATATGTAATATTCCTATTCTAGGTAGAATTCCTTTCCTATTAGGTTTCTATTAGTATATATATGTTGTAACCTTGTTCATAATACACTTACATCAATACTGAGAATATTTCTCATACATATATTTTCTCTTATATTTTACAATCTAAAATGAGGACAATTCTAGAATAGATGCAGCGATAATTGGCAAAAATGTCATCTTCAACAAGAAAAAAGAGCAAGGAACTTAGAAAAGGGTTGGCACTCTTGAAAGCAGAAAGTGAAAAATCCATTTCTAGTGGATGAACTCTTGTTGCCATTCTCACGCAGTCGACTATCTGCATTGAAGCACTAGCTAAGAAAGACAACATACAAGATTTTAACTTCATTTTCTTGTTTAAATATGTCTAATTCTATCTATTCCAATTTACAAAATATATTGGTGCTACGAACTTGTTATGTTTTGATAAGGGCGTGCATGCCAGATTTTAACAGCCCCAGAGTTGTGATGGCATAAATCTCAGAACTTTTCAGCTAATATCTAGTGAAACTTGAACTTAATTAATTTGTCTATATGAGTTAACTTTCAGAGATTGCAGCAAAGAATTTCAAGCTTAAATTCATATATTATTTTGCTGATTTACAGAGATACTTATACATCATAAAAACACTAAAAGAATCTGCAAGGAACACTTTAGAATCACAGGTGTAGCTTGATTCGTAAAAGGAGGAAGATTGCAGCTGTGAGATTCAACAGAATAACAAATATACAGACCAGCTGGAAGGAAGAAGAAGAAAACTGTTACATTAAAATAAAGACGTGTTCTGTGAATAACATTCTTCAATATGGGAATGCGACTTCTTAAACTGAGCTTAAACATAATGAGTAATCAATTAGGCTTAAGTAAGTTTAACATCCTCCCTCAAGCTGGAGATACTTCTGTAACTCCAAGCTTGCTCTTCAAATATGCAAACCTTGAGTTGGAAAGTCCTTTGGTTAATAGGTCTGCAACTTGATCTGAAGAAGTCACATATCTGACTTCCAATTTATTTTCAAGGACTTTATCCCTAACAAAATGAATGTCAAGTTCAATGTGCTTTGTCCTTGCATGGTAGACTGGATTAGCAACTAGTGCACTAGCACTCATATTGTCACACCATAAGACTGGGATGGAAAATTGTGGCAGCTCAAGCTCCTCAAACAGAGACTGAATCCAAGCAATTTCTGAGGCTGCATATGCTAATGCTCTATATTTTGACTCTGTGCTTGATCTGTCAACAACATATTGCTTCTTTGATGACCAGCTTATTAAATTATCTCCTAAGTAAACACAGTAGCCTGTTGTTGATCTTCTGTCGTCTGGACAAGATGCCCAATCAGCATCTGAGTATCCATGTAGTGTCATGCTGACACTTCTTTGTATCCATAACCCTTGGTTTATTGTTCTTTTTAGGTATCTGAAAACTCTTTTCAATGCTTGCCAATGTAGTGAAGTTGGTATCTGTAAAAACTGACTAAGTTTGTTTACGGCAAAGGTAATATCAGGTCTGGTGTGTGATAAGTACTGCAGTCCCCCTACTGCACTTCTATAAATTGTGGGATCTTTCATAGCTTCTCCCTCACATTTAGACAAAGTTTTACCAGCTGTCATAGGAGTAGGACAAGGTTTCAGATACTCAAGTTGAAATCTTTTCAGTAATTCAATTATGTATCTTAATTGTGTAAGATAAATCCCTGAATCATGCCAGGAGACTTCAATTCCCAGAAAATGATGAAGTTGACCCATATCCTTCAAAGCAAACTTCCTATTCAACTCACCTATAAAGTGTTGTAGTAGTTCACTGTCATTTCCAATTATGACTATGTCATCAACATAGATGAGGGCAAAAACAATTTGTTTCTCATTCTTGAAGTAGAATAGTGAACTTTCTGCCTTCGATTGCCTGAATTTCCAATTCATCAGGGTAGTCTTCAGCTTATCATACCAGGCTCTATGTGCTTGCTTCAGTCCATAGAGAGCTTTTTCAAGTTTGCAAACGTGAGATAGCTTTGATTTGTCTATGAATCCCTCAGGTTGACTTATATACACTGTCTCTTCTAGTTCATCATTTAGAAAAGCATTGTTGATGTCTACTTGTCTGACTTTCCAATTCTTTGAGACTGCAAAGGTGATGATCACTCTCACTGTTGACACTTTGATGACTGGGCTGAAAGTTTCATAAAAATCAATACCAGGAGTCTGATGAAAACCTTTGGCTACTAGTCTTGCCTTGAATCTTTGTAGTGATCCATTTGAGTTATGTTTCAACTTGAAGACCCATTTGTTGCCCAGTATGTTATAGGATGGTAGACAAGGAACAAGTTTCCACGTCCTGTTCTTTATCAAGGCATCACACTCTTCCTTTATGGCTTTACTCCAGTTTTTGTTCAACATAGCCTCTGCCACATTCTTAGGTTTTGAGTTGTATTTAATAGATTTACTGGAATAAACTTTTGGCTTGAATATTCCTGCTTTGCTTCTAGTAACCATAGGATGTTGAACTTGACTGCTGATTTGTGGTTCATGCCTTATCTCACTACAAGCTGTTTGATCATTGTCACTTGTTAGTTCAAGTTCTTCATGATTCTGAGATAGTTCTTCTGAAGTGTCCCCAATAGGTTCATTTCTGTCTTCTTCATTGTTCCTGTCACTTTGGGTCTGATATGTGTTACTTAAGCTAGAAGGTAAGGGTTCAGTAGCTTCAGTAGCATCAAGTTGAGTTGTATCAGTGGAGCTGGAGTCAGGAATTGAATTTTGTGGCGAAAATTGAAAGTAGGACACTACTGTATCAGATTCAGTAGGACTTGATTTTCCTTTTATAAAGAATTCAGATTTGAAAGGAAATTTAGATTCATTGAAAACAACATGCCTGGAGATGTACAATTTTCCAGATGAGCTGAGACATTTGTAACATTTATGAGATTCACTGTAGCCAAGAAAGACACATTTGGTAGAATGAAAACTAAATTTATGTTTTTGATATGGTCTTAGACACGGATAGCAAGCACAACCAAAGGTTCTAAGAGTTTTGTAGTCAGGTTCCTTTTTATAGAGAACTTGAGTAGGAGATTTCATATTAATTGTAGGAGTAGGCATCCTGTTTATAAGGAATGTTGCTGTTTGAAAAGATTCCCACCAGTATTTTAGGGGCATTTTTGCTTGAGCTAGGAGTGTTAGACCAGTTTCTGTTATGTGTCTATGTTTTCTCTCAATCCTTCCGTTTTGAGCTGAGGTGTGGAGAGACGAGTGTCTAAATTCAATCCTAGATTGTGAGGCTAAGGTTGTAAAGTTTCTGTATTCACCTCCCCAATCAGATTGTAGAGTTTTGATTTTCCTTTCAAGTTTATTTTCAACCAATTTCTTGAATTGAACAATAATGCTGAGAGCTTCAGATTTGTGTCTCATGGGATATATCCAAGTGAATCTACTAAAATCATCTAGAAATGTTATGTAGTATTTAAATCTTGAGTTGGACTGAATAGGGGCTTGTCCCCACACATCTGTATATATGAGATCAAGAGGGGCTTTAGCATGTGAATCAGATAAGGTAAAGGGGAGGGAATGAGATTTTCCATGTTGACATGCATCACAAAAAGATATAACTTCATTTGATTTCAATTTTTGGTTACAGAATTTGAGAACTTGAGACACCACTTGACTAGATGGATGTCCAAGTCTTCTATGCCATACATCTATTTAAGAATTCACTGGTTCTTGGCTTAGATTGATGGAAGACACAGCACTACAGACATTTTTTGAGGACATTGACTCTTAGACAGTAGAGTTTTTATTTAGACAAGGAAGATCCAGCTAATACAACCTTTCTTTAAGCTTTCCTTGCAACATTACCTTCCTTGTTAGCTTGTCCTTAACAAAACAACAATTTAAGTCAAATTCATATAAACACAGTTATCAGAAGTCAGCTGAGAAACACTTATGAGGTTCTTCTTTATTTCAGGCACATGCAGTAGTTTGTCCAACACAAATGGTTTATCAGTTAATGTAGGCAAGCAGATAACACCAATATGTGAAATATGTAGTTTATTACCATTTCCAACCATAATTTTCTCCTTACCAGAGTATTCATTTGCTAGGCTGAGATTTTCCACTGCAACAGTAACATGATTGTTGGCTCCTGTGTCTGCAAACCAGGAAGGATCATTCACACTGCTTGGTGATGCTATAAAAGCTGTTGGTGATTTATTGTTACTGCTTCTTTGATTTGGTTGTGTTCCCATGTAGTTTTCATCATATCTATAGTGGCATATGCTTGCTTTATGACCAATTCTGCCATAAACTTGACAGACAGGTCTGTCATTGTAGTAGCTTCATCATCTGCTTCTTCATCTTCTTCCATCTCTGTTGTTGTTGTTTGAAAATCTACCATCATTGTTTGATCTATAATCTCTGAATTGATAGTTTTGTCCTGGTTTTTGAGTGAAGTTAACAGAGGCTTGGTTGATGTGCAGCCCTGCCATTTCACTCTTGACAGTATTGAGATGTTCTAATCTGCTCTCAAAGGTCATCAGGGTGGATTGAAGCTCTTCCCAGGAGATTGTTTCCTTGCTATTAATTTGAACAACAATGGGTGTGTATTCTTCATCCAAACCAGCTAGGACTTGAGTTACCAAATCAGATATAGGTATGGTTTTCCCAGCAATCTCAAGATTATCAACCAAGAGTTTTACTGTATTGAGGTACTGATCAACACTCATGCTTCCTTTCATTGATTTCTGTAGTTCTCTAGTAAGGAAAGTAATTCTTGATCTGTTTTGAACCCCATAACTTTCCTTGATAGCAGACCATAGCTGATTGGAGTTGCTTGAGCCCATGACTCTCATGGCTATATCAGGGGTCATTGAAGAATAAAGCCAACCCATCAGCAGCTGGTCTATAGACATCCATTGATTATATTGAGGATTCAGGATCATTTCAACACTAGTTCCAGTTTCACCATTGATTCGAGTACCAAAAAATTCTAGAGGACACAGCTTTGTTCCCAGAATGTGGCCTTCAAGATTATGTCCACGAATAATGGGTAGGATCATATTTTGCCAAAGAAGGAAATTGTTTTTATCAATCTTCACTGAGGGAGTTTGAGTTAGGTTGACACTAAAGGGTGAGAGGTGGTTACTTATCTGCATTGGAGGTACCATAGTGCTTGAGTTTGAAATGGGTGGAGTATTGGAGTTGGTATTTACTGGGATATTATCAGCCGTAGCCATTGTTGTATGATACCAAGTTAACTTTCAGAGATTGCAGCAAAGAATTTCAAGCTTAAATTCATATATTATTTTGCTGATTTACAGAGATACTTATATAGCATAAAAACACTAAAAGAATCTGCTAGGAACGCTCTAGAATCACAGGTATAGCTTGATCCGTAAAAGGAGGAAGATTGCAGCTGTGAGATTCAATAGAATAACAAATATACAGACCAGCTGGAAGAAGGAAGAAGAAAATTGTTACATTAAAATAAAGACGTGTTATGTGAATAACATTCTTTAATCTGGGAATGCGACTTCTTAAACTGAGCTTAAACTTAATGAGTAATCAATTAGGCTTAAGTGAGTTTAACAATATGTCCATATTATTCATCTTCACTTGTACTTAACGCACCTGATCTGCCATTCATTTCCAATCTTTGAATCATTTGAATACTTATTCTAATTACCAGTATCTTGTTGATCTTCTGATACATTTTAACCAACTCTTTTTCTGATTAATCAAGATCTGCTGATAGAATGTCTTTGGTTAATGAGGATGCCACTGCTGATTAATCCTTGTTAGGTTCAATCCAAACAAAGAATAAGCAGCATGATGCAAGTATTTGGACACAAGCTTTCTTTCTACTTTTTTTTTTTTGTGAAAAACATGAGATAATAAAGAGCAAACTGGACTGAAACAAAAATGGGCAATTAGTCTTTAGCCCATTTGACTCTATCAAACTTCTAAAACATGGCCATTTTGATTTTCACTGTTGGTTCTTTTTGTATTTCCTGACGCTTTTTCTACCATGCCCACCTCAGAATTGACCTTCCTCTCAGCCATCATTCTCTGGGTTGATTTGTAGAAGGTGGCATATAGTACTAATTGAGCCAAACCAAGCACTGCTCCCATTCCATTAGGTGCCTGATCCATCACAAATAGATTTAGTACACACATACATACAATTATGAGAGAGAGAGAGAGAGAGAGAGAGAGAGAGAGAGAGAGAGAGAGAGAGAGAGAGAGTAATTACAACGATGAAGGGATCAAAACAAATGAGGGCGTAGGCAGTCCAGCTGATGCCATTGAGAAAGGAGAAAAGGGAAAGGAAAAATGGCATAAACTCTACACTTCTTGAGGTCATCACCAGTTTCTGCACCATCATATTGATTTTGTTTATAACTTATAAGAACTTATTTTATATAAGCCACCCCAAACATGCTCAAAAAAGTGTAGCAAACTCACCATTACTGCTAACGGTGAAGCATACATCATAGTATTACCCACCATGCATATACTCCCAACAATTGCCGATCGAACTTTTGTGGAATGAGCCAAAGTCAGGACGAGAAGGGCCAGAACCGCCATAAACAGGCATTCCGCCACCACTATCAACACCACCCTAAGCCTTTTCTTTCTATCAGAGTATATAAGAAATAGTGACAAATATACAATCTCAATTACAAACCCTGTACCATTTATGGTCACTACCAGGGTGCTATGTGGGTGCACCTTTGGCAGTCCGTACAGAACCCATAGCCCACAATTCACAAAGGTGGCTAGGTATGGCGCTGCTGAGTATTGCTCCACTGATTTTTTCTTCCATATCTGGTAAAATGCTGGCCTGAAATCATACAAAACAAATTTGCAATAATAATTTTATGGAAAAGATTAAAGAAAAAACGAATATGAAATGAAACTCACGCTGGTGACAAAAACAATATTAGTGCAATGATGTTTCCTGAAAATAAACAAATCAAAATGGCTTCACTACCTCGTACTAAATAAAAAAAGAACAACTCCAATGAAATCAACAACTGACCTATAATCCCAACAGCAGTTCGAGCATCGTCTTTAGATAACATGGCTAAGAACACAAGAAAGAAAGACAATATATTTATATAAATATATGTAAATTATGAAGCTCAAAAGTTGTATATATAGCCAGAGAGGAAGAGGTGGTGTTTGGCATTTATATTTACATAAGCAAAATAAATAATATGGAGACTGGAGTCACCTGCTTGACATGTAGTGGCTGATGAAACTCAGAACAACACATGGAAAACATCAAAATTTTCTGAAATATAAATGTGGCACTTTCTTCAAGATTCTCACTATCATAGCTGACTTTTTGCATGGTCTTTTCCTGTTAAAACAAAATTAATTTCGTTTGTAAAAAGAAAAATAATTTTATTTTGTAATTTGCACTGAATTCAAGACACAAATTAAGTTATCCTTATCCATACAAATTTAGTAGATTTGCATGGATTGCAGTTACCAGAGGTACTGAACTATTGACGTATCTGTAAATGTGAAGAAATTTTCTGGATTTCAGACATCAGCTTTTTTCTTAATTAATTCAAAAAAAAAATTAGCTTATTACCTGTGCGTTTAGGTATACAGTTTTGCATTTATTTTGTGGATTACAGACATCTTTATTTAATTATTCAAGAAAATGAACAGTTAATAGGTGCAGTTAGAGCATCTCCCATGCATTCTATGAGTTATTGTCTCTCTATCCAATCCGTCTTTCTTCGCCTCCCCGACACACTGTTGACACGAATGAAACCTCCTGCCATAGAGAAGTCCCCTCATCACCCTCCCTTGAACATGAACTGGTTGAGAGAGATGAACCCACATCACATTTTCTAAACTTCGAATAGAAACCCTCAACTAAAAATGAAATTCTATAACTTAAAATTAGTCTCCAATAAATTCTGT
The DNA here is from genome assembly GCA_030279155.1 of Forsythia viridissima. Classification (NCBI taxonomy): domain Eukaryota; kingdom Viridiplantae; phylum Streptophyta; class Magnoliopsida; order Lamiales; family Oleaceae; genus Forsythia; species Forsythia viridissima. The sequence goes on along the minus strand of CM059033.1, from coordinate 71,255,635 downwards.
CTATAATCTAATATTGTCGCTTAGATGCCTTTTATTTTTTAATAATAAAAATAAAATTACATCTAAGAGCATGTTCGGTAACCATTTTTTCTCAAAAAAACCCATTTTTTTTCCTATAATTTTTGACTTTTCAAACTTTTTACACTACAAAAAAGTTTGAAAAGTCAATAAAGTACCCAAAAAACCCGACTACACCGAACATACTCTAAATTTGCATAAAAAATATAAATTTTGATAGAGCTTCGTTTTTTGTTTTTTTGTTTTTTGCCACATTAAGTGCTTGTTTGATTCCCATTAAAATGAGTTTTTTGTTTATCATTTTTTAACTTTTGGGGAAAAATGACCAAAATGTCATTTTTTTTCTAGTCAAATATTGAGGCTACTTTGGTAAGCAAAAAGGCATTTTGGTCATTTTTTTTCAAAAGTAAAAAAATGGGAAACAAAAAACCCATTTTAATAGGAATCAAACAAAAGCTAACACGACATAGTCTCTATCAGATTGTATTTGAAATAAATTTTGTTTTGTTTATATGACAAATATATGTTTTTAGCAATCGACTAAAGCGATGGATATGTTCTTAGTTGTACAGTTTTGCATGACTTTTAATTATTAAACACTACTTTAAAAAAAAAAAAAAAAAAAAAAAGAAGTTAATTTTGAGGAATAATTAGCATAGCAATAAAAAATGGAGGTAATCGTGATTGGCAACAGGTATCTCATGGTTATAGCGTGAAATGTAGACATGCATTTGGTGTTTCCTATTTATTATTATTAACAGCGTTCTACGTGCTTAATTATTTTAGTATGGTAACTACTTAGTATATTACAATTTACAAAAACACAAGATGTCTGTTGTGCTCACAAGATTGAACGGAACATGTCACGTCACATTAGGCAAAGGTCGAGTTACGATTATTTTAAAAAGAGAAGACTACTATATATATATATATATTTTAAAAAGTTACATTTCAAGATTGATCGAACTATTACTCAAAAAAAATAAAAAAATTGTAATTCAAAAATCACTTTTTCTAGAACAAGACCAGACCGAGTATAGGTTACATTATTTATGTCAATCGTGATAGCTAATAGACTAAAACTTGAAACAAGTCTTAAAATTTAATTTAGGGTAAATTATATTCAAAGTCCCAGATCGGGCCGTGAAATAAATCACGAGTTGAGTCTGGCTCGGCCCGTGGACCGGTCCGTGGTCCATTTGGGTTGGGACCAATTGTTGCAAATTGCAACAGTCATAAATATGACAGTTGCAATGCAATAGTCATATATATTTCTGATCATTTGCAATTTGGTCCCCAATTTTTTATTTTTTTTTCAAACGGCTATAATTTTTTTTCAATATAAATACTCCATAAATTATCTCTATTCTCTTCACAAATCTCTCAACTTACAATCTTACATTCATACAACAATCCGAAAAAATTAAATTGTGCAATTTATTGTTGAATTTCTAGATTTATAATTTTATTCTTCTACATCCCTACAATTGTCCAATATACTTTCTAGTATTCTACATTCCACATTTCTTTTTTCTATTGCTACATTTTTATTATCTACAATTATTCATGGATCAATACAATTTTCAAGGAAGTGTCGAGTCTGTCGAAAACTAAATTCAAGATGATTTTAGTGGTTTAAATAATGTTCCAATTCCAAAATTTGGTGAAGATTTTGGGATTGGGAACACTGGTTCAAGTTTCGATTTAGATGATATCGACGAAGAGTTAGAAACGACCAATACTACTCAATCAACTACTAAACGAAGAGTTGTAAAACAAAAGGCTCGGTGTTGGAATTATTTCAAGATATAAGTGCATACCGGTGCATCTGCAGATGGGCAACCAATTTTCAAGGCAGTTTGTAAATATTGTAAACAACAGTTTGCATGGTAAAAGAGTGGTGAAACGAGCCATCTTAACCGACATTTTCGAAGTGTATGCAAAAGTACGGAGGAGTTGATACCAACCAAGCACAACTATAGTTCAGATCTCCGAGTGGATCTACTAGTTCTTCTCTCAATCTTAACAATTGGGTTTATTTACAAGACTCTATGTGCCGGGAAGGCATGTGTCAGTTGGTGGCCAGTGGTGAATTCCTGCTTAGCATAATGGAAAGCCTTCACTTCACACGGTTTGTACAAATGTATCTTCAACCAATGTATTTACCCTTTGCTAGAAACACTCTTCGTTCTGATACTATTGCTGCATATAATAAAACAAAACAAAATATAAAAAATGATTTAAGTAAATATGCTGGTGTTGTATCATTCACTTCGAACTTATGGTTCGGTCTAAATCATAAAAGATATATTGCGGCTACTTTATATTATATTGATAAACTATGGATTATGCATAAAAGAATAATTGCTTTTAAAATAATTGACTACCCTTATAATGGCATACAAATTTTTAATTATTTAATGGCAATTATTAAAGAATTTAATTGCAAATCTAGAATTCGCAGTATCACATTTGACAATACTTCGCATAACAATATTGTAATAGAAAAATTAATTGAATAATCACATCAAGATTTCGGTGGAATTTTGTTTCATGTTAAATGTGTATGCCATATTTTTAATTTAATTGTCCAAGATGGTTTAAAGTATATAGTCCCACAATTAGAAAAAATTAGGTATGCCGTAAACTATATTATTGCTTCATCTGCTAGAAAACAAGTATTTGATGAATTATGCATAGAAAATTCTATTCCAACTAAAAGTATATGTACAGATATACGTAATAGGTGGAACTCTACTTATTTAATGCTTGAATCATGTGAAGGTTATGAACATTGTGTAACTGCTTATTATAATGGTTGACATTCACACGGTCCACAATACAATTTACAACCATATGATTGGAAAATTGTATTTCATGTTCGAAAATTTTTAAAAATATTTTACGACACTACAAATGCATGTGGTGGTGTATACTACCTTACTAGTCCATTAGTTTTAAATCATTTTTATTTTATTACAAATAATTTTAATAGATATAAGACGTATGCAATTTTTCTGATATTGTTGAAACAATGGAAATGAAGTTTAAAAAATATTGGGAAGACCTGCCTATGTTGTTCCCGTTAGCATCAATTATGGACCCTAAAGTAAATTTACAAGGTACTAAACATACTATTTCTGAAATTTCTAATAATTTGAGTCACGGTAATCTATTAACTTACGGTAATTTAAAAAAAAAACATTATGTGAAATGTACGAATTTTATGTGGAAAAAAATCGGTAGAAACATTAGAAGACCTCCTGCACCAAACCATTCTTCTTCTTCAAATAACCATAATCTTATTGATTATTGGAGTTTCCTTATTTATAAAGAAACTCAAAACCATAGTTCTTCTTCTTCTTCGCTTTTCTGTGCCACAAATGTTGAAACTAATATTAGAGATATACAGTTAGAGTTAACTAAATATTTTGGTCATGACATGCTTAATTTGTTAGATGAAGACGAGAGGAATAATTTTGAAATATTTAGGTGGTGGAGACAAAACGAGTGCCAATACCCAATTGTTTCTATTATAGCACGTGATCTACTAACACATTCGGTATCAACTGTAGTATCGGAGTCTGCTTTTAGTATAGGTAGTAGGATTCTTAATGATTTGAGGTCAAGACTTAAACCAGACATATTAGAGAGTTTAATGTGTTTGAAAGATTGAGAGGATTTTGAACTTCGAATCCAAGATAAAGTAAGCCTGATATTGACCGAAGAAATGGAAGAACTGAATACATAAAATATAAGTATATTTTGTATAAATTCATTTCATTTTATTCATTTTAACTTGCAAGTTTTGATATTTAAATTTACAAAAAATTGTACACATAACAACTTGTTCGTGTACAATTTTAACTCTGCCTACACTAATAATAGCCGGTCTCAAGCCCGAAAAAAAGAGGAGGGTTTGAATTTAAAATTTTATCTTAACTTATTTCTTATTTTTTTAAACTTAAAAAAAAAATAGATTATTTCATGTGGGTCCGCGAACTGGCCCGTGTGGCTGCAGACATCGGGCCAGTTCGAACCACTTTTTTTGGGATGGGTCGAGCCGTCTCTTCACGAGCCGAGCTCAGCCCATTACAAGGGCCAAACCAATCCAACTCGACCCATTGTCATCTCTAGTTGGGTGGAGTGGGGGTTTGGGATAGAAGACCTTTTTTATTTTTTATTTTTTATTTTTTTATTTTTTTTAATATAATTGAATGTGAATAGACTATTTTACCCTTGTTAAATTGGTCAAATTTATATTGTGGATTTGACTTTTGGTCAACTAACAGACATTTGAAAAATCCATCCATACTAGAGAGCTTCTTTCGGCGCACACTGAGGAAAGCAAGTGCTAGGATAAAAAATTTGGGACTTGACTACATATTTTTTATTATTTTAAGGAAAGAACCGTAAAAATAAAAGATTTAAAATTTATTTATAATTTTGAAAAGATTAAAAACCTCAACTGTAATTTTTTTTATTTTAGTTTATTCAAGTTAGGGACAAAATTGTCAAAATAGACTATATGTGCGAATTACTAATATGTTGGATTGAAATGTGTGAATAAAATTGAATAGGGACTACAAACATGTAAGAATGTAGACTGAGTGTAATATACCTTTTAATTTATTTTTCTCATTGGTTCATACCATATATATATATATATATATATATATAAAGTTTTTTTTTTTCCAGCCTATGTGTCTTCTTTTTTCCTCTTGAAGAAATTTCAACAAAGTTTTTAGATCCATTTGGGATTGAGTTTGGAGCCTAACTTCTTATTGTCAAACAATTAGAAATTTTTTTAGGCGTTTGACAAAAAAAAAAAAAGTGATATAAAAGAATATGTAACATCTACAACAGATTTTGACAAGCAGCAAAGGAGTAACTTTTCAAATTCCACTTTTATCTTTTCCAATTATATATAATCGAAATATTAATTTTAACCTAATCTAATTAAATTAATTTCTTTTGTGTCCTAAGTTTATTAGAATTTTTAATACAAAAGAAAATTAATATAATCAAAGTCCATTTTAATAATTTTATACAGCCACGACAATATATCACTTTTGTTTACCAAACGCTAAAATGCTAATTATAAAATATACAACAATTGTGAAACAAGTGTTTACAAAACACTTATTTGGTTCTTCTCACAATTGATTATTTCTACATCACAGTAAAAGTTGATTTTTTTTAAAAAGTACAACAATACCGAACTCAGGGTGGCAATTGGTCGAACTGAGCCAGCCAAGCTCGATCCTTATGGATCTGAGATGAGCTTGAGCTCAGCTCGTGATGCACTAGGGCCTTGAGTGTGCCACCCACGTTGTTTTTTTTTTTTTTTTAAGCAAAAATTTTAAACAAATTCAATTTTTTTTAAAAAAAAAATTCAAAATACGAGTGGGTTCGTATTTTTTATGAGTTAAGCAAATTCGACTCGTTAAAAAATTTTGGACTCGACGGAGGTTGGAGCCTGAGTTCGTCCATAAACGAGCCTGAGCAAACTATAGACCATGCCCAAACAAATAGAGTCGGCAACCCTAAGTCGGCAAGTCCACAAACCGTTAAAAAATTGACTTGTATAATGTCATTTAGGTAAGAAAAGACAAATTATGAAGAAAAAAATATTGTCATCAAGTTAATTTCACACCATATATAATTAAAGAATGACACTAACACCACTCATTTATATCTTTAGGGTTATACATTTATTCACATTGCTTTAGCCTCAATAGTCAATAGGTTTATAAAACAATACTTTACCATTATTTGTTAATCCATAAAAGTTCTTGAAAATTTGTTATTCTTTCACTTTTAAATTAAACAGCTGGCCTTCGGATTCATTTAAAAAATTGATAAAAATTTGAGTCAAAATCAACAATTAATTTTAACTACATATTATATAATACAATTTTTTTTTATCAATTTCTCAAATACAAATTTTATTAATTTTTATCAAAATTTACTAAAAAAATTGATTTTTATCAAAATTAAATAGTATAGACGTGTTATGTTTTGCAACACGTGGTCATAACATGGCATAGACACAATGGCAGACCACATCATGTATTACACAATGGCAGACCACATCATGTAGAATCACATTATTATCGAGACTAACAACAACTTTGAAATCAAAATGTAAATATATTCCTTTGATTAATTTGATTAGAAATGTCTCGTTTTCATGTATCTGAATTCATATACTGTTTAAGTGCTTGTTTAAGTAAAGTTTTTTTGATAAAAATTATGAGTCTTATAAAACGTATGAATAAAAATAATATTTGATCAATTTATAAGTACTTATAAACACTTTCAAATATATTATTTGAAAAAGACTCACCGTGTAATGCATTTGTTTTGGAGAAGGACATGCCACATGAATGTATAGAAGATCACTTAATCTTTCTATCATCAATATAGGAATCAAAAGGTAACAAACTTTATAGACATCCCAAAATTAAGTAAAACATAAACAAGAGAGCGCCTAGTGATGCTTCTTATAACCTCGACTCGCTTTTATACATTATTAATCGATTTGTGATATGCACGGTTACACCAAACATGTCGTGTGTGTGTATATATAAATATATATATATATATATATATTCTTACAATAATATAAGAGTATTAAATTTTTTATTGTAGCTTTTTTTGTCCAATACACTATTGTTTTGACAATGAAGACATCCGCAATTTTTTACTTTGTCCAGTATTTCACCCAAAAAGATCTCTTCTCTCTCTCTCATCAAAAAAGGCTCTAAGCACAACTCAACCTTGGTTTCTGCCGTTGGTCCTCTACGTTTGTCGCCATTTTTTGTGTTAATTTCTTTTTCCTTGAATATAGACTACTGAGTTACCATTGTTTTCTGTTTCGAAAAAAGCTTCAACACTAAAAAATTTTATTTTTTATTCGATTGTAGAAGATTAAAAATTCTCGTAGATTCTTTCCAACTTTTCAATTTCTTGTTCTTTCTGTTGAATTGAGGATATTTTTAGACTTAATGGAAGCTGATGTATAAATCCATGGAAATAGAAACTTTAGCGCGTGATCTCTTCCAGTAACTTGTTCGACAACTGTATTAAACAAATTGTTGTGATATATATGACAGGTGAAATTAAACTATCGAGTCTATATACTAAAAATTAAAACCACCTACCAGAGATTGAGCACTTGCTCCATGGGCAAGCATCATTTTACCATTTGCATCACCAATGCAATGCAATAAGTGAGGAACCTAATAAGCCGAGCAGCTCGACAGCCATGTTGGTTGTCGAGCCAACTCGACAACCATATTAGTTGTCGAGTTGGCTCGGCAACCAACTTGGTTGTTGAGTTAGCTAAATCGACCACCGTACTGGTCATCCAATTACCTAACTCGACCACCTTATTGTATCAATTATCTTGTGCTGTGTTTTATTTTAGTTTTTGCTACGTGATAAAAACTGTAGGGATCAATTTTGTGAAAAATGTAGCGATGAATTTTATATTTAATATTTGTAAGGAGAACATCATTCTTATTTATACAACTAATCTGTTAGTTTATCTATAGTTTTAGAAAATTTCAAAATATATATGTGTAAGTTTGTCTGAATCTTGTGTTGTTCCCAAATTCTCAGTAATAAATTTTGTAACTCGACAACTATATATGTCTTAATTCTGAACAATTTTTAGGCCAAAATGCTGGACACAAAATTGCAGTGGAATGGAAGAAAAACTTGTTGGTCCTTTATTAAACTTTGTTCTATAATTGGAAAATATTTTGCTAAATTTTGGAAGGGATATTTTGCTAAATTTTTGGGGTGTAATTGCTAAATTTACTTAGCATGAGATATATTACAGTAATGGTGGAGAAAGGCCTTATAATGGTTGTCGAGTTATTCGACAACCAACAAATTTCAATATACTGTAAGAGGAATACACTGTAAGAGGGAAAGGAAAAAAAGAAAAAAATTATTGTCGAGTAAAATATATATGTAAAAGAAAATTTTTCTTACAAACAAAAAAGATTGGCTAAAAGCCCACATTAAAAAAAAAATTCTTGGTGAACAGTAACTCGACTACGAGTCACTGTTCTTCGTCGAGTTACTACTCGACAACGAGTAACTCGACGATGAAAAAATTTTTTTTTCTAATGAACAATAACTCGACCATCATCGAGTAACTGTTCATCGTCGAGTAACTCGACAATGAACAATAACTCATCGCTTTTTTGTGGGTGGGTGAGGTTTTTAGCCCATTTCTTTTGTCTTTTTCTAATTTTTTTCACAATTTTTTTCTTTAGTTTATTTTTCCTTATTTGTTTTTATTTTACATCTTTTCATTCAATTTTTTTATTAATCGTTTTATTTTATCTTATAAGCAAATTATAATTTATTTTTACTGAATTATTTATTATAGATTATTCTTGATATTATCTTTTCCTTAATTTTTTTCCTTTTACTATTCACATATTCATCAAAATTTTCATTCAATTTTTCACCAATCTTTCAATTTATAACAAATCAACCACTAACTTTTTTTTTAGCATTGGTCATCCCCAATTTTTGAATTTTGTTGCAAATCATGTTATTTTGACATATTTTGACTGTTTTGATCTCCTCTTTAAATAAACAAAAATAAAAATAAAAAAGGCTAAAAACAACAAAAATAAAATAAAATTGTAAATGAAGTTCTACAACTTTTAAAAAGTACAAAATAACTTCATCTCTTCAAAAAACCCGGCCCACCCACCCCATAGAATTATATTACTTAGATAAGTGAGAAACGACGAAATAATTGTGGTGTGTGCCAATCGCAAATTTTGTTTCCTTTAATTTTTTTTTTCTTATTTGTTTTTCTTTTACATCTTTTCATTCAAATTTTTACTAATCTTTTTTTATTTTATCTTATAATATTACAGATTATTCAAAAAAAATGCTATTATTGTTTTCCTTAATTGTTTTCTTTTTTTTTCTTTTACTATTCACACATTCATCCAAATTTTCATTCAATTTTTCACCAAAATTTTTTATTTTTTTATTTGATATTATAAGCAAATTGTATACAATTTTTTAATAATTGATTTTTGAGTCAATAATAAAAAATTTAAAAAAGTTGGATCCGACTTTGAAGAATGAGGGTTTTGTCCAATTCAAATTCTCGAAGTGGTGCAATTCAATAAAAATATAAAAATGGTCACTTTACCAACATTCAAATGTTGTTTACGAATCTTAACTTTCCTCCCTACTTGTACTCGTGTAAATAAATTTTTGTTATCTAATTTGCTCAAACAAATATGTAAATGTTTTATAGAGTATTTATATAAATTATGAGAGACAACTTTGTACATGAAAACTACTAATACGACAAATTTATCATTTGAATTAAATATTTAACATAAAATTTATTTTTATATTTTTTACGAACGTACAACGTTAATAGTAAAAATTAGTGTGTGTGTGTGTATATATATATATATATATATATAAAATGAGTATTAATTAATGCAAGAGCCTTGGAGAGAACAGTGTTCGAGATGTATGAGGAAGACTTATTTTTTTGGATATGGTTAGGTTACATTGCACAACTTTGGCACTTTCAGGGAGAAAATGTGAAATGACACGTAACATCTTTCGATTTGGTATAACATGGGACTGTGAGGAACACTAATAAAGGTGAAATCATTACACAAACATTGAACATTGGCACTTCATATAGAAATTAAGGTGAAATGACACGTAACGTATTTCGATTTTTTGGTATAAATTCTTGGCCTTTCAATTTGGTGCATTATTCTTTTGTTTTATGTGATGTAAATGACACGTAACATCTGATTGATTGGAGAGAATTAACATGTAATTAATTTAATTAGTTTTGCAATTTTGCTTAATTATTTGAGCTGTGCATAGAGTAGTAAAAATGGGCTTTCTCAGTGGACTTGTCCAAATAATTTGAAATTTAGACTGACCGATCCAATAAAAAATTGGTTAAATAAAAATTAGGCTAATTTGACTCGATATAACTAACCAAAGAATTAATCGAGCTGGCATGATAAATTTTTTGACCCAAATTATCCATTCATTCATACCCCCACTCCCACCCCTACCCTTTTTTCACTGAAACGGTCTGGGGAAACCCCCTCCCCCCGATTTGGTGGGTATGAGGTGGGGAATATGGTGAAGTTTTTTCTTTTCTTTTTTTTTTTTTTTATTTTGAAAAAATAAATTAAAAATTTATGTTGGACTGGTCCAATAGTCCTGTGACCCAAAATTGGATTGGATTGTCCCAACAAATATGAGTTAGTGTAAATTGGGCTAGAGCTAGTCCAACACGATTTTTGTGGGGTTAGGCTGACCAGTCTGACCCATTTGCCACCTCTAGCTGTGCACATATATAATTATGCAATTTTAATTTGTATTAAGTAAAGTATAATATGACTAGATTAATATTTCCACTTAAGAAAATATTTTTAATTACATGATTCAATTGAAATTGAAATTATACTTATTATATACGTTCTTTAGATGTTTACAATGGCTTTCTTGTTAAAATTCGTATTATACAAGTTGAAATCAAATTTGTGTTTGAAATTGTTTGTTTGGTCTAGATTTTATTATGTTAAAAAGTTGTAATCATAAATCAAAAATTACTTTTAACAACATATATAATAGGACTCACAAAAAATTTATTTTTATAAAAATTTGCTAAAAAACTAAATCAAACTTATCTCTCCCTCTAACTCTCATATTAAAGAGTATGTTCAGGTGTCTAAATTCGACCAATATCTCTTACCAGCCACTGAAAAGACACAATTTGTTAGTCTCGAATTACATTCTAACCTTCCGAAGGTTTGGCTGATAGTAGGGTTTTACCATATCCATTTTGGAGTTGTAAGATTTGCTCTTACACTCCATGGTCGGAAAGGACTCCCATCACTATTTAGAATCGCACTCTTAGATACTAAGTTTGTTGACTACCAACATGCATGTTGGCACCCTTAATACAGGCACAATCCTTGTAACCATGTTTCCGAACTTCAACATGCCAATATCATATCCGCAACTTCTATCTGCTTTCAAAATCTAAGTCCAAATTATTGGAGTAGTTCTCTCTACAATTACATATGCCGCTACCCTCATTATCAGATGGTTTATAGAGTACAAAATCATTCACTTGATTTTGCTATTCCTCAAGGCACTGATGATGCTCTCTTTCTCTAGATGGAAACAGATCATCCTAGCTGTAACTATGTTCCTCCACAGTTCTGAACTTCTCAAACTAATTCCTGAAACATGGGTAACTGGTTATGAACATGACCATCGAGCATCTCAAAACTCTAAGCCTATCAAGTCCTCTACCCACCACTTTAGAAGAAAATCTAATGGCGATGTCAAAATTATGTTCAAAAGAGAGCCAACACAAAAGAAACCTTATTCCTTTACAACATAGTTTGCCTTTACCATAGAAAATATCCCCATCTATGGCTTTAACACAAAAAGCAGACCGATCTATGCCGGAACCGATAACTCTGGTCATCAATATTGTGATGTATATTTCTATCTAGAGTGTAGGAAATCAGATGATTTCTCTGATGATTATAGACAAAACAAGAGAAAGCCCAAAAGAAATGATAACCAGCACAAGCTGTACATAGCTTATGAGGACAGATCTCTCGACATTGGATTATTAGGAGAACCCTCTGGGAAATTTGACTCCTATGTCAAGTTTACTCCACCTCCAACAAATGACGAGCCAATCGTCTATACAAGATTGGATGAAAACGATAATGGTTGTAGTTAGATGCACAAAAAATGGGGTTGGAATAATAATCCATCCCCATCTCCTCCTACAGCTATGTTTCATCTACTACATCCAGAATACTTTCCTCCACTTGATTCCTTTGATGAAGAACAAACAACACACTACCAGAAAATCAGATGGTTCCTTAAGCCACATTTCTGTAGCTGAGACAGTTTTAAACTAGCAGTCAGAGAATGCAGTATACCAAAACACTGTATTACAAAGGATTGACCAAAGCCAACAAAGAATTGAGAGGACGTTATAACAAACACAAATTCTCATAACCCCACTACAAGCCTATAAACAAAGAGTTGAAATATTAAACAATAAAATCATGGCCCTCCTACAAAATCGATTATCCATCGACAACCAAGAAAGAGAAATCTGAAACCTCAGAACCCAACTCTCTTTTCATGAAAATAATACAATGATCCCGGCATCCCGCCATCAACTCTATACTATCCTACTCCATATGTCCCAAGTGTCCAAACATATGTCCCTATGTATTTTTCTGGAACCCTTGGATCTATTGCTTCACTCTTTACTCCGAGAGAATGGAAACAAAAACTACAATATCTCCTACCTACAAAACAGCCCAGGCCCACAACACCAAGAAACCTAGAAAAACAACCACAAATGACGATAAAAAGTTCAATCACAAAATTTCTGGTTCAAGCCCAAACAAAGCCCCCTTTTGTCCTTCCAATCCCACTTGTTCTAAATGAGTCCAGTTCAAATACCTCAGAATCTTCATATGACTCCTCTCAATATGAACAAACTCTTCTATATATGGCTGACAATCCTCAAACAAGCCAAGACCAAAGGAACCCCACTGTTGAAAAATCTGGTGATGTGATTGATGAAGAGATTGTAGATGCCCATGTAGTTAATAACTATTACTCTCAGAATAGCACCTCTACTATCAAATTCACCTTTTATGACATATCTCCATCTTTATGCAAGAAAAGGTTCCAAGAAATGCAAGCATGCTTTGATCATTAAATCTTTTCTGGCTAGAATCACTGGATTCCTTGAAGATTGGTATGATTCTCTAGGAGAATACTGACAAATCCAATATTAAGGTGCCCCTACAGTTGACGCATTCATTTAATCTTTATACTGGAAATTTTGTGGCAAATCTAACCACCTAAAAGATGTCGCTCTAGAATAGTTTTTCAAATTCAAGTGTTGTTCGTATGATCTAAAAAATATGGATGAACACTTTCATAAAGCAGCCAAGTGATATTATCTGATCGGAGGACCATATAAAGTCAACATAAAACAAGCCTATTTAGAGTTCATTCCACAACCACTCGGTCAGAAAACATTGCGGATGATTTAAATCAAAGGACAGTCGCTGGAAACCACTTCCTTTGGAAAATTACACAATTGTGTCATAAAAACTTTAGAGAAACTTTGCAAGTGGCGAGAGTTCCTCAGAGATATGAGTGCCATCAGAAACTTGAAAATGCTTGTGAGCGCCCAACTTGAAAATCAAATGTCAACATGACCTCAGAACTTGTGATTGTCTAGGAAGAAAGAAATATCACAAGAAAATGTTTAAATTCCGCAGCAAAAGGTTCTCCAACACCTATCACGAAGAAAACATTCTTCAAAATGAAGTTCACAAATAACAAAGGAGGACGTTAGAGATGGCAATGGGCCAAGTCGGGCCGGCTCGGCTCGTGGTCCGCGGGCCACACAGGCCGAGCCACGGATCGGTCCACGGACCCACTTGAAATTAATTTTTTTTTGTAAAGTAAAAAAAAAAAAAAAGAAATATGGAAATATAATTGTTAATTACAATTTTTGGTCCCCAACTTAAAGCTAGGGACCAATTTGGTCCCATTTGGACCACGGACCACGGACCACGGGCCAAGTCCGTAGTCCACGGACTAGTCCACGGGCCAGCCCGTGGACTTTACGGGCTCGGTCTATGTGTCAATTTACGGTCCGGTCCAGGACTGGGTCCGTCGTTCGACGGGCCCGGGCCCGTCTTTTTACGGCCCGGTCCGTTTGCCATTTCTAGAGGACGTTGTTTCGTTTGTGGAAAGAAATATTACTTTGTCGAAAACTGTACTAGCTAGAAGAAAGCAAAGGTCTTTAAACATATCTATACAGCTACACAAGTTGACATTGAAGGAGCAGACTTTAAGTTTGTCTTCTCTGAAGAAGACGAACAAACTCATGATATGGTCTTTGTTCTTGAAACCAACTCCAATTTATAGTGGAAGAGATTCTGATGAACTAAGTGAATGTTATGGCATGCAGACTATCAATCTTAGTCTTCTAGACCATATGATTAAGATTAAGATATTTGCAGAAAAATACGAAAGGCTAATCACTTTTGCAGGACTATTTGACACATGAACATCATGCTCAATTTTAAACCCAGTTGTTATCCCGACAGCTATGTGGAAATCTCACCAACAAATTTTCTAGGCAGTAAACAATGAGTATTTCCCCACATAGCTTATCAACAAACCAATCACCCTCCATTTATTTCCTAATTGCAAAATCTCACATAGATTGATTGGCTCATCCTTACATGGAAAAGACATTGTCATTGGCTTCGATGTTATTCAACAGCTCTGGGCAAAAAGGAGTTATTTCATTACCAAATGGGCTCATATTCAAATCCTATTACCTACCCTACATTCAACCAACCACATATTTTTCCATAACCAATCTTCATACCATCACAAATACACTAATCCGAGATTGTTGTGTAGAATCTCATACAGATTTTCTCACCAAATGCACCTACCCTTTATGGAAAAACCCGGAGTTCTTCATATCCCTACCTTTTAAACAGAATGAAGATATCATTCATACAAAAGCTAGCCACATTGGAATGAGCCCTGCAACAAAAGAACTTGTCCAACTACAAGCTGAAGGTATCATCGAACCTATTACTTCTCAATGAGCATGCCAGGATTTTTATGTTAACAAAAGAAGCGAACAAATTCGAGGAAAATGACAAGTCATTGACTACAAACCATTAAACCACTTCCTTGCAGATGACAAGTTTCCACTGCCAAACAGGAAAGCTTTATTTACCAATTTGTCTAATGCACGAATTTTTTAAAAATTTGATTTAAATGCAGGATTTTGACAGCTCGGAATTGCGCTTGATAAAAGGCACAATACTGAATTTTGCATACCAAACCATCACTACCAGTAGACAGTCATGTCGTTTGGCCTCAAAACGACTCCATCATTATTCCATAAAGAAATCACAAAAATATATCATCCATTTATAGACTCTGCTCTGATCTACATTGATGACATCATCTTATTTTCTCAAGATGATGAATCACATGCACAGTTATTATCTAACTTTGCATATTTGACCAAAACGTTTAGAGTCATGCTTTCTCACAAAAAAAAATGGTTATTGGAGTCTCACAAATAATAGACTTCATTGGCATGTAGATCAAAAATGGCCAATACTCTCTACAACCTTATATTGGACAATAACTCCTAAATTTTCCTGATGAAAATCTGTCCAGAAAAGAAGTCCAATAGTTCATTGGTCTTGTAAATTATATGGCTGACTTTGATGACCATCTATCTTCTATCATTAAGCCACTACAAAACATGCCGAAGAAAAAAGCTTCACCATGGTCAACCGCCCAAACTGAAGCAGTCCAAAAAATCAAGCAAATGGTACAACAACTACCAAACTCTGTCTATTCCTACTAATAGGAAAGGAGTATTGCAAACTGATGCAAGTGACCTATTCTGGACAACAGTCCTCTTGGAAGAAAAGAATGAAAAACGTACTATCTACGGATACATGAATAGATCATTCTTATAAGCGGAAAAACATTACCATTCTACTTTCAAAGAAATTTTGGCGGTAAAACGTGGCATTGAAAAATTCCAAATCCACCTCATTGGCCACATATTCCTTGTTGAAATGGACATGACAACTTTCTTGTAAATGCTGCATTTCAAACAAAAACAGGTTCCCAACTCCTAGTTACTCAGATGGGCTTAATAGTTTTCCAACTTGGACTTTGATATCAAACATATAAAGGGACCCCACAAACTTTTTCTAGACTTGCTATCCCGACCAAAAACACTTCATGTACGTACCATTCTCCTTATAAGTATGATAACACCTTACTCCCAAGACCCTCCAATTCATGGCTTCTATCCTGAGCTCTAAGACCTAATCAGAAATCAAACCCTCGAATCAAGGTCCAAAAAACTCATACTAAAGTACCAATCCATAGTAATAAGACAGTATGACATTCACCTTCTAAGAGGCCTTGTTTTCTATTTAGATTTTTTTAAACTATTTTTTTCTAAACCCCTTCCAACTAAAAGAAATTTTTTCAAAAGAATTGTTATGTTTCTTTTGGTACCTTCTTGAAATGTTTCAATGTTGATGAAATGGTCACATGGTTGTGTAAATTAAGTTCAGAAGTTTGGATAGCTCATACATAGTTCATTCCAGAGCCCAGTCGTGAAGCTAATTTTTTTTTTGAATGGTTATATCCGGTTACTTACTAGACAGAAAAATTCCAAACTTTTGGCTTAAAATTCAAAGATATCCGAACTTCATACGAAAATGTCCATACAATTCTTGTTTTCCAAAGGCAAGGTTATTTCACCGAATTAGGACATTATGAGCATTTTTCTACTGTTAAGAATATATCGTTCATCTATTCAACCTTCACTGAGATTGGGAAAGCCAGAAAGATACCCACAGGAGTTCAGGACATTCCAAAAAAAATGGCAGAGTTAAACCAAACAATCTCTCCTGATATCTGGCCTAACATTAATGATGATGCACCATGGGAAAATTTGCCTTTATCATATGTCCAAAAAATCCAATAGGACATTACAAGCTCATATACAGAGTTTAAGTCAGATTTATAATTATTATCCGGTTCATCTTCTTGATGATTATAATTTTGACAACTCTTGGAACCAGTTGTATCTAGGAAGACCAACACAGAGCTTAGGGCAAACTTCAAGGTATTCAAAGGACACCTCCGAAGGTCAACAACTCAAAGAAAGATTATAGAAGATGCTAAATGAAAGTATCCTCACAACTACTCTCAACTATGTTCCTCCGACAAGCACAAGTTCACAGTCTAAAAGGAAAAAATCGAAAGGAAAAGAGAAGACATCTACAAGTACAGGCAAACAAGAATCATCTATGTCACAACTCCAAGATTCTCAAGATCCAGGTCTTACTCCTTTGACCCTTATAATCTAGAAAATCTTGAAAAACTTGAACAGCAGTTTTGGAAGGATGAACATAAACTACATGGATTGCCTTGGTGGAAACAAGTTGAACTCCCCTCAGACTCAAATGCCCCAAATACCCCAGGATGTACAACAAAACTGGACACCCCGTGACTTACGACATCATCTTTTAAAAAGTTATTTGTCGTGATATAAAATAATTGATGAAGCACTATTTGCTTTATCAATAGTTGTTTGTCTACTTCTGTAATTATGGTATTAAGTTTTGTATGTTTTTTAAAAGCAGCTTATTGTGTCGATCCGATAAATTATTGTCCTTGTAATAGGCTACGTCTCCAGCAGTTTATATAACTCCTATCTCTATATAATGAGACATCTTTTTAGTTGTAAGACAGAGTTGGAAGAAATCAAAATCTTGGTTTCATCATCTCCTTATGTTTTTCTAAATCCTCTCATTCTCTCGTAGTTTCAGAAAACTGTGATAATCTTAAGATGAATAATAAGCATAAGAGCTAAATAGTATCTTTCAAATATGATCTGCAGTTGCCTGTTTGAGGATCCTTTGCAACCAGGAAAAAAAAGATTTACTACTGACCATTATATCCAATACGGAGGTTTGGTAATACCTGTGATTTCCGAAAGTCATGCCTTCACTTGCCTCTTTGAGGAGCACAAAATCAACTCATAATTCTGGAAGAAATTAAATTATTGTATGAAACAAATTTGGGAAGCAATATCTTTAGAACTGAATGCTATAGTAATTTAGAAATTATCGATTCTGAAATTAAAATTAATTCACCAATGAATTTTGAGGAATCTGAATGTGCTTTCTTCAGCAATCAGAATTCACAATCGTGTTTTCTATTTCGGATTTCAATTATGTTTTTTTAGCTGATCATATTCTGTTATTGGATGATTTTTATGGAAAATTTTGGATTTTGATTAGAGTAATTTTATTTTTCATCATTGGTGATAATTATTAATTATTGATCTATGTAGCATTAAATTATAGGTCTAATAAAATAGATTTCATACCCCACGTTTTATTAGATATATCATTTATTATTAAATCTATTATTTAATTGCAATAATAACAGGTTTTAATTGATTTTGTGGATTGGATATTTCTCATTCAATTTCACCTATTTTTCATTAAATTGGATGTTGGTTAGTATGCATCATTTTCATTTTTGCTGATGCAATTTTTCTTTAGTTTCAGAGTTATGCAGCTAAAAATGAAGAATCAGGGTCCAAAGTAACTACCGATTTGACCATAATTAGAGTGTTTGATTTTATTTCAAATTTTGTTTAAAAACTGAAATTAAAATAAATAAATAATTTTAATCACACATTTCATTAACTTTTATAAAAAATTAAAGAAAAAAATTGATTTACAACGAAATCAAATGAGCACTAAATTGCAAATGTACGTAAAAGAGACAATTATTTCATGGAAATGTTCCATTGAATATAGAAAAATTGGCGTAAATGGTTCTTAACATTTGTTCTCAGTGTGAAAATAGTCTCTAACCTTTACTTTTTGGCACAGAAGTCTCTAACCTATGTATTTTTGTACACAATTGGTCTTAATTTGATGAAAAAGACAAATATATCCTTATTTTTAATTAGAAAAAATTTTAATTGGATTCCTAATATTTGTAAAAAGTGCAAATGGGTCCGATACTTTTATTTATTTATTTTTATATAAAAATTTAAAAGAAACTAAGAAATTGATAATATACTAAATTATTTTGTATATTTTACGAACTATTATTAAAATAATTAAAATTTAAGCTTATAATTATTAACAAACATATTAATTAAAATTATTAAGTATTATATTATTTAAAATTTAAACTTTAATTTTATCGCTACACTATAAAAAGAAAAATAATTTTGTCACAAATTTGATACTCAAATATTTTTATTTAATTGAATTATTCAGTTATTAACTACACTACAAATATTAGAGCTCAAAATTGTACTATTCATATTTTAGTTTATCGTTTTGTTATCGTTCAAAAATAAAGAACACATAATATGTAAATTAATTTTTGTTAGTATTTTTATGTTAAAAAGACATAATAAGATTAGTTCAATGTCATAAAATAATATACGTCATTTTGTTATTTATTTAACTTAATTTTTATTCAAATTTTTCACATCACATAGCAATTACATATATTTAAAGCACAATAATTTTACATTTCTCTTATAAAAAATTTAATTGACTCGACTTTATTGATATATTTAATATATTAAATTAAATATTATTTAATAAATGTATTGGATCTATTTGCATTTTTGCAAATGTTAAAAATTCAATTACAATTTTTTTTTAATTAAAACTAATAGTATTTTTATCTTTTTCATCAAATAAGGACCAATTGCGCACTAAAACACATAGGTTAGGGACTGTTGTGCCAAAAAACAAAAATGGCTTTTTTGCACAAATGGTCCCTATCTTTTGCACTTACTACAGGTTGAGGACCTATCACTTTTGTTTTTGCAATTTAGCCCCTATTTCAAACTTTTTTGCGACAATGGTCATTTTCGTCCAATTCCGTCATTTTTAAACAGTAGTTCATCGCGTACATTATAAACACTTCATTTCTTAAGAACATTTTTGCCATTCCACCAATCTGACTATTTCACGCAGGAAAGAGTCGGATTAGTGAATAACAAAAATGCCCTTAAAAAATGAAGTGTTTGTAATGCACGCAATGAACTATCGTTTAAACATAACGAAATTAGATGAAAATGACCATTGTCGCATAAAAACATTTGAATTAGAGACTAAACTGCCAAAAATGAAATGATAGATTCTCAACATGCAGTAAGCACAAAATATAAAGACCATTTGTGCAAAAAAGCCAAACAAAAATTAGGAACCAATTCTACACTAAAGGTAAAAGTTAGAGACCATTTCCGCTGATTTCCCTTGAATATATTCTACTCAACCTATTAATTAATGGTTTCATGAATAATGAATGTGGTAAAAACAATGTGTGCCAATCTTCACTACATAAATTTATCATTCATTCAATTTGCCTTGATCAACTTTAGAAAATAAATTTGTTTCCACAAATATCTTCAACATCGCAAATGGATAACCAATTAAACATGAGGAGAAAGGAGAAAACAATGGCAACTTAAAGGGCCATGAAACAATGGCAACTTAAAGGGCCATGGAAACAAGTCGACTCGCCAACTAACACTGTACATAATCTACTACGCTACAGAATGCATGTGTGACAAATTAGAGGAACACGGGATATAATAATAGGAGATTAATTTCTAAAGCCAAAAGCAGACCACTTCTTTGAAGTCTCTTTCTTTGTCCTAGTATTAGAATTAGGGTCGATAAGGTTTTCAAGTGATTTTGCCTTCTTGTTTCGTGACCTGCCTGCTGCTTTCAAGAGCTCAGCCAGCCTTTTCTTCTCATCATCAAAATCGGGATTTGCCGTTCCAAGCTTCTCTTCCCTCAATTTAAGAACATACTCCAGAATCTTTATTGCATCTTCAACTCTGCAAATTTCCAGTGACAATAACAAAGCAGGCTTAGTGCCCCCACATGACTAGAAGGTAATGAAAAGAAAGTGGAATTGAAAAAGAACACTGCCCAAGTGACAAATCACAAAATTAGAATTCTTTCAATGCCTATGAATTACAAGCTTCAGAACATGGGAGGGTTCAATACTATCAGACTACAATTGCACTGAAGAGTTAAAGCAGGAGTTGGACTAAGATTAGATTAGACTACAAAATTCCAAATCAGTTGCTTGTGTGTTGTGGAAATGGAAGTTCAGACTCGATATCAGAAGAATTACAGCCATAACAGCTACAAGTGATTTATCAGGTGAAGCAAGGAACTACATTGTGCAGAATTGCCTAAATTGCAAACGGATTGGGTGCCACTGTTCACGTTGCTTTTATCACAAGTACTGCAACGATTGGGCCTGGTTATAGGTCATAAGCTGAGTCTATCCATCCAGTGAGCAAGCCTGTCTTGATCCTTAGCCGATGATATTAGCATCCCTCCCCCCTTCCCAAGAGCATTGACGATTTCTACATACGTTCACTTCCTGATTGGTTTTAAATTTTAATATCTCCTATTCTCCAGGTTGAGATGCTAAAATTTGACTACTATATTTCACTTGGATTTCCTTTCAAACGGAAGCTGTTGTATCTTTTCCCATTTGAAGAATTTAAATTCATACTCAATTATAAAGATTCCTGATTCAAGATGCCAACTGGCCCCTAACTACAATTCAACTGATTAGTATGGCATTCAAACATTGAGCACCTCATACCAAGGTTGACTGCAACATCAACCGGTGGTAAACTCTTAGGACTCCAAATCTGCTCATTGTTGAAAAAGATCAATTCTATACACCACAGACATGGCATTTAATAGGCAAAAAGCTTGCACAAAATCTGGAAGGACTTTTATTTAATGGAATTAAATTCTGGACAATTCCAGTTTTACAGGAACTTGAACTCAAACAAGTTTTTATTTTTCAAAATCTTTTGATGGAAAAGTGATCTCCCCCCACCCCACCCTTCCTTCTCCCCTTCTCCCCAATTCTGTAACTTGGGAGACTTCATTTATTCTAGCTAATCTTTGTCCTTGATCCCTAGAAATTAAGTGACTCAAAATTTATAAGATCGCAAAGGAAAAATTGCAGAGAGAATACTCGAGTAGAAGGTATTACCTTCCCATGGCATCATAAGTTGCTGCAAGATTGCTGTAGACACCAAGAGTATCCTGATGACATGGACCACACTCCTGTTCCAATATTTCTCTAGCTTCTTCAAATAACTCTGCAGCCTCATCTATCTTAAACAGCTGTACACATGCCAATCCCATTTGGTTCAACACAACTCCAAAGAATGCTGATTTCCTCTCACCACTGGCCCTAAGTTTTGCTACAGCACTCTCAAAAGAGCTCCGTGATTCTTCATATCTCCCGACCATGTAAAACATCACACCCATGCGTGCTTCGATACCGGAAATTGTACTATGCTGCCCTGGCTTATCCTCCAAAAGTTTCATAGCCTTCTGCAGAAGTTTCAAAGCCTCCTCAGGCTCGTTGAACATTTCATAAATGGCTGAAATTTCAGCCATCCCACTTGCAATCTCTTCTGCAGTGGTTCCAGGTACAGGTTTACCATATATTCTCAGAGCATTTTCACAATAAGATCGGGATTCCCTTAGCTTTCCCGTCTTGTAATATAGATCAGCAAGCCGTACAAAGACCAAGGCAACTGACGGGTGGTTGTCACCCTTTGAAGATTTGAAGACAGTGAGCGCCTTTTGGTAGGAGAAAACCGCCTCATCAAAGCGATTAAGTGCTAAGTAGATGTTGCCAATGCTAACATCAATAGCTGCAACCTCATTTTCTTGTCCATTAGCAATCATTGCCATGCTGGCAAGTACAAGGTGTTCCAGGGCTGATTCAAAATCTCCTTTAGCCTCACATATGAGAGCCATCAACCGACGATCAGCTGCTTCTTCAAGAGAAGCAGGTGGGCTATGAACACGGTGGATTTCAAGTGTTGTTTTGCACATATTCTCAGCTTCATCAAATTGCATTGCTTGAACATGGGCCTCTGCCAAGTACCTGCAATTTTCAATTTTGACACTTCAAATCAAGAGCAACAGAAAATTTGTAATGAGTTCAAATGACAAATTTTTTCTTTAAATGGAAATTAGAAAGTCAGCTTTAACTGATTTTTCCTTTTCTGGCTAAATAGAAACTGTGCCTTACCATATTATTCTTCTTTACAAGCTGAAACATATAGAAAGGCTATGTGTTGGACATCACCATGGTTTTGGAAAAATGTGGCAAAGGTATAACTCGAAAAGTGACAGTTGCATCAAATTACAATTTTACACTTAGATGACTAATAAAACACAGGAAGAGGGATCTCTAATGTGTACACACTGCATAGATGCTTTCAAGCTCTCTTTTACTATTATTCCCTATCAAAATTACAAGTTTTATGGAATCAAATAAGAAGCAATTATTATCGGGTAATTGCAAAATTCAATCCTTAGATAACAATTCTTCTATGCAGCCCAATAGTGTAATCAATAAATCCATATTCTAAGTGATAAAGAATTAAATCATATTAATTCCCACATTCGTATGACTAATAGAGGCAATGCATTGATTTTATTTGTTTGAGTAGTATCCACTCAATTCTAACATCTGCTCCATATTGGCTTCATAGTTATTTCATACCCCAACAAAAGAAATTTCAGTTGTAAAATTTGTGCCAGTGCAAAATTAGTCCATTTATTTTGAGATGAGGAAGCAAAGCAACAAAGTAAGCTGCTAAACAAGAAGACGGGCAGGAGACGTGAAAGCCCCAATAATACTCTGCATAAATGAGTGAATTGAGTTTCTCTTTGCACAGTTGATGTGATTTCATTTTCTCTCTCAACAATTGAGCCGATTTCATTTTCTCTTAATGAACGAATCAATATCATTTTATCTCAACAAATGAGTCAATTTCATCATAAACCACAGATAGAATATCCTAGAAGATTGAACCATCCAAATTCGGAGCTCTCTCCATATGCATCGCTAATCCCGCATGCAAACTCCATTTCCAAATAAATGTTTATGCTAATCATAATGCTATGAAATATAAAAAATAATCTGAATCTAATGATAAGAAAAATCAAATTTTCTAAGCACTTCCGATTATAGTACATTTACATGCGTGGAAGATTGACAATGCTGTCTTTTCTTCTCCCACTAGTATACACAATATGACGTTCATTTTCTTCTCATTTCACCAAGTTCCATGACAAAGATTAAATACGAAACAGCTTTTTGAACACAAAGTTTGGTAGAACAAAAGTCAATCAAATCCTAATTAAGTAATTACTTCTAAAATGCTAATTAAAACGAAACCTTCAAAAACTTAAAAAATGGACAGAGTAAAGGTAAATTTTACCTGCAAGTCTCGGCAACTCTGGGATCATTATCACCCAAGGCTTCCATCTGTATCTTCAATCCTTCCTTATAACAATCAATCGACCGATCCAGCTGCCCGAGCATTGAATGAGTGTCCCCGAGCTGCATGTAGCCGGAGAAAGCCGCAAGGGCGTGATCCGCACCCCTCGACACCTCCGGCACCTTAATTGCCCGCTCCAAAACCGACACCGCCTCCTCAAACCTCCCCAAACTGCAGTATATCGCCGCCACAACGTGCAAACTCATCGCCAAATCCAAGCTCGGTTCTTCCTCAACCGCACACCTCTCAAAACTCTTCGCTGCCCTCAACGCGTAGTCAAGGGCCTTGTTGGGGCCCTCTCCCGACGCAATCGTATCTCGGGCTAACTTGAGTAAGAACGGGCCAAGATCCGGGTTGTCGAGGGAGGATTCATCGAGGAGGCTCTTCTCTGGAGGTGATTTCTTCTTGCCGGAGCTCCGATCAGGAGAAGGTTTGGCGCGTGAAGTGGACGGGGAAGGGGAAGGCGGGCGACGTGGAGCTGGGGAGTTGGATTTCGGGTTAATGGGTTCGGATCTGGTAGGTTCCGGTCGGATGGGTGTGTGTGGTTCATCGGGTAACGCGATACGCAACGGCGGAGCCTCCACCGGCGTTTTTACTGATACTAAACCCGGCATTTTCGCAAAAGAAATGGGAAAATGCAAGCTGAACTACAGATGTATATAGGAGAGAATGCGATAATGAAGAATGTTGATTAGAGGAGGATTAAGGGAGATTAATGGGGTTTAATTAGGATTAATACATGGCACCATTCTCAACTGTTTGCTGGTGAGAGTGGTGGCTGACTGTCTAGACGTGGACAATTTCAGACTTTAGACAGATGGTGAGTCAAGGGAGCAGATTCGCTGCAACTGCAATATTTACTTTCCCTACAATTGGTTGTACATTTTTTTTTTTTTAAGTTTTTTAAATGATAAACTTATTCTCTACAAACATTTAGGGTGTTTTTGATAGCTTTCTATGGAAAATGAAAATATTTTCCATGTAAGTTGGAAAAGAAATTCTACCAAATGTGTGAGAAAAAATTTTCCAAAGAAGTGGCAAAATGTGTGCTTTAGACAATTGTACCTTGAAAATCTTTTCCATTTTCCATGTGCCAATCAAACACAAAAGTGGGAAAATAAAACACATTGATTTGACAAGATTTTCCATGGAAGTGACATTTTCCATGGAAAATTTGTGAATCAAACACACCCTTAGCGTGTGCTTAGTGTACAATATTGAATAAAAATATACATTATATTTAATTTTATTTATTTATTAATGTTAAGTGTCATTCTATTTTAAATATGTTATTGAGATTTAATAATTTGATTATTAGTTTTGCTAGTGACTGAACTACTTGTTATAATGTCATAGCTACAGAACATCTATTTATTCTAAATTAAATTTTATATTTGATTTAAATGTGTGAGAATTAAATAGTTTTGCAATTAATGACTTTGTACTAGTAAGTAAATAAGGAGAACTTAACCAAAACACAAAACTCAAACACAAATAGAACACCACCTAAAAATTGGAATAATACAAAATGATCAATTAACCATCAAATTGACTCCAAAATAATTAAGAAAATTAGGGATGAGGTTTCCAACCTTTAAGGTAGTGTAGATGCAGTTTTAAACAGTAACAAATGAAGTTATAGGTCCTCAACTTATATAACATTGTGACTTTAGATCTCTTTTTGGTGGCAACCATATATTCAATTGTTAAAAGTCAATTTTTTTGTTAAAATGACGATTATAACTTTAGTATGAAGTAAATAAAAATAGGAAAATAAAAAAAAAAAGAATCAAAATTTTCCCTTTCCCATCACATGACGATAGCCATCACCATCAGCCACGATCATCTATCCCACACCACTAGTAGAGCCGACCTTAGGCCTAGGCTGAGGGGCAACAGCCTTGGACCCCCAACCATTGTAGGACTCCTTAAATTGTGGCCTATTTTTTAAAAATAAAAACAAAAAAAAAAAAAAATCAAACCATTATATTTTAAAAGCCCAATTGTCCAAAAATATAATCTTTCACTTACAATCACCCAGAACTCAAGAGACACTACTTGTTGATTGAGAGAATAAGAGAATTAGAGAAAGAAAGAGCAAGAAGTTTTTGTCTCAATAGTGAGTTCTCACGTCTGCGAATGCGATTATATGGTGTGCCGTGTACCAATCTCTCAAGCCCAAAGTAAATATGGTCATATGAGTATTCCAATGCAGCTATCCACAACTATTACATTCAAATTCTTCTATGTGATGCTCTACAAATTTGACAGAACTATCTCAAAACCTAAGTGGGGTAAATGTCTTCATTTCTCCTAAATCTAAAATATTGAGCATGTATAAAGGGAATAAGGGATATCCATCAGAATCCTTCACTCTTCAGTCACAAAAAAGGCAATGACTTGAGAATTGAGATCATGCTGGCTGCTGCAACTTGGAATCTGAAAAATGGCATCCAATAGTTATTTAAATTGTTTGCAATTTGCCATTTGATTGACTTATATAGCATAAAAATAATTCTATAATGTTTTTTTTATTTGATTAGAGCCTTATCTTATGCTAAATTCTGATTTGAAGCCACTTAATTTATTTACTTAAAAAATTTATTTTCAAAGCATAAAAACATTAATACTAAGTGGCTTAAATTTTTGCACATTAGAGTACAAATTTCAAAGATCGAATTCTTTCCAAATTAATCAAGTTTTATTGTTCCTCACAAATTTTATATTTAATCATATCTTATTTTTATAGTTGGATTACCTTATTATGTCTTCTAGGAAATATTTGTCTGGACATGAAAAAAGAAAAAGCAAAAAAAATGAAAAATTTATTCAATCTCAAGCAGGAGCGATGGAAAAATATCTCACTAGTATAGTTGAAGATCGTGAAAATGAAAATGTTCAAAATAAAAATAATATGGATGAAGAGCATGCAAATTTAGGGGATAATGAACACATGAATTATGAACAAGAAAAATTAGGAGATAAATAAGATAAGAATAAACAACAAGAAGAATTTGTTATAGAATGTGTTGCTTCCACTTTGGACATTACTGATCCGAGAAATTAGAAAAATATTGATCAAAGTTTGATAGATTTGTTAGTAAAAAAAAGTCTTCCTAAAGAGATTTTGGATGATTTTCCTAAAGATTAGCTAAGAAAAAGAAAGCATTTCTCTTCTACACATTATACTAGACATTTATCAAATGGTGAAAAAATGATAAAAAATGGTTGGGTTACTCAGTTTCATTGGATAAAGTATTTTGTTTTTGTTGCAAGTTGTTTAAGCCTAAAGATGAAGTAACAAGTGACTAGAAAAATCTTAGTTCTAAGCTTAAAATTCATGAAACAAATAGTGTGCACGTGAATAACATGATAATATGGATTGAATTAGAAAAGCGATTACAAAGAAATTTAATAATTGATAAAGATATACAAGATCTAATCAACAAAGATATAGAACACTGAAGACAAGTTTTTCTGAAAATACTTACTATTGTTAGCTTTCTTAGTAAAAATAATTTGGCATTTCGTGGAAACAATGAAAAAATTTATGAAGAAAACAATGAGAATTTTTTAGAAATAATTGAAATGATTGCTGAATTTGATCCAGTTATGAAAGAACATGTCCGTCGTATTCAAGACAAGGAAATTCACTATCATTATCTTAGTCATAAAATTCAAAATGAATTCATACTCATGTTGGCTGGTGAGATAAAAAGTGTAATTATTATAAAAAATTAGAGAATCGAATTATTTTTCTGTTATACTTAATTGTACACCCGATATAAGTTATGAAGAACAAATGTCTCTTATAATACAATGTGTAGATGTCTCAGAAAGTCCAGCTAAGGTAGAAGAGTTTTTTTTGAGGATTCCTTAAGATAGATGATACATCTGAGGAAAGATTGTTTGTTGAATTACTATATGTTCTACAAAGACTTGAGTTTGATATAAGTAATCTAAGAAGTCAAGGTTATGATAATGATTTTAATACGAAAGGAAAACATAAATATGTGCAAAAAATAGTATTAGAAATAAATCCAAGGGTTTTTTACAGACCATGTGGTTGTCATAGTCTTAATCTTGCATTGTGTAATATGGAAAATTATTGTATAAAAGCTAGATATTTTTTTGGAATTGTACAATACTTGTATGTGTTGTTTTCATCTTTTACAAAGTGATGGAAAGTTTTACAAGATAATGTAGAAGGCCTGACACTTAAACTACTATCACAAACACGTTGGAAAAGTCGAGTTGAAAGTATTAAAGCAATAAGATTCCAAGTTCCACAAATAAAACTTGCTTTAACTTACTTGATGGAAACATGTGATAACCCTAAGACATTTAGAGATGATAAAATTTGTCATCTGACTTCATGAATTTTGAATTTTTGTTTAGCATTGTTATCTTGTATAATATAATGTCTACTATTAATAGAGTGAGCAAAATGTTGCAAAGTGAGGGTATGGTTATTGACGGTGCTATTAGTCACTTGAAAGCATTCATTTTTTTTTTTTTTGAAACATATATAGAAACTGGATTTGAATCTGACATAATTACTAATAAAGAAATAGCTGCTCAAATGGAAATTGAACCCTTTTTTTCACTCATTTTCAACTATATATTTCATGGGACCCGCAACTTTTATCAACTTTTCAACAACACGTTTCATCAATTTTTTTCAAATTTTTTAAAAACTACTTTAAAACTACACCAAACAAGCGCTTATTTTCCAAGCTCCCAAATAGGCTAACAAAATGAAATCGCACTAGACTTGCCCACTCTATACATTTTTAATGTATGTTTGGTGTAGATAAATTGGATTTGTAGGATATTATGAAATGTGCGGTTGAAAAATTGATAAAGTTATAGGTCCTATAGAATATGTGGTTGAAAACGAGTTTGAAAAAAAATAAATTTATACTAATTCTAAAAGTCCCTTAAATGGAGAAACATTTTTGGACAATTTTACTCTTATATATTACAACTTTGGACTACTTTACCCTCCTACATTAAATTATAAAATCCAAAACTCTTTCATCTCCCAAACTATTTTACCTTCCTATATTAAATAAAAAAATTCAAAATCCTTTCATCTCTCGAACTATTTTACCCTCCTACATTAAGTCAAAAAATCCAAAACATTTCCATCTCCCAACATTATCGAACAAAATAAGTTGTTCGGGACATTTGGACAATTTATCTTCAGTTTTTTTCAATGCGGAATACAAATAATCATATGATAATTCCAAAAACCTTTCATTTTCCACCATTATTGAACAAAATAAGGGGTTGTTTGGGCCTTTGAACAACTTATCTTCAGTTTTTTTTAACTGCAGAATGCTAAGGGTCATATGATGATTATGTAATTCCTAAATATGTATTTAGGATCATAAAAATGGGACTATTTTACCTTCATATATTACATCTTTAAATTATTTAATCTCCTAGATTAAATTAAAAAATCCAAAAACATTTCATCTCCAACTATTATTGAACAAAATAATGGGTTGTTTGGATATATAATACTCTTATAATATTTTATCCTCTCATATTCAAAAATTCAAAAACCTACATAACACAATCTCATTTATGTACAATTATTTTATAATAATTTTTCCTCTCATATTCAAAAATCTTAAAACCTTTCAATTCCCATCATTATTAAACTATATATAATCCGCGTGTTGTGTGTTTATGTGTAGTTACTATATAATTTTTGTGAATAATAATTGAATTTATTTTGAATAAATTGTAATGTTGAAGTTAAACCATTGGTATAATTGGAGCTGGCGGTTGGTGCAACTGACAGTGATAAAATGTGTGAACTGTGAAAAGTTTTTCAAAAACTTTGCAACTATATGATGGGAATTCAAAATTTTTCCTTTGCTTATGAAGGTTCCTAATCAGAAATTATAAGTTTTGGAATTCTGATGCATTTTAACTATTCAGAAACTAACTAGAATATTTTTAAAAAAACGTAATGATAACTACTTGAGAGGTCTCAGCTCATATTTGATTAATTGGTAAATTGAGATTTTTTGTGATGACCTCAGTGTAGTTTTCTGAGAAATTTGGGAGGATAATTAACAGAATTCTGGATAAATTGATATAAGGAATTGTTAGAAATACTATAGTAAGTGACAGTGCTAAGGAAACAAAGTGTCAAGTCCTTCATCGGTTAAATAATATAGTAATCTCTATGGATCACACTGTGTGATATTTATTGTTGAACTATTTTGTAGGTTGGAACTGAAAAGTAGTGAAGAGCTTCTTAAAAATAAGTCAGGGAAGTGGATGCTGCAAAAAGGAAGCTGCTAGAGTTCAAGAAAGATCCGGATAGAGTATTGCTGGCAGTTGCACAGAAGCCTGATGGAAAGAAGAATTGGATGGTTTCCGATTAGGTTTTATTAGAAACAACTAATGCGGCATATTGGATTGGTAGCTAGGTGATGTATACTTGTCTTTTTCTACACTTCTTTAAGCAATTTATGCTTCAGGTCTCTCAAATTGTCCTCTTGGTTCTTACTTATGCAGAACGGTGCCATGACCTCTATTAAGTCACAACAAATTACTTTCATTGTTCCTATTGTTGAAAATTTTGACCACACAGAAATATCAGACTTTGTTCAGAGAGCTCATAGTAATTTGGTCTGTTAATCCTGTCATTTGGAGTAAAAATGCAGCTGTTTTGGATACTATTCTTTGTGTCTGCTTTGTAAAACCACTTGCTTTGTTATTTGTTTACGATCCAACGTTGCTTGGATTGAACTGCTTGAAAAGAACAAATCAATAAGAGTGGAAGAGCTGGCTGAGGTAAACTTTTTACATTACTAAATTTGCATTTATGTGTTCCTCTAATGACATTAGTTCATTCTAACAGATGATTTTTGGTAGTGCCGAGCCTCTTGAGAGCTATTGTACTCATCTACTGCTTTCGAAGGATGGCATATACTTCACTGTTTTGGAGATTAAATGTTCATTTTCTGTTTATGGGCCTCGACTTGCTGTTCAAGTATGTTGCAACTTCTTATAGGGACACAGATGTTTGGTCACTAATAATGCATATTTTTTGTTTCACTTGATCTGTTTGGTATTATATGTTATGCTCATTTTCAGTTGAAGTTCCTATTAACTTGTGGGCGATTAATTGATTTGTCATGATGCGCCCCACCATGATACTTATTTACTTTGTTGGCTTGTCTACTAGCTATGATTCAATGAATATCAATTGCTAGGTTGACGAACTTCTACGAATGAAGCATGCCAAAGAAGCTACTGAGAATTAACTTAAAGAGTTTGTAAAGTTACTGAAATCTATCAGAGAAATGCCATCGCATTCAAAACCCGCAAAATCTTCATGGAGGATTGAAGAGAAGATCCAGAATAGAATTGAGTCTCTGGAAGCATATGCAATAGACAAATATTATATTTCATTGTATTTTCTAATTTCAGATTTTTGTATTTTAATATAGTATTAAATTAAATTATAATTATTTAAATATTTGAATAAACATATATCTCACAACACCAATATTAAATAACGTGCGACGCACATTTTACATATTAGTTCTAAAAAATGGAGGCTAAACATGAGCTTAGTTCCTAATCAAACCACACACCTCCAGCACATTGCCCTAGTATTTTTTGTTTTCATTATTTTGGTTGGTTAATACTATAATTTCTATTTCTATTATTTGGTTTAGCGTGTTTATATTTGTTTTATTTGGGATTTTTTAAATTTAAGTGAATTATTGAATTTCATTATATAAATTGTTTTATTAGCATTTATGCATGTTTAATTTGACGAGAGTTGTGTAGTTGTGTTTAATTTTAATTGAAGCACATGTAATGAAATGAGTTTGCTCTAAATTAAAGTGAATTTTGGTGTTTATTCTTCTCTTTTTCTTTATTAATGTGATTTTTAACACAAATTTTGACTTTTTATAATCAAATTGATGGTTTTCTGTCTAGTGAAGATCTAAAGTCATAGTTTTAAATGGGTTGAGGACCTGAAATCCTATTTTTTAAGTTGAGGACCCATATCTACACTACCTCAAAGGTTCAGAACCTCAGTACTAATTTTCCGAAAATAAGGGAAAAAATGTACAACATCATTAGGGCGTTGGAGAAGGGTGTACGCTGCTGCTGCATGTGATTCCGACAAGTGGATGTAAAGATAGGGTGAGCTAAGGTGGACCCACTGAGTAGTGATATTTTGTTGGGAAATGCTATCATCCAAATAAAATAAACTTTGTTTCTTTTTAATTAATTCACCAACCGATTAGAGAAAGTACAACTGTATAATAACTTTTTTCAAAATTTCAAGTGTTAATATTTATTAAGTTTGTATTCTCGATAAATTGGCTTATTTGTACAAATAGTCCCTGACTTTTGTACTTATTACACGTTGAAAATCTATCTTTTTATTTTTGACTGTTTAACCCCTATATCAAATGTTATTGACGGCAATGATCTTTTTCATCAATTTCCGTCCAAATGTGCGTGAGGTGGAAAATTTTTTATTTAAAAAGTAAAGGAAATTTTGCAGCAAAAGTCCCTAATCTTTCAGAAAGTATTGAAAAGTCCTATAACTTTATAATTCTAACACATATGACCCCAAACCTTTTTGACAATTTTACCACCAACTTAATAAATTAAAAATAATTCATAAACCTTTTCAAAAATACAAATAAGTCCTAAATCTTTTTATTTTTTTACAAATTTATACTTAAAATAATAAAAAATGTGTCATCAAGTACCAAAACTTTTTATTTTGTTTACCAAAATAACATTTAAAATGTATTTGATTAAAATCAGATTTTTTAGTAAAAGTTGTTGAAATATGTGGTTGAAAATTTGTTGGCCCATAAAATGTGTGGTTAAAAGTAATTGTTGACTTTGACTTAAGCTTTTTAGTAAAATCAAAATTGAAAACAAATGGGTTCTTAGTGTCTCTACGAATTTTATCCAGTGGTCCAGTAATTAACAAAAAAATTATACCCATGATCAAAATTTGACCAATTTAAAATTTTAATTTATTTTTTAATTACTAAATAATAATTTTAAAAAATTCTTCACCACCTCTAGCCTAGCACACCCACACCCACACCCACACCCACACCCACACCCACCACCCACCACCCAAATCCCAAACTCCACCACCGGAAAACCCCCGAGTCGCCACCACCGCGATATCACTGGCCGTCAAAAATCTTTATAATTTACAGAATCTTTATCAAACATATTCCATGTCAGAAAAATGTTCTAATACTCATAGTGGACAATGTTATAATACCCACTTGGACACTTGTCCATTTGGTATTGGATGAGTGTAAGGTGACACTTTACACTCATACAATGTCCAATGAACAAGTGTCCAAGTAGGCATTAAAATAGTGCTCTTCTATGTCAATGACAATTTACGGTGAATAATCTAGCTTCTAAAATATGGTTAAACTATCGAACTTGGATGTTTATAATATAGGGAAGGTAATAGTTCCCAAAAAACTATTCTAGCAGTAAAATTGGTTACCAAACTTTAAAAATAAGCAAATTGGTCTCCAAACTGCAATGGTTGTATAATCAATCTTAATTACAGAAACTATCCAAATTTCTATTATGTTGTACATCGTCTTAACATGTATAACTTTATGAAGTTAAGTTAAAAGTGAAATATATCTCCATAATAGTTACATGACAATTTAACGTAGTTGAAAGTTTACGTCATTAGAGTATGAACGGCAACTACTTAGTTCTCTTGGAAATTTTCAAGAGGTGGGGCAAAGATTAAAATATCTATGTTTCCCACTCAATTTCCTAATTTACTTATTTATATTTTAAATATAATTTAAAGTTTAAAATTATGAAATAAATTCGAGACAGGTACCATATTCTCCATTCTCATCCAACATTTTTGTCATCCCTACAATTGTGCCATAATGAAATATTAAGGACCAATTGTGCAATTTCCCCTATTTATGCATTAGAAAATATATTTCTAATATTTTTGGGGAGTAAAAACTAAAAAGTAGATAAAATGATTGGTTTTTGGATCATAGTGGGTGTGAAAAACATGATGAGGTATGATTGGACACGAAAAGAAACGCAAAAAAGGATACCTTCCGTAGAGGAGTGCAAACTTGTAGATACCGTTGGATTTTCGGAGCAATCCAACGGCCAGAGAAGCATTAAAGTCAAACACGCAAAGCCCATTTGTTTCGTGGCCCACCCCAACATGACTTTCGGCACTGCCATTACATTATGAGGAATAATGTTTTGTGTTCTATTTATTAATTTTGTTATGGTACATCATGATTGTTGTTAGTTATACAAGTTTTGATTACAAATAATTACTTTTTATTACGCCTTATTAGATGTTCGACCTCGGAAAAAGGTTCGATGAAGATCTTTCGATTTACATACTCTTCAAAGACACGAAACTAAGGAATGAATTTGCGAACTATATAAGTTCGATTTTATTGTATTCTTTTAACTTCGACACTCAATTAAAGACTTGTTGAATGTTACAAGCTTGGCCGTCACATCACTTACTTATAACAAAATATCTTCTGGATTATATGGAAATCTCCACGTGGTAAAATTAGTTGCAAGAATCTATGTGGAAGTAACTGTAACAAAATCTGTTGAAAATTATGGTTGAATCAATAGTATATGACCACGTGTTATAGAATATTCTAAAATTATATATCATTCAATCAGGGTTGATCTACTCCCCACTATGGAGAGGAGATCATTACCGATCATTCAATAAGGCAGCGACACATGACATAAAAAAAAGGGTAAAATATCGAAATGCCCTGAAACTTATAACATTTATAAATAGTCCAAATTAAATCAAAGAAAAGAAAAATTAATTAAAATCCTTAACCAAATTCTTGCTCTTAAAATTTTCATTCCTTAGACAGTAATTAAGAAGGTCGGGGTTGTTCTTTCGAACAAGAAGTTGAGTAAGAATTTGTTGGCATCAATTATTTGATTCAAGATTTTTAATAAAATTGATTTATAAGGCATTGTGAAAAATTATGTTTGGATTTAAGTGATTTAAATATTTAATTAAGATCAATAATATATTAACATTAACTTAATTTCAGTATTGACTATTTTAAAATGGATCCAATTTTCGTCATTATCCACTCCTAATTAACATTATTAAAAATAATTAATGAGAATAAATTACAGATTATATGCGATTAAATAAATAATTAACCATCACTAATTTCTTACTCAAATGATTGGACTGTTTTCAAAATAGATATATAAAATCAAGAAAAATATTGGATATTTATTTATATATACACAAACACACGTGCACATGTTATTACTGTATTCAAATCTGATCAATTCAGATTCCAGAATTGGCTTGCAAGAATGATTGAACATTCGTTGTACTCCGAGAATAATATTTTTTTGTAGTTCCTATATATATATAATTAAAAATAAATAACGAAATTATTTTCTTATGTCAACTTTCAATTTCAGCCAATTTAATAGTAATTTCATAATTAAAAACTCTTAAATAATTATTTTCTACTACATTTTGATCATAAAATTCATCCAAATCAATACACCATCACGAAAGATTCGAGGTAAAAAGATGACAAGCTAGAAAGATGACAAGAAATAATTTAGACACGAGATGTGAACAAATTTTAGCCTAGTTTCAACAGCCTTTGCCACCACCAGGTTTGCCCTTCCCCGGCTCGTGTGCATTGTTGGCTCCGCCTTCGCAGTAATCCAGGACTACACTCGCACTTATCAGCTCTCTCATCACCCGCACCTGAGAATCAAACTCAATGTTTAAACTAGTACAACATGACATTGACACTGCATGTTGAAATGGCTAGAGATGCATGTCATATGTTTTCTGTTGTCGTGTCTAGTTTTATGCAATCGAGCTTAATATCAAATATGTCAATACTTGTAATTAATATATACCTTGCGGGGTAGATTAGAGAGA
The DNA here is from genome assembly GCA_030279155.1 of Forsythia viridissima. NCBI lineage: Eukaryota > Viridiplantae > Streptophyta > Magnoliopsida > Lamiales > Oleaceae > Forsythia > Forsythia viridissima. The sequence goes on along the minus strand of CM059033.1, from coordinate 71,219,597 downwards.
CTCTCAACATCTTGGAGAGCGTAGCTGTAACCTGTATTGCAAGAGAAAAATAGATTTGTTTTAGTCGAGACACACTAAAATACAAGATAAACTTAAATTTTTCCAAGAAATTATTCTCTCAGATAATAATTCACCAGGAGTTGATGAACCAATGGAAAGCAGGAGGAGAATTAGAAGCAAAGTCTTCATTTTATGCAGTGTTATGCACAAACTGTATGTTACAAGCGCTTTTATTATCGCAAAAATGGAACTGTACCAATTCTATTGTGCCTATTACTCAAAAGCTTCGTTGAATTATGTTTTGAAATGCAGTTCGGCAGTTCCCATTATTAATCAGCTCAAAAAGTCAACTGTCCCACGTTAACTGTACCACTTTAGCATTTATGATAATGAATTTGACTCAAAAATAATTTGCATAGTTTTGGCAGAAGTCACTTTGAATGGAGCCCTGTCCTTGAAGCATAAGGTAAAGATGGTTTCCACTATTGTCTGTTAAGACTATTGGGAGACCACTGGTGGGAGGGAGTCACATCAGTGTAACAGAACAGAACTCTCCACGACTCCATCAGTAGGTTTTTCTTCCAGTGTCGGTCGAGCTTTTTATGGGTCGGGACGTCCAGGCCTGATACATTTTGACACCCCTAATCCCATATCACTTTTTGTGAAGGCATTGCATGTTACATGGGAACACAAAAAATAGAAAATAACCAATTAAAGATTGAGCAATTGTACCACTGTTCATCTCATAGATTAATATAATAGCAATCGCCAATCAGATATACACATCATCCAATGCCTGCTGTGAAAATAATTCAATAAGCATTGATAGGTCTGTAAGAAATGAAGAAGATTCTTCCTATTATGCAAGAACTGCTCCAGCGAAGGCGGCAGCTGATGGAGAAGAAACGGTAGTATCACCGCCAAAACCTAGCTTGCCTCGAAAACTATTGACATCTGACATTTGTCTCACGAAACGAGTAAAACTAGCCCAATTACGATATTCAAACAAGTTTTTGTCCATTCTAACAAAGTTGAAAGAAAAGGGTGGGGTTCTTGGACCATCCGAGTAGAACTTTGACGTTTTCAACACCTGTTGAAATAATGTGTCGTCAAAATTAGTAGCAGAATTTTCCCCCTCCAGTGGAATATCATAATCCCTGGCAGCAAGTAGAAGTTGTTCAAGGAAACCTTCAGGGCTACTGGTGGCATTCATCTGCTGTCCTTCTGAATCCTGCATCTCAAAACAAGCACAACAGATGCTAAAACCATATCTACCAAACATACGAGCAATTGGTAGAAATCCGTCTCTGGTTGAGGTATTATAGTAGCCAGCTGTTAACTCGGAGGGGTGAGATTGTGTTCCATAATGCCAGTACATCCCACCCACTTTCCCTGACATGTTTACTTCAGTACCACGTAAAATTGCCTTGACTTCCTTACAAATCCTTTCCCCGTGCAGCAGCAGCATTCCTGAGTACCATTCAAGGAAGAATTCTCCATAAGGTGTCTTCCAAGAACCATCAGTTCTGAATAAGTCTGTATTTTCGAGATTTTGCATCAAATTACTGGCACCAATAGGGACCGCATTTGCCCGCTCATGCATTCCTCTCTTCCAGGCGTGGGCATTGAGAGATGCAAGCATATACTGGCAAGTTGAGAGAGAACGTAACTTTAGAGGCTTGAGAAAATTATTATAAAAATAAAATCAACCTCTAGCATACCTTATCATAGCATTGAAATTCACCAAGTTCTAATGATTGCCAAGCCCACGTTAGCTTCTGAGTTGGGCAAGAAGGATATCTTAATTCTCCACCAGGTCCTAGTCCGACTTGAATTCCCTGCAAATTAAACAACACGAAAACACATCTTGGAACTAAAAAATCAAAACATGTGCTACTGGACAAGTATTCGTATAATTCATACAGTTACAATGCTTCCAATAAATGGTCTGAAGGTATCCCTGAAGTTCCTTATGAAATCCGCATATGCTTGGATTGGTGATCGTCCATGCAGAATTGGAAGATTGTCACATCCCAAGGAGATGTATTCCATATTCCTCCTCCCAAATCTGTCAGAGTATGATAAATCTGGATCTCTATCCATTTCTTCAAGCACCCATTGAGGGAGAGGAATCCTTGGACATCGAAAAAGATTAAACTTGAAATTCATTACAATTGGCAGATAGGTTCAAAAGGATAGAAGGATGAAATTTAAAGTAAATACAATATTATTCATTCTAATAATTGTCATCATGATAAAGCAATCAGCGTGTATCATTCCATATAAAATCACTGAACGTGACAATCAGTTATTCACTGTGAATTCTGACTTGCATGCATTAAGTGCCACCGGCCCTGCATTCATTCTGAACTAGGAACCAACTCTCCTGAGCTAGGATCAAACTCTCCATGAGATTCATAATAAAAATATATGATCAGCACTACTTAATTTAACTGGTCATGTTTATGTTTTGATAAAACAATATTCAAAGATACCCTTCCGGCCTTCCCTTTGATACCACCTTCCTTGTTCATCTGCCCCCTCTAAAGAAAAAAAACAAAAATTATAAGAATCCCCCTCCCAAGAAAAAAAAAAACAAAGAAATATTTTGTGTGTTTAGGCTATGGAAGGCAAAAAGTAAATTTTTCCATGATCAGACTCAATATAAGGTGCTTATTGCCAATTTAAATGTTTACAATTGGATTCATTTTCAACTTCTTCAATACAAGCACGCAAGCATGAGTAATGGGAAGGGGTAGATGAAAATTTTCAAATTATAAAGAACAGGCATCGGCTAAATTCTACATAATATCAAATAAGCAAAATATCTAAAAAGACAACTTGCATATTGATATTAAACAACAAAACAAACCTCCCATGATTATTGAACTATATAAAACTCCTGACACTTAAATGTGATGAATGGCTATAAAATATGAAGGAAGGGCAATATATTTTGAGAAACCTGTCATTTTTTGAATTGTTGGATGCAACGTCAGATACATCATCTGCACTTTCATACGTGAAACCAACAAGTGCCATAAAGTTGCTTTCAACTTCTTCTTCAACTCCTCTGAGTGAATCATGACAAACGAGAAACTTGAAGGATGTAGCAGTAAAGATGGCATGCATTCAATTGATTGTTTAAATACCTAATATTAATTTCAAAATGGTAATACATTAACCCTATGGGAACCACTATAAGCTTGTCCAACAGTGTTCGCAACCAATCATGAACTTCTAAAACATGTAAAAGGCAAGTCATCCAGCATCCCTGTGGTGTAAGCTATACTACATTCCCTCATAATCAGTAATTCCATTTGTGGCATGCATTTTAAACTCCTAGTAGATAGAACACTTTCGATATGACAAAAGCAAGCAGCAAAACTTGAGCTGCTCGTGGTGATAGTAGCACTCCTTGGTCCCATGATTTAAGATTACTTAGAGAAATTCAATGGTTTAACTACACTAATTTCCCAAAGGGATTACCATCTTTGTCTTCAACAAAAGGCTGAGCCTACCACAAGTGTGACGTGCTACAAAATTCTGTAATAGACAAACAATATAAGATTTGAACACATTTGTATGCCTAGTCAATTTGGCGCTATCGGTAGCATTTCACAAGCACTGAAAATGCACTCTACTCTAAGTCGATCCTATAATACTACAGGACTGAATAAATTTATGCCACTATACTGTATGGTTTCCACTAAAAAGCTACAATTGCACAACCATCTTTCGTGAATGAAGTCCCAAAATGTATATATACACAATGAATTTGCTAATCCTCCAATGTGTCTATACAGGAAGCTTGAATGTAAATGTTGACCTTCTGGATCACTCTTTCCCACAAAGCAACATTTCCCATATATAAGTAAACTAATTAAAAGTAGCATTAAAGCAGTCATCTGTGCTTTAGAAATTCCCAATCGTATTTAAGTTCAGACAATGCACTGAACCCCAAATTAGTACGCAGAAGGATGAAGCTTTATGCAATTTATCAACTACACACTCGAGCATATTTATCCTTGTAGAAACAATTACATACAGAATACAAAAGCTGAATTATAAATGCAGATGTGAAAACAACACAAATTACTTAACATGCAACAAGAGAAATTCAATGAAACAGGAACCAGTTTAATTTTGATGAAAGTAATGATGAACACTCAAATTAATAGATAATTTTCTATCAATAAAATATTGTATATAAAACCAAAGAAAAGATTGAAAACTTAAATAGTTACCAACCAGAAGGGATCACCAGGACCTGAGCCGCATTGATGAAATGCCATCACGGCCCGAACCTTCAATCCACAACGTTTTGCCAATAGAATAATTTCTAGATACCCTTGCCAATTGTATAATCTTGGATATTCCCTCTCCACCAGGCCCCACCAAACCTCCATTACCACCCCTTCCACTCCCGCGGCGGCGAGCGCCCGAAACGATTGAGCCATCACTTTTTTCCGCCTCATCGTCTGTGCCGAAGGGCCAACAGAGTCCACCGGCAGCGTCACGTAAACCGGCGTCCGCCCTTTCCGCCTAGGGTAGCTGAAATGGAGCTCGTACATCAGCTCGCCGTCCGACGAGGCGTTGAGTCTGGATATGATCGCCGGGCCACGAGTCGGGATGGACTGGAATTTAAGGTAACGAGTTGAGCGAGTTAACTGGGTCCTTCTTGAAACATGTGGGAAGCGGTGGGAACGAGTATACTGAGTTGACTCAGTCCTAGTATTAGAGCAAACCGACCTGGAGGAAAAGCTGGGAGCTGAAAACGACTCGATCGCCATTGCAAATCAAATCAAGGTCCGGGTTTAAAATACTATTATACACGTAATTGCGTGTATGTTACACTGTGTGTGTACGTGTTTTGATGAGTCACGAAATCAATTAACGTAATTCCAAGAACTCTGCGTGAGTGGACAGACGAAATTGAAATCACAATTCAAATGTCTGTATCTGAAAATCAATTAATAAACATAGTGCACTCAGCTTCGTCGTCTAAACAGTTTGGGACATTTTCATGGTTTTTTTCCTTCTTTTTTCCTTCAATTTACAGAGCTTCCAACAAAAGAATGAAAAATTGAAGTCTAATAAAAAAATACAGACCACCAGTTTCATTGAGGTCCCTGTTGTTCCAACAAAAAGGAATTAAATTAAAAAAATAAATGATTGTCACCAGAAAAAGAAGAAAGAAAAAATGAAGATTAAAAAACGTTTATCACCAGGAATTAAACGGGGGAATTTGGTTAAATAGCGTTGTCAAATTGCCAATACATTGGTCATTGGATTGCCCAACTTTAATTTCACCAATTATCTTCAAATTACAAAATAGTCACTGAAGTTTAAATATTTCAGTGGTGATTGTTAGCGATTTTGTATCTTTAATAATTCTGCAAGTGCACAGATCGTTCAAGTAGTAAAATGGATTTTGAGTCCAAGTATCGATCCCACAAAGATTTAGATAATTCAATTTAATCACGCTAACCTTAACCGAATTTAATGAACTTTGAGAGATTTTGTGTTTTATAACTAAATGAAAGAGTAAAATAAAAATAGTTAAACAACTATTGCTCAAATTAATGAAGGATTAAGATTGACTAAAGATTAAATTTAACTTTTAAAAAGGAAAAGTACTAGAATTTCGAATCCACTTGTAGTTGTTCTTTCTTTTATCTTGATTCTTGGTCTTGACAAATTAATTCAGTTATGAAGATCAATATCCCTAGATTGTTCAACAGTTTCTCTCGAATAAAGTTAAACCTATTCATATGCATGACTCAACTATATTTCTATGACGAATACGAATACAAATGAAATCATTAAATTTCTATGGATAATTAAAGATCACCTAAAGCATAGCGGTATATTTCTATCTTCTATCGGACTTTAAGATAATTAAAATAGCGTCTAGCATGCTTTCAACCTTTCGATAGTAAAACACAGCACAACAATCATACAATTACTACGTATGTAATTGTAGATGCAAACAAATCAAAATTAATTATTCAAAACTATATTGAAGTAAAGTGTCAAAAACCAAGTTTCAAGATAAAAGAATTTAAACGACAAGTTTCATCGTAATTCTAGCACTAATTAAACTAGCCTAGCATACTAATAATAAGAAAATAAGAAGGGGAAGAACACATGGAATTCATCACCCGAAAAAGTAGAAGACTTGAAAGAATAATTGCTCGTTGTTGATCTTCGTTCAATTCTTCAAAGAAGTAATCTTGATCTCCGTTTAATGCCTTCGTCTATATTTTTCTCCCAAAAACTCAACAACCTATTATGAGTTAATAACTCATATATATACTACCCTAATGGTGCCCAAAAAAGATGCCAAAAAGACCTAAAAATCGTGGGCCAAAAGTTACCTAATCGGAGTTGAATTGAAAAAGGCAAAAAAATCCCGCAGCCAAGTTTTACACTGGGCGATCGCCCAGGTGTATGGTTTACTCTCTGCTTTGGTTTACCTTGGCTGGGCGCTCGCCCAGCTATAAGTTGGGCGATCGCCCAGCTCACAACTTCCAAGTATGCTATTTTGATCCTCAAACTTTTCATAGTTTGTAATTTGGTCCTTCAACTTTTGATAATCTCCAATGTGGTCCTTCATCTTTTAATAATGTGCAATGTGGTCCTTCATCTTTCAATAATGTGCAATGTGGTCTTTCAACTTTTGATAATCTCCAATTTGGTCCTTCAACTTTTAATAATGTGCAATGTGGTCCTTCAACTTTTGATAATCTCCAATTTGGTCCATCAACTTTCAATTTATACCTCTTTTCATCCATTCTTCTCCAATTTCTCACAGACGGGTCCAAAACTGAAATGTAAAGAATAATGCACCGAATTAAGTAGAAAATTACTAAAATAACGAATTAAAAGATTAGTTTAAGGACCCGAATAAGTACACAAAACGCACTTATCAGTGGTCACTGAAGTTAGAAATCTTTTCACTAATGATCACTCTATTAAATTTCTAATATAAAATAGTGATGTGGCATGATGATGTGGTATTTATTTATTATATGGTAGTTTATATACTTCATATAATATTCACTTTAGTCCTTATATTTCAATTAAGTCCTTCAAAAATTGCATCTTAGGTCTTTAATCTTTTACATCTTTACACTTTCGTCTCTAAATTTTTAATTATCTTTAAGTTAAGTCCTCCAAAAATTGTATCTTAGGTCCTTCAACTTTTTATATCTTTGCATTTTGGTCCCCAAAATTTTAATTATTTTTCAGTTAAGTGCTCAAAAATTATATTTTATGTCCTTCAACTTTTACATATTTACACTTAGGTCCCCAAATTTTCAATTATCTTTTCCGTTAATTCCTCAAAAAAATTGCATCTTAGGTCCTTCAACTTTATACATCTTCACACTTTGGTCTCTCAAATCCTTGATTTTAGTGGCTAAAATAAGTATAATTTTAGTAGTCAAAATAAGTACAATTTCAATTAAATCTTTGACTTTACACTCAAATTTTTACCTAACCAAACAAAATAATATTATAAGATCTGACCACTAAAATGTCTACTTTTAGTGGTCAACTCCAAGTGATAAGTGCGAAATTTATACTTATTTTGACTACTAAATAGTTTATTATTTAATTATATTATTTTGTTCGTTTATGTGAAAATTCGAGTGCAAAGTCAATGATTTAATTAAAAGTACACTTATTTTGAACACTAAAATTACACTTATTTTGGCCACTAAAATCAATGATTTGGAGAATCAAAGTTTGAAGATGTATAAAGTTGAAAGACCTAAAATACAATTTTTAAAGGACTTGACTGAAAGATAATTAAAAATTTGAAGACCAAAGTGTAAAGATGTAAAAAGTTGAAGGACCTAAGATACAATTTTTGAAGGATTTAACTTAAAGATAATTAAAAATTTGGGGACTAAAGTGTAAAGATGTAAATGATTAAGGACCTAAGATACAATTTTTGAATGACTTAATTGAAATATAGGGACTAAAGTGAATATTATATAAAGTATATAGACTACCATGCAATAAATAAATACCACATCATCACAATTTTAAATTAGAAATTTAATAGAGTGGCCATTAGTGAAAGAATTTCTAATTTCAGTGACCAGTGGTCACTGAAACTTTTGAACTTCAGTGACTATTTTGTAATTTGAAGATAACTTCATTGATCGTTGGTGAAATTAACCCACTTTCAACAAATAAGTTTTAAAGTCTATTTTGATATAAAAAAAATAATACCCTTATTAAGTTATTAAAACTACAAAAATAGGTCAAATGTAAAAGACATAAATACCATTTTAATGACACAAATAAAATTAAATTAAAAACTCAATTTATTTGTTGAACACAACGGCTCATGTTATTGTCAGAATAGAAACGCATCCAACATTAATTCATTCATCAAATTGCAGCAAAAGTTATCTTCAAAGTTGAGAACAACATTTTGACTTAATTGTTCTCCGTATTGTCTGTATTGACCATATCGGCCTTCAATTACTATAAACATGATACGTGAGGACATCCTGGTGCCTAAGTGTGTATCCCGATGGTTTCTAGTATCCATCGAAACAACATACGAAAAATAACTGATGTTCGTATTCACACAATTGTTATTCGTATCTACCTAAGTGTGTATACCGATGGTTTCCAGTATCCATCGAAACAACATACGGGTAATAACTGGTGTTCGTATTCACGTAATTGTTGTCCATATTGTCCATATTGACCAAAGTAAAATAAAGTACAATTTTTAAATCCAAATTAAATTAAAGTTCAATATGTATTGACCAAATTACATTAAAGTACAATTTTTATTTTATTCCATAAATGGTTTTAAATTAAAGTTTATTTCTAAATTAAAAAATTCAAAATTTTCGAAGTTTTTTATCAAATCGTTGAAAACCACAAGTGACTATTCTTTTACTGCAAATTTATTCATTCATCTCTTAAATTCAATGTTCTTTGTTTTCATGCATTCCATTCCATCATCTCTCCATCGCAACTTTGTGAGGACATCCAAGATCATCTACGTTTTGTCCATCTGCAACAAGTCGTTTCACACCCGGTAAGTGCGCGTTTAACCATTTTTCTTTCTTCTTGTTTTTGCAAAGATTTTTACCGAAATTTTATTGTGTTTAAGAATTCTTAGTTATTGTTTATTGATTTTAAGAAATTAGGTTTCTTCAGCAATTTGATAATATGTGAATCTGTTCTGTTAAAAACGATATTGATTGGCCTTAAAATTGAAGTCATGTTAACATAGTTTCAGTCAGTTATTAAGTTCTATTAACATTTCTGTTAACCAACTCATGTTATTCGATTAACCTACTCATGTTGTTCGGTTAACCTAATCAATTGTTCTGTTAACCTACATTATAGTTCTGTTAATTTACTTTGTTCTATTAACACGAAATTGTTGTATTTTTTCTACTTCAATTCACCTGTTAACAGAGTGTGTTAACCTACCTATGTTAGGTTAACATATAATTAGCAAATTTGGTTAACTTATTTCATCTAATCTGTTAACATTCTTTCAATTCACATGGTAAGAGAGTTTGTTAACCCTGTTCTGTTAACCTATACTTATTAACTTACCACCTATGATCTGTTAACCTACTTTATGGTATCTGTTAACAGACTTTGTTAACATGCCTATTTCCGGTTATCAGTACTAGTATGCTATAACCTGTTTCTATATGTAATGTTAACCTAGCCTTTGAAATATGTTAACAGACTCATCTATTAAATCATCACATCAACCAAATATTTACATCTGTTATCCTATTTACAAATGTACAAAACGTATAGAACTTATATCAGAAATAATAAAAATGTACAAAACGTACAAATTTTAAAAGAATAATCATATCCTACAGATCATAGTTTTGAGTGTACAAGTCGGCTGCTAGCTTCTTTCGCCACATAGAGATGTAATCGTTTTGTACGAGCAGCACCGACTCTCCAACGCTTAGAAATTCAATTAATTTAATTGTAAATACACTGCAATCACCACTGCAATTAAATAATTAACTCGATTGGTCATTCTGTAAATTTTTTATCAGTTGCAAAAACTAATCATTCAACATAAATAAACTTATGAAATTTTTTGTTTAATCTTGCTGTCAACCCTCTGCACTCGTACCATGTCATGTACTGAAATATTCACTGACTTCGCAATAACAGGGATGAAAATAACACACCGACTCTAAAAACTTCTCAAGCTGACCTTGTGTAAGGCAAATCTTGTCGGGGTCATAAACATATATCGTACCTTCGAAAAAGTTAACCTTCGCTGCAACCAGTGTGAATTCGCGAGCACCAGAATGTACAGATGAGTACAACCCTCCCATGGTTGACCATTCAGCTGTGACTTCCCATGTACGTAGTCGAATAGGTAATCTGGGCACGTAAAATTTTCTAGACATGAGTCTTTCATCATATGTACAACATCTAGCATGTTCTTGAATGCGAAATTCATGTTGACTATTTGATTTCTGAATGATTTTGGGTACATGGTTGCTCATTGTCACAGCAGGTACATCGCCATGTCAACATGCTACAACATCAAAAATGAAATATGAATAACAACATATAGTGATTATATCATAGTACTGAATCAAAATTTTGCTTACTTTGTCTAAGAGCCACTTGCCGTCTGTCAATATGTCATTAAACCATTCTTTGGCATCTATGATTCGAACACTCTTCAATTGGTATGTTACGCTAAATAAATAGTGTTAGGAACTAACTGATGTCCATAAAATAATACGTTAGAAATGAATGTATAAATAACTTACCAAGTTCTAATTTTGGAGTACTACTTAAGGAACTCTGTCTCCTTTGATGGAACAACCTTTTGGAATAGATCGATCTTTGACCCATCAATAAAGGCTCTTCTCTTCATCCCAGCCGTGTATGGAGAATTCAAGTAGACTGGGGGTACTCTCAACCTCTTACTCGTATTCTCAACCATCACATCGTCCTTCCTCTTTTTACGTGTGAAGAAAACAGCTGGCACATCCACTGTCACCACCCCATCTGTATCCACATCCGACTGTTGACTACCTGTCTCCATCTCCATCTCCACCCCATCCACCACTCTCTCCAACTTCGTCACCCCATCGGTCTCTACCTCCGGCTGTCCATCTATCACACCATCGATCTCCACATCCAACTGCCCACTAATCTCCATCTACGTCTATATCTGCTATATCTCTACCGCCGACTGCTGACCACCCGTCTCCAGCTCCGTCACCACTCCATCCGTCACACCATTGGTCCCCACCACCGGCTCCCCATCTGTCACCCATTGATCTCCACATCCAGCTGCCCAGTCTCCATCTCTGTCTCTATATCGGTCTGAACCCCCGTCTCCACCTCGGGCTGGTCCCTAGTCTCCATCTTCGTGTCTACCTCCTGGTCCCTCATCATGTCAGACTTAATCGGAACCCTGTCTAATGCCGTCTCTGGCGCCACATCTATGTGATGACTTCATCGACTTTCTTGCTCAACTGTCCAACATTCTTATTTACACGTCTGACCTCGGCCATCATCTGAGAAGTAATTCGATGCTCCATCGAAGTCAATTTTTTGTTCAAACATTCAAATAAATCAACGGATACATTTTGATCCCAAATATGTTGTAGATGACTGACGTACAACTGGAGACAGAGTACGAGAAAGGCGAGGCGATGTCCCACGACGATGGGTCGGTGGAGAGAAATGTGAAGGTCAATGCGGTGTAGGTGACCGCTGTGCAGTAGGAGAATGTCCCTACATAAATTAGAATAGACATTATTAGAAAATTTTCACACCAACTATCATAACATAATATATATATATATATATATATATATATATATATATATATATATATACCTCTTCTCCAACAAGATAGGCATCGAGGATAGGATATGGTACCCTAGCAGAAATGTAAAATCGTTGAATGTACGCATTCTCCATCTCTTCGGGTGTAGGAGTTAGAATAATATGGACCTCAAGCTGACATATTGAACCTTAACGTTAATTCGAAGCGCTATCAATAACATCACATTCAATATAAATAAAGAGTTCTCACCTGAGGATCGTCAAGTATACCTACGACATCCTTTGGAGTAGGAATATTTGTCGCCTGCCAATTTAACCTCATCGGGATCCTCGTCCACTCTTTTCTTATAGCCTATTTATCGGTGTATAGCCTCATAAGCTCATACCTACAAATTTAGTATCATTACATATAATTGTAATACTAAAATGATACAAATTATAAGTTTCACTAGTTACCAGCACGGCCAATGAAAATTCGTATACATCGTACTTTCGATCTGTCTTGGATCCCTTAATTGTATGCATTCTCTTAAAGACCTCCACATTGTCGACTACGTCCAAGAAAAATACATCGATGCTGGGCTTATGGTGTTTGCATCTCAACACGGTCTCCAATATGTACACCAATCCAAATTTATATTTATCCTCCATCACCGTGCATGCATCAAATGCAGACTCCAGCACGACAGGTGTGACTGTTATATTTCCACAAAAATATTTATTCAAAAGTCTTTTGGACCAATGAATATTTGATCTTACTTCTTCTTCATTGCCGACATTTAGAACAGTAACAATAAGAAACTCCATCAAGTTGAACCGAGACACCTTTTCATCCCCTAATAGAAACTACAGTTCGTCTATGTTTTGACTTGACCAGCTGAAGCAATAATTTGTCAATTATTTGGCCCAAGGACTGCATGCGCCTAACCCGATGGAATTTCCAAAAGCATGATCGGTGCAACTCTGCTTTGTGGTGGTCATCAAAAGCATTCTCAACCCTCTTGATGTTTGTAATATTACAATTAGCAGTCACTTTTTCAGGAAAGTCACATAATAACTTAATAAACAAAATAAAATAAAATACATGAAACAGTTAACTGATATATTAAAGCATGGTAATGAAATAATTAACTGACATATTTTTCTGTTAATAGGCTGATATATTTTGTTAACCTAACATAAATTTCGGTTAACAAGAACAAAAGAGTCGATTAACCTAACATTTGTGCATGTTAACATGTGACTTTCTAAATTTAACATACCTTTTGCCCGTTAACAAAAATATTCCTGTAGGTTAATAAATTTTTCTGTTAACCTAAAAGCGTGTTCGGTTAACAGGTAACATATGTTCGGTTAAAAAATATTGTCTGTTAACCGAACAATGTTGTCTGTTAACCGAACACATCCTTAGGTTAACATATTATTTGTTTGTACAATGTTGGTAGGTTTACTTAACCATTGGGCTTGTTAACATGACACTTTCTCTTCTATTAACCTAAGGTTTTAACAGGCGTTAGTTCGATTGTTCACTAACAACTTCAATCTTCATTTTAATCAGTACATTGCTTCATTTACAATCAGTTATGCCCTTTATATGTAGTTTCAATATATCGCAACAAATTTTCAAGATTTTTTAAATATTTTCAGACAACAATATCAAAAGAAGTTGAAATAAATACAAAGAAAATAGAGTTTACTAGAACTTACTCAAAAAATGCGAAAGTTTTGCTGGAAATTACTCGAAAAATTGAAGTTTGCTAGAACCCAAAATCTCAACTATGCAAAGCGGTTACACTTCACCAATTTTTTGCATTTGTTTGGAAGATTTTACGTTACATCCCTTTTAAAGTGATGAGGGTTACTTTGGGCCTTTCAAAATAACTTATTAAAATGTTTTTTTTCAGGTATAAGTGGTCAACAGCTATTTTGGGAAAAAGGTCGGGTTACTCGGCCATTTTGCACTTTTGCCACGGAATTAAATGGATGATGTTAGACCCGTTTTTTAAAACTTCTTGTCAATTCAAAACATTATTTAACTAAATTTTAATTATTTTTTTCTTAAATAATATTTTTTTCATGTACTATAAATTATATTAATATTAATGTTTTAATGAAATTAGGTTAGTATATATAGCATATTATCTAAATTTTATTTATTTAAACTATACTCATAAATTTTTATAATATGGAATAATAGCATATTTGGTTATTAATCTTTCCAAAACATAAGTGATATATTCATAACCTTTAAAAATAACACTGAAGATTCCAACATTCGAGATAATAGGGATGGTACATTCTTGATGACAGAATCCACCATCTGACTCAAGTGGACTTCACACGTTATTTGGCTAAAAAATAAGTACTTGAAATTAGAGGAATAAAAATAAAAAAAATCTCCATCTTCTCTAAGACATCCATTCCCTCTCTCAACCCCCAATTTCCTATCCCAGGTGAGATTTCTACCCCTGGTTAACGCACAAACTAGGGGAGAAATCCCCTTGTCTCACGAATTGATTTTCACAAAACCAGGGACTAGTTTTTGCGAGATTTAAGGTGGTAGTGGTGGAGGAGTTAGGATTTGAAGAGCGGTGACTGTGCTAGGTGTTCGTCTAAAGGTGGTGGTTATTGGTTATAGGTGTCTAGTGTCTATTATCTTTCTAATTTTCTCCAAGAGACAAAGGTTGTCTTGTGTAATGTGTTTAATGAGCTTCTCAATGAACATATGCCTTTCCTGAGCATCAAGCTCACTAACATCAATTACTCGTCCTCCTCCACCATGAGCTTCATTTACACCATTTTTCTTCAAACAAAGAGGTTATCAATCGTTCAAATATTGATGGTCTATCGATTTCAGCCATCGCAAGACATATTCATTGTCAATATCAACATATTTTGCTGAATTTTTATGTTTGAATTACTTCGAAAACTTGTGGCATGAGGCCAAATTGAAACTTTATAACTTCAAACACGATTATTCCAAAAAGATTATTTAGCACAAGAGTTCTTGAGCACGAGACATTCTCAAGTTAGCATCATCTGGATATTGCTAAATAGTTACATCAATTTTCTAAATGTGCACGACATTATAATAAATCTTTTATAGCAATACAAGAACCAACACCCATACCCACACCCACACCCACACCCACACCCACAACCAATAGCCATCACTTTCAAACGAAAACTCAGGGCCGCCACTACTGTTCAAATCCCAACGACACCATCACTGCATCAAATATCATAAAAACCAATGCGAAATCCCTCTGGTTTTGTGGAAACCAAGTTGTGAAAACAAGGAGGATTTCTTTCCCTAGTTTTTACATTAACCAGGTGTAGAAATTGCCCATAGTTTCGTAAAAATAGGAAGAGAGATTTGGTGGTGGAGGTGGGTGTGGAGGTTGAGGTTGAGGTGGAGGTGGTGGTGGTGGTGTGATGAGGAGAGGGGAGGTGAGGGGATGGGTGGGTTGGAAAATAGGAAGATTTATTTTTTTGATCTGACCTTTGACCCATCTAATTTCTAGTGCTTAAGTTTAGGTCAAATAACGTGTGAAGTCCACTTTTTCTTTCCCTAGTTTTTACGTTAACCAGGCGTAGAAATTGCCCATAGTTTCGTAAAAATAGGAGGAGAGATTTGGTGGTGGTGGTGGTGGTGGTGGTGAGGTGAGAGGAGGTGAGGTGAGGGAATGGATGGGTTGGAAAATGTGAAGATTTATTTTTTTGATCTGACTTTTTACCCATCTTATTTCAAGTGCTTAAGTTTAAGTCAAATAACATGTGAAGTCCACTTAAGTTATACAAGGGATAAAATGGACGGACTCTGTCATCAAGACATACCATGTCCGGTGCTATTTTCAAGTGCTATATCCATTATGTTTTTGAAATGTTAGGGACCAAATATTTATTTTCTCTTGTAATATATATTATTTAAATTTGATATTTTATTAAATTAATAATGATACTATTATTAATTTAAAGTTTCATTAAATACGGGTTAATTTCACTGGCGGTCACTGAAGTAAACTAATGAGTTCACCAATGGTTAATCTGTTAAATTCTCGATGTAAATTATGATATTTTACCATTAAGTGCCCACATCGCACACAATCGGTCAACATTTTGCAAATATTGATGCTGCGTTGACTTAATGTATTAATAACAATAAATTTAGACTACAAATGATGCACATAAAATATGAAGACCTAGCTGCAATTTGTAGATAATATATAAATTAGATCACCAAACTATTTACACAACCAGATTTTTCCTCAAAAACAATCCCACCCCCGCCCCCGCCCCCGCCCTCGGCCTCGGCCTCGGCCAATTGTTTAAACTGAGTTGTGCAAATAGTTTCAAAATCTGGTTTAAGTATTTTTTAGAAATTACAGCTAGATCTTCATGTTTTAGTAAATTTTTTGTGGTTCAAATTTATTATTATTAGTACATTAACTTCACGTGACGTCAAATTTTAACAAATGTCGACCAATTTGTATGTCACATGGACACTTAACGGTGACATGTAATTAACTTACGCTAAAAATTTAACAGATTGACGATTAGTGAACATATTAGTATACTTCAGTGACTGTCACTGAAACTTTGTAATTTGAGTGACTGTTTTATAATTTTGCTAAAATTTCAGTGACCGTCGGTGAAAATTAACTTCATTAAATACACATTTCAAATTTTTGTTTGGTAAAACTTTTTGTAAATTTTAAGTTGTAGTTAATAAGGAATGTGTAGATAAAAAGTGGATAAAAGATGTATATTTTATAAAATTTACAGATAAAAAAATATTTAAAGCTTCAAAATAACATACTCAAACATGCACTCTACAACGTATTTGGCTAAGCTTAAATTATAACGTGTTTGGCTAAGCTTAAATTATAATTTAAGCTGGTCAAACTGCTCAATATATTTTCATCTACATGCTTTATAGAATTTACAATTTTCTACAAACTTATTATTTATACATTTAATAAGAGTCACAACTTATAAACACTTAAAAAATAATCTCAGCATTCTCAAACATGCATTAAATTCGTTATTAATTACCCTTAAATATATTTACGATGGATTCCCTACTCGCAATTCACGTGCTTACCACACACACACACATTTAGGTATGAGATGGTCCTAAACATCACATGCCTTTGCTTTTGTAAGAGCATTTCCAATGCAACTGTAAATTGCTTTATTTTTTTTGCCACTTAAGTAAAATAGACAATGTTTAAAAAAAATTTCTCCAATACAAGTTGTCAAGGATTATGTCAAGTTGACGTGGCAAGAAAAAAAATAGACAATATCTAAATCTCTGTCTAAATTTTGCTGACTCAGCAAAATTTAGATTTTCTATGTAGATTTAAATTCTATATACATATTTTAAATGTATTTTTTATTTTATTTTAATAAAATAAAATATACCTAGATAGCAATCTATAGAATGTATTGGAGACCAAATTTGAACTTGAATATCTATTCATTAGACATTAATAGGACGTAGATCGAAAGTTTTCTAATATTCGTGTCACCTAGATAGCAATCCATAGGTGTTACGAATGTTGGGAGGTTTCTGATTTACATGGCATTAAGAACATCTCTAATGTATTCTATGGATTGCATCTAGGTAGCATAAATATTGGAATACTTTTGATCTACGTGGCATTAATGTATAATAAATAGATATTCAAGTTCAAATTTAGTCTCCAATGCATTCTATGGATTGCTATATGTTGTAGTTATTAATTCTGCAAGTGGACGGATCGTTAAACTTGCCATTTATGTCATGAGCAACTTCTACCGCTCCATGTGGATAGACTTTCACTACCGTGAATGGTCCGGACCATCTTGAACGTAGTTTTTCTGGAAAGAGCTTGAGTTGTAAATTGAATAAGAGAACTTTTTGTCCCGCCTCAAACTGCCTTTGTTGAATGTTCTTGTCATGCCACTTCTTCGTCCTCGCTTTGTATAGTTTGGCATTTTCATAGGCCTCAAACCAGAATTCATCCATTTCGTTCAATTGAAGCATTTGTTTTTTACCAACTTCTTTCAAATCAAAGTTCAACTTCTTAAATGTCCAGTAAGCTCGATACTCCAACTCGACGGGTAAATGGCACGCCTTCCCAAAAACTAGGCGGTATTGTGACATTCCAATTGGAGTTTTAAATGCAGTTTGATATGCCCAAAGAGCATCGTCTAGTTTGTTCGATCAATCTTTTCTTGAGGTACTCACAGTTAGCTCTAGGATTCATTTCAACTCCCGGTTGGAAATTTTCACATGGCCACTAGTTTGTGGATGGTAAGAAGTAGCCACTCAGCGCTTCACACCGTATTTTTTCAAGAGAGTTTAAACTGCTGGTTGTTAAAATGTTTACCTTCGTCACTTATGATTGCTCGAAGAGTCCCGAAACACATGAAAATGTTCTTTTTGAAGAAATTCACCACCACTTGGCCATCATTAGTCGGTAAGGCTACAACTCCTACCCATTTTGAAACGTAGTCCACGTCCACTAAAATGTACGAATTTGAGAACGATGGTGGAAACGGTCCCATAAAGTCAATTTCTCATACATCAAATAGTTCAACCTCTAAATTGTTTCGAGGGGGCATTTCTTGCTTTCGGGATATGTTTTCCATCATTTGGCACATGTCACATTTTTTTGCCAAACTGTAAGCATCCTTGAATAATATTGGCCAATAAAACCCAGATTGTAAAACTTTGGCTGCTATTTTGGTAGCACCGAAATAACCTACGTATGGTGAGGAATGACATTGCTCCATAACAGTTTCTATTTCTTCTTCAAGTATACACCTCTGAATTACTTGGTCAGCACCCCGTCCGTAGAGAATATGATCTTTTCAAAAATAGTATTTAAGTTTTGAAAATAACTTTTTTCTGCGTTGGTGATTATAATCAGGCGGCACGATGTTGTTTGCAAGGTAATTTACAAAATCGGCATACCACGGCGTGCTATCTTCTTTTTCCAACTGCTTGATCCCAAAAATCTACTCGTCTAGAAAGTTTTCATTTATTTCACCTTTTTCATTCTTTTTAGACTGTTCTATTCTTGACAAGTGGTCGCTCGCTCCCCTTCTTATCCCAAATTTCCAAGTCAAATTCTTAAAGAAATAATATTCATCGAATCAGTCTTGGTTTTGTATCCTTTTTAGCAAAAAGATAGTTTAATGATGTGTGGTATGTGTGTACTATCACTTTCGATCCAATGAGGTAAGATCAAAATTTTTTGAAGGCAAATACTACCGCTAGTAATTCCTTTTCTATAGTGATATAATTCATTTGAGCGTCATTTAGAGTTCGTTTGGCGTAATATATGACATGTATGATTTTTTCTATTCGCTGTCCCAAATTGCCCCAATAGCAAAATCACTTGCATCGCATATGAGTTCAAATAGTAGATCCCAATTAGGGACCACAATGATTGTGTTGAGATTAGGTTTTCTTTGAGAGTGTTGAAGGCTTTAAGACAGTTTATGAAAAAATCAAATTTGACTTCTTTTTCAAACAAACTACACAACGGTTTAGTTATTTTTGAAAAAATCTTTTATATAGATCCATGTTTGTCCCAAAAAAGATCGAATTCTTTTAACTGTTGTCGGATGAGGCAGTTTCTCTATAACTTGGATTTTTGCTTTGTCGATCTCAATGCTTTTAGTTGAAATCATGTATCCCAACACAATGCCTTCTTGGACTATAAAGTGACACTTTTTTCAGTTAAGTAACAAGTTGTTTTCTCGCAATGCTGAAGTACCAGAGTCAAATTTTTTAGGCATTCGTCGAATGATGATCCAAAAATCATCTATGAACACTTCAATAAATTTTTCGACCATATCAGAGAAAATATATATCATACAACGCTGAAATATGGCAGGAGCGTTGCACAGGCCAAATGGCATACGCCTATATACAAATATGCCATAAGGGCAAGTAAAGGTCATTTTCTCTTGATCTTCTGGGGCTATGTGAATCTGATTGTAGCCTAAATACCCATCAAAAAAATAGTAATGATAATGACCTGCTAAACGTTCAAGCATCTTATACCAGCATCAAGTAGTTTTAAAACTTCAGCTCAGACTATCTCTTGCAAATGAGGATTTAATCTGCGTTGATGTTGCACTATTGGTTTATATACCTCTTCCATTAGAATCTTGTGCATTCATATGGATAGACTGATATCTCTAATGTCTGCTATAGTGCAACTGATGGCTGATTTGTAATCTCTCAAGACTCGGAATAATTTATCTTCCTGATCTTGATTGATAGAATTGAATACACATTACAATTTTATAAAATATGATTTGTTTCACACATAACAATGAATGTATGTAACCATTTATTGTACCAGAAAAAAATCAACATCAAGATTTTCACACATTAATTAAAAAAATTTAATTTTGAACTGAATATAAACTCCATAAAAGGTAAAATAAAAACTAAATCATATTATGAGAAAAAAAAATCAACAACCAGAAGTCTTAAACTCTAATACTAGAAGAAAATTTTGTTCAAAAAAATTTTATAACATGAATTAAAAACGTTTTCAACATAATCAATTGCATGCAATGGTTGATAAAGTACAACATGCCCGAAACTTATATTTTCTCCTTCCGGTACTAGAATATTGTACTTTTTCTTCACCAGTTTGGTGGTAGCTTTAGTTTGACAACGATTTCTCTTTGTGGCTGAAGGGTTTCTTCTTTTTCTGCTTCTACGTCTTGATTTCGAAGCACCGCATGATGATGCCATTCTATGAAATCTGGGTATTCACAAACAATGACAAAAAATCTCTCAATCTGAGACTAAATAAAAAAAACCAATGAATATATGATTAGAAATCAAAATTAATGTCATTATATTTACTTACTTTTCTTGTGTTGGTTCGAAGAATCCCGATTTGTAGAGATTGATTGTCGGATGATAATCAAGGTTTTTGAGATATTCCCTGTGAAAGAGGGGTTCTTCTTTGCTGGGTGTGACAAGATTCGAGAAAACGGGATTTGGTGACTATATTGATTGTGAGACTAATGAGGGCAAAATGGTAAAATATATTAATTAATGCTTAAATGTAGTGATTGATTTATTTAAAACTCTAAAAATTAGCTAAACCAGTTACAAAATGATAATGATCATAATTAATATAAATATAATATATTTTTAAAATTTTTATAGTATGTACAATAATTATATAGTAATATTGAGACAAATATATATATATATATATATATATATATATATATATATATATATATATATATATATATATATATATATATTGTAAAAAAAAGGTGAAAATCTAATTTTCACTAAATTTCTCCCTAATTGTTGATCTGCTAATTGCTCTAATTCAGACAATTAATCAGTCGGGCCCAATGGGTAATGGAATTCTCCAAGGCCCCCAATCATTTATGTTAACACTGCCACTTACCACATCAATAAGCACATGTTTGAGAATGCTTAAAGTAAATGTGTATTTTAACCCAAAATTAAAGTAAATGTGTATTTTAACCCAAAATTTTAAAGTAAATGTGTATTTTAACCCAAATTCTTAGGTAATTGTAGATGACTCACCGAGATAGGCATACATAAGGTGAGAAGGTAATTGCTTTAATTCGAGAGTCGAAGCCTGTTAAATTGAAGGTGGCTGTTGAGGAGGTGTAGTACCCAAATCCATGTATTTATTTCTTCTTTCGATCCGTTCTGCTCCTTGTAAATATCTGACACATTTCTCAAGAACTGGAGAGTCAACATTTTCTTCTTGAGAATGCATAATACACGCTTCTCATAGATTTGAAGGATTTTCCAAAGCAAAGGTGTTAGCTGCCTCATGATCGACGATATCAATCTGAAAACATGAGTAAGGGGAGCTTGGATATTGAATTTCTTTGAACACGTTGAAAGTGATTTGCTCCTTGTTTAATCTCAACACTGGCTGCCATTTTTGTACATCAATTAGTGCTCGTCCTGTAGCTAAGAAAGATCGTCCCAAGATAAGTGGTACATCCCTGTTTTCCCCCATATCCAAGATAATAAATTCAACTGAGAATATGAACTTTATCCACTTTCACTAATATATTTTCAACATCTCCATGTGAACGTTTAACTGATCGATCAGCTAATTGTAGTGAAATTGTGGTTGGCTTTGCTTTACTAAGACCTAGTTGCGTGAAAATAGAGTAAGACATCAAATTAATGTTAGCACCTAAATCACATAATGCTTTCTAAAAAAATGAACTACCAATAGTGCAAAGAATAGAAAAACTCCCTGGATTTTTTAATTTCAAATGTAGTTCGCTTTGCAAGATAGCACTGCATTCTTCGGTAAGCATGAATGTTTCGTGCTCCTCCAACTTTCTTTTGTTTGAAAGATTTTTCTTCAAAAATTTTGTATAACTCGGCATTTGAGCTAAAGCGTCAGCAAAAGGTATGTTGATTTGGAATTTCTTGAATATATCGAGGAATTTCTCGAATTGCTTGTCTAGCTTATATTTTCGCAGCCTTTGAGGAAATAGAATTGGAGGAACATAAACTTTGACCGGTGGCAGAATATAATCTGGTAGAGAGCTTTCTTTTTCTTGTTCAACTTCTGCATTTGATTTGTTTTCTCTCTCTTTACTTAACACAATTTTTTTTTCAACACTCAGTCTTTTCACATGAATATCTGGCAATTCAACTCCGCTTTTCGTAGTGATTGCATTTACTTGCTCTTTTAGATTGACTTAGGTGTTGTTTGGTCATGTGCCTAGTTGTCGCTTTGTCAATAGTTTAGCCAACTGCCCAATCTGATTTTCTATATTCTTTATCGCGATATCTTATCTTTTCTACATCTCCTTTAATTCAGATTCCATGCGTGTGACAATTTTTTCCAATCCTCATTTTCTTTCTTGTAGTCTTCATTGATTTGGCGGATTTTTGAATATTTTGGATATATTCATAGGAGAAATTTGGATGATTTCTCTATCCTGAATTGTAAGTCTATGAGTATGGATTATTCTGCTGTCGCTGAAAGTTCTGAGCATATGTAGCTTGTTCAAGTTATGACATATCAACAGTTGTTAAATGACACTCTGATGATTGATAGTTTGCCTCGCATGTTACACATATTGGTAGGGACATCTGAACTATATTGGCTGAGTGAGAATATTTTATTGCTTCCATCTACTTTGTCAATGTATCGATTTTCGCCAGTAGAGTTGATTTCCACTTCGTGCATTCCTGTTGCTTTCTTATGCAAACTCTGTCTGGCCACATAACGAACTGTTCACTCATCGTTTCATACAGGTCATGAATGTCGTCGAAGGATCTATTTTGGGTAGAGCAATCTGCTGGGAGTTAATCCATAGTAAAAATAATAATTCTGAACTGCTAAAGGAAAATCGTGACTTGGACACTCTCGGAGGAGTTCCTTGAATCTTTCCCATGCCTCGTGAAAAATTTTCAACTCAGATTGTTGGAAATTGGATATTTCATACTTCAGTCTGTTCATTCTTGCCGGAGGGAAATATTTCAGTGTGAATTTCTTGATAAAATTTGTCCAATTAGTGATGCTCCCAGACGGTAGATAATCTAACCATTCTCTAACTTTATCCTTCAGTATGTGTGGGAAAAGCTTCATTCTAAGTACCTCCGTGGTATTTAAAATTTCCACAGTATTCATCGAAACGAAAAATATGGTAATAAGGATTTTTATCTGTTCTCCCATAGAACGGCAGATTATTCAAGAACAAATTAATCACATCTGGATTCAACTGGAAGTTATCGTGTCCATAAGACAAATAGATTGTGCTGGACCGATTCTCAACAATCGGTGGCATCATATACTCACACATAAGAATATCTTGTTCATTAACTTCAATTGGTCGAGTCATTGGTGTAAGATTATTTCTCACATCTGCAAGTAATTGATCACAGATTCGGTTGTCTTCCATTATGTCTTTTTGTTGTTTTTCTTTTCTTTTCGTTCACGTTGTTGTTGGTGAAATCTCCGTTTGATTTCTAGGTCTAAATCAAATAGATTAAGATCTTTTGTACAACGCATACATACTTGATACCCGAAACTTTAGAAAATAGCTGAAATTCAGTAGTAACAGAAAGAACTGAGAAGGAAAATAATAATAAAAATAAAAAAATAATACAAAAAAAAATTGTCAAAACTAAATTATCAATTAATGTAGTAATTAACAAAACTAGTCCCCGAAAACGGCAACAAAAACTTGTTGTAGATTTTAATCCTTCAAATGGACGAATTGTTAACAAGTAAATTGTCGAACATACGAAGACTAACTATCAATTAACCTATTAATTTATAGTTCAAATTTTAACAATATAAGAACACATATTTCTTTTAAGATTTTAATTCTAAAACTATTCTACTTATGTTTAATTAAATCTAAATTATCAAGTAATCAAAATAAATTTGTGAGAACGAATTCGAATTTTACTAACACTAGGATTCACGAATCCACCTACACGTTTTTTAATCAATTATCCATTTAATCGCTTTAGTTTATAATTTTCTTAGATTGAAAACCGGTGATCCTAATATAATTAAAAGCCTCTCTCGATGGTCAATCAATTCTATATCTATAAATGAACCTAATTATCTCTAATTAAATTTTGAACATAAAAATATGTATTTAAATTTCAAGAACACCTAACCGGATTTGATAATGTATAATAGTAATTTTTATCTATTATGGACTATATGTTATTCAAAATCACATGCTTATCTATATTGAATCTTTCGACTTCAATAAAGATCACAAAATATTCTAATGATGATCAAGCATTAAAACAATAGAAATAATGAATAAATAATAATCAATTCATAAACAATTAATTACTAAAACAGAAAAACTTCTAATTAATTAAAAACATGAGGTTTCATTGTTTATCCTAGCAATAAGTAATTTAGCTAAACATGATTTCGTAAAATAATGCAAGAATTGTATTAATCATGTTCCGTAAGAAAAAGAAAAAAATAAGATTTCAACCCGTGATTTCGGCTAAAGAATTTTCAATCTGTTCCTTGATTTTTGATAATTCTCTTGTAAATTTCTTTCCCAAAATTCATCTCCCGCGATTTGTCTATTATCTGGCTTTTATATTCTTTCTCCAACTCTTCTAAATGTGTTTTAGGTGATTTTTTTTTTTATCTTGGACTTGATAGATTTTTATTCTCATTAGGAACACTTAAAATTTGCCTAGAGAGATATGCGATCTCATGGTATGGTTCAATTCTGTTCTGCAGTTGAAACGCCTGCTCTGCGATCGCAGCCTTCCTTAACCATGCAATTGCATGATTAATTTAGATGTAGTATTTGAATTTCTTTCTTTGATATTTACATACCAAGCCTCTCAAGTCTCTTTGTCTTTATAATAAAGTCCAATTTTCTTCTGTTTACTCTCTTTTCGTTAGATCGACACTTGGATTTGATTATTTCCTAAAATGATGATAAAACATTGTGTCATTATACTGAAAACATGTAAGAGTACTAATAATTATCTCTTTTTTGTAGGCCTCGATCAGTAAAAAATTGTAATTATCATGTACTTTATTTTATTAAAATAAAATCTAAATTACATTTAAATATGTATATAAATTTAAATATACATGAAAATTTTAAATTTTGCTGAGTCAATATATCTAACATAGCTTCTGAATTTAGAAAACTCTAGACATTTATTTTTCAACCACGTCAATCTGGCATAGTCTTTGACAACTTGTATTGAAGAATAATTTTCTTAAATATTATCTATTTTATTTATGTGGTAAAAAAATATAGTAATTCACGATTCCATTGAAAATGTTTTTAGGGAAATTTTTTTTCCAGAAATTCAAATTTGATATTGCAAGTGACTGTTAACGTTTTTGATATGAAAGTGAAAGTGGAGTGAAAACCCAGCTCACACAAATATTTCATACTCATTAATTTGGGGGTATAAGACAAGTCCCACAATTTAAAGAATAGCCTAATAAAAATTTACTAGCATTCACATTTGGCTTTCAAGATAATTAATTTCTTTACTAGATTGAATTCTAGACTAACATAGGTAATCATAATAGTTTAAATTACTTTTAACTGTTTTTTTCAAAATGTCCTTTTATGAGTATTTGTTTAGTTTTCCTAGGAATTAATTGTTTCGTAAAAGGCTTTTAAAAAATATTCCAATTGTATGAAAATTAATTTCTTATTGGTAAGAGATTGTATTAATCTAATTAAATCTCACAAATTATGAATAGTTTTATAACAATTAAAAAATATTCCAATTGTATGGAAATTAATTTCTTATTGGTAAGAGATTGTATTAATCTAATTAAATCTCACAAATTATGAATAGTTTTATAACAACAAGTGTAACATAATTATAATAGTCCATGCAACATTCACAAATTGTATATTAAAATTATGGAACTCATAATATTTCTTGTCTAACATATAAAATGTATCACCTGCAACAGATTGCATAATTCGTACATATTGTTATTTCATAGTTCTCAATACGAATATCAACTTACCGACAACTTTTTTAACAGTAAGCATAACATAATTATGATCATCTATAGCAAATTCCAGCATTCATTTATGAAGCATATGCTACAAAGTTTATTGCTAATATATATTTAACATATTTCAGACACCACATTTTTTAAAAACAAAAGGGTTAATTACAATAATGGTCCCCTATTCTTTCATGTTTGTAACAATATCATTCACATTCAATTTTTTAAACAGATGTCATCAACATCTTTCTATTTATTCGTATAGATAGTCCCCCAAATGAATTTTTTTAACAAATTTGCCCCTAAATTAAATAAATTAAAATGATGGAAAAAGTAAAAACAATAGAAAAATTACAATTGGTATCTTAACTTTTTCAAAAGTACAAATAAATCATAAACTTTTTTATTTTTTTTTATAGATTTTCACTTAAATTAATAAAAATGTGTCATCAAGTCCCAAAACTTCTAATTATGTCACCGAAAGTGGTCCAGTGGTTCGTTGATTGACAAAAAAATTATACTCGTAATCTAAATTTGAGCAATTTAACAAAGACAAAATAGTTTATTATATTTTATTAGTAAAAAAACAAAAAACAAACAAACCCCGTTTAATCTTCCCCACCCCAAAGATGATGAGAAATCTCCTGAAAAACAAGCAAATTTAGTGAAAAAAAAATGTAAATTAGAGAATTCAGGACGCACATGAGACTTGACTAAAATAGCATCGGGAGGATGATTTGAGGAGGAGAAAGAAGTCGACTGGGTAGAGAAACAGTGCTAGTCATCGGGAGAGCAAACGGCGGTTTCATGGATTCGAATGGGAGGTGCCGCCTGATAGTCGGCGGTTGCGTCTGCTGGTGGTGGATGATCTGACCATTTATCTCTACAGTTGGAGGCGTCATCGCTGCGTCGTGGGTCGAGGCTCTGGGTCCAGCTATTTAAACAACTGGTTTTTGCGAAAACTAGGGAGAAATCTCCCTGTTCTTCTTGCAACCTATCCTCCCCAGTTGCTATTCTTCTACGCGATTTCTGTGGTGGGGTGGATAAACTATTTTGTCCTTATTAAATTGCTCAAATTTAGATCACGAGTATAATTTTTTTTTTGTCAATTAATGGACTACTGGATCACTTTCGGTGAACATAATTAGAAGTTTTGGTACTTGATGACACGTTTTTTATTATTTTAAGTAAAAATCTGTAAAATAAAATAAAAAAGTTTGATTTATTTATACTTTTGAAAATGTTGGGATTCTAATTGCAATTTTCTCATTGTTTTTTCTTTTTTTCTATTATTTTAATTTATTTAATGCAGGGACAAAATTGTCAAAGAATTTATTTGGAAACCATCTATACATTATGATGGTATCTACTAAAACAATTGAATAGAATGATATTGTTACAAACTTGAAAGAATTGAGAGCATTAGTGTAATTAATCCAAACGAAATTGAGTAGATGAA
This sequence comes from Forsythia viridissima, assembly GCA_030279155.1. NCBI lineage: Eukaryota > Viridiplantae > Streptophyta > Magnoliopsida > Lamiales > Oleaceae > Forsythia > Forsythia viridissima. Next base: position 71,191,787 of record CM059033.1, on the reverse strand, counting down.
CTATCCAAAGTTTTTTAAATCACTATAATCCATCAAAATCACAATTTGAAGTATTAATTGGAATAATTTCAAATAAAATTAAATCTTACTGGAATATACACGTTCTTCAAAATCATTTTCTATCAAAGAAATTTTAATTTTTTTTTATAGCTAAATCCCTTAAAGGTAGTCATCAATGGCAAAAGAGCGATTAATCTAATTGTGATTAGTTAGTTAAATATGGAATTGTATTTAATCAAGTAATTGACGTTATTTAAAGAGTTTGTTATACTGATTTAACTAATTGGATAATAAAAAATAAAAAATAAAAAATAGAGCAGATTCTAATATTTTCACAATAAAAAATATGTATCAGTTTTTAATAAATATTAATAGTTATTGGGTTAGTAGCGTTAATTTTTGGGTTATTAACATATATACCCTTCTTTTATCATCATATTAAAAAATATACTGGCCCATATTTGAATTGACTAAATTACTGGATTGTTATCAATTTGTTATTACATATACTGGGCCACATATTTTTTTAGGGTAAATTCAAGGCCGGTCACTGTTTGGGCACTTATGGGCTCTAAAGTCATATGCTCAAAACTTAATTCAATTAAAGTCATATTTTAGACCTAAAAGACCAACATACCCTTAATTGTAAAAAACGCAGATTTTGAGTGGTGATACTGTTTTGCGGTGATACTGTTTTGTTGTGATACTGTTAAACCTATGATTTTGTACTACAAATTACACATTTTAAGAACACTAGTATTCTCTTGTTTATTCTCTACTGATTAATTCTTCTATCTACCATTAAACACTTTATAAATTTATACTTATCTATCCAATGAGAATCTATGTACTAATTGAATCTCAAACATATTCAAATTCAAGGGAAAAATTAGAAACATTGTTTATAGTTTTAGATGAGAACCCTTTGCATGACTTCTCATTAACTTGAGAATGATTGTGAGTTCTTTTTTCTTCATTTTAGCATTGCTCTGAAGTATGTGTTTGCTTTTAAGAGACTCAGATACCTTGGAAGAGTTTTAATTTGCAACAAAATGATGCATATTTATCCCTGATACTGTTTTAAAGAATTTGTGATACTGTTTTGAAAAAAAAATTAAAGATTGTCATTTTAAGCTAAATAGACGACTTCAAACGGGTAAAATCCATCATAGGCAGCGGCGAAGCGGCTGGTCTTGACCGTCTCGTCGAGACCATTCCGAAAACATATTATAATAAAAATTCTGAGCACGTGTGCAAATTCTATGATCATTTCTATTGTGATACTGTTTTGCATAATACAGTATCAAACAACACACATTACTATGATATCATACTTTTATCTTTGATACTGTTTAATTAGTCATATATTTTGTTTGATACTGTTTAATTAGTCATATATTAAAACATAGATTAAAACAGTATCAATTTATATTAATGCACATTACCTAAACAAAACATTATCATGGATTAAAACTAAGACATTTAAACAGTATCACATGTTCAAACCTTGCCATAATTAAACAATATCAAAGATCACATAGATTCAAGCAGTATCACATGATTAAAGCAGTATCATGGATTAAAACGGTATCAAAATATATTAATTACCTAAACAAAACAGTATCATAGATTAAAACTAAGACATTCAAACAATATCACATGTTCAAACCTTGCCATAATTAAACAATATCAAAGATCACATATATTCAAACAGTATCACAGGATTAAAACATGTTTCAAATGATAGTGAAATATTATGACAAAGTTTCAATATATTAAATCTTGTCATAATTAAACAGTATCATAGATAAAAACTAAGACATTAAAACAGTATCATGGATTAAAACTAAGACATTCAAACATTAGATGATGGAACATTCAAGCTCCTATTTACAACAATTCTATGTCCATTTATATTGTGATACTGTTTTGTATAATACAGTATCAAATAACATACCATGACTAAACATTAGATGATAGAACATTCAAACTCCTATTTACAGCAATTAGATGGTGGAGCATTCAAGCTCCTATTTACATAAGATATTGGAGTATTCAAGTTCATATTTACAGCATTCAAACTCATATTTACTGCATTCTATGCCTATTTCTGTTGTGATACTGTTTTGTATAATACAATATCAAACAACTTTCACAACTAATTAACAACACAAAGAAATAATCTAATGACCAACTTAATACAATATCAAGTTGCTATTCTATAATACAGTATCAACAACATATGTTACATCATTGTTTACATAACTGGAAAATGCTCATTGTTTACATAACTGCTAAAATACTCAACCCATGTTAATCATATTGGTCAGCCTCTCTTGCAGCACGGATAGATCAATGTTAGCTGTTAGATCACTAGCCTGAAAAAATAATCAAATACAAGAATTAAGATTAAAACAAAGAAATTAATAACAATATTCCTACGTTAATTTGTTACCTCAATCTGGATTCTATGAAGTAGCTTGTCATTTACTTTTGTAGTTTCACAGCTAATAACATTCAGTCCCCAACTGGAAATTGATCCAAAATCTTCACCAAAAAACTGTCTAAAAAGTGACACTGCGCCGTAGAAGCACTTGCCGGAGGTTGCCGGAGGTCACCGGAGGTGAAAGCGGCTGTCGCGTAGGTTGCCGGAGGTGATCGCTGGTGGTCGCCGGAGGTCGCCGGAGGTGGTTGCCGGAGGTCGCCGGAGGTGTTCACTGGTGGTCGCCGGAGGTCATCGGAGGTGGAGACGATTGTCGCCGGAGGTGGAGGAAGTTTGTGGAGTTGGAAGATTGTGTCAATGAAAAATATGGTTAAAAGGGGTGATTTTGGAATTAATATAAAATATTGATATGAAATATGACTTAATCACAATTTTAAAAAAAGTTTTGACCTAATTTGAAACAAGTCATGTGGAGATGACTTATTGGCAATTTTCCCATTTTTTTATACAGTAAAACGAAATGCAGCCCATTAATTGTGCACTGTTACTAAATCTGATATACATTCACATTACCATCGGATGAAGATAAGGAGGATTAACATCAAATTATAAGAGAATTTTCTGGTGAATTCAAATTTCAAAAATAATATTTTTCAGCAGGAACCGAATTTTAGTATCCGTGAAATGGTCGACGAAAGACAAATGCACGAAAATAATATTGATGTATTAGGCTCGAGATGCACTTGAGATGCACTTCTTCTCCACTTGAGATGCACTTGAGACAATTTTCCCAGTGAGCTAAATGTATTAAACTTTGAGAAAGCATTCACTTTTCCAAGAGACCACATGTCCGATAGGATGAGATATTCTCAATCCTACATCAACGAAAGTATGGAACGATGATAAATTTATGAAATCCCTTACAATACATATAATATAAGAAATTTACACACTTTTCCATTTCTATCAACAAGAAGACACAAATATAAAAAAAACATATATTTTCCATCAGTACAAGATGTTAACATAATGACAAATTGTGGGATACGTAACAGTTAATGGAAACAATTTAAACAAATAAATGTTATAAAAGTGGTTAACATAAGAGAGTCACATAATAATGAATGTAAACAAATTACACACTTCATAGTTATAAAATGACTTAACGTAATAAGTTATTAATTACATAATGTGTTGACAATGTAAACAAACACATCCAACTTATGAAATAAATTAACATAATAGGTTAATAATAATGTAATATGTTAACGATCAATTTTAACAATAACAAGAAAAAATCACTTAACAATCTCTGGTATTTTTACATTCATTCCTCGTAACAAACTCAATGCATAAATTACAGCACATGTATACGAAATTGTTCATGTGATACTCAATTTTATAACTAAAATTAAATAAAAAACAGTTCACGTTAACATTATAACGATATAAATTAAGGTAACAAGTAGATAAATTATATATATTAATACATAATTAAGTGATGTCAACATGAATGTGAAAAATTGAATACACATTACAATATCGTAAAATATGATTTGTTTCGCACATAACAATGAGTGTATGTAACCAGTTATTGTACCAGAAGAAAAAAAATCAACATCAAGATTTTCACACATTAATTCGAATTTTTTTTTGAACTGAATATCAACTCCATAAAAGGTAAAATAAAAATTAAATCATACTTATGAGAAAAAAACCAACAACCAGAAGTCTTAAACTCTAATACTAGAAGAACATTTTGTTCAAAATTATTTTATAACATGAATTAAAAACGTTTTAAACATAATCAATTGCATGCAATGGTTGATAAAGTACAACATCCCCGAAACTTACATTTTCTCCTTCCGGTATCGGAATATTGTACTTTTTCTTCACCGGTTTGGTAGTAGCTTTAGTTTGACAACGATTTCTTTTTGTGGCCGAATGGTTTCTTCTTTTTCAGCTTCTACGTCTTGATGTTGAAGTACTGCGTGATGATGCCATTCTATGAAATTTGAGTATTCACAAACAATGACAAAAAAAACTCTCAATCTGAGACTAAATGAAAAAAACCAATGAATATATGATTAGAAATTAAAATTAATGTCATTATATTTACTTACTTTCCTTGTGTTGGTTCAAAGAATCTCGATTTGTGGAAGATTGATTACCGGATGATAATCAAGGTTTTTGAGATATTTCCTGTGAAAGAGGGATTCTTCTTTGCTGGGTGTGAGAAGATTCCAGAAAACGGGATTTGGTGACTATATTGATTGTGAGACTAATGAGGGCAAAATAGTAAAATATATTAATTAATGTTTAAATGTAGTGATTGATTTATTTATATCTCTAAAAATTAGCTAATACAGTTATAAAATGATAATGATTATAATTAATATAAATATAATATATTTTTTAAATTTTTACAGTATGTAGAATAATTATATAGTAATATTGAGACAAATATATATATCTAGTAAATCTGAAATATTTTCAAAAAAAAAAAAAAAGGTGGTGAACCTAATTTCCACTAAATTTCTCCCTTATTCTTGATCTGTTAATTGCTCTAATTCAGGCAATCAACCAGTCGGGGTCCGGCCCAATGGGTAATGGCATTCTCCAAGGCCCCCCAATCATTCATGTTAACACTGTTACTCATCAATAAGCACATGTTTAATGTCCATCGGGACATGTGTCATGCGATAATTGCATGAGTGTAAATGCCCACTTTACACTCATGCAATAATTGCATGACACATGTTCCGGTGGGCATTATAACAATATCCAGCGGGAACATTAGATCAATATTCTGTTTAAGAATACTTAAATTATTGGGCAATGGTATTCTCCAAGGTCCCCATCTAGACCATTGTTTAAAAAATAAAAAAACTAGAAGGGGTTAAAAGTATCTTTTCCTTCTTGTAAATTTTACGTAAGCGTTCTTACTTAAGTGAAAAATAAGTTGATTTAGATTGAATTATATTGTTTAGGATTTGAATGTACTCCTATTACTTTGTGTTGCGACACTAAACAAACAATATTATTGGGCACAATATAGAAAAATAAAAACATTCTACTAATATTTTTTAATGGGATTGCAAATAGATCTATCACGAATCATTAACAGGTCTAGAACGGTTGAACCTATAATATATATTATAGTACCTAGAATTAGTTGCAAAATACTTGAGATGTTTGAACTTACAAATACAAAACAAGAAATTTATATTAATTTTCAACAAATTAAAGACTTGTTTGACATGAATTAAAATTTTGATAAAAATTTGAAGTTAAAGTCAACAATCACTACTAAAAATTACATTTTCATCAACGGATATTTACGAATGGATTCTTTCTGTTGGTAATCCGCAACGAATTATGTGTTGGTAAAAGTGAAAGTCTTTCACCTACAGTAATCAACAACGGATTATCTGTTGACAAAGATAATAGGTTTTGACCAACCGATTTGTAAAAGATAAATCTATATTACCTACGATTTTTTCGTATGTGATAGTAATGAGTATGGAAGACCAAAATTTTTTTTGACATTTCACTTACGGAAGATCAGTAGGTGTCGAGTAATTCATATGACCAAAAATTATTTCGACATTTCAATAACGGAAAGAGCAATTCATATTATCAATGAAAATTCCATAGGTAATATTAATCAATTTGGAAGACCAAAAATTGATTCGACATTTTACCTATGTAATATCCGTAGGTGACGAATAATTCATATTACCCAAAAATATTTTTGACCATTTACTAATGGATAAATCCGTAGGTAAAGATCAATTCATATTACCTACGGCAATTCCGTAGGTAATATTAATCAATTTGGAAGAACAAATAATCTTTCGACAATTCACCTACGGATAATCCGTATGTGATATTAGGTTGTGTTTGATTTGGCAAAATTTTGCATGGAAAATGCCTTTTTTCCACATATTTTTCAACTGATGTGTTTGATTGCACAAGATTTTACATGGAAAAAATATTTTCCTCCCTGTTTTCTTTTTTTTTTGTTTGATTGCAACCTTTTTTTTTCCCATGTAAATCTTTTCTCATTTTCCTTGTTTTGACCACATTTTCCTTATTTTCAAGAAAAATATTTTCTTATGGGGGGATGAGGTTTTATTTTCCATAGAAAATTTGTCTTATTTTTCAATCAATAATTTCTTGGCAATTCAATTCCATGGAATTTATTTTCTTTCCACTCAAATTTCTTACTTGCAATCAAACATACCCTTAATGTTTTTGACTATTGAGCTGTGGAAAATATGTTGGTGAAAAGAATGTTTTCCATGAGTGATGTAAAACAAATTTGGACAATGAAAAAAAGATTTAACTAAAGATTCAATTATATGGAGGTGAAGGTTAATTAATTAAGGAATAGTCTTAAATTAGGTTCATTCGTTTAACATTCAAATTTTTTACAACGAAGTTATTCAATTACAAAATTAAAAAAGATTCAAACTAATTAAGTGCAAAGAATACATATGTGGAGTAGTTTACCAACTATACGACATCCTTTTCGTTGGGAATTTTGTCTTAAAAAGTGAAAGCAAGTAATGTTTAGTATAATTTCGTACAAATTGTACAACTATCATATTTTTTCGAACAATTTGATACTTTTAGTTTAAGTGCTCATGCGTAAATATTTTATCATAATAAAATAAATACTAAAACAATGTTTTATTCTCATTTGTTGCTAACAAGAACTTAATGTTAAGTTGTGGAGATTAGTTATTATTTTTTGCACTTTTGGTGAATAGTGTTATCTACGAATTTTCCTTAAGTGATGTATATTCGAAGTAGTTTACCAATTGAACGTACGACTTATTGATTAATTACAAAATTTATAATAATTTTCATTTGACTACTAATAATATAATACAAAAATTCATAATATATAGAAAAGACAAATTTTTGGTAATTATTTAAAGTTAAAAGATAAATAAAACAGATGAAAAAAATTAATAATACATCAGCAACCGAAAATCCGTAGCAAAACCTATTTTTAAATATTTCAATTTCCTTTAACAACTCGTAGCTAAAGCCCATTTTAAAATTTTGTAATTAATTAAATCCAATTTTGTAAATTTATAGGTCATCTTCATATTTTCAGTCAATTTCCTCAATTCAGCCAACTCCAACTATGATCTTTAAAATGGTGCAACTTTTACACCAAAATAGTGTAATTTTCACACTATCTTTTTTAACCATCTCCAAACATGATGTTTAAAAATTGCACTAAATGAATAGTAATTTTTTGTTTCCTTATGTTTTTAATTTTCAACAATTTATTGATTTCAAAAATTATTTAATAAAATATTCTATTACTACTCAAATTTATAAATAAAAAATTAAATAATATTTTATTACTAAAAATTTTTAATTTTAATTTTAATTTAATTACCTAAACAATTGCATTTATCACACCAAATTAAAAAATGCATTACATTTAATATCACAATTAACAAAGTACAACATTTAGCATAAATTTTTAAAATTAATGAGTAATTTTATTTTTACGTATACATTAATTATTTTTTATTAATCGATTACAAATTTTTATATTAATAAAATAATAATAAAATTAAAACAAACATAAATAAAATTAAACCATAAAATAATAAAAGATTATAGAAAGGGTTATATAAGGAAAAAGAAATTTCACAAGTATAAAACTAAGGAATAAATGAAATCTGGAATTTCAGTGCCAAATGAACAGTGCTTTTGTCGCAACACTGTTCACTACTCCAAAATGGAGTAGTGATTTGAAGCTCCATTAGAGCTGGATTTCAGCGCCCTTAAAGTGAGGTTTGTGATTTGTGAACAACTAAAAAAATTGAAAATCTAAATATAACCCATTTTGAAGAAGAGCCGTCACAGTCGTCGCGAGTCTTCGCCGCCAGTCACCCACTAGTCGGTGTGAGCCCTCGCCCGCCAGTCACCATGGGCAGTGCATATTGCAAGTGAGCATTTGGATGTCATTTTCATAAATTTTAATTTGAGCTCTTTATTGAGCTTGTTCGCTAGTAAGATGTATTGGGTTATTTTTTCTTTCTTCTCATTTCATCTCATAGAAAGACTTGGATTCACTGATTAATTTGGAAATTTTAAAGCAAATTTGGAACAATGAGTAAAGTAAATGTGTATTTTAACCCAAATCTTCTCATTTCATCTCATAGAAAGACTTGGATTCACTGATTAATTTGCAAATTTTAAAGCAAATTTGGAACAATGAGTAAAGTAAATGTGTATTTTAACCCAAATTTTCAAAGCCTTGAAGAATAATATAGAGAAATTTTGAGGTTCATTGTATATATAATAAGATAAAATGTGAAAGAAAAGAAAAGATAATGGGGGTAGACGAAAAGTGGAATTCAAATTGAATCTAATTAAGTCCAACACACTAATAACTTTTCTTCCCAACTAGTTAAGAATACGTGCGTTGCACGTGATTTTGTAATAATATTATGATTTTTTTATTTTAAAATTATTGATGAATATAATACTTAAATAAAACTAATTTTTAATCATAAGTTCATCAATGATTATGACCAACTAAGGAATTATATTCAAACTTCTTGATAAAATATGTATTTCATTAAAAAATACATGGCCTACGTGAATATTAAGTTTGAAAGATTATTGATACTCTTTTAATTATATTTTAAAGCATATATCTAATGGCATATTAGAAAATGCGACTTTCTTTTATGAAAATTAGTATCAATTTCTAAAATAAATGAAAATAGTAGATATAAGTATAATACAATTTTCACTGATTTTCTGTATTTATATCATTATAAAAAGCACACGAAAACAAAATATTTAGCCTTTTTAGGTAATTATTTCTTAAAAAAAAGAATCTCAAAATTCTTTGATATAAGATAAAGAAGCATTTTCTATTGCAATATCCATTCAGTTTTAATGCACCCATAAATTAAAAAGGGGGGGGGGGGTTTGTACTCTTCATGCATTCTTTATCGTAATTCCATCTGAAATATTATTAAATTTCAAGAAAATTCAAAACAATCAGATATTTGGACAATGAATTTAACTCATAACATAAAACCACTTATTATGCGAGATTTACCTTCACCTTATACATAACATGACTCACTTTATCCAATTTATGTTTTCCTCAGCCGCATGCTTGAAAGAGTTATAGTAACACCAATTCTCGTTGTTCTAACTCGTTCTTCCACAATAAATATACGTTTAATTGCTTACAAAATGACATAAAACATCATTCGAGCTTAAATCACTTTGTTATCAAGACTACCACAATAATTAATATTTTTAAATCGAACAAATATTCTAAATCAAGAAAAAAAGATATAGAAATCATAATTTAAAATCAATATTACCATCTTATATATATTCTTAAAATTAGTGAATCATTCATAGAAAATTAACACATTCATTATTACCACATTACTATCAAACTAATTATCAAAAAATAAAAATCGTCATTGCAAGGAAAAAAATATTCTTGGCATAATTAAAAAACAAAGACGAATAAAAAAGGAAGAAAGTATGAATCAATAATAAGAAAGTCGAAATGTAAAGCCAAATTCATCTTGTTTTGTTATGTTGATGAAGGAATTTGTTTAAATTCTCGTGCATAATAAGATTGACTCTTTGATTGTTTACAATTAAAGATAATAATTTCAATATATTAAAATTTTTATTAGTATATTTTTATTTATTTTTATTAATTACAATATATAATAGAATTTAAAGAGACAAATCACTTTCAATGATCAAAATACAATATTTATATAGTATTAAATAGTTTAAATTAAAGACAAAATAAATTATATTAATTGAAAGATGATTTTAGGAATTATAAGTTATTTGAGGGGCAATATCGTCCAAAAATGTTTCTCCCTTTAAGGGGATTTTAGAATTAGTATAGATAACACTTGACAATATGCAGAATTCAAATTGAAGTCTAAATGTTAAAAATATGTTTGCCTAAAATTAAAAGTACTACATATTTATTTTATTTTTTCAAAATTTAAATGTTACGTCTAACTTTCTTAAATTTAGTTGTCAACACTATGTCATCCGATCGTAGTTGGATGTGGCGATGAGTGGATAAGGGTTTTCTTACAAAAGAATTTCTTAGAGAAGTTGAAGAGTTTTTTGAATTTGCAAATTCGCAATCAAGAGTATTGGATAAGATTAGATGTCATTGCCGTAAATATGACAATAAACAATTCCATGAGCGAGATGATGTAAAATTTCACTTATACAGCAAAGGGTTTACCCATGATTACAATCAATGGCATGCACATGGTGAACAATACATTAATCGATTTAATTTAGGTGGATCTTCAACTACAAAATGACGAATTGAATGTACAAATCAAACAATGGTAATGGATGCAATGGGCTCTAATCTTAACAATACTTTTTCAATCAGTAATAGTTTGACCCGGAAGAACATGACCCAAATCCTAAAGTTGCAAATTTCTTTAGACTTCTTCGAGAAGTTGATGAACCTATATTTCCCGTTTGTACTAAGCTCACCAAACTTCCAGCAATGTCACAACTTTTGAATTGTAAGTCTGAATTTAATATATCTGCAACTTGTTATGATCGCATGTTGTTCATAATTAAAGACATGTTGCCAAAAGGTGCGCAATTAGAGGATACATTTTACAAATAAAGAAAATGTTAAGTGGTCTTGGTCTTGGTTATATGAAGATACGGGCGTGTGACAATAGTTGCATGTTGTACTACAAAGAAACTAAGAATTTGACAAAGTGTTCGATTTGTGGTAAGGAACGATACAACGAGAAATCCTCTAGGTAAGAACATAAGGTGCCATATATTACAATATCTACATCTAATTCCTAGACTACAAAGGTTGTATATGTCAAGAAATACTATGGAACAAATCATATGGCATTCAAAAAAACGAGTGGGAAGATATCACATCCAGTATATAGTGAGGCATGGAAGTACTTTGACACTATTTACCCATACTTCACCATTGATCTGCATAGTGTGCATTTTGGTTTATGCACTGATGGCTTATGTCCTTTTGGTAGAAATTCTAAGCCGTATTCGTGTTGGCCAGTTATCATCATCGTGTATAATCTCCCACCTTGGATTGTATGATGCAAGATAACATGGCTTGTCCCTACTGAATGAATATGACTAAATCTTTCAAACTTAAACATTGACGCAAAGGTTATTTGTTTGATAGCCATTACCGCTTTTTGTCACCTGATCATCCGTTTAGAAAACAACGAGATAAGTGTATGAAATGTAGAGTTGAGACGTATGTGGAGGTTACCTGTTTATCAGGTAAACGTATGCGAAGTATGGCAGAGAACCTCCCTAACATTCCTTATGGTAGAGTATTTAAAAGATAAGAAATTGAAGGTTTTGGTGTTAACCACAATTGGGTGAAGAAAAGCATATTTTGGGAGTTACCTTATTGGCGTACAAATCTCATACGCCAAAACTTAGATGTGATGTACATTGAAAAAAATATATTGATAATGTATTCAACACATTTATGGACATAAAATGTAAGACAAAGGATAATATAGAAGCAATGATGGATTTGGAGATTCATTGCAATTGACTTGAGCTTCACTTAATTAGAGATGGAAACAAGAAAATTTATAAGTCAAAGGCCTCTTATACTTTGACAAAAGAGCAAAAAATGAAGGTATAAATAGATACGAGAATGTAGTGAGAAGTTTGTTTTAGGAAAGAGAACTTGTTATAATTACTGAAATGTTTGAATTTTGGAATAAAACTCTTTACCATGTACAATATTTGCCCCTTTATCTATATCTATTTCAGTGTTTAAGAAAACATGTATTGTTCATTTGATTTAGTAACTCTCCAAATAGAAAATATATATTTCATATCAATTTATGCATAGTTTGTAGAATTTTATACTATCAGATTTTTATGTTATTAAGTTTCGTTGAGATCTTCGTATCGTGTGACTCCACCTCCACCATGAAAGCATATTTTGATGGCCCATACTCCACATTTTCCTCGATACCACAACCCATAAGAGATGGTTTATGAGATAGATTTCTAGTAATTTTTGTTTATTATAATTGTTAATTTTGATATTCGTTATACACATATATTTGATTTTATTTTATTAATTTATAAGGATGAATATGTATGGCCAACTACAAATCTACTAATGTGTACGACGCTTGGAAGAAGACGATGAAATATATATATATATATATATATATATATATATATATGAATGATGCCCGCAACCAAGCAAATCGTAAAAGTCAATACAATAATCATGCCGATTGGAGAGGGCATGGCCCACCTTGGATAAGAGCAGAACACTAGGATAGTCTTTTAAATTATTGGGATATCGAGAAGTAACAATGCCAAGATTTCCAAGGATAATCGCCTTGTACAAGGTTGTGATGGTGAAATGAAGAAGCATACTGTCGGTTCAATCTCTTTTGTGACTACTAAGAAGAGATTGATATATTATTTTTGATTTGATTTATATTGGTAGCACACCCATCAACCAAGTATTTAATACACAAAAGACTGGATTAAATACATAATGAACATGAGTTCCCAAAAGTCAAATATTAAATTTTCATGTGTAGTCAATATCTTGTAATGGAAGTGGACTAGTCGAGTTTTGGTTTTACTCAGTTTGTGGTGAATTGGCAAGACAAGTGATTTCCAATATATTTCTTATGTGTTGGTATGAGGATTTTTGTTGATTTTTTAGGTTGGTTAAGTCTATATTATCAGGGAAAATTCTGTCAAAATTTTTATAAATTCATTTTAGTTAAAGAAAAGTCAACTAGTCATAGAAAAGTCTAAATAGACTTGGTGGTGAGTCTAGTATTTAGCTGTTATTATGATTTAATTAATTGTGATTAATTGTGTCCGTTGACACTTTTTATTGTCATTTATGATTTAACTAATTGTGATTAATGTGATGTGTATTTTCAGGAGAAGGATATGGACCATCCCATTTCTCAATTAGAGCTCTTCAGCCATGTCCACATGACTAATCACGAGTTTGGGGAATTTAATTGATAAAAAATCTAAAAGAGTTCATGTAAGTATGATTAGAGTTTATATATAATATTTTTTTTTAGTTATTGAGAACGATAATTTTTTTTTTTTCAGAATAAGTATAAAGCTTCTATTGAGTTCAAGTATAGTATAGTCAGAGATGATCAGCCCGAGTTTGATCTCGATTCATGGATCTATGCAGTCAACGGGCCATTTAAATAAGAGTTTGGTCATCGACAACCTGTTTCACATGTTTTTGGCATACTCACTTTACCTAGACGTTCGATACTTACACATGACTTTATGAGTAATGAAGATGTAAATAATTTGAAGTCGGAGCTGGCTAGTGCACGTAATACGATATAAGAAAACAACAAAATGATTGATAATCTCACCGTACGTCTCGAGTGAGTTCAAAGAAATCACAAGGTCGAGTTGCAAGAAACAGTACGAAGTATGCTTAGGAAACTAAATATTTCAAACTATCAATTTCTTTCTAGTTTTCCAGATCATGAAATAATTATATGTAAAACCCGTGGTACTTTTTCTTCAAAATTTTGATGTAACAACTTCATTTATCAAAGTTTTGTTGCGTTAAGACAATAGTTTACATTTAGTATATTGATTATTGTTAGCTTGTTTGTTTTAGTGCGTTTTCATAATTTTTTAATGATCTTATACAAAAAACAAAAAAAAAAAATTAATTTTCACATACAAAAATTTCGTAGGTAATATTAGGTACACGAATTTCCAAAAGTACGTTATTACTTATAGAAATTCCATAGGTATTTCTGTAGGTAATATCGCTTGTCATTACCTACAGACTTTATGTAGGTAATGACACAAGCCTTTATCTACGGAAATTTTCGTAGGTAATGATTACACACGCTTTTAACAACGAAAATTTCGATTGTGAAATTACCAACGAAAATTTTGTTAGTAACTTTTAGCGATCTTCTAAATAGCAACAAATTATTGGTCGAAAATATTCTGTTGGTGGCGACCATTAGTCACGGATATCGTGGCTTCAGCAACAAAAAATCCGTGTCTGAGGTCACAATTTTTTTATAGTGAATTAATTTCAACTATACAATTCATGAGACCCAAAATTTTTTTACAACTTTTCAACCACATATTTAGTGCCTGTTTGGTAGAGTTTAAAAATAATTTTTTAGGATATTTTTGATAAAAGTTAATGAAATTTGTAAATGAAAAATTGATAAAAATTATGAATTCTATAAAATATGTGGTTGATAATAAATTTTACAAAAAAAATTTATTTTAAACTCTACCAATCATATTCTAAGATTTTTAGAAGATCAATCAAAATATTAAGAACTTGTTTGATAGGGATTAAAAACCCATTTTAGTTTTTTTTCAGCCGTCATTTTTGTCTTTTCAACCCAATTTTAACATGAAAAATCAACAATTTCAACTCAAATAAACCAATATTGGTCAAATAAACTAATATTGGTTTATAAACTAGTTTATAATATATGTCAAACATGCCCTAATATTTTACAATAAAAATGATATATTGTTCGTATCGAATAACATATCATGTACTCGACTATACACATATTTACCTAATTGCCAACATATGACAGTCAAACAATATTCGAGCAACATATCAATTCCCCATTTTATAAAGAGTAGTGCTATTAACAAATGAGTGCCGATCTAATGCTCCTAACAGAGCATTACATGTTGCCCACCTGCTGAAGTGCATGTGGACAACATGTAATGATTGATTAATCTTGCATTGTCCATCTACTAACATTTCAACAGGTGGACAACATGTAATGTTCAGCCATTACATCATTAACAAATATGTACATTAACCTTTCTTGCCGCGCAAGTAAATTCCCCACTCCCCCCTACACCCTACCCCATTACCGTATAAACGCGTCTCTAATTTCCGGACTTGAAGTAGCAATAAAAACAAGTTATCGCTGGTAGTTAATTCGCGATTACGTATCCGCCAATATACCCTATATTCACCCTTCTTCTCGTCATATTCACACCGCCGCCTTATTTTCTCCTCTTTTGCTCGTCGGATTTTCCCAATTGTACTTCTGTTCTACCACACTTGAAACCCTAACCCGAAATACCATAAGAACTTCCCTTTTGGAGCTTGGTTTCATACTTAGCCAAGGGGTAAATTTTTTCTCCGTGTCGAATTGTTTGTTAGAATACGTGTCTGTACTGATAGTTTCTTCTCCTATACACAGGTGATTTATATGTTATTTATTCGATTTATTATGAATTATTAGTTTTTTTGCTATGGAATTGTGTGAAAATCGAACTAGTATGTATTTCTTCAATTGTATGTGAAATATTGGTTTTGAAACCCTAGTTTTCCCGATTCCCCGGTTTTGATGTTTATATTACTCCTTTTTTGAGAAAAAAAATTTATTTTTCTGTTCTGTAGATGAATAGTAGGGATGAAAAAGGAAAACGAATGACACAAATGTAGTTTTTTTCTATTTCAATCTTTCCTTTTAAAATTGTTAGTCTTTATTTGTTATTTTTTATCTTTTCTTTTTTAGTTTAAAGAGGGGAAAACGTGTCTTGAACATGGAGGCCGTGCCTAGTAGTTAATTAAGTTTTTAGGTTCTATTATGTATCATTGTTCTTTTTTCTTTTGTTTTTGATTTTTTTACACTTATTTACTATTTTGGATTGTTGCATCGTTGTTTATTTCTTAGATTGTTTTGATGTTTCTGGCTGCAAGAAAGCCTGTGTGCTTGTTTTCTCATTTGCATGTCTTGTTTGGTGCTTTCTATTGAGAGGTTCTATAAGATACATGTAGTCTGTGGTGCTTGCCTGGCCGATATTTTCTGTGTCCTAGTAGAATTGAACAAATTTCATTCTTTTTTAAAGAAAAATAGATTTTATCAAAGCCTTGTGCTAGCAAAAAAAAGAAATAAAGAAATAACAAGGACTCGTTCTCACTTCTGCTTCTCTATCGAATCTGGTAGTATACTTTTTAGCATTAATGTTTTTGAAGCATCTGGATTGGGTGTTTATGATGTAATTTCTTGACCTGCACCTCTCTATTCCAGATGGCGCCGCCGACCAAACCTCTTACAAGTGAAGCTATTGCTCTTACAGAGAAGAAAATAAACATGACATTAGGTGGGAATATTGGCATTCGTGCATCATGTGGCACTTATTGGGGTTACTTCTTGTTAATAAGTGACTTATACTCTGCTATTTTTAACTTCAGATGATATTATCAAACTGTCCAAGACTAATGTAACGAAACCTAAGAAGCAAAGAGTTTCAGTAAGAAATGCCCCTCTGACTTTTAGTGTTTATTTGCTTGCTTGACACGCAGTTGTAAGTGCCTGATTCTAATATTTTTCTAATTGATGCCTACAGAATAGGGATCAAAATTTTGTTAAAAATGCTGCCCAAGATAAATCAGCAAAAGTTCAGAGGTTCATGGACACAAGGTCATCTCTTAGACAGGTATATTACTAGCAAAGGAGTTTTTCCCCTTCTTTTTTTTTTGGGGGGTCGGGGGCGGGGAGAGGTCAAAGTTGTACTCCTTTTACTTGCTTCGCTTAATTTGGTATGTTTAATTTATTTTTTTTCCTCTAATAGGGCGCTCTTGCTCGGAGGAGGTCAAACTTTCAGGGGAATCAGTTTCCTTTGGCAACCGAGGCTGCAAGAAAGGCTGCTGTTGCTCCTATTCGCAACAGAGCTTTTAATCAGAGCAGGCCTGTTAATACGAATAAACCCAGGTACTCCATTTGTTCCTGGTTAATATTGTTGTAAACCTGTTTCAAGAATATTAAAGTACTGGTTCACGTGTCCATTATATTAATTGTGGAGTCAGGTTAATGTAATTTATGTTGACTCTGGTGCAGGTAATTTGCGGTTCATTGTTGATGACTACGCCATTTGCCTCAGCTTTTTGTGAATTTCCCAAAGCATTTGGAAATCCTTTATTTGTTTGGGTGGGAGGGCATTGCCTGGGTGCTTATGAGTGTTTAATGTTGAACTTTTGACATGAAAGGATATCCTTTAAGCTTGTGCTGTTTCTCTATGCTGGAAGTTGGTTTTTGATTGCATGATGTGTAGAAAGTTTTATGTTACATTTTGGATAGCTGTTGAAGAAAATGAAAAATTGCTTTGACATCTTAGGGCTGGAGAATAAATTTGACTAATGGGAGCTAACTGTAAGCAAAGAAGGTTGCGTGCATATCATACTATTTGCGGTGGTGCATTTAGTTGGTTGTCGATCCAACATTGAATGGATCATACTTGTGTATCCATCTGCTGCTGTTATTTGGGTACTGCTCTGAAGCTAGCTAGCATTACTGGAAGATATGTGTGTCAGTTGACTCGTTTTTTGAATCTTCGTCATATCTGAAGTTGTAATTCCTTTGGTGATTCTGAGAGTTTGTTGTTTGGACGAGTCTTTGGCAATTGATAGTCCGATTGGCATGCAGTAAGTCCAGTAGATTAATTTGTGCCATTTTGGCGATTGTGCTCCACAATTGAGACTACTGTGAATGTCCTACATGATTGGAAGCAAAGTTGAACAGATGCACTGGGCTTGCTGCTGTTTTTAGTGATAATAGTTCAAGAGAATATGACATGTTACCTGTCCAATTTATGTCTTAGATGATGGGTGTTTGCGATTTGTACGAGTACTGTATTATGGTTCTTTCGGTCAATACTTGTATTTGATATGACGTGATTAAATGTGAGTCTTTGAGGCCCCTGAACATTGCAACTTGTGCACAAGATGATCAGTTGGACTACATTTGGAGGCTAGTTTGTACATGCCATCTTGTTAAGTGATCTTTTGCAAGGTTTAAAGCAGCAAGTGCTCTTGAATTTGTCATAGTTGAATCATGTGACGTACCTGCCAAAATTTGGCACTTCTGGGGGGTGGAATCATACTACGTACCAAGTTCAAAGTAGTTTCGCATTGTCGTGGAGCCTTTTTCTCTAATATTGGGTAGAGCAAAAATGTTTAAAAATATAAGAGATGAAGTGCTTCGCCTTGTGTCCTGGTATGACTTGTCTGATCCTCTTTTTGGTTTCGAATGACAATATATAAAAAGCAATGGTAAGAATTCGTTGCTATTCCCAGTCATGGATGGTTGCCACCAATGTTTATTCAATGTGTCTCATTCCCTGCTTCGAGCCTTTTAGCTGACACTTAGATTTCAGTTCTGTAATTCTAATTTTTTTTTTTGTATGTGTGCAGGGGTTGGGCCCCAGCTGTTCAGAAGAACTCTGCAAATGGAGGTGGCTTTACCTTGAAGGTATAATTCTTTATATCCATAAACGGTGAAGAGTAGAGCACGTGCCTTGGGGTTCCTGTTTCCAGCCTCTGGGGGATAGTAGGACACAGATAGGGATTTTACAGACACTATTTGCAACAAAGATCTGTTATTAAGTGTTTGAACATAAAACTATTGAAGTTTTGAAAGCCTGTTTTAAAACTGTCTGAAGAAATTCTAGTTATATTGACTTGGGTCTTGTCAAAATTGTATATTTCCTGTTAGGTATAGATTTTGATATTTGATAATCAGTTTTGAGGCAATTTGGTCTTCAGGGAAGTTGCTTAAATATTTCTATAATGATGAGACATGTTCACATGCAGAGACAGAATCAGCAAGTGAAGGTAGTGCCCAAGCAGAGGTCTCAAACATTAGACTCATTATTTGCAAACATGAAGGAGCAAAGGATGAGGGTCTTGTCTCGGCAGAACAACGGCCCGAGAAGAAATGGAGGCGGCCAGCCTATGGTGCCTTGGGCAAGAGGTCGTTTTGGCAATTGATACTTGCTCTGCCCTGGATATGCGGTGACTTGACACTTACGGTTGCATGTGGAGAAATGCTTGTACTTATTTTTATTATTTTTTGTTTTGAAGTTATTGGAAACTAGGACCGTCCAAAATGCTGTACTTCAACAATAGTCTTGTGATAATTCTATTGCAGTTTGCATAGTATTGTCTTTCGTATTGAATGGCATTTCTTTGTTACCTTTGTATCTCATTCTCTGATAATTAAATGACTCAGTCATTGATCTCTTTTATGTATACTATATTGTTGGTGCAGAAAAAAAAATCTGGCATCTGATCTTAGGATTCGTACCCATACAATGGTTGTGGACAATGGCATTCATGGTTCTCCAGTAGACAGAATCTTTTATCTTCGGTTTTATCCGAGAAACTGAGATTGTTTAGTGTTGTAGGAGAAGGAAAAATATAGAAAATTATGAGATAGAGATGTCTCTGTGATCCGACAATTGTATCACCTTATTTGGTGGAATTTTTTGACTCGGGCGCAAACGTCACAACTCCCAGCCAATTTTTTGAAGCTGGTGTGTACCAGAGTGGCAAAATGGTGGGGATGACTACAGGGATTCCGAACCTAACGAAGCCTAGGGTAGCAATGAGAGTGACACTCTTCTTGCAAACCGTCAAAAACTCAAACATCAAAGCGTGTATTGTTCATTTTCGAACCATTAATTGTTTATATTGGTCAGTGGAATAGACACGTTAATCAACTAGAAGATAAATACGCGTCTTCGAATTAGAAATAATTAATTAGATGATATGGAATCCAACTTTCACACATATTAATTAGCATTACTTTTTTGTCTTGACAGATAACAAATAAGAAAGTATCTGATTGAAGTATCATGCAAAACTTTCCATATCATATTTTTAAAATAAAAATCTGACTTCTTAAAAAGTTCCAGCCTAGGCAACCTGTTTACATCGAAAGTTAATAACTAGGCTGCAGTTGAGGAAGACTTTCGTTATTATCCATCAAAACCTTAAACTTATCATTGAAGTAGTTCAATAATTCAAGCGGGATTCTCTTGTTCGATTGTTCAAGGTTTTGGATTTTGCAAGGGTTTTTTGAAATGTGATATGTCAAAAAACTATGACAATTGGGAAAGACTTGTGGAAGATGTGCTTTAAGAGAGAAATTGCGACAACTTGCGAGGGAATCAAGTTCCGGTTCCATATCTTCTAGGTTCATATCAGAACTGGCAACTCCGATTCATATTATTTTAAAATTTATTCGTTTAAAAATTTAACTATTTAGATCGATTTATACACCCATGTAATGGTTTATTATTTATGCAATATTTTTTATGACTCTGCTTATACTAACAAATTCATTTTATTTTATTAGAACGAATTGAATTTTCCGTAAATATTTGCACTAAAAATCTCAATAACTAATTACTTAATATTTTTCAAATACTTTTAATAACAATGACACGAGTTTTTGGACTCTTTTGTAGAAATTTAAAGATGTCATATTGTATGTGTTGTAATTTGGATTCAAAAAATATTGGTTGTGGCCAAGTACTTTTTGACCAAACAACAATTACTTTATGAAAACACATTTTTTGGATTCCTATTTTTTCTGAACTGAAAATTCTTGAGCATTGAACAATCAAGTCGTCCTCCCCCCTAGTCGTGTTCATTTTATTCACGTATATTATGTCACTGTTTATTAACCTGATCTAGAACAAAAAAACACTTTGGGCAGCATAGCTAAAATTTAAGAGCTTCTGCTTCTAATATTGCAAATACAAGAACTTATTTGATCATTGACACATGAAGAAGTTTTATCTTGATAACATAACAAAGAAATATTATATGATTGGAGCAACAGAACTCATAGTTTCATGTAGTGAATATACCTCTGAAGACTTCCAGCTATGGACATTTCACAAAGACTCCAGGTCTCCATCACTATTTTTTCTTTTAAATTTCATTTGGAAATTGCATACACATTAAAAGGCAACATTCATTATATAATGTGCAGATTCTCAATGGTGGCAGAGTTTAGAAATGTTAGGAGGCTTGATATCCAAAAACATTGTTCTGGAAGACTCGTTATGGAGCTTATCTTGTATTTAAATTAGGCAAAAATATCAGGGGTCTCGGATCTGCAAATGGGATAATCAAGTTTGTTAACTATGATGAAGATGTTGAGGATGGAAATGGTCAGACTGCTGTAAGGAGACTCGATGGATGGATGGAAATAGAATTGGGAAAGTTCTATTATGATCTAAGAGACAATGGTCCAGTGGAAGCGCGCTCATTGGGCAATAATTTCAATACGAAGGTGGACATCATTGTTGCAGGGATTGAGTTGCGCATGAGAGTCGATACTAGAGAGTTCATGCGCTACGACTGTGTTTGTTCATTTAAAAGAAAATGTGAGAAACTGAAGAAAAGGGATCTTTTCAAACCTGAGGGTTTATGGATATGCATGAAAAATAACAAGAAATAAGAGACTTCAGACTGTGTGCACGCGCGGGGGAATTCGATACTATGTATTAAATTTTCTTCTTTAGAGTGTTGTTCAAAACAGACAAGTGAGGAATTTAATTGTTAATATACCTTGTTGCAAACCATCTTTATCATATTTAACAAACTTTACATCCCATTTGCTTATAAAAAACAGCATTTATGTTTCTATCTTCCCTCTGATATCAATCATATAACACATCTTCTCAGTTGTTTCATCAAGATCAAAGGCTCTGCTTTTTTCTTTCTTTTAAAAAAAAAAATAATTAAAACAGTGATATAACACAGATTAAAGAAACAAGGCAAGAATTCAATAAAATAGTTCTTTAAGAAAGGCAACTTAAGGGTGCAATAGTCTATAGTTGCATCCAATTTACATTAACCAGTACTGTATTTCCAGTCTAATCATAAATTCACGCTACAAATATGGTCTAAGGACATTCCACCAGAGGACACAATACTCAGGCACCGGAAATGACGGGACATCTTGAGCATTCTCGGAGAACTAAAATGCCATGATCAAATTTCACTTAAAAAAAAACCACCCTTTTTCAGCTGGTTTCAGGCGCATTCTTTCTCCTGGTCTCAGGATCTGAAAGGTACACATCAAAGTTTCATCAACACTCAGAATTGCACCAGCATTATCGTATTCACCACGAAAGTTGGGAGCAGAAAATAATGTAAGTAGCTGTCTGTCAGCAAAGAATTCATATCCATCTTCCACAACCTCATGAGCACGACATACAAGGTCCAAATCATGCTTTCTTAGGAACTCAGTTACCTTATCCGGACCAAAAGTGAATGAGATCCCCCTATCGTTCATCCCCCAACCTTTAACTTCTCTACTAGGATCCGACCAAAGTAAGTCGCAAAGCAAACCAGTGTCAGGAACATCAGTTGGACGAGGAATGTTCCTTATTTGATCCAAGTTAACTAGATCAGGAGAAAGACCACCATGCATACAAAGTATTTTATCATCTACAAGAGCAGCCACTGGAAGGCAATTAAAAGTATCAATAAAGACTTTCCATAGTCTCACATTGAAGCGACGTTTACACTCATCGTAGAATCCATATATCCTATTAATAGAAGCACATTCATCATTTCCTCTTAATAGAAAGAAATTTTTGGGATATTTGATTTTGTAGGCAAGAAGGAGGCAGATTGTTTCTAAACTCTGTTTGCCATAGTCTACATATCCCCCTAAGAACAAATAATTGACCTTGGGAGGGAATCCCACATATTCAAAAAGCCTTAAAAGATCTCCGTACTGCCCATGAATGTTGCCACAGATCTTAATGGGAGCTAAAAGCTCAAGGAGATTAGGCTGTGAAAGAAAGATTTCACGTGAGACAGTGCAGAGTGCGCGGATCTCACTCTCTAACAGCTGCACCTGCCGCACAGTGCTCGTATGCCGGGACTGCAATAACCGGTTGATGATGTCATCAAGAATGGCAGGCTCTATCCCCTGTCCATTTGCCGCCTTCTTTTCCCCTCTCTTTCCTTGGATTCCTAAAAGTCCCTAATATTCAAACACAAATAACAAACCATTGATTCCACAATAATGACTTCATAACTCTGTCTTAGCATTTTGTTCTTTGATTATATAGCTGATGGTTTCAGTTATAAGTACGAAGCATTTTAATAAACAGAATAATATTTTTATCAAATTTTAATGATAAAAACACACACACACTGACACACACAGATATTACCATTTTGCTTCCAAGCAAATTTACAGTAGTGGAATTATAAGCATCAAGTTGAGGATTCTGCTCATGAAACGAAGGATCTGGCCCGAATCTGAAACTAGAGGACATGGAACTGAAACTTGATTCTCTTGAGTGAGATAAAGCAATTTCCCTGTCTTTTTCTCTCCGAAGCACAGTTTCCACAAGCCTCTCCCAATTGTCATAGTTGTTAGACATCTGCGTAAATCTCTCTAACAAAAATCTTACAAAATACAAAATCTGAAACGATTGAATAAGAGAACTCCACTTGAATTGTTGAATCTTAAACAAACACCAAAGATCTGAAATGGGTTAATAATTGAATCAGACATCCTTTGTTTATGTGATTTCATCCATTCAGTCTTGGTCAACAGCCGTGTATGGTGTGGAACACGCTGGCTAAGAAATTTGGAATGTCAATGCAGGGCAGCTAGCAGCGGTATATTTTATATATAATAATCTGGAATCCTCGAGGAAACTTGCAGGAAATTTCTAATCAAATTTAACCCCCCGATTAATTAGAACACATATAGATATTAAAAAAAAAAAAAGTAAATAGGATAAAACAAGACTTAATTGTTGGAAGCCTCGTAAAAGAAGTTCATATCTCTAGGTACAAAATTGGAAAACACGGTTAATGTCCAATTTTGCGGGTTAGTTGTTTTTCTTTACACCTCGAATTTTGTATATCTTCAGTCAGATTGATTATTCATATCTTGTAGTCCCAGTTTCAAATTAATGCATATAGTAGAATGCCAAAACAAAAACCAAGATCTGCTTGCCCCTATCGAGCACCGTGCACCGAGCACATAACTAGAAGGCCGAGCGAGAAGTCCTATTGCCAATGAAAGTCAGCACAATAGGTAAGGCCTTGAGGCGAACATAGAGCAACACGAAAGTTCTGGTGTGTAATTGTTCAATGTGCGTTGTGTAGCTAGATGAGTCTCTCATATTGTTGACTAATCGAATCCCAGATTATTGAGGGGTCAATAATGTTTTTGTATTTTCCTATAGTCCTATGTCAAGAGTCTTCTATAAATATGACTGCTTTGTGCATCGTTTTTAAATGCTATTGAATATATGTATGTATATGCAAGCACGCACAATTTAATTGGACTTTTGCTAGTAGCATATTTTTCTCGCCGAGTGTATTTACTAGAAATGTGAACAAGATAGTAGAAAGTTCTTTTTTGCCCTTTAATACTGTCTAATACTTACATTCCACTTTACCCAAAAAGTCAATAATGTTTTGATTGGAATTTTACTAAGCACTCGTTTAATAGAGATTATAAACTAGCTTATAAATTAATATTAGTTTATTTGAGTTGAAATTGTTGACTTTTCAAAGGACTTTAATGTAAATTGACAAAATTGTCATTTTTACTTTGAAATGACATTTTGTTGTTTAAGGGTAATATAGGCATTTCAAGTTAAAATTAGTTTGAAAAGTAAAAAATTCGATTGAAATAAACCACTTTTGATTTATATTCCCTATCAAACGGGAAAGTGATATGGCTTGGAAGTTCTCTTTTATTGTTTGAAAAAATCCATTTTTTTCCCATTCTCAGATATTCTTTGAAAGAAACCCAATATTAGGAAGCTTATTAGTAGGTAGAAACTCAATCATCGCAACAATGAGGCACTCATCTTCATATAGAGATTCTTGTAAAACAACCCGCCTCCACTGCGCCATCTTCTCCTTTATCATAAATTTTCCCAATTCACAGCAAGCTGTCCATTTCCAGATCTTACCGATTGAAGGTGCAAAGTAGTTGCTCACTTTTCGGCATCACCATCTTTATTGTATTTAGCAAATTTGATCATCCAATTTTCTGATCTAAAACCCCCTGAAATACAAGATAAGCTCAACGAGGAAAACATCATTTATGTTTCTATCTTTTCTTAGATATCAGTCACATAACACCACTTCTCAGTTGTTTCATCAAAGGCTTAACCTTTTTCTATCCTTTTTCAACTTAAATCAGTGATATAACATAGGTCAAATAAACAAGGCAAGGATTCAATAAAAGAGTTTTCTAAGAAAGGCAACTTAGCAATGCTGCAATAGTCTACAGTCGCATCGCAATTTACATTAACAAGTACTGTATTTCCACAATCATTATCTTCAAGTACTGTAAAAGGCCTTCACTGATTAATATTAAAGTGAATAATGTATGCTGTTATTGCTGATGCAAAAGAAAGTGTCCTAGAGAAAATGCATGAAATCAAAAGGAACTAAAATTAAATCCTTCAACCAAAAGATATTTCAGGAGATTAATCCATAATGTGAAAATAGCACAGGCCTCACTCATGAACCCACTGAAGTTAGAATTTCAATAGACTTACGTTCCGCCAACTCCTCCAATGACTTTAGAGCTTCCAACCTGGTAACATTCAAACTTATTCGGCCTAAACTTAATAATTTAGATCTTCTACAATTATTTTAAGTCATTTATGTACTTCAACCATACATAATGTATGAATATGAAACACAATTATAACCACTTGCACAAATATGTATTAACTTAGAGAAGCCTTATTCTATATTCATACCTTAGCTCCATACTGTGCTGAAAATCGCGAGGCATGAACTCCACCACTGCCGGCTCCAATCACAAACAAATCAAAATCATAGTGAGTCTCCTCTCCATTGGGATTGCCTTTCTCCCCATGAATAAGCATCTTCATACTATACACACAATATCCACAGACAAATAGTATTAGAGCAACAAGCATACAGTAAGAAATCAGCATATGATATGATAACAAGCTCTTTCACATCCAAGAAAATCAAAAGAAAATGGAACATAGACCAGATCACAAGTAAATCAAAATTATCTAAATGCGCAGTTTTATAAGCAAAAAGTTGATGAATTTGAACTTTTCGGAACTACCAATGCACTAAAACTTCATAAACGTGTAAAAGATTAAAAATTTTGCATAAATAAATAAGAACAACCAATAAAATAGTCTCTGTTAATAAATATTATTTTATTTATTTACTTATCAAGGGGTAGAATAGTATTTTCAGCTAAGACTATATATATCTTATTTGTAATTAGGTTTTATCAAGACTTTGTATTGCTTTTCATAATGCGCAAGGAACCCTAGCCTCCTCCTTTTCTTTTTGATTCTTATTGTTCTTTGTTGTTTATTCTATATTGTTTTACAGTCTCTTCTTTCCCTTCTTTCTTCATTTGATTCCTTAAATTTCAAGAAAGAGAAAAAAAGATTACAACTTTGGCAAAAATAATCAATGAACAACATAGATTACTTGAGTAGAACTTTGAAGAAAACGAAAAAGAGATTAAAATTTTGACAAAAATACTAAAACTTTCAAGAAAGAGAGATTACAACTTTTGACAAAAATAAGCAATAAACAAGCTAAAAATAGATTACTTGAGTTGAAATTCCCAGAAAAAGCAAAAGAGATTACAGCTTTTGACAAAAATAATCAATAAACAAGCTAAAAACAGAGTACTTGAGTAAAACTTCTCTGGGTTCTTTTTTTTCCCCTATCTTTATGAACGCTATTTGTTTTTACCTTTCCCCAGTTAGATGCTTGTGAATGAAATGAATAATTCAGTAAAGGTTACCTGTGTGATTAGAAGGGGGAAAAAAAAACAAATTGTCTAAGAGTCCATATTCCTTTTTACCTACACAAATTCTATCCATAATGGCAACAACTTCAGGTGCAAGGAAACAATCATCCTCTATGGGAGGAGCCGGCGATCGACCGCCGCAGTCGGTGAAATTCGCACGGCGGACGTCGAGCAGACGTGTCGTGAGCCTGTCCCGGGACGACGACTTAGATTTGCCGGAAGAATACGCTGCTCAAAATGATTATATTAATTACACCGTTCTTATGCCACCAACTCCAGATAATCAACCTGGAGGCACATCAAACAGTACTAATGCCGCAGGCGACAAGCCCGACGGGCCTATCCCGTATCGTGCGCCGTCATCCCGGTTTCGATCCGAGTCGTAACGCATAAAGATGGGTAGTGACGGCGGTGATGAGGACGGTGGCAGTGGTGTCGCAGCCAGAAAGCTCGACCATAGAATGTCGGTGATGAAATCGAATAATAAATCGATGCTATTAAGGAGCCAAACGCAAGATTTCGACCATAATCGTTGGCTGTTCTAAACAAAAGGAAAATATGGGATTGGAAATGCTTTCTGGCAACAGGATGAGGATTCATATGATCGTGATACTGGAAGACTGATAAGTGCATTTTGTGCACTTATTAGCACCTTTAAACTAAGCTTTTATTCCGTCATTTTATTGAATTATTACTTAATTTTGTGTTTTAATCTTCATATTTCAGTTTTGGACCTGTTTAATAGCAATTGGAGAAGAATGTACAGAAAGAGCAACAACTTGGTGAAATCGACAAGTAAATGGAGTTTTTGAAGTGAATATCAAACACCAGAAAGCTAAAGAACCGAATTGAAAAACTACCTACAGCAGTATGTGGAGAAAATCAAGCACAACTTTTGATATAGAAATCTTCAAAAGGCAAATGATATACCATTGGAAAGATAATTCAATTATGAGTTCAACACTTTTTACGGATCTCAATTTGAAGTTTCCTACAAGAAGTTATGACTATTTGAAAAACAGACGCGGCAGACAAAACAGCGTAAGCAGGGCGATCGCCCAGGCTTAAATATGAGCGATCGCCCGGCACATAATTTCATCAGCAGAGAGCTTTTCAACTGCACTGGGCGATCGTCCAGTGTAATTTTGACAGACGTGGATTTTTCTTTCCTTTTTGAGTTCAACTTCAATTAGGGAACCTTTTGGGACGCGATTTTAATGATTTTTTGAGATATTTTGGGTCACCATTAGGGTAATATAAATATGAGTTATTAACTCATATCAAAGGAAATTTTGGAGAGACGAATTTGGAGAGAAGAACGGGAGACAAATCAAGAACGAAGATCAAGATTCATCCTTTCAAGATTAAAACGAAGATCAAGTTCAATATTTTATCTCCCAATTATTTTCTTCTTATCCGAGTGATGAACTCCATATTTTCATCTCTTCTTTATTTTTGTATTATTAGTATGCTAGGCTAGAATTAATTAGTGCTAGGATCGTGATGAAGTTTGTATCATGAATCTTTAATTCTTCGAACCTAGTTTTTGATATTTAAGCATGTTTTTATTTTTGAACAATTGATATTGATTTTCTCTTCATCTACAATTATATGCGCAATAGTTGTATGATTCTTGTGGCTTATTTTACCTTCGAGAGATGGAAAATAGGTTATACATATATTAATTGTCGTAGAGTCCGATAGGGGATATAAATATACCGCTATGCTTTACGTGATCTTTAAGTATTTATAAATTCTAATGCATTCTTGTATGCTCGCATTCGTCATAGAAATATAGTCGGGTCGCATATAAGAATAGGTTTAATTCTAATCGAGAGAGATTGTTAAATTAAATTAGGAATATTGATCTTCATAAGTAAATCATGTTATCAAATTTAATGGTTCGGGTTAAAGATAATTGATATAAGTGGATTTGAGATCCTAATGCACTTTTCTTTTCTTTTCCAATTTTAAAGTATTTCTTATTTTGTTTAATTTCTTATTTGTTTGATTTATAATTAGTTAATTAATTTTAGTTCATGTTTTAATTAGTTTAAGAAACAAACATTCAAAAGTTCATTAGATTCTGTTAAGGTTAATATAATTGAACTGAATTATCTAAATCTTCGTGGGAACGATACTTGGACTCAAAATCTATTTTACTACTTGAGCGATCCGTGCACTTGCGGAATTATTAAAGATATAAAATCGATGACAAGTTTTTGGCGTCGTTGACGGAGATTTAGTTTTAGTTCTTTTCAATTATATTAGCACTAATTCGAACTTTATTTAATTAATTTCTTTATTATTATATTTTTCTAGTTTATTTTAGTGTTTAACTTGTCTCGTTTCAGACCACAACATAAGATGGATGCTTGTTGGAGATTTCTTCGCAATGCACAAGGCTAATGTCATGGGATATGACACAATTTCTGAGATTGATGAAGACAACATGCTCGTTGGAGATTTTATCGCAATGCAGCAGGCTAAAGAGATTAATGAGGAAGTAGACATTATCATGGTGCTATCTGCAAAAATAAATTCTTTGGCACACAAAGTGGAGAACATGTTACAATCAGTCCATGTAATGCAAACGAAGAAATCAACTTGTGAAGAGTGTGGGGGCAAATCACAGCACATCAGAATGCCCTATTCTATTACAGCAACCCGTGCAAGCCGAATATGTTCAAGGTGGCCATTATCAGCAAAATTATGCTTTCTCCAACACATATAATCCAGGGTGGCAAAACCATCCAAATTTCTCTTGGAAAGATAATCAGAATAATTTCAGACCACAGTTTCAGCAGCCAGAAAAGAGTACATCATTAGAAGACTCAATCAATAAATTTATCGAGAGAACCGAACAGTTCATGCATAAGAGAGATACTACTCTTCAAAATCAAGGTGCTTCAATAAAGAATCTAGAGACACAGATGGGACATATGGCAGTTGCTTTATCAGGCAGAGCACCAGGTCTTTGTCAATTAATGCAGAGGTGAATCCCAATGAAAGTGTTACAGCTGTTACTACCAAAAGTGAAGTTCAATTACTAGAAATCCATGTAAAGATGTCAGTTGCAAATAAATAAAATGAACCATCCACTGATAAGGAGCACGTGGAACAGACTGAGCAGACAACATATATTAAAAGAATTCAGATACACCACAGATTAAGGCAACTGTTCCTATCAAACTCTATGAGCATCCGATCCCATCTCCTCAGAGATTACAAAAGCAAAAGTTAGACAAGCAATTCTCCAACTCTACTCTTTCTTCTAAAATTGATTTTGTGATCAAGGTCGACGAAGAAGTTGAAATTTTCGTGGTTGTGTTCGAGCAAGATGCTACACTAAAATCATATTTTTATGGGGAGCACAAATTCAAAATTTTGAGGATAGATGGAAAATGGTGCAGAGTCAATAGATGCAAGCAAAGCAAGTCCTCAAAAGCATTATACAAAGTGCCGTGATCAATCAGTCAATAAGTCAAGCTAATGACTATAAATAAGCGCTTAATGGGAGACAACCCATTTTCTAACCCTTTTATTTACTTGCTTTATGTTATAGTAGTTTTAATCGGTTTAATTAATTTATTAGTTTTTTTTATTTATTATTTAATGCCCTTAAAAAGCTTTACTATGTCAATCGCAGGATGTCCTACTTTGCAAGAGTCCCAACTCCACATCTGATTCCACTTCAACCGGACCTTTAGTCAGCCAGATCCATCTTCTCCACATCTATCTCCGGGGAGTACCTGACTTTATCCCTCCTCTATTTGCTTTATTTTGCTATTACATTGGGGACAATGTAATGTTTTAGTTTGGAGGTGGGTTAAGTATCAGAATACATAATTATTTTAAATTTGCTTATTATTCGAGTCTATATAATTGTAAAAAAAAAAAAAAAAAATCTTTCATAGTTATTGTTGAATATCTTGCTGCCAATGATGAGATTTGTTTGAAGTTGAGTATATTTTTAGTTAGAATATTAGACAACACTTTAATTCATGCTTTTACCTGAACACTTATCCATGTTAGACTAGATTTGAAGCACGTAGCCACTGTTGACTTATCACTTATTGGAAACTTAACTTGAGTGTATGTGTTGATATTATTGACTTAGATCATTGTAAAAAATTTCGTTCCTAAATTCTTAGACTAGTAACCAAACTGTTTGAGAACAGTTTGGGGGTGTTAAAACGTATATGTTTTTGTAGAATTTTGATAGTTTGGGTTTTCTGGATCTCATCTTTGGTTGAATAGGTTGTAGTCAAGGAATTTAAATTGAGCATTAGTCACTGAAATAAATAAATAAATAAAATGTCTGACTCGAGCAATTAAGCCTGTTAGAGTATTTTAAAACCTGGTGCCCTAAGGTCATCTGACTTGGGAGTCATCGGTCTAAAGCTCGTTACATGAGTCACCAAAAATTTTTTTTTTTACATCTTTACTTCTCTTATAGCCTGTGGGACTCGAACAATTAAGTCTGTTAGGGTATTTCAAAACTTGGTGCCCTATGGTCATCTGACTTGAGAGTCATCGGCCCAAAGCTCGCTACAAGGGTTACATAGAAAGCTAGTGAGAGAGAAGTATTGCACAAGATGTAAGATCATTTATATTGGTTAAATAAAATAAAAGAAGTTAAAGTGCTCGGTAATGATTGCTAGATTAGAACCTAAGAAACTGAAAATGAGAATTTAGAAATCACTCACCATCCTAGTTCTAGGAATACAAGTTCTAATTTTTACCACTTTATTTGAAAAAAGTATTGTGTTGATCAATAGGAACCAAATTTGCTAGATCACCTCGGGATTTGAGAGAAAAACATAAGAAATGTGTAATTTACGAGAGGTGTAAGGAATAAATGACTACAAAGGGTTCGAGATTGTAAAAATATCAACAACACAATATTGGTCGTGGTATAATACATGTGTAAGTTCAATTTTTGGCTAATCACACACTCACTAAAAGTCAAGCATTGGATAAGTGAAAAATTCTTTGTGTTGTTTGATTTTTTTCTAAACGTGTTACTTTATTTTTCAAACTTGAGGCATATGGTAAGAAATTTAACATTAAGTCACTTTCTGTCAATTCTTTTAGCTTAATTTAAAGTTCTAGTTTATTTTTATTTTTGTTCGAGGACGAACAAAGGTTTAGTTTGGGGGTGTTTGATAAGTGCATTTTGTGCACTTATTAGGACCTTTAAACTAAGCTTTTATTCCGTCATTTTATTGAATTATTACTTAATTTTGTGTTTTAATCTTCATATTTTAGTTTTAGACTTGTTTAATAGAAATTGGAGAAGAATGGACGGAAAGAGCAACAACTTGGTGAAATCGACAAGTAAATGGAGTTTTTGAAGTGAATATCAAACACCAGAAAGCTAAAGAACCGAATTGAGAAACTATCTACAGCAGCATGTGGGAAAATTCAAGCACAACTTTTGATATAGAAATCTTCAAAAGTCAAATGATATACCATTGGAAAGATAATTGAATTACGAGTCCAACACCTTTTACGGATCTCAATTTGGAGTTTTCTACAAGAAGTTATGGCCATTTGAAAAACAGCCGCGGCAGAGGAAATAGCGTGAGCTGGGCGATCGCCCAGGCTTAAACCCTTTTTTTGGGCAGCAGAATGGTTTTTACTTTGCCTGGGCGACCGCCCGGGTTTGCACTGGGCGATCGCCCAGTGTATTTTCTACAGAAATGTAATTTTCTTTCCTTTTTGAGTCCTGATACACTTAGGAAATCTTTGGGACGCGATTTTAATGATTTTTTGAGATATTTTGGGTCACCATTAGGGTAATATAAATATGAGTTATTAACTCATATCAAAGGGAATTTTGGAAAGCCGAATTTGGAGAGAAGAACGGGAGACAAATCAAGAACGAAGATCAAGATTCATCCTTTCAAGATTAAAACGAAGATCAAGTTCAATATTTTATCTCTCAATTATTTTCTTCTTATCTAGGTGATGAACTCCATATTTTCATCTCTTCTTTATTTTTGTATTATTAGTATGCTAGGCTAGAATTAATTAGTGCTAGGATCGTGATGCAGTTTGTATCATGAATCTTTAATTTTTCGAACCTAGTTTTTGATATTTAAGCTTGTTTTTATTTTTGAACAATTGATATTGATTTTTTCTTCGTCTACAATTATATGCGCAATAGTTGTATGATTCTTGTTGCTTGTTTTACCTTCGAGAGATGAAAAATAGGTTATACATATATTAATTGTCATAGAGTCCGATAGGGGATAGAAATATACCGGTATGCTTTACGTGATCTCTAATTATTCACAAATTTTAATGCATTCTTGTATGCTCGCATTCGTCATAGAAATATAGTCGAGTCGCATATAAGGATATGTTTAATTCTACTCGAGAGACATTGTTAAATTAAATTAGGAATATTGATCTTCATAAGTAAATCATGTTATCAAATTTAATAGTTCGGATTAAAGATAATTGATATATGTGGATTCGAGGTCCTAGTGCACTTTTCTTTTCTTTTCTTTTCTTTTCCAATTTTAAAGTAATTCTTATTTAGTTTAATTTCTTATTTGTTTGATTTATAATTAGTTAATTAATTTTAGTTCATGTTTTAATTAGTTTAAGAAACAAACATTCAAAAGTTCATTAGATTCGGTTAAGGTTAGTATAATTGAATTGAACTATCTAAATCTTCGTGCGAACGATACTTGGAC
This sequence comes from Forsythia viridissima, assembly GCA_030279155.1. Taxonomy (NCBI): domain Eukaryota; kingdom Viridiplantae; phylum Streptophyta; class Magnoliopsida; order Lamiales; family Oleaceae; genus Forsythia; species Forsythia viridissima. The sequence goes on along the minus strand of CM059033.1, from coordinate 71,157,951 downwards.
TCAACATCTGGAAGACCAGGAAGATGTATTTACTCCCACTGAATTTGTGGTATACACAATCTTCCACTATTTTTACTTCAAAACCGAATGAAGTAATGACTTGATGAAATTTGTGATACCACTGACGGGAAGCTTGCTTGAGACCATAACTATATTTTTTCAATTTGCAGAACATTCTCTTTGGATCACCTGATACAAAGTTTTTTGGCTGCACCATATATATTGTTTTCTCAATATCACCATTGAGAAACGCAGTCTTTACATCCATCTGATGTATCTCTAAATCAAAATGAGCTATTAATGCCATATCCTGAAAGAGTGTTTCGATGAAACCGGAGAGAAAGTTTGTATATTACTAGCAAAGGAATTTTTCCCCTTCTTTTTTTTTGGAGGGGGGGGGGGGGGGGGGGAGGGAGGTCAAAGTTGTACTCCTTTTACTTGCTTCGCTTAATTTGGTATGTTTAATTTATTATTTTTCCTCTGATAAGGCGCTCTTGCTCGGAGGAGGTCAAACTTTCAGGGGAATCAGTTTCCTTTGGCAACCGAGGCTGCAAGAAAGGTTGCTGTTGCTCCTATTCGCAACAGAGCTTTTAATCAGAGCAGGCATGTTAATACGAATAAACCCAGGTACTCCATTTGTTCCTGGTTAATATTGTTGTAAACCCGTTTCAAGAATATTAAAGTACTGGTTCACGTGTCCATTATATTAAATGTGGAGTCAGGTTAATGTAATTTATGTTGACTCTGGTACAGGTAATTTGTGGTTTTTTGTTGATGACTGCGCCATTTGCCTCAGCTTTTTGTGAATTTCCCAAAGCATTTGGAACTCCTTTATTTGTTTGGGTGGGAAGGCATTGCCTGGTTGCTTATGAGTGTTTAATGTTGAACTTTTGACATGAAAGGATATCCTTTAAGCTTGTGCTGTTTCTCTATGCTAGATGTTGGTTTTTGATTGCATGATGTGTAGAAAGTTTTATGTTACATTTTGGATAGCTGTTGAAGAAAATGAAAAATTGCTTTGACATCTTAGGGCTGGAGAATAAATTTGACTAATGGGAGCTAACTGTAAGCAAAGAAGGTTGCGTGCATATCATACTATTTGCGGTGGTGCATTTAGTTGGTTGTCGATCCAACATTGAATGGATCATACTTGTGTATCCATCTGCTGCTGTTATTTGGGTACTTCTCTGAAGCTAGCTAGCATTACTGGAAGATATGTGTGTCAGTTGACTCGTTTTTTGAATCTTCGTCATATCTGAAGTTGTAATTTCTTTGGTGATTCAGAGAGTTTGTTGTTTGGACGATTCTTTGGCAATTGATAGTCCGATTGGCATGCAGTAAGTCCAGTTGATTAATTTGTGCCATTTTGGCGATTGTTCTCCACAATTGAGACTACTGTGAATTTCCTACATGATTGGAAGCAAAGTTGAACAGATGCACTGGGCTTGCTGCTGTCTATAGTGATAATAGTCCAAGAGAATATGACATGTTACATGTCCAATTTATGTCTTAGATGATGGGAGTTTGCGATTGGTACGAGTACTGTATTATGGTTCTTTCGGTCAATACTTGTATTTGATATGAGGTGATTAAATGTGAGTCTTTGAGGCCCGTGAACATTGCAACTTGTGCACAAGATGATCAGTTGGACTACATTTGGAGGCTAGTTTGTACATGCCATCTTGTTAAGTGATCTTTTGCAAGGTTTAAAGCAGCAAATGCTCTTGAATTTGTCATAGTTGAATCATGTGACGTACCTGCCAAAATTTGGCACTTCTGGGGGGTGGAACCATACTACGTACCAAGTTCAAAGTAGTTTCGCATTGTCGTGGAGCCTTTTTCTCTAATATTGGGTAGAGCAAAATGTTTAAATTTATAAGAGATGAAGTGCTTCGCCTTGCGTCCTGGTATGACTTGTGTGATCCTTTTTATGGTTTCGAATGACAATATATAAAAAGCAATGGTAAGAATTCGTTGCTATTCCCAGTCATGGATGGTTGCCACCAATGTTTATTCAATGTGTCTCATTCCCTGCTTCGAGCCTTTTAGCTGACACTTTGATTTCAGTTCTTTAATTCTGATTTGTTTTTTGTATATGTGCAGGGGTTGGGCCCCAGCTGTTCAGAAGAACTCTGCAAATGGAGGTGGCTTTACCTTGAAGGTATAATTCTTTATATCCATAAACGGTGAAGAGTAGGGCACGTACCTTGGGGTTCCTGTTTCCAGCCTCTGGGGGATAGTAGGACACAGATAGGGATTTTATAGACACTATTTGCAACAAAGATCTGTTATGAAGTGTTTGAACATAAAACTATCGAAGTTTTGAAAACCTGTTTTAAAACTGTCTGAAGAAATTCTAGTTATATTGACTTGGGTCTTGTCAAAATTGTATATTTCCTGTTAGGTATAGTGAAGGTAGTGCCCTAGCAGAGGTCTCAAACATTAGACTCATTATTTGCAAACATGAAGGAGCAAAGGATGAGGGTCTTGTCTCGGCAGAACAACGGCCCGAGAAGAAATGGAGGCGGCCAGCCTATGGTGCCTTGGGCAAGAGGTCATTTTGGCAATTGATACTTGCTCTGCCTTGGATATGCGGTGTGTCAGGGCCCGCAGCTATCCTTAGCCCCCTGACAGCATTTGCAGCCGCAGTTGCCCAACTTCGGCCGCACCTTGTAAATATTACATTCAGTTATTATTTCCGTTAGTTTGTAATAGGTTATTTTCCGTTATGATTCTTCATCCCTTTTAATGTCTACTCATGTAAATTAGGTTTTTGTTACTTAAGCTATTATAGGAGGTAGTTGGTATTCGAAGTCCTGTCAAGCTTACTAGTGTTCACCTCCTGCACCATCAATTGTAATTTACTGCTTTCGTTAATCAATGATCAAGCTATTTTCGACGCATTCAAATCTTTTGTTGCTAAGCTTTCTTTAATTTGTTGAATCGATCGAGAAAAGGCAGAAGGTAGTCGAGAAGAGTCGACTACTGCCGTACGGTGCCCCTTTCTGTGCTAGAAAGAAAGGTGTCCCGTGAAAGTTAGTATCAGAGTTGCGGCTCAAGACACACGAGTAGAAAACGATGGATCCGAATGCATCACACATCACTGAGGTGGTGGATCACAAAAAGAGTACTAAGCAGTGCTTGGATGCGCTCGATGGGCAAAGTACTAGGTTATGTGACACTGTTGAGACCCTTGAGGAAAAATTCGAGACAGCAGAGGCAGACATCTGCGAACTGAACATCCAGCTGGATGAGAGTCGGATGATGTACGCAGCGATGACTGATGCTGTTGCAATGATTCCCGATCTGCGGGAAGAAATGGAGGCCATAAAACTTCAGTTGCGAATACTTCAACGTGTAGTTGACAATGGGCAAGCCCCTGCACAAGAGTATGCACCTAGGCTCAGAATTCCAGAACTGCGTACCTATTGTGGGGCGCGCGACGCGAAAGAAGTTGAGAACTTTTTGTTTGACATGGAACAATACTTTTTTGCTGCCAATATTGAAGACGGGGCAAGAAGGGTGACGACAGCTACCATGTATCTGGGTGGAGATGCAAAACTATGGTGGCGGACAAAATATGCTGATATTCAGGCCAACAGGGCCCAGCTAGACACATGGGAACTTCTTAAAGAAGCGATCAGAACACAGTTTTTTCTAGAAAATGTGGAATATCAGGCTCGACGAGCACTACGAGAACTGAAACATACTGGTTCCATTCGGGACCACGTGAAAACCTTTTCAAGACATATGCTGGACATCCGAGACATGTCTGAAAAGGACAAGCTCTTCACTTTCATGGAAGGGCTGAAACCATGGGCGAGAACTGAACTCCAAAGACAGAAGGTGGCTGATGTGAGCACGGCTATGGGAGCTGCTGAGTGCTTGATGGACTATCAATCAGAACCCAAGAAGGAGAGGCTGCAAATTAATAGCCAATCCCGAGGAGGAGGAAATAGATCCTTCAAGCCCACATCAAACTCAAATGGGGGAGAACGCTACTCCTACCATAAGGGAGGCCAACATGGCAACTATCAAGGTAACCATCAGGGTAGCTATCAGGGTAACCATCAGGGCAACAACTGGAACAAAGGAAAAGCTCATGAGAGCAAATCTAGTACTGCCCCTACAAAGGATGGATGTTTCTTATGCGGTGGGCCTCACAGGGTGAAGGATTGCCCACAGAAACAGTTTGTGAATACTTTGAGCCAACTGACAAGTAGAGCATCAGGTTCGAAGCAACACGTCCCACAGGCTAGCAGTCATTGCGAAGCCGATTCTGAAGAGGATGAAGATGTCGTTGGGGCATTCTCACACTGATGCAGTACAATATCAAATCAGGTGATTGAAAAGGGTGATGTATCCCAGAAAAATGTGGAACAAGAAGTGCCAAAACCTCGTGTTTGTAAAGCTAAAAGCTTGATGTACATTGATGTGAAGATCAATGGAAAACCAATCAAGGCCATGGTAGATACCGGGGCTACTCATAACTATCCTGCAAGTCCCGAAGTAGAGCGCCTCGGGCTTGTGCTGGAGAAAGGTAGTGGAAAGGTCAAGGCAATTAACTCAGTTGCTCAACCGATTGTTGGAGTAGCCAAATCCGTGCTTATTAAAGTTGGTCCATTTGAAGGGAGGACTAATTTATCTGTAGTCTAGATGGATGACTTCAAGCTAATTTTAGGGTTGGAGTTCCTTCAGGATACGAAGATGGCAGTGTTACCGTTTTCTGATTCTTTGATGATGATGGAGAGCAAGCCCTGTGTCATCTCCACACTAGTTGAGAAAATGGGTGAGAAGAGCATCCCAGCCATGCAGTTCAGTAAGGGCTTCAAGCGAAATGAACCTTCGTTTCTGTGTACTCTTCATCTGGAAGAGATTGAGGAAGCAACTGGCCTTATCCCAAAACCCGTTAGAATACTTCTACAGGAATTTGAGGATGTTATGCCAGAGGAATTGCCAAGGAGATTACCGCTAAGAAGGGCTATTGATCACGAAATTGAGCTTATATCGGGTGCCAAGCCTCCTGCCAGGACGCCATATCGAATGGCTCAACCTGAGCTAGAAGATCTTAGGAAACAATTGGCTGAAATGCTGGACAGTGGGATTATCGTGCCTGCGAAATTGCCATATGGAGCTCCAGTGCTATTTCAGAAAAAGTCTGACGGTTCTCTTCGGATGTGCTGTGACTATCGTGCCTTGAACAAAATTACGGTGAAAAACAGTTATCCGATTCCGCTAGTGGTAGATTGCTTCGACAGTTTGAGCAGGGCGAAGTACTACACAAAAATTGATCTAAGGTCCAGATACTGGCAAGTCCAAATCAAAGAAGGAGATGAAGCGAAGACTACAGTGGTAACTAGAAATGGGGCATTTGAATTCAAAGTTATGCCTTTTGGATTGACAAATGCTCCCGCAAACTTCTGCACGATGATGAATCAGGTACTTCACAGATTTCTAGATGATTTCGTGGTGGTGTACTTGTATGACATCGTAATTTATAGCGAGACTCTGGAGGAGCATGTTCAGCATGTGAGGAAAGTTCTTATTCGGCTACGGGAGAATGAACTTTACGCAAAACCATCCAAATGTTCATTCGCCCAGACCTCGATCAGCTTTTTGGGCCACATTATTGAGTAAGGGAAAGTCTGCATGGATAGTAAAAAGGTTAAGGCTATCAAAGATTGGCAACCGCCAAGGCATGTGCATGATGTACGTTCGTTCCTTGGGTTGGCCAACTACTATCGAAGATTTGTGAAAGGGTATTCAGAAATCGCACTGCCATTAACCGAATTAACCAAGAAGGAGAAGGTTTGGGAGTGGTCGGCACCATGCCAAGCCGCTTTTGAGAAATTGAAGGAGTCTATGTGGACATATCCAGTTTTGGCCTTACCAGATATGGCTAAAGCTTTTGAAGTGCAGACCGATGCTTCAGATTTTGCTCTTGGAGGAGTCATAATGCAAGAAAGGCATCCGGTGGCATATGAGAGTCGAAAGCTGAATAATGTTGAGCGCCGTTACTCAGCGCATGAAAAGGAGTTACTGGCAGTGGTCCACTGCCTCAGGGTATGGCGTCATTATCTGCTTAGGTCTATTTTCATTATGAAGACAGACAATACCGCTGTGAGTCACTTCATGTTTCAACCAAAAATTTCAAGCAAGCAGGCTCGTTGGCAGGAACTTCTTTCAGAGTTCAACTTTGTATTGGAGTATCGGGCTGGATCTAGCAATCATGTAGCAGATGCACTCAATCGGCGGGCTGACTTGGCTTCTATCTGCTCAATAGCTGCTCTTTCAGGGAGCAATGTTACTACAACCACAAGGGACCAAATACGGGCACTTCTGGAGAAGGACCCTGCAACAATCTATTTGGTCGACCTCGTCAAACAGGGAAAAACTCGACAGTTCTGGTTGGATGAGGGTCTATTGAAGATGAAAGGAAACCGCCTCTATGTTCCAAAGGGTGGAGATTTGAGGAGATCCTTAATCACATAATGCCACGACACGATTTGGGCTGGACATAAGGGAGAGGAACGCACTTCTGCTCTGTTGCAACGTGCTTACTATTGGCCGCAGATGAGGGATGACATTGCGACTTTTGTGAAAACTTGTTTGGTTTGTCAACAGGATAAGCCAGATCATCAGAAGAAGACGGGCTTACTGGAGCCCCTTCTCGTCCTAACTAGACCATTCGAGAGTGTATCGATAGACTATATTGTTAGCTTGCCAAAGGTTGGAGATCTTGGCACTATCATTGTCGTGGTGGACCGTTTATCAAAATGTGTAACATTTATCGCAGCACCTAAGTATGTATCCGCTGAAAAGACTGCTCGCCTCTTCTTCAAGCACATTGTCAAATACTGGAGGTTGCCTAAAGATATAGTCAGTGATCGAGATCCTCGATTCACCGGCACATTTTGGACCGAGTTATTCAAACTCCTTGGTTCAACTTTGAGCATGAGTTCTTGTTTTCACCCACAATCTGACGGACAGACTGATCTGTTCAATTCGATGCTGGAAGAATATCTTCGGCACTTTATCTCTACTTCACAGAAAAACTGGGTGAAACTCTTGGATGCGGCTCAGATTTGCTTCAATGCCCAGAAGAGCTCTTCCACCAATAAAAGCCCTTTTGAGATTATTACTAGCCAGCAACCGTTACTCCCTCATACTGTGAACATTGATCAAAGTACCAAGTCTCCTCAAGCTAAGGGCTTCTCTTAAGAGTGGAAACGAAATATCGAAATTGCTCGGAGTTATCTTGAGAAAGCACAGAAACAGTACAAAAAGGCTGCTGATCAGAAACGTCGTTTTCTAGAATTCAACGTGGGAGATCTGGTGATGGTGAAACTCCCTAACAAATGCCAGTATAAGGTAATAAGAGGGACAGATTCTCGATTGATGCCGAAATATATCGGGCCATTACCCATCATGAAGCGGATTGGAAGACTTGCTTACAGAATTGAACTTCCTTCATGGTGCAAAACCCACAATGTCCTCCATGTTAGTGCACTCAAGCCATATTTTGCAGATAAGGAGGATGCATCCAGAAATAAGCCAAAGCGATCTATATTTGAAGTAAAGAAAACAGGTAAGAGGATTGCTGAAGCTATTATTGATCACCGAGTTACTCGAGCTTCCAAGAAAGATCATCAGGAGTACTTAGTCAAATGGAGCGGATGCAGCAACGAGGAGAATACTTGGGAAAGAGATAAAGACCTTGGAGCCTTCAAACCTCTACTTGAAGAGTATTATGCAAAGATGGCACCGAGGACGTTGCCAAATCAAATGGGGGAGAATGTCAGGGCCCGCAGCTATCCTTAGCCCCCTGACAGCATTTGCAGCCGCAGTTGCCCAACTTCGGCCGCACCTTGTAAATATTACATTCAGTTATTATTTTCGTTAGTTTGTAATAGGTTATTTTCCGTTATGATTCTTCATCCCTTTTAATGTCTGCTCATGTAAATAGGTTTTTGTTACTTAAGCTATTATAGGGGGTAGTTGTTATTCGAAGTCTTGTCAAGCTTACTGGTGTTCACCCCCTGCACCATCAATTGTAATTTACTGCTTTCGTCAATCAATGATCAAGCTATTTTCAACGCATTCAAATCTTCTGTTGCTAAGCTTTCTTTAATTTGTTGAATCGATCGAGAAAAGGCGGAAGGTAGTCGAGAGGAGTCGACTACTGCCGCACGGTGCCCCTTTCTGTGCTAGAAAGAAAGGCGCCCCGTGGCCAAAGACGTCTGGAAATCCTATTTATCGCCAAAACACTCTTTTATCCTTTGGTTGGTAGTGAAACAAAAGCTTCTTACTAAAGATAAATTATTATTTTTGGACATTAACTTTTCCTGCAGTCTATGCTCGCGGGATGATGAAACTAGTGTGCACTTATTCTTTGCTTGCACGTTTTGTAAAGAGGTTTGGAGCAAAATCCGTTAGTGGATGGGTATTCGAAGAGCCATGACTACCATTCCAAGCGCACTAAAATGGTTGAAAAAGGAGGCTAGAGGCACGACGTGGTAATGTAAAGGAAGACGATTGGCTTTTGCGGCAACGGTCTATCAACTGTGGATTACTAGAAATAGGATCATTTTTTAGCATCTCAAGCCTACTACGGATGGTGTTATTAGAAGAATTAAAACACATGTATACAAAGTTCTTTTTTCTTTGTATCCTCATGTTTTAATTCCTTTTGATCATTTCTTATAGGTTTTTAGTTTGGTTTTTCCTTTCCTTTTTGACTTCCTGGGTATGCCCGGTGTATTTGTTTTCTTTTTCTTGACAATGTTTTTCTTGCTTCGCCCGGGTATGCCCGGTGTATTTGTTCTTTTTTGATCTATACTAATTTACATTTTCGATCCAAAAAAAAAAGAAAGGCGACCCGTGAAAGTTGGTATAAGAGCTGCGGCTCAAGACACACGAGTAGAAAGCGATGGATCCGAATGCATCACACATCACTGAGGTGGAGGCGGCCAGCCTATGGTGCCTTGGGCAAGAGGTCGTTTTGGCAATTGATACTTGCTCTGCCCTGGAGATGCGGTGACTTGACACTTACGGTTGCATGTGGAGAAATGCTTGTACTTATTTTTATTATTTTTTGTTTTGAAGTTATTGGAAACTAGGACCGTCCAAAATGCTGTACTTCAACAATAGTCTTGTGATAATTCTATTGCAGTTTGCATAGTATTGTCTTTCGTATTGAATGGCATTTCTTTGTTACCTTTGTATCTCATTCTCTGATAATTAAATGACTCAGTCATTGATCTCTTTTATGTATACTATATTGTTGGTGCAGAAAAAAAAATCTGGCATCTGATCTTAGGATTCGTACCCATACAATGGTTGTGGACAATGGCATTCATGGTTCTCCAGTAGACAGAATCTTTTATCTTCGGTTTTATCCGAGAAACTGAGATTGTTTAGTGTTGTAGGAGAAGGAAAAATATAGAAAATTATGAGATAGAGATGTCTCTGTGATCCGACAATTGTATCACCTTATTTGGTGGAATTTTTTGACTCGGGCGCAAACGTCACAACTCCCAGCCAATTTTTTGAAGCTGGTGTGTACCAGAGTGGCAAAATGGTGGGGATGACTACAGGGATTCCGAACCTAACGAAGCCTAGGGTAGCAATGAGAGTGACACTCTTCTTGCAAACCGTCAAAAACTCAAACATCAAAGCGTGTATTGTTCATTTTCGAACCATTAATTGTTTATATTGGTCAGTGGAATAGACACGTTAATCAACTAGAAGATAAATACGCGTCTTCGAATTAGAAATAATTAATTAGATGATATGGAATCCAACTTTCACACATATTAATTAGCATTACTTTTTTGTCTTGACAGATAACAAATAAGAAAGTATCTGATTGAAGTATCATGCAAAACTTTCCATATCATATTTTTAAAATAAAAATCTGACTTCTTAAAAAGTTCCAGCCTAGGCAACCTGTTTACATCGAAAGTTAATAACTAGGCTGCAGTTGAGGAAGACTTTCGTTATTATCCATCAAAACCTTAAACTTATCATTGAAGTAGTTCAATAATTCAAGCGGGATTCTCTTGTTCGATTGTTCAAGGTTTTGGATTTTGCAAGGGTTTTTTGAAATGTGATATGTCAAAAAACTATGACAATTGGGAAAGACTTGTGGAAGATGTGCTTTAAGAGAGAAATTGCGACAACTTGCGAGGGAATCAAGTTCCGGTTCCATATCTTCTAGGTTCATATCAGAACTGGCAACTCCGATTCATATTATTTTAAAATTTATTCGTTTAAAAATTTAACTATTTAGATCGATTTATACACCCATGTAATGGTTTATTATTTATGCAATATTTTTTATGACTCTGCTTATACTAACAAATTCATTTTATTTTATTAGAACGAATTGAATTTTCCGTAAATATTTGCACTAAAAATCTCAATAACTAATTACTTAATATTTTTCAAATACTTTTAATAACAATGACACGAGTTTTTGGACTCTTTTGTAGAAATTTAAAGATGTCATATTGTATGTGTTGTAATTTGGATTCAAAAAATATTGGTTGTGGCCAAGTACTTTTTGACCAAACAACAATTACTTTATGAAAACACATTTTTTGGATTCCTATTTTTTCTGAACTGAAAATTCTTGAGCATTGAACAATCAAGTCGTCCTCCCCCCTAGTCGTGTTCATTTTATTCACGTATATTATGTCACTGTTTATTAACCTGATCTAGAACAAAAAAACACTTTGGGCAGCATAGCTAAAATTTAAGAGCTTCTGCTTCTAATATTGCAAATACAAGAACTTATTTGATCATTGACACATGAAGAAGTTTTATCTTGATAACATAACAAAGAAATATTATATGATTGGAGCAACAGAACTCATAGTTTCATGTAGTGAATATACCTCTGAAGACTTCCAGCTATGGACATTTCACAAAGACTCCAGGTCTCCATCACTATTTTTTCTTTTAAATTTCATTTGGAAATTGCATACACATTAAAAGGCAACATTCATTATATAATGTGCAGATTCTCAATGGTGGCAGAGTTTAGAAATGTTAGGAGGCTTGATATCCAAAAACATTGTTCTGGAAGACTCGTTATGGAGCTTATCTTGTATTTAAATTAGGCAAAAATATCAGGGGTCTCGGATCTGCAAATGGGCTAATCAAGTTTGTTAACTATGATGAAGATGTTGAGGATGGAAATGGTCAGACTGCTGTAAGGAGACTCGATGGATGGATGGAAATAGAATTGGGAAAGTTCTATTATGATCTAAGAGACAATGGTCCAGTGGAAGCGCGCTCATTGGGCAATAATTTCAATACGAAGGTGGACATCATTGTTGCAGGGATTGAGTTGCGCATGAGAGTCGATACTAGAGAGTTCATGCGCTACGACTGTGTTTGTTCATTTAAAAGAAAATGTGAGAAACTGAAGAAAAGGGATCTTTTCAAATATGAGGGTTTATGGATATGCATGAAAAATAACAAGAAATAAGAGACTTCAGACTGTGTTTGTGTGGGGGAATTCGATACTATGAATTAAATTTTCTTCTTTAGAGTGTTGTTCAAAACAGACAAGTGAGGAATTTGATTGTTAATAAACCTAGTTGCAAACCATCTTCATCATAATTAACAAACTTTACATCCCATTTGCTTATAAAAAACAGCATTTATGTTTCTATCTTTCCTCTGATGTCAATCATATAACACATCTTCTCAGTTTTCATCAAGATCAAAGGCTCTGCGTTTTTCTTTCTTTTAAAAAAAAAAAAAAAAAAATTAAATCAGTGATATAACACAGATTAAAGAAACAGGGCAAGAATTCAATTAAATAGTTCTCTAAGAAAGGCAACTTAAGGGTGCAATAGTCTATAGTTGCATCCAATTTACATTAACCAGTACTGTATTTCCAGTCTAATCATAAATTTCACGCTACAAATTATGGTCTAAGGACATTCCACCAGAGGACACAATACTCAGGCACCGGAAATGATGGGACATCTTGAGCATTCTCGGAGAACTAAAATGCCATGATCAAATTTCACTTCAAAAAAAACCTCCTTTTTTCAGCTGGTTTCAGGCCTGGTCTCAGGATCTCAAACGAACACATCAAAGTTTCATCAACACTCAGAATTGCACCAGCATTATCGTATTCACCACGAAAGTTGGGAGCAGAAAATAATGTAAGTAGCTGTTTGTCAGCAGAGAATTGATATCCATCTTCCACTACCTCATGAGCACGACATACAAGGTCCAAATCATGATTTCTTAGGATCCGACCAAAAGTGAATGAGATCCCCCTATCGTTCATCCCCCAACCTTTAACTTCTCTACTAGGATCCGACCAAAGTAAGTCGCAAAGCAAACCAGTGTCAGGAACATCAGTTGGACGAGGAATGTTCCTTATTTGATCCAAGTTAACTAGATCAGGAGAAAGACCACCGTGCATACAAAGTATTTTATCATCTACAAGAGCAGCCACTGGAAGGCAATTAAAAGTATCAATAAAGACTTTCCATAGTCTCACATTGAAGCGACGTTTACACTCATCGTAGAATCCATATATCCTATTAATAGAAGCACATTCATCATTTCCTCTTAATAGAAAGAAATTTTTGGGATATTTGATTTTGTAGGCAAGAAGGAGGCAGATTGTTTCTAAACTCTGTTTGCCATAGTCTACATATCCCCCTAAGAACAAATAATTGACCTTGGGAGGGAATCCCACATATTCAAAAAGCCTTAAAAGATCTCCGTACTGCCCATGAATGTTGCCACAGATCTTCATGGGAGCTTCAAGCTCAAGGAGATTAGGCTGTGAAATAAAGATTTCACGTGAGACAATGCAGAGTGCGCGGATCTCACTCTCTAACAGCTGCACCTGCCGCACAGTGCTCGTATGCCGGGACTGCAATAACCGGTTGATGATGTCATCAAGAATGGCAGGCTCTATCCCCTGTCCATTTGCCGCCTTCTTTTTCCTTCTCTTTCCTTGGATTCCTAAAAGTCCCTAATATTCAAACACAAATAACAAACCATTGATTCCACAATAATGACTTCATAACTCTGTCTTAGCATTTTGTTCTTTGATTATATAGCTGATAGATTCAGTTATAAGTAAGAAGCATTTTAATAATCAGAATAATATTTTTATCAAATTTTAATGATAAAAACACACACACACTGACACACACAGATATTACCATTTTGCTTCCAAGCAAATTTACAGTAGTGGAATTATAAGCATCAAGTTGAGGATTCTGCTCATGAAACGAAGGATCTGGCCCGAATCTGAAACTAGAGGATATGGAACTGAAACTTGATTCCCTTGAGTAAGATAAAGCAATTTCCCTGTCTTTTTCTCTTCGAAGCACAGTTTCTACGAGCCTCTCCCAATTGTCATAGTTGTTAGACATCTGCGTAAATCTCTTTAACAAAAATCTTACAAAATACAAAATCTGAAACGATTGAATAAGAGAACTCCACTTGAATTGTTGAATCTTAAACAAACACCAAAGATCTGAAATGGGTTAATAATTGAATCATACACCCTTTGTATAGAAATTTGGAAAGTCAATGTAGGGCAGCTAGCAGCGGTATAATTAGGAATTTTTTAATTGTTTACTTTATATATAATAATCTGGAATCCTCGAGGAAACTTGCAGGAAATTTCTAATCAAATTTAACCCCCGATTAATTAGAACACATATAAATAATAATAATAAAAAAAGTAAATAGAATAAAACAAGACTTCAATACAATAACGGGAAATGATGATTCATTATATTGCAACCACATATTTTCTTTGTTACAATATATTTTAATTAAATTTAAGATCATTAATCTTTGCCTATTGTAATACTTATATTCCTAATTTTTTTCTCCATCAAATTCTTATCTTTAACCTTCTAATTAATTAGCACATCTCCTCATTGATGATGATTTTTGTTAAAATAATCTATTTTGCGTTCTTTGAAATGAGATAAAAATATTTTGTCACACTTTTGTATTTATTCTTTTTTAAAAAAAATATATGATAGGCAAATAAGTAGTTTTACTCCTTACCAACAGATTTTTTGGACGTGAACTTTTATTAAAGACAATGTGTGCTAATTAATAAAAAATTGAGGATAAAAAAAACGACGAAAAAAAGTTGATGACATAAGTGCTACAATAAATAAAAATTAAGGACCTTATATGCAATTAAAATGTGGTGCAATAAATAAATTTTATAGTGTGAATATAATCACCCTAACGGAAATTAGAAATAAACATAAAAAAATTTATAAAGTCCAATTAATTGTGGAAGGCCATGAATTTCTTTTTTATCTAAAGGCAGAACAAACTTTCATATAATATGATTGTCAATACATGAGAATGAGAATGATCTAATGTCCCTAGCAGGCATTCTTATTTGGCCAACTGGACAAGTATCCAGTGGATATTGGAGGATGAAAAAGTCTTTGACAAACAAGTCAAACACTTCTCTAATGTTCACTGGACACTTGTCCAATAGACCAAATAAGAATTGTATTCAGTGGACCAAATAAGAATTGTTCACTAAGGACATTAGATCATTACTCTTCTCAAATATTCTTTGAAATAAACCCAATCTTAGGATGCTTATTAGTAGGTAGAAACTCAATTATCACAACAATGACGCCCATATAGATGATAAACGGACCGGGCCGCTCGTCGGCCAGGTGGCCCGCTCCGTAAAAAGACGGACCCGGGCTGGCCCGGGCCTTAAAAAGACGGACCAGGGCCGGCCCGGGCCCGTCGAACGACGGTCCCGGTCCCGGACCAGGCCATGAAATAAATCACGGGCCGAGCTTGGCTCGGCCCGCGGACTTGGCCCTTGGACCATGGACTTAGCCTATGGTCCGTGGTCCAAATGGGACCAAATTGGTCTCTAGATGTAAGTTGGAGACCAAAAATTGCAATTAATAATTATATTTCCATATTTTTTTTTTTTTTTTAACTTTACAAAAAAAAATTGATTTTTACGTGGGTCCGTGGCTCGGCCCGTATGGCCCGCAGACCACGGGTCGGTCCGAGCCCTTGTTTTTTACACGGGCCGAGCCTAAGCTCGACCCGTCTCTTTACGGGCTGAGCTTGGCCGGTGACACGGGCCGAACTGGATCGACTCGACCCATGCCATCTCTAGGCGCCCATCTTCATATAGAGATTTTTGTAAAATAACCCGCCTCCACTGCGCCATCGTCTCCTTTATCATAAATTTTCCCAATTCACAGCAAGCTGTCCATTTCCAGATCTTACCGATTGAAGGTGCAAAGTAGTTGCTCACTTTTCGGCATCACCATCGTTATTGTATTTAGCAAATTTGATCATCCAATTTTCTGATCTAAAACCCCCTGAAATACAAGATAAGCTCAACGAGGAAAACATCATTTATGTTTCTATCTTTTCTTAGATATCAGTCACATAACACCACTTCTCAGTTGTTTCATCAAAGGTTCAACCTTTTTCTATCCCTTTTCAACTTAAATCAGTGATATAACATAGGTCAAATAAACAAGGCAAGGATTCAATAAAAGAGTTTTCTAAGAAAGGCAACTTGGCAATGCTGCCAAGTTGAATCACAATACTCAGGCACATGAAATGACAGGACATCTAGAGCATTCTCGGAGAACTAAAATGCCATGATCAAATTTCACTTCACAAAAAAACCTCCTTCTTTCAACCGGTTTCCGATCTGAAACGTACACATCAAAGTTTCATCAACACTTACAATTGCACCAGCATTATCGTATTCACCACGAAAGTTGGGATAAGAAGAAAATATTGTAACTAGCTGTCTATCAGCAAAGAATTCAAATCATGCTATGTTAGGAATTCAGTTACCTTATCCAAACCAAAAGTGTATGAGATTCCCCTATTGTTCATCCCCCTACCTTTAACTTCTCTACGAGGATCCGACCAAAATAAGTCGAAAAGCAAACCAGAGTAAGGAACATCAGTTGGACGAGGAATGTTCCTTATTTGATCCAAGTTACGTAGATCAGGAAAAAGACCACCATGCATGATAAGTGCATTTTGTGCACTTGTTCGGATTTTAAAACTAAGCTTCTATCCCGTAATTTTATTAATTTTATAATTATTTTACTGTATAATTATTTCTATTTCAGTTTTGGACCCGTTTATACGCAATTGGAGAAGAATAGATAGAAAGAGCAACAATTTAATGAAATTGACGAGTAAATGAGAAAAAGTTGAGTTTTTGAAGTGAATTTCAAGAGCCAAACTTTAGAAGATGAGGAAGAAGATAAAATCAATAAATTTTAAGGTGTATTGGAGTGACAATGAAGAGTTGAAGTAAAGAATCAAACACCTGAAAGTTAAAGAACCGAATTGAGAAACTATCTACCGAGGCATGTGGAGAAATTCGAGCACAATTTTTGGTATTAAAATATTCAAAAGAAAAATGATATGCCATTAGAAAGATAATTGAATTATGAGTTCAACACTTTTTACGGATCTCAGTTTAGAGTTTCCTACAAGAAATTATGGCCGTTTTAAAAAACTGCTGCATAGTAGAAATTCTAAAGCTGGGCGAACGCCGAAGCTAAAAACTGGGCGAACCCAACTTCATGGAACAACAGCAAAAGCAAAAACGATGCCTGGGCAATCGCCCAGTGTATTTTCTTAAAAAACCAGATTTTGTTGCCTTTTTGAATTCGACTCCAATTAGGAAACCTTTTAAGACATGATTTTAATGAATTTTTGGGATTTTTTGGGGTACTATTATGGAACTATATATATGAGTTCTTAACTCATAAATTGGGAGTCGAATTATTGGAAGAATTCAAGAAGAGAAACAAGAACGAAGATTGAACGAAAATCAAGATCTACTCTTTTGAGTTTTCTTCCTATCTGGGTGATGGCGTTTATATTTTCTTGTTGTTTTTTTTTTCTTCGTATGCTAGGCTAGATTATTTTGTGCTAGGATCATGATAAAACTTATATCATGAACTTTTAATTCTTTAAACCTAGTTTTTTATATTCAAACATATTTTTAATTTTGAATAATTGATATTGATTTCATTTTCTCTATAACTATATGCGCAAAGGTTGTATGTAACTTATTTTACTATTGAGAGATTAAAAATAAGTTAAACATAGTATCAACTATCGTAGAGTCCAACAGAGGATAGAAGTATATTGCTTTGCTTTACGTGATCTTTAAGTATTCACAAATTTTAATGCATTCTTGAATGTTCGCATCCGTCATAGAGATATAGTCGTCATATATAGGGGTATGTTTAATTATACTCGAGAGAGATTGTTAAACAGATTAGAAATATTGATCTTCATAATTAAATTATGTTATTAAATTCAAAGGTTTGGGTTAAAGGGGATTGGTATAAGTGAATTCGGGATCCTAGTACGCTTTTCTTTCTCATATTCAAAGTAATTTGGTATAAACTCAATCTTTTATTTGTTTAAATTATAATTAGTTGTTAATAATCTAATTAGTTCTTAAGTAACAAAACTTCAAAATTTAATTTAATTCGGTTAAGGTTAATTAATTTTGTAGAGCTATCTAAATCTCTGTGGGTACGATATTTAGACTCTAAATCTGTAACGTCCTGAAAAATTTCATGTCTAAATATTTATTGTATATTTATATACTTCAAGTTCAAAAGATCAATTTCTTTAAGAATTGGAAATTTTCTTTGATGTATGATGTTAAAAAGTAGAGATAAATGTGTAAATTAAGTTTTAAAGACCAAATTAGAAGAAATCGAAGTTGGAATATTATGACCAACTTAGTCATACTTTGATAATTGAAGGCTGGAACCAAAATCTGGAAATCTGGAAAATTTGTATAAATTACAGTTTTACCATTGTATTCGAGCCTATTTCATAAGCATTCTGTGAGTAGTACGTTAAAGTATGGGCGATGCATGTTATATCACCTCGAAGTTCATGTCAAGATCTTCGTTTTGGTACCAAATTTATAGACTTTTTGAGTAAGGATGAGCACAGAAAATCGAACCAAAGTTGAATCAAAGTTAAGTGAAATTTGAAATTTTGGCAAGTGTAAAATATTGTGGTTAAGTAGCCTACTTTGAGTGGGTCGTATGAACAGTTGAATGATCCGTTTATATTGCATGTGTATGCGTTATGAAGCCCGTAATTAGAACTTCGCAACGGTATAAAGTTATCTCAGTTTGGATTTCGTTAGGACCCTTAAATATTGACCCGAACATGTCATCTCAAATATGAAAATCTGCCTATTTTTCTATTAAAATAATAAATTTGGGGACACTTATAAAAAGGTAATCATGACTTCCTAGGGGCTGTTTGGTATAACTTAAAATTGAAAAATAAATTAATCCAATAGCTCGATACTATATTCATATGAAATAACGAAATTTAGACAATCAAACATTAAATAAGTATAATCATGGAAATAAGAAATAACAAACAAACCCTAAAGCTCATTTAACTTTCCCTATAAATAGAGCACTCCAGCCTTTAAGGAATTCACAGCAAAAAGAGGTGAGTGTGTTCATTCTTAGGAGATAATTCTATAGTAATGCATACTTTTAATCTAGTTCTTTCTTTACTTTTGATGTTTATGCTGGAATTTTAGAATTGTTGCTTAACCTATGCAAGAACTAAGAAATTTACTTTAAAAATCTCTATTTATTTCTCAACTTAGAATTTTAGCAATAATATTTTGCATATTCTTACTATTAAAGTCGCTATTTTATGTAGTTAAACCAAAATTTCAGCCTTCCAATAATGAGTTTTCTTACTCTAACATGATATTATCACTTATTGAAATTAAGTAATTCAACTCCAGATAGTTGTAAGATTATAAAAGAGTGGATTAGTGCTCAGTGACGGAGACAGACTTTTAAAATTGGGGGGTCCCAAATAGGGCTGGGGAGGGCTCTCGGGGGTTCGGAGGCAGCGCCCCCAAATTTTTTTTCCCTCAAACCACAATTATTGAACTTATTCTTATGAAAATCTAATATTTTTTTTATAAGTCATAGTATTTAAAAAATTTACAAGAAGTCACTGCACAAAAATAGAATTTATATCTATTTTATCTAAAATTAAGCTATATAGTTGATGGACACGAATTTAAACCCTTTTAATAGTGTTATATACAATTATTATTTGAACACGATATGTATTAACAAGCAAATGCCTTTATTAATTTTGTATTATCATTTGAGGAATGAGCCAATCATTTGTAATTTTGTATTATTAATTTTATTAGGCCAATAGGTCCAATTGTCTTACATTAAGAGTCAGTTTGGTCTAATTTAAGAACTAGTTTATTTGACCGAGATGACTTATTTGATAAAAAAAAATAGTTTATTTGACAAAAAAATTTACCTTAGTAGCCTGATATTTTTTACTATTCTTTGTCAAATAAATTATTTCGGTCAAATAAACTAATTTATAAAATATACCAAATAAGCTCTAATTGATATTGAGTCAATGGATCCAATTGTTATCCATTAAATTGATTTTAAGTAAAAGTTAAATTATATATTAAAAAATAAAAAAAAAAAACACCCAAAAAGTTGGGGGGGTCCAGGTCCCCCCTAGGACCCCCCAACTCCGCCCCTGTTAGTGCTTTGTATCTAGTAATTCATGAAGATTATGTCCATCAGTAGAAATTCTCTTTTGATTGTATCTTCATGATCAATTATAGAAAATTAATGTACTCAATTGTTACAAAGTTTCATATGATCTTAATCTAACTTTTTGTAATAGTTAGGTTGAATAGTTTTACTTTGAGTAAATCTAATCCATCTTGATTGGAATCAAGAAATTTATGTGTACCAGTTATAATTCATTCACTTTCTTAAGTAAATTTATGTTATAAAGACTTTCATTATGCATTTATTAAATGTTTAAGTAAGTACCTTACTTGGTTTTAGAATTTCTTTCAGAATGGATGTGGACTGTCCATATGTTTGTTAAATTTAATGATAAGATGCAGTGAGTTGATTCAGTTTAAAGTATTTCTCGGATTCGTGCTTCTGTGTATTCTGAATGTGTGCATCTAGTAGCTCTTTCACAAAATAACATTCAGAAATTATGCATATTCTGATTATTGTTTCATTCAAGCATGATTATTATGTTTTATTGAAATGAAAACATGCTTGACAAGATGTGAGATATTTATGTTGATTCATGATCATTAAGAAGTCTTAATTTATGAGTAATGAAAGAATAAAATGAATCATAAATCATAATTAAGTCTCCTACATAGATGTACACCAATAGAGGTTGATTGCCTCATGGACCATAGGGTCTAATATGCTAAAGTCACAAGCCACAGGGCCATATGAAAGTTAGGCCCCGTTTGAGATTGATTTTGGAACCCAACTTCTGATTCTCAAACAATCAGAAGTTGATTTAGGCGTTTGACAAAATTTTTAAAAGTGATTATAAAAGAATCTGACTCACCTGACAGCAGATTTTGAAAAGCAGCAAAAAGGCAGCTTTTCAGATTTTGCTTTTAGCTTTTTCATTTATATATTATTAAAATACCCATTTCACCCTTAATTAATTAATTCATTTAATACCCATTTGAGAAACTGAATTGATGCAAGTTGGATCATAGAAAATAATATAAATTTAATTAATTTTTATACTATATGACTGTACTTTTATTTTGTAGTTTTTATAAAATTTAAAATTTATTAGGTTTTTATTATTTTTAATTTAAAATAATAATAATGAATGCAGTATCTCGCTAAAAAATATTTGACTAGGAAAAAAATTGAGTTTTATCACGCGTGATAATAATAATAATACAAAATAACATTATTATAATCAATGTCATTTTTTAGTAATTTAATACCGTTACAACAATAAATCATTTTTGTTTACCAAACGCTAAAATGTTGTTTTTGAAACATAAATCAATTTTGAAACAAGAGTTTACCAAACACTTATCTGATTTTTCCTACAGCTGATTCTTTCTACAGCATAGCAGAAGTTGATTCTCTTAAAAGCACAGCAATACCAAACCAAGCCTTAAGGCCATAGGACGTTTATAAACTTCAAGCCATAGGGCTGTTTGAGGAGTTAAAGCCATAGGGTCTTTGGAATCCCAAATGAGCAAAGAGTTTCTCTAAGAATGTATTGTGACCTTAGTGCTATTTTAAGCACAAAGTTTGAGCGCTCGATGTACAAGTTTCTATGTATGGGACGGGCACAAAGACAAGATAAAATTTGGTTGCATATGTATTTTATATTCAAGTATGTAATTGGTTCGTAGATGAATTGTGTGAACTAAGTTTACTCCAAGAATGCAGATTTTGTGATAAGCAGTCTTATGTTTTCTTCACATGTATATATAAATATGGTGATTAATATGAAGATGGTGTTTTCTTATGTTATTGGATAATTATGTATTGAATTTCATTTAAGCACATATGAGATTATAAACTAAGTAATAGTTTATGAATTGTATGAATTAAATGATAACATATTCTTATCCTACGTGCTTTAATTGTTGTTTTACTTACTAAGCCTCACAGCTTATAAGTCATTTTATGACTTTTTTTAGAGAATGGATAGACTATACACTGATGTGGGTAAGACTTGGAGTAGGACGTCCTATGATGGGAGGGAATTTCATATCATTACAAAAAGAGAAGTTTGGACTCACTTTCCGTAATGGCCCGGAGTATGTGTTAAAGAAAGAAGTTATAAAACGGTTTTTTATCTATAACGCGATGTCAATGGAGCTTTTGAGGACTCTACACTTCATCACGTGAAATATGACCATTTTCTTTTGATTCAAATTCTTTTGAATATTCTCTTGTATGATAAAATGTTGTTTTTGGTTCTTTGATATAAACCGGGAAACATAATTTTGTAAATTTTAGAAATCCTATATAATTAGAAGAAAGAGGATCTCATGTACTACGTTTGTAGTCAAGTTTATATAATTAAGTTTATAAATTATTATGTTTTGTACATTCTTAAAATTTTATTTCTAGTTTCAGTTTTAAAGTCTTAAAAATCGTATGTTCTAAGTTTAATATAATGAGTTAAGATAATGGACATATGCATGTTTGATTTAAGAAATCTCTCTCTCTCTCTCCCCCCTCTTTGTTCTCTATTTTTTACCCCTCTATTTTATACATAACTGCTAGAATTATTCGTCACATATATACATCATACTTTGGTGTTAATAGCTGAAACTACAACCAATAATTGATAATTTATCGTGAAAGATAAAAATTTGAGAGTAAAAGTTCCCACAAGTAAATAGCTTTTCTATTAAAAAAACAAGAATGGAATTTAGTGCTTGAAGATTCATATACTATTCTTCGATTCTTCCTTTTTTTCTCAACCACGGTGATGTACTCACTTTCAAATATGTGTTTATATTGTTCGAACATGACTTGCTAGGATTTTAATTACCGGACGATGATGTTACTTTTAATGCTTTAATTCTATTTTCTTGTTATTTACTCCAAGTATGAGTTCATAATTGAGTATATGTTGTAGATCTTAATGCTATTTTGTTATTTGAACCATAATTTGATTCTTTGAGAAACATATTGATACCGAGATGTGAAATATGCATTATAGCTCAAATAAAAAATATTTATTTGTTGTTCGGGGTTGAAAAAGACAAAAGGATAATCATCGTCCGGGGTTTAAAATGTGAAAGGATGAAGATGGAATCAAGGTTGATGAGACATATTACAAGCAGATAGTGGAGAGTCTCATGTATCT
This sequence comes from Forsythia viridissima, assembly GCA_030279155.1. NCBI lineage: Eukaryota > Viridiplantae > Streptophyta > Magnoliopsida > Lamiales > Oleaceae > Forsythia > Forsythia viridissima. Next base: position 71,135,205 of record CM059033.1, on the reverse strand, counting down.
CACAGCCACTCGACTAGATATGATATTTGCTGTGAGTCTTATAAGTCGATACATGGCAAAACCAACACAGCTGCACCTACAAGCTGCCAAGAGAGCACTCAAGTATTTAAAAGGCATTGTCAACTATGGGATTTTATACAAGAAGGGAGGGGATGAAGAATTAATAGCATTCACAGACACTGACTATGCTAGTGATTTGGAGGACAAGAAAAGTACTTCTAGGAAATTGAATTCTGTGGACAAATAAAATGAGAAAGGATCCAACTTTTTAGGCTTTCCATCATAAATTTCTAACTGTAACAAGTTTAACAATGGACTATGCAGAACATTATAAAGAGAGAAAAACAGAGTCAAATTAATGAAATATATTCCTACAAAGATTTCCAATAGCACATATCTGAAAGAAGTTCAAATTTTGAGTAAAATTTTCCATCAAGTTGGAAAAATTCAATGGCATTTTTACAGGGCCGGCCCTTAGATTTGGGGGACCTTAGACAAAAATTTAAATGGAGCCTTTAATAAATTGATATTGTAATTTTTAGACAGACTTACAAGCTAAAAAAATGTATTTTTTTCTTATTCTTCACTGAATGAAAAAATGGTTGAAATTTATGTTAAACTATAAAGTCTAATTTGTTACACTACTCGGAGCTGAGTGCGGACCGACATTTGTATTTGTTCAAGTAAGGATGTTTTTTGAAATTTTGCCTTTGTAATTAGGTTATCTTAGTATTTCATTATAATTAGGAACCTTCATTGGGTTATAATTAAATCTTCGTATTCTTTATTTTTCGCTCTTTTATTTGTTGTTCCAATCCTAATAATTTTGAAAATCGTTTTGATTCAAGATAAAGATTTCTAAAAAGAAAAAATTGCAAGGTCTACAATTTAAAGATTAGATTAAGGTAGATAATGTAGATTAGATTTGAAATTTTTTTTTCAATTTAGGCTCATTTCACATGCATATAGGCTGATTTAAATAAAAATGGGCCAAAAATTTTAGGCTCTGAATGGTTGGGGGGTCCTAGGCGGTTGCCTAGCCGCCTAGGCCAATGGCCGGTCCTACATTTTTAAACAGGTTAAAACTCCTTCAATCGTTACTTTCTTGTGAAATAATACCAAAATTGGAAAAGAGAAGACCCTACCTTAACTTCACAGTTATAAAATCAATAATCTACTTAGAATACACAATAAGACAAGCATCTAGCATGGTAAGGGAAATTTCAAAGCCAATTAACACTTCCTATGAGCTATTGACTGGATGTATGTCCAGGCAAATGCAATCATTATCCTCAAGTACTGTAAAAGGTCTTCACTGATTAATACTAAAGTAAATAATGTATGCTGTTATTGCCGATGCAGAAGAAAGTGTCCTAGAGAAAATGCATGAAATCAAAAGGAACTAAAATTAAATCCTTCAACCAAAAGATATTTCAGGAGATTAATCCATAATGTGAAAATAGCACAGGCCTCGCTCATGAACCCACTGAAGTTAGAATTTCAATAGACTTACGTTCCGCCAACTCCTCCAATGACTTTAGAGCTTACAGGATGAAACGGAAGCTCACATATTCCAACCTGGTAACATATTCAAACTTATTCGGCCTAAACTTAAGAATTTAGATCTTCTACAATTATTTTAAGTCATTTATGTACTTCAACCATACATAATGTATGAATATGAAACACAATTATAACCACTTGCACAAATATGTATTAACTTAGAGAAGCCTTATTCTATATTCATACCTTAGCTCCATACTGTGCTGAAAATTGTGAGGCACGAACTCCACCACTGCCGGCTCCAATCACAAACAAATCAAATCTTAGTGAGTCTCTTCTCCATTGGGATTGCCTTTCTCCCCATCAATAAGCATCTTCCTTGCCATAATGATAATACTATACACACAATTTCCACAGACAAATAGTATTAGAGCAACAAGGATACAGTAAGAATTCAGCATATGATAACAAGCTCTTTCACACCCAAGAAAATCAAAAGAAAATGGAACATAGACCAGATCACAAGTAAGTGCTTTAATGAGTTTTTGGTTTTCTATTTTTTGACTTTTTGTAAGAAAATGACCAAAATGGCCCCATTTTCTAGTCAAATATTGCAGCTCATTTGGAAAGCAAATGGTCATTTTGATCATTTTCTCCCTATGGTCAAAAAATAAAAAACCAAAAACCCATTTTAATGTGTACCAAACAAGCACTAAATCAAAATTATCTAAATGCGCAGCTTTATAAGCAAAAAGTTGATGAATTTGAACTTTTCAGAACTACCAATTCACTAAAACTCCATAAAAGTGTAAAAGATTAAAATTTTTGCATAAATAAATAAGAACAACCAATAAAACAGTCTCTTCTTTCCCTTCTTTCTTCATTTGATTCCTTAAATTTCAAGAAAGAGAAAAAAAGATTACAACTTTGGCAAAAATAATCAATGAACAACATGGATTACTTGAGTAGAACTTTGAAGAAAACAAAAAAGAGATTAAAATTTTGACAAAAATACTAAAAATTTCAAGAAAGAGAGATTACAACTTTTGACATAAATAAGCAATCAACAGAGTTGAAATTTCCAGAAAAAGCAAAAGAGATCACATCTTTTGACAAAAATAATCAATAAACAAGCTAAAAACAGCCTGCATTTGGACATAAAGCTAAAACCCAATATGAAAACATAAAGTTGGTATAGTTGTCGAGACACTGATTTAAAATCTGTTAATATTGTTTGCTATCCAGAAATTTATTATAATTTAAGTTTTTTTTTTCTTTTTTTTCTTTTTTTTTTTTTTACGTAAAAGAGGTTTTTTCAATTTAAATTATTTAAGTTGGGTGATTTTTCAATCCGACTTATTTGACATGGCCTTTTAGCCAACGCTACGGTATAGTTGCATATAGGGTTTCAATTATTTTGCTTATTTACATTTAAAAAAATAGTTATTTACATTTTGCTCATTTTTCAAATACGTGAAAGCTTATTAACACAATGCTACTTAATTACTAAATTGATATGAATTTTAAATTTGAAAACTAAATCGAGACAAATTAAAGTTGAGTGACTAAATTGAAATCTCCCTATAAGTTCAGTGAGAGGCCAAGCGCAAATCTTGGGTGGATGTTCATCGGATGGAATTTAACCATGAATTTCTCTCTTTTTTTCCCCCCATTGTTAATGTTATTCTAGGTACATCAGAATTTTCTAAATAACTGCTAAACAATCTAGGATCTTTGCATTCATTCCGATTTATTTGCATGAAAACAAATTGTCCAAGAGCTCATATTTCTTTTTACCTACACATTCTATCTATATATAATGGCAACATCTTCAGGTGCAAGGAAACAATCATCCTCTATGGGAGGAGCCGGCGATCGACCGCCGCAGTCGGTGAAATTCGCACGGCGGACGTCCAGCGGACGTGTCGTGAGCCTGTCCCGGGACGACGACTTAGATTTGCCGGAAGAATACGCTGCTCAAAATGATTATATTAATTACACCGTTCTTATGCCACCAACTCCAGATAATCAACCTGGAGGCACATCAAACAGTACTAATGCCGCAGGCGACAAGCCCGACGGGCCTATCCCGTATCGTGCGCCATCATCCCGGTTTCGATCCGAGTCGCAACGCATAAGGATGGGTAGTCACGGCGGTGATGAGGACGGTGGCAGTGGTGTCGCAGCCGGAAAGCTCGACCGTAGAATGTCGGTGATGAAATCGAATAATAAATCGATGCTATTAAGGAGCCAAACGCAAGATTTCGACCATAATCGTTGGCTGTTCGAAACAAAAGGAAAATATGGGATTGGAAATGCTTTCTGGCAACAGGATGAGGATTCATATGATCGTGATACTGGAATGAGCATGCAAGATTTCTTGGACAAACCCTGGAAGCCACTCACAAGGAAGATTAAAATTCCACCTGAAATTATTAGCCCTTACAGGTACACCCCTTATATATGTACTTTACTAGTCTACTGCATATTAATTGAAAATCGCGTTGAAAAATCTAATGCGAAAAATCTAGCTAATGCGCGGTTTCTTAGAGCCAAATTCAAGAATAGCTTCACGATGATAATATTAGCACTAAAACCGTTTTTCTTAATCTTCTCTAGTTTCTATATTTGGTGGTTGTTCTTGAGATTTAATGTTTAATTTCGAGTCATGGTCACTTTCATAATCACTATCCTCCTCGGTGCACTCTGAGGTGGATAGCCATATTGGGAAAGTCTAATCCATCGTCCATGTCTCAATATATGCATATATCCAAAGGTACCAGGAGACTTAGAATTTCATCTGAATAATAATGACAGGATTAATTCATCTAAAGTCCTAATGAAAATTTTCTTCCCACAGATTACTCATCATGTTGCGTATGGTAGTGTTGGCTTTCTTCCTTGCATGGAGGTTAAGAAACCCCAACCATGATGCAATGGTGCTTTGGGGATTGTCCGTTACATGTGAAACATGGTTTGCATTTTCATGGCTTCTTGATATTCTTCCAAAGTTCAATCCAATTAACCGATCAGCAGACCTGGCTGCACTCAAGGATAAATTCGAATCCCCATCTCCCACGAACCCGAATGGCCGGTCCGATCTTCCGGGTGTAGATGTATTCATATCTACTGCTGACCCGGAAAAGGAACCACCTTTGGTAACTTCTAACACAATTCTGTCAATTCTTGCTGTTGAGTATCCGGTCGAGAAGGTAGCGGTTTTTATCTCAGATGATGGTGGTGCAATTCTTACCTTTGAGGCCATGGCTGAGGCTGTTAAATTTGGCGAGGTATGTGTTACAGTCTTTTTCTTTTAATCAAACCACCACATGGGTACAGCTTTTGTTAATATTGACAACAGGTTTGGGTGCCATTCTGTCGAAAGCACAACATTGAACCTAGGAATCCAGACAGTTACTTCAGCCAGAAAACGGATCCAACAAAAAACAAGAAACGACCAGATTTTGTGAAGGATCGTCGCTGGATCAAGAGGGAATATGATGAATTCAAGGTCAGGATCAATGGTCTGCCAGAAGTAATACGAAAACGATGTGAAATGTATAACAAAAATGAGGAAATGAGGGAAAAGAAGCTCATTCGGGAGAAGAACGATGGTGTTCTGCCCCCGGATCAGAAGGTCGAGGTCACAACGGCCACTTGGATGGCAGACGGGACACATTGGCCTGGAACATGGTTCAAGTCCTGTGCTGATCACTCAAAGGGAGATCATGCTGGAATTTTGCAGGTACTAAAACAAAATAACTTTCAAACTGAAAATTTGATCTCATTTAATAAAGAAAGGGATCAATACATGACTTGGAATATATAGATTTTCCACATTTCATGTACACATAGCAATGAAGCAACCGAAGTGGCACAAAAAGATTCATGTAATTGATTCAACAATTGTTGGAAAAAAAGGCTTAATTTCAACGTTTAAGTTATCATAAACATAATCATTTTCGCGTATTATGGATTATATAATCCATTGGAGAATTGAAGCTTACTTTACCCTGCTCTAATCATTGAGAATCATTTCCCAACTTTTTACATTGTTTCCATACAGATCATGAGCAAGATGCCAGAAAGTGATCCTAAAATGGGAGGTCCTGATGAAGGAAAGTTGGACTTCACCGGTATTGATACCCGTCTTCCGATGTTTGCATATGTGTCACGCGAGAAACGGCCTGGTTATGATCATAACAAGAAGGCCGGAGCCATGAATGCCCTAGTGAGAGCATCTGCCGTAATATCCAATGGACCGTTCATTTTGAACTTGGATTGTGATCACTATATCTATAATTCTATGGCCTTACGAGAGGGAATGTGCTACATGATGGACCGAGGCGGTGACCGTATCTGCTACATACAGTTCCCACAAAGATTCGAGGGAATTGATCCATCAGACAGATATGCCAACCATAACACGGTCTTTTTTGATGGTAAACATCATATAAGCTTAATTTTAACAGACTAACCGCATAGAATGCTTAATTGCTCATAAAAAATACATCTATCTGTGTAAACAAGAATAACTAGATGAACACTGCATTCATAAATGTTTAGTTAACTACAGAGTTGATTATAAAAAATCCATCATTTAGTGAACCGAGTCTAATATATAGTTATTAGCTTCATGTGACAGATGAAATTTGAGGTAAAATTAGTCTATTTTGTGCAATTGATGCATGACAAAGACGTAGAAAGTAAAACTGAGGCATCATTTTGTTCTTGATATCAGACTTTCTTGTTAGCTAAGCTTATATATGGATGATATATTCAGTTTAGTGAAATTTATATTCTTGCACTGGCCTATTCTACTATATATGTCAGTGTTTAGTTTGTCGAACAATCTGGAATTTGTTAATTTTCACAATCAGGAAATATGCGAGCCCTGGATGGTCTCCAAGGGCCAGTGTATGTCGGAACAGGATGCATGTTCAGGCGGTATGCATTGTACGGGTTTCTACCACCACGATCAAATGAGTATTCCGGAGTGTTTGGACGAAATAAGGCTCCTGCTAAGAACATCCAGCCTCAATCTGATGAAGAGGAGCCCCTGACAGGGCATCCTGAGTTGAACCTGCCCAAGAAGTTTGGGAATTCGTCAATGTTCACTGATTCTATAACAGTTGCTGAGTTTCAAGGACGCCCACTTGCTGATCATATCTCTGTTAAGAATGGTAGGCCTCCAGGTGCTTTACTTGCTCCACGTCCTCCACTCGATGCACCCACTGTGGCCGAGGCAATTGCTGTCATTTCTTGCTGGTAATTCATTGCTTAAACAATTTCTGAAATATTTTAAACATTCAGGCTAATATTTATATCTTGTGTACTTATTTTGAGAGACAGGTACGAGGATAAGTCGGATTGGGGAGACAGGGTAGGATGGATTTATGGATCAGTGACTGAGGATGTGGTTACTGGTTATCGTATGCACAACCGTGGATGGAGGTCTGTCTATTGCATCACAAAACGTGATGCTTTTCGGGGAACTGCTCCCATTAATCTCACTGACCGTCTCCACCAGGTGCTTCGATGGGCCACTGGATCGGTCGAGATCTTCTTCTCCCGAAACAATGCATTTCTAGCAACCCCGCGCCTCAAGTTTTTGCAGCGGGTGGCCTACCTCAATGTCGGTATCTACCCTTTTACATCTTTATTCTTAGTTGTCTACTGCTTCCTCCCTGCCCTATCCCTCTTCACGGGACAGTTCATCGTGCAATCGCTGAATATCGCGTTCCTTTGCTACCTCCTAATAATCACTGTTGTGCTCACTCTAATTTCACTCCTGGAAGTGAAGTGGTCCGGTATAGCCCTCGAGGAATGGTGGCGTAACGAGCAGTTTTGGGTAATTGGTGGCACTAGTGCCCACCTTGCTGCTGTTATCCAGGGTCTCCTCAAGGTCATAGCCGGTATTGAAATATCGTTCACGTTGACCTCAAAATCGGCTAATGAAGACGAAGATGACATTTATGCCGATCTCTATATTGTCAAATGGACAAGTCTTTTCATAGTGCCATTAACTATCATCATCGTCAACCTCGTTGCCCTCGTGATGGGGGCTGCAAGAACTGTCTATAGTGTGATTCCTCAATGGAGTAAGCTTTTCGGAGGGGCCTTTTTCAGCTTTTGGGTGTTGGCTCATATGTATCCATTCTGCAAGGGACTAATGGGAAGGAGAGGGAAAATGCCTACCATTATATACGTTTGGGCCGGACTTATTTCCATTACTGTCTCATTGCTCTGGATCACGATTAGCCCTCCTCAGGGAAGTAATTCTTCTGTAAGTGGTGGTGAGCTTAAGACATAATCACTGCAACAGAAATAAGTTACATGAAGATTCACTCGAGAGTTCCCCAAGATAACAAGAAAATGCCTTTAATTAGTCATATAAACCAAGCAAACTTTGTAGGAATTTGTAGCTCCCAAATGTAGGAGTACATAGTGTCATAGAAACTTTTGTATTTTTTTTGTGAATTCCTCCACATGTATACCAATACTGTATACAGTGTAAATAAGAGATATAGTACCACAATTTTAAAAGATCCGCACAACATATTGTCGAGTACACAATGTTTGCATCAGGCCATACTAGCTCTCTTGTACAAACCCAATGATGAAGTAGAAAATATCGAACATAGTTTTGTTAGTAACGAAGGATTAAAATTTTATGTATCCTCGTCGTTTAGCCGACTACAAATACATGCACAACAGGCAGATTTTCAAATTAGACCGATTCACGGTCATGGTTACACAGGTTTACTTGGTAACATAATTGAAAAATATTAATGAGTAGACCGGAAGCCACACTAAGATTTATATGCAATTTTCTTTTTGAATTGTTCTTACTATTGCTAGATTTGGTATAACTTTCGATATAGTGTTTTCTTTACTGCAAATGATATCTTTGCACTCACTGGGGCAGGTGCAGGTTTACATGCAGTAGAAACCTCATGCCTTTCCATGTTATGACTTTGAAGAACTAGAAGGCAAATTAGACTTTCTCACTCATGTTGTTGCATTTAAATTTTATCTTGCAGTATCTGGAAGAGGTCCAATGACACTCGGTGAGGTACAAAAAATTCACGTAAATATTATTTTCTTGGCACAAACCCTTTTAGAAACTTATTATGGGAAGATGTTTTAGTCATATTGTCAAACGTAACATATTTTTGAATTACAGCGAAATGAATCAAAACCTAAGCTAGTTAGGGTGAAATTTAGGAGTTATTGAATCATTAAATTTGTTACTCAGTTAGTGGATGTTTTTTTTTACAAGATCTTATAGATAAAAATAGATGTATGAAGTTTTAGATATGATGCCTTATCATAGCAAAAATGAAGTGTGTTGGAAGATTTCCATGTTTTAAGTAATTAGGAAAAGTTGTATATTGTACATAATTCTTGATTTTCAAGAATTTAGATAGGATATTATTTTTGATTTTCCTAGATTAGCTCTGATTTGATGTACCTAAATTAGTATTTACTGAATCATATAAATGTATTGCTCCTTGTGTCATTTCTAATAATATAGTTCACATTTTCCCACATGGGAAAGAAAAATTAGCCATTGCCTTTGTAACACAATTTTCCAGAACTTTTGTTTCTGGATTGTCATTTGGAGATCATCCCAATATCCAGCTTGATTGAATGATGGTGTAGAGAACCTAGCTTTAGCTCATCTGAACGCGATAAATCGTAACTGTGATTCTTCAAAAAAATGGGTATAGATTTTGCATACGGGCTCATAATTTATGTTAGAATTTGCTTTCGTAGTCTTCACGACAAGTCGGTCAAAACTAGTTGCTTTGCCATTGCTGATGATGGATTTTATTCGTTTAAAGTCGTCTTGTTAGCTTAAAACGGCAATATTTAATTTGTAATGTCTATTTTCATCTTTTTACATTTACTTATCAATTTGAGTTTTATTTCCACCATGATTTTAGTATTTAAGAATCCTTTTTCATTCAGTAGCTTAGCTGTTGTTGGATATTCATTTTGTTAGCAACAAAGTGTTGGAGAAACAATTGGAAATTAAGTATATTCTATCATTTGATCAAATAGAAAATTTAATTACTAAACATTTATCTCATTCTAGATTCAACTATTTGAAAAGCTTGAGAGAGGATGTTAAATGACATTAAACAATTGATCAGGACCTCTATGCTTGAAAATGAAAGATCAGGGACTAGCATTGAAGATAAATTCTGCCCATTTCTTGAATTTTAGGGACTTGTTAGATTACTTCATACGTGTAAATTAGTTATTAGCTAGTGAGGAATGACAATGCAAAATCTATTGTTCATCCATTGTATAAAATGTCTATTGAATGAATGAAAAATACAACATCTGCAAATATTTTTCTCCATTGTTGCTGAAACTTGTTCCTTTCATTTTTTTGCTAAAACTTAACTAATGGTTACCGCCAATAAGACTCTACTATGAAAACATGTCCGCAATCATAATTCAGTACAACATGATCAAAACAGAGCGCTTAAATGTTGATCAATTTGGACAACGGTTTGATTTGTACTCCATACGTGGGGACAAGTAATCAACTTGCATACGTTTTAACAAAATGATTACCAACCAAGAAATCATTTGCAAGCTAGGAATGGAAAATCTCTATTCTGGGCAATTGTATATCTTTTCAAGAACAAAAGTTTAATGCTCTGTACAAACCAAGAGTTATATAGAATTAGGTTACTCTTTAAAAATAAATGTTTGGCATTTTCCATTTCTGTTTAATACAATTTTCAAAATATATAATTGAATTGAAAAAAGAAAAAAGAAATCTTTATTTTATTGGGATTTTGGGTATCACGGATCATGCCTTTTTTGTGTATTGGTGTTCCAACACCTATAAATTTAAGTTCTTTGGAGGATTTTTACATGTAAAATAACAATCCCATACATACATATATACATACAATCTCCAAATCACAAAAACCTTAAATTTATTGTGTTCTTCGTTCTTGTTCGGATTTTTCACTTGTTGCTTGGTGAAAATTTATTTGTCGATTCTTCCTACAAACATCGAGACGAAAAAAATAGCGTTTGAAAATAGTGTTTAATCACGTCTCACTTTGTTTTTGTTGTGTTTGTGACTTTCTTTTTGAGTTTATCCTCTCAATTTCCACATCCTACTTTTCTTGTTACGTTCCATATTCTCCAACACCAAACTCTTGTTTAAGTTGGCTTTAAGGGTTGCTAAGATCTAATTTAGTCATTGGACTTGTGTTAAAGCATGATGGGACACAAAAGTCTAAAAGAGGAAATTGATATTAAGACTTATCGTCGAATACCATGTCTCATCTTTCACTAGTTCAAAATTACATAATGATATTTTTTAATCTTTAATAGTTTATTCGACCATAGTGTTGGTACGGGATTTTGTCATAATAATTCGTACTTCATTTCACAATGATAACTAAATTGCCAACCCTTAGCAAAAAATGAAAATAATAGTACAATGAAAACCATAACATATATATTTATCACATGTTTAGTATTGCTGAACTTATTTTTAGGTGCTTATATTATAAATTGTTGGTGATCATGTGGATAAAAAGTGAGTTGTAAGTTGTAGGTCCTATAAAATGTGTGGATAAAAAATATGCTTGACCAGCTGAAATTATAATTTAAGAATCCCCAAACATGTGCTTATACATGTCAACTGGTTTTCAAAAAATACAATTTCCTCAATTTCAGTTGACTATTTTTAGCGTTTGCAGGTCAAAATCGTAGCATGAAAAGTTAGTTTTGACTGTAATTTAGAGCCCGTTTGTTAGAGTTTATAAACTAGTTTATTTGACCAAAATGATTTATTTGACAAAAAGACTTGTCTTGGTAGCCGTCATTTTTTACCATTATTGGTCAAATAAACTATTTTGATCAAATAAACTAATTTATAATCTCTACCAGCACTTAATATTTACTTTCTCATGGTCAAGATTGTCACTCTGGAGTATATAAATCAAGTTACAAAAGCAAAAGAGAAGACAAGCTTTAGTTTTCCATTACCATCCATAGTGGGAATAAGCAAGCGAACTTAACCCTCAATGCTTAACTATTCTTTTACGAGACATATAATTGGTGGCCTCCAAGCTTCAGGTTAGTTTATGTTTGAAAGGGTTATCAAATTCACTCATCACATCTTTGGGAAACCAAGAAACCTTATAAGAGTTCTTTGGCCCATGTTGTGGTAGATGAGACCAGACATGTATCTGTATTCGTGTCATGTAGAGGCCTAGCTCTGACAAAGGCCGATGAACGGCTTTGCAAACTTCTTGGCCACAAACAGTTGTTGGCCTTTGATAAGTGCATTTTGTGCACTTATTAAGACCTTTAAACTAAGCTTTATTTTCGTCATTTTATTGAATTATTACTTAATTTTGTGTTTTAATCTTCATATTTCAGTTTTGGACCTATTTAATAGCAATTGGAGAAGAATTCATGAAAAGAGCAATAAATTGGAAGATATTTCGAAACAATGAGGATCTAATTGAACTCAATTGAAAGTTGAAGGACCAGATTGGACATTGTTGAAAGTTAAAGGACCAAATTGGAGATTATAGAAAGTTTAAGGACCAAATTGGAGATTATGAAAAAATGAAGGACTAAAAAAGACAGAATCCAAAGTTGGAGGACAAAACACGCAAAACCATAACATTCAAGCTGGGCGATCGCCCAGATTAATGTTGGGCGAGCGCTCAGCAACCTCAAGAACAAACAGTGAGCAAAATGGGTCAACTGGGCGATCGCCCGGGAATGGCCTGGGCGATCACCCAGGCTATTTTTTGGCTGTGGCAGATTTTTTTCCTTTTTTAATTCCAACCCGATTAGGTAACTTTTGACCCACGATTTTTAGGTCTTTTTGGTATCTTTTGAGGCACGATTATGGTAGTATATATATGAGTTATTAACTCATAATAGGTTGTTGAGTTTTTGGGAGAAAAACATAAACGAAAGCATCAAACGGAGATCAAGATTGCTCTTTTGAAGAATTCAACGAAGATCAAGATCAAGCAATTATTCTTTCAAGTTTTCTTCTTTTCCGGGTGATGAATTCCATGTTTTCTTCCCCTTCTTATTTTCTTATTATTAGTATGCTAGGCTAGTTTAATTAGTGCTAGAATTACGATGAAACTTGTCGTTTAAATTCTTTTATCTTGAGACTTGGTTTTTGACAATTTATTTCAATATAATTTTGAATAATTAATCTTGATTTGTTTGCATCTACAATTATATACGTAGTAATTGTATGATTGTTGTGGTGTGTTTTACTATCGAAAGATCGAAAGCATGCTAGACGCTATTTTAATTATCTTAAAGTCCGATAGGGGATAGAAATATACCGCTATGCTCTAGGTGATCTTTAATTATCCACAGAAATTTAATACATTTGTTTGTATTCACATTCGTCATAGAAATATAGTCGAGTCATGCATATGAATATGTTTAACTTTATTCGAGAGAAACTGTTGAACAATATAGGGATATTGATCTTCATAACTGAAATAATTTGTCAAGACCAAGAATCAAGATAAAAGAAATAACAACTACAAGTGGATTCGAAATTCTAGTACTTTTCCTTTCTAAAGTTAAATCAATTTTTTTACCAATTTAATCTTTCAATTATTTGAGCCATAATTATTTAATTGTCTTTAGTTTACCATTTTAATTAGTTATTAAACACAAAATCTTCCAAAGTTCATTAGATTCGGTTAAGGTTAGTGTGATTGTAACTGAATTATCTAAATTTTCGTGGGAACGATACTTGGACTCAAAATCCATTTTACTAATTGAGCAATCCGTGCACTTGCGGAATTATTAAAGACATAAAATCGTTGACAAGTTTTTTGCGCCGTTGCCGAAGATTTAGTTTTAATTCTTTTCAATTACTTTAACACTAATTCGAACTTATTTATTTATTTGCTTTAATTGCTTATTTTCTTTAAGATATTACAATATTTGCTTTGTTTCTTTTCAGACCATTGCATGCGAAGTGTGAAACAGGAATCTCTAATTCTAATTGATCCAGAGATTGAAAGCATTTTTCACCATAGGTAGAGAGAAGCAAGAAAGACACAACAGAAAGACCAAAAGCAGCAAGACATAATGCAGAACAACGAGATTGTTCAGGCAAGACAAGAGATTGATAAAGACAATATGCTAGTTGGAGACTTTTTTACTCCACAGATCATTTAGAACCAATCTAGCATTGTCTACCCACCTTTTGGGCAGCCGAACTTTCAGTTGAAGACTAACGTCATTCATCTATTCCAGAATGGTAATCAATTCTATGGCAGGACCGATGAGAATCCATATACACATGTTTCAAGATTCTTGGAAATGTGTCAACACTTCAACTATCAAGGAATCTCAGACAACGCCATCCAGCTACGTTTGTTCCCACATACTCTTCGGGACAAAACTCTTGAGTGGTTGGACTCACTGCCAATTAATAGCATAACTACTTGGAATGATCTAGCCCAAAAGTTTTGCACGAAATTCTTCCCACCAGCAAAGGTTTCGAAGTTGAAGCATGATATATCCATATTTCAACAGTCAAACAGAATCTTTTGATGAAGCGTGGAACATATTCAAGAATATGTTAAGGAAGTGCCCTCATCACGGTGTTGGCAGGGGGCAACAAATTCAATATTTCTATACTGGACTACTCCCTTCATTTAAAAGCATGATTAACTCTTCATCCAACGGTTCTCTATCTACCAAAACAGTGGTTGAAGCTTTAGATTTGTTTGAAAGAGTAGCCACCACCACTGCCATGTGGCCATCAGATAGAGTCGTACAAAAGAGAACTGTAGGGGTACATGAGATAGATACTTTCACAACATTATTTGCACAAATAGAGTCATTGGCACACAAAGTGGAAAGTATGTCATATTCAGCCAATGCAGTGCAAATAAAGAAATCAACATGTGAAGAATGTGGAGCCAGTCATAGTACATCAGAATGTCCTATTCTATCACTACAGCCTGAATATGTCGATTACATTCAAGGTGGTCAGCGCCAACAAAAAAATCCGTACTCTAACACATATAATCCAGGGTGGCGAAACCATCCAAATTTCTCTTGGAAAGATAATCAGAATAATTTCAGACCACAGTTTCAGCAGCCAGAAAAGATTACATCATTAGAAGACTCAATCAATAAATTTATCAAGAGAACCGAACAGTTCATGCACAAGACAGATACTAATATGCAAAATCAATGTGCTACAATAAAGAATCTTGAGACACAAATGGGACAGATGGCAATTGCTTTATCAGGCAGAGCTCTAGGTACTTTGCCCAGTAATACAGAGGTGAATCCCAACGAACATGTTAAAGCTATTACTACTAGAAGTGGGGTTCAGTTACCAGAGATCTATGTAAAGAGATCAGTTGCAAATAAAGAAGTGGTACCTTCCACTGATGAGGAACACGTGGAACAGGCTAAGCAGACAACAACTATGAAAGAGAGTTCAGGCACACCACAGGTTAAGGCAACCGTTCCTATCAAGCCATATGATCCTCCGATCCCATTTCCTCAGAGGCTACAAAAGCACAAGTTAGACAAGCAATTCGGAAAATTTCTTGAGATCTTCAAGAAACTACATATCAACATCTCCTTTGCAGATGCACTTGCTCAGATGCCCAGTTATGCAAAATTCTTGAAAGACATTCTTTCAAATAAACGTAAGATAGAGGAACATGAGATGGTGATGTTGACAGAAGAGTGTAGTGCAATTTTACAAAATAAACTACCTCCTAAACTCAAAGATCTAGGGAGTTTTACAATACCTTGCACAATTGGTGATTTTTGGTTTGATAAAGCTTTGTGTGATTTATGAGCTAGTATTAACTTGATGCCGCTTTCTATTTTCAAGAAATTAGGTTTAGGAGAAGCTAAAGCAACTACGGTAAATCTGCAGCTAGCTGATCGGTCTATTAAACATCCAAGAGGAGTTGTTGAAGATCTTTTGGTAAAAGTGGACAAATTCATCTTCCCAGCTGATTTTATCATTCTCAACATGGAGGAAGATAAAGATGTCCCACTTTTTCTTGGCCGACCATTTTTAGCCACTGGTAGAGCTCTAATCGATGTACAAAAAGGCCAACTGATTCTGAGACTTAGCAATGAGCAGGTCACATTTGATGTCTTCAAGGCAATCAAATATCCAACCGAGTCAGATAGCTGCTTCAAAGTTGATGATGCAGTTCATGAAAATTTCCATCTCCATAATCCATCAGATCCATTGGAGGCTTGCATTGTGCATTCACAATCCTCCCACGCTGATTCTAGTGAGGTTGAGATGTGTGCAAGATATCTTGAAGCTAATCCTCCATATACACGCCAACCACACTTTGAGGAGTTGGGCACAGGTTCTACAAAACATCTGCCTTCTGTTCAACAGCCTCCAAAAATAGAGCTCAAGAAATTGCCCTCTCATCTCTGTTACGCCTACTTAGGGGAATCCTCTACTTTGCCTGTAATCATTGCAAATTCTATAAATAAGTTTGAAGAGGAAAAATTACTCCGAGTGCTTCGAGAACACAAGACAACTATTGGGTGGTCTATTGCTGATATCAAGGGTATCAGCCCTACTCTGTGCATGCATAAAATCTTCATGGATGATGATTTTAAACCAAGCATTGACAGTCAGAAGAGGCTGAATCCTAATATGAAAGAAGTGGTCAGAGTAAAAGTCATGAAGCTAATGGATGCCGGGATTATCTACCCAATCTCAGATAGTGCTTGGGTCAGTCCAGTTCAAGTGGTGCCAAAGAAGGGAGGTATCACTGTGGTTCAGAATGAAAAGAATTAGTTGATTCCAACCAGAACAATTACAAGATGGAGAGTTTGCATTGACTACCGCAAACTCAATACTGCTACTAGGAAGGGTCATTTTCCCCTTCCGTTTATTGATCAGATGTTGGAAAGACTGGCTGGATATTCTCATTACTGCTTTTTGGATGGATATTCTGGGTATAATCAAATTTCAATAGCACCTGAGGACCAAGAGAAGACCACATTCACGTATCCCTATGGCACATTTGCTTACCGTAGGATGCCTTTTGGTCTATGCAATGCTCATGCTACTTTTCAGCGTTGCATGATAGCCATTTTCTCTGACATGGTGGAGAAATTTATCGAAATATTTATGGATGATTTCTCGGTGTTTGGCTTGTCCTTTGATGAGTGTTTAGAGCACCTCTATCTGGTTTTACAGCGGTGTGAAGATACAAACTTAGCTCTTAATTGGGAAAAGTGTCACTTCATGGTTCAAGAGGGTATCGTGTTGGGACATCGGATTTCAGCTAAGGGGATTGAAGTGGATAAAGCAATAATTCAGGTTATAGAGAAATTACCACCACCAACTTCTGTCAAAGGTATTAGAAGCTTTCTTGGGCATGCCGGGTTCTATCGTCGATTCATCATAGACTTTTCAAAAATCACAAAACCTTTGTGCACTCTGCTGGTCAAGGATGTGCCCTATGTCTTCTCTGAAGAGTGTCTATTGGCATTCAACACTCTAAAAGAGAAGCTTATTTCAGCACCTGTGATAATTGCACCTGATTGGAGTCTACCGTTTGAATTAATGTGTGATGTAAGTGATTATGCAGTTGGAGTAGTGTTGGGCAGCGAAAAGATAAAAAATTTTATGTGATACACTATGCTAGCAAGACTTTGAATGATGCACAGCTCAATTATGCCACTACTAAGAAGGAGCTCCTGGCTGTAGTCTATGCCTTTGACAAATTCAGATCATATCTTGTTGGATCGAGGGTGATAGTTTACACTGATCACACAGCCTTGAAGTATTTATTGGCAAAGAAAGATTCAAAATCGAGGCTGATTAGATGGGTATTACTTCTACAAGAATTTGATCTCGAGATAAGAGACAAGAAAGGAAACGAGAATGTAGTAGCTGATCATCTATCCAGACTTGAGCAGGAAGAGCAGATCGAGAGCTTGGATATTAATGAGGTTTTTCCAGATGAACAGATTTTTCATTTGAAAAAAGCACCATGGTTTGCAGATATAGTGAATTTCCTGGCCAAATCCATCATCCCGCCAGATTATTCAAGTCATTAAAAGAAGAAATTTTTCTCTAACTTGAAGCACTATATTTGAGAAGATCTCATTCTCTATAGACGGGGTCCAGATCAAATAATTTGGCGGTGTGTTCCTGAAGAAGAAGTCCCTCAGATACTTGGGCATTGCCACTCTTCAGCCTACGCTGGAACTTTGGTGCTTCTAAAACAGCTGCTAAAGTTCTACAGTCTGGGTTCTACTGGCCTTCCCTCTTCAAAGATGCTTACCTTTTTGTGAAAGAATGTGATCGATGCCAGCTCACGGGCAATATCTCAAAAAGGAATAAAATGCCTCTCAACAGTATACTTGAGGTCGAGTTTTTTGATGTTTGGAGTATTGATTTCATGGGGCCATTCCCTTCGTCATTCTCGAATCAATATTTTTTGGTTGCTGTAGACTACGTCTCTAAATGGGTTGAGGCCGTCGCCGTACCTACTAATGATGCACGAGTTGTGATGGACTTCCTAAAAAAATGCATTTTCACTCGTTATGGCACACCCCGAGCCATTATTAGTGATGGTGGTAAGCACTTCTGTAATCGTCAGTTTGAGTCTTTGTTGGCTAAATATGACGTTTGGCATCGTATTGCTACTCCTTATCACCCTCAAACAAGTGGGCAAGTGAAAGTCTCCAACCGGGAGTTGAAGAGGATTCTTGAGGTAACGGTGAGTTCATCAAAAAAAGATTGGTCAAAGAAGCTCGATGATGCTTTATGGGACTACCGAATAGCTTTCAAAACTCCTATAGGCATGTCTCCCTATCGGCTAGTTTTTGGAAAAGCGTGTCATTTACCAGTTGAGTTGGAGCACCAAGCATATTGGGCTGTCAAGAAGTTAAACTTCGATCTAAAGGCAGCTGGTGAAAAGGGACTCCTTCAATTGAATGAAATGGATGAGTTTCGGTTGGAAGCTTATGAGAACGCGAAATTGTATAAGGATCGGACCAAAAAGTGGCACGATATGCACATTCAAAGAAGAAATTTTGAGGTTGGGATGCAAGTCTTGTTGTATAATTCTCGTCTCAAGCTTTTTCCTGACAAGTTGAGATCTAGATGGTCGGGTCCGTATACAATCACAAAAGTCTATCTATATGGGGCGGTAGAAATTAGTCATGAGAGTAAAGGCACGTTTAAAGTCAACGGGCAGCGTTTGAAGGTCTATTGGAATGGTGGATTCTCGAAAGAAGAGTCCACCGTTTATCTTGCACACCCGGAATGATCAACCCGAAAAGTCGAGCTCTAGACTATAACTCGAACGCTTAATGGGAGGCAACCCATTTTTCTATCCCTTTCTCCTTTTTAGACGTCTTTATTTAAACACATGTAGTAGGAATAGTTTTATTGCTTTAGTTTTTGGTTTTGCATTAGTTTTTGCACTTAGTTGATTTTTAGCTTTATTTAGTCCTAATTTTCAATTCAACACCAATTTGGGATTTCATATGATCATATATACCTGGATAAATTAGTCAAAAGCATGAAGTGAGTTTTAACACAGGTTTGGTTTTTCCAATTCACCATTTTTTAGTTTGGGTTGTGCTTCGAATTTCACATGTTAAAGTATATCTAGTTAGTTACATTTACACTATATTTGCATGCTTGAATCATTTCCATTTTAGCACGTTTTAAACGTTTGACATGTTGAGTTGGTCTATTTGAATTTAGTTGGAAGAATAAAAAAAAAAAAAAAAGAAAATTTAGTACACCGGGCAATCGCCCCACTATGCAAACACTGGGCAGAATGCCTAGTGTTAAGCCCAAGCAATCGCCCGGGTTTTGCCCAGGTGATCGCTCAGGCTTGTGCTGGGCAGAATGCCCAGCACTTAAACATTCAAGCGGCCAACATATTTTTTACAACACCACCTCCTCTCACGCACCAACACTGGACACCAAACATTACCATCACGGATTGAATTCATCCCCACTTCACACATAATCTGCATCTATCTTGGTCATACATCACTTCATCTACATTCACGCACAGTTTTATTCCATGGAATTCCCGTCATAATCCTCTAATTGGGAAAAGCAAAGCAAAATGTATGATCCTTCTTCATCTACTCCCATTTTTGCTTTTGAGATTCAATTTTTTCAGTTTCATCTTAATTAATTGAGGAGGATGGGCTAGGTTAGTTGTTGGCTTGTTGGTTTATTGCTTTCACGGTAGAAATTTTTGGGCTAGCTTCACTTCCCAATTCATATAAAAGTAGCCTACCACGCAGTTGCACACTATGTGTTTGATAAAATGACTGAGTGCCAATTCTTGTGAAATTAGGGCTAATCTTTGATTGACTATTCTTCATACTCTGTTAAGCTTAATCAATTCATATTCTGTTAAGCTTGATCATTGTGCGTACATTCAATAGAATTACATTACAATTCATCCACACAACTTCATCCCATAGTAGGCAGTCATGGCATGCCATGGCTGGGCACCTGCCAATTCACATCCACATATTCGTCCCGCTCATTGGACCTCTGTTCTACCTAAATTTTGAATATGATAACGACCATTCTATGTAGAACCATATGTCCGGAGATGGCTCGAAAAAATTTCAATATTTTCTCAGTTTTTTCGGTGGTGTAAAGTGGTGGTCGGCCTAAGTTTAAAATCAGAAAATTCTCTATTTTTTCTTTTCTTTTGGTGTATTTTTAGTATTCCTACCTTCATTATGGTGCCTAATGAATTCATATTTCTTTTTCTTAGGTAATATGGCACCGAAACGTAAAGACCCACCGACAAAAAAAAGAAAAGAGAAGGTCAGTTCATCATCTGGCCGACGCCGACCAGTGGAAACAAATGTTGATGACGGAGGTATACTAAGATTTTGGGGTCCCGAAGAAGAACATATCTACAACAAGTGGTTAATGCAGAAACATGTATGGGCCGAAAGGGAGGTAATTCTGACAGACTTCCCCTACTCCGAAATGGCAAATCTCATTCATTCTTGTGGTTGGCCAAGGGTCGCAGGCAAACCTCATTTGGCCTACCCACTATTGGTCAAGAAATTTCTTGCCAATTTCAATCACACTATTGAGGAACCTGAAGCAGACCATCGGTACACCACTTGGGTTCGTGGAAAGTGGATTAAGTTCAGCTCCACTGTGATTGACAAATTTTATGGACTGACTGACAACGATATTGAGCCCATCCCAGCCGATCTTGACATGACACAAGTGTCTCAGTTTCTTTATGGACGAGCAGACGCTTGGCCTCTCGTGGGACCCAAATTCCTACACAACCAGCTGACAGAGAGTCTACGTATCTTCCATATTTTTGTGTGTCATAACATCGATCCTACCTCCCACTGCACAGATTTCAATGAAACTCGAGCCCAGCTCTTATATCATCTTGCAAGTGGGCACAAAATTGACTTGTGGACTCACATATTCTGATTCATTGTTGATCTTGCTTCACAGTGTGCATCTGGCCGATCCTCCATGTTCCCTTGCCTCATTAGTACACTTTGCCTGGCAGAAGGGGTGCCATTACTTCATCATGAAGAGCTCGAGACTCCTGAACCATCTATAAACAAATAGACCTTAGGAAATCCTGTGGCTAGACGAGCATCGGACAATCCAGCTCCGATACCAGTTGTCGAGACTGATCGCCTCTTGCGACCATATGAGGATTGAATTGGACTCCTTGACCGCAGTAAACACTGCGCTCCGAGGGGAGCAACGGACTGTAAACAGTAAACTACACGTACGACGATGTCCACCACCGAATGCTCCATTTTGCGCGGCTCATGGATGATATTTATACCATCATCTCTCAGCCCTCAGCCCCGAGCGCTCCTCACCATGGATCCACTCCTGTTGCACCAGCCGATCCACCAAGACCTTCTTCTCCACATTTACCCCTAGGAAGTACCTGATCTTTACCTCCTTTAATTTTGTTCTAATTTGCTTACATTGGGGACAATGTAATATTTTCATTTTGGGGTGGGTAAAGTATCAGGATACTTATTGGCTGCTTTTGAATTCGTTTATCACTCGGGTCTGTATAACTGCAAAAAAAAAAAAATTACATCTTTACTTCTCTTATAGCCTGTGGGACTCGAACAATTAAGTCTATTAGGGTATTTCAAAACCTGGTGCCTATGGTCATCTGACTTGGGAGTCATCGGCCCAGAGCTCGCTACAAGGGTCACATAGAAAGTTAGTGAGAGAAAAGTATTGCACAAGATGTAAGATCGTTTATATGAGTAACATAAATAAAAAAGTGTTAGAGGTGCTCGGTAAGGATTGCTAGATTAAAACCTAAGAGACTGAAGATGAGAATTTAGAAATTATTCACCACTCTAGTTCTGAGAATACAAGTTCTAATTTTTACCACTTTATTTGAAAAAAAAAGCATTGTGTTGATCAATAGGAACCAAATTCGCTAGAACACCTCAAGATTTGAGAGAAAAGTATTAGAAGTGTGATAAATTACGAGAGGTGTAAAGAAGAAGTGCCTACAAGGGGTTCGAGACTGTAAAAATATCAACAATACAATATTAGTCGTGGTCTAATACATGAGTAAGTTCAATTTTTGACTAATCACACACTCACTAAACGTCGAGCAATGGATAAATGAAAATTTTTGTGTAGTTGATCTTTTTCTAAACGTGTTACTTTATTTTTCAAACTTGAGGCATATGGTAAGAAATTTAACATTAAGTCACTTCCTGTCAATTCTTTTAGTTTAGTTTAAAGTTCTAGTTTATTTTTATTTTTGTTCGAGGACAAACAAAGGTTTAGTTTGGGGGTATTTGATAAGTGCATTTTGTGCACTTATTAGGACCTTTAAACTAAGCTTTTATTCTGTCATTTTATTGAATTCTTACTTAATTTTGTGTTTTAATCTTCATATTTCAGTTTTGGACCTGTTTAATAGCAATTTGAGAAGAATTGATGAGAAGAGCAATAAATTGGAAGATATTTCGAAACAATGAGGATCTAATTGAACTCAATTGAAAGTTGAAGGACCAAATTGGACATTGTTGAAAGTTGAAGAACCAAATCGGAGATTATAGAAAGTTTAAGGACCAAATTGGAGATTATAAAAAGTTGAAGGACTAAAGAAGACAAAACACGCAGAAGCATAACATTCAAGCTAGGCGATCGCCCAGATTAATGCTGGGCGAGTGCCCAGCAACCTCAAGAACAAACAGTGAGCAAAATGGGTCAACTGGGCGATCGCAAAGGCTATTTTTTTGCTGCGTCAGATTTTTTTCCTTTTTCAATTCCAACCCGATTAGATAACTTTTGGCCTACAATTTTCAGGTCTTTTTGGTATCTTTTGGGGCACGATTAGGGTAGTATATATATGAGTTATTAACTCATAATAGGTTGTTGAGTTTTTGGGAGAAAAACATAGACGAAAGCATCAAACGGAGATCAAGATTGCTCTTTTGAAGAATTCAACGAAGATCAAGATCAAGCAATTATTCTTTCAAGTTTTCTTCTTTTTCGGGTGATGAATTCCATGTTTTCTTCCCCCTTCTTATTTTCTTATTATTAATATGTTAGGCTAGTTTAATTAGTGCTAGAATTACGATGAAACTTGTCGTTTAAATTCTTTTATCTTGAGATTTGGTTTTTGACAATTTATTTCAATATAGTTTTGAATAATTAATCTTGATTTGTTTGCATCTACAATTATATACGTAGTAATTGTATGATTGTTGTGGTGTGTTTTACTATCGAAAGATCGAAAGGATGCTAGACGCTATTTTAATTATCTTAAAGTTCGATAGATGATAGAAATATACCGCTATACTTTAGGTGATCTTTAATTATTCACAGAAATTTAATACATTTGTTTGTATTCACATTCGTCATAGAAATATAGTCGAGTCATGCATATGAATAGTTTTAACATTATTCGAGAGAAACTGTTGAACAATCTAGGGATATTGATCTTCATAATTGAAGTAATTTGTCAAGACCAAGAATCAAGATAGAAGAAATAACAACTATAAGTGGATTCAGAATTCTAGTACTTTTCCTTTCTAAAGTTAAATCAATTTTTTACCAATTTAATCTTTCAATTATTTGAGCCATAATTATTTAATTGTCTTTAGTTTACCATTTTAATTAGTTATTAAACACAAAATCTTCCAAAGTTCATTAGATTCGGTTAAGGTTAGTGTGATTATAACTGAATTATCTAAATCTTCGTGGGAACGATATTTGGACTCAAAATCCATTTTACTACTTGAGCAATTTGTGCACTTGCGAAATTATTAAAGACATAAAATCTCTGACAGCCTTGGCTGAGCCTACTCGGCTGTGGAGTGATCGACCTCGTTGTCATGGGTCTGCAAACTCTGTTTAGTCAGCTAAAGTGAGTATTTTTCATGCCATAAGTAGTAGAATGGTTCAGATGATGTCAAATGATGAGCTCAGAAATGTTGAGAATAGAATGGTTAAGAACTGAGTAGGGCCAAGAATTTTAATGGTCTAATCAAAGAATTGACATCACTAATACAAAGAACTTAAGAGTCATGTGAATAAGATTTGAGGGAGATGGAAACCATTGTTTATTTTCTGTGATCTAAATCCCTTGAAGCAAAGAAAAATGGAATATACGAGCCCGTCTAACTCAAGTTGCTTCCGAAAAGGAGTAGAGAACTATGATAGGATTAATGAATTGAAAGCTTTTGATGAGATGAAAGCTAGTTTCAAGGACCTACTATTGGGAAAAAAAATCCAATGACGAGAGCAGTGCATTGGGAAGTAGTGCGTCGGGTGATAACAATGGAAATTTGTATGGTGTAGGTTGAATAATACTAGAAATAGTTCTAAAATGTTATGAATTCGATCGTTTATGAATTACATATTTTAATACCAGTTTTTGTGCATGTTGCGGACATACGCATGGTCTAACGAAAAGTCAATATGAAATCTTTAGTTGTTTGATTAATAAAAAATTAAAATAGAAAATCTTATAAATTTATAGCAACTCAGCACTTCCGATAAACGTAACTAGCATTTGTTTGTAACATAAAAAGGAGTAGAAATTCAAAGGTTTTTTGTTAACATAAGTTAATTGGAAACGATAATTGACTTTTTTTTTAGTCTAGCAATTTTTTCTGATATATTTTTTTTTTTTTTGGTGTAAAGTTTTCTCTATATGAATACTGAGGATATAGAAAGGACAATCCAAGGTGTTAATTATCTATTGTATAAGTAATCAAATCGGGGGTGTAGCTCATATGGTAGAGCGCTCGCTTCGCATGCGAGAGGCACGGGGTTCGATTCCCCGCACCTCCATTTTTGCTCTATTCCCCCTTCAACCTTCCGAAAAACAAATTTTCTTTTCTGTTTTGTGACAGCAATAAGCAATTACCAAAATATATTTCTCCTCACGCTGGACAAAAATTTAATTTCAAAAATAATAATAATATTCAACTAACAATTTGTTTCAAAGATGTTAACTATTAATCACTTAATTACTGTCCGTATTAATCAATTAAGTACAATAATTTGTTAATGTATTTTGGTGCATTACCAGCTAGTTCAAAATTTAAATTTTGTTTTCATTAACGTGAAATATTAGCTTTTTTGGCTACGTTGAAATTAATTTTTTAATTATTTATAAGTTGCGATTTCTATATTTTAAATTATAATTTAAACTTTGCCAAACATGTAAGTTTGATTTATGAGTGGCTGAAGCAGTAGCATTTATCCTAAAGGAATCAAATTGCAGTGGCTACTCTTACGTTAGGACAAAGTTTCGCCATCTTAATTTCTCACAAAAAGGCCTAAATATCCTAATAATTTTTCAATGATTAATAACAAAATTTGAATAAAGTAAAAAAATATGACAATTTAAAAGATTAGGTTTATAAAAAATTAAATACATATTCTGGTAGATTGGGTACACAATTGAAGTAAATAGAACCATGTTAAAAGAGAAATTCTTACTCTATTCTTCTCTTTTTTACATTTTAGAAGTGATTATTAAGACTTGAAATTCTATTTTAAAATATCAACTTTATTAAAAAGAGTAATTTAAACACTTATGTACTAGTTAATATTTCGATATATAATCGATGTGGGATGTATTCCTTAACATGCCCTTGCAAGATAGTGGCTCGTTTGAGCATACTAATCTTAAAATCCAAATGCTCGTTTAAGTCGTTTGAACTTAATAATTTTTGATACCATATGAAGATTTGGAGTACTCTATATTAAAAGGTTGATGTTATTAAGAAGAGTAGCTCAAACCATAATATACTACTAGTTTATATTTAGGTATAGAACTGGTGTGAGATTAATCTTTTAACGTGCTTTCCTCATATTATGTTTAATTATTTATAACTTAACATACCAAATTGACGTTGTGAAAGTATACTTTGAGTTGATATCTGTTGTCTCAAACTCGTTGTGTCTTGATTCTTCGATTTCTTGATAAAGAGAAATATGACAAACAATGGTTTGGACGTATATAAAAAGATTTTCTTTTTGATACTGGATCATTCATAACAAACCATACCTTCCCTATTTATTCGACCCATTTTGGGGGTTATTCGTCAGCACATGTTTTGCTTCCTCTTCTAGTATAGAGATTTGGGAGTCCTCGGCCAAACGAGTATTTTATAAAGAGCGGATGGAAGTCTAGGTCAGTGAATAGTTCATTGTTTCAAACGGGTAAGTTCAGGTGGCATTCTCGCATGATGGAAGGTTTCCAAGTCTCGCGACATACTTGATACGAAACAGAATATGAACTTCACTCATACTGAAATACTTCAATCGATGAACTCCTTGCTGCATCGATACATTTTTAACATTTAGACGCATAATTTATTTTTAGTAAATAAAAAAAGTCAATATATGATATATCAAGGTGTTAAAATTAAAAGGACAACAAATTTTAGAATAGAACATATTGAATGTTGATCTGAATGCCTTACCACGTCTCAATCTACCCAATGATAGAAACCAAACGCATAGAAAAAGAAAGAAAATTACAAAATGTAAAAACAAAATTATTGGAAGAATTGAAAGTGGAGGGGAATCTTAGTACCCCACACATATCTGAGGGACTTCTTTTGGACTCTAGACTCCATTTTCACTGGACCAAATTTCTCAACCCATTACCATCCGTCGCATCCGACGTACCGCCATTTGAGGGACCTCATTTTTCCCCCATCTTAAAGAAAGAAACCGTCAAAATAAAATCTCTTTCAATAATGATCTTTAGTTTATTAGACAATAAATAAATAGTCACATTGATACTTAGATCCCGTTTGACAGAGATTATAAACTAATTTATAAATTAATATTAGTTTATTTGAGTTGAAATTGTTGACTTTTCAAATTACTTTAACATAAAATAATAAAATTGTCATTTTTACTTTGAAATGACATTTTGTTGTTTAAAGATAATAATTGCATTTTATGTTAAAATTAATTTAAAAAATCTAAAAGTACGATTAAAATAAATTACTTTTAGTTTATAATTCCTGTCAAACGGGACCTTAGACGAGTGACAATCATTATTTGATTTAATATGTTGCACACAAAAACTATCCCATGAGGATATTTCCTTTGGATATTTTATTAATATGCAATTATTTTCTAATTCAGTCTCTTAAATTGATGAAATTTATTCAATTGGTAGTTATAGCCATATCGCAAGAGTCTTTCTACTTAATCGTTGCATGACATGACATCTTACTATCACACTATGTCATAAATGCGTTAAAATAAATAAACAATATGCATAATCCTCATTTTACCATTTTGTTTTTTAAAATGCCACGTAAGGATTAGTGAAAGATCAATAACAATATGATTATCAACTAAGTAATTTTTGTCAGTTTGATGGACGATATGTGATGAATATGAAAGAATTAAAATTTGAAATTAAATTGAAGTTCACTGATCATGGATGAAATTCACCTCATAAAAATCTTTTACAAAAAGGGAATTTGATGTTTTTAATCTTTGCCTTCAGTATAGAAATAGTCCCTAACGTTTGTTTCTTGGCACAAACATTAATAATTATGCGTTTTAGTGTGCAATTCATCCATTTTTAATAAAAAACACCAATATACCTTTAATTTTAATTAGAAAAAATTGCAGTGAATTCTCTAACCTTTTTTTAAAAAAAGTGTAATTGGATTCTAAATTTTATTTAAGGGTAATTATCACAAGTAATTGTGCAAAACGTTATACTTTCTAAATTTTGGTATTTAACATCCTCACCTACTCAATTTATTGTGCAAAACGTCATTCTGTCCAAAAAGTTGCTGTTATCTCATTTTCTCAACATGATTCGGGATACAATTGATGGGTAAATTAGTCCAGAAACATATTTTGGACAGAAAGCAGTTGCTCCTCCTCAACCGTAGCTTTTGATGCGGCAGAAGTGGCTCAGGGTTGGAGCTGACACTGGTGCCGGAGTAATCTGGTGATGAGGTCAGTGTGAGTTTAAACGTACCGATCTCCGATTCTTTAGCCGCTGTAGAAGTAACCGCCGTCGCAGTGCCCTTCAATATGTTCCCGCAGAAGTCCTGCGCTGTACTTTTCACCGCCGCGTGTGAAAACCTGGACTTCGACCCAACCATTGGCGTCTCATTCGACTCCACCACCGTCGATTCCCTCACTGCTACTTTGCTTGAACTTGATGGACCCAACATTGGCTCATTCCTTGCCCTCAAAAACCTCGACAAATGCACAAAATTCTGTAAGGAGCGAGGAGGTCTACATTTTTCGTTGCGGTGTTAGTATAGGTGGCCGAGGAGGCATATGCGGAGAGTGGATCTCCGCCGCCGCTCGTAGTGGAGCAATGTTGGTAACATGAGCAGAAGGAAGATGATGAGGTGGAGAAGCGGAGTACAGAAGATCCACACACAAATCTCGATCAAAGAATGAGTCAAGTGGGTACTGAAGCCAAGATGCCATCTCATTCTCCTGTATAAACAAATGATGATGCGTCGTCGTCGTTTGCTCCTCACCACTTGATCGGATTTCCCTAACCTCCGCGGGAATCACCGTCTCACCACCACCACTGCAGCCACTGAATTGAGCTTTCTTTGAGAGTCGTTGGTTCTGACTCTTACCTCGGATCAAGATAAGAGCTGCTGCTGCTCCTCATCCGTGTACCACCGTTGTCTCCTCCTTTCCGTCAAAAATATGTTTCTAAACTAATTTACCCCTCAATTGTATCACGAATCATGTTGAGAAAGTGAGATAACGGTAGCTTTTTGGATAGAAGGACGTTTTGCGCAAGAAATTGAGTAGGTGAGGATGTTAAATACCAAAATTTAGAAGGTATGACGTTTTGCACAATTACTTCAATAGGTAGGGACATTTTATACTAATTACCGTTTATTTAATAATATTTAATTTAGCATATTAAATATATTATTGTAGTTGTATTAATTAAAATTTTCAGGAGGAAAAAAAATTGAATTATTGTGGTTGAAGTGTACTAATTGCTTTGTGATCAGAAAATCTTGAAAAAAATTAATATAAATAAATAACAAAACGCTGTATATAATTTTATGACATTTAATTAATCTTATTGTATTTTTAATCAACATAAAAATATTGATAAAAAATAATTTACAAAGTATTTGTTGTTCTTTATCGAATAATAATAAAACGATAAATTTAAATATAAAAAATATAGTTAAAGTTCTAATATTTGTAGTTAATAAATAAATATTTCAACTAAATAAAAGTATTTGAGAATTAAGTTCACAAAATATCATTTTAATTCTTTGTTGTAACCATAAAATAAAAGTTTAAATTTTTAATAGTACAATTATTTAACTAGTATACTGCGTTATTGCGGTGGGATTCGACCGTAGACTCTATTATAATGATGGATTAAGACGGTGAACAGATCTTGGAAATGATCGATAGAGGGAGATGGATTGAAAATGATAGCAGATTTTGGAAATGATCAGTTGAGTAAGATAAATTGAAACAGTCATCAAATTTTAGAAGAGATGATTTTGTGAGTAGAGAAATTGAAGACGTAGTGACACACGAAAGTTTAATATTTTTTTTCTTCCCTAGCGGAAAATCCTCCCCACGGCCGTGATAATAAAAATAATAAAATTTTTAAGTGATAATAAAAATAATAAATTTTTTTAACATGCTAGTTAATTGTTTATGAGTTTAAATTTAAGTTATTTTATAGTAGTTCGTAAAATATAAAAAAAAAAAAAATTCATGTATATTATCGAATTGGTCAATAAAATATTAATCTCTATCTCTATTATATTAAAAGAGCCAATTCAAATGGCACTATTAATAAGAAATCCTCCTATGCACTATTCATATTTTTTTGGGGGGGGGGGGGGGGGGGGGGCAATTGGTGTAAATGATCCCTAACCTTCGTCCTTAGTGCAAAAATGATCTCTAACCTTTGTCTTTTGGCACAATAGTCCCTAACTTATGTATTTTAGTACACAATTGGTCCTTATTTAATGAAAAAGACAAAAATATCCTTAACTTTAATTTAAAAAAATACAATTAGATTTCTAACATTTGTAAAATATACAACTAAGTCCGATATATTTATTAAATAATATTTAATTTAACATATTAAATATATTATTATAGTTGTATCAATTAAAATTTTCATAAGAGAAAAATATAAAATTATTGCGCTTTAGGTATATGTAATTGCTATGTGATTAAATAAATAATAAAATGACGTATATAATTTTATGACATTGAACCGATCTTATTATATTTTTTTAATATAAAAACATTGACAAAAATTAATTTACACATTATGTGTTCTTTATTTTTGAATGATAACAAAACGATAAATTAAAATATGAGTAATACAATTTGAGTTCTAATATTTGTAGTTAATAAACGAATAACTTAATTAAATAAAAAAATTTTGAGCATCAAGTTTATTTTTCTTTTTATGCTGTAATGATAATATTAAAGTTTAAATTTTAAATAATATGATTACTTAATAATAATAAAATAATTTTAATTAACACATTTGTTAATAATTATGAGCTTAAATTTTAGTTATTTTATAATAGTTCGTAAAATATACAAAATAATTTAGTATATTATCAATTTGTTAGTTTCTTTTAATTTTTTATAAAAAATAAAAGTATCGGATCCATTTGCACTTTTTGCAAAGTTTTGGAATCCAATTGAAAATTTTTCTAATTAAAAATAAGGGTATATTTGTCTTTTTATTAAATAATGACCAATTATGTACCAAAGCACATAGGTTATGGACTTCTGTGCCAAAAAATAAAAGTTATGGACCATTTTCGCACTGAGAGAAAAGGTTATGGATCATTTGTACCAATTTTCCTTTTTTTTTTCATAATATAACTTATAATAAAAGAGCCAAAGTGAGGATTTTACTATTTATTAGATGGTCACAATAAGATCAATACGACGTCGTTTAATCCCACAAACAACCTTTACGATTGTGTGAAAAGTTAGGTAAATTTTTTTTGACAATGCCACTCTCATATCTTATTTATCTGTTTCTCTCTCCGAGCCAAACACGCAACCTTTATAATTTCTCTTCTTAATCTCACTGCCAATTTCTCTATCTTCAACCTTCCGTCCCGAAGCCCAGACATAGATCCGAAAATTAGTTTTCACACAAAACACTCTGTCATTTTCTATAATGTGCATATGCCTCTCCTCGCTTCTTCCGTCTTCTTCGAGATCAAGATACTTTATTTCAAATCTTTTTTTTCTTGTCGTTTCTCCAAATACCCATTTTCTCTATGTTTTTATTTGTGGAAAACCTTATTTTCATTGTGTCCGAGCCCTAATTTTATGGATCAAAAGAGATAATTTTTGTTTTTGGGGTTGTATAGAGCATTTTTCTGCTTATTTCTTTAAATTTAAAATTCTTTTTCTTGGTGTAGGCCTCTATTTGCCGGTCGTGGCCTCCGACACCAGTTAAGTTTATTTTTCTGGTATGCCTTTTAAATTGGATTTTCCAGTTGATAATATAAATTTGTTTGTTTTGCTTTGTTCATTTTGACATGTATTCATATGGACAATTTGAAGAAGTCATTTCCAAATATTCTTAACCTCTTTCTTTCACTGATTTCTTTCTGCGGTTTCAAAAATCCCTTTCCAATTTTGATTGTTTTACTTTCTCAAGCTATTTTTCTTGACTTTCTTGCTAGAAATATGAGATTGTTGAGAAGAATATCAGTTGTTTTTGAGAATCTGAGTTTATTGTGTGGATGTTTTCTTTGATCTTAGTAATCTGTTGGTTTCTTCGGTATACATTGCAATTTCACCCCCCAAAGCCAAATCTCCTCGATTTGTTTGAGCTCTCTGTCTCCCTCCACGACTCCACTGTTTCTGGTGAGTTTCATGTTTGATAATTACTAAGTAAATCGTCAGAGAAAGAAATATATTTTTTATTTATTATATTTGGACCAAATTTCGGGTTTGATATAGTAAATTTATGGAAAATTTTCTTTATATTATAGGACTTGAATTTTGGTAGTGTTTTCATGGGTGGTTTATTTGATTAATATGCGACTTTTTATTTAGAAATAATTGCATCAAAGGTCCCCCAACGTTTCAAAATCGTTAGGAATATGCCCTTAACCTAAAAAAAAAGCACCATACATTCCCAACATATGAAAAATTTGGCGTGTTACCCCAAAAGATAAAAAGTAAAAAATATACCCAAAAAAATAAAAAGTAACAAATAGGTAATCTTCTCCAAAAAGTCCTAAAATTTTATTTGGGAGAATGGGTTTCGGCCATATGCATATTTCTCAAGGGTTCTTGAAGAATGCGTAGGATTTGAAGATTGAAGTTTGTGGTGTTTTCCGGCAAATTTGGTACAAATAAAATTTTAGGACTTTTTAGAAAATATGACATATTTGTTACTTTTTATTTTTTAGGTTACATATGGTTAGTTTTCAATTATGCTTTTCTTTTTTCTTGTTTTTTGTTTATTTAAAGGGAATAGCAATTTGGTCATAAAAGTACCTATCACGCCAAGTTTGTCATGCGTTGGGGAATGTATGGTGCTATTTTTTTTTAGGTTAGGGGCATGTTCTCAATGATTTTGAAACGTTGGGAGACCTTTGATGCAATTAACCCTTTTATTTATTGTGTTGACATGTAATTATATGACGTCCCAATTAAGGTTGCCGGAAAGGGGTTGAAAGATTGGAAATTTTGGCTTCTAGAATTGGGACGAAATCACTCAGTTAGTTTTCATTGAGTCATATTGCTTTCTTTTTAATATATCTTCAATTAAGTTCTGGCTCATTCCACTAATATGATCAAATATGACTATATATCATTTTCTTTTTAACAAAAGGATATGATTTAAGATGTATATGGATATATGCTAGAAATTAGAAATTAAGTTGATCTAAGGATGGTGTACTTGGGATTGCAATTTTCAATCAATTTATAAACTTTGACATGTTTTTTAGGAAAATTATTTATTTATGTGTTTCAAAGGTTGTGAACTCAATATTTTTATATCAGATTGATGTTGATCTTATAAGACATGTTTGGATTATATGGCCAAAAGTATTTAATTTCGCATGAGATAAGTGCATCTTGATATCTGGTTTGCTAACAATTTCTCTGGTTGACAGGTATCTAAAACTTCAACTACAAACCGTTAGCTTGAAATGAATTATATTCTTTCGAATTTCAAATTGTGAGGAATAAAATCTAATGCATGAAACTGTTGGAATTCAATTATTAAAAATGATCTCAATCAACTCTTCAATGTATATTTAGGTTTCATTTAGCATATATTATCTCTCTTTTGAAATTATTTTTCTTAATTATATGCTAGTAAAACTGGTATAAGCACATAAAATTAACTGGTTGGAGTAGTACTGTTATTTTTGACTGGTTGGGGTAGTGCCGTTATAGCGCAAATATTGTAATTCATGCATATATACCCACCGTTATAGAGAAGATGAAGGATATGCCATTTACAGACAGAGACAAGACATGGCAGCAACTGCGTAGATGACGCCATGTATAATTCAACTTGGTAAGAGACTATACCTAAAATTCCGACCAAATATTGTGCTTAAAAATATTCTAACTTTGCCCTTTTACAATTGAAGGTTTATGATCATGGCACTACATTTGGTCTCAAGACATGTGGAAGAATTGATAGTATTCTTGTCTTATTTCCCCTAATTGCTTGGCGGGAATATAACCACATAAGCTTTCAATCAACTTTTTTTTTTGCTGAATGTTTCATTGTAAAAAGAAAGAGAATATATTAGACATGATTAAAGTAAAATAACTGTTTTGTTTGCAGCAATCAAAAGATAGAAACGAAGAATGGAAACTCCTAGATGTATGGATCAACCCCAAGTAATGGATCTCAAATTTTTTATCAAATGTTGCTGCGTTTTTAGCTGAGTTTTTTTTTTTGTTCGCTCGTTCTATTTATTGTATATTTTTTAGTTACTTTCTTAGCAATGTTGATATAGAAAATTCAAGTAGGAATTGATAACACTTCAAATTTAATCTATCTCATCTTTACATAATGATGAAAAATTTTATTTGTGATATATTGAGTGTTTCATTTGTACTCAATTACAACTCTACCACGCGCAACGTACGTGTACTCACTAGTTTAAAAAATTAAAATAAAAATTCGTTAGTTTTTTAAAATTTTTTTTTATAAAAATAAAAAAATAAAGGTACATGATTTATTTGCACATTTTTCAAAAGATTAGAGACTCAAATGAAAATTTTCTAATTAAAATGGCCTTTTTCGTAAAAATAAAAAAAAAATCAATTAGGCAAAATAGGGATGTTCGTGCTAAGATTAGGGACCATTTTCGCAATAAAGGCAAAGATTAGGAAAGAAAAAGAAAAGAAAAACCTCGGACTCTGGAGATGGGGACAAGAAATACAATGTACACGTAGAGATGACAAAAATATTCGATCCGCCCCGAACCCGATGGATACCCGATCCAAATGGAGCGAAAAACACCTGATCCGCAGGTCAGCGGGGCGGATCGGGACAGATATCCGTGATCCGCCGCAGATCTCGTGGCGGATAAGATCGGGGCCGCCCCGATCCACCCCGCCCCGCCCCGAATTTAAAAAAAAAGGATTAAAATATTGAATTTATATTTTGTTTTATATGTGATTTGATTATTTATTTTATAGATAATTAAAATATTTTTTGAATAGAAAATTTATCACCTTCGACATATTGTGGACCTTGCACAAGGTTTAGTGAGGAGGAAATTGAGAAGGATGATGTTGTTTAAACTCTTATAGTATAGTAGTAAAGATTGTTTCAATATATTTTAAATTTTTTAAATGCCAAAAAAAATATGGATCAGTATACGGATCAGGGCTCTGATCCGTCCCAATCCATATCCGATCCGCCCCGATCCGCCTAGAAAAATGGTAGATCGCGGGGCAATTTGAATCTCCTACAATTATTGCGGGACGGATTTGGATCAGGCTGATCCGCCCCGATCCGCACCGTTGCCATCACTATGTACACGTAGGGGCGGCAATTTTTGTGTGTGTGTGTGTGGGTGGGGGGGTTCTGGGCTCCCCCAACTTTTCTGAATTTTTTTTTTTTTTTTTGAGTTTTTAAATTTTTTTTTTTAAATAAGTGTGTTTGATTCTACTATTTTAGAGGAAAAATAGATTATTTAGCAAGATAGGAGCCTAATTGACTAATTGTAGCCCACAAATGTTGACTTTTGTTTAATTCATTTATTACCAATTTACCAGTTTGTCTCTCTATTTAATAATTAGATATACACAAGAATGACAAAATTGAAATTACAATTTTATTGAATGGAATGTGGGCGTAGAATTTGTTTGAGAAAAATCGATTTATTTCCAAAATAGGAGAATGAGTCAATGAGATATGCTTCTAAGATCACTTCTACTTCTTAATAATCAATCAAAACAAAAAATATTAAAGCTCAAATCCAACAATAAATGAACTAAACAAATAAAACTCAACATAGCTCGGATTAAATTATAATTATTCAATAATCAAGAAAAAAAATATTGAAATTAGTCTTTTCAAATAATTAGAACAAATACAAAGTGAGTATGAAATATTTTTAATTGCATGAATTGATTATGTTCAATAATTTTTTGTAAGCTTTTTAAAAATTATGACATAAAAAATATTAGATTCTTACAAAAATGAATTGAGTAATTGTGGCATGAAAAAAAAAAAAAAAAACGGGGCAGCACCCGAGATAGTCCCCTCTCCCGGCCCACTTCTTATTTGAGGATCCCAACTTCAAATCCCGCTCCGCCAATGCGTACAAGGGTATATAGTATGATCCAAGGTTCACTCTTGTCAAGAGCTCCTCTTCCTTTTCTAGTTTTCTTCCTCTTTAAAACCCTGTATTCACTACAAAATTCAATTCAATTTGACGAATTCTGATAATCTTTCAAAACGATGTCGAGGAACATACTAGTAACTGGGGGAGCAGGGTACATTGGAAGTCACACAGTGCTGCAATTGCTGCTGGGTGGGTATAAGGCCGTGGTTGTCGACAATTTGGACAATTCTTCCGAAACTGCCATCAATAGAGTTCGAGAACTCGCTGGTAAACATGGCTCCAACCTCATCTTCCACCAGGTCCTTTTTCTGTCATTTGACTCTTGTACTTTTATTGCAAAATTTGTCTATGGGTTTGGGTTTTTGGTGATTAGAGTTGTTTTTTGGTGTTAGGATTTTATTTTTTCTAATTTTGTCAGAAAACCTCACTTTATCTGGATAGGTGTTTGATTTTCATTAATTAGTTTTTTCCCCTGCTTGGTTGTGTTGATAATTTACCAGTGGAGTTGGGTTGGGTGCAAAGATTTGATTTTTGACATTTTTGCAAAATTTGTTTATGGGTTTTGGGTTTTGGCGATTAGAGTTGTTTTTTAGGATATTTTTTTTACAAATATTGTCAGAAAAACCTCTCTTTATCTTGATAGGTGTTTGATCTGTGTATATTAATTAGTTTGTTTTTAATTTTTCCCCTATTGGTTGTGTTGATAATTAACCCGTGGAGTTGGGTTGGGTGCAAAGATTTTATTTTTGACATTTTTGTTTTATTAGTTGATTTTACTCAGGTGGACTGAAGAGTTTGTCATGATAAGTGGGATATTGGGAGATTTTTGTTGCCTTGTATGCTTTTGATCCGATTCTCAGTTACTGATGCTTGTAATTGTATCTTTTAATGTGTATCGTTATTAGTGGTATACTATTTGGTGTAGTAATTGCTGATTTTAAATTTATGATTTTTGGGTTTGATTGCAGATGGATCTTCGGGATAAGCCCGCACTTGAAAAGCTTTTTGCTTCTCAAACGTAAGTTTCTGCGGTATCATTCTGATTATTTGTTTAAACCTCAATGGATAATTTTTAAGATGGGTGAACAAAGATTCCGAATGATTATGGGAGATGATTTTTCTATATCACGTTCGTGCTGCCAATTTCACTCAATACAGGTTTGATGCCGTTATTCATTTTGCTGGATTGAAAGCTGTCGGAGAAAGTGTGCAGAAACCTTTGATGTATTATAACAATAACCTCATTGGTACAATTGCTCTACTAGAAGTCATGGCAGCCCACGGATGTAAAAAAGTACTTATCTTGACGCTGCTGTTGCCTCTCGTGCTGTTGTTTCCTGAGTTTCATTTCTGGTGTTTGTTGATTTCAATCATTCTGAACTTTTCAGCTTGTATTTTCATCATCAGCAACTGTTTATGGTTGGCCGAAAGTGGTACCATGCACAGAGGAATTTCCTATATGCGCTATGAATCCGTATGGACAGACAAAGGTATTCTTCGAGCCATTTTTATGAGAATGCTTTCTTGATTGCACATCATCTAATGAGATAGATGATGCTTACGTTACGTGTGATTGACAAAACAAAGGACTCAAACAAGGGCCTAGTTAGTTTGAATTTGTAGCCTGTCTGTGTGTGTATGATATTTTTCCCTCTCCTGCCAGCTGTTCTATTCTAAGTTGCTCATTACTTCCACTTGTTTACCTGATTTTGATTTATCCAGCTTTTCATTGAAGAAATGTGCCGTGATATTTATAAGTCCGACTCTGAATGGAAAATCATATTGCTGAGATATTTCAATCCAGTGGGTGCACATTCTAGTGGCTATATTGGTGAAGATCCACGTGGAATTCCAAATAATCTCATGCCCTTTGTTCAACAAGTGGCTGTTGGCAGGAGACCTGCATTAACAGTTTATGGAACTGACTATGGAACCAAGGACGGTACCGGGGTAAGCTGCTTTGTTCAGCATCAGAATTTTGCTGTATTGCCAGCGATGCACGTGTATTTTAGTTATTGGCATTTCATTCTACCAATGTGCTTGTGCCAGTTATCAATTTATACCACACATTAGATAATTCAATATCAATATGTATAATTTGGTCATCAATTGATATTTGATGGTATTGCTAGTTATTTATTTGTTGGTTATAAGAACTGGAATTTCATTGCTAACAATTTTTATGTGTTTGGTAAACTACGATATCAATATGTGTCTGTGTTGTGCAACTATTTTCAATCTTTTGGTCCATCATTAGTATAGTTTTGCTAATGAGCTTCTATCTACCTCCATTTTTTCATCTTTTGACCCTCTTTTAATAGAAAAAAACGATGCTATTACTGATGTAAGTAACTGTAATCTGCTTATGAATTCCCTCCACGTTATGGGGATAGGACGTGCATGAACTCGAGTCCGGTACTAGTCTGGATTTTTTTCTGAAAGGTGCCATAGTATGGTAAAACATTGAAATGCTGTGAGGAGGTTGCTTTCGTGCACCATTGCAGATATTATTTTATTTGTTAGTTAACTCTTTTTATAATTTTCAGGTACGTGATTATATTCATGTCGTGGATTTAGCAGATGGTCATATTGCTGCTTTGAGCAAGCTATCTGATCCTTCCATAGGTATGGGCTCAGATAATTTTTTGTTATGGCACTTCCTAGACACATATCTCTAACTATCTCAGATCTTGTTAGGAAGCTGAATTAATTTGTCTTTTGCTATATATTAACATTTCTTTTGTTCATTGAAAAGGATCATATTGTCTATGGCAATGTGTAGTTAGAAACATCTTATTGAACTCCTAGGAACTGTAATTAGTAACTGGATCAGCTTTATTTCGATTCTTCTTAGAAGAGATGTCTGTTTTAAGATGGAGCGGGGTTTGAGATCCATTGCACTTCATACCTCTTCATTTGCTATTTAAGGTTTATAGCCATACTTTTTCTTTTTGTTGAATTAGCTTATCTGATTTGCTTGTATTGTACAAATGGTTGTTTTACTTTGACTTAGTTTTGGAGAATGTGAACTGCAGGCTGTGAGGTATACAACCTGGGTACTGGGAAGGGTACGTCTGTCTTGGAAATGGTTGCAGCATTCGAGAAGGCGTCCGGGAAGGTAAAGGTTACAATATTTACTGCTGTG
Source organism: Forsythia viridissima (assembly GCA_030279155.1). Classification (NCBI taxonomy): domain Eukaryota; kingdom Viridiplantae; phylum Streptophyta; class Magnoliopsida; order Lamiales; family Oleaceae; genus Forsythia; species Forsythia viridissima. The sequence continues at coordinate 71,096,171 of CM059033.1, read as the reverse complement.
TTGACAAGCACAAATTGGAGGGCTTTAAACATGATTAAGGGCTCACTCTTGCTGGATATTTCTTTTTAATCTTATATTTTGTTACATGGTACTAATTAAGGCCACACTTGGTTTGCTGACTAGATTTGTCCGGCTGGGCCATATACATATGAGTATTGGTTCGCACTAGATAAAGATTTGGATAATGTTTATAATCCTAACAAAATTTTATCTAGTGTATAGTTCACTCAACAAGAATTGTTAGATGCATAAAAGTTGCACCTTCGCTCTTGTATAGACAGCATGAAATAAACCACGTGATCCTTTGCCCAACTTTTCTCTCTGTATTGCAGACAGAAAAGAACCATTCTGCTCTTTCCTTGTAGATCCAGAATCTTTTCTCTTCTTCCTACCCATTCTCCTCTCAATCGCCACCAAACATCCATTATGCAGCCTTCAGCTCCAAAACCACAAGTCATACCATAATTTCAACTTCAAATGAAAGCCATCCTTTCTCCTTTCAGTTCTATGCTGCTAAGCATCACTGTTTCCGATGTTGACTGATTTTCCCCCCCATTTTTCTCCAAAACTGCGGAATGATTCAGCGTTTGAGAATAAGAAAAATTACCTGATTGAAGATCTCACTGGGGGAGTGTTTTGTGGTTGGCCAGACATTTGGGTGGGAAGGAGAATAGACAAAGGGAAACAAGGAGAGAATGGGAGCTGCAGCAACTAGGACAAGTGGAACACTGATGTTATATGTGTTGCTGGCAAAAACCATAAGGCCTCTTGTATCTTTATTAACAATAATACACTGTCAAGGTATTATATCAATGTAATCTTGGGTAGGATTGGTGGGTTCAGCATTATTGATCGTTACCAAAAAGTGAGTCAGACTAAATAGAACTGGATTAGATAATCCCTCAAGTCTTTATCCTACCTAATCACCCCAATCAAATAGTGTTATCTGCTTGATCAATGTACAAATCATGTTTAATAGATAGCAAAACTGTTCAGTTTGTGAACTAAAACCTGTGGTTCAAATCTCAAGTTAATCAGCATAATCATACTTTTTTTCTGCTTGTATAGGAAATCCCGATTGTGAAGGCAGGTCGACGGCCTGGTGATGCTGAGATTTTATGTGCTTCAACAGAAAAAGCTGAACAGGAGTTGAACTGGAAGTAAGCGATGAACTCAATGCAAGATTACTTCTATTGGTTCAAAATGTTTGATAAACTCAAAAATCACCAAGTTTCTGATTAAATGGTCGACATCATTGCAGGGCAAAATATGGAATTGACGAGATGTGCCGGGATCAATGGAATTGGGCCAGCAAGAACCCGTATGGTTATGGGTCTCCAGAGCCCACCAAGTAACCAAGAACTGCCGTTGTGCCTTACTCCCTAACTATATCGTTTCATGTTGGTTGTCATGTTGCCACATCTGCACGAGAAGGTGCCTTTTTGTAAAATGGTTGTACAAGATAGTAAACTGGTTGTACAAGATAGTAAACGTTCCAAGTACTCTGTCTGTGATGTTATTCTGAATACAGAACAGATTTCTTGTGCAAAGTAGGTAATAAATGAAAGACAAATGAATTTACCTCGATTTTCCGAGGTCAAGAAATTTGTTCTCTTGTAATTTTTTCGTGTTCCATACCCTTTTTACCGCGATGCTCAAGAGGTCAAGCATACGGATTAATTTGTTATCGTCGTCTGTTGTGCTACAGCTTATGTTTTCATTAAGCAGATATTAATACTGTGGAATACTATCGGATAGGAGTCTAAAAACTCCTACATAAGCCGGAAGTTGATTTTCTATTAAAAAAAAATTACCTCGGAGTGAACATAAGCATGTACAAAATAGGCAAACACAGCTAAATTTACTCAAGATGGGACCAAGATACGGAATTTTATTTCCTAACGAGTGAGATTTTACTTAAAATAAGTGGTTTTAAACTTGGCAAAGTAAGTTATGTGAGTAAAAATTAATTTTGGCAAAGTAGCTTGAAAGTAATTTGACGTACATATGTAAACATTAAAAAAATTTCCAATTGTGGTCTTTGATGATGATTTAATCATCCATATAATAAAAGAAAATATAAACCTTATATATTTGATATTTTTCTTTTTGAATAAGACCTGCACAAGTGGTGGACAATGTGGTTTAATTTGAAGCAAAACAAAGCACCTTATCAGAGTTTCCAATTGTGGTCTTTGATGATTGAATCATCCATATAATAATAATAAAAAAAAATCTTAAATATTTGATATTTTTCTCAATAAGATCTCAGTAGTTGCTCTAACATGCACAAGTGGTGGAGAATGTTGTTTAATTCGAGACAAAATGAAGCACTTTATTAGAGTTTGACATGCCGAGAATCATCCTAAAGAAAAGAATACTTTCACGAACGTGACGTGACACATATGGTGCATAGTTGTCATCAACTTTTGTCATAAGGTGCTAGTTTAAGCACCACAACGAGCACAACACTTGTGTCTAGTTGGCATAGTTGGTATGAAACATTGAAAATGCTATCGATGATAAGTCGGAGAAAGACGAGGATGACGTTAAGTCATTATATTCCTTTGTTGTGGGTGACACACGTGCTACATTAATCGGGACAAAGGATCGCGATCTGCACGAAGTTGAGCTAACCCTAAAATCCCACCTCCAATTCTGATTTCTGATTGTAGATTTCATGCATGCTTATGATTCTATCTGAGCTCTCTTATGCGACGAATTCTTGTTCATGACTAGTGGTATATCCCTACAATAATATAAGAGCCTTAAATTTTTTCACTGTTGAATTTTCGTTCAAAATGCACCGTTTTGGCAGCTGCAATTTTGAAATTTTTTTCTTAGTTTTGTCAAACAGCTCGACAAAAAGGCCAATTTTTTTATTTTTTATCGAGCAACTCGACAAAATGGCCATTTGTTTTTTGTCGAGCAGCTCGACACTGCCTACATACCAATATTTTTTTTTTTGGTTGTGTTGAGTAGCTCGACTCACACATGCCATAAATGGGCTTTAGCCCATTTTGAACAATTCCACTTTATATATACTAGTTTTTGCTACGTGCATTGCACGTCCGTAAAAAATGTAGAGATAAGTTTTATGTTAAATATCTAATTGAAATGACAAATTTCTGGTATTTGTGGGTTTTATGCACAAAGTTATCTCCCACAATTTATATAAATATTCTACAGGTTTTGAGGAAATTAGATAACAAAGGAGGAAAGTGAAAAAGAAATTATTTATATTGCTATATAATATATACTTTGAAATAAATTAATTTTTTTTATTTAGAATTTATAGAAATGTATAGAAATGAAAATTTATTATTATTATTGTACTTGACAAATATTTAAATTTTTGTTGTATTTTTTATTTTCTTTAATTTTGTTGGAAACTTAGTTAGTTATTATACGATTCGCTCAACAATTTTTTTTTTGGACAACGTTTTGTTTTTTTCCAATAACTTGAGTAATAATTTAAATATAACAAATACAAAATAAAAAAACTAAAAAAAAAAAAATAAGTTTTAAGGGCACACGTCCCTCCATACAGAACAACCATGTCATCAAGGTTGATTCTTATATATATACTAGCTTTTGCTACGTGCGTTGCACGTCCGTGAAAAATGTAGTGATAAATTTTATGTTGAATATCTAATTCAAATGATAAATTTGTGGTATTTGTGGTTTTCATGCACAAAATTGTTTCTCACAATTTATATAAATACTCTACAAAGCATTTACACGTTTGTTTGAGCAAATAAGATAACAAAGATTCACTTACATGAGTACAAGAAGGGAGGAAAGTTAAGATTCGTAAACAACCTTTGAATATTGATAAAGTGACAATTTTTATATTTTTATTGAATTGCACCACTTCGAGATTTTGAATTGGATAAAACCCTCATTCTTCAAACTTGGCTCCAACTTTTTTAAATTTTTTACTATTGACTCAAAAATCAAATATTAAAAAATTGTATACAATTTGCTTATAACATCAAATAAGAAAATAAAAAAATTTGGAGAAAAATTGAATGAAAATCTGGAGGAATGTGTGAATAGTAAAAAAAAAATTAAGGAAAAAAATAATAGCATTTTTTTAGAATAATCTGTAATATTATAAGATAAAATAAAAAAAGATTATTAAAAAATTGAATGAAAAGGTGTAAAAGAAAAAAAAAATAAGAAACAAAATTAAAGGAAACAAAATTTGCGATTGTCACACACCACAATAATTTCGTCGTCTCTCACTTATCTAAGTAATATAATTCTATGAGTGGGTGGGGGAAGTGGATTTTTGAAGAATATGAAGTTATTTTGTACTTTTTAAAAGTTGTAGAACTTCATTTACAATTTTATTTTATTTTTGTTGTTTTTAGCTTTTTTTTTATTTATTTAAAGAGGATGTCAAAATCGTCAAAATATGTCAAAAGGACGTGATTTGCAACAAAATTCAAAAGTTGGGGATGACCAATGCTAAAAAAAAAGTTATGGTTGATTTGTTATAATTTGAAAAGATTGGTGAAAAATTGAATGAAAATTTCGATGAATATGTGAATAGTAAAAGGAAAAAAATAGTATTTTTTAGAATAATCTGTAATAAATAATTCAGTAAAAATAAATTATAATTTGCTTATGAGATAAAATAAAAACGATTAATAAAAAAATTGAATGAAAATGTGTAAAATAAAAACAAATAAGGAAAAATAAACTAAAGAAAAAAAGTTGTGAAAAAAATTAGAAAATGACAAAGGAAATTGGCTAAAAGCCCACACACACCAAAAAAAAAAAAAAAAAAAAAAGTGAACAGTAACTCGTCGTCGAGTTATTGTTCACACGAAGAATTTTTTTTTTCAATCGTCGAGTTACTCGTTGTCGAGTAACTCGACGGTTACTGTTCACCTGAAATTTTTTTTTTAATTTTTGGTTCATTGTCGAGTTACTCGACAACGAGTAACTCGACGATGAATAGTAACTCATCGAGTTATTGTTCACCCGAAGAATTTTTTATTTTTTTTTCCTATCTTAATTAAATTTCAATTTGTGAGGTGATTCTAGATTTTGTTTTAACTCGACAACCAACGTGGATGTCGAGTAAGGAAGTATTTTTTTTTTTTATTGTATATATTTTAGGTTTCACAGCCATTTAGATTTGTCTTTTGTTTTTTTTTTTCTTTTTTAAATTTCTCAGGTTCAACTTTGTATATTTAAAACAAAATCAAATCATTTCATTAATTGAAATTTAATTGGGATTGATAAAATGAGTTTTATTTTTTCGGTTGAATTGCTGGACAACCATAGTTGTCGAGATAATCGACAACCAGGTTGTGCTAGTCAAACAAAATTATACAAAAAAAATTATCTTATTGTGCTTGTCAAGCTGCAGACTAAAAACTCAAAAGGGATGGGAAAAAAAAAAATAAAAAAAATGGTCTTTTTTCCAAATTGCATAGTTGCTATTAACAATCTAACTCTTTTACACCATACCTCTCTCTCTAAGAATACTCAATTCACCTGTTTCATCATCTTTTCTCTTCAGGTGAGTAAGTACAAGCACAAAAAAAAAAAAAAAAAAAAAAAAAACAATTTGCTTTGGTTGTCGAATTTGCTTTGGTTGTCGAGTAGCTCGACAACCAAAAATTTTTGCTTTGGTTGTCGAGTAGCTCGACAACCAGTTTTTCAGCCCACTGTCAATGCAGCTGATATTGAATCCAATGTCAATGCAACTGATGTTGAAGGTTACTGTTTGGGTGCTCATTGTGAGTGGTGTGGGATGAATGTGGCAATTTGAAAGCAAGGCACACGATTAGACACGTCAATGATATAGTAGCTAATTTCTGGACATCTGAAGTGCTCTTAATAGGACCAAATCATGCTTCAGCCTAATTAACTAAACTAATGAGATTGAATCTCAAGTTTTTATTTCCATGGTTTGTACATAAGCTTCCATTAAGTCCAAAAAATCCTCAATTCCACAGGAATTTTAAATCTTCTACAATCGAATAAAAAACAAACAATTTTAGTGTTGAAGCTTTTTTGAAACAGAAAACAATGGTAACTCAGTGGTCTATGTTCAAGGAAAAGGAAATTAACACGAAAAATGGCGACAAACATGGAGGACCAACGACAGAAACCAAGGTTGAGTTGTGCTTAGGACTTTTTTGATGAGAGAGAAAATGGTTTTTTTTTTTTTGGGTGAAATGCTTGACAAAGTAAAAAATTGCAGCTGTCTTTATTGTCAAAACGGTGGCGTATTGAACGAAAAAAACTACAGTAAAAAATTTAAGGCTCTTATATTATTGTAAGGATATATATATATAGAAGGGCAGATCTTTAGATCTACCCTTTACTTACTTGTTACATATTTCTCATCTTTTATATTTTCATATACTTTTTTTTCCTTCAAGAATTCTGACTTAAGTCTCAGAGTGGCAACATGAGATATAAACAAAATATTGCATAAATAAATGAGTATCGATAATTTATTGTAAAATGCATGAATGCATAGGTAGACCCAAAACTACGAGTATGCAACAATAGATTAAACATTTGAAAACCTTTAGGCCGCTTTTTAAGAAAAGTCATCGAGGATGCTGGTTAAGCTTGGACTTTTCCATTGATTTCAGTTAATCTCCTAACAAATACTATAACAAATTAGTATTGTTAGGTTTGTTAGTGATATCAGCGAGAGCCTCTTTAGGAGGTTTGTTGTGATATCAACTTGAGTGTATAATATTCGTCTAGATTTTCAAATACCGAAATCTACATATTGCCATCTTTATGGTGAGTGAGCACTAAATATCTAAATTTTCGTCAAGATTTTCAAATACCTAATTTATGTCCAAATTTCCAAATATTGAAATTTACTTACAATTTTTAGTCATCGTTATTAAATCTTCTTGCTTAAAAATCCGAAGTCTTCTTTCATATTCTCCAAAGCACTGATTGCACAAGTGAGTGGGCACAAGATACCAAAAACATATCTTAGAACTCAAATTACGAGACCGAAGTTTGGATTATAAGAACAAGAAAAAGTCTCTCTCTCTCTCTCTCTCTCTCTCTCTCTCTCTGGTGTAGAGCCTTGCTGTTCAGATATCCTGGTCGACTACCCCTTGGTCTTATATTGATGCAGGGTTTTTTTCCCTCTTATCCCGTTGTCTAGTAAACTTACTTTAGCTTTGTTGCATGTGCAGTCATTGAACTTTCATTCTAGTGCAATAAACTGAACTTTTTAAGGAGCTACTAAAGGGACTCAGACGGACCTATATGATTCGAGCTCTAATAATTAAATCACAACCAAGTCGACCTAAGACTATACCATATAAATATTATTTTCTATGCACTCCACACTAAATACGCAAGACTGTACTTTCAAATTACATAAAATCACAAAAAGCAATATAATTTCAATTGTCTACAATAACACCTACTTGCCATATTAATGTCTTAAATATGTCATACATCGAATAATTATATTTGGGCCAAAATAACTGTTTTACCCTTCTAATTATTATTATTATTTACTAAAATTCACATTTTATTAAACAGTTTATTTGTAAATAAAATCACATAATTGATTTAGTAATCACTGAATAATTAGCTCATATTTAATCTGCTTAGGAAAAATATGGGTTAATTACACTAATTTAGTAATCACTGAATACTTAGCTCATATTTTTTTTAATTAAAATTCACATAATTGATTTAGTAATCACTGATTTTCGATTTTTTTTTACTGTCTAGCTGGTTTATTGCTGCTGATCAATTTGTGGGGTTGTTACTATTTTTTCTACTATTTTAGTGTATAATGTGATTTTGTTGTTTGAATTTTTATATGATTACTATTTTGTGGAGTTGTTTTTTATTTTTTATTTTTTAGTGTATAGTGTTTTTTTTTCTTTGAATTTGAAATATTTAGAAAACTATAGTCATTTTTTTAATTTGATAATTTATATGAACGTAGAATATGAATATTGTCATACATTTTATTTGTATTTTTGAGTGATTTGAACAAAAGAATGAACAATAAATCAATATCGTTCTATTCTTGATGTACGATAGATGGATCTAGAGAACAATCTGGAAACAAAAAAACAAAAACAAAAAATACAGAGGAAATGACAAAGGGAGTTGTATTCCGAGCATTGAAAATTCAGATCTAAAAAGAGAATACATAGAACAAGATTTCAGATTTTTGATGAAGTACAAGTTAATTCTAATAATGTAAGTAGTAGTACGAACTTATTTGGTGAGTTTTGTGTTTTCGTAAATAGAATAAAAATAATGCAATATTTGTGGTGTTTGTTTTATAGATCGTTGAAATACAGTTTTGGTATCATAGTCGAAGAAGTTGATGTCGAAGAATTATTTGTTGTGGAAAATAATAGTTTTGAAAATGGGGTAAATAATCATCATTCGTACGAAAAGAATATTAGCATCATATATAAAAAGGTCAGAAGAAATCAATCTAGGTTTAAATCCAAAGTCCGGAAGAAGAACAAAGGAAAATCTCTCAAATCCAAAGTTCGAGAAATCTCAAGAAGGTTAAACTCTTATTTGTAAATCAAATCCAAACTTTGAAGATTCAGGCAAATCAAATTTTCAACAAGTCCCAAAGTCCAAGATTCAAGCTATGTAGCCCCTCGTCTTCAACACTCGGATAGTTAATCATTGGATTCTACAACTATACAGCCACAAGAAGATCAATCTACTTTATAATTTACAAAATTTCAATTTGTAACAATTTATGTATTTTAATACACAAAATTCGTCGTACACTGCCAAACTGGAATGCAAAGAAATTGAGGCCCGTCCTTCGCTCGATCCTTACCGGGTGCTCCGAGCACCATATTAATCATAAAACCCATTCCAACACTTCTTTGTTCACCGCTCAAGATCCCAAGATTTTTCCTAAAAGGCATATGTCAAATCTTTTGATCTCTTCTTCAACCGACTCATGTTCAAACCGAATAATTACCTTTTTGAATTCATGCAGACGTAAGTTCTCACAAAAGTTAACCATAGGGTTCATGTTAACATGTATCACAATGATAAATATGAATTGTATTATGTTTACGAGTTCACCACAAAAAGTTCAAATGTGTTAACTTCAGCTCCGATTGCTCATGATAATGTCAGTTTCCACCAAAAAACCTTAACCACCAACCCTAGGGGCTGGTTGATGAAGACTCCCATTTGAAGAAGGATCGTTGAAATATCTATTGTCTTTTTTATTGGTTATGCCTGAATATAAATATTGTATTTTTGTTGCCATTAGGTGTCTTCTCGGGACACGTTTATGTTGTCGGTATGTTATCTTCTGATCATCGGCATTCTCTTGGGGTGCTGTGATACATTTTTTCTCTCTTCTTGTGTTCCTTGATTGTAGTAATTTCTTCCAATGAACATTGTTATAGATTTTAATCCCACAAGTGGACGGATCGTTAACAAGTAATATAATGATGTGAAGAGTATCGAACCCACGATGACTACCTATCTATTAACCAATTAATGTATACTTCGAGTTTTAACAAGATAAGAACACATATTCGTTTATAAATTCAATCATAAAGTTATTCTACTTGAGTTTAATTAAAGCTAAATTATCACGCAATCAAAAACAATTTTAAGAATAAATTCAAGTTTTACTAACACTAGGATTCGCGAATCCACTTAAACGTTTCAACAATTAATTATCAATTACTTATTTACGCAAATTATTTTCCTATGTCGATAATCGATGATCATAATATAATCAAAAGCCTCATTCGATGGTCAATCGATTCTATACATCTATATGAATCTAACCATCTCTAATTAAATTTCGAACACAAAGGTATGCATTTAATCACAATCATAATCTAGAAAGATTTTATAAAGCATAATAGTAATCTCTATTTATTATTGGACCATATGTTATTTATTATCACGTGCTCATCTAAATTGAATATTTCGAAAGAAATATAGACCACAAAAATATTTTAATGGCGATCAAACATCAAAACGGAAATATTGAATAATAAATAATCAAATCGGAATCAATGAATTTTCGAAAACAAATAACTTCTAATTAATCAAAAATGTGAGGTTTAATCGTTTATCCTAGATATAAAAGATTTAGCCAGACATGATTCCTATGAATATAACGATATTAATAAAAAAATTCACGGAAGAAAAAGAAGAATAGATACAATACTTAATCATGAATTAATCCAAAATCTCCGATTGCACTTGATGAATGTTGCCGAAGAATTCATCTTTCTCTTGCTCTTGATCTCTATTTTTTTTTTCTTCAATTGCGTAACCCCTTCAAAAGACCTAGAAAAGGTCTCTTTATAGTCATTGGGAAGTCTTCAAAATTGTATCTTAAAAGAGTCTTAATCCCACTTAACCTTAAAAAACTGTACTTATGACTTTCCTTCAGCGTAGGTGCAACTTCCAGAAAATTTTCACTATTGCACCTAGGTCGCACAATGTATTGTGCTACCTAGGTGTGACATTTTTTAAAAAAAACTTACAATTTGGTCCCCGATTTAGCTTCTAATATACGGTTTTGGTCATTTCTTTTTTAAATCTTCTCAATTCAATCCAAAAGCTTCCAAATGCATTTTAATTGGTCATCACCATTATAAAGGCTTCCAAAGTGGCTTTCCAACTATTCAAAATTGTGAAAATTAGTCCCCAAACTTTTAGAAATATGTTTTTTGCTCCTAAAACTTTTGAATTCACCACATTTGCTTTATAATAGTTTCAACTTATGTTTGTGCCATCCGATTGAGTGTCAATTAAGCTTCAAACTCTTCTTTTTCGTTACGTACTCATCTAAATTAGATTTTATACCTACATATACAATAATTGAACTCATTTAAATAGAAATGTGCTCATAGAGTAAATATATAATAAGTTTAAAAGTTTAAATAAGCGTATAAAATACACTTATCAAATTTAGTGACCTTTCAAAGCTTTGTGCCAAACTTGGGCTATATGGCATTAGATAGGCGCTAATGAGGCTGGGTTTGGGGAGTGAGGACTTAGGATGTGAGGTATACTGTCTTCTTTTCATTCAACAACTTGGTTATCATTTGGCAGTGGTAGAATGTGACTCATTAGGTATTGTCCTTAGTCTTTTTTTTTTCCGACTCGAATGCGGACATTTTGTATGATGTGTCTAGTATACTTCAGGAAGTTGGTGGTAGTCCTTGTCGGTATGCTCCTGGCAAGGGTAATAGAGTGGTTGACGATCTAGCTTCTCATATTTTTGTTGTTCGCAACTCTTCTAGATGAACTTCGTGTATTCCTTTGTTCACTACGCCAGTTCTTGGTAGCGATATTGCGTGAAAAAATAATTACAAATCAATTAATTTGTTCGAAAGGGTAATCATAGTATCAAATGCATCCATACAAAATAACACAATTTTAAAAGCATTTCTCCAAAGTATTGGATTCAAAAAACAAACAAGTCAAAAAATTAAAAATACCAGATAATTAACACCAAAGATAAGATAGATTTGGAACAAATTTCATATCTAGACCCTAGAAAGATGTTTGCTTTGTTTGTATCAACCTTAGTACAAACTCTTGACTTCTCATAAACTTTGCCCGGTCGACAAAAATAATTCTTCTCAGGGGCACAATGACTATCCTGAGAACATATACACAAGCCTTCCAAAGCACACCCCTCTTTATCTACGGTCACTACTTCACCATTTAATCCAAGAATTTGATCTGTCCAACTGCTAGAAAACAGCCCCGTTGGATCATATTTGTTTTTAACCTTGAGAAATTCAGTCGCACTTTTGTATTTGTTGATCACCCCATCAAATGCTACGTTCCGATTCTTTCCCCAATGTGGCAATGCACCATACTTGAACATTGCAATCTGCTCTATTTCTTCCAAAATGTCTTCATATAGCCTAGGGCTCATTGGATTCTTGCTTCTGTAGTATGTTATGTCGAAATCCAATGCATCTTCTTGTTTCCCCAAGTATGATGTCGAAGCCGTAACGTATCTCATTAGTATTCCACTGTATAAATCCAAGCCACACATGGATTTAGGCTCGAGGGCTACAAGTTTTTGAACATCTTCAATGAAATTTTTGACTTGGGACAAGGAAATGCTAAACGTAGTTTGGTGAAAAAACAAACTTTTGACACGATGATCCCATGGACATGCAGTGATTGTCAAATCCTCTAAGCTGTCTAGGCATGTCCCCGATGCTTGGAGCCGATTTTGATATCCCACCACAGGATACCCCGTAAACAAAATCCCTGTTAAAATCACAAAATTTGGTAAATTTAGATTAATGACCTTGTCAAACGGAAAAGCAACATGACACGATATAAGAACTTGTTATTTTTTAAAATAGTAGGGCAAGAAACCTTATGTAAACGTTGTATAAAAAGTTACAATTTTGTGAACATAATATTTAATTTAAAAAATATATATTAATTTAAATATTGTATATACTTGTTAAATTTTTTTTAGTGTAAAGGTTAAAGTCTACTTTTAAATTAATTTTTAGTTGAACTACACATTTAGTGGCTGTTTGATCTAGTTTTTTTAGCAAATAAAGTTGATAATAGTTGGTGGGTCTCATAAAACATGTGGTTAAAAATTAGATAAAAGTTGTAAGTGAGAGTGCAACAAACCCATAACGAAGTGTATTGTTAATCAAAGCGTATAGCATGTTTGACTCCTGAAATTATTTTTTATATGCTTATAAGTTGTGGGTTTATGAAATGTGTAGATAATAAGTAGTAGTAAGTTGTGGGTTTTTGAAATATGTGGATAAAAATGTATGTTTGATTAGTTTGATCAACTTAAATTATAATTTAAGTTTAGTTAAACACGAGTTTAATATTTTGGTAAACAATTTCTTAAAACTTTCTTATTTCTGAATTTTATTAAAAAAAGAAAAAAGAAAAATAGAAGCTTGGAAACATTTTATGAGTTTTTGAATAGTTTTCTAGAGTTTCCATTAAGTATGGGTTCTCGAGACAAGGGACGGAGTTATGAATTTTTAGAAGGATGATTACAATTTTTTTTTTAAAAAAAATTGCATTTCAAGATCGGGTTAGTACTAAAAAAAGAAAAAAATTTACACGTTAAAAAATAATTTTTTCAGAGCGAGATCGAACTATAGTCTCATCCCGCCTCTCCTACCTCTATCCTTGGTTGAGACGTGTCTAAAACAAGTATACTAACGTTTTAGAAGTTTCTGTACGAAGACCCTAACAGGCTTTATTGAGACATGGGCAGAAAATACATACCATCATTTGTCAAGCCATAAGCCATTGTTTTCAAAATGGCTGTTGTAAATTTGCCATTTGTGCATTTTCCATCAGCATCACTTAGTGATTCTTCAGTTTCCTCTGATTAAATAAATAACAAGCAAACCACAAAATTAAGTAAAGGAACCTAGCTTTAAACATGATCTCAAGAATTAATTAAAGCTACCAAGTGCTAAGAAATATCTAATAAACTCACCTGCAATTCTTAAACTTGATAAAACTAGTGAAACCGTAGAGCGAAAACCTGGATAATCAAGAAGACCGTTCCCCGACGTGTTGGTGGCGACTCGATCATCAATTCGGTACACAACCTGTTTTTGACTTGGATACCATGTGAAGTCTGCATATTCATGCTGCCTCCCAAAGCTGATCGCATCATTCCCAAAATTCGAGTCGTTCTTTGTTACGTACGTAATCGAGCGTTTGAAAAGCGGTTGCAATTTCAAAGTCACCTGCAAGTTTAAAAAAATTAAATCTTATGGAAAATTAATTATAGTACTTGAAAATATAAAATATATCAGTTGCCAAAAACTTAGACACAAGAAACTAAATGAACAAATAAACTAAAATAAGATCTAGCACATCACACGTGTAAATTAAACATATAAATGTACCTGTGAAATAACTCCAAGAACTCCAAGGGAGACTTTAGCTGCATCGAGCTCAGGGTTGCCAATTTCAAGCGTCCGGACCTTTGCATAACCCTCTTTGGCTGTAGCCGGAGTCACAATCTGAAGTCGAATTACATAGTCATGAACTTGACTCCCTAAACCCCATAAAGAGCTACCGTGTGCACCTGTAACACAAAATTTAAATAAATAAACGTGTTGTCTCGGTAACATCTTTTAAATATTGATACCAAAAAAAATTGGGTTCTAGTCTTTAATAAAAAAATGAATCCGACCTGTTCCCATCATTCCACCGATGGTCAGTCCCCACCAGTACGGTGCATAAGGCAGAGCCAGTTTCGCCTTTGCAGCGTCATTGATCAGCTGCCTCAGTGTCATCCCACTCTCCACAGTCATTGTCATGCTCGATACATTAACATCTAACGTCCGATTCAGGTACTTGGTGCTTATCAGAAGTCCATTATCACCTTCAGGACACACCAGCTTAGGAATACTATGCGAGGTGCGGGTTGCCACTTTCATTTTTGTATTAGCCATCGTTGCATTTGCGACAGCCAATATAAGCTCTTCTTCTGTCGTGGGGTAGACAACCTTTGCTGCACGACATATGCTTCTATCTGGGAAAACACCATATGTATTTGTAATGGTGCAATTATAGTTTTTGAGTGTACACTTGATAGGATCTTCTGGAGGGCTACAATTCACCATGCATATAATCATTATAAAGAAGATGCATTTTCGCCATAGGAGCTCTGATCCCATGGTCTGAATAGGGTGATTTCTGAGTGCAGTTACCTCAAAGTTTATGGTGTGCAACATGTTGATTATGCAAATTAATTTTTTTTTTCTAATTCATTGGATTTAACAAAATCAAATCATTTATAACCTATGTTAACTACTGATGCTAGTAGTTTACCTAATACTCATGCCCAACGATCAAACATTCAATGGAGTCCCTCATATGTCATGTAGGTAAAACATGAATAAGTGAATGGAGAGATCTGATTGAACGATGTTGTTGAAGGCCCACATGAGATCGTGGTAGGTCATTCACGTATTAGCTGCCCGAATGACAGTCATTCAATTGATCACCATGCTATATAAGGTACTTCTAATAGTCCAGTCGAGTAATTCATTAAAGGCAAGTACGAGGATAGAAATATAAAACTTGAAAGGCAGATTCGATATTACTTTGGGTTGATCGAGTCTATAAACTCATTGAGCTCGACCACATTACTTGCATAGGTCTTGTAACGGTCTTGGTGTCAGAAGACACCACTTTCTATATTGTATCTACATTCTTATGAGTCGATAAGGGCACATGTCTCTCCATACATAACATCCATGTCAGCAATGTTGATTCTTATATATATACTAGTTTTTGCTACGTGCGTTGCACGTCCGTGAAAAATGTATGGATAAGTTTTATGTTAAATATCTAATTGAAATGACAAATTTCTGGTATTTGTGGATTTTATGCACAAAGTTGTCTCCTACAATTTATATAAATATTCTACACGTTTTGAGGAAATTAGATAACAAAGAAGGAGGAAAGTGAAAAAGAAATTATTTATATTGCTATATAATATTTACTTTGAATAAATTTATTTTTCACTTTTACTGAATTATTTATATTGTATATAGTATACAAATATACTATTATTATACAAATTTTATATCAAGTGTACCCATGCCACATATTTTAAATAAATGGCAATAATCAATTCCTACAATAATATAAGAGCCTTAAATTTTTTTACCGTAGAATTTTCGTCCAAAACGCACCGTTTTGGCTACCACAATTTTGAACTTTTTTTCCTCTTAGTTTTGTCGAGCAGCTCGACACTACCAAATACACAAAAAAAAAAAAAAAAAATTCCCCTTAATTTTGTCAAGCAACTCGACAAAATGACCAATATTTATTATTATTTTTTTGTCGAGCAGCTTGACACTACCCACATACCAATTTTTTTTGTGTCGAGTAGCTCGACACATACACATGCCATAAATGGGTTTTAGCCCATTTTGAACTTTTTTTTTGGTAGTGTGTGTTTTTGTTTTTTCCTTAATTTTTTAACACTTTTGTCCAAGCATATATTTATTCAATTTTTCACCAATTTTTCTTTTTTTATCTTATAAGAAAATTGTGCACAATTCGCTCCAGTCAAAGAAAAATTCTTTACATTTTTCAAATTTGTTTTTCACTTTTACTGAATTATTTATATTTTATATAGTATACACATATATTATTATTATACAAATTTTATATCAAGTGTATCCATACCATATATTTTAAATAAATGACAATAAATAATTTTACAAAAATTAACATTCATCTATTTATTTGAAATTCTACAATATTATAATTATTACACGTGTTTACAACTCTAAAACTAGTGTTACATGATGAGTATATGCAGTGACAGAGCTCCATGGGTCAAGTGGGGGAAATGGGCCACATAGATTTTTTGATTTATTTCTTTTACTTTTTTTGCAAAATTTCAATTTTCTTCCTTTTCCTCGTTTTAGTCTTTTGTACATGACTTTTATCTCAAAATTGGACATCGTCAATTAACTTATCATTATTCCCGAAACCTACACTTTTGCAAAAGTCTTACCCAATTCTTTTGTAACTCAATTTTTGCCCCTAAGAAAGAAAATGTATGAAATGCATTTGGTTGTTTATAATTTAAAAGGAGTTTGCTTTTGCATAGTTAGAAATACGATTGCATTGTATGGTCTAAAGTAGTTGAATTCAAAGAAATAAATAAAAAATGAAAAATAAATTTGAAAGCAACGAGTAAAATCAAGTCAAAAAGATGGAAAATGTCGCTCTTATGGCCCCACTGCGGCGGGTCACTATCCCATGACACTACCACAATGGCGGCACGCTTCCAATTAAGAAATTACCAAAATTTTAACTCAATGATTTTTCTTAAATTTTATGAATCAATAAAATCACGATGAAATTATTTGTTACTCATAGAGATTAAGATTATTATGGTTTGTACATCGTTTTGCAAAAATCTTGCCAATTAATTTTTTTCCCTTTGAATAAACATCGATTAGAGCCCATTTTGTAGCATTCATAAACTAGTTTATTTGACCAAAAATGGTAAAAAATGTTAGGCTAACAAGACAAATTTTTTAATCAAATAAATTAGTTTATAAACTCTACCCAACTCCATTTCCTTGAAGACAACCATATGATAAAAAGGAAAATAATTAGAATCTTAACAGTGGAACCCTAAAACATATCCATCGTTAACATCAATGACTACCCTACATTCGGCTCTCGCGTCCACATGATGCGTGAAGAAATGCAGGAACTGGACCCGCCCCGACATCTCCAGCCTGGACTCGATCTCCATACTGGGTCCGAGCCGAAACCCGTTGAACCCCTCAGTAACAGTAGGCCCGACAACCGCACTCTCCGGCTTGTTGAACGAGAGGGGAAACGAATGAACGGAGAAAGTCGCCGACATGTACTCAGTCTTGCCTGCGTCGATCTTTCCGGCGGGGATGAACATGAACCCCACTTGAGTTCCTGCGTACAGGAGTTGCAGGGAGCTGTCGTAGTGCGTGAAAACTGCCCGGTTGTTGTTGTTGATGGTGGCGTACTGGGAGAAGGTGAAGTTGACGGTGCCGTTGGAGGCGGAAAAGGAAGGGAGCTGGACGGCGGTTACAGTGATATTAGGCTTTTTGGGTTTGAAAACTGTGAAGTAAATTATTAGAGTTAGAATGAGTAGAAATATCAAGAAAATGGTTGCTACAATGCATGAAGCTAAATTTGTGCGGCCATTTGGTGGCTTATGAGGATTAGATTTAACCATTTCTAAAATGTAAACAGCAGCAGTTACTATAGGATCCTATAAATGCCTCAAATTGCTCTGTGTGACTTTTGTGTTCAGGAAAAGGGTTAGTGTGAAAATGAAGACTTTTCTTTAACTGCTGTGTGTGACTTTTGTCCATGCATGGAGTCTCGACTCATCTATTCTTGGCTTTTCTGTTCTAGTATTTATAAATTTTTCATTTGTACGTCAATGTGAAAATGAGTTAATATATAAGGGTTTTTTTTTTTAAAATGATTTCTTTTGTGCTAAAAAGTAAGAAACTAGACCGAACAATAAAAAAAAAAAAAAAAACGTTTATTACCTCTTTTCGATCTTATTCAGAGTTATTTGAAAAGTTTTAAATAATTACTTGAGACTCGAGAGCTACACTGAAGGTCTCAAGTAGTCTCGCTATACTTGAGAGGTACCAAATACGGCAACAATTGAGTTGGCACGGTGATAATGGTGAGGATGGAAGCAATGGGGTATGATGGGACTGTAATTAAAATATCTTAATTTTTTGTCCATTTTTCTATTTACTTTTTTTTTTTTTTTGTTTAGATGCTATTTAAATTTAAAGCGGAACAATGCGGAGAGAGGCTAAATAAACAGTTCGATCCTGTTTCGAAAAAAATCAATTTAAAAATAAATTTTTTTTTTTTTTTAAATAGTAATTCCATAAAATAAAAATAAAAATAAATTCTTAACTCCACCCACCATCCAAATGATGGTGTTTTACAAAAATGAGGTATCCAAAAATAAAATAAGCGTTCTAGGAAATATGAATCAATAAGAAAATTGTCACATGTGTACTTTCATCAAAATGAAAATATAATTTCATGTATATTTCTACTACTACAGTTTTTATTATGTACACCACGTTTTAATTGTAATGAAGGTCTTCTAATCTTTAACATTCTGGCATTTATAATTTTTTCGTCGTATTTTTATCACTAACTCTCAATTAATTTTCACATTTTGTCTTTGACATCGATTTTTGTCCTTATATTTTGCTAATATACATTTAAATAAAAGGTAAATATTTTGTCAAATTTTTGTATTTATTATTTATTTTGCTTATTTAAAAATATGAGAGGCAAAAAAATCTTTTACACTCTCTTAATTAACTTTTTGGACATAAACCATCAAAAACAAAGATAAAAATGTGATAAAAAACAGTTGAGGACATAAATACGAAAATAAACAATAGTTGAGGACTTCTATTGCAATTAGAATGTAGTATGGTGTGAATATAATTATGCTGTAATGAAAAGCAAAAATAACATACAAAATTATAATTTCTTGCCTCAATTACATTTGCATCCTTGTTTTAATTCCTGGTATTTTTGCTATCTGGCTCCATAAATCGGAATCAATTGTATAACAATTCCAATATTTTTCTTTGAATGACCAGCTTATATTCTGGGATTTGCTTCTTTTTTTTCCAAGAATCAAATCAACATTATCACATTTATGATGAAATATGCTGAACCCATATAAAGAGATCAAAACAATTATTTTCAGCCAGTTAACAATTGAATATTAAAGACTCAAATAATTATTAAATAAAATAAGTTCTTTTATTCATAATTCGACCTCTGTAAAATATTTCAGAAGCAGTGAAACTGGCTGATAACCATGGAGAAGCCAGAAGAAAAGATGGAAAAAGAACTTAAAAAAAGAAAACTGAGTTTCAGGCCAAAAGAGAACAAAAGTCTCATCTTTGGCACCCCAGCTTTCAGTCCATTCCTATGGACTGGTCATTCTATACATACAAATATACACACACACTTCAAGAACCTCATAAGCACGTTCGGCACCTCGGATTAGAGTATTAACGAGAAACAAAAAAGTTAAAATCTTATAAGTTATATTGTCCAATCTTGTCTAATATTATTTGAAGAGTTTGCCCAGCACACTATCCATGATCTCAGACACACATTCAAGAAACGCAATTTCGCTCATGCCAGGAAGCATGGAATCCTCAGCTTCCCCAACAATTTCCTCGATCACGGATTTATTGTTCAACGTTTCTCTGCACATAATACTTCCAATTGCAAAGGGAGAAAGGCCTTTTTCTGCCCCTTTTTTCAAAAGCATGGTTGAGACACGAAGAACACGAGCACATTCAGGCGAAAGGTCCCATCCGTATGACTTGAGAAGTGCTATGTCTTGCTCTGCGTCCAATGATTTTATGTACTCAGTGGTTTCCGAGGAAAAAGGCTGGCGGGCTTGCGGCCAGTACAGCCAATCAAATGTACAGTCTTCAAACTGCAAGCAGGATATAAATGTGCAATTTCAAAACTATGATTGCAGATAAAAAGTACAAATTGGATATTTAAACATTCTCCAGAGACTGATTACTATGGAAGAGAAGTTCTGAAGAGATAAATTGCTGTATAGATCATGACTAATGAGCATCTATCACGAATATATTCTAAAATGTAGCAAGCGTAAAGTGAAAACGCCTTAAAATAAGAAACTGAGAGAGAAACATACATTGAGTGCTTAAGTTATTGCGAGGCCACATTCACTTCTGATAACCTAAGCTCAATGATAGCTACATGACTAAAATTCTTAACATTCATCATATCTATGTTACTTCTATCTATGTTACTTCTTCCCACGGAACTCATGCATTAGATTGGATTGTGTGGTTAAGCACATTGCAGACAAATTACTGAAGAACATGAAAATTTCTACTCTTAAAAGTGAAAATAGAAGAAAATATTATTCTTACATTCTCAGGCAAGCAGTATCCATGATCAATTGGAATAAGGACAACTCGCCCTTCTTCCCCATCTTTGCTCCACAGAATATTCCCAGCATGTCTATCTGCATTTGCTGTTCTTATATCAAAGACACTGATCTTATGGACCTCCTTCACAGGAAAATTCTGAGGACCCATATCTTCACAACTTCCATAATTTTTCTTGAACATCTGCAGTGATCCAATCTTAATGGATCCTCTGTGCATGCACTTCACCATTACTGTTGGGAGTACTCCAGAAAAGCCAATTTCTCCACTGGACAATGACCTGGGACCCGTCTTCGGATGGTCTAGTACGTAAGCTGCAACCTCTCTCAATGCACCTTCTCCAACTCGGGTACCCCTTTTCAATCCTTCACCATTGGCCGACAAAGGTAGACCGTGAGGGTTATTCACGGCCATTGGCTCCTCGTCTGTGGGCTTAAATATGGCAACGTACTTATTGCCTGAAACATCTTGCATGAAATAAGTTCCTCCCATACCCTCCGACGATCTGATTGGCTGTTTTCCTCTTGCCAATCCATCAGATGCTGAGTTAATCATATCCCATACAAATGAAGGGAACTTTATGTTTGGATTAATGACAATTGGTTCCAACAAAGAGTTCTTATCAGGTGGCTTGCTAGACAAAACTTGTAGTTCCCTCAACGGTTTGTTACTTTCATGGACTTGATCATCATCATCTATCCTTTCATTCGAGTTTGTAGCCACAATGGAGAGTTCAACGTTTTTCATAAGAGGCTTAGCCCGAACTTTTGCAGATTTTTGAACTACCAAATGAATCACGGCATCAGTGTTCTTACTAATATCATCAATTAGCCTCTGATCCTCGAGCTTCTCACCATTACAGAAGAGCTCAGGATCCTCAGGACTGACAAAATCTTTCCCTTTCTTGGCAATCCTACGCTTTAGATACCCTATGTTCTTATGCCTATCGACATGAAACTCAAATTCTTCCCCACTGGTAGTCCAAACATTGATCAAAAGAAGATCAGAAAGCTTCAGGACTAAGTGCAATACATTCCCATTAGTGACACCGTAATCCTTAACAAGAAAATCATTTCTTGACAACTCTCTGCCTCCAAAAACTAGTTTCTGACTCTTCACTACAAACCCTTGACATGTCTGAATCCTCAGTTTCACCGATGCAATTGAGTCCGATTCCAAAACACGAATGGGAATCAAAGAACCAGAGACAGTGATGTATAGTACAATTGACTCACTCGAACAAAGGGCAAACCGGCTATTGATATAACCAGCAGACCTCAATGTCTCTTCGCTAATGGGACTCAAAGCAACATCAACAGCAGACATTGTAATTAAATATGTAATTTGTACCACCCTCTTGATAATATAGGATCCCTTTCTGGTTTCCCAATTCAAACTTTCTATTATTTACCTTCGCCTATCTCGAAATTGATAGGCAAATATATAACAGAAATTGATCGAGGCCTATAGATCTAGTGGAAATATTACTGCATCCTGATCAGAAAAACAACCTATATAGCCGAATAAAAACTCAAAAATGGACGTGGAAAATGCAATAATCAAGAAATAAAAACCTACAAAATATATTAGGAACCCAAGATTGCATTTATTGTAATTCAAACCTAGAAGAAACTCAAAATATCAGGAACCCATGATTGCATTTATTGTAATTCGGAAACCCGAAAGACAGAAGACTGAATAGGAAAAATTCCCAGAAAAATAATGACCCAGAAAATCCAAAACAAGAGATTTGAAGATCACAAAATATCAAAAAGACGAGCTTTTTCAAGCTATATCGACTATAGACTCCCCCCAAAAGAATTAATCTTCCAGTGAGAGAGACATGGGCTGTAAAATTCTTTCAAAAAGTTAGGGTGGATTCTTACCAAAAGGGAGAAGAATCAAAAGCTAAGTGGGTGTCTGAACTGAGCTTATATGTGAAAAAAAAACAACTACTTTTCAGGGTAGCGATTAATAACCGAGGAATTAAAAATGGAAAGTTATTTCCCCATTTTTCAAACGGCATTTTTGGATAAAAATGGCGTTTTTGAGATAAAATTAGGATCCAGGATTGAGAGGAATACCGATTTCTTCGGCTGTTTTTGAAGTTTCTGGTAAAAATGTCGATAAAGAAGAAGAGAGCGGAATTATAGCCGTTGGCTTTGCTTTATGCTTTTGACTCGAGGACTCTAAACGTGTAATGATTCCAGTAACCATCCATGTTAACGGTCTTATCTTAACTTTAATTGGATACTGCAAAAGTGTCAGTAATGCAAATATATTAAATATTATTTATTTTGTTGTAAAATAAGAAAAACAATATTGATAACTATATTTAGAGATTTCTTATCTAGTTTACATGTATTTGAAACTATATATATATATGGATCCTTTATTATAATAAAATACACAGTTTCTCTCTATTCTCGTTTATTATTCTCTCTAATTTATAACACGTTATCAGCACGAAAGAACTCTTCCAAAATAGAGAGAAAATTTGAGAGCAATAGTTTAGAAAAATTCGTAGATTCTAGATAGCCTGCACAGTTGTGATCAAATATTGATATATCAACACTCTGTGGTCCGATCATTGTGAAATTTGGACAGTAACTTCAAAACACATTGTTCTTGAATTCCAACTGCTATGATTAAGATCCGACAGTTCATTTGTGAGAAATTGCTACGTGAATAATAGCAAATTTTGTATTGGTACTACTTTCAACAAATGACTATTTTCCTTGTCCAAGTAAATTTATTCTTACATATCTTTTAATTATATTTTGTAAGTTTGGATTTACATGATTTATGATTTTTTTTATTGGTTAAATCTTTTGTTTTAACAAATTAAATACTTTTAAATAAGTAAAAATATGTTGATGTTCTTGAAGAAACATAACACAATTAAATATATATTCAAGAAAAATATTTTTTTTTTATTAATCCCGAAGAAATCAAAATTTTATACAAATCAATATTTTAGAAGAATATTATATTAGTCCTGAAGATTAATTTTATACAAATCTAAGTTTGATAAATATGTTAAGGTTCCCGAAGAGCACAATATTATATTAATATTCTAGAAGAATGTTACTTGTTCCTAAATAGCGTGATATATTAATTTAATATTTCAGAAGAATATTGAGTTATTACTCATGAAAAAGCATAATTTTCTTATATCGATATTATAGAAAAAAAAAATTATATTATTATTCTTGAAGAATTGTCTATTACTAAGAATCAATATTCTAGAAAAAT
Organism: Forsythia viridissima; assembly: GCA_030279155.1. Taxonomy (NCBI): domain Eukaryota; kingdom Viridiplantae; phylum Streptophyta; class Magnoliopsida; order Lamiales; family Oleaceae; genus Forsythia; species Forsythia viridissima. The sequence goes on along the minus strand of CM059033.1, from coordinate 71,072,409 downwards.
ATTGAATAATATTTTGAAAGAAATACAACTTTGTAAATATCAATATTCTATTAGAATATTATTTTCTCTCGAATAGTATAATTGTATAAGATCTAAACATCTATTATGTTTTTGAATAATAATTTGTTGTTGCTCTTGAAGTAGCACGACATTATATTAAATTAATATTTCAATAGAATATTACTTTTTTTGGAAGAGCGTAACTGTGTAAGATTTAATATTAAGTTATTGCTCCCGATGAAAGTTTTAATATTTTATAGAAATATTATTTTATTGTTTTGTATAAACATAAAATTTATACATGTCTAAAATATTGAGTTCATCATGAAGAAGAACAATTATTTATATTAATATTTATACAAATATTTTATTAATACTCATGAAAAAATAGAACGTTGTGAATGTCAATATTCTAAAATAAAATGATATTGTTGTTCCTGAAGAAATAGAATTGTTGACGTCTGAACCTGCACCAGTCCACGTGCCAACAGATCTCCAGTCACTCCTCTGCCAGCTCGTATGTTACCTGCACACTAGGACGACCATTAGGCACCAAGATCTCCGAAGAAAAGGGGTCTGGCGATCGTTGGCACTTCGACGATCAAGTTAACTGCCGGTATATGAGAAATACACGGGGGCGGGAACAAAAGAGGAGTGTGGGAGAGACAAGCAGGCAGAGATTTGAGCAGAGTTTAGGGTGGGATTCTTAAGCGTAAAAAGTGCGTACCTTGGAACAACCGAAGACGTTGTATTTATAGCGCAAGAACTTAATTGATTTAGAAGACAAATCAATTAGATCCCCAATCGGATTCTCCTTCCTTATGTGATAAAGATCCTTCCTTATCCATGCAATCTTCGAGATCATCTTCCTTCTTTGAGTTTATCACGCTGCATGATTTTAGGAGATTACGATTCGGTTTCCTTGTGAGGATTCGTGCGCCAAATCAACGCGATCTTTCTTTAATTACTTCTCTGGTTGCCCCGGCATATTGAGTTGCTCGATGGATACGAATGATGCGAGGCCTGAAGAGGCCATATGGTTCGCATGAGGGCACCGAGGCCCTCCACATGACTCGCGAATTTCTGGCTGCCGAAGAACCAAGCGCGTGACGGGCCATTCCAAGGCCCTAGCAGGGCCCAGATAGGGTTCTTGACAGAGTGCGAACTAGGCCCTTACTGGGCTTAGATGGGACTTGTGCTGATGTGGCGGCCATATCGTAATCGTGTGGTAACAATAGTCCCCCAAGTCCAAGCCTATTATTTATGATGGGCGTGGGACTTTTGAGGATAAACAGAGTGCTGATGTGTCTCCCAGGAATGCGTTTCGTGGAAAATATATCCTTAAGATGGTTCGGCAGGGAATGATTCAACCATTCAACCTACCCAGTATAGTCCCCCAAGTCTGAAGTCGAACATTCATGACAGGTGAGGACTTCAAGAGGCAGGGTGGTGGAGAGCATCATGGAGTTCCATCCGGAGTGGGACCTTACCTTTCTTCGTCAGGACTCATCTGGGGCTCCGGTTCCTATTGCTGGACCTAGTATAGTAGGTGATCGAATATCTCCTCCTATTGAGGGAGGCCCGCAGTGTGCCGACCCTTGAAGAGACGGTCGGGCACTCATACGTTGTAATCCAGTTTTGTCCAAGTGAATCGAAACAGAATTGTAAATGACCTTTTGTTATCCCGACGTCTCGATTCCGTGTGCTCTGAATATGAGGATCATTCTTTTAGCATTTACGACGCAGACACCTGGTGGGATCTGGAAGGTTGGCGTCTTCAATGTAGTGGAGAGATGGAACGTCCCTGCGTCGTTCCAAATCTCTTGTTATGACTGCATTTAGTGCAATGCACCAACTCCCAATGGGGTCCCTTATAAATGGAGTGTGAGCGCACTAGAATTCTTCCACCGTGGGCATCTTGTAATTAACCTGTCATTATCGTGTGATCGAGACATATATAGCAAACGTGTGATGGTGGCGTGGCTGGAGGGCTGGCATCCAAGATGCCCGTTAATCTGAGAATCAACATTCAGAGGACCAAAGGATAAGCCAATCAACGTTCAGGGGACCAAACGTCCAGGTTGGGGTTTTAGGCTTAGCAGCCTTGGCCCGGCCCTTCCCTGAACGGTTGACGGGGCTGGGGGGTCTCCTGCTGCCAAAAGAGGCGTCATTGGCCTTTTTTGAGCAGTATGGTCTAATTAGCCACCAAATTAACTCAGGTGGGCTTGGGAGGCCCCCTATCAAAATGGAGTCGGGTTCTCTAACCCGGACGATGCCAGCGTAAACTAGGGGGTAGGTTTCGTAGGTCCTGATACCCCATTCATGTACCGGCCCAATGAGGCGGCGGGGCTTTAGAACATATTGCAATTATATCTTCTTCTGTACTGTATTTCGCATTTAATAAAGAGGTGCCGAGTTACCTTCATATTTGTATGTGCGTACCCTTATCGTGTTTATGGTGCCCACGTTTTACATACTTGTTCCGAGTCTCGTCGATGTTTCGTGTTGCTTACGAAGTCATTGGTACAATTCTGAGGTCGCGAACAACATTCCCGGCGGCGTGGAGTGGTTCGCGAGTCATGATCGATACCCCGCCGCTATGTAGAAATTTCAATGGGGTTGGGGTGAGCGTCTAACAAACTTGATCTGACATGGGCGGGCGTTAGCGGTAGTTTTACCTTGTCTTAGTGTTCGCGTAATCACGCCCCCCGCGCCCCCAGGCGCTTAGATATATTCCCTTTAGGGTTTATCATATGTGTTTTAAATTCTCCGTCACGTGTTAGCCCACCTGACTGTTGGTATTCCGTTAGGCTTATATAATGTGACAGGGCATCCCTAAATCACCATTCTTCTTTCATTTCGCCGTCATACCTTGACCCTTGATCATTATCGACCATGTCCGACTTCCACTTTTCCAAAGTTCCTAAATTCAAGATTAGGCGTGGGGGAATAGTGGAGGATGTCTCTTATCCCCATTTGGCGTCATCCGGGGTGTCTGGTTCCGAGCCCATAGGGTTGTAGGGTCCGGAGACGGCGGCGGGTCACCCATCTGTTTCCCCTGCGCCGGAGGTGAGAGTAGACGTTCCGGATCCTGCTAGTCGTGGGTCCTCTGCCGGGGACGTTCGATCGTCAGCGGGAAAGAGACCAAAGGTCGAGAGCGGGGAACGGGCGTCCCGAACGCCCGTTTCTCTCCCTCCCGGCAGGCGTGAGTACATTAACATTGGGGCCCGCCAAGATGAGCTAGATCCGTCGGTTGTTGAGAAGCTGCCCTTAGTGGTTGTCCTTGCGGCTACCTCAGTCCACAAATACTGGACATCCCCCTTTGGGAAGGCGGTAGATACCGCAGAGGTGACGGAGCTGATGAAGCTAGCCGAAATGTACACATCTCGCAGTCATGTCTTAAATTGTGAGCTGTATAAAATGTTGGTGATGAGGGTTGCCGAAATACAGTCTGCTCTTGGAGAGGATGAGAATGCTGAAGCGATGAGGGCCGAAATCAAACGCCTTCGGGCACGACTCGCGTTTTCGGAAGATGCGCAGAGTCGTGCCACGTATGACGTCACGAAAGCCCAGACAATCCAAAAGGCATGTATCGTTGCCCAGAAGAAGGCCGAGTCTCAGTTGAAATCTTTCCAGAATATGATACAAGCCAAAGATAGAGAGCTGACCGAAGTATCAAACGAACTAGCGAAGGCTAAAGGCCTCCTGGCTAAACTGGGGGTACCAGGTTATACCGAAACGTAGGGTTACATGCATAGGTCAAATTTTCCCAGCCATGCTGTTGCATGGATATTTTGTGTAATTGAGTAATGAGTTTTTAGTGGAAGTCTGTACGTTTGTTTCAAATGTTTGCGTTCTTTGATACTTTGCCGAGCGAGCTTAGTAGAGTTGGTCGCGGAATGTGCTCCCTCGCAACCCAATGAACCACAATTGCGCGTATGCGCGTTGGATGTTTATCAAGTGACTTGAAAGTGTTGGTCGTGAGTCACACTCCCTTGCTGCGGAGCTTTTGGTACTTACTTGTTTTACGCGTAAAATATTTACCTAGCGAGTTAATAGAGTCGGTCGCGAACCACACTCCCTCGCTGCCGTGTTCTTTGATTTTCTCTCTTACACGTAAAATGTTTACCCAGCGAGTTAATAGAGTTGGTCGCGAACCACACTCCCCGCTGCCGTGTTCTTTGTACTTGCTTTCTTACGCGTAAAATGTTTACCCAGCGAGTTAATAGAGTTGGCTACGAACCACACTCCCTCGCTGTTGTGTTCTTTGTACTCGCTTTCTTACGCGTAAAATGTTTACCCAGCGAGTTAATAGAGTTGGCCACGAACCACACTCCCTCGCTGCCGTGTTCTTTGTACTTGCTTTCTTACGCGTAAATTATTTACCCAGCGAGTTAATAGGGGTGGCCGCGAACTACACTCCCTCGCTGCCGTGTCGGTACTCTCCGTTTGGGGGACGCGCTGGTTGCATAAAAGACGAATATTATTGAACGGCGCCTAGTATCCTAGCGTCCGGCAAAAAGGAAAAAATCTCTAAAGAGATCAAAACAATGCAGGAAAAAGACAAAACAGAAATGCCGTTGGCAAGGTTTCAGGATGCTGCGGCTGGGGTGATATCCTCGCGTTTAGCAGCTTTTCGTAACGCGTTCATGTAGCATGCCCGTGCCTCCGTCTGATTACCACGAATTTTAGCTATCCCTCCGGGAGTCGGGAATTTCATCGCCAAGTGGTGTATGGACGTAACCGCCTGTAAATCCTTCAGCGCGGGCCTACCAAAGACCCCGTGGTAGGCGGAGCGGGTGTCCACTATTAGGAATTCCATGAATTTCCGGAGATGGCAAGGTGGCTCCCCGAAATCTACCGCTAGGGTAATTTTTCCTCGCGGGACTAGACTGTCCCCGGTAAAACCAAATAACGGCTCAGTGATGGTCGTCAGTTCGTGATCTACGTCCATTTGGTCGAACACATTGCCGAATAGGATGTTCACGGTGCTTCTGTGGTCGACCAACATCCGGCCTAGGCCGTTCCTGGCGACAATGGCGCGCACCACTAGGGCATCGCAATGCGGGTAATGTATCCCAGATTCGTCCTCTTCAGTGAATGAGATTGGCGGTATCCTAGGACGATGCCCGTGTACTTGCCAACTCTCCAGGGGTTCCCTCCTAGCAGCCTTCGCGTAGTTACGTCGTGAGTTCATCGTGTTTCCTCCGACGTATGGTCCTCCAATGATGGTATTTATCTCTCGGACAGGCGGGGCTCCTTGGGGCCTCTCGACCCTCGGTTGGTCCTTGTTCCCCTCGTTCCTCCCTCCGTCTCGGTGAGGTCCATCGTTGTGGCGCTGAGGAGGAGGTCTTCGCCCTTGTGTGGGCGGTCCTCGCGCCGCTTGATCCCTCTCGCCTTGCCCGTGGTTCCCGCGATTGATTAGCTCCCTCACATCCGGGCAATCTTCCGTGTTATGCACCCTGGTCCTGTGTATACGACAGAACTTGGACGGGGTCACTGTTGGTAGGGGGGCCGCTACTGGTGCCCGTGGGACTGGGGCTAACTCTGTTTGATTGAACCTCCGGTAATGGCTGTTGGTGGGTTCTGGAGAACGCCTCCTCTGAAAACGAGAGAACCGAGGTTCTGGAGAGCGACGTCTCTCTCTCCTGTATCGATCTCCTCTCTCCTTTTCAGCTCTTTCTCTATTCTCGATCGTTTCTTCTGATCGAATTTCGCGCTGAATCATGTCCACCAGTTGGCTGTAGACTTTCGGTTGACTATTTTGGACGTCCCTCCAAAAGGGGGTTCGCATGTAGAGCCCCGTTATCAACGCATCCAGGGCCTTCTCGTCGGTCACCGTCTCGATCTTGTTGATGATGTTGCTGAATATTTTAAAGTAGCTCTTGACGGTTTCTCCCTCCTTTTGCCGGATATCATTGAGTTGGGCGATGTCAGCAATCATCGTCCGGTTGCCAATGAAGGCGTTGACGAACTCCCTCTTGAGTTGTGGCCAGCTTCGGATGCTCCCTGGCCTTAGCTTGTTGTACCACATCTTCGCGTCACCCGTGAGCGTGGTATGGAAATTCCGACACTTCACTGCGGGAGATTGGCCCTGAAGCTTTGTCTTGTATGTGTTTATGTGGTCCGTAGGATCACTTCTTCCATTATACTTGTCCATGATAGGCATTCGAAAGTTAGCTGGCACCTCCATTGCCTTCATGTAGTTGGTGAAGGGTAGGTTCTCGTCGTCATCATCCTCATAACACTCCAGCCTTTCCTTTTCGTCTTCGGCCTTTTCTTGAATATTCGGGTCCTTCTTCTTTTCCGTACGGGCCTCGCTGTGTTCGCTGCGCCTGCTGTGTGAGGGCTGGGGGGTGCGATCGAAGACCCTACTTCCAGCCTGTCAAACACGCTAGCCGCAGGAACTGGGTGGCTTTCTCGTACAGGGAAGGGTCTCCCTTTGTGACCCGTCCTGCGGGGGCTTCGGAGCTGGATTACGAGGGTTCCGGTCATGAGAAACGGGGGGTTCCTCTCGGGAACCATGGCTGTCCAGCGAACCAGTGGGTGAGAGACTCCTCCGGGCACGGCTGCGCTTGGGGCCATGTTGGAGGGATTGATTCTCCAACAATTCAAGCGTGGCCTTCATCCAGGCGTTGTCCATCTTGAGGTCCTGGTTCTCCTGTTCCACCGTCCGTTTCTTCTGATGTCTTCTCTTTCTGCGACGGGTGACGTTCTGTAGGTCCTGAATGCTCTCCTGTCGCAGGTTGGTGTGGTGGGACTCCACCTCTTCTTCTGTGGACTATTCGGGTGTCATGCTTCTTCGGGTAGAAGACACGTTTTACCACAAGCACTTGGTCGTGTAAGATTTTTCGTTTCCCACAGACGGCGCCAATCTGTTGACGTCTGAACCTGCACCAGTCCACGTGCCAAAAGATCTCCAGTCACTCCTCTGCCAGCTCGTATGTTACCTGCACACTAGGACGACCGTTAGGCACCAAGATCTCCAGAGAAAAGGGGTCTGGCGATCGTTGGCACTCCGACGATCAAGTCAACTGCCGGTATATGAGAAATACACGGGAACGGGAATAAAAGAGGGGTGTGGGAGAGACAAGCAGACAGAGATTTGAGCAGAGTTTAGGGTGAGATTCTTAAGCGTAAAAAGTGCGTACCTTGGAACAATCGGAGACGTTGTATTTATAGCGCAAGAATCCTAATTGATTTGGAAGACAAATCAATTAGGTTCCCAATCGGATTTTCCTTCCTTATGTGATAAAGATCCTTCCTTATCCATGCAATCTTCGAGATCATCTTCCTTCTTTGAGTTTATCACGTTGCATGATTTTAGGAGATTACGATTCGGTTTGTTGTGAGGATTCGTGCGCCAAATCAACGCGATCTTTCTTTAATTACTTCTCTGGTTGCCCCGGCATATCGAGTTGCTCGCTGGATACGAATGATGCGAGGCCTGACGAGACCCTATGGTTCGCATGAGGGCGCCGAGGCCCTCCACATGACTCGTGGATTTCTGGCTGCCGAAAGCCCAAGCGCGTGACGGGCCATTCCAAGGCCCTAGCAGGGCCCAGATAGGGTTCTTGACAGAGTGCGAACTAGGCCCTTACTCGGCTTAGATGGGGCCTGTGCTGACGTGGCGGCTATATCGTAATCGTGTGGTAACAAGAATATATAGAAATATTTTAAAAGAATATTGTGTTGTTGCTCCTAAAGAAGCACAACTTAATTAAACGAAAATTATATTATTGCTCTTGAAGAAGCATAATTTGTACATATCAATATTCTAGAAAAAAATATTATCTTGTTGCTCTTGAAAGAGCACAATTTTACAATTTTAGAATATTAATGTTGTATAATATTAGAGTATTAATACTCTTAAAGAAATATAATAAACTTGTGAGACAATTATTTATTCTTCATTTCTCTATTATTGTGAGACAAAGAACATAAACTTGCTAAATTATATTGAACTAGAAGTTCAATACCTCGAAATTTTATTGATTGGCATTATCGGTTAGACCATTCCATATCAATATGATGCGAATTATTAATGAAAATATATATTGAAAACTAGAAGATTTTTCAATATAATGAATTCTTACGTTATGTTTTTTTTATGATATATAAATCAGTAGACATTCACTAGGTAAAATCGGGACTGAATTCTCTGCATTTCTGAAAATTATTTAGGGTGATTCATGGAGCCCCATCACTTTCCATGTCGACCATCTATATATTATTTGTATCTAATAGATACATCTACTAAGTGATTGTATGGTGTTATTATTTGCAACTTGAAATTTGTGATATTACTTGCTCAAATTCTAAATTATGAGCATAGTTTTCAGATTATACAACTAAAATGGTGGCGTGTTTTGTCAATGCTAGTGAGTCTAAATCTCAAACTTTTAATAAATGTTAGTTGAGATGATGTTAAATGGTTTAGCAATATTGTTTGTTAACGCCTCCAATTAAATTCTAAACCATTACTATTGAGAACAAAGTGCTTTCCTTTTTTATCTATAAAATGCTATTTTATATGCATAAATATATATACGCATCATGCCAACATCAAAATTATCTCTGCTATAGTTGGCTTATGGTCAGAGTTTAATATTACCCATCTAATGATTTTTGATAGTGTAGTCGGTCCACCATAGTGCACTGAGATGACATTAAAAAATGTTGAGAATACATGTTTAATTTGGAACATTATAAAATATCATAAGTCCTAACGGATTATATTTTATAACACGGTTTTTTGAATTTCATTTTGAAAAGATAGTTTTCTCAACATTAGGGGAAAGAAATTAAGTAACTGGAATATAATACATAAAAGTGTAACATATTATATTTTCTATATCATTGCACAGGACAATACGAACCAGAAGTTCGAGAAATAACTCATTTGTAAGTTATACAATTGACATATGTATTTACTGACCAAAGAGATTAATTCAAATCTCATATACCAACTTTAAATACTCCAATTTATATTAACATCTTTGAAGGACAATCCATTAATATTATATCTGGTAAATTAATAACACGCTTGAAGCGTAGTGATATTTGATTCCAATAAATTCTCAAATTAAAAATGGAGTCAATTATAAAGATGGTCATATTAAAGAGGCGTATACTTTTGGAGAGCATATAAACATAACTAATTATAAAACCCCATAAGAGGTTCAGCTAACTGAAATAATAAAACGAAAAGATCTTGTTAAGTTATGTAGAAATTGATTCAAAAAGGAAATATTGTTGACAATACTTTTGTACATAATGAGCGCTTCATATTATGAAAGGTAGTGAGGATATTGAAAGAAATCTGTCAAAGAATAAATTGGCCAAATAAAATGATGCAATCCAAGTAAATTAAACTGACTAAAGAAACCTGAAGTTTCTGGACCTATAGTTCGAGCACCTAAATGTGTATATTTATGCGAAAAGGAAATGAGAAAATGAAGTCGTAATATGTAATGCACGACTTTTAACATTATGAATTTCGCAAAGGCTTATGTAAAGTAATCACAAGTTGATATCTTGTTAGCCTGTTAATGCATGACATATATGCATACAATGAATATTGTTATAACCAACTCATCTCGCATGACTAATAAAACTATATATATAAACCCTTGGAAGATTTAATATGCCTGAAGTATATAGTTCAACTTTTCAAGAACTTAATCGATCGAAGTACAGATCTGAAGTGATATTATAATGAGGAGGAGTAAATACGCGTTGTACTCTTTTCATTGACCAAAATTTTGTCCCATTGGATTTTCCTTACAAGGTTTTTAATGAGACAACTTTCATGGCGTATTAAAAGAATTATGTACTCTTTTTCCTTCACTAAAATTTTTACCCACGGATTTTTTTTCTAGTAAGGTTTTAACGAGGTACATTCTTTCTGTAAATGACATCCAATTGAAAGTGGTATAAATGTTATTGTTATGAATGTCCATAACATACAAAATATTTACCATCATCATAACCATATGGTTATACTCCCGTGTATTATAAATTGTATATAAGACCCCTGAAGGGAACAACAATAATATTTGTTTTTAATATAATTGTATCATACCATTATGCTGACTACAGTCAACCAAAGATAGTGTATGAAGATGAAATTACTTAGAGGTTATAACATGGAGCACATTTCACTAGAATTGTTTTATACAATTTTTAAAAAGATGGCGGCATTGAAGACATTGACGCATAAGATATGAATAGCTCGATACAAACTTTTTTTTCATTGATTGAAATAAAGGGGAGTAGCTATACTATTTTTTCTTCGCTCAGGTTTTGTCCCACTGAATTTTCCTTGCAAGGTTTTATTGAGGCATCATTTTCTTAATACTCCAAAAACTTTTACAATTAACTATACTCATTTTTTTTCTTTTCGTTTGATATTTTGTCCTACTAAATTTTTATCAAACAAAGTTTTTAGCGAGTCAGTTATTGTACTAATCATCATCAAAGGGGGAGCGTTGTAAAATATGAAAAACAATATTGATGACCATAATTAGAGATTTCTTACATATTTTAAATGTATTTAAAACCCTATATATATGGGTCTTTTATTATAATAAAATACACAGTTTCTCTCTATTCTTGTTTATTATTCTCTCTAGTTTACTATATATTTTCTTTTCTTTTTTGTTTGTCCAGTGTAAATTTTCTAAAATGATTAAATTTAAATTAGTCCCCCTAGATGCTATTTTCATAAATAATTAATGACTCAAGATCGATAATAGGAGAAAACCTTTTGCATATTGTATTAAGTTTTAATCAAAATCAACCAAACCCCGTTTATATTGATTTTGGAGCCCAATTTCTCTAACAATTAGAGGTTAATTTGGACGTTTGGTAAATTTTTTAAAAATAATTATAAAATAATCCAATTCACTGGTAGAGTTAGCAAATGAGTTTCCGTCAGTGTAGTGTCACACTTGAAACTGGGCCGGACCGGCCTAATCCAGTTTTGTGTGGGCCAGAAATATGTTGGTCTAACCCAGCTCATTGAGCCAAATTGGTCTTAATTTTATTATGGGTAAATTCAGGGCCAGTCACTGTTTGGGCACTTATAGGCTTTAAAGTCATATGCTCAAAACTTAATTCAATTAAAGTCATATTTTAGAGCTAAAAGACTAGCATACCCTTAATTGTAAAAAATGCTAAGTGTGATATTGTTTTGTTGTAATACTGTTTTTTTGTGATACTGTTTTGTTGTGATCTGTTTTTTTTGTATTACTGTTTTTTTGTGATACTATTAAACTTATGATTTTGTACTATTAATGGAATATTTAAGAACAATATTATTCTCTTGTTTATTATTTTCTGATTAATTCAATCTGAACCTTTGCTGCTGAGTGTGACTTCTCACTCCCATTGACTTCAGCCCAGTCGCATTTGCCAGAGTAAAGCTTTTTGGACAATCTTTTATCACTATGCTCGGGTTGAAGATGGTTCTTTTTATCCAGGTTTTTCATAACATCTAATCTACTATCTGAACCATCAAGACCTCCAAGTTTTAGTTGACTTTTTCCCTTACTACTCTCTCTCGATATTCCTCCAGCAGCAACTTTTTTAAGAATGATATTTTTCTTAGCCTCGTCAGGAGTGGCACATTTCTCATCAAATTTGCTCATTCCGCTCTTAAATTTTCCCTTATACGATATCATGTGATCTAATTCAAGGGAAGAATAAAAAACATTGTTCATAGTTTTATCTAAGTCAGATCTAGAACTGCTACTATTGTCTTTAGATGAGAACCCTTTGCATGACTTCTCTGAGTGAGACCCATTAACTTGAGAATGATTGACAGTTCTTCTTTCTTCATCTTGACATTGCTCTGAAGTATGTGTTTGCTTTTAAAGGACCTAGATACCTTGGAAGAGTTTAATTTGCAGTAAAAGGATGTATATTTATCTGTGATACTGTTTTAGAAGATTTGTGATATTGTTTTGACAAAAAAAATTAAAGATTGCCATTTTAAGTTAAAGAGACGACTTCAAACGGGTAAAATCCATTATACGCAGTGGCAAAGCCACTGGTCTTGACCGTCTCATCGAGAACATTCCAAAAACATATTATAATAAAAATTCTGAGCACGTATGCGAATTCTATGTTCATTTATATTGTGATACTATTTTTTGTGATACTGTTTTTCATAATACAGTATCAAACAACACACATAACTATGATACCATGCTTTTATCTTTGATATTGTTTAATTAGTCAGGTGTGTTGTTTGATACTGTATTATGCAAAACAGTATCATAGATTAAAACAATATCATAGACAAAATTAAGACATTCAAACAGTATCGCATGTTCATACTTTGCCACAATTAAACAGTATTAAAGATAAAAGCACAGTATCATAGATTAAAACTAAGACATTCAAACAGTATCATGGATAAAAATCATTTTAACACTCAGATTTTCTGTGATATTGTTTTCTATAATACAGTATCAAACAACACACATGACTAACAATGTTTTCTATGATGTTGTTTTTCTATAATGCAGTATCAAACATCATGCTATCTTTTAACAATGAGATCTTCTTGCCACCTCCTCAGCCCAGAGTCATAACTTTGGAGGACATCATGCTCTTTTTTAATTCTCTTTTTGCAACAGAGATCATTCACTAGCAAATGTCCAGGATGGTTATGTAACTGAATAATTTTCTTTCCTTGTTGTGCTTTCTCTTTACTAGCAAATATCCAGGATGCCAATTGTTCCCCAATATATATCAAGGACAGTAATGCATCTGAATCAAGCACGGCATTATTGTTCTCATAGCAGACGCAAAATGAAGTTTCTGAAAATTAGTTGCCTTAGATTTTGACTTTTCTTCCAACATATTGATTGCAGCATTTATACCCAATAGTTTCCAATAACAATTAAGAAACATCTCAATCCAATCATTATACACTCTATCGGGTATAAATGACTGCAATATCAAGTATAAATGACTGCAGATGGCTCAGATTTTACTATAGGGAATTAAAAAGTAACACTGCGCTGTAGAAGCATTCGCCGGAGGTGTAGAAGGTTGTCGCCGAAGGTGGATGAGGTTTGTGGAGTTGGAAGATTGTGCCAATGAAAAATATGGTTAAAAAGGGTGATTTTGGAATTAATTTAAAATAGTGATGTAAAGTATGACTTAATCACAATTTTAAAAAAAATTTTGACCTAATTTGAAACAAGTCGTGTGGAGATAGTTTATTGATAATTTTCCCTTTTATTATTTTAATTTTTTAAAGTAAATTTTTATACAATCTAATACATTGCATCAAATACAATCTTAGATAAACTTAGAAAATATATATTTTGAGATTTTTAAAAAGATTAATTTATAAAATTGGGACTTTCGTGTATTAGTCAATAGATTTAAATTAATTTTCTTTCAAAATAATAATATTGTTTTGGTTAATTGTAAACTATTTGTTGACACATTTAAAAAAAAAATATAAATAGTAAAAGCATGTTAGTCTTATTGTTTTGAGATATAAGCATGTTTTGCTTAAATTTAAAAATTTACTTATAAGTAAATTTAAAATAAATAATTTACTTGTCACACTAAACATAATTTGGATTGAAACTTTAGTTAAACTAAATTTTAACTAAATCTAAATAATTTTATATTGGAGCTTAATATTATTGAACTAATGTTTTAAAAAAAGACAATTTAAATTGGAGACTTGGGTTTAGATCATTTTAGAATGTTATTATTTAGATTATGTATTGGGGCTATTTACAAAATGAGTGATTAATGTTAAATAGTTAAAAAAAAAAAAAAACGGGCTGACCTGGTTTTATTTGGGTCAGGGCCAGCACAACCCAATAATCCGGGTTATATGGGTCGGCCTGCAGGCTGAGCCGATTTTGCCACCTCTATTCACCGATAGCAGATTTTGAAAAGTAGTAAAAGGGCAGGTTTTCAAATTCTGCTTTTAGCGTTTAATTTATATATTATTAAAATACCAATTTTACCCCTAATTAATTAAACTAATTCCTTTAATATCATAGGTTTATTTTCTACACATTTCAGTAATTATCTCCATGTGCCTCCTCCCCCCCTTCTCCTTCTCATTCTCCTTCACGACGAATCACCATTATCAAATCAAACATCCGAGGTACGATTATTTGGTAGATAATTACTTGCGTGAATTTATAGCTTTTATATTTCGAAAATCCAATCAAATATGAACATCTTTTTAGGATCCCATACCTTTTGTAGAACATATACATTAATTTCAAGATCAGAACTTTGCATTAAACTCCTTGATTTTTGTGGTTTAATATTATATATAGTACATCTTCTTCTTCTTATTCGGAGATTTGAATTTGTGTTCTTAGTTTTTATTTTTTTACTCTTTAAGAGTTTAGTTGGTATGTCATTTATAAAAGGGAAAAGAAAAAAATTTTGCCACTCGTGATAATAATAATAATACAAAATAATATTATTATAATCAATATCATTTTTAGTAATTTAATACAGTTACAACAATAAATCACTTTTGTTTACCAAACGCTCAAATGCTGCTTTTGAAACATACAACAATTTTGAAACAAGAGTTTACCAAATACTTAACTGATTCTTCCTACGGTTGATTCTTTCTGTAGCACAGCAAAAAACTGATTCTTTTAAAAGTACAGCAATACCAAACCTAAAAAATGAAATAAACAACAATAAATATTGAAACCCTACAACTCGTGCAAAAACCAAATTATCTCTAAAAGATAAAGAATTTCGCTACCGAGTAGAGCTCGCTCAAGCAATGAGTTTGTTGCCCAAGCGAGAAATTCCTACAATCAAAGCTGCCATTCTATCTCATTTTGCTTGAGTGAGAATCGGCTACATGCCTCGTCATACAGACAAGACCCATCTCTCCTTCTTGCCCCAACACGCAGTTACATTTGTCCAAATATGCTAGCACAATATCATTCTCATTAATCAGAGTCTAAAAGAATTCAGATGAGCAATTGATCTGTCAACAATTGGGTAAATTTCAATATTAATATTGTCACAGAAGCAGCGGGTCCTACGAAATGTGTGAATAAAAAGTGCGATAAATATTGTGGATTCTACAAAATATGTAGATAAAAATAAAATTTGACAAATTCATAAGTACTTATAAACACCGCCAAACATACTCTTAATCTTTTATAACAAATTTAACCTTCCAAGATCAAACTCCAGCCAATATCCCTAAGGTCATTTCTGGATTTTCATCTTTATTTCAACCGTCCTCTCTCACAAGCCCGCCATTTACACATTCATAACCCCCATCTCCCTTCCCTCCTCTCTCTCTCACACACAATGGACTCTTCTGCTACCTACGCTCTCTTGATTCTCATCCCAATCTTCTTCCTTAACCCTACATTATCCCTTGAATACCCTGAAGAACTCATCAATGGAATCCATCTGGGCCCCATCAACGATGGCCCCCTATCATCCCCACCTGAATCAAGAACTGTTGCATTTCCTCCAAGTCCAACCTTAAATTTTTCTCCTCTTGTTCCTGCACTGTTCGTTTTAGGAGACTCTACTGTTGACTGTGGAACTAACAATTTTCTTGGAACTTTGGCACGTGCCGATAGGCTTCCGTATGGTAGAGACTTCGATACTCATCATCCCACAGGACGCTTCTGCAATGGAAGAATCCCTGTTGACTATCTCGGTATCACAACCAATTTCTTTTTTAATTATTTTATCGAAGAAATGAGGGATTAGTTTTATTATACTTAGATACTGATTTGGAAATGTGTTTAAGCATAATGATTCAGGGTTCTTTTGTGCATTCTTGATTTTAGTCTTAATGTGTTTTCTTATGTGCTTAAATGATAATTTGGGCTCGTTGTAATGATTTGAAATTTTGATTAAGCAGTAGAAGGATATTACTAGGAGATCAACACTTGAATTTTCCTCTTACATTTTATCTAATAATTTGTATTTTTGGGTTTGGATGATATTTCGGGTGGATAAAGATTTTTCTTGGACAGTAATTCTTGATTTTCATGTTCCTTTTTGTTCTTACTGATTCCAGCGTTGCGTCTTGGGTTGCCTTTTGTGCCGACTTATCTTGGGCAGACGGGTTCTATTGAAGATATGATTCAAGGACTGAATTACGCGTCTGCTGGTGCCGGAATCATATTCTCCAGTGGCTCTGAATTGGTAAAGCATCTCCACTGTATATTCTCTACTTGGAAAATGGTAAAATAATGATCAATGATGATTCGTTTGTTCAAATTACTATAATTCACTTGTTTTGAAATTTTTTTGCAGGGTCAACATATCTCCCTTGTGCAGCAAATTCAACAGGTTATGGACACATTTCAGCAGTTTATTCTGAGTATGGGTGAGGATGAAGCTTATGATCTTGTCTCAAAATCAATATTCTATATTTCGATTGGAACAAATGATTATATACACTACTATCTTCGCAATGTATCTAGTGTGCAATCTCTGTACCTCCCATGGAGTTTCAACCAATTTTTAGCCCATACAATGAAGCTGGAGATTAAGGTGATCATTTATATGATTTCACTGTCGTCTTCTCTGTTTGTGCGTTCATCAGAATCCTTTTCTAAAAGGAACATGCCTTCTTTGTTTGAAACAAGTATGCAACTACAACAACAAAAAACTAAGTCTTATTTCCAATAGATTTGGAGGTTGTTACGTGAATTCTTTTTTGCCAATCCTCACCACAACATCTACTAAATGATCCAGTGTTTTGTTTGAACTAGTATGAGTGTTTAATTTGTATTCACGTAGAACTTTAGCCATGTTGAACCATTATACAAGGACCATGTCACAAGTTGCAAATATAATTAGTTTTCACAATTGGTTTAGTTAATCTTGGTAAATGCACAAAAAGCAGATGGATAACTCATCTTTAATTTCAGATGCTTTCTTGTGTCTTACATTTTTTAATCTGTTCCTTATTTTATTAAATATACCATTGCAGTTCATCTTATAACTTTTCCGTAAAACTATATGTTAAACGCTTCTCCAAGTTTTCATCTTGATTTTGTTTTTATCCTTAAAATAACTGAACAAAATGTGAAGGTAGTCCTATGCATTAGTTTTCTTCTGAGACGAACTCTTATGCTGATATTGCAGAACTTGTACAATGCAAATGTGAGAAATGTGGTTGTGATGGGACTAGCCCCAATTGGATGTGCTCCTTATTACTTGTGGCTACATAATAGAAAGAATGGACAGTGTGTTGAGATGATAAATAACATGGTACTGGAATTCAACTATGCAATGAGATTCACAGTTGAGGAACTTACTAAGGAGCTCCCGGATGCCAACATAATCTTTTGTGATGCATTTGAAGGTTCTATGGACATAATAAAGAATAATGACCGTTATGGTGAGATCATTGGTTGAATTCTTTGTTTGTATTTCATTATAGATGTACCAGTACCATTCTGACTCGTGCTTTCGTTTCCAGGTTTTAATGTCGTCGATGATGCTTGCTGTGGATTAGGCAGGCATAGGGGTTGGATTATGTGCATTTCTCCCGATATGGCTTGTAATAACACTAGCAACCATATCTGGTGGGACCAGTTTCATCCAACGGATGCTGTAAATGAAATCCTGGCTGACAATGTCTGGTCTGGCCTGCATACAAGTATGTGCTATCCCATGAATTTGGAAGACATGATAGCTCAAAATGCTAAATGATTTTCCCAGGAGGCTTAGTACTCCATACAAGTCAAGTACAAACAATTTCAACACTATGACAGATAGGATGATACTATAGCACTGGAATGGTACAATTAGCAAATATAAACTCTGTATATATCTTTTACTTCCCTCGAAAATTTGTATATATCAAAGAAATATTGTTTACGATAATATACTTTTTTCCATGGGAAAATTTATTGTAAATTTTCATTCTTAATAGCACTAGTAAGCAATTTCATCTCCAGCCTCTGATCTCTGTACAAAACTAGGAAATGTAGTTGTTATGTCCCTGCACAGTGAAATGCACAATCTGTTAGGGAATGTTGGATACACATTAAATGTTGATTACACATTATTGGACAGAACCGTACAACACAATCCACAAACTTTTTAACTTATTTTTCTTCCTTAATCTCTGTGTACTGTCTATGCGTTCTCAAACTTTATGTTATAGTAATTTCAGCTTCAATCTCAAAATTCTTGTTCTACAATTTATTATGTATTGGTTTGTTCTGTGAAAGAGTTTTGTGTGTCTTTATGTGGTATCCCTTTGTTCTATGAAAGAGTTCTGCGTGCCCTTGTTAGGGAATTCTTTCTGTTGAAACCAAAAGAGATATGTTGGAGAGTAAGAGATGATTACTTCAAGTATGGAATTGTCATGTTCTTCAACAAGGACGGATTCCGAATAGCAAAATCTTTCCACTCTTCTATGTCGATCTTCCCATCTCTTCCATAATCTGCTTCCTCAAACGTCTTTGCATAAACGGATCACAGATTCTAGTTAACATTGGAGTTATCATAACATCAGTAAATGTTTTGTGCAATCGTACCTTATCAATTATAGCTTCCATAAAGTCATCAGATATTATCAAACTCGACTCTTTGAGCAGCTCTGTAATCATCTTCTTGACCTTGCAACAAATGGAAAGTATTCTTCGATTAAATTTTTATGTCATTTTATGGCAATCGAACATGTTTTGTGAATAATGGAAAAAGAACAGGTTACCTCTTCTCTTTTGATGAAGCCAGTCTGCCATATGTCGTATAACTTAAATGTAACTGTAACATAAGAAACAAAAGATTTATTGTTTACTTGTGTCCCATGATGCTCTTATGCATACGCATTAATGTGAGAAACATTAAAGAGAGATTTTATCCATACAAATGGCTTTCTCTACTTGAGGAGTGTCTGGGTGGAATGTGCTTAACGATCTGATGAACTCTCCAAAATCTATTACTCCATCGTTATTTGAGTCGAACAGATTGAACATCTGTGGAAGCAGAAGTTATCACATAAAATGTATTCCACAAACAACAGAAATATAAAAGGAATATGAAATCAAGAATTAGACTTAATAACAATTGTCTGACCCTATCTGCAAAAAGAGACTGCTCATTGCTGTTCCTGAACAATCCTAGTTGAAATTCCTCCTGTAAATGCAAAGTTAAGATCACAACATAGAAATTTTGATATGACTTGCTATTCTAAACTGCATATAAATTTTGATATTTTTAAAGCTACGATTAGACAAATAGCAAGATAGACAGATTACTCTGCTAATTACACCATCATCATTCACAGAGCTGCTCAATTTCCTGAATAATTCGTTCAATGCTTTAATTTCTTTGACTGTAACTGCAGCCATGGAAGCATAAAAGAATCAAGACGTAAATATTCAGTTCTGCATGATATTATTAGAACAGAACGAGGAAAATTCGACAAAATGTATTCAAAATATGGACATACAGTTCGTCTGTGCTGCAAGAATGGATGGATCTTCATATGCAAGTCTTTGCTTCATGCAAACACAGCCCATGAGGAAATATTTTATGTTACCAAGTAGGGACATAATCATGGATTTCATATGATATAGGAATATAGAAATGTAAAGTGATAGTTTCCCAGT
Source organism: Forsythia viridissima (assembly GCA_030279155.1). NCBI lineage: Eukaryota > Viridiplantae > Streptophyta > Magnoliopsida > Lamiales > Oleaceae > Forsythia > Forsythia viridissima. Next base: position 71,052,793 of record CM059033.1, on the reverse strand, counting down.
TAAGAAACTACCACATTCATGTAAATAACAAATTGATTCCTTCAAGGTTATTAAGGGATATTAAGAGCATAATGGAGAAAGAGTTATTTTACAACGAAACTTTTTTAGTATGGAAAAAGATTCGTTAATGCAATTCTTTTGACATGGAGATAGAGTCCGTGACGCGTTTGATATGTGAAACCTCTTATCCTTAATAAAAACATCATTAGGTAGGGTACTTTTGACAAGGGTTAATACTTTGATTTCTATAATTATAATATTTAAGATAAATTAATGATCCTCGGTAGGGACATGGCGTCCAGGTCCGGGTGGCCCAGCACGTAAAAAATGGGACAGGCACGGCCTGGTCCCTATTTTTTTGGAGAAGAAAAAACAGATTATACACCTGCAGCCTGCAAGTTTACAGATGTAATTTTTTTCGTACTAGTGCCCTATCCAACCTTGGAGAAGTAGAGATGTCAGGATGTGCCGTTTCCCGTAAAGTTAAACTCCCAATTCTAGTGTGGCCTTGTAGAACATATAGGCCATCCTTCTTAACTCTTCTAAGTATGACTGCCTGCATCATCAAATATTCAAATATGCCAAGTGAAATCAGAATTATTCTTAGATCTGCTACATTTCTGACCATTCCATTTCCATCATGCAACTTGAGGATTATATCTCCTATTCCAATAACAGTGCAAGTCTCATCATTCTCCATGGGGGTCAGTCAATGCAGCCACAACTTCACGCCGAGAGCGTGGGCTCGTTCTTAGAGGCTCGCAGCCTATGTGGTCGACTCACACAGGCCTATATTAAACCATTAGTTGTTCAAAAAAATTACAATTCCTTCATCTTAAATTCAGAAAAAAATAGTGTACCAGCCAGCACGATCCAATTTAAACCTCTATTACTTGTAATCGCAAGCACATATGTTCGATATTCCTTAATAACATTGAAGGAATCAGGTGCTCTTTTGCTTTTGAAATAGCAAGTATCACAAGAATGAACTTTTTTGTAGAATTCAATTAAGAACCGCAAATCAGAAGGAAATAAGTTCCCTAAAGCACTAAGTTTGAACTTTGAACTCTCTAGCCCATCCAATTCAGGATTCCATGGCCAAGAATAATATCAAAGAGTAACTTATGTTCAAAGCCAGTTAAAATCTCGTTAATTATTTCCCTTACAGTTTGATTGCGTAATTATTGTGGGATCTTCTCAGACAGAACAATCACGAAGGCTATATTATTCCTTTCAATGTTTGCATCTCAAATTATTTATAGTTTCGAACAGTTTCTTTCAAGAATCGAAATAATTCAACATGAAAACTGAACAAGGACGCGTAAACCAGAACAAATACTCCATATAAACAAGAGATTAGTTTTTAGGACATATTCCTCTGCTCTGCAATGACAATTTGTAATAAAAAATGGTTGTTACAGCAATCAAATATTATAATTAAGAGTACAAAAAAGCAGTAACACACCTAAATTTGAAACGTAATATACAATTGATTAAACGAGTTACAACTGTCTCTGCTTCCTATAGAGTACTGAGTGAGTGTCATACGCCGATATATCAGAAGAGTTGTTACTGAACTTGGTGCAATTTTTTGTTGATTAAAACACCAATGCAGAATCGGGAACTTCAGTTTCCATCACAAAGTTTGGAAATGCTAGAGTAATTTCCCTGGAATATAAAAACAACTTTGGCTTTCATATGATCGTAACAAATTCACACCATATATATCAAGCAAAATTAAACAAAAATGGTGTAATGTAGACTACTGTCTGAAATCAGGAACTAATATGTAGGGCTAATACGTGCGTCTTGGCTAACCTTAGATATGGAAGCGTCATATTCTTTGTTAGAGAAGGATATCTTGCAGCCATTTCCTTCCATTCTTCTAGATCGATTCTTCCATCTCCGTTCAGATCTGCCTCCAGGAGTGTCTGTCAATAAATTAGCACAAAATTTAGTAAGTATAAAAATAAATAATGAAAGTTTTCGAACAATGAACTAACTTCGTTCACTACCTTTTCGACAATTGCTTCAACTGCATCATCTGAAAGGGATAAATTCGATTCACCAAGTGTAGCCAATACCATTTCCTTCAACTGCAAATTGGTAAACAAAGAGTTAAGCAAAACGAAATCACAATCTTTCTTTCCAAAGAAATATTAAGCAAAACAAAGTCAGAAAATGAGCAAAGGTATTCACCTCGTCATGTTCTATGTAGCCAGTGTGATTCAAATCATATAATCTGAATGCAACTGCAAGAAAATTATTGTACAGTGAGAATCTGTTGATAATACTATAGAAAAGTAAGCACAAGAATTATCTCTTACAAGCAATTTTGTCTTCGTCTGGAGTGTCCGGGTGGAAGATGCTTAATGATCGAACAAATTCTTCGAATTCAATGACCCCATTTTTCTTAAGATCAAACAGCTCAAACAACTGCAAAGTGACAAGATAAAATTGTTTTTTTTCTTTAAAAGTTGGCAATAAAGATTTTATGACAAAATCATCTAAAATAGGCTAAATAGAGACACAGAATGTACTAACCCTGTCTGCGAAGAGATTGTTCTTGCTCTCACTATTGATAAGTGCAAGCTTGAATTCTTCCTGAAACCAAATAGAAAAAAGCTGTCCAGAATTAGCTTGTTTTCTGATTGCTTTTCTATTTATTATTGATCACGACCGTAGGGATTAGGGCTCAATCCATAAGAAATGACTCTGGTATTGCTATTCACAAGACAATTTTGGAGTCGAAAAGTATGATAATGATACCTTGTGAATAAGACCATCGTCAATAATGGAACTGCTTAGTTGCTCAAACAGAACATGTAGAGCCTCAACTTCGTTCACATTAACTGCCAACAAAAACAGTGTTTTCAGAATCTATGTTGTACAAACTGTTCATCGACTGCTTAGTGACTTCAATAACGACGTTTTAAGTGCAAATGATGGCTTAAATGCCTCACAATCCTTATTTATTTAAGAAAACAACATTAAAATTAACTCACAAGTTGTCTCAGCAGCTAGAATGACATGATCCTCAAACCGGGGTGAATTTCTAGCTTTCAACAAGCAAAAACAGCTCTTTATGGAATGCATAGTCCTGTTGAAGGCTTAGTGGATAAATTAATATAAGCTGATAATGCTACAACTGAGTATGAACCTGAAAAAAAAAAACACTAGTTCACAGAAACTGAGTGTTTACAAGCTAATCAAGAGAGGAATGCAATGCATGATTCGTTTAAGAGGCATTTTGATGTAGAATTGGACTCTAAGAAAATATTGTTGAAAATATTGTATTTTATTGATAAAAGCTTACAATTTTACAATTAGTTTGGCTGACACACAACACACTTATTTATTTTAAGTCACTCCAATGGAACACACACCTGTAATTCCACTCACCTTTCAGCACTAACTCACTCTATCACTCATACATCCCACAAATGTATGTAACTCATATATTTATAGGTTTCAATGTCGGTGATCTCTTGCATTCCAGATTTATCTAGCATGGTGGTGGACATAAAAAATTATAGGGAGCTTTCTAGGTCGGCAGGAATTCTCCAGATTTTTGTATTCTTCATGAGCCCAGCAAATTCTAGAGATTTCTTTTTGAGTTGGTGTCGCATCTTCATTTGAGTCGAAAATGAACCAAAAAACTTAAAAATAAAGAAGAATGTAAGAAAAAAAGGAGCACAACCTGCATATTTAATGATTATGATTATGAAGGGGAAAAAGTGGACACTACAATTTGCTTAATAGCATCACAAATTGCAGCTTCTAATAAAAAGGGTCAATTCAAAATGTTAGATCCACTGAACAAAAAAGAAGATAAACAAGAAAATTCATCTCAATCTCTATATTCTGCTGCTATCATGACCATAATTTATAGTTTCTAATTAAACATTCATTCTCGCGACTCATGTAGAATAATCATAATCAAGATTTTATGTGCATTTGCAGAGATTAACCCTGAGAAATCGATAGCCAAAAGGGCAAGAAAATCAACTGTTTCAATAGTGAAAAGTAGCAACAACTGCGTGATCGAAGAATCTTACACAAACTCAAGAATATTTCCATATTTAGTCGATGTGTGACTTTTTGTTTGCACTTTCTCAACCACAACCCCCACACAAGACATATCAGTTATTGGTATGTGTCTAAACTCCATTACATACATGTGTGAGTGTGACATGACATAACAGTTATTGGTATTAAGAGGAAAAAGATAACAAGAACTCACCTTGTGTTCTGGGGAAGGTACTAGCCTGTTACAGAATATTGATCTGATCTATATATAAACAGCCTGTGCATCAAATCCTAAAGATTTTTAATTTATAATTAATTTTTGCATTTGTATTATTAACATTTTCAACTCTGTCCTAATCTATATGCATTTCTTTAATGCACAAACAGTTTCACAACCACGTCGACGACCGAGAAAAAATTATTTATTTATTATTTTCTTAATTAAATATAATTATAATAATCAAGTTATCTAAAATAAATTGCAGAAAAATTAGAAACAGATAATTTTTATTATTAATGTCTAAGAATATATTGGAGGATAGTTGACATGGTCACTATACATGTTCATGTGGTTGACATTATTGCACCCTGCTCTTGAGCTTATTTTATTTCCAAAAGAGAGAAATTTTGCTTTTATGTGAAGGAATTAAAGAGACAAAATGTATATTAAACTTATCATTATTATTATGTGATTCTGCTGGTTGACATTTTGACAGTCGGATAGAAAATTGAAAAATAATATGACAAAATATAATATCGAGTCGTAGATTTATTTATTTTATTTATTTGTTTGTTTCAAATTATAGAGTATAGTTGAATTTTTTTTTTATTTTCTAATATGCTCATATTTAATGTGTCTTGTTATTAATAAATACTATGATATTAATGTAAGGGTATATTAGAAAAAAAGCAAATAAAATTTACTATTTGAGCTACATTAATTAAATTTTTAAAATTTGTGTGAAAATAGTTTATCTTTGTATAACCGAATGAGTATAAGGTGAAGTAAAAGTAACGTACAACAGTATAGTTATTGTGACCAAAAGAAATCTAATAAAGGGTATAACGCTAAAAATCTCACAATTCAACGGAGTTCACCAAAAAAAATATAGAGTTTTTAAGAGACATGTCGTTCAATGAAATATGCCAAAATAGGATAATACCTCACAAAAAAAAAAACTTTTATTTAAATTCTTAATTGTTATGTTAATTTTACTATGTTCCTTTATAATTAGAGCAGGTAAATAGGCTAAATAAGTTGGTCTAATCCAAAATTGAATGCGCCACACAAAAGATTAGGCTGAGCCTAATTTTATATGGGCCGGTATTTACTGGGCCAACCGAGTCCAATTTTGGGTCACATGACTACTGGCCAGTTCAACTTTAATTTTTAACTTATTTTTTCAAAACAATTATTTATAATTTAAATAATTAAATTTAAAAAAATCCACCATCTTCCTCTAAAAAAAACCGTAATTCGAAAACGCTACCAAAACCGCAATTCAAGAACGCGACCAAATGAGGGGGGAGAAATCACCTCTCATCTGGTCGCGAAACCATGGCTGGTTTCGTTGCAAATAAGGGGAAATTTTCTCCCCTTATTTTCGGCTGCCACATTTCACAGTGGGGGTGAGAGGATGAAGTGGGAGTGGGAACTTAGGCCAAAAATATTTATTGGGCCAACCCGGTTTTAGCTTGATTAGCCTAGTGGGTTAGTTATACCATATCAAATTGGCCAGATTTTTATTTGATCAACTTTTTATTGGACCAGTCCAGAGATCGAATTATCTGGGCTATCCACTGGATCAGCAAATTTTTACCACATCTATTGATATTGTATTTATGAATTACACTAATACATTGTATTTTGTATGTACAAATAGTAATAATACACAATCCTATGAGACAAGTTTGTGCATGTGTTTAAACCTTTTAAGAAGTGTATAGAACACGAATGGAAACATTTTCTATTTTCGAGTAGAATGGACAATGTAGAGGAAAAATTTCACGATTTTAGAAGTAAAGTTTAAATTGTGATTTATAAAATTTATTAGAATTCTACTTCAATAAACTTTATAATCACATATTATTTGTCTAGTACATGTGTGTGCATGTAATGTTCTCAAAATTTATCAAAAATTGACTTAAATTTGCACTTTGAAATTTTAGAATGTTAACTGAAAAAAATTGACTTATATTTCTCCAAGATTGGTTGTTCATAACACACCCGTGACAAAATCAACTGCAAGAGCCTGTATCAAGTTTTAGTGTCAGGGCCCGCAGCTATACTTAGCCCCTTGACACCACTTGTAGCTGTAGTTTGTTCAACTTCAGCCACACCTTGTAACTATTAGTTTCAGTTGTTAGTTCTTTTCATTTGTAATAATTTATTTCAGCTGTAAAAGAACTCTAATATTTTGTAAATACTTATTATGATTCCCCAAATTTTAAACGTCTATTCTCGTAAGTTATGTTTTCCTTACTTGATTTATTATAGGGGGAAGTTGGTATTCAAAGTCTTGTTATGCCCACTGGTGTTCACCCCCTGCACCAACAATTGTAATTTTTTGCTTTCATCAATCAATGAACAATCAATTTTCAATGCATTCAAATTTTTTGTTGTAAAGCTTTCTTTAAATTGTCTTTCATTACTGAATCAATCAAGAATAGGCAGAAGGTAGTCTACCAGAGTAGACTACTGCCGCACGATGCCTCTTTTCTGTGCTAGAAAGAAAGGCGTCATGTGATAGTTTGTATCAGAGTTATGGCTCACAACCCTCGAGAAGAAAGCAATGGGTCTGAATTCATCACACACCACTGAGGTGGTAGATCATAAAAAAAGTACTAAACAGCATCTGGATGCGCTCGATGGACAAACTACAAGGTTATGCGATGCTTCGAGATCTTGAGAAAAAGTTCAAGATAGTAGAGGTAGACATCCTCAAATTAAACATCTAGCTGGATGAGAGCCGAATGATTTGCAAAGCGATGACTGATAATGTTGCAATCATTCCTAATTTGTAGGAAGAAATGGATGCCATGAGATTTTAGTTGCGGATACTTCAGCGTGCAGTTGGCAATGGGCAAGCCTCTGCACAAGAGTATGCACCTAAGCTCAGAATTCTAGAAACGCTCATCTATGGTGGGGTACGCAACACGAGGGAGTCGAGAACTTCTTGTTTGATATGGAACAATATTTTCTTGCTGCTAATATTGAAGAAGAGGCAATAAGGGTGACGACGGCTACCATGTAACTGGGTGGAGATGCAAAACTATAGTGGCAAACAAAATATGTTGATATTAAGGCCAACAGGCCCATATAGACACATGAAATCTCCTCAAGGAAGTGATCAGAACACAGTGTTTCCAAAAAAAAATGTGGAATATCATGCTAGACGAGCACTACGAGAACTGAAACATAGTACGTAAAAACCTTTTCAGGACATATGCTGGACATCCGAGACATATCTAAAAAGGACAAGCTCTTTGCTTTCATGGAAGGGGCGAGAACTGAACTGCAAAGACAAAAGGTAGGTGATGTAAGCACGGCGATGGAAGTTGTTCATTGCTTGATGAGCTATCAATCTGAACTTGGAAAGGAGCGGTTGCAAGTAAATAGCTAATCCCGATGGAGAGGAAATAGATCATCCAAGCTCACATCGAACTCAAATAGAGGACAACGCTACTCTCACCATGAGGAAAGCCATTAGGGCGACTATCAGAACGGCCACGGGAACAAAGAAAAGGCACCAGAGAACAAATCAGGTACAATGGGCTTCACCAGAGGAAGGATTGCCCGCAGAAATAGTTTGTGAACGGGTTGAGCCAACTGACAAGTGGAGCACTAGGTTCGAAGTGAAACATTATGCACCGATGAAGCACAATATCGTACCAGGTGATTGAAAAGGGTGATGTATCCTTGAAAAAAAAAAGGGAAAATAAGAGCCGAAACCTCATGTTTGTAGAGCTAAATTCTTGATGTACATTGATGTGAAGATTAATGGGAAACCAATCAAGGCCATGGTAAATACCAGTGCCACTCACAACTACATTGCAAGTCCCAAAGTAGAGCGTCTTGGGCTTGTGCTGGAAAAAGGTAGTGGGAAGGTCAAGGCAATCAACTCAATTGCTCAACTGATTGCCAGAGTAGCCAAGTCCATACTCATTAAAGTTGGTCTTTTTGATTGGGGGGTTAATTTGTCGGCAGTTCAGATGGATGACTTCAAGCTAATTTTTGGATTAGAGTTTCTTCGTGATATGAAGACAACAGTGTTGTCATATTATGATTCGTTGATGATGATGTGGAGCAAGGCCCGTGTCATCCCTGTGTTAGTTGGAAAAATGGGTAAGAAGAGCATCTTAGCCATGCAGTTCAGTAAGGGCTTCAAGGAGAATAAATCCTCGTTTTTGTGCACTCTTCGACTAAAAGAGATTGAGGAAGCAACTAGCCCTATCTCAAAACCTGTGAGAAGGTTTCTACAGGAATTTGAAGATATCATGCTGAAGGAATTGTCAAGGACATTGCTGCCAATAATAGCTATTGATCATGAAATTGAGCTTATATCGGGTGCCAATCATCCTGCTATGGTGTCTTACCACATGGCTCAACCTGAGCTAGATGAGCTTAGGAATCAATTGACTGAAATGCTGGACAGTGGGATTATCGTACTTGCGAAATTGTCATATGGAGCTCTAGTGCTATTTCAGAAAAAAAAGCTGATAGTTCTCTTCGGATGTGCTATGACTATCGAACTTTGAACAAAATCACAATGAAAAATAGTTATCTGATTCCGCTAGTGACGGATTACTTAGACAGTTTGAGCAGGGCCCGCAGCTATACTTATCCCACTAACACCACTCGCAACTGCAGTTTCTTCAACTTCGGCCGCACTTTATAAATATTAGTTTCAGTTGTAGTTCTTTTCATTTGTAATAGTTTATTTCAATTATAAAAGAATCTGCTATTTATAAATACTTATTATGATTCATCATCTTTTAAACGTCTATTTTCATAAGCTAAGTTTTTCTTACTTAGGCTATTACAGGGGTTAGTTGGTATTCAAAATCTTGTCAAGTTCATTGGTGTTCACCCCTGCACCGGCAATTGTAATTTTCTGCTTTCATTAATAAATCAACAAGCTATTTTTAATGCATTCAAATCTTCTATTGCAAAACTTTTTTTAAATTGTCTTTCATTACTGAATCAATCATGAACAAGTGGAAGGTAGTCTAGCATAGTAGATTACTACTGCACGGTACCTTTTTCTGTGCTAAAAAGAAATGCGTCACGTGATACTTAGCCTGATCTATATTTAAAAACTATTTTTCTATGAAAAAATAAGGTCACTTTGTACATAATAATGTGTATTTTTATTTTTATTTTTGAAAACTATTGAAGTGTATTAAAACCAAAATATTATAATACATATATTTGTTTTTAGTATAATAGCTTAAATATTTTAGATAGAGTAGATTAACACTATCCTTTCATTTTGTATACTTTTTGATTATTCATAAATAAATAAATAGGTCGAATTTTCTCCCATTCGAGTGGGATTTTTTATGTTTCCCTTTTTTTTTAGTTAGGTACGTGGTACGTTTTGCTATTTGTTTATTGTTTTAATTTTGTTGACTTTGATTTTTTGTTACCAATTTAATATTTTTTCTAGTGTTGTTTGTTGGACAATTGTCATTAAGTGATCAATTATTGTCTTCAATTTGGACCACGATCTACCGACACTAACATGCTTAGTTGTGCAAATCAGGTGGTTTAAGTCTAATTTGACAACAAGCTTCTATAATATTTTTTAATAATCTCTAATTGATTATATTCTTGCTTAAGAGGTGGATTTTTTTTTTTTTTTTTTTTTTTTTTTTGAGAAATGAGTTTCAAACCTTTTCACAAAGTCTAGCGGGAACATTTTATTTTTGTAGTACTGTTATTCTAAACGTTTGCAAAAATATATAGAAGAAGGACCTTTCGATTTAGATGTAATACGACCAAAAATCTGTTAATTAAGAGCTAGAATTGCTCATATCTAAATTTTTAAAGGGCTCGTGAATCATTTCTTAATTTTAGTTAGAATAACTAAAAAAACAAAAAGATAAAACCAAAAGAAAAGGAAAATAAATAAAATAATCCAAAAAGAATTACGGAAAATTAAGGAAAACAAATTCTGAATTTTTTTCCTTTTCTTTTTGTATTTTCATCTTCTTTTTCTTGTCAATTTCTTTTGGGTTCTAATTTGGGCTGCAATTTTTTGTCATTTTGTTCTTCTTTGTACATGTCCTTTTTTTTTTCTTTTAGTTTGAGTTTCTGGGAATTTTGCCTCCTGCTAATATTTTGTATGCTTGCTTTTGTTGGAAATTGGTTAAAAATTGTCGGTTTTGACCAACGTTGACCAATTATTTAAGCGGGACCTGTTAGTCGATTACGAAAGTTTAAAGGCCGAACATGTTTTACTCCACGAGTAGATTTTTGTATTTTGAATCGAGTAAATGGGAAATTAAGGCTGAGAGTGAGATGCTTAAATCATGGAAATAGTTGGAAATTGGAATTAAAATATGGTGGAATATTTTGTTAACCCGAGTGTGATGTCTGTTGAATATATTAGAATCTATGTGATTGAAAAATCATGCCTTTCTTAAGTATTTGTGTTTTTTCAAAGAGAGTCGTGTCTTTTTATCAATTTTTCAACCACACATTTTACTAACTTTTTTAAAAATCTCTTAAAAAATTACTTTTAAACTCCACCAAATACATTTAACCATTTCATAATATTTAACATTTAAAAGTAATCAATTCATAACGAACACAATATTGAATTATGTTTTTAAAATGTGTACTAAATAAAGAACTCAAAAACTCAACGTGACAAGTATTATCAAGTAAAAATAAAGAAATATAATATATAAAAAAGGCTAAGACTATCAAATTGGAAATTAGAAGTAAAATTATTACATAATTGAACAAAAAGGACCAAAAATGTTCTATGGGAAATTAACCAAACTTCAAACCCAAAAGGGCCAACACGGCACATGTAACCAGTAAACTTCTGGTTGACTAGGCCCAATATAAGATTATAAGTCGAGCAGTCAACCCCAGATTGTGTCTTGCCTAGGAGCTTGTTCAGAGGCTGGAACGTCACAAAACTTGGACTCCAATTTCAAGCTCATTAAGTGATCGAGCCGAGCTTGTTCAGTTCAAATCAGCTATAGTTCACGAGCATACACAGAAAAAGCACCATGAAATTTCCATAAAGACGACCCAACACACAAGGATGTAACCCAGAATCTAAACTTCATACACCATTGTCGAGAACTTTGCTTGGACGATAAATCTTGAATATACAACAGAGAATGAAATAGAATATCTCTAGCTACTGATGAGGGAGTGTTGGACGTTTATCAACCATTTCATATTGCAAAACAAAGTGATCCTGTAGGTCAATGTTACATAAAATAACTAGACAAATTTGATCACCAGTAAAACGTTTAACGAACTTCCATGCATATGTAACTGAGAGAAAGGTTCTAGTCATTTATTGCAAACCTTTCTCGTAGACTGCCAGGTGTTGGGATCAAAACAGAAGTAGCTACCTTTCTCGTGAGTGTTTGTCTTGGCGAGAGGCTCCATATTTTTCACCCTAGTCAACCATAAGCAGAGCTCTTTGTGGTAGAACCATCCTCTACTCTCTAGCATACCTGCAACAGAATGAGAAGACTTTTGATGAGTTCTTAATTGGGATGAACTGCACACTCGGCAATGCTGAGTATCGGAGGCAGAGATAGACATAGATAAACTCACTTATTCTAGGGACTACAAAAGGGAAAGAATCATACAAGGTAATTTTTGTTCTAATAATAATACAAGATTTTCATTTCTTTGCTTTTTTTTCCAAATACCCAAGAATCAGTGGAGAAGGGTAATTCATATATAGGCCACCCAATACTTATAGAATGTCAAAAGTTTCATGCTCGGTCATAATCCGGTGCAACATGATAGAACAAAGCATGTTGAAGTCAATTGACATTTCATCAAAGAGAGCTAATTTGCACGTCATTTGCATCCTCTAAAAAAATTAGCAGGACATGCTAGGAAAAGGATTATCTAAGCCTCAATTTCAAGAAAAAACTAGGCATGTTGAGATGATAGATATTTATCAACTAGCTTGAGGAGGAGTGATGAGAATCTCAAGGCAAATCAGCCTATATACAACATAGACATCCCACCAGACAACATGCCATATATTCTGGGACTAATTAGGATGATCACTTCATTACATTTGTTCATCTTCAAATTTTGGGTAATTAGCACAAAACGTCCCTACCTACCTATTGAAGTAATTATGCAAATCATCACTATCTTCTAAATGTTGAAATTTAACATCCTCACCTACTCCACTTCTTGCGAAAACGTCCTTCTGTCCAAAAAGCAGCCGTTATCTCAACAAACCAACACGATTCGTGTTATAACTCAAGGGTAAATTAGTCTATAAACTTGTCTTCTTCTTCATTGACTAATGAAATCATACTCACGACAAGAACCCACCACCATTAATGTTTGCTTGGTATTTAATATTCAAATTCTGCCTGAATATTCTGCTTTGTCGGCCACTGATTTCTGGTTGTGGAATCTTAAATTTTAGTTTTTTATCATGAGTAAAAAGCAAAAGGGACTGGTTGTTCAAAACAAAAATGGGTTCGCAAATTTGATCCGCGAAATGAATGAAGGTAGTTCCATGCTAATTACCTTGTAAAAAATTAAAGGAATTGACGGAAGTGAATAACAGTGGCCGATTCTTCCAAAAAAGAGGACGAAGGACCATCTAGGAAATCGGAAGTCCCTACTGCATTCTTGCCTGAAATAGAGCATTCTTCCTCACAATCGTGCGTAGATTTTCCAAGTCCCGGTTTCTTACGAACAACCGAGCCTTTCTGTTTCTTTCCCATTAAAAATCAGCATAAAAAATATTCCAAAGCTAGAATAATGTGGCCGACAGCAATGGAGTTGCAGGGAATCAATTAAATCCAATCAAAATCTAAAAAAACCTCCGAGAAAGTACTGTAACAGAACGTGAATAATTTTGAAAAAGTTTGAAAACAAACTCAAATCTTGGAATGAATCCAAGAATAAGTGGGCCCACAACAAAGTGGAGCATTAACTATGCATTAATGGAACAAAAACGAGCTGTATGCATAAGTGAAAGGCAGATTTTTGAATTGAATGAAGAGATGAACAGTTAAATGCGGTGGCCATTGGAATGTTTCTCTCACTAGTTGAGAGTTTCTCTCTCTAATACAAGTGAAAAATGTTGATGGACTAATTTACCCTTAAGTTATAACACGAACCATGTTGGTCTGTTGAGATAACGACTGCTTTTTGGACGAAAGGACGTTTTTCGTAAGAAGTGGAGTAGGTGAGGATGTTAAATGCCAACATTTAAAGGTATGGACTATTTGCATAATTACTTCAATAAGTAGGGACGTTTTGTGCTAATTACCCTCAAATTTTCAAGTACTAAATGTGTAATTCTATTCTCCTTTTTTTTTTCTTTTGTTTTTGGGGAAAATGCAGGTGAATAATCAATATCACCGTGACCCGTAGGTGAGTAAACAAAGGAATAGATTCCACCAAGTTACATAGTAGCAAAAGACGCAAGATGGCCACTCCTTGGAGAGACTCTTCACTTCTTTGCTCCCAACACTTCGTCTGATATTCCTCCTTTTGTGAAGGACAGAATGCAATATTCAAGACTAGTTATCCACAGATGCAGATCTCAATTATTTCATATTTCAACAAGAGGGACAATTGTTTGAAAGCTGGTATCAAAATACCTTTGTGGAAATATTCGGGAGGCAGAATGTAGGTTCTTTGCATGGGTTCATGTGCAAGTACCTTAACAACATGGTGTTGAATCTGTTTGGTCCGGAAAGTCTGAAAAAGATGCTTCCTGATGTTGAACAGGCATCAAATACGTACTTAAAAAGATGGTCAAGCCAGACAATGGCTGAGATGAAGGAATCAACCTCAAAGGTGAAAAGAAGGCAAACTTCTAGCCTTTATTAAATTACACTGATTTCTCTATCAAACCAAGGCAAGTCAGTGGTATGGCTAAGGCAATAAGGCATGAAACAAGAAATTATGGCGTTCCATCTTCACAAGCAGGACTAGAGATAGCAATGGGCCGAGCCGGGCCGGCTCAGCCCGTGGACTAGTCGGCCCGGCCGGCTCAACCCGTGGACTAGTCGGCCCGGCTCGGCCCTTAGTACGGGCCGAGTTCGGCCCTTGAAGAAACGGGCCGAGCTAAATCGCCAAAAACATGGCCCGGACCGGCCCGCGGTCCGCGGGCCAACGGGCCAGTCTGCGGACCCACGTGAAATCTATATATATATATATATTTTTTTTAAACTTTAAAAGTTAAAAACAAATTATAAGAAATAAGTGAATGAAAAAATTTTAAATTCAAACCCTCCTCTTTTTTCCGGGCTTGGGACCGGCTACTATTAGCGTAGGCAGAGTTAAAATTGTACACGAATAAGTTGTTACGTGTACAATTTTTTTAAAAGTTATATCAAAACTTACAAGTTAAAATGAATAAAAAATAGAATGAATTTATACAAAATAATAAATATACTTACATTTTACTTACTACGTATTCAGTTCGTCCATCTCTTCGGCCAATATCATGCTTACTTTATCTTGGATTCGATGTTCTGCATCCTCCCAATCTTTCAAACACATTAAACTCTCTAATATATCTGGTTTAAGTCTTGACCTCAAATCATTAAGAATCCTACCACCTGTACTAAAAGCAGACTCCGATGCTACAGTTGATACTGGAGGTGTTAGTAGATCACGTACTATAATAGAAACAATTGGGTATTGGCGCTCGTTTTGTCTCCACCACCTAAGTATATCAAAATTATTCCTCTCCTCTTCATCTAACAAATTAAGCATGTCGTGACCAAAATATCTAGCTAACTCTAATGGTATATCTCTAATATTAGTTTCAACATTTGTGGCACGGGTAAGCAAAGAAGATGAAGAAGAAGAACTAGGATTTTGAGTTCCCTTATAAATAAGGAAACTCCAATAATCATTAGGATTAGGGTTATTTGAAGAAGAAGAAGAAGGGTTAGGCGCAGGAGGTCTTCTAACATTCCTACCGGTTTTTTCGGCATAAAATTCGTACATTTCACATAATGTTTTTTCTAAATTACCATAAGTCAATGGATTACCGTAACTCAAATTATTAGAAATTTCGGAAATAGTATGTTTAGTACCTTGTAAATTTACTCTAGGGTCCATAATTGACGCTAACGGGAACAACATAGGCAAGTCTTCCCAATATTTTCTAAATTTCATTTCTATTGTTTCAACAATATCAGAAAAAATTGCATACGACTTATATCTATTAAAATTATTTGCAATAAAATAAAAATGATTTAAAACTAATGGACTAGTAGGGTAATATACACCACCACATGCATTTGTAGCGTCGTAAAATACTTTTAAAAATTTTCGAACATGAAATGCAATTTGCCAATCATATGGTTGCAAATCGTATTGTGGACCGTGTGAATGTCGACCATTATAATAACCAGTTACACAATGTTCATATCCTTCACATGATTCAAGTATTAAATAGGTAGAATTCCACCTATTACGTATGTCTGTACATATAGTTTTAGTTAGAAGAGAATTTTCTACACATAATTCATCAAATACTTGTTTTCTAGTAGGTGAAACAGTAATATAGTTCAAGGCATACCTAATTTTTTTCTAATTGTGGGCCTATATACTTTAAACCATCTTGAACAATTAAATTAAAAATATGGCATACACATCTAACATGAAACAAAATTCCACCGAAATCCGGTTGTAATTCCTCAATTAATTTTTCTATTACAATATTATTAGGCGCAGCATTATCAAACGTCATACTGCGAATTCTAGATTCGCAATTAAATTCTTTAATAATTGCAATTAAATAATTAAAAATTTGTAGGCCATTATGCGGGTAATCAATTACTTTAAAAGCAATTATTCTTTTATGCATAATCCATAGTTTATTAATATAATGTAAAGTAGCTGCAATATATCCTTTATGATTTAGACCGGACCATAAGTCCGAAGTGAATGATACAACACCAGCATATTTACTTAAATCATTTTTTATATTTTGTTTTCTTTTATTATATGCAGCAATAGTATCAGAACGAAGAGTGTTTCTAGCAAAGGGTAAATACCTTGGTTGAAGATACCTTTGTACAAACCGTGTGAAATGAGGGCTTTCCACTATGCTAAGCGGGAACTCACCACTAGCTACCAACTGACACATTCCTTCTCGGCGCATAGATTCTTGTGAATAAACCCAATTGTTAAGATTGGGAGAAGAACTACTAGATCCACCCGGAGATCCGAAATGTAGCTGTGCTTGGTTGGTATCAACTCCTCCGTACTTTTGCATACACTTCGAAAAATGTCGATTAAGATGGCTCGTTCCACCGCCCTTTTGCCATGCAAACTGTTGCTTACAATATTTGCAAACTGCCTTGAAAATTGGTTGCCCATCTGCAGATGCACCCGTCTGCACTCTATTGAAATGATCCCAACACCGAGCCTTTTGTTTTGTGGTTCTTCGTTTAGTAGTCGATTGAGTAGTGTTGGTCGTTTCCAACTCTTCGTCAATATCATCTAAATCAAAAATTGGAGCAGTGTTCCCAACTCCAAAATCATCACCAAATTCTGGAATTGGAACATTATTTAAACCACTAAAATCATCTTGAATTTGATTTTCGACAGATTCGGAACTTCCGTGAAAATTGTATTGATCCATGAATTTGGATTTGGTTGTAGAATGTAGATAATAGAAATGTAGAAGACTAGAAGTACAAAAAATATATATGGAAATTGGAATGTAGGGGTGTAGAAGATAAGAAGAATAAGATTATAAAGCTAGAAATTATATAAATTGCACAATATATGAATATAATTGTTTTGGATAATGGAAGTATGAATGTAAGATTGTAATATGAGAATTGAGAGATTTGTGAAGAGAATATAGTTAATTTATGGGATATTTATAGGAAAAAAAAAATAGCCGTTTGAAAAAAAAAAAAAAAAAAAAAAAATCTGGGGACCAAATTGGCAACGGTCATAAATATGACCGTTGCAAATTGCAAATTGGTCCCTGAAGATGTGTGGACCACGGACCGGGCCTGGTCCGTGGTCCACGGGCCTGGTTCACGGACAGGTCCACGGGCCAGTCCACGCGGGCCTGGTTCACGGACAGGTCCACGGGCCGGTCCGTGGACTGGCCCATGGGCCGGCCCGTGGATTCTAGCTCGGCCCGTGAAATTTTTTTAGGCCCGGTCCGGGTCCGGGCCCTTCTTTCGACGGGCCCGGGCCGGCCCGGGTCCGTCATTTTGCGGACCGGGCCGCCGGGCCGATGGGCGGCCCGGTCCGTTTGCCGCCCGGCGGCCCGGTCCGTTTGCCATCTCTAAGCAGGACTGATATTCTCAACCTACCATAGAGATAATTTCAACAATCAAACACGCTATGCAAAAATGGGGGATAGCAAACTTATTCTCTCTCCTTAGGACCAATCAATTTTTTTGCTTTGGATGTATACAATTTTATGATGTCTATACATTTGTTTTTATCAAAACAGAAAAAGCAGTCGATCTAGGAAAAAAGAAAGGAGCATTGGATTGAAATATGTAATACAGACTCAAAATATATGATACAATATCGTTGTAAGTATACCCCCTGTTAGAATTTGTATATGTGATTTTGTTATTACCCTTGTTATGACTTCAACATTGAAAAGAAAGAAGTAAAAATTCAGAAGATGTCATCAATTAGTGAGATAGATGTTACAAACTACAAATCAATTTCTGTCATCCAATCTACTTCATTATCTCCTGGTAGTATGGACTTTATAATGTCAGTGGAAATGATATTTTTATGCATAAAATAGACATCTTGGTTCTCATCACTGTGTATGGTACTTTCAGTAATCCCTGCCATGGCTTATTCTTTCTTTTCTTTTTCTATGATATCTAACATCGTCGTCATCACTTCTACTCAAGTGAATGTCTCTGACGGTGCCAGAACTCTTTACTTTTCCGTGCTTATGCTTGTCTTTATGGACATGGTGAAGATGGTGGTGGTAACGGCTTTCCCCAATCAAGTGGTTGTGTCCGTGCTCGCTATGAATACTTCTTCGCCTATGTCTAGCTTCATGCTTATGATTTTTCTTGTATTGGAGGAGTAAAAGATCAGCATCTCGGTCATGCTTCCGTATTTCTCCACTTCTCTGCTCAGAAGTCCACACGTGATCCTCCCACCAGTCATATAGAGGATCAAATAGTCCTTTTTGATGTAAAAGCCAGAGCAGGACAACAGCTGCAACTCAGAACACAAGACATCAATTATATTTCTCTCCAAGTCCAGATACCAACTCTTTTATCATTAATTTTCCAGTGACTAAGAATCAGACCTGCTGGAAAAATTGCTAAAAATAGCCCAAACATCAATATCCAACTCATGCAGATGTACTGTATATGGCAACTGAAGTCAAAAAACCCAGGGCATTTCCTCCTGCTTTTTACAAGAACATGGAAACATCATTAGAAAACATATTTCTTCTGCTTTGTGTCTATGGGTATGTATAAACAGTCGCACACAAATAATGTGCAAGCCTATTTTTTATCTTGTTATAGAAAATGATAAATGGTTCTAATACGTAAGTAGATTAGTATACATGGAACTTTGTAGTTCTGAAAATATTGCAAAGCAAAACGATTTATTATATCAGTATGTAAAAGGGGAACATCCTAGTGAAGACACATTCCAAACTTCAGTAATAACCTATCATCACGTCTTATAGAAAAATATAATACCTGCAACTTTTTCCTGTAATGAAATCTGCCATACCAGCCCAAAACCTATTCCAAAGCTCCTCTACCGATTCAAAGAAGCCATTCATACTTGTCTTCGGAGGTTGAAATGGAATCTGATTAGATGCAATGATTGATGTTGTTCGGTCAAAAACAATATATACTATCAATTTACAAGATTATATAGCAGACAAAATTCAGTCTTCAACATTAATACAATGCACTTGGTATTTCCGTCTTAATTACTTTTACTATATAATTTCCATCAAAGACTTTTTCTAGAATTTTTGACAGGAGTTCACTGGATTTGTTTGCTGGAGCTGCCCGTATAAATTAAACAGTTCAAGGACCCCTTAAACCATTTGCAACCTCCGGAAGAATATAGTGCTGTTGTTATATGAATTCCTAGTCATGCGAGGTATAAGAGTTGAAGCTAGAGCTGCCCATTATTCATCCAAAGAGAGCAGAAGCATAAATCTCATTTAAATGTTCTTTTTTTCTTAAGTTACTAGACTGTGCGCACACCTGTGATCCATTGTCAAGGACAGTAGTTGTAGTTGTAAATTGACATTCTGCTCTATCAACTTCACTGAAAGCAGAATCCTTTAATATTGCTGCAAACAAGCATAATGATACGATTCAGATCCAAACTTCAATTACGTTTTGCATCTCTGCATGGCAATAGGGAGTGGAATATTGACCCTAAGACATCTTCTAGAAAATGGCACATTTTAATAATTCATATGGGACATCGTGCATATTAAATCTCATTTTATCAGATATCTCTCATACCAAAATGCCTAAAACTTCATATTTAACTGTACCTGCACACACGTATTTTGCAGCATGATCAGTTGTTGGGTAAAGTTTGAATGATCGGGTTGTTACTTCAGTTGGCTTCATTATATAGAATTGTTCCTGCAAAACCATACACAAGAGAAATATTATCAATAGTGATGCAATGTTGGTGCAGAATTTTAGTGCTAAGCATACAGCAGAAGTCTGACGCTATGTAGTTACCTCCATTTGGCTGACACCAGATGAGCAATCAAACTGCAAGATAAAATCTTTGATCATATGCTAAATAACGCACTTAATCGTTCAAATTTCTAGTTTGACCTCAAAACTGTATTATTACGTGCCACATACATATATAAACCAAGAGCAAAATCACTGCTAAATTTTGGTCTATGAATGCCGACATTTTCATTATTTCTCATGCTCTTCTGTTGCCTTTCTGATATCAACATGAGAATAAATTTGACCAAATTTATCTAGTATGGCCTTGCAGAAGTTCTATAAAAGACTACAACTATTCTACTATATAAAATGCTCGTATATGGGTAAAGAAAAAATTCAAAATCTTTAAACCCACAATTTAGCAGCAAGTCCTAGCAGTCATCTTCAAAGGAAGTGGTTATATTTGCCCAATACTAAAGAAAAGACAATGCATGTACATGCAGTTATAAAGTTGTCGGACTGGACTTAGTCCATCTAGTGGCAGTTTCTTACGAAGCTTATGTACATAATTGAATAATTTAATATTCTGCATCAATAATGCAATTCAAGCATGGGGAAACATAATATTGCTGTTGAATTTGCTCCCACGGCAACTAAATCAAAATTAACAACATATTAAAATATACAATACCTTAAAATTCACATAATTAGAAATTACGCATCAAGAGGCGGATATGGGAGTTAAATTCCATGATTGATTAATTTAGAAACTTTCAATTGTTTAAACACTATTTTTTTACCGTAAGGCTATATGATGCTTCAAGTTCACCAATATTTTTTGTTGTAATTGTTGCAGTCCCAAATTGAGTAAGAGCTTCAAAAGTTGGGATAGTAATGCCCAGAATTTTTCCTGGGCTCCTGCAAAAAGTGGAAAATACATAGCCAATCAATCTTCATATTTCATCTACATGTTTACTAGATTAGTTAACAATGTGAAATGTAAAACTAAAGCAAAAATCATGTGCAGGAAAGTCTAACAAAAAAAAAGATACTACTTTTTTGAATCCCATTATTGCATTATCTTTTCATAATATTTTCAACAGAATCAGAAATAAGAGGGAAAAAAAGATCTCGAGATAGGTGGATAATAATAGACAAGCATAAGTTGTTCTTCCTTCCTTTTTTAACCTCAAAATCTTGTATCTTATTAATCAAAACAATAAAATCAAATAATTGTTCACTAGGCTGCAGCTTGATGAGTAATGTCTAGCAAGGATAAATGAATACGCGTGAAGGAGAAAAGTAATAGATTGGTGGAGACAAAAACAAAATGAAAAGAAAAGAAAAGGTTAAAGTAGTGAGAAAACAATAGGAAGAATAATAAAAATAAGCTTAATCTTTAAAGAAAAGCAAACCTTTGATATACGAATTCTAAATCATCAGCACTAAATTCCACCAAAATGTTTGTGTTAAGAACTTCTGTAATTCCTACAGAAAATGCACGACTTCCCGCATCCTGCAGAGACTAGCCACTGGTTAGACATTTAAGTGTAGCATTCTTGAGAATTTAGAATTTAAAATCCCTAAAACTTAACTGGATGTTGATTTATCCTTTCAAACCTTCCTTGCACACAATATAGTGGAATTTGATTCCTGCTAATTCGGTTCTGGTCAGCCTGAGATGACAGAAAATGAATCCTCTCAGTTCAGAACAGTTTTGCACAATTTGAAGATACCATTTAACAACAGTAAAATAGTTCTCATCTAATCGTAGGACCTTCACCATCGAAGTAACTCGAAGTCAAATACACAGGTGGAAAACAAATATAGAAGTGTAGTAATAAGCATTTATTAGTAATAAACTTGAGTGTAGCAATAACAACCAAAAGAAGCATTACCAACAAATTATAAATCATTTAAACAAAAAAAGGCTGAGTTATAAACCAAGAAATTAGACATTGTCTAGGAACTGGACAATATAGTCTTAGTTTGATTTACTGACATCCCAAAAATTCCACAATTGATTATGCAAGCAACTCCAAAATGGCGCAGAGCAAAAGTTTGGCTGTCCATTGAAAGCCTCATAACCAACACCAATTTTGTTACATTCCAAACCATCCAGTGTAAACCTGACTCTTTCAAGAAGCATCCACGTGGAAAAATTGCTTCCCAGATTTTGTGGTTGACCTGGACCATCCTTCAATAAGAGAAAAATGAGTGCCTCAAGAAATAAAATAGGTATGTCATAATATAATTTAATTTGTATAAATTCATAAAACAATCAGGAAGAAGAGAATAGGAAAACATCACTAATACAAATGCAGACTTAATGACATTACCGGAAACCATGCCAAAACTTGAATGCTGGAATACCACACTCGAATTGCCATGACTAGAGTTAAAAATGTTACCTGTCTAGGTATAACAAGGTAGAATTCATCAAATTGTGGAATATCAGTGTATCCAGTATAATCTCCAATGAGATTGACCCTCAAAAAATTATCACTAGATATTGCAGTCCTGTTCTCGGGACCCACGATTACTTCCTGCCAGTAAAAATCCAAATGAATTAGATGGAGTAGAATTTGTTAATCCTTCCTAGTGCACCAGACTGGAGAGTTAAAATATTGTGTTTATGAACATCCATCAGATGAATATACCATAATGTGTCTGTCTTTTAGATTAAAGAGAATTCGCAACATAAAACAATTTCTTGTTAGTTACAACTTTTACTAAATAAAAGTTTGATTGAAGCAGATTCTAGAGAAGTCGCCAAAGGCCCGTGTAAGATAGCTTATGTTAGATGTCATTACTACAATATCGGCATGTTAGTGCTTTGATAAGGCCTCGACTTCTCTATCGTTTTCCATGTTAACATCGTGCATCATCATATGTACAACTGCATGATGCTGTTCTAAAAGTTTCTGATGTAGGTTGCACCTTCAATTGCTAACTTTGGTTTGTGTCAAAGAGGCAAAAGCGAAAGTGAATTTATAAGGAACGTGATGAACAAGCCATTCCCATGCCATTCCAGTGAATAAGCCAAAAAAAGTTCACAACAGTAGAGACACATAACACCATGCCATCAAGAGTTATCTTCAAAATAATACTACATCACAGTCTCGTCTATAGATTAAGCACAAGAAGAAATACAGATGATGTCCCATAGTGATGCAGGACAACTTTTAGACATTCTCTGATAAAGCCTCATGTAATGAATTTCATGGAGAGGTTTAATGTGGATTAGTAAATATATTGGCTGTTTTATCTCTAATGAACAGTCCCAAGAATAGAGTGTTAAGAAGAAGAGAGGGCTTCACCTTTGCAGGGGTTAGGAAAATCACGCACAACACGATATCAACTTCTCATTAGATCAACTCCATTGAAATAATAAGATTACATTTTCACATGTGTATTCATGTACTTTGACTTCTCCCAATAACTCTAATAAGGAAACATAATGATTATGCATCTTTGACCATTAAAGACTACAATTGACGTATGAGGACTCTTATTAGGCAAGAAGACAACAAAGTTAATAATTAAAACAAGTCAGATGGCCAGTAGATATTACTACATCCAGCAATTATTAAAGAGATATGGATACGGTGCGTGTTGGTCAGTTCAATGGAAAAACTAGGAAAGATAATTTTGAAAGATTGATTTACAGATACAATTGCAAACAAATATCAAGAGATAACTAGAAATTTACATATTGATGTCTTAGTTCTTGTCTTAACTTCAATACGGATACTAAATCAGTTCCATGGAATAACTAAAAAGATAATTTTGAAAGATTGAATTACAAATACAATTAGCAAACAAATATCAAGAGATAATTAAAAATTTACATACTAATGTCTTAGTTCTTGTCTTAACTTCAATACGGATACTAAATCCAATCGAGCGGTGTCCAATACCAAACACATGGAACCTGACGCCAACTTAAAATAAGTTAATAGGAAAAATGGATGAGAATGAATACATCAATCAGTTAGCAAGTCATTAAGATTCAAGGGAAAATCGTAATCATAATCATAAGATCTCATCTTTTGAGTCTACTATTAAATTGTCACTCTCTCTACAAGCCATGACATTCTCAATTATTAGCAAATTACTTTATATTATATAAAGAAGGTATAAGTAACAAAGCTATTTTCACTCATATGTTAATTTCTTTTCATCTATTCAAAGAACTGTCACACAAATAAGTTTAAACCAGATAAGAGCAAATTCAGAGACAAAAAGTTCGAAGAATAGTCAGAATACATTTTAACATAACTATGTACAGACTCTGTACAAAAGAAAGAGCGCTTAGATAGTTGGAGTTTGAAAGACAAGTTACTTGTTCACAAAAATAAAATAACCTGATATTGCATTTGAAAATAAACGATTATTAAGAAGTCAACACAGTGAAACACAGTTATTGAACTTTCTACATCCAGACATGATCAACCTATCAAAAGAAGACTACAAAAAGATACCATACCAATCACCTGGAAATCGAAGACAGTGTGCTGTGTTTGCTTTCCCTTTCATCAACTTGTCAACTAATTCAAAAAATTGTAAAAGTCATAACTAATTGCCACAAACAATTAAGTTACTCACTCACTTGCCAGGTATGAATCTAAGAACAACACGTATAATGGACTCACAAAAATTTCCACATGATGAAGGCACCCTGCGCTGGTCTCCACAAGGACAGCAAGTTGGCTATAACAAAAAGTGAAACAAATATAACCAAAGAACATGATGTGCTCTCAATAAGTACAAACTTGCAAGAGAAACCAATTAGATGATATAATAATTTTAACATTAGAAGAAGAACTTTCTGAGTAAAAAATAGTTAAGAAGTAAATTATCTGCCCTAGTTTTCTTGTTAAGCTTTACTGAGTTCAGACTTTTAGCCAATACTATATTGGATGTTCGGTAACACCACTAAAATACTGGAAGTCTGGGAAGACAAAAAAAATAATTTCTATCTAAAATCGCCCAAAAATCATCGCTTGTCATTTTTCTTTTGACTGCATGATTTGTTGCAAATTGTGATCATTTCTTGTTTCAATCTATTTCTTGAATTTTTCATCTAAAATTCTTTAAAAATCAACATATAGAAATGTACTATCTGTAATTAAAGTGTAAAATGAAATAATAAAAAATATGCAAGTCAATTGAAAAAAGTACGACCTTAATTTTGATTTAGAACTTGACAATCTTCCAATCCTCTTCTACCACTTCAACATCTGCCTGGGACACTAATTTTTTTGTTCAGCACTTTGTAAAAGAACATAAAATTAGTCTTGTATCTTTTCTCTCCTTAAAAACTATTATTTATGTCATCACATGCAGCCTAGTCTTGGTAGCTATCCTCCTAGTTGTTACCCTTTTCCTCTACACCTTGTCTCTTCCTCTTTTCCATTTTACTGCTCCAAGAGAACTTTCTTTGTAATACTTATTACCACTATAAATAAGAGAAAATTCGAAGTAGCACAGACTCCATAAAAAGTTTGCTTAACTATAAACCAGTGGGAATCAAACAATTTCTAGTTCAGGTAATTATAACTGATTAAGCACCAGATGTTATACTTTTCACATTTAAGCTCAATATCATGTCAATCCTCGTGAGAGTTTCCCCAGTAGAATGAAATTCTTTGTAATAAACCATCTGTCAACTTATAGGATTAAAAATAGTAGAAGTTAGCTGTGTCCATCAAGTAAATTTCTTATTGATCTAGTATGTTTATACCGATACCTTTTGATTGATGTAAAAGCAAAGGACAGCGGAGATTGTTAGAAGGGTTCTGAACGGAAAGTTAGGGATCAATAAAACACTTAATAATAAGAGATCGATAATTACTTTTATCTCTAACCTAACCGAATTTAAATGGATCACAATAAATACAAGGGTAAATAGCACCAGGGGTCCCTAACCTTTGAACGTTGTAACGATGGGGTCTTCAACCTTTGTTTACTAGCAGACGGAGTCCCTAACCTTTCAAACGTTAGCACCTGAGGTCTTTTTTTGACAGAAACCGTCAATTTGACCGTTAAGTGGTCAAAATTTGTTAAATGGACCATTTTGCCCTTAAATTGAATGATTAAAAAAATAAAAATTGCAACTAAACCCCAACCAACAAAATAAAAAATTGCAATTAAACCCCAAACATTTTTTTCTTCTTCAAAATACTTCTTCTTCTAGAAAATATATAACCTGAAACAACCCAACAGCCGCCGCCACCACCACCACCACCACCACCACCACCGTGCAACAACAACCACCACCACTGCCACTGCCACTGCCACTGCCACTGTGCAACAACCCAACTTCCACACAGCCACCACCACCGCCACTGCCACTGCCACTGCCACTGCACAACAGCCACCACCACGCAACAGCCCAATTTCCACATAGCTACCACCACGCAACAACCCAACTTCCACACTGCCACCACCGCGCAACAGCCCAACTTCCACAACCGCCAAATCAGCTACCGTGAAAACCGAGCCACCGTGAAAACCCATGGAATTGAACCAACCAACCACCGCCAAATCATGGAATTGAACTAGCCAACCACTGCCAAATCAGCCACCATGAAATCATTGGCAAAAGAGAAGAGAAAACTGCTCTTTACGAAACACCCCATCTCAGATCTTCAAATAGAACAGGCAAAGAGAGTGAGACATTGCCATGGCTGCAAAAACCCAATTTCAAATTGCGCGGTGGCGGCGGCAATAATTTTGAAGAGGTAATTTATACCCAGAAGTTGGAAAAGATGATAGTAGACGAGCCCACTGCAGGACTGGTTTTTATGACCGCGTTCTGACTGGTGGAGACGCTGGCGGTGTTGGCGGTGGAGAAGGAGAAGACAGTGCCTTCGAGCCAGGTTTGATATGGTGCTGGTTTTGTCGAAAGAGAGGTGGGTGGTATTTGATCCAGTGTTGGTTTTTTTCGGCGAGTGGTGGGTGGTGGGTGATAGTGATTTTGGAGAAGATGAAATTTTTGGATAGGGGGTTGATTACAATTTGTTTTTAGTTGGTTGGGGGCTTGGTTGGAGAAGAAGAAAGTGAATGAGGAGTTTGTTGTAATTTTTGTTTTTTATGTTTTTTTTTATTCTTTTTGTTTTAATTTATAAAGGGTAAATTGGTCATTTTAAGTAAATTTTAACCATTTAACAGTCAAACTAACGATTTTGGTCAAAAAAGGACTTCAGGTGCTAACGTTTCATAGGTTAAGGACCCGGGTGTTCAAAATAGAAGGTTAGGGACCCCATCGTCACAAGGTCTAAAGGTTAGGGACCCCTAGTGCAATTTACCCTAAATACAACTCAAAACAGACTCAATTTTCCAATGACAATATTCTTATTTTTTCTTATTTTCAGAAATCGTGCCATATTACCATCTAGAAAATGTCGACACTGCATGTAACGATTTGTGTGTGTGGAACTGTAGGAAATGATGACCTAGGCATTAAAAAGAAAATAAAATTAGTGACGACAATTGATGGTATAGACTGCTTATCATTAACCTTGACAATTAAAACATTAATAGTTAAAGTGAATAAATTAAAAAGCTGAAATGTCAGAGAATTCTAATTCTTACCTGAGTATGCTCTATAATGTGTCCATTCTCATCTCGCAACCTATAAAACAAATGTAATTCATGAGAAAAAGCATAAATAAACAATAATGAAAACCTACCGTGATTTTTATTTTAAATAAAAAAAATCAAAAGGTTTATTGTAAAAAGCTACATCCTACGTATGACAATAGTGACATCATTCACTTCATTATAAATACTCCTAATTTGGTCATAAATGTATTGACGAGGTAGACGACAGCACTGACGGTCATGAAATGTAGGAGTCCCATGGCCAGATGCCCTCACTTATAAAGTTTATCAAGGTTTATGAAGAATAGACAATGGGGTACCATAAACTTCATTATCAGAAACGCCATCACCCTTGATAGTACCTCTAGCAGTGACTCTATCTTGTCTATGGGTGTTGCTCTAGAGGTGTAGATAATAAACCTTCTCAGAAATCCTCAAGACCTCTATGGTTTAGGGAGTGGCCAACATAGTGCAATAACGTAGACTCATCTATTTCCCATCCCTAGTGATGCTTATTAGGATATTTGAACAAACTACTGTAAGACCTCAAGAAGTGTAATCCAGTGGAAGCCATAGAGGGTGCAGTGATTTCTATGCACACATAATTCTAAAGGGTTAATCAGATATGCACATATGGAGCAAAAGTAGCTTCAAATTGTTATCATCTTCTTTTTGTCTTGTTTAAATACATTTTCTCTCTTTGCACAGTGAAAAAAACCCATGCGTGTTCCTCTTCCTTTTAGAGTTTCAGTTTCTAACATGTTGTGAATCCCTAACCTTCTTTATTTTGTCTTTCTTGTACTGCAACACTTTCTAATTTTTTAGAGGAAAATCTTACCTTTTTATATTCTGGTTTTCTAATCAGAATTCTTTGGTGAGAATTAGAGACCCTAATTATTATATATCACCAAGAGCAAAATATCCCAGAAACAAAATAGGCACACACGAATACGAAAGTTTCATAGAAATTCGTCTTAATGTGAGACTACGTCCTCTCCCTCCTGCTGCAGTAATTCCTTTGTGAATCTAGATCAAATCAGAAAAATTCTAATTTGATTGTTACTTGATTTTTAGGGATAAGTTGTTGTAAATTTTAAATTTAAAGAGATTATCATTCCTAGAAGTATGGATGTACATCTGTAGATTTAGTTAGAAATGATAAAGCTTATCTCTTATTTTTTCTAGTTGTATTCAGTCTATAAAAAGAAGATTATTTTCCTTCCTTAATCAATTAATGGACATGACATTTTTTACTCTACTCTAGAAATTCATTATACGGTTTATTTTTATCATCAAGCAAGAGGAGAGAGAGTGTTTGTGGGATTCTCATCTCTATCATTGTCAAATTACTAAAAAAAGAAATTTTATATTTCTTTGTTTTCATACATTTAACATCGTGTAAGTGATCAGTGAGAAAAATTGATTTCCTTCATCTTTCTTTCTTTACTCTTCCATTAATTCCATCTAAATATCTTAATAAGCTCTCATATTTCCCCTAATCATATCTATCGGGATTTCAATTAGAATAAATATACAATAGGTGATGAATTCTGCTAATCCCAACAGTGTCCCTCTCAAGAAATGACTTTTATATCAACTTCTTTGGACTTTCTCCATGAGGCAAATACCAGGGGTGGTGGAAAGGGGTATCACCAATAGATGCGTGCAACGCTTGTTATTTGGGTGCGGGTGTCTTTGTACTCTTAGTCCTTTTCGTAGGATGATAATAGTAGAGAAATGACAGGAACTATAAATTTTGAGACCCGCATTAAATTCGATATGTGCTACCCGTGTAATGTTTAACTATTTTAATGTGCCATCTTTATTTGAATATGACCGAATTAGACATATGTCGATAAATCCCATAGAGAACAATTGTAATGTATTGAAAACAAATTTTGACATTTTTAATATTCTTGTGCTATTACCTAGTTTCAAAATTCTAATTCTTAGTTAAGTCACATACAGGGGTCCACAACTGGTGTAGTCAAAGTGCTTTTCATGATTTTGGAATCATCTTGAAGGTCTTTGACATTATTTGTGAAGTTCTCAACCTTTTCTCTTGTAGTCAAATGGAACCCTAAAATAAATGATAATAATGTGGGAGCAAAGATAAAATTGAAAAGATGGATTTGTTAAGAGCAAAGTAAATTACTATGACCAACTTTAAAAAATGCGTTGAACTCGTGCACATAAAAAGGAAGAGAAAATCAAACAAAGAATTATGTAATAACTCTAGAGAAACTATTGCAAGAGATATGGGAAGAAAATAGGCAAATAAAAAGAAGGAACAAATAATTGCATAGAAAAATAAATGGCTCAAAGATAAAAAGACTAAACAAAGAAAAATAAAAGGATGCAAATATTAATGTACTCCTAATATATTAACATGCACACACTTTTGATGATTTGCTTTGACTTACCTCTTCTTGATACCTTTTTAACTATTTAATTTATATATGTCTTATCTATAATTTTTTCTTATATTGAGCATTCATTAGAATATGCGCCTTATGTACACTCATTCAGCTAAGATGTTAATATATTAGCAACCCCCTAAAGCACCTGTCGTTCCATTCCATGAAATATTCTTCACAGTCATAAGAATGCTAAGAACATCAACTACATTACTTATTTTTCATCAGGTAGAAGACATCAAATGAAATGATGACCTCACATTATGTCACGACACTTAATTCTTCCTCTTCTAACTACATGTATCCCACATTTACACACCTATTTCTTTGTTTTTCCTCTTCTTGATTTTCTTCCATGTGTTGTTGAATCCACTGCTCATTGTTGCAATTTTTCCTCGACCATAAGTTATTTAACAAAAAGATTCACATCATTCACCTTATTTACAATCTACTTTCATAACATAAATTATAAATATGATACATGATTGGCATCTACTAGTCGCATTGGTTAGCTTGTCTAAAGACATTTTACTACTATTGTTGGGAAAAACATGTGTGCTTCCAATAATTGGTGAAAAGCGTTTCTTTTTAAAACACGCTTCAGTTAATGGAGCCATTTCCTATGATGGTGACACGTGGCTGTTTAGTGGCAATAATCATCTTTTGGATGCTTCCTTCACACGCTATCGGGGCTGACTCTTCAGATGCAATGTTGGTTTAGTGTGTGAAGGCAGAAAGTTTTCTCTCTCACACAATTCTCTGAAACTCTTCTTCCTCTTTTTCTTTGATCGTTTTCGGTTTAGCTTTTTTTTTCTGGTTGAGATTGATAAAGAACTTGGTGTTTTATATTCTTAGGTTACCAAAATAGATTAGAGAAAGGTTGTTTTGTTCTTTGTGAACAGTAACTTTGAGACGTGTTTAGGGTTTCTTAAGAATAAACATTTGTAGCTTCAATGCATGTAAACTCTGACAATTTGTAAACCTTGGTTTCCATTTTGGTTGGTTATTAGTGCTATGGAGAATAATCCATCTTTGTAGATGCTCAACATGAGATTAGGGGATCGATCTGGTCACTGAACCTTTGGAGCTACGGCCGAAACAAGTCCTTTTGTTCAGTTTCAATTCTTGCATTTTTCATTTTGTAAATCCTCTAAATACTTTGTGTTCTTGATGTGTTTGATGTTTTCTAGGATTTAAAACTATTAATTTGGTTGAAAATTTCTTTTAATTTATCAAACATATAACTACATCTAAGTTTTTATATCAGGTTCCGAGCCCAGCAAAGGACGAAGGTTGTGGTAGGATGACATCCAGTGTAAAACATTGTCAAATCTTATGGCATAAACCTAATCAAACAAATGCATGCACTTTAAAATATGAAAGAATATTCAAAATATAGTTTTAATGATGATGTGATACTAAGTTGATCCCACACAAATCCTTCATGTACTGCTATTATTATATTCAAGTCCAACCAAAAGATCTTAGTGCATGCCCTTGAAAGAAATTTGTTTTTTCTACTTATGAACTTCCTATTTTCTTAAAATAAGTGAACTCTATTAGTTCTTTCACTTGACTAAATATCTAAACCAAAAATGAAAAACAAGCAAATTTAAAAAATAAAATAAAATAAATTATCGACAACTTACACTCAGCAAATTTGTATCATGGTCTTCCGTGCAACCAAATTCTTACCTAAATTCATATCACTTTTCCCATCTTCTTCTAGTTTTTGAGCTAATATTTTCTCAGATTGGAAATATGTATCCTTAAGGGTGCATAGACCAGTTGGATACTCATGTATTCAATTTCCATTTAATTATCCAACATCAAACTCAGTTGTGAAACAATATTAACCAACTCTAACTCCAAACAAAATATTAAAAAAAAAAACTTGAAAATAGAGCAAGGTGCGTTGGAAAAACACTTGCCTCTCACACATCTTAACAATATCTGCTCCAGCTTCGGGCTCACATTTTCGTGTTTGAACATAAAATTCTTGAGGCTTATAAGCCACGTCCTACAATAAAACAATTATTTTGCACATCAAGTATAAGAAAGAAGAAACCATATAGAATCAAATCTTACTTTTTGTACTAGTGTCAAGATGTACAACCCCATATTATTTTTCACTCAATTGCTTGTATAAACTAGCTATAAAAAGTAGTTTGCAACTAATCCCTCACAATTACAACATCCCTAGGTGTGGTTTGACCTCATTATCACATAATACTCTCATTTCCCCATGTACTAATCACATTCACTATAACAAAATCCTATTTTCTTATAAAAGGAGTAGTAACAATTCATTCACTGTGAACTTGAGGATTTCATAAAACTAGAAAAATGCACTAAAAAAAATTCTAAGAATAGTATTCATATTATCTTTACTAATACCCTTAATTACGTCCATAAGTGTTTGACAATCTTCTAATTTTCTGTTTAAACCTAGTGTCAACACTCGAAAGTTATTCCTAAGGATGCTGCTTTTATTTCTATATTAGGTTTCTCACTTAAATGTTTACTTCACATATTTTCTATGCAGTATATTATTTCTTCTAAAAAAATCTTATTGGTTACATCTACATGTAATCAGATGAATATTTGATCATATGTGAACAAATTAATAATGAAAAGAATATCAGTAATGAACTTTTTATGAAACTTGATCTGACATTTGAATGTATGAGTTCAATTTTCATTTGCCTACTAAAACAAAATTATCTTCACACTTTTGGCTACTCCGATTTGGAGTTTGTAGTCTTCATAAATGGCTAACATAAGCTATGTGCTATAAGCAGCTATAGCAATGAACCATTCTAAAACTTATCCTAGCAAATAATTTTTTTAATATTATCAAATTCCTCCTTATTTTTCTCCCTCCATCCCATTTCAGGACTAATTTCCCTCAGTTACCGGTCCTACCCTCATCACATCCCCCATTGGCCATATGCCCCTTCCATCCTCCGCCCCCCCCCCCCCCCCCCCCACATCAACTACCCCTCTTCGACCTCTACTTGCAGATGCACCTCCACTTACACACAACCTCTTCCCACCCATCCACCACCAAATGCCTCTTTACCACTACCAGAAACATCGCCACCAGCTCCATCCCTTCCTCAGCCAATTTCATGTAAAGACATCTTGTTGGAAAGTATGTCCTAAAAGGACATGACTCTCTTTGAAAAGACTCAACTGCCTAAGGAAGACATGATTTTTCAATCAAATAGATTCTAATATATTCCGCCAGGTATCGCATTCGGGTTACCGAAATATTCAACCATATTTTAATTCCAATTTCCAACTATTTCCATGATTTAAGCAACTCATTCTCTGCCTTAATTTCTCATTCACCCAATCCAAAATACAAAAATCTACTCGTGGAGTAGAACATGTTCGGCCTCTGAACTCAACTAACGGGTCCACTTATATAATTGGCCAAGGACGGTCCAAACCAACAATTTTTAACCAATTTCCAACAAAAGCAAGCTGACAAAATATTAGCAGGAGGCAAAATTCCCAGAAACAAACTTAAATTTTAAAAAAAATGACATGCACAGAGAAGAACACCAGAACTAAAATGACAAAAAATTGCAGTCTAAATTAGAACCCAATAGAAATTGATAATTCTGACTTACTCGTATGTATGTCAATTCATATAACGCATAAGCTGCGGATTTGATGATAGTTATAACAGGTGGAACCCGAAGCGTACGCATGTTGGTCGAATTCTCCTCCGCTTCCACTATCTCCGCCACCATCGACGCTTCCCTCCCACTCTACAACAAAGAAAATAATTCAAAAAAACGCTTAAATCACAAATATCACACTAACAATACAAGTAAAAAAAGATCCAATATCTTGTGTTTAATTTGTCTTATACCGATTCACTGGGGACGGCCACGTTGAGAATAATCTTGGAAGTACAGTTGAGTTCTTGAGAATCAGCGACTTTTTCGCATTTTTGGAGTTTGGATTTGGAGAGGATTTGGGTTGGGGAAGTATAATTGAAAAATGAAAAAGAGATTATTATTATTATCAAAATGAATGATTTCATTGTGCAATTTGTTGTTGGAGCTGTATGAATCGGTGCAAAATAAACAATTTGTTGTTGGAAGACAGAAGTTGGAAGTGTATGAATCGGTCTAATAGAGAGAAAAGGGAAGACAGTAACTGCAACGGTTATGTGGGAGTTTCGTATTTTGCAACTGAAGTCCCTGAAGTTTATATTAGGTATGAATAAACCTCTAACATTTTTTATCTTAATCAAATTACAGCTTACCTCTTCTAGCCTCTTTGGTTTCCTCCTCATAGCTCTTAAGAACGATAAAACAAGCCATGACAACTTAATACATATGAAAATTACTCATTTCGTAGCATATTTAGTAATGTTTGAATTATTTTTGAGGTGTTTATAAGTTCTACATCGTATAGAATATATAGATAATAAATGAATATAAAATTGTGAATTCTACAAAATCTGTAGATAAAAAATATGTATGACCCGTATAACTAACTTAAATTATAAATTTTAAGCTTAGCCAAACATGGGCACAAAAAGAGCATTATAAGATATTTTATTTTACTGACAAAAAATTGCACTTGATATATTTATAGTTTTAAAATATAATTTTTAAGTACTTGTGTTAATTGTATTTAAGTATTTGTATTAAGTAGAAATTGACAATTTGTCCACTTCAATAAATAAATTTGATAGCAGTGTAAACCCATAGGGTGTCATTTCATGATATTTGAAATACCACTTCATAGGGTAAAATATTTATATTTCATTAAATCCACGCTAATCAAATATTTATATATCTAGAGTAAAATGAAGGTACTAAAACTCTAATTATATGTGCAATTGCCACATACAAGGCTATGAAATTGATAGTCGGCACCACATAACATGCAATTACCAAGATTGATCTCCTACTCTTTGGGGACAGGCTTATTCGGCCCACCTGCTGAAGTGTCAACAGGTGGACCGTCCATAATAAAGTAATCAAAATCATGGACGGCCCACCTGCTGACACCTCAGCAGGTGGGTCGAATAAGCCTGCCCCCAAAGAGTAGATGATCAGGATTTTTCTTACAATATTGACAAATAACTCAATTAACCACATACTTAATGCATGCATGTTTTACATCTATAGCTAGAAATGTAACGCCTCAAATTTTAGGGTCACTAAAATAATCTCTAAAATATATTTGACGACTCCAAATAATATTTCTCATGCCCTTAAATGGTTTTAAAAATATAACTTTTGCAGAAAATAACAAACGCGCAAGGGAAAAAAAATTTTGCTTAAAATTTTCATAGTTTTGCCTATATCGTGATTATTTGACCATCCAAACGAAATCCAAAATTTCCAAAAATTGAACTGTAGATATTTGGGACTACAGAATACAACATGTTAAAATTTCAAAGCTTAGCTACTTAGTTTGGTAGGTGAAAATGTTATTCGAAATTGTTTGAAAAACTGTTCTGGGTGCTTTAAGGCAACCCGCTAAAACATTCATAATAAATTCATACGTTAGAATTTTTTAGTGATTCAAATTTCTTTTATTAGATCACATATAGGGTTTTCTATATCTATTGATTTCACTCAAAAATGTCAACCATAGAAAAAGTTATGAGTTTTCAAAGTAGGGACAGTATACTAAAAAATTTAGAAAATAGAACTAGGCATTTCAAACTTGATAATTTTAAGGACAAAGGAACCAGCATCTTGTTTTCTATAAATATTACATAATTAAATACTGAATCAAATATTTAAAAATATTTTATTTACATCATAATTGACTCGATCATCTCGACGTCAAAACTTAAACTAAATAAGAAAATTTCACGTCATGCTCGTTAGCCTACGCCATCGCATCAACGCCAACCAATTCAATATAAAAATTTATTCATTTTGGGGTGAGTATTTCATAAGAAACACTCAGTAGTCATACATACTAACATGTAGAAAAATTATACGTAAACATAAATGCTCGTGCTATTATTTTTAAACGTATATAGGAACACATAAATTGGTAGTCGGCACTACATAACGTCATACGTGATTATCTTCAATCACTAACATATTAAAGTGATTACCTTCAATCACTATCATAATGTTCTTTTATCATAAATTTGCATGGCATTTATATCACATCATAATTGTCTAAACGTCATTTAAAAATCATAGTGAAAGTAGCAAGTAAAACTACCTCGAAAATGAGTTTTCGATTGAAATTTTGATGGACCAAAATTTGTTTCTGCAAGTTCCAAAATCAAGACACGTACACTATATATATAAGGAACTTTAGTGAATTAAAGAGCAAGGTTAAGGCCCTTTTTCTACTGGCCAAAATCTGGAACGAAAGTGATAAAAAATGCTCACTGGACCGAAAATCTGAAGGAAAATTATGGATAAATTCTAGAGTATTTTTGGTGATTGAGACTAAGGTTTCAAGGTTCCTTGCTGCACGAAATTGAAGGAAAATGAAATGATCTTTTTCTGGAGAAAAAGGGAAAGAAAAATGAGAGAAAAAGACTGGTCAAAACTTACTACAATATGGAGTTAGGTGACGTTTTTTTTCTTCATGGGAGGTGTTAACTGAAATCTAGGCTAATATTATGAGGGAATGAGTGTATTCTTCCTGGAAAATAAACAGCAAACACAGATGCTTAATTATATATGGAGGACGAAATTTTAAAGATAAAGAAAGGGAAGTTTGTGCTTCAGTTGAATGCTGATTTTGGAGGGGAGGAATATACACATTGCAGGGGCATTTTTTGTGTGGAAATTGGGAGGGAGGGGAAATCGTGACTTAAGGGGCTAAAATCTGGAGAGAAAATGGTGATAAAACTAGAGTTTGGGATAGTCCAAAAAATGAAAGAAGAAAGGGTTAAGAGAAGGGGCCGAAATACAAGTTTGCCGGGCAGTTTTGGGACAGTTTCCAGCAGTTTTCATCGAGCACTTTAGTTGTAAATTAAGTGAGTTAAAAGTTGGTGAACATGGGTAGAAGGGGGGCGGTTTTTGCATGATATATGGGGCTAATTTAGCTGATAAAAAAGTAGTTTAAAATGTGGTGAATAAGTGCTGAAAATGGGATGAACATAGCTGAAAAGTGGGAGAGAACATGGACAGTTTCATCTTGGGTTTTAGGGGCTCTTTGGGAATTAAAAATTGGTAAGTCATAATGGTCTGTTTGGGGGGTGCTTTTCTTGTAGTTAGACGGACTAAATATTGGGCTAAGTATGGGAGAATAAATGAGCCAAAAATGATTGATACTAAGCTACAAAAAAAATGACCGAAAAGTGGGCTGAGAATGTGGTTTTTAATTTAAATGATTGGTCTACAATTAACCCAAAATTAACTCAAAAAAATGTTCGAGTTAAGAAAATTTAATTAGTCTTGTTGATTGATAAAATTTCATGTTCATCACATAAAAATAAGGCAGGCACGTACAACAGAAATAACGCGACTAAAATATATTAAATGTACAAAACAGTTCGTAGCGTAACCGAAAGTTAAAATTTTATTTTCTTGAAATTTAAAATAAGATTTTTTTTTTCGGGTCGTTACAAGAAACCCCTAAAACTCAAAAACATTTATCGAATTCATATAATCACAATTTCCATCAACTATTAATTATAGAAAATACACTTATAGAATTACATTTACCTTTCCAAAATCTAATCAATTAAGTATATATCAATTTGTGTATAATTATGTATACATATGAGTTCGATCAGTGATCTTTCAGTGCGCGAGTGTGTGTTTTTTGAAGCGAGTGGGTGATGTTTCAATGATAATGTGAGAGAAACGGATTATATAGTGTGCCTAGTAAGAAATTTTCTATCATACATGCACGTAGAACTAGCAAATGGGATGGGTCGAGTCGGCACGACCCACCAGAGCAGGACTACACTTAAAACTGGATCGGGCAGGGCCAGCCCAATTTTGTGCTGGCCAGAAATATGCCGGCCCAGCCCAGCCCAGCCCAGCCCACCAACCTGGTCTTAATTTTATTTTCTTTTTCTTTTTTTTTTAAATAAATTTTTTATACAATCTAATACATTGCATCAAATACAATCTTAGATCAATTTAGACAATATATATTTTGATATTTTTAAAAAGATTAATTTATAAAATTGGGACTCTCGTGTATTAGTCAATAGATAAATATCAATTTTTATTCAAAATAATAATATTTTTTTTGTTAATTGTAAACTATTTCTTGACACCTTTTTAAAAAATATATATATAAATAGTAAAAGTATGTTAGTCTTATTGTTTTGAGATATAAGCATGTTTGACTTAAATTAAAAAATTTACTTATAAGTAAATTTAAAATAAATAATTTACTTGTCACACCAAACATAATTTGGATTGAAACTTGTATTAAACTAAATTTTAATTAAATCTAAGCAATTTTATGTTAGAGCTTGGGATTCTTAGACTAATGTTTAAAAAAAAGATAATTTAAGTTGGAGACTTGAATTTAGTCCATTTTAGATTGATATTATTTGGATTGTTTATTAGAGTTACCCACAAAATGAGTGATTAGTGTTATGGAGCAAAACAAAAAAAAAATACGGGCCAACCTGACTAACCCAATAGGTCATATAGATTCAATTTTTTTTTCTAAGGTCAGCCCAACCTAAAATCCGGGTTATATGGGTCAGGCCGATTTTACCACGTCTACACGCATTAAATTAAATTTATATACATCAGTACAAAATTTAATTTTTTTAACGTAAATTAATTCTGGGTTTATTTGTGTGTTGACGTCGGAACCTACACCGTCCATGTGTCAACAAATTTCCAGTCACTCCTCTACCAACATGTATGTTACCTGCACACTCAGACAATCGTTAGGCATCAAGATCTCCGAGGAAAAAGGTCCGGCGATCGTTGGTACTCCGACGATCAAGTCAACTGCCGGTATATAGAGTAATATATGTAGGGTGAAAGCAATTGAGTGTGCGAGGAACAAGCACGCAGAGATTTGAACGGAGTTTAGGGGTGGAATTCAAGTATAAAAACAGCGTACCTTAGAATAAC
Organism: Forsythia viridissima; assembly: GCA_030279155.1. NCBI lineage: Eukaryota > Viridiplantae > Streptophyta > Magnoliopsida > Lamiales > Oleaceae > Forsythia > Forsythia viridissima. The sequence goes on along the minus strand of CM059033.1, from coordinate 71,013,813 downwards.
CGGAGACGTTGTATTTATAGCACAAGAGTTTTAATTGATTTAGGAAACAATCAATTAGATATCTAATCGGATCATCCTTCCTTATAGGATAGGGATGATCGGTTGTCAAGGCAATTTCCTAGATTACCGCCTTTATTTGAATTCATCACGTTGCCTAATTTTTAGGAGATTAGGATTTGGTTTCTTTGTAAGGATCCGTGTGCCAATCTAACACAATCTGCCTTTAATTACTTCTTTGGTCATCCCGAAATATCATGTTGTCTGTTAGGTATAATAAATATGACGCCCGATGAGGCTTTATGGGTCGGCCACAAATGTTGAGGACGTTCAAGGGCTTCGCAATACTCTGGTCCATGGATGTTACAATGCCCAATGGGCCTCCAAGGCCTTCTCCGGATCTATGGGACTCTTATGAATCTGAAAGATCCCCGCTGGGCTTATAAGACTTTAGCGAGGCTTGAATTGGGCCTATACGGGACCTTTACTAGGCCTTTGCTGACGTGGAGGCCCTACCAAAATCGGGTGGTAATAATAGTTCTCCAAGTCCAAGCCTATTATTTATAGTAGGCGTGGGACTTTGGAAGTAAGAAAAGAAAAGAAATTTTTGAATTGCTTATTTAGTATGGATTGAACTTACTCAGTATAGTCTCCCAAGTCCGAAGCTGAACATTTATGATGGGTGAGGGGTTCAAGTGATTAGACATTGGTGACGTGTCCGTAGTTAGTGTGATTCTGTCAATCAAATATGTCACTCCGGTGGCCAGGCAATCATGAGTGAGAGAATGTATGCATTTAATGCTAATGGCGCGTGACGAGACAATAAGGGCATGCATGAGGTGCGTATCCTTGTTTCAATAAACGCTTAGGGTTCCGTTCCCCGCATGTTACCCAATTTTAAACACGCGTCAACTAATTAACGGTTCGGATGTATCGTTTGGAGTTTGGACGGTGGAGATTAAGGTGCCTCAATCTATAAAGCTTGGTACCCCCTTCATTTATGATTTCTTCTTGCTTTTGCGCATGTTGTGAGTTTCATGGGATGCTCCGTCGATTAATCAAGAAACATCAAAGCGTGTGCATTGTTCTGACTGTAATTTTGAGGTAAGCACTACAAGAGTTGTTGTAATTTGCTTCGTAGTCTGCTTACGTGTTTAGTTCTTGAATTCATAATTCAGAGGCCATCATCTGTCATACATTCTTGCGATAGTAGGTGTATCTTCTTTTAGAGTTAAGAGGGGTTGTAATGTCATCTGAAACGACGACTCGCAGAACTAGTCGGATGCTCGGACAAACCCTAGTATCTGGGGTGAGTCATCATCATCCTCTTCGTCATCTCCATCGGTCGAAGAAGTAGGAAAAGTGAACCAAGCGCCTTTAGTTGCATGCTCGTCGTCTGCGTCCACAAGTAAGAAAGGTGCTCATATAACTAGATTGCTGAAAGAGTCTGTAGAAAATGAGGGGCATAAAGCCGGGTACCCTATATGAGAGGGTCACTCGATAAGAGGGATGCTCCGACAGCCAGGACGCTCGACAAGGAGCTCAAGCGTTCAGCCACCGAAGCGTCCATGGCCCATTCGAGGATCACTGAAGCGGAGTTGGAAGACATACGGTTATCCTATGATATTCCTGTGTTTGTGACACTTAGGGCTCCCGGTCCCAAGAAGCGTGCCAATGACCCACCTGAAGGATTCGTCGCGATTTATAAACCCGCGATGCAGCAAGGTCTTCGCCTACCCATGCTTCATTTCATCTGCGAGATTCTGAGAGATTGGAATCTGACCCCTTACCAGATAACACCGAATGGCTGGGGGCAAATGGTGGCCTCGTACTTATTGTGGTGTATTGCCGAGGCTGGAGGGAATTTGACCCTGAGGAAGTTTGAATCTATCTACCGACCATGCCGGTCTGCAGGTTGGTATAATATTTCTCCTCATCCAGGCTAGAAATGGAGAACGGCCACCGATAGTCCCAACAAAGTACACAACTGGAAGGAGAGGTTCATCTTCGTTAGAAGAGATAAGGAGTTTATGTCGGAAGATCCTCTTCCCCACGTGTCTATTCTCCGTCAATTTGGGAAACTTGGTACATATTGCTGTGTTTGTGCGGATTTTTTATCATAGTCCCTGACTTAATGTCATGCTTACTTTTGTAGACTGCAGGAAGCTACCCATCCCGAAGAAGGACCAATGAGAGTTGAGGTTGAGGTGGAATAGGGTGCGAGCGCTTGACAGCGGCTTCAGGGGTCTCAGAAACTTGCTGAAAGATGACAATTTACTGATCTGCTACAAATCGATGGGTAAATCTCGTAAGCTGCAATATATTGGCTTCGTTATGAAAAGTTGTCTTAAAGAGTTGTATCTTGGTGTTTGTGTTAACAGCTTTCAGGTTTAAAGGTATTCTTGCGCTCTGCCTCGCTCGTCCTGCCAGCGGGAAGGGCTCCTCTGCAGGATACGTCTTGTCCATCGCAAGATGTGTAGGATGCCACGTCCTTAAGGATAGTCTATCATCTAGCCTCCGATGTCCCTGTTCCAGGCCAGGTTGTTTCTCCCCTACCTCCTCCTTCGTCCTCCAGTCCTCTCCCCAACTCTGTTCTCTCAAAGGACAAGGGAAAGAAAATTGCTAAAGATGCGGGTGAGGCGGCCGCCAGGAAGAGGAAGGCTCCCGCGGTCGCGGGAGGGTTTATGAGCGATGCCCACAAGACGAGGCGGGCAGAGGAGAGTCACCGGACTTTGCCATACCCTGATGGAGGGACTGAGGGCACAGGGAATTCTGGTTCATCAACTGGTCAAAGAAGCTGTATCTGCATTTCTCAACGTCATTGGGAGTTGGAAACTTCTGTGATGGAGCTGTTCTCCGCCTATCCTACGATAATGGCGGCGAATGTATATAGGTACTGGACCCAAAAATGGGAGAAAGTGGCAGAGGAAGCCACAATGCGCGAATGGCTGCAGCTGGCAGAGATGAACTTGATACGGGGGTTGGTCATGACCAAAGAGTTATTCAACACCCTTGAGAGTTTTGATGGTCAGTGCAGCGCAGAAGAGGCCAAGTCTAGGAAGCTGTCCGAGGACCTGAAGGTCATGAGTTTCAAGAAGGCGTAGCTGGAGTTGGACAAGAGGACTCTCCAGCTCAAACTGGATTTGGTTGTGACGAAAGAGGCTGACATGAGGGGCAAGTATGAAATCGAGCTGAAGGCCGCAAAAGAGAGTTTGAAACAAGCTCAAGATCAGAAGAGGGATATCGAGGCTTCTCAAAAGCGTGCCGATGAAGCTCAGAAGTTGGTTGAAGATCGGACCCTCGCAGCTGAGACGGTGTTAACCACCGCGAACAACAGCCTAGAGGCCGTCGCAACGGAAAAGGATAAGCTGCTAGTCGCGGCTAGGTAGGAGGTGGAGAGGGTCAGGGCTGAGCGCGCGGATGTCGAAGCCTATGCGGTGGAGGCGTATCAGGATGCATGGATATGCCCGAGTATCAGGACCTCGCCCATCGTTTGATGACCATAGGTGCGGAGCAGCTGGTGGAACAGATCGTGGAAACCCATCTTGAGTGAGATATCTTTTTCCTTCGGCATGCTCCTACCGAGGTCCCGACGCCCGGCACTGTTCCAAGCGAAGGTTGAGATATTTGTGCCTTCTTATCCCCATAAATTTTTTAATTATGCTCAAACTTAAAAATAACTTTGTCACAAGTTTGTCACAAGAAAAATAACTGTCATAAGTTTGAGCATAATTAAAAAATTTATTTGTGACAAAGTTGTTTTTCTTTTTATGTTGTAATGATAAAATTAAATTTAGAATTTTAAATAATATGATTCCTTAATAATAATAAAATAATTTTGATTAGCACATTTGTTAATAATTATGAGCTTAAATTTAAGTTATTTTATAATAGTTCCTAAAATATACAAAATAATTTAGTATATTATTAATTTGTTAGTTTTTTTTTAATTTTTTATTAAAAAAATTTAAAGTATCGGACCCATTTTCACTTTTTACAAATGTTAGAAATCCAATTACAAATTTCTTTAATTAAAACTATGGGTATTTTTGTCATTTTAATCAAATAAGGACCAATTGCGTACTAAAACATATAGGTTATGGACTGTTGCGCCAAAAAACAAAGGTCAGTGACCATTTCCACACTAAGGGTAAAAGTTAGGAACCATTTGCGCCAATTGAAAGAAAGTAAATAAATGTAATTTGACAATTTTACCCCTACTAATAAAGACAAAGAAAATTGAGAGGGACTATTTGCTCACCTAAATGGATAGGTTAGGACAACTCCACCAAAAATGAAAGGTTATGGACCATTTGCGCACTAATGTCATACGTTAGGAACCATTTGCGCCAATTTCCCTTATTGAAATTGCGGGTGTGTTCTTTTGCTAGCTGGACGACAAATATTGCAAAGATATGGGGTTTGGCAAGGAAATTTTGAATGGAAAATTAGAAAGAAAAAATCCTAATTCTATACATGGCTCAATCGAATTTGGAGGAATTTTGGTAAAATATTCAGCCAGTATTCTTTTATAAAATGACGTTAAATTTTTCTTGGGAAAATTTTTAGGTCAGTCACTGTTAATGCCAAAGTAGGCTAAAAGTTAATGCCAAAGTAGGCTAAAAAGTTATATGGCCTAATCTTAATTCAACTAAAATCATACTTTATTGTCGAAAGTCCAATATGCCCTCCAATTGTAAAAAACATCATTTAAACACCTAAACCACTACGAAAACCTCCATTTACTCTAGCAAATTTCATCTTCTTCGTGTTTGATTTTTCTCATCGTAAATCATAATCGCATACAATGCAGGTCGAATGTTTGATGGCGAAGGTATTTTTTTCGATAATTTTTTTGATAATGTAGTAGTTGTGAGATAGATTTTTCTGTCAAAACATGTGATATAGAGCTTTGAAATTCGCAATACTGTATACTATGTGTTAATGTTTTGATAATTTTTTTTTTGTTAGAACGTGTTAATTAACCATTCAAAATGCTTGATACTCGTTCAATCTATGATATTGTTTCTATTTGTCTATTTTTTTTCTTGTTTCTAATGATAGTGAAATATTATCGCAAAGTTTCAACCTATGATAATGTTCAATCTCTTGGTTTTATATTTGATATTGTTTTATTATTATAAAATTTCAACCTATGATACTGTTCAATTTCTTGGTTTTATCTTTGATATTGTTTTATTATTATAAAATTTCAACCTATGATATTGTTTCAATTTCTTAGTTTTATATATGATACGTTTTTTGTTAGAACGTGTTATTTAGCTATGCAAAATACCTGATACTCTTTCGATCTATCATACTATTTCTATTTGTCATTTTTTTTCTTGTTTCTAATGATAGTGAAATATTATGACAAAGTTTCAACATATGATACTGTTTCAATAACTTAGTTTTATCTTTGATACTGTTTTATTATGATAAAGTTTCAAAATGTGATACTGTTTCAATATCTTAGTTTTATCTATGATACTATTTTATCTTTGATACTGTTTTATTACGATAAAGTTTCAACATATGATACTGTCTCAATCTCTTAGTTTTATCTATGATACTGTTTTTATTTAAATAATATGCATTGGTATACAATGCTTTTATCTTTGATATTGTTTAATTATGACAAAGTTTCAATCTATGATACTGTTTCAATCTCTTAGTTTTATCTATGATAGTGTTTTATCTTTGATACTCCCTCCGTCCCAGAAAGATAGACTTGTTTTTCTTATTTATCTGTCCCAAATTATAGGTCACTTACTTTATAGATGGTGTATTAAATTTTTCTTTTTCTTGATATACCTTTATTTAATTTACATTGTTATCAACACAAATAAACTTGACATACTAATATTAAATGGGGGTATAATAGGAATAGTGTGTGAAAAGTTTATAATTTCAATTACAATAAATGAGATTTCTTAATCTGTGTGAAAAAAGAAACGAGTGTATATTTGTAGGACGGAGGGAGTATTATTTTATCTATGATACTGTTTTTATTTAGATAATGTGCATTGATATATTTATACAATTCTTTTATCTTTGATACTGTTTATATGACAAAGTTTCAACATATGATACTGTTTCAATCTTTTAATTTTATCTATGATACTGTTTTATCTATTATACTGTTTTTATTTAGATAATGTGCATTGGTATACTTATACAATACTTTTATCTTTGATATTGTTTAATTATAACAAAATTTCAATCTATGATACTGTTTTAATCTCTTAGTTTTATCTATGATACTATTTTATCTATGATACTGTTTTTATTTAGATAATGTGCATTGGTAAACTTATATCATACTTTTATCTTTGATATTATTTCAATCTCTTAGTTTTATCTATGATACTGTTTTTTCTTTGATACTGTTTTATTTAGATAATGTGCATTAGTATCTTTACCATTATATATGATACTGTTTTATATATGATATTGTTTCAATCTATGTGGAATGACCTACTAATACCATGCTTTATCTGTGATATACTGTTTATATGATAATTGTCCATTATTGTGATACTGTTTTCTATTATACTGTTTTGATACTTCTGATATTGTTTTTGTTTATGATACAGCAAAAAAAATTCTGGATACAAAACAATTGGTTACAAATCAATGCGAAAAAAGAAGTTAGTACTTATACGAAGAAAAATAACAATAGAGAAGAAGGCTTGCCCACAATATTGTTCTAACCTCCAAGCAGTGATCAGAGAGATGAAAGGGATATCATTAACAAAACCACAATGGAATATATTGAAGAAATTGCCATTTTATAATCTTGTCAAGTTGATCTTGGATGACAAAATTGACAGACATTGATGTTGTCGAAGTGATACGAATCTGTACAAGATCATTGAGTGCTTTGACAAATCAAAGAAGGATTTTTTTGATAAACAAATTCCATCTAAAGTTCAAGACAGACGATGTGAAGGGTATATTTGGCATCGTCGATGGTGAAAATCTGATGGTGGTTAAAAAACAAAAGACATCATCGATTTCAGATTTCTCCTAACGAAAGTACAAATGCTGTCGTAGGTTGACCAAAACAATAATATATACACAGTTAAGGACTACAGCAAATGGAAACAACAAAGAATATATATATCGACGATGTTTCTAGGTTAATGATACTCTTCCTGATGGCATTATTCTTTGTGCCAAATAAATTCCTGACTTTGAGCTGGGGATAGATCAAGTATGTTGAAGATGTGGACAAGATCAAGACTTACAATTGATCGAAGCACATCTTTGAATACCTAATTTCTTATCTATATAAAAATGAAGACTCAATCGATGTCACAGGCTGTGTGATGGCTTTAGCAGTAAGCTATTTGATTTATGTATACTATTTTGTTGATACTGTTTTATTTATTGATATTTTTTTGCATTAAATGTGATATTCGTACTAATAAGTTTTTATTTATGAAAATTCAGTATTGGTTGTTGGAAAAACTCAATGTCAGCAAAGCATTGAAGAAGAATGCATAACCAAAATACATTAAATGAGACTTAAGAGATCTAACACGTAGTCTAAAAACTACGACTGTATACAAACTATATAAAAAAAAGTAATAACAGTATCACCAATTCACATATACAATATCTTACATGAAGAGTTATTCAACATACAAGCATCCAGTATATTTATTATACTACTACTACTACACTATTGCTGATTGTTGAAGAATCTGATGAAGATGAAGAATCTAATGAAGATGAAGAATCTGATGAAGTTCATTCGGAAACAAAAGATACTGAAAAGGAAGAAAGTGATGATAATCAAATAGATGAACATGATTCAACAGAAGAACACGAAAAGAAAGAAAGTGGGGAATGCATTGTCAATGAAGAAGAATATGAAAAATTTGAAAAAATTGAAGAGGGGGATGATAGTTGGCTATAGTTGTCTCCGAGTCATCTGGCAGAAGTTGCAATCAAGGATTCATCATCGAAGAAAGCCATAACCAGTTCAATCAGACTCTGTGATGAATTACGAGCCTCTAGGAAAAATGAGTGCATCTTGCAAATTGTGTTGGATGAAAGTGTCTCGTAGAATGAAAGGTACTAGTATATATGAATATGATACAACAATCTATAATACTAGAATATATGATACTGTTTTATTGTGATACTGATATGATACTATTTTTATCAATAGTACTATTTTATTATGATACTGTTTTATTGAGATATTATTGTCTGTGATATTGTTTTATTATGATACTGTTCAATTAAGATACTGATAATAATATAATTTTAATACTTTTGATACTGATAATAAATGGTTTTGATACTTTACAAAATGAAAGGAATATACAGGAGCTCAATTAGATGAGCACAAGAATAAGAATTATAGAAGACCAACTACAAAAGTCAATGGCTCTACATGCAACAGTTTTGGAGGAAAAGAATAATCAGTGTTCTAAAATACGTAAAGTGTGGCTTAATGTGAAGGCCGAGCTTCAAGCTTTTCAAACTTAGGCGAGGCCTAGGTGATGACGATATGAGAGTAAGGCGTAAAGCATAACTAGGCGTCGAGGTCGAACTTTAAGCTTAGGCAGAGCCTAGACACCGCCTATGTAAACCTTTTAGAACAGTGAGAATAACACGGCCGAACATCTTAAAAAGCTGCAAGAAACTTTAGATTCTCTTATAAGTGAGAACAAATCAATGGAAAATAGAATACTTCACTTGTAATTGACATGACTGAAAAGGTAGTGCATGAAGTCACTCAAGCTTTGAATAACAAAGATATTAAAAAAAACAAAGGATGCATCAAATCAAACTTCAATGGTCAAAAAAAAAAAAAAAGAAGGATGACGATTTCACGTACTCTGCTCCGAAAAAAGGGTAGCAAAAGGTAAAAAGGCTAAATCTCAGGTGCAAGAAGATGATGATGACTATATTATCATCAACGTTGAGGACCTTCTCGATCGATCTTCCAATGAGGAAAGCAAAAAAAAAGTACCAACCAAAATCAATGCAAAATAGTTGACAGTAAAACAGTTAAGTGCAGCTAACAGGAAGAAGATCGTAAAGATTGAGAAAAGCCAAAATTCATCGTAAGTTTCTTCTATACACTAATTATTGATGTTTTGATAGTGATACTATTTTCATGATACTGTTTAAATATTGTTATACTATTTCAATTACAGAAGTTTTACTTATGATATTGTGATATTGTTTATAAATATTGTGATATTGTTTCAACTACTAAATATTTTACTTATGATATTGTGATACTGTTTCATTGCTTAATAGTATGTTATATTGCAGAGTGACATTTTACAAGTCGATCGGAGCAGAATTTTGTTTGGTGACATTGGAGAATTTGTTTGATATTCTTCAGGACGAGTCAATATCGAATATTGTAAGATTGTAAAGAGTAAAAATTGTATTCCCAAATCATAAACTTATACAAAATATAACTATGATACATTATTTGCATGTAATTGATGCATACGGTAAAATCCTAAAGACCAATAACTCAATTGTAGACAGCACTTACAACACAAGATTTGTCATTTTTTATTCTTTGTGCTTGGTGAATTGTTTAATTTCAACATAAACATTTCAATTACAAACTTAGTTTTAAAACAAAATAATTTATTATCTTGATATTATACTTAAATACTGCAGCTATATATCACAAATCCTGAAATGGCAATTCTAAGATCACAAAAAAATCGACATAGTGTTGGAGCACCTCCATAACACCGGACAACCTCAACTTTTGCTGTTCCCGATGAACTCAAATAGAAAAAAATAATCTAACGTAGTTCCAAACTATTGGACACTACTCACATTCGACTTAGAGGCATGTCAATAGACACATTACAACAGCAATTTGCCAAGAGACGAGACGTCAAACAGATATATTGAGAATGTTCGGATATTGGTAAGATAATGAGTTGTTACAATACCATATAATGTTTAACAGTAAGTTTTAAATTACAAGTCTAAGATTTTACATTGTTGTTTTTTTTCAAATACGTGTAGAAAGAATATGTTGAGAGAAAACAAAAAGAACTATTTATGAAATCTCCTATTACAAATATTGTTTAGTACAAAAAAGAGGAATTCAATCATCCATTGATCTCCTACGAGAAATGTCTGCAACAACACATTAGAACGTAAAAAGCGACCACTCCTTCAAACTCCATATTTGTATTATCTTGTGTTTAAATGACTATGCACTCTGACATTTATTATATGTTTCTGAATTTTATTTCACAGTGTTGATTGTAGAATACATGTTTGCCATGTGATGGAGAGACTGGCAAAGATGGTTTCTCAATTCATAAGAGATTTCGTTGTAGATGGTTGAATAGATTTTAGATGGATACGTTTCTAGATTTTCTAGTTTCGAATTTGATTTGATACTGTAAATTGTATATGCAGTTATGTTTGATACTGTGAGATACTATTTGTGATACTGTTTTGTTAAACTATTTTATTAAGATAAACATTTTGTGATACTCTTTTGTGAAAATAAATGTTGCTTTCATTAATTCGACCAACAAATTGAGTTACTGTATATTCAAAAAATAATATCTCTCCACCAAAAAATTTAAAAAAGAAACAATAATATCATTCACGGGAATAGGCTCTTAGGCCAATGATTTTAAAAACACCAGGAATTATAGTAATTTGTGATAATGTAATGCAACATAATGTTCTTAATGAGATACTGTTAGTGATACTGTTTTGTTAAACTTTCTTATTAATATAAACATTTTGTGATACTGTTTTGTAAAAATTAATGTTGCTTTCATTAATTCAACCAACATATGATTACAAGACAATTGTGTTCTTACATATTTTAAAAATAAAGAATAATATCCTTCACGGGAACAAGCTCTTAGGCCAATAACTCATTGCAAGTCTTCTTATTGTGATTATCCAACTTTCTACATCTTCCACATCGTATCATCCACACTTGTTCGCCCATTGATCTAATTCACCTCTTTTTAGGTCTTCCAAATTGTCTCTTTGTAGGTGGAGGCAAAATGTTAAACTTGACAGAATTTTCAAATTTCATCCTCATTGACGTGTGAATGAGATGTATAGCTTTTTCATAGGACTTGTAGAATGTTGCAACATGAAAATAATAATCAACAAATTTATCAATGCGCCTTCCAGACCTATTAATTGCAACAACTGCATGCATAAATAAAAACCCATTCAACTGCCACTAGGAACAAGAACATGTGCTTTTGCAGATATCCACACAAACCGATGGATCTGAAAAAATTTCAAAAATTATGTCGAAAGACCGCTTGATATTCTATGATCGACTTTCATCTGCATATCTTTGCAACTTCTCTATCATCTTCAGGCAGACAACACCCTTCCACTCACTTACATTAGTATCATATAGAAAATAAAATAGTATCATGTAGAAAATAAAACAGTATCGTAATATTATCAGAATCAGTTCTTCTCATAACAAAAGATAACATTTTATGTATGAAAGTGGTAAGCAAATAGTGGGGTTATTTGCTAAGCCAATAACATTTTGTTGGATGTCTAGTAAATAAGTTCAAACACTTACAAAAAAGAGGCAAATACTCTATTTGATCCAAGTATAAAATTTATAAAAATTATGGAAGAGCAATTGCACAACTAGAGTATATGAGTGATATTGATAGTCTAAGGTATGCAGTACAATGTACAAGGCCTGACATAACATTTGCAGTTAGTAGACCAAGTAAGTTTACTAGAAACTCAAGTGTAGATTGTACCTAAAGAAAATTAAAAAAAAAATGGCTTACAATACTTAAAATTTTCGGTCATCTTAGAGAGATAAACTGATGCTAGTTGGATATCTAGTGCGGGAGAAAAAAATGTCTACCTGTATTTGAGTGTTTACTCTTAGAAGATGTGCAATTTCTTGAAAATCTAAGAAACAAACATGCATTACACACTCAATGATTGAATCCATGTTTGGGGCATTAGCAGAAATTGAGAAAGAGGCTCAATGGCTTAAGGATTTTCTTTATGAAATTTCTTTGGGTACAAAAAATATATCTTTTATATGTACCTTGTGTGATAGTTAAGCTACTCTAGCACGAGCATATATCGAAGGATATAATGAGAAGTTTATGCATATGAGTTTAAATTATGATTTTGTAAGAAAATTGATTAAGAGTGAAATAATTTCTCTCACATATATAAAGTCTAGTAAGAACATAGTTTATCCATTTACTAATCCTCTTACAAGCGAATTAATAAGATCAACATTGAGCATGATAGGGCTAAAACTCCTTAATTAAAATCTACCAATAACAGCAACCCTACCTAACATTACAAAATGAGTAATTGTAAGTTTAAAAGGTACAAATAAGTCATTAGTTAAGTGGAGAGTTATACAACACTTAATTTAAATGCGTTATCCTAGACTAAGAGTGCTAGTTGTTACAGTTGGATGATTGAGTTTCGTAAATTTTTAATGAAGCTCAGTACGTAGTACAAGTATCTTAAACTATGACAAGGATACCAAATGAATTTCTTCTATTTGGATTTCGAGGTAGTGCAGCCTCAAATGAAGGTTGGAGGTTTTTTTTTTTTTTTTTTTTTTGTGTTCCTAATATGTTCATGCAAAGGATAAGTGCAAGGCCATAAAAGTGCTAAGCAAGAATTGTGTGGAACATTAGAGCATGAATGTATTTATGTGCATGTTGTCATCGGTGTTGTCAAAAGGAATAACTAGTTCAAAACTTTGCTATTTGGGATTTCGACAATCACTGTATGATACTTACACTAAGGATCGTAAGATACATTTACTTTTTGCATAAATATATTTTAATTTTGAATCTTAACTTGTTATTAATTTGAACAAGTGGATGATAGTTGAAGTTTGTTGAAATTATAACATAGAGAATAAAGGTGGTTAAGGACATATTTGGAAGAGTCAAAGAGCACGGACATGATAAACGGAAGGAGAAAAATAGTAATGGAAATGAAAAAATGTAAGGAGACATGTTGCTTCTGCTGCAAGGCTTATTACCCACGGCTACACCGAACCAAGCAAAAAGCCAAAAACTTTCTACATCAACTCTCGCGGCCATGAGATTTTGTACAACACTACCACGAGAGCTTATTGTTGGACACTTCCGGTTTATTTTTTGACTAAAAAATGGTGCCTTTCTAAGTATAATTATGATCCATCATGCACGGAGTGTCTAAACCTCTATATATATGCGTTTTTTTTTTTTTTTTTAGGAAACAAGTTATCGACAACATCTACATACCACCATAATCCTTCTAACAATAATTTTCAAAAATTTCTCAAATTGTTTTTTGTTCTTTGAAGGGTTCTTCACTTTTGCTTTATGATTAACCTTTAAAGGCTTGACAAATCCTAAGGCTATTTGTTGGTGAATCCCGTTAAGCAATATTAAATATGAGATGGGGGCAAATATCGCTTTTAGTACAGCGTTTTATCACGCGTTCAAGCTCTGGTTTTCTAGGGTTCTTCATTTTTCTTGGTTCGAGCTTCAAGTTTTTTTTTTGATGTTTTCAATTTTATTTTCATTATCCTTCTTTTCTCCATATTTCCAACACTCTTCACCAAATTATCTTGTATCATTTTTCAATTACTAACTTAGGCATTGAAATCGAAATGGGAACGTACACTATCATTTTCTTTCTATGCAAGTTTGACATGTAGGAGAAGAACCATAAAGGCTGATACGAGATTTTTATACATAACAAGATGAATTTTATTTCAAACATCAATTTATCTATAAACTAACATCTCATGTGGGTCCATTTATACAATTTGCTACTACGAGTCTCGAGTGCCTTATTTTTGGAGTAGAATTTTCTTCCAAAGACCTTTTTGTCTCATAATTAGTCTCCAATTCTCTTTATACTATTTTATTCACAATTTTATGTTATAGATTCCTTGTCTGTAGCGCCAAGACATCAACCTATTGTTACTTTGTCAACAAAAAAAAAAATTTATTTGTGTATATTACCTTAATAACTGGTTTGTTTTTTCTTATTCATTTGTTTTGATAAAGTTGATATATTTTAGAATATTTTTAGCATATTCTTCTCAAAGAAATGAAAAAATCCTCGAGCAATAAATTAAAATATATTCGTTATACCAGGCTCAAAATCTATATAATAAATGTAAATCATATTGTAATCATAGATATCAAACTCTATTTTTAATTGTGTTGTCTTTGTAATTGTCATTTTGTTATTGCATTCTAGCCACTATATGCATCGATAATTTTGTTAAAAAAATAATAAGATTGGTTCAATTTCATAAAATTATATACGCCATTTTGTTATTTATTTAACTTAATATTTATTTAAATTTTTCACATCTCATAGAAATTACATATACTTAAAGCCCGATAATTTTACATTTTCTCTTATAAAAAATTTAATTGACGCGACTATAATGATATATTTAATATGCTAAATTAAAAAATATTTAATAAATATATCAGACTCATTTGTACATTTTGCAAAGTTTAAGATTCAATTGCAATTTTTTCTAATTAAAACTAAGGTCATATTTGTCTTTTTAATAAAATAAGGACCAATTGTGCAATAAAACACATAGATTAGAGACTTCTGTGCCAAAAGCCAAATGTTAGGGACTATTTCTACACTGAGAACAAAGATTAGGAATCATTTGCGCAAATTTCCCTTCAAAATATGAACAAATGTTTGCTCGAATGTAAAATGAGCTGAATTTCATGTGCCCTAGACAAGTATAATAAAATCATGAGGCCTATCGAGCTAAGGTTTGGAGACTTGTGGCTAATGTTCTAAAAAGTCCACCTAAGTTTCGCCTAGGTCATGAGGCGCGGCCTCCACACCTAGCCACGTTTCACACCTCGATCTCAGCTTAGACCTGAAAAGTTTGAAACTCGATTTTCACGCCTAGTCACGCTTTACGCATTTTTAAACATTGCCTGCAGCCTGTGTAGATAAAAAAAATAAGAACATTTTGGTAGAGTTTATTTACTTTTTTTTCAAACTTATTTTGAACAACATATTTCATATGATCTACAACTTTTTAACCACATGCTTCATCAATTTTTATCAAAATTTTCTCAAAAATTATTTTTAAACACCACAAGCGACATCAAGTTTATTCTATCACAAAACGGAGGATTTGTTTAAATGGCCATGTCAAACTAGTCTTACAAAGAAACGGCCTAGTATTTTACAAATAAGTTGTAAATGCCTCATTTTTTTGAGTAAAGTGCCTAAATTGTCCTTTTTAACTTCTTCTATGTCTAATTACTTCCTCGTCACTTAATCTTTCTAATAACTTTAATTTAGTCTCTATAATATTTTTGAGTTTGACTAATAATTTATTTATGATTCTAGTTTATTCTAGATATTCTAAAGATACTTTATCTTGGATATTATTTAGTTTTGTGAATTATTCTTCTAATAGATTACACACGTGATTTTCAAGATTATCATAACCTTTTAAATTATATAACGGCATTTAAGTAATTTCTATATGCAGATATTTTTTTGAATGCGGTAGGATGTTTCTTTTGAGTTGTATATCCTAAAACAATTCATTCTGATACTTCTTCTTCTAAATTTTTATATTCAGAAATAATATCTTGTATTCTCTTTATATTTTTGGATGTTTCAACAGAATCAATTCTTATATTATTTTCACAAGCTAGGTCTATGCTAGTATAAATATCTTTGAGTTTAGATTGACCATTATAATAAATTATTTTCTAATTTATCAACTAGAGTTAATAAAAACGAAATATCTTTATCATCTAAATACAATTTATGATCACAATCAGTGTACGTAGATGCTTGTGTAGTGTTCATGAAAATAAGAACGTCAAACCTGGAATTATTCTTCAATAAAAGAAGCTAGGTTTCCCTCGAGTGTTTTTCTTCAAGTCTTTGCGTATAAATGTGTGTATTCTCAAAACAAGATCTGCTTTTGTCTATAGCTCATAAGATTTTAACAGAAGGGTCCAACATGACTTCCACTCATTTTCTTTTCTACTTTTTCCTCTTGCATTGATAGTTCAAGCTAACATATATGATTCCAAAAGGATTCAATCATGCCACAGAAATTCAGACCAGCTGTTTTCACCCCTATCATAACAAATCTTCAGTTTAGAACCTACTGATTTTTCCAATGACACTTCAAACACTCCCAAACGAGGCAATACAAGCCAAAACGAGAAAACAAAGAGATTTAAAGAAAATAGCACAAGGCTATCTTAATACCGCCGGGGATTGGCTATCAAAGGAAGTTTTCTTTAAAAAAGAGATGTTAAGAAAATATTTCAAATACTTTAAATAAATCAATATGAGCATATTACAAGCTTATATCTTAAGCTTTAGATATACACACTTGATATACAAAGACTCTTATAAGAAACACTCTTGGTACTCCCTAAGTTGAAGTTTAGAACTCCATAGAGATTATCTTATTGACGCTCGAAGAAAGGGACTGATAAAATATGGTATGATAGTATGGAGAGATATGAGAATACTCACTGATTGTCTCCAACTTTCGATACCTTACAACTCGATATGTAAGTGGTATATAAAGACTCAAGATACAACTTATCTTCAATAATTGAACCTTATCAAGAATGCATCTTCTTTTTATCTTGTCGGTAAATAGGGACCTCAGCTTTTCCAAAGTGATAAGATTATCACTGTTGATAGTGAGTGAAGGGTCCTACCCGATCATCTTTCCTTCAAAGTAATCTGCTGGCATGTCGTCTTCATTAAGGAAGACGTGATCCATATCTTCAATAATACAATTTGAACATCTATGTTCAGAGTGACTCACCATTATCTTACATATTTTCTGAAGGAAGCTTGGTGATCCATCATTTTCATTGTTCATTATCTTGTCGCACCAGTGGTCAAGTAGGGCCCAATCCTGATCACGAGTCTTTCTAGTACAGTTGCTGAAGATTATGTGATCTTCACATGGGTATATCCCAATATTTTCATTCTTGCTCATGGTGTCCACTAAGAAATCAACTTGATCTTTGAATCCTTTAGCTCTTATGAAATGTTCAATCTTCAAGATTTTCTTGTTGTATTTTCCATAGTTTAAAGTCTTCATCCATGGCTTATTACCAATCTCAATAAACCAGCAGGCAACAAGATTAAAAAGACATTTTGTATTTATATCCAGCTTCATCTTTTATCTCAAAGGATAAGAGACTATTGCAAAACTGTATAACATTTGATTTGTTAATTTCAGATAGATCTTTATAATAGCTTGTAAAGATTGAGAGGAGGAAGCCTCTTTATTTTCTCTGATATCTTGTCTGGTCTTTTCAATATTTCGTAGAATATCTTCTTTTTGGAGGTTTTCATTCTCAATTTTGTATATTTTCTCTTCCATCTCCTTTATCTTGAGTTTCATTAATTGCAACTATTGCTTGATATGCTCCATCCCTGGAAAGGAAATCAGGAAGAAAATTATATTTACCACGAATATATTGAATATCAAATTTAAAGTTAGCCATTCAAGATTGTATTCTTATTAATGGCTTGTTAGCAACATTTGACTCTAGATTATTCTTAAGAAAATACTTAACTTGAGTATTATCTGTTCTAATAGTAAATGATTTTTTAATCAAATAATATTCATATCTGGCAACTCCTTTTTTGACAGAAAGTAACTCTTTTCTGTTGGAGTCATATATGGTTTCAACATCTTTGAAGGTTCTTGAAGTATATGCAACTAATTTTTCAGTACAGGTTTTCGAACATCTTTGTGACATGGATAATTTTCTCTATATTTTGATACTGCTTTTAAGACTGCTACCCAACAATAATCTAAAGCATCTGTTTCAAGAATAAAATAATCATCATCTTTAGCAATAGATAGTTTAGGGAGATTAGAACAATATTTTTTTATGTGTTGGATCTTCTTAGTATCTTCATTGGTCCATTTCCAAACTTGATCTTTTTTGAATTTATTTAGAAATAGCTTTTTAAGTAAGGCACGTCCTTCAATAAATTGTTCAAAGTAATTTAATAATCCTAAAAAGCTTTGAATCTGTTTTTTGTTTATTATTTCGTCAGAAAATTCAAGTAATTTTTCTCCAATATGAGATTGTAATTGAATCTCTTCTTCTTTGATGATGAGTCCTAAAAACTCGATTTTTGTTTTAGCTATTTCAGCTTTTTTTTTTTTAGAGTATTATTCCATGTTTGTTGATAATATATGAAAAATTTTCTAGGTGTTCAAGATGATCTTTATAAGTAGTAGAATGTATAAGTATATCATTAATATATACTATACAAATTTTTTTAATTGTTCTGAATACTTCGTCCATTCTTCTTTGATATATTTGAGGTGCATTTTTTAATCCAAATGACATTACATTCCATTCGAATTGTCCTAAAGGATTATGAGTGCTAAATGCTATTAGTGGTTTACTTTATTCATCTAGACATATTTGCCAAAATCGGCTTTCGCAATCAAACTTAGAATATATTTTGCTATTATGTATGGCTTTTATGAGAATATTTTTATTTGGTAGGTAATATTCATCAAATTTGGTTTTTTCATTTAGTTTTTTATAATTTATAATCATTCTGGCTTTATTTCTTTTTATCTCAGCATGATTTCTCCCCATAAAATAAATGCTGGGCTACTATGGGGACTTTTACTTGGTCTAATAATTTTAGCTTTTAATAATTCTTTTATTTGTATTTCAAATTCTTTTATGTCTTCTTGACTATATGTCATAAGTTTAACTCTAATTATAACATTTGGTTCTATTAATTCTATTTTTGCTGTTGTTTTATTTATGGACCATTTTTCTAATAGATTTTCTGAAAAATTATTTTTGAGATTATTTTTTATTCTTTCTAGCTTTTCATTTTTAGATTCACTTATTTGAAGGTTTACACTGTTATATAATAGTAATTTGAAATTTTATTTTTCTACTTCTGTATAACATCCACCACGCTGGGTTGAGGATCTCTGATGATTTATTGGTTTTTGAGCTATTGACGTAGCTTTTTATATTTGTGGTACAATTATTTTGTGGTTAGATAGTGTTGTAAATTCAAATTTTGTGGAATTTTTATATTGTGTAAAGGGTGCATAATCTTCTAAAAGGAAAGTTTGTCCTAAATGAATGTCACATTCTATTTTGGGAGCATAGTAGAGTTCTCTAACTATGACTTCTTTATTTCCTAATAAAAATAGTATATTTTCAGCATATAAAAAGTATGGTTTAAATAGGCCACTAGCTGTTTGGGTATAGTATTTCTTTTTAAGGTCAGTTTTCCTGTAAGAGGCTGGTAAAACATTATATTGTGCTGTACATAATGTTGATCATGTATCAAGATAAACATGAAATATAATTCTACAATATTCTGGTATATTGAGTTTTATTTCAGCATATGGACTTAATGGATTTGTTATGTTCTTGGTTATAGATTTATAACTAATCATCATATAGTTAGTAAATCTTTTCTTTTCACTAGTAATCCTTGGGATATGTTGTTCTTTAAGATTGATTGTCATTTGTAATCTATTCTCTTGAATACTATATGGTTTGAACATATCTAAAAAGTTTATTCCTAATAGAATTGGTGCATTGGTTTTTATCCTATTGGGATTTTTATGTATAATAATAGTTATAGGAAATTGTTCTCCTCTTATATTGGTAAGTATAAGATTCATTTCGATGAATTTTCTAATTTCATATTCTATTCCATGATAATCTTTATATTTATATCTTTGAGATAGGTCTTGTTCAGGTGGCATGCTAACTATATTTCCTTGAACATGACTTGATCGTGCTCCAGTATTGATTAGGGCAATCATTTCTTGTATTTCTCCTGTAGATTTTATCCATTCAGTTAGGATATTGAATTGTTCTTCTATTCCCTGTCTATCTAACTTAGCAAGCACTGATATATTCTTTTTCCAATGGTTTTTTTGAGTGGATGACTCTCCTATATAATTCTTTCTAGGAAGACCGAGACTTCTTCTAGGAGGGAATTTTGCTATCATATTTCCTATTGAATCTATAGAAACATTTTTTTGTAGATTACTGGTTTGTCCAGTTTCTCTAATTGTTTTAATTCTTCTTTTGAAATCTAAAACAGATTCTTCAGATATCTCGATTTCGTGTGATCTAAATTTTCTATGTGGAATAGCTTGTGCTAATTCTTCAAATCCTTCTTTAATTTTTATTTCTTCAAAGTTTCTTCTTATTTCTTGATGATGGCTTGTAGTAAAAGCAAATATAGATCTTATGGTAAGACTTACTATCTTAGATTTTTCTGGCATATCTAATCTGTCTATTTTATGATATAGATTTAAAGATATATCTATGTTTTCATCTAATAAAGATACTGTAAATCCTGGTTTTAAGGTAAATATTAGTTTTTGGTATACTAAATTACCTGAAACAGCTCCTAAAAGGGCGTCTATAGGATTGTGCAATATTCTATTATCCATGCAAAATATGTTGACTGGTATATCTATACCTTGTCTAAAAAATCATTTCATAAGAATCTGGATTCCTCCAATTTCTACATTCTTGATTTTGTTTTTAATATCAGGCTTTATTTTGGCTAATTCTTCATTTATCCATCTCCTATTTAGTATAGGAATTGTTGTAGATCCTTTTACATTTTCTATATAAATATGAACTTCATTATGTTTTATAACATAAATAGTTTTGTTTAGCTTTGGTAGTATATTCCAAAATGTTTTATTTTTGAAGACATCTTTTTTATTCAAAGATAAATCTTTCTTCATATTTTTCTTCTTTGAAGGTAACAATTTGGCTTATTCTTCAATATTATCTATGTTAGTTTCTTGTATTTCCATACTTTCTTCAATTCTTACTTTATTCATAAAGTTATAATTTATGAACTCATTATCTTCTTCACTCTCTACTTCAATGTCAGAATAGATATATACAGTAGAGACTTCTGATTCGGTTTCACTTATCTCATAAGGTTTATATTCTGAATCATATATAGTTTCTTCATATACTTCTAAAAATTTTGAATTGGTTTTATTTTTATGTTTATCTGGGCAGTTTGGTGCTATATGTCCTGATTTCTGACATATAAAGTATTTACATTTTTTAATATATTCTTTTTTAGGTATCCAACATTTCCGTTTTGTTCTCTTTTTAAAAGGTTTTCTATTAGGTTTCTAATTATCTCTTCTTTTTCTAAAATCTTTCTTTTTATAAGGTTTAAGAAATTTTTTGATTTTCTTTTTCTTCTTATATTCTTTTGGATAACATCCCTATTGATGAGTATGAAAGATCTCTTGATTACAACAAAGAGGTTTTTTCTTTGTCATCTTCTTTATTACTTTGTTATCAGCTATTTCTCTACACCATTTATTATTTGTATTGATAATAAATTATTTTCTATTACCAAAAGTATCATTTATTTCTGGATAAGTCATGACAGACTTAATTTTTTTTTCATATTCTTTGTGTATTTTTATGCTCTAAGGGTAAGGAAATTTTAGGAACATTATTTTGAGATAATTTAGTTTTTCACCATAACTCATATCCTTATTTAAGGCTTTTATGTAGATTTTTTTTTTTTAAAATCTCTTAAGTATCTTTTTAGCTCACACATATCACAAATTTTTAGATTTTCTAATTTTATTTGTGCTTCTAATTTCTCTTTTATTTCTTTTTCTATACTAGTTTCTTCTGCAATTTCTCCTAGAAATTGTGCTCTCAAGTATTTTTCTAACATTCTTAATATATCCATAATTGTTTGGTTATTTAAATGTTCTCTTGTATCAGCTATCAATTTTTCTCCATATTTTATATTACCTTTTATTTGGTAAGATGTTTTCTTCCATAATTCTTCAACATTTCCTCTAAAGGTATGTTCAAGAAAATTGAAAAATGTATATGTATCACATCCTTTGCTAAATTGTATAGCAAGGCATCTAGGCTTTAACCCAATCATATATCTTTTTATCTTTATTTCCTGAATCTAGATCTAACTATATTCTTGTTGTTGGTATTGGTTCTGTTAGATTTTCCCTAGGACTTTATTCTTTGGTAGTTATTTTGAAGTTGCCTTTTAATTTGTTAGGATTTATTCTTCTTTTTGGGTTTTCTGCTTCTAGACTGAATGTATACTAGGTATATAATTCTCCTTCATCTGTCGGATATCTATAACTATTATATTCTTCATTTTTCTTCTCTTTATTTACACCACTAGTTTGTCCTGGTCCTTCATATCTTGGTGCAATGGGTGGTACGGGACCTGAGCATACTGTAAGGTATATTCCCTCAGTTTTTGGTAGTGTAGTAGATGTAAAGAGAAGTTTGGCTTACTGTAGAAGAGGTAGTAGAACTACTAATTCTCGTGGTACTAGTATTCATTTTAGTATTTCCTAAACTTATGTTAGCCATTTGTATTTCTAGGTCCTCTAACATTTTTCTATATCTTTCTGCATCTTCCCCTCAAATTTCAAAGAATTTTTCTTTAAGATCTTGTTTGGTTTCATTCATTAAATTATATACCGATCCTAGAGTTTAAAGTTCTTCTCTAGTATAGAATTTTATATATTTTCCTATTATTGCTGTTGATATTTTAATGTTTTCATTAATTTTTAAAAAAATTTCTAAAATATCTTTTAATTATGTATTCATATTTAGATTCAAGTTATAAGGTTCAAGTAGTTGGTAGTATTTATTATTTTGTTCAAAAAATTCTCATATTATAGTTTCTTGTTGTGTTAGAAAATTTTGTTTTACTTCATTCATAATAACAATATTTTCTTTTATTAATAGCTTATCTTTTTCTTCAAATTGAAATCCTAATCTTTTTCCAATCTCAATAATTATTTCTTTATAATCTATTATTTCTTATTCTTTCTTCTAGAGTTAAAGGTTTTCTTAATATCTTTATTCTTCTTTTTAACTCTTCTAATTCTTGCTGAGTTTTTATTATTTTTATTTGGTCATTTAATACTTTATATTCTTTAGAAAGTTTATTTCTAAGATTTTGTAATTTATGTTTATTTGTGTTGTTTAATATTTCAATTTGCAGAATTTCCTTTAGAATTTCTTGATCTTCTTTTCTAATATGTTTTTCTCCGATTAATCCAAATTTATGTATCAAAAAGGTTTTTCCAATTAATTTGTTCAAATATATTAATTTTTGATATTTTGTTATAATTATAATTTTAACGAGGCTCTGATACCAATTCGGGTGCTGAACCTTAAAATTGTAAAATAAGGGGATTAATATAACAAATCTGAAGTTTTTATATCTTAAGGGTATTTTAGGTATTATTTGGTCAAAGGCTATTTTTAAGATGGGTGATTATATTGCCATCACAGTTTTTGTTTATTGCACCACATTTTAATTAAATTTAAGGTCCTCAATCTTTGTCTATTGTAATACTTATGTCCCTAACATTTTTTTCATCAAATTCTTATTTTTAACCTTCTAATTAATTAGCACATCTCGTCATTGATGATGACTTTTGTTAAAATATTCTATTTTGCGTGATTTGAAATGAGATAAAAATATTTTGTCCCATTTTTATGTTTATTTTCTTTTTAAAAAAAATATATATGATGGGCAAATAAGTAGTTTTACTCTTTACAAATGGACTTTTTGGACGCAAACTTTTATTAAAGACGATATGTGCTAATTAATGAAAGATTGAGGATAAAAAACGACGAAAAAAAGTTGATGACATAAGTGCTACAATGAATAAAGATTGAGGACCTTGATTACAATTAAAATGTGATGCAACAAATAAATTTTGTAGTGTGAATATTGTTGACGTCTGAACCTGCACCAGTCCACGTGCCAACAGATCTCCAGTTACTCCTCTGCCAGCTCGTATGTTACCTGCACACTAGGACGACCGTTAGGTACCAAGATCTCCGGAGAAAAAAGGTCCGGCGATCGTTGGCACTCCGACGATCAAGTCAACAGCCGGTATATAAGGAATACGCGGGGGCGAGAACAAAATAGGGGTGTGGGAGAGACAAGCAGGCAGAAGTTTGAGCAGAGTTTAGGGTGGGATTCTTAAGCGTAAAAAGTGCGTACCTTGAAACAACCGGAGACGTTGTATTTATAGCGCAAGAATTCTAATTGATTTGGAAGACAAATCAATTCGGTTCCCAATCGGATCCTCCTTCCTTATGTGATAAAGATACCCGAGATTGTCTACCTTCCTTGAATTTATCACGTTGCATGATTTTAGGAGATCATGATTGTGTTTCCTTGTGGAGATTTGTGCGCCCAATCCAACGCAATCTTTCTTTAATTACTTCTCTGGTTGCCCCGGCGTATCGAGTTGTTTGCTGGTTATGAATGATGCGAGGCCTGACGAGGCCCTATGGTTCGCCTGAGGGCGCCGAAGCCCTCCACGTGACTCGCGGATTTCTAGCTGCTGAAGGCCCCAGCGCGTGACGGGCCTCTCCAAGGCTCTAGCAGGGCCCAGATGAGGTTCTTGACAGATTACGAACTGGGCCCTTACTGGGCTTAGATGGGGCTTGTGCTGACGTGGCGGCCATATCGTAATCATGTGGTAACAAATATAATTACCCTTTTAAGACTTAGCAAATCTTGGAGGTTATATTCAATATATACCACTCACAAAACCAGCTAGAACCAATTTGCCTCATGTGGGAATGATGCTGAATGGCCTGGTGACCTGGCCAATTTTCTAAAATGGCCGTTGACCAATTTTGGTGTATAAATTACCAAATATAACACTGCATTCTTTCCCACTTATAACAATTTCAAATTCATTTGTCTGTGAAAAAGAGAATATTTCAATGTTAGAATATAACCCATTAATGTTAAAATCCAATCCATTTCATTTATGTAAGAAATTTCATTTCAAAGTAGAAATTCATCATTCTCCATATTCTTCTTTTAATTCATGGTAAAAATTGTAAATTTTGTAGTATAAATCATGAAATTATGTATAAATCTGAGTATAAATTATGATTTTTAATTTAAATTTCTACAAATTTGAGTTCATTTAAAATTGGTTAATTGAAAAAATCAGTTATAATTATATAAATTCGCATTAATGGAATCAATGTCTATTAACAGGCGTGTTAACAAGCATGACAGACCAGCACACCAGTTAATATATTTGGGTTTTGTTAATGGTTAATTAACAAACAATCTATTGATAAATGATTTGTTAATATATATTATAAAATAAGAATATTTTAATATATTCTATTTAAAAGTGACCTTTAAACTTAAATTATATAGGGTAAATAGCACAAAACGTCCCTACCTATTGAGGGTATTGTGGAAAACGTCCATACCTTCAAAATTTTGGCATTTTCACCCTTACTTACTGGATTTCCAAAACAAAACGTCCTTACCTTCAAAATTTTGGCATTTTTCACCCTTACCTACTGGATTTCCTGCGCAAAACGTCCTTCAGTCCAAAAATCAGCCATTAACTTAGGGGTAAATTAGTCCAACCATTTTTTTCACATATATATTACTTTTTTTAAAATTGGGGGGCTTCCCATGCAATTTCCAAAATTGCATGGCAGCCCCCGTCCCCAAATCTCTTTCCATCTTCGCCAGCACAGCATGGCTCGGCACAGCCTTCCCATTCTCGTACTCTTGAACCAACTGTGGCCGCTCATTGATCAGCTTAGCCAGCTCGGCTTAGCTCATCTTCTTCGAAATCCGAGCCTTCTGTATTGCCTGCCTTACCTCTATCGGTACTCGCTCCAGAGCCGCCGGCTCGGCTGCCTCGTCCAGCTTCCTCGCGTTCAGGTCCGTCGCCCCAGGCTTCTTGTTCAAACCGGCATCGAATTTTTTTATCGTTTGGACCTGACCTCCGGTTCGTAGAGCCTGGTTCACGGCCTTCGGGTCGCGGAGATCATGCGCTTTGGAAATTTGGGGACGGGGGCTACCATGCAATTTTGGAAATTGCATGGGAAGCCCCCCAATTTTAAAAGAAGTAATATATATGTGAAAAAAATGGTTGGACTAATTTACCCCTAAGTTAATGGCTGATTTTTGGACTGAAGGACGTTTTGCGCAGGAAATCCAGTAGATAAGGGTGAAAAATGCCAAAATTTTGAAGGTAAGAACGTTTTGTTTTGGAAATCCAGTAGGTAAGGGTGAAAATGTCAAAATTTTGAAAGTATGGACGTTTTCCACAATACCCTCAATAGGTAGGGACGTTTTGTGCTATTTACCCAATTATATAAGTTGAAAGCTTCGCAATTTGTTTGAAAAAGCATTTAGCCAAAGCGGTTATTGGCTCACCCTGCATGATCTCGAATGCCCTGTAATGGAGAAATGCGACTTAGAACAATCCCGTTTTGAACACGATTTCACTATTTCTTAATCTTCTCCTTATTTTTCCCCTCTATCTTCTCCTTCACCTTGTGATCTCTCTCTCTCTCTGTGCGGGTTCACTCCCCATATTTTTATTGAACATATTCCAGGTGACTTTCCATTTTAACATCCCTTCCAACGGAAATGCCAAATTGTTGTCTCAACTTCAGGATACCCGAAACCTGAATCCAGTAGTTTAACTCAATTCTTGGCTAAAAGAAACATGTATTCCTTACCATTGGCCACTCCTAAACCCTTCATTAATTTCCCTACCAATTTTCCCCACCAAACATCTGTCAAAAGTTTGAGCTTTTCCCCCATACCCCCCAAAAGATTGCATTTTGTCAACTGCCCACATGCTTTTTTGCAAAAACCCGGTTCAAATTCTAAGGCTTCGCAGAATTCTGATGTTGAGAAAGAGGATTTTGTGACTAAGGTTTTAAGGGAAAACCCTAGCCAAGTGGAACCAAAATATTTGATTGGGAATAGATTGTACACATTAACAGAAAAGGAGAGTTTGAGTAAAAAGGGCTTTGATAACCGGGTTTTTGAGATATTGAGGAGGTTGAATTTGAAGGCGTTGGTGGGTAGAAATGGTAAGGAGAGCAAGATTGATGCTAATTTAGTGAAGTCAGAGGGGGTTTATTTGAAAGATATCCTGAGGGAGTATAAAGGAAAGCTTTATGTCCCGGAGCAAGTTTTCGGGATAAATTTATCCGAGGAAGAGGAGTTTGACAGGAATTTGAAGGAGTTGCCCAAATTGAGCTATGCGGATTTTCAAAAGTACTTGAAGAGTGATAAAATAAAGTTGGTGAGTTTTAAGGAGGATAGTGGGGTCTCTTATGGTAATTATGGATACAGGGATTTTGTGGTCGATTTGAAAGAAATACCTGGAAAAAAGAGCTTGCATAGAACTAAATGGTTTGTACTGTGACACGTGACATTTTGTCTTTGATTGTGTGTGGTCTGCTTGATGTTGCGAATTTTGGTTATAGGGCAATGAAGCTGGGTGAAGACCAAGCTCGAGCTCTTTTGGAGGAGTACCAGGGTCCACGATATGAAATCGAGAAGCAAATGATGGTATTCTATCTCATTAACATTAGCAATTCCTTGTAGAATATCTGCTCATGCTAATAATATGCAAATAAACTCAATTGACTCTTGGGTTGGAACTGTGTGGATGGGGAGAAAATAGGATGCTGGAGGTAAATATTAAAAAAAGCTGTTAGAAATATAAAGATATTTCTTGCTGGAATAATATTTCATTACAGTAAGAAAATGCTAAGACTTTTTCGCAAGGTAGCTTTGAATCTGGTTATTATTTTGTCACTTCTCTGTCGTGGTTTGAGAACTGCCATCAATAAGACTTCATACTTCTATCCCTCTCTGTGTCTTGTACTAAATGGAGTTCTTCTTTTGTAGGAGAACTTGTGGCTATCAGTTAGGGTTCAAATAAAATATAAATGGAATTTATGATTGAAAGATTAGGCTAAGTAATCAAGAACTCATCTGCTATCATAACCATTAAATTATGATAATGGATATTCTATGCACGTGATAGTGATCAATACATGCCTTTCATTCTAATGAATTCAAACATACAAAAGGCTATGTTTTTTAATGAGAGTGTACAGATTCTCATGCGCCAATAGGATGAAACACGCTATAGAATACACTACGTTTCAAGAATTTGGAAGTGTCATTTATTGCATATAAAGTACATTCAAAATGGTCAAAATAAGCACACTGTGTAATTTTTCTTCATCACAATCATCCACCAAAGTTTAAAAGGACATAAGTTCTTCCAAGAATTTGTTATTAACTTGGAAAGTGTTCTCCTCCTTTTTGCTTTTCCTTCTTATCTGACTGTTATATATTTGTTTTTATAGTCCTACGTAGGAAAATTGCCAGAATATCCTCACCCAGTAGCATCTAAAATATCAAGTAGAATGATGGTTGAACTTGGAGTGCTGACTGCTGCAATGGCTGCAGCTGCAGTTGTTGTTGGAGGATTTCTGGCTTCTGCAATATTTGCAGCTACCAGCTTTGTTTTTGCAGCGGCTGTATATGTCTTATGGCCTATTGCCAAACCATTTTTGAAGCTATTTTTTAGTCTCGTATTTGGAGTTCTTGAAAGAGTGTGGGATAAGCTTGCCGATATTTTTGGTGATGGAGGAATCTTTACCAAGATGTATGAAGTATACACTTTTGGTGGGGTGTCTGCTAGTCTTGAAATGCTGAAACCAATTATGCTGGTATTTTTTACCATGGTTCTTCTTGTCCGTTTTACCCTTTCTAGAAGACCAAAGAATTTCCGAAAATGGGTGAGCATTGCTTCCTACAACTTTTTATGGCAGGCTAGTGATTAACTGTTCATGGGCAGTGTCCCTCACTACGTTCTATTTCACACAGGATATATGGCAAGGCATTGAATTTTCTCAATCAAAACCACAAGCGCGTGTGGATGTTAGTTCTACTTCTTAATTTACTTCTTCTGCTCGCCTCCCTAAATATCCTCATAAGCAGGTATAGTTTTTGGCCTTTTAATGTAATTGATTACCTTCTTTCAGGGTTCAACTGGAGTCACATTTAATGATGTGGCAGGGATTGAGGAAGCAGTGGAAGAGCTCCAAGAGGTAGATACTTTCATTAGAAGTTATAGTTTGGATATGTCTGTTCAATTTTTCATTACCCCAGTGGCTTCTTCTTGTTGCACTTTTCCCCTCGGCTACGGTTCGACCTTCGCGGTAAGGTCGGGGTTCCCCGAGGTGACAATTTTTAAGTGTTATAGAGGTACTTTGGAAAATTCGCACATGTATTGGGTCGTCCTAATATTTTCCTCCTATATAGAGGTATTAGGACAAGCCTCCATTCTGCATGTGTCATAGAGAGAAAACAGAGAGAGAGAGAGAGGCGTGAGTCTAAAACACATTGTAATTCTCTTATTTGATATCGTACATTTCTGCAGTGGCACCAGGTGCTACCAAGTACCAAGTGCAGTAGCTTTCGCATTGAGAGTGAAGCACCTTAAATTATGTGTTATTTTTGTTTTCATTTTTCTTATTTTGCATTCTTAATTGCTCTCGGCAATACGGATTATATGTTTAATCCATAACACTTCTTTTGTTCTAAGTGAAACCCTACAGAAAACAATGACAATAACATTTCTTCCTAATAAACTTGGATCGGCTACATGAACGATGAATCATTTTTGCTGCTCCATTTGATCCATTGTTGCATTTATTAAAAAGCCCAATGCAATCAATTCTTACAAATACATCCGGTCATGTTAAGCTTGGTTTACTTCTCCCTCTTCAATTTTTTTACTAGGATTGCATTCCTCTTGTGAATTAGAGCTTCTATAGGTATACGCAAGATATACATCAACCCCCCAAGTAGTCATTCCCTCGATTGGTTCTACCTCCATTTGCTGGTTTTTAACTTTTTATACTCGTTTCTCACTACCCATTCTAGTATGATTATTATCCATGTTAACATTTTCATAACTGCAAACTGCAATGTTTGCCATATGGAAATTTTGTCCTTTTAACAACTGATGAAATCCTTTCTAGAGACAAGAGGAAGAAAAAAAAATCCCTTTTAACCCTCGTGAGTTTGTGAAAAATTGGATGATGTTCCAAGTTTGTAAAAAATTCAATGATTGTGTATCTACTAAGGGCTGGAACTTCATTTCCCTTGAAAGTAGTCAAATCTCTTTGCCAAAATTTGGATCACTAATTTGTTTTACAGAATGAGAACTTCTAAGGCTGAAATAGTGAGTGACATCTGTCTTCTCGTTAATTCTAAACGTAATGGAATAATTCATTCTATGTTCGGTGACGTTTGGCATTGACCTATATTCAGATCGCAAATCTTGCAAAATTGCTGATTTTTTTTTTCTTTTTAAACTTTCGCTGCTGGTTAGTTGGTGCGATACCTGAAAAATCCTGAACTATTTGATAAAATGGGGATAAAGCCTCCACATGGAGTTCTGCTTGAGGGTCCTCCAGGATGTGGCAAGGTTGGTCGTCATTTCTTGGATCATGTTACATTAAGAGTAATAATATCTCGATAGATTTGTAAATAGAATCACATGTTGTCTTATCAGACTCTAGTTGCCAAGGCCATAGCAGGTGAGGCTGGCGTTCCATTCTACCAAATGGCTGGATCTGAATTCGTGGAAGTTTTAGTTGGTGTTGGTTCTGCTCGTATCAGAGATTTATTTAAGAGGGCAAAGGTACTAGTCACGATTCTCATTGAGTAAAACTTGTAAATTGTGAATATGACTCATTATTTCGATCGAACAATGAATTTTGCAAAACTGTTGAAACTTTATGCATTTAATTATTATGTCATTTTATCTTTGAAGAATTAGCTTTCCAACAGCTTGATTTATGATCCTCAACAACGATGTAACGCTAGGCGGACATGTAAATCGTCCTAGTAAAATATCTGAAGTCAAGGTTTCAGGAACATGTAACGCTAGGCGGACATGTAACATGTGATAGCTATTCAGTTATTTTGACGAAATATACACAATGTTCTCTGTCATGTACTCAAACATGGTCTCAAATAGTGATATTGTATTTATTATAAAGGCTATGATGTTGGCAAGAACATTGTTTCTAGGATTTTGAGGGATCCCAAACTTTCACCGTGCAATGATAAATTTCCTCATTCTACCTTCATAACATTAGCAGATTTTAAAGGATTTTATTAAACTCAAAGGGAAAATTTTAATAATAAAGGTAAAGGGAAGACTTTTATATTATTTCTACCATGAGGACACGCGAAATTATGAGAACTCTTTTCCTTGATATGCTTTAGGTAATGAAGATGATTACTTTTATAAATGATAAAACGTGGTTTGATAACTCTTTTTACAGGTAAATAAACCATCGGTCATTTTTATTGATGAAATTGATGCTCTTGCTACAAGGTATGGCTGTTCTAAATTTTCTTTTAGCTAATACCGTGTTGGAATTTTCTTTAAATTTTAACATCTATGTTTCTTACGTAATTATAAGAGAATTTTTCTTGCTGAGACCTTTTTGATTTCTAGATAGTTAAATTAATATATGTAAAGCAGAGTCCAGGAGTAAAAGTTAGAGCCTCCGTCTTTCTTTCACCGTTTTCATAATATAATGAAGTTATTCATACTTTCTGTTCTGATACTTCATCTGCACAACTAACCAATCCTTGTATTCCTTTGTTTTTAATATGGTCTTCTCTTAGTGTATTCTTGGCCAATTCTACCATTCTCTACCACTTAGAGAATATGAATGATCCTCAATTGTTAATTATGCTTTATTAATATACAGGCGGCAAGGAATATTCCGTGAGTCAACAGACCACCTATACAATGCAGCAACTCAAGAAAGAGAAACCACATTGAACCAACTCTTGATAGAACTGGATGGATTTGATACAGGCAAAGGTGTCATATTTTTGGGTGCCACTAATCGAATGGATTTGTTGGACCCCGCACTTCTTCGTCCTGGTCGGTTTGATCGCAAGGTTGTACCTTTAAATAGGATATAGAGTTATCAAAGAGTGTTTAACTTTTCTTATTTACACCTGTTCTTATTTCATTTTCAAACTATTTATGTGTTAGTTCTCTTGAACATTACATGGCTAATCATGATTGTTTTGTTTATTATATAGATAAGAATCCGGCCTCCAAATGCAAAAGGAAGATTGGAAATTTTGAAAGTTCATGGCCGTAAGGTGAAATTATCAGATACTGTTGATTTGACTAGTTATGCAAACAACTTGCCCGGTATGCATTCTATTTAACTGTTAATATTTGAAGAAATTATTGTGATTGTTATGTTTATTGCTACATGATGCTTTATTTTGGAAATCCTTAAATAATATAAATCAGGGTGGTCGGGTGCAAAGCTGGCACAGCTACTCCAAGAGGCCGCTCTTGTGGCTGTCAGGAAGAAGCACAATGCGATTCTTCAGTCAGACATGGATGATGCAGTTGACCGTCTTACTGTGGGACCCAAGCGTGTTGGAATAGAATTGGGCCATCAAGGCCAATGTCGCCGAGCTACTACCGAGGTTGGGACCGCTTTGACTGCTCATCTGCTAAGGCGCTTTGAGAATGCAAATGTTGAGCGTTGTGACCGCATATCAATCAATCCTCGTGGACAGGTCTATTTCTTAGCTTTTCAGATTTTGTTAATCTCATGAAATTTTATTTTGTTACCTTCTTACTTTTAGTTCTCAATGTTTGCAACTTTGGTCTATACTACCTGTGATGTTGGACAACCTTAGAGTTTCTTGTAGTGGTGAATGAAAGGGAGGCGGCATGGGTTTTAGTGTAGTAGTGGGAAATCTGAAACAGAAAAAACCATAAACAACACAATACTCGATCATGGCAGACATAAAGATATAGAATCTTTGACCACACAAGGTTAATCTAGACTATCTTGGATTATTTCTGACCAAGTGAACACCATAATTAAGACTCGCCTACGATCATCAATAACGAAAAGACCAAATTACCCTTAACTCGCAAACATAATAAATCTACAAAATAACTTCAGCAGCTTTCTTATCACATATTTTATTCTAAAAGCATTAACACTTGTTCACATCCAACTAATCGTAGAATTCGTGTCTTGCCTTTCTTTTTGTTCTCACTTCCGGCTTCAGCCTGGTATTGAATCAACCCATTTTTTGGGGACACAAGTTGACAGATGTATTTTATTATCTGTCATATAAAATTAGTATTTCCATACTTTACTTTGTTTGAACTTTTGAGGAGCAATCTATATTATGTGCTTGAAATTTGGATCATGAAGTTGAAATTTAAGGTTCTTGATATGGATGCTTTTTGGAGAAGAATGGTTTTCTATTTAAACAATAATTAGTTACTTACTCTTGATGTTCATACAGACACTGTCTCAAGTTGTATTTCATCGTCTTGATGATGATACATACATGTTTGAGCGTCGACCTCAGTTGTTGCACCGCCTTCAGGTGCACACTTAAGTTCTCTGGTTTTATTTTAGTTCACCTTGTGTTGTTTTGCATTCAATCATTAGAAGTGTAAGATTTTCTTGATAAAGGTATTACTTGGAGGCAGAGCTGCTGAAGAGATCATTTTTGGGAGGGATACTTCAAAGGCATCCGTTAAT
The DNA here is from genome assembly GCA_030279155.1 of Forsythia viridissima. Taxonomy (NCBI): domain Eukaryota; kingdom Viridiplantae; phylum Streptophyta; class Magnoliopsida; order Lamiales; family Oleaceae; genus Forsythia; species Forsythia viridissima. The sequence continues at coordinate 70,980,310 of CM059033.1, read as the reverse complement.
TATCTTGCTGATGCATCTTGGCTTGCTCGTAAGATTATTACAATGTAGGTTTTCAGTTTGTTCTATTCAGTTGGTTAAGGAATTGATAAAACATTCCTAGAAACAAGCCACAAGAATTCCGTAATACAGGAAAATTACATAGCTAATTAAATACTTTCTTCTTCTCGCAGATGGAATCTGGAGAACCCAATGGTGGTGCACGGAGAACCTCCTCCATGGAGAAAGAAACCAAAATTTGTGGGCCCACGGCTTGATTTTGAAGGATCACTCTATGATGACTACGATTTGATTGAGCCTCCTGTCAACTTCAAATTGGACGATGACATTGCAAAGAGGACGGAAGAGTTAATGCATAGTATGTACGGAAAGACCGTTGCTTTGCTGAGACGGCATGGTGCTGCTTTGCTGAAGACTGTTAAGGTATGTAGTTGGCATGCTTGATCGAGTTTATCTTCTTTCCCATCTATCGTTCCTACCTCCTTGGATGCATAGTGATAAAATAATTGGAGGGTTGAGATTTCTTTCTTATTCATAGTCCAAGGAAAGTTTATTAAGGTATTACCAACTTAATTTCAAGTGTTTCATGGCTAGTGATAAAATTTGTTGTTTGTATATGGAATCGAATTGTGAGAAATAGTATCATGGATGCATTATGAACATTAGAAACCCAAATGGATTAACTTTTTCGACTAGATAGATAATTATCATCAAGATGCTAGTAGAAGCGAGCTTCATTGTCAAGTGTTGTTCTATAAGAAACCGTGTTTTCTAGCACAATAGTTTGACCAGCTTTTACCATAAAGCATCCGTAATCATATTTATTACATGAAATGCTAATAGTATGACTGGCACAAGATTAAAAATAGTAGTACTTAGAAGTTACTTTTAGATATTCTTAGCTTTTTTAAAAGTTACTTTATTTTGGAGATTTTAGTTCGAAAGCTTACTTCAGAAGTAAGTCTACTTTTCAAACCAGGGCTTGGTCTTTAGGCTTAGCCAAACATGCGCGTGCCATGGAGTAATCCTCTATTTGTATTGCAGGTTCTTCTTAATCAGAAAGAGATACACGGGGATGAAATAGAGTTTATCATCGACAATTATCCTCCACAAACTCCCACGAGTCTTATATTGGAAGAGGGAGATCCGGGGAGCCTTCCATTTTTCGAAAAAAAGCAAGAAGAGAGCGATGAATTGGAATACAGCCTTCTGTCTTAATGAAGAGGCAGGATTTTTGTCTGATAGAGTAAGTAGGTTCATGTGAATCCAATCTGGCCATAATTACTTGTTCAGATGAGCTCTTGGGCTGCATAATACGAGGTTCATCCGATCATGATTTATCTGAAGATCGCGAAATAATATCCAAGTTTTGTTTTATGTTTATAGATGCGTAGTTATAGGATGCACCATTTATTTGTAATTTAACCATTCATTGGTAGCACAGGAATTTATTTTTGGTTTTTTGAATGCATGAACAGGACATGGCAGCAAAAAATAACTAGTAAAAAGCAGTTTTGGTGTGCAGCATGGACCATACAATAAATAAGATTTTAGTTTCTTTTTTTTTCATTAATATTTTTACGTGATTCTCGGTCCATTTTACCAATATTCAAATTTGCCAGGACGGAGTTGGGTTAATGCAGGCTGCATGATGTAGCTATGATTTGAGCACTGGAAACATTTGGTAAAATTAGACTGTAGACATATTTGGTAAATACGATAAAAATAAATTTTAACTTGTTTTATTTTTTATTTATTTTAAGAGTATGTTTGATAGTGTTGAAATTATTTTTTAAGTAATTATAAGTTATGGATTTAAAAAATATATGGATAATATTATAGCAATTAATTAGTATACTGCTTCTTAATGGCAAAATCCGACCGTAGGATGTACGAGAATGAATTATTAAGGTTTGAACTCTTTTGATTTTTATGGAACGGCGAGGATGATGATTTGAGTTGTAGTGGTTATGATTTTAGAATTGAAGCAATGAGTAGAACAATGAAATATATATATATATTAATTTTTTGTAGTGGAAAATTTATTTTACGATCGTGATAAATTGTTGGTCTTACCAAAAATATGTTTAATTACTTTAATCAATTTAGATCATAATTTAAACTTAATTAAGCATGCACTAAGTTTAACATAGTAAACATGCTTCTATACAATGAAAGTTATTATATCACTTGTAACTTTGTAGAGTGATATTTGCTTATTGGGGACAGATTCAAAATCAATTGTTAGATTTCAAAATATTATTATTCTATTGAGAGCTCTATCAAAAAAGGTGAAATTTTATAGTTATTAAATCCGTGCTATTTATGAGATTATCTCGAAGCACTTGTATAATTAATTAGTATGAAAGATGATATAGCACTCATAGTTGGTAATAATTATAATATCAATTTGATACGTTGTATCAATATATTAATTATTTTTAAAAAATTGTTTATAACTTTTTAAAAACAACTTTTTAAAAAGTGACCAATGTATCAAATGAGTACTATAATTATTATTCACAATTGGTGCTATATCATTACTTATATCCATAGAGCATCTCCAAATATTTATATAGATTGTTATTCAGGTGATATTGATAATTATTGAATAGAAAATTAAGTTTAAAATTAATTTTTAATGAGTTTTGTCTACAATTCAATAATTTAATATTGTTGATTAGTTTTGTTTTATTTTCTTAAAATAAAAATAAAACTACTTTTAACGAAGCATAACTCTTTTTGAACAAATTCGGACAACACTTCCTCAAATTTCATTTTTGACACGAGCTAGATGAAACTTTTACGATGTTTGCTTTATCACGACCGTACGAAATTTTTTCCGCAACGAAAAAAAAAGTACTTAAATATCCATGTGTCATCCTTAATTTCTCTCCTTCAGAAAATCATCTTCTCCAAAATTTGCTGACTGCTTCAATCCATTTTTCTCAACCGATAATTTTCAAAATCTACTCACATTTTCAATTCATCTCCCTCAATCGATCATCTCATTCTACAGATCATCTCCAAAATTTGTTTACCGCCTCAATCCATCATCATAAAGAGCCTACAATCGAATCTCACGAAAAAGAAACGGTATACTATTAATTTTTCTTTGTCGATTGCACTACATAATTTTTTGAACAAATTCGGACAACACCACCTGGAATTTCATTTTTGACACGAGCCTAAATTGGCGACATGCCCATTTTTGACTCCGTTAATTAGGCAATGATTTCATCTGTTTTCTAACAAAAGGAAAAAGAAAAGGAGAAAAAAAGATAGAGAAATCTTGTTTATACACGTGGGACATAATATGCCAATTACATGATGAGATAAGAAATAGTTAGTTTCCGCTTCAGTTGGAGGAAGGCAGAAGGCTGCGTAATTATTTATTTGCCACAAATCAACACACAAAATAATCACTTTTTCTTGATATTCACTTTTCGATTAATCCAATTTCCAAACCCAGAAAAAATAAAATTATTGGAAATGATCATTCAACAGTGAGATTGTTTTGTTTACCGACAGAAAAAAACAATGAGATGAAGAAACTCGTCCATATTGCGTCAATAAAAGTGAATCCAACGATTCATAAAAACAGCGATAAGCATCATCTCACAATTAACCAGAATGATAAGAAAAACAGCTTTTGCGAGTTATCTTTGTCTCTGTTCTTCTCATTTTGGTGTGTTGTTTTCCTGTTCTATACTAAATTTGGCCTCACCCGCGGTAACGAAGGTACACTCTGCTTTTCTTCTTGTTCTTTTGCCTTTAATTTCTTATGCCCATTTCTTTATTTTTGTTTCTCGATGCGCCCTTTTAAATTTTTCTGAATATTTTTCACAAACCAATTTATTGATCTTTCTTTACTAGTAAAGTTGATCGTGGGTTTGTTTACATTTGAAGTCCTCAATATTTGGGCATGTTTATTTGTTATTAGTTTGGTAATTTTGAGTTTTTGTTTCTTGGATTCTTGATGTTTTGAGGTTAGACAATTTGGGAGATCTAATGGGCTTTGGCTAATTTCCTATTAATGGATTTGAGGTATTAAACCGAAGTTTCCTTTGGCAAATTGTTTATGGTAAGATGAAAATTTGCTGAACTACTTAAAAATTGCCCCATTAAATAATTTAGAAAGCAATTGTCGGCTGTCTAACTTGGTAATCTAGAATACATCTGTGTTAATTGCTTAACAACGTCTTAACTCGACAGTTTTATAATCTAGTTTAGCGTGTTGATTGGTTCATTTGCCAGGGGGTTCAAATGCCTATAACCAGAGCATAACTAACACTAGTGTTTGCAATGAGAAGTTATGCAACTGCGCTGTTCCAAATACGGAAATTGCAAATAAGAATCAAACCAGTGAGGTTTTCATGGAGCTGAATGTGTCGGTGATTATTAATGATTCCACTTCCTATGATAATTATCCAAATCTGGGATACTCACCCCGGGAAACAAGTGGATTAGAGGAAGCATTGTCACTTGTGTTAGATTATGAATCTTTGTTTTGTCAAGTACGGCCACAAGAAGATTATAGGAAAACTGAAAAAGAACAGCAAAAAAATGGGAGAATTCCATTAACTTATCCTAATCTAGACGAGTTCAAATATATTTCAAGCCAAGAGAAAGGTGTGAGTACACCAAGCCAGCTGGTAAATATCACGCACAGGCTCGAGTCCGACGGAACACCGTACAACTATGCCTCAGCATCCAAGGGTGCAAAATTGGTGGCTCATAACAAGGAAGCAAAGGGAGCGAGCAATGTATTGGGTAAGGATCATGATAAGTATCTCAGGAACCCATGTTCAGTTGGGGGGAAGTTCTTTATAATTGAGCTTGCGGATGAAACTTTGGTCGATGCTGTCAAAATTGCAAATTTCGAGCATTATTCTTCTAATTTTAAAGATTTTGAGTTATCTGGGAGTTTGGTGTATCCAACTGAGACATGGAATTCCTTAGGGACGTTTGTTGCTGCAAATGTCAAGCATGCTCAATGCTTTAAGCTACCTGAACCAAAATGGGTTAGATATTTGAAGGTGGATTTACTGAGTCATTACGGGTCTGAATTTTACTGCACGTTAAGTGTTGTAGAGGTGTATGGAGTTGACGCAATCGAACATATGCTTGAGGATCTTATTGTTACTTCCGGGGAGTCTTCTACCGTCCGATCGCCAAAGCCTAATTCGACTGCAATTCCTGTGATACTGCCAGAACCAAGCTCCAGCAAGCGCAAAGCAGAAGATGTTGCTCATAACGTGAGTGACACTGTCAATAAGGGAATAGAAAATGCTCATGAGGGGCAAAAGCTTAATGCAGATCCAAAGAAACCGACAACTAGTAGCATGCCGGATCCCTTAGTGAAGGGTAGGCAACAACCCAATGGCAGATTGCATGCGGATGCGGCTCTAAGAATATTGTTGCAGAGGGTAAGGTCGCTCGAGTTGAACTTGTCAGTGCTCGAGGAGTACATCAAAGAACTTAACAAAAGGCAGGGGGATGTTCTTCCTGAGCTTGACAAAGAGGTGTTGAAATTTACAGCTCTTCTGGAGAGAAGCAAATTGGAGATCAAGAATCTCTTGGAGTGGAAAGAAATAGTGGTACGTATGACCTTTTAATTTACTAGAGGATAATTTTTTGTAGGTTTTATTTTTAACTCATACGTTATATTTCTTTCATTTAGGAGAAAAGAAATGCTGACCTTGAAACCTGGAAAGCTTTCCTCTCATCCCGAATGGATCTTTTGGTCAGAGAAAATAGCATGCTGAGGTTTGTATTACCATATCTTGCTACCTAATCTAATTGAGTTATTTTACTTAATTATCAGTTGCTGTTTGACTATGTTTACAGCTTACTGAGCTCAGAGTAAGCAATTTTTTTCAGCATTATCTCGTCCTTTAATTGTCTATTCAATTTTATATATTCTGAGGGTCTTCTGGAGACTGGAGCATCATGGGGTGCTTTAATATGTTTGTATCATTCTTTTCCGATGATTAATGAAATTAAAATAAGAAAACTTAGTTGTGCAAACCCGTTTTGAACAAAAGTTGATGAGGTTAACATCTATAAACTGTGCTTCAAATGGTTAAGGGCTATAAGACAGACCAGAAATAGTGTCCCACAAACATTGTGTTGATATATCATTTTGATTTCACTAGCTCCCACACAATGGAATACCTCGAATAAGGATTTGAAAAATGCTTCCATTAGCTGATAGAATATGTATTGGAATGTGGTACTATACTACTATTGGCATCTTTCACTGAACTGTAGCGTAAGGTTATTTTTTTGTTCGTTTTATGCGATGCTTTCTGAATTTTGCACTCCGTCCTCACCATCTACTCCACTTGTTCCGCAGATTAGATGTCGAAAAGGTTGTAAATGATCAAGCAAATTTGGAAAAGAAAGAGCTTATGGTGCTAACAGTGAGCTTTTGCTTTGCATGCATTGCCATTCTTAAGATAATTTCAGGTAAATTTTTGAAGTTTTTTGGATCGTCGGTACCTGATACAGTTTTCCAGTCGAGTCGAGGTTGGACTCTAATACTTATCAGCAGTAGTATGACAATGTTCATTACATTAATTTATAGTTAGTTTTCTTAATTGTAGGTATAGAAATTCGGATGCTATTTTAGGCATCTTGACCAAGAATTAACGATGTAATTGTTTTTAAGGATGGTTTATAGTTCCTACTCTTATCACCTTAAAACCTACGAAATTTTGCAATGATATGGATCTCAATTCTTCACTTTTATCAGATTAAATAAAATATTCGCAATCCCTGTTAAGCATGGATAATAAATTTTATTATCTAATTAAATAAAATAATAACATTTTTTTTAGTTTTAAATGAAATTACTTGTTATCGAAAAATAAAAAGTAAAATAAAACATAGATAATAACTTATATATAATTTATAAATTTAAGTACTCTACAATCTTGAATTACAAATAGAAGGAAAGAAACAGAGTTGGAAATATTTGATAAGAATTTCGACCGTTTTTTTTAATTGGGATAGATGTGAAAATCGGTGTAATAAATTAGCTAGGTGGCAAAAAATTAGAGAAAAACACAGAGAGGTCAATGGAGAGGCTCGACTCAATTTCAATGTGATAATAAATTTAATAAATGGCATTTAGGGTTACTATTTGTTCGCTCAATTTGAAAATGTATTCAATTATTCACAACTTTTTAAATAGTTTACCATTCATCACTCATTGCAAAAATGATGTTAGACTGAGCGGACAAAAATTGCCACATGGTGAATGGAAAACTGATGTGGCATAATTAAATTGTTAAAATCATCTACGTAACTAATTTGTAATAGCCAAACATACTTTTAACTTGCTTTAAAAGACATTTCTCCCAGATGTTTTTTAAAAATTGAAGAAACGTTTTTTAAAGCAATCTAAATGTTTGTTTGACTATTACGATTTTGTTACGTGGACGATTTTAACAATTTAATTATTCAACATCAACTTTTCATTTGTCATATGGTAATTTTTATCTGCTCACTTTAACGTTTTCCCAATGAGTGATACATAGTAAACTATTTGGAAAGTTGGATGAGCGATTGGAAACATTTTTAGGTTGAGTGAGCAAGTAGTAACTCCTAATTATTTTGGTGGCCATTTATTAAATTTACACGATAATCTAATCTAAAAAGGCAAAAAATTCCATTTCTTTGTTGTCAATAAGAGACTGTTCGATATAGTTTTTATAAAAATTTTAGCAGATTTTGATAAAATGTAATGAAATGTATTTTTAAAATTAATTGTTAATTTTGACTTTAATTTTTTTAAGTTAAATCAAACACGGACTAAATAATCTAGATTACAGTTGTTCTATTTTTCCTAAATATGAATTAATATTTTTGAGGATTAGGAGAAAGAACTTAACAAAAGGGAAAATAATGCAAAATAAAAGGAGTGATTATTCTTGTTTTTTATTTCAAACGTTGTTTATTAATCAAATTGAATACTACTTCCCATAGAAATGATCCCCTACTCATTTATATTGTCTACACTGAAGTAACATCATATAATTAGTAAAAATAATGAATGTGGGACAATGAACTATCAATTATGTGATATCACTTTAGTGTGAACAACTTAAGTGGACAACATAAATGGTAAAAGATCATTTCTACTACTTCCCATCATCGTCTTTTTGTTTTCTAAACTCCAAAAACAATATTTTTCTTCTTTCAATATAACTTATTTTTTCTAGACAAAAATAAAATAAATCGAAAAATCTATAATACCGAACTATTTCTATTTGTTTTATTCTATCGTCTTCGTGATCAATCAAACTCTCTTAAAATGGTCCAGGATACAACCTATTTCATGAGCTCTTTGATATAATAAATGATTGAGTTGTAGCTAGAGCTGGTAATTAGGCTGCCTAACCCGTCAGAACAGGGCCACAAATTTTGTATGGGCCAGAAATATACTACCCCAATCCAGCCCATTAGCCCAATTTGGTCTTAATTTTCTTTTTTTTTTTTCTTTTTTTTTTTAAATAAATTTTTTATACACTATAATACATTACATCAAATACAATATTAGATAAATTTATACTATATATTTTGAGATTTTTAAAGAATTAATTTATAAAATTGAGGCTCTTATGTAATAGTCAATAGAAACGTCAATTTTCTTTCAAAATAATAATTTTTATTTTGTTAATTGTAAACTATTTGTAGACACTTTTTAAAAAAAAAAAATACAAATATTAAAAGCATGTTAGTCTTATTGTTTTAAGATATAAGTATGTTTGGCATAAATTAAAAAATTTACTTATAATTAAATTTAAAATAAATAATTTACTTGTCACACCAAATATATTTTAGATTGAAACTTAAATTAAACTAAAAATTTTAATTAAATCTAAACAATTTTATGTTGGATCTTGAAATTTTTGGACTAATGTTTATTGGTAATTTGGACTTAGATCATTTTAAATTAATATTATTTGGATTATGTATTGTGGTTATTCACAAAATGAGTGATTAGTGTTAAGGAGCAAAAAAAAAAAAAAAATTAATAATCGGGCCGGCCCAACTAGCCCGCGGGCTAGTTGAGGGCTAGTTGGGTCGGGCCATATTGACCCGGTTTTATTTGGGTTAGGGCTAGACCAACCCAAAAAAGCGGGCTACATAGGCTGGGCCGATTTTGTCACTTCTAGTTGTAGCCCCTGAATATATATATATATATATATATATATATATATATATAGAGAGAGAGAGAGAGAGAGAGAGAGAGAGAGAGAGAGAGGCATGAATGACCATTGAAAATTGAGTAATGATATTCATAGTCGTTTATTACTGATAGTCATTATACGTAATATTACTCAATTGAATGATTTATTCATAATTAATTATTATAAATATATTACTCAATTTGAGTAAATAATTTATTTAATTGAGTAATGACACATAGAATGTCTTATATAGTAATTAGTAAACAACTATAAAAAACATTATTCTTAAAAATTGAATTTAATAATGGTAAATTGGTGATTTAGCCTTTCCAATTTTGGAAGGATTAAACGTTCATGTTTTAATGCGTGAAATACATATATATGAATTGAATTGGGAGATTAATTAATGATAATAATAACGGAGTATCAAATTAAGAAGGGTAATTACTAATTATATTCACATTATATTTTTTATTAGTCACATCATATTTTAATTATAATAAAAATTTTCAACTATTTCTATTTTTTGCATTTATGTCCTTAACTATTTTTTATCACATTTTTTTCATCAATCTATTAATTTACACATTTTATCAATTTTTGATGATAATTCTGTCCAAAAAATTAATTAGAATGGCGCTTTGCCTCTCGTATTTTTAAATCCGCAACAAAATAACTAAGAAATACAAAAATTTGATGCAATATGTGCCCATCATTTCAATGCACATTAGCAGAATATTTGGACAAAAATTGTCATTAAAGACAAAATGTGAAAATTTATTGAAAGTTGATGATAAAAATGTGACCAAAAGAAAAAGTTGAGGACATAAATGCTAAAATGTCAAAGGTTGAGAGACATTTATTGCAATTAAAATATGATGTAGTATATAATAAAATATGTAGTGTGAATACCTAATTAAGAATTATAAAAAAAAAGTAATTATATTCACACCACAATTTTTGTAATCTACACCACATTTTAATTGTAATAAAAGTCATTTTGATCTTTGGTATTTTGACACTTATATCTCTAACTTTTTTCGTCGTATTTTTATCACGTCTTTGATCAAAATTTTGTCTAAATATTCTGCTAATGTACATTGAAATGAGGAAAAATTATTTTTTCAAACTTCTGTATTTGTTATTTGTTTTGCTTATTTAAAAATATGAGAGGCGGACAAATTTTTTTACAATATTCTGATTAACTTTTTGGATAGAAATCATTATTAAAAATAATGATAAGACATGCAAATTAATAGGTTGATGATAAGATGTAATAAAAAAATTAAGGATATAAATGCAAAAATAAACAGTAAGTGAAGATTTTTATTGCAATTAAAATATGGTGTGATTAATAAATAGTGTGGTGTGAATATAATTAACATTATAAAAAATTAATGAAGACGTTATCGTCCATAAAATGATTATTAAGTTATGTGACTTTTAATATACTAGTTAGACGTGCATGCGTTGCATGTTCTTTTGTAATTATATTGTCTATTTTTTAATATTTTAATTTTTTTTTAATTGTTAATAATTAAAATGTTAAAGTAGCAATTGCAACAAAGATAAAAAAAAAAAAAAAATGATTGTTGATAACATGTTGTATTGTATTGCTCGATGTTAATATTTTATTTATATCTATAGAAGTTTGCAATATGAGTTTTATATAGTGGTAATAAGAATAGTAACTTGAATCATGATTGACTATATAATAGTGGTAATAATTGACTATATAATATTGTACATTTGTTAGAGTAATGATTCATTGTAAACATTATTTTTTGTGTATGTTATCTTTTTATTAAACACGTCTAATTTGACGATGTAAATGAAAACAACGTAAATTTAATTAAAAATCAAAAATTAAAGAATTGTCAATCTCTCTCTCTCTCTCTCTCACATTAAATTAAATTAAAAATAAAAAAAAGTTTCAAATATTATAATCACTGTAATTCAATGTATTAAAAACAATATTTTCATCTCCATTTCAATTTTAACAACCATGATTTGAATTTTATTGCGATAATAAAAAAAAAGTTACAATTTTTCCGTTTTTTTTTTTAAATCCATTTCTCATTTTTTTAAATCTATGTAATGCAAAAAAAAAAAAAAAAAAAAATTGTGATAATCTTTTCACTTTTATATTTAATTTAACGTATTAAATGTTTACAAAATATAATTGTACATTTAATAATTTGTTAAAATTTAATATACGATAATAATGAGCAATAAAAGAGTAATAAATAAATATTAAAAGATAATTGTATTCATGTAAGTACAATTACAATAAGAGATGAATTTTATATGGTTATAATATCAACATTAACTTGAACTCAGTGAAGACCTTTTGGTGATTTAAACTCTGATGATTGACGAACTTTTAATATCAAATCTTATGGAATTAATGATCTCCAGGGCTGCATTTTACGAAAAATAAAATTAATAATTACTAATTTTATTGTGAGAAAATGTAATGATTGGCTACATAATATTGTACATTTGTTAGAGTAATAATTCTTTGTGAACAATATTTTTTGTGTATGTTCTCTTTTTATTAGACGTGTTTGATTAGACGACGTAAATGAAACGCCATAAATGTGAGTAAGAACAAAAAATAAAGAAGTGTCAATGCTTGCTTGAATATTGTTGACGGATATAAGTAATATGAGAAGAACGTTCTCTATATAATAATTAAATTAAATTAAATTAAAAATAAAAAAACTTTCACACGTTAGTTCTAACATATAATATTTATTTGTTGGGGTTTAAAAATTTTGAAAAAAATTGGTAAAATTTGTGGTTGATAAAAGTTGATAAAAGTTTTAGGTTCCACAAAATATGTGGTTGAAAATAAATTTGAGAAAAAAAGAATTTAAAAAAAAAAAACTGAACCAAACATGCTCATAATCTAATATAATGTCTTAAAAAAATAATCTTTTCATCTCTATTTCAGTTTTAACAACCGTGATTTGAATTTTAATGAGGTAATAAATAAAGTTACAATTTTTTCCATTCTTTTTTTTTTTTTTTTTTTAAAACTCATTTCTCATTCCTTTCATATAAAAAAAAACAAAAAATTGTGATAATCTTTTCACCTTCATATTTAACATAATAGATTAAATGTTTAAAAAAATTTAATTGTACATTTAGTAATTTATTGAAAATTTAATGTACAATAATGATGAACAATAAAAGAGTAATAAATAAAATATTAAAAAATAATTATACATTAATGAATACTAAGGTGAATGCGATTTAATTTAATTCGATTTTTAGGGAAGATGAACACCGACCCCAAATTAATCAATTCAGCCCTAAATTTGCTTGCAATAATTTCACTTATTTTCACTCAATTTTCTCAAATTCAAGCTCTAATCAACCCTAAATGAGCCCTTGCCAGCAGGCCAGCGTCATTTATTTTCTTTCTCACAGGTGGTTGAGCACTACGGAGTGTCCAAAATTGATCAAACGACTCGAGTGAAGTGCGACTGTGCTATCAAACAACCCGTATGTTTTGTACTTTTTGTTTTTGTTTTTTTAGCATTTCTATAATATTTTATATTGTTTTGTATATTTTAATTTTGATTTTCTACCTAGTCGTAAAACTGTGTTGCTTCTTTCACCATCCTGAAACTTGGAGACCTCGTTGACATTAGATAATATCATAGTTTTAAGATTTCACATTGTTGATTGATTCGGGTCGTAAATAATTGAATATTTCCGTTCATTTATAGGTAGGCAAAAAGGTGCCACTCTGAATCTTTTGCTAATCCTATGTTAGAAAGAGTTTTTGGTTAAGGTACAGAGTTGGTCCAAATGTTAAAATCTGATAGTAATGACTGACTTTCATCAATGCATATAATTGGATTATGAATTATGCCTTCAAGATTAATTATCTATTTAAGGTTTGTTATCTTTCTTTTTTACAAATCTGTTAGGATTTAAATTCATTTTCTTAACAACTTTCGCAGTTATTCTAGTGAAACTTAGAGATTGGACGTCATGATTTTGAACCTATGATATGAGAAAATAGAGGATAATTGTGAAGCCCATTTGGCACGATAAATTTTAATTTACTCGTGGTCTCTGCATTTATAGACTCCATCATTGTCATTAGGTCTTAAGGGAGATCTTTTATGCTTTGATTGGAACTTATAGCAGTTGTTTCCTTTTTTATATGCTTGGATCTTCGGATTTTGAAGTATTCTTGTATTATTGCTCTCCCGTCCTTTGAAAATTTGTTACTTATAACTTATAAGTTCATCTTATGTTTTAATAGTAGTGGTTCTTGTGCCACCCATTGCCTGCAAATCTTTTGCTTTCTTAGTTCTTTTATGAAGTAGTAGGGTAGCCACGTGCGATGCACGTGTTGTAACTGTAATTTTGTGCATAATAGTATCAAAAATATTATCCAAAAAAATGAACTTGCGTGTTTATGAGAAGGGGAAAAAATTGCTAAATTTTTGTTAAATGATATTCTTGCAAGGAAAAATTACATATTCGTAGAAATAACCGACAATAAATAAAAGAAAAATGTACTCAAACAATAAATACGAAAACATGACATTCCAATTACACACACTTAATGTGGCTCAAATATAGTCGCTTCATATACATCTTCAAAAGAATGAGCCGTGCAAAAATATAATAAATGAAAAGACTTGTATCTCATTAACAGAACATATTGTAATTAGACGTGAAAACAAAACCAAGTAAAAGCAAACTCTTACAAGATCTATACAACTAGAAATTATCCACATACTACTAAAACCACTAAAGACTAAAAAATATATCATTCCAAATATTATAAGATAGCAAATAACAAAATAAACACAGACTAAACTCTTTCATATGTTGTAACCTAATTCAAATAAAAATACACGTGCACTTAAATTCTTAGATTGACGTATGGTGTTGACTGTAAAAAATATAAGTGAGTTAAAGATATTAGAATCTTAATATTTACACATGAAAATGTCAAAATTGATGTAATTTACATAGCATAGTCAATTTGACTGTCTAGCAAAACCATTAGCATCATCTCATCCCTGCTAGCATTGGTTCCCTTCATAAATAATAAGCTGTTAAAGTGTGGGAGTCCATTAGAAGGAAATCCTTCTAAACAAAACAAAAATAAAAAAATGGAAAGCCAAGATCTTATTACCTATTATAGTCTGGCAGCTGCACCACATCCAGGCGCTATGGCAACATGAGGATTCAAATATACACCAGCATATCCAGAATGAGGAATATAATTAGGCATTGTTTCAGGGATTAGTCGTATCAAACTTTTTCTCAGTCTATAGCTTTGCAAAAATGACTTCCAACAAATAACTTACAATTTACGATATTGATAATTTTGCAAGTAAAATATTTCGACCAAAGGTAGAAAGAATTGAAAGCAAGTACAATGTTTCTTCTACTTCAAAGGGTATCACAAAAATCCAAATGCATAAATGCACAAACAAGACATAATTTTAATATCAATTATGGTTACAAATCGGGACAGCAGCCGTGGTAATCCAAATTGGGTTCTTTTCACACATCTCTCATGTGATGCAAGAACTATTAGGAACCTATGATGAAGAAAAAAAAGAATACTATGGCCTCAAGGCCTTTAACTATATTAATCCTAATAATTAAGATAGCAATAAGAAACAAGGTTTGATAAAAGAAAAATGTTACAGCATTCGGATCAAATAAATACATATGTGAGATTCATGAATTATACATGCCATAGACTTCCAAAATAATATCTTTACTATTGGCTTTTTATAAAAATATTGTAAATTAGATAGATTATTATTTAAGAAAAGCATATGTACAACTACTTCTATGACAAAAATGATAAATCATGACTTATTTTATCTAGGGTCTTCTTTGACTTCTGATGTATGACCTGTTTCAACAACCACAAGGTTCAAAATAATTATCAGCATGTACAAACTTGCACTAATAAATGGTTATATTTTTGAGTATTATTGTTTCTTTCTTTGTAAGAGTTTTATTGATTGGTGTTCAGAGAGTGCAACTCATTCGTTTAGTTACAATTGCATAAATTGAGAAATGTCAAAAGTGTGTATGCTTAAACCTAAAGGAAAATGAATTGGAATATTTGAAAATAATGCCACCCCATAAAAGCAAAGATTTAGCAGAGCACTCATGATAGACTAACTGATTTGCTTCCTTCGCTCTTATTAGAGTTTTTTCATACAACTTAATAAAATTTACATGTTTCATAATTTTTTTCCGTTGTCTATTTATTAGTTCATGATTCAATGTATCTTTGGTGTGCATAGATACCTATGTTAAAGACAAAATGTCTCCATATATTGTTTAATGCTTGTTCATCTTCTGAATAAAAAATATTGAATATAAATTGTCATTAACATATATAATTAACTAACCTGTAAAATTGCTATCAGTAGTAACCTAAAATCAATGACTTTGCAAGCTTGGCTCATACTCTGACTTTGTAATCTGTGTCACATTAAGATATTCAGAAACTTTTATAAATGAGTGTTTAATATTATGATCATTCTATGACATGCAAACACTACATACAGCTTGAACTTTTTCCCTTTTGATAGTCTGATATGCTATGATATACTATAATTAATCATTTATTGCTTCTTCAATAAATATTTCCAAGCAAATTGTACAAATATTCACAATGTATTCTTCAATAATAATTAAAAAAAACTAAATTTAGAGGGACATGAAAATGTATACTTGAATACACTGCCAAATTTAGCGGGGATAAAGAAAAGAAAGTCATATAATAAAATCACTGGAATAAATACCTCATTAGTTATATTGTAACACCAATTTTCTAGTTCGGTCAATCCAACCTTGATGTATTCACCATTGCTAAACGAGCAGCAATCTCGTCCTAGTAAAAGGCTGCAACAAGGAAAAGAACATTAATTTCTTAGTGTAATGGATGTGTGTCAATAGGATATGCACATTAGTAAATGCTTGAATCGTAATACCTGTTATTTTGGCGAAACAAAATATATGTTTGAACGCCTTCCAAACCAAAAGTACAGGTACGTGAAGATAGGATATACAATAAATTATGTCAACTCGATACCAAATATTGAACATCATAAAGATGTAATACGTGTTGACAAACATATTAGGAAGAAACCTTAGATTCTAAATTTTAGACAAATTCAGAAAACTAAAAGTACAAAAGTTAAACAGCTCACTTAAAAGGAACTTCACAAAAATCACTTATTTTTCAAGAACTGAGTAAAAGAAAAGCTAAAGGATTAAAACTTTGAAAAGAAACAAAAAGATCATAAATATTTAATGTAATCAAACAACTACCTTGAGAGCTACACACATCCGCTGTCACTATTTAACACCACAACTACTAAAATTGCACCACTGAACCCAGATCTTGAGAGTGAGAACAAATTGAAGACACATGAGTTGATGGGTGGGAAGAGTGATGGTGAGAAGCGTAGACTGTATAGAGAAGGAGATGGGGTAAGGTGGCGTACAGAGGAGGGAGACTCATTTCATACAATGAACTGTGAAGCCAGAAGTGTAAGTAACGTGGTGGTATAAAAAAAGTAGTCTTAGGCGATGGTGTAACAGAGATCTAGAAGGTGAAAGGCAATGGCGCATAGAATATAAGTCTGTTAACTTTCGAAGTTCTATATATGCCAATTTTCCTTAAGAGATAATAAATCTACATTTTTCTGTCAATCAAAATGAAGAAAATCAATTTATTTAATAAGGAAGACAACACTTTCCATGTAAGCGTCCAAACTATTCATAGGTGCACTGTTAGCAAAATTGACTTAAAACTCTCAAGATTACAAGAAAAAATTGCACTAAACTGATTTAAATAACTTAAACAACTTAAAACTGCAAGTAAATTTATCTTTTTCATTATAATACTATGATTTTTTTTTTCATAAAAGATCTTAATAATCCATATTTCACAAGCTTCCCAAAAATATCAACTCATTGAAACCTAGTGATATTTTCTCAAATCCTTGGGGAAAGAAGTGATCAATTAGACAATTACCTCTCACCACAATACAAACATTAGAAGGCTGGCAACGATATCTGCAACCAGATACAGAGATATTTCAATGACACTTTACTTTATATAAACAAGAGAAAATCAAATTGTGTTAAAAGATTATATTAAAAAGATAATCTTGGGTTTTGGTTGATCCCAAAATCTAATCTGTAATACACTCATTCCATTTACTGGCTGACGAACAAGTGACACTAACAAAGTTGTAGTAGAAAGTAATTAAGTTCACAAGTGTAGTGGCATATACCTTCTAAAATGTTGATTTAGAGTTAATAGAAAACTCTATCATCCTGCTTACAACTAACACTGGAGTGAGAAATCTTGCAGAAGTCAAGATCTCCACCATCTCTACCGACCATCCTTGTGCATATAAACCTGCTACGGCTTCAAAAGATAAACAAATTTCAGAAAATTTTGCTAGCAATTTAATATTCCAATATTGGCAAAAGTATGGCTATTAATAATTCACTACATCTAAAATTTATTCATAAGAGAGAGTGAGAGACCCCCAGAGAAAATTAAATTCAACAACAAAAAACCAATGACTTACAAAACAGCAGCAAATTAAGACAGCAGAAAGACCACAAGGTGATGAAACAAAAATCTCATCTCCCCCATCAACCTCAACACTCCAAAATTTCCATAAGGAGAATAATGATCTTGACATATAGTGCTTTTTTCGACAAGATTCGTATGAAAAAGGAAAAAAAACTAACATATTTCTAGATAAACTGAAAAGGGACGAACGAAAATCCAAAAATAAAAAAATTAAAGTAAATCAATTAATCATGGATTTTGAACCTAAACCAAGAATCGGAAAAGAAGGATCCAACATTAACTAGCTTCTGGCAACATTTTTTGTTGGAGATTTAGTTGGGGATCTGGAAATACAGAACTCTCTCAACCCAAAAAGAAATGGAATTTTTTTTCAATATTCCCACTGTGACAAAAATTCACTCTTTATCTTTTCTATAGATTTGGAGATTAAAGTGAAAATGCATAGAAAATCAAAGCATTTTTCAAATATATGGGGCCCGAATGTCTTTGATAATAGAGAGATTATGGTTTCTTTCTGAAAAAATCGTCATGAAAAGTGAAAATGTAGTGTAGAAGGACACAATTCCAAGTGGTTGAGTGCCGAAAGGGTGATGATTGGAGATTAACTGGGTGTGTGTGACGGTGCGTTGTGGGGGTGGTGGGGGGAGAGAGGCTCTCAGTTTTCTCCTTGTGAACAGGGAGAAGACGAGAGAGTTTGGTGAGAGAAAAGTGGAGGAGATGGGCTTGTGCAATGTGTCAAACCGAAGCGTAGTGTGTACGCATTATCAAAGAAACAACGTCGTTTGCCTACAATGATGTCTAAACGACATCGTTTTGATTGCGAAAGCTAAAAAGAAAAAAATTGATGTCATTATATGGTCATCAAAACAGCGCCGTTTTGGAAGACCACTTAAATAGTGCAAACCATTTAAGCCTCTTTTTATTTATTTAGGAAATAGAAAGTTCATAGATTGATGACTTCTCCATCAAGGTTGAGAATGAGCTAGATTAATTTGTGTTGATGCAAATGATGGAACTTGATACAAATATTTGACTTGATTGCAATAATTCTCTCTTGCAAGTTGTGTGTTGAGCTATATAGACATTGTGAGGCATTGTATGAGATATTTTTACATTAGTTTTATGGTTTCCTTCAATTATTATTTCAATTACTAAAATGAAAGTTCTTTTGCAGGATTGTTGAAAGTGAACTATTTCAACAGTATGTTTTTCTCAAATGGGTTCTTGCTCTTCTATTGGATTGAGCACAGGTGTTGTTGGCTTCTTTATTAACCTCGCAGTTGAAAATATTGCCGGTTTCAAGCTTTTGCCACCAGCAATTATTACCAGTTTCAAGATTTTGATAGATTAAATGTTTGTAATGGCAAGAAACTTCCAGGTGTTAAATTTTGGCTCAAACTTTGTATCATGTTTGAAAAAACCTTTAGGCCATATTTTTTATGACTAAATACAAATTTTACTACTTTATAATATATTAAATTGGTTTAGCCTTGTTTATAATTCATTAATATTATCATATAAATTTCATTTAAGGGTTGATGTGGTGTATGGATTGAATTATACATATATCTACAATGCAAAGAAATATATAAAATATGTTTGTAAAAAAATAGATAAAAAACCACAACATGTCGTGCATGTTGTCAAAAACATTACCATTTTTAAAACGGCAATGTGCAGAAGATCGTTGTTAAAAACCAATAACAACGTACAATAGCACATTGTTAAGAAAAATGGCAATGTGCAAATGACCGTTGTTAAAACAACAATAACAACGGATATTTGAACGTTGTTAAAAGATCACACTTCAAGTCTTACCACTAAAAGCAATACACGTTGTTAAAATCTACATGTACGTTGCTAAAACATAAATGGCAACGCGCTTTTATCTTTCGCAACGAATATTGCCTGTTGTCGTAGACATCTATTTTCGACAACATCAAGAAATGCAACATATGAGTGAACGTTGCTAAATCTCTAAGGCAATGTATTCCAACCATTGCTAAAAGTAGTTTTTCTTGTAGTTTGTATTGTTATCAACAAATATAAACTATAATTATTCAATGTATGGATATATTAGGAAAAATGTATGTAAAATTTATGGTTCCAACTATATTAATTACATTTTCTTAATCTGTATAAAAATGGAAGTAAGAAAAAAAATTGGGATAAAGATCCCAACCCTGCCTCTCAATTTTTTAATAAGATATTGTGTAATATTATTTGTGACAAACATGTTCTGCGAGATAACTTTATCTTAAGATATTGTTTCAATCTTGAGTAGTATATGACAATGTTCTTATTTTGACACTGTTTGGATTTAATGGGATACTGTGATTCTTTCGAATTATGGTTTTATGTTAAATCATAATATTTTGCCTCTCCTCCTAAATATATGTTTGATTATAATGTGCTTCTGATATTGTTATATTTGTTTAACTTGTTTGTTGTCTTTAACCATAAAATACTGTTATGTATGATACTGTTTTTTTTTATTGTGTTAGAGTTTACTGTTTTGAGTGTGTGTCATATTTTTCTTGTTTCGAGTTATGGTTTATTGTTAAACAATCATGCTTTGTCCCCAAAATATATATGATATTGTTTTGATTTGATGAGATACTGTGTGGTATTGTTCGTGACAAGCATGCTCTTTGAGATATTGTTTTAATCTTGAGCTATATGTCATACTGTTTGTATTTAATGAGAACTATATTATCTTGTTTTAAATATAGATACCTACCGACATTTACTAAATATACCAATGTTGATTGTGAAATACCTGTCTATCATGTGATAGATCGACTAGCAAATAATAAAAAGTTGAAAGAAACTTTGACGATGAAGAAAGTAAGACAATATAAAGCATATATGGCTTCAAAACCTCATTAGATATTTTATTGTAGATAAATGAATACATTTGTAGTTGTCAATTTATTTGATATTGTATATTGTATTTTATAAACTGTTTAATGTTACTCTATATTGTATGAGATTGTTTTATTTAGATACAGCATATGATACTTATACTGTTATACTGCTATACATAAAATAATGAGGGTAATAATATACATATAACTACTAGTGTTGTAGATTTTAATCTTATAAGTGGACGAATCGTTAACAAGTAATAAAGTGATGTGAAGAATGTCGAACCTACGAGGACTAGCTACCAATTAACCTATTAATGTATACTTCTAGTTTAACAATATAAGAACACATATTTGTTTGTAAATTTAATCCTAAAATTATTCTACTTATGTTAAATTAAATCTAAATTATCTTGAAACCAAAAGTAATTTTAAGAATGAATTCGAATTTTACTAGCACTAGGATTTGCGGATCCACCTACACGTTCCTTAATCAATTATTAGTTAATAGCTTTAGCTTATAATTATCCTATATTGAAAATCGGTGATACTATAACAATCAAAAGCCTCTTTCAACGGTCAATCAATTATATATCAATATGCGAACCTAATTATCTCTAATTAAGTTTCGAACATAAAAATATGCATTTAAATCACAAGAACACCTAAACGGATTTCACAAGGCATAATAGTAATTTCTATATATTATTGGACTATATGTTATTCAATACCATGCACTTATCTAGATTGAATTCCTCGACTTCAATAAAGATCACAGAACATTCTAATGGTGATCAATCATTAAAACATTAGAAATAATGAATAAAGAGTCATCAATCCAAAATCAATTAATTACTAAAACGAAAAAATTTCTAATTAATTATAAATGTGATGTTTCATCGTTTATACTAGCAATATGAATTTAGCTGGACCTGATTTCGTAAAATAATACAAAAATTGTATTAATCATGGTCCGGAGGAAAAAGAAGAAAATAGAAATACAACCCGTGAATTTCGGCCCAAAAATCTTCAATCCGATCCTTGATCTTCGATTCTTCTCTTATATTTTTAATCCCAAAATTCGCCTCCCGCGATTTGTCTGTTATCTGCCTTTTATATCCCCGCCCAATTATTCAAAATGTGTTTTAAGTAGTTGTTTTATCTTGGATTTGATAGAGTTTTATTTCTATCAGAAACAACAAAACACTGCCTATATAATACCATGCGATCACATGGTTCAAAACCTTGCAATCGCATGGTTCTGTCCATTTACATTCTGTATAAGATCTTGGTGGCTTGCGATCGCAGCCTGGCCTAACCATGCGATCACATGGTTAGTTTGGATGTAGTTCTTGAATTTATTTGTTTGATATTTGCATGACAATCCCCTCAAGTCTTTTTGTCTATTCAATTAAGTCTATTTTTCTCATGTTTGCTCTCTTTTCGTTTGATCGACACTTGAATTTGATTTTTTCCTATAATGATAAGAAAACAATGCGTCATTATACTGAAAACATGTAAGAGTACTCATAATTGTCCCTTTTATGAGCTCCGATAAGTACAAATTGTACTTATCAATACCCCCAAACTTGAACCTTTATTCGTTCTCGAATGTACTAACTAAAGCAAATCATACATAGAATGAAATAAACGGTAAAATTTTTACAACATAAATAGCTCATTGTTTTTGCTTCAGCTTTTGCAACAACTTATAAGTCATGACGCAACAACTTATAAGTCATGACAAGTGTTCATGTTTACTATTGTAAATATTATTCTACTTAAACCATACTTGATATATGTGTATGAGCGGTTAATCCGATGTACTTAATTTCTATGATGGTGATAGTCCAACCATTTGATCAAATTCTCATTTCTCTCTCGTAGGGTACATTTTTTTCCCAAATTGTTGTTCTCTTTTAACTCTTGAGATTTTAGGTCTAAGGTTATGCTTTACTTATTATTTTCTTGCTCGAAACTGGTTGAGAAAGCGAATAATTGTGACAAAATAGTTTACAAAGATTCTCTTATTTTTGAGTGCTTTCGACAAGGAAGTTTCCACTAAGCAATCAAACACATTAGTTATCTAATCCTCATTTTAACTTTGCAAAGGATCTTTCACTTTGGCTTTAGCAGATACAAGTTATATATATATGTGTGTGTGTGTGTGTGTGTGTGCGCGCGCGCAAAACTCAGTCCATTAAGCTTTCTAGATGACTTATGTAACGAGTTTTGGGCTGATGACTCCCGGGTCTTTTGAACCTTAGGACATCAGATTTTAAAAAACTCCTACGGGTCTTTTCACTCGAGTCAAAAAGACTACGAAGAGAGTTATAAGATAGTAATAGCCTAGTCCTTTGTGTGCAAGAAGTTCATGGGCGGGGATTAAATTCCTAACATTCGTTCATTACTTAGCTTCCTCTAACTGGTCTAAAGTGCTCCACACAATTTTTCAACACACATAGAATCAATCGCAACCTAGATAGCCACAATTACTACTTAACTACTACCATACTTAAAAGCTCTTGGTTTTAAGTTTATTGTTCTAGTCTAAAAAAAGGCATCCTATTGTTTTGGACAAGAATGCACCAATCATAGCTAAAAATCATCAAAACTCGCCGACACAACA
Source organism: Forsythia viridissima (assembly GCA_030279155.1). Classification (NCBI taxonomy): domain Eukaryota; kingdom Viridiplantae; phylum Streptophyta; class Magnoliopsida; order Lamiales; family Oleaceae; genus Forsythia; species Forsythia viridissima. Next base: position 70,957,000 of record CM059033.1, on the reverse strand, counting down.
CGATATCAAACATGGTTAAGTAGCTTCACATTTAAACAAAAGTAATATTCTGTCCACAAGTCATAAATTAAAGCTAAACTCAAAGAAATATTTTACATCATTAGCCGGCAAAGCTATTTATGGCACGTAAACATGTAAACAAACAAAAATAATAATAAATATTTTTTTTACCAAAAATGACCAAGTTAACAATCAAAATCGAATAAAGCATTTTATCCACCACCCCAAACTTGAAAGAAATATTGTCCCCAATGTACAATTAAAAATCAAAAGAAATTTATACAAAGATCAGAGACTTTCCAGAGGTGTATCAGATAGTGTTGGAAGAAGAAGTGTGGTAAGATTCACTTGTGGAGGATCCTGTCTTTGTCAATTTATTTGATACTGTATACTGTATTTTATAAACTGTTTAATGTTACTTTATATTGTATGAGATTGTTTTATTTAGATACAACATATGATACTGTATACTACTGCTATACATAAAATAATGAGGGTAATAATTTAAATATAACTACTAGTGTTGTAGATTTTAATCCTGCAAGTAGATCGATCGTTAACAAGTAATAAAGTGATGTGAAGAATGTCGAAACCACAAGGACTAGCTATCAATTAACCTATTAATGTATACTTCTAGTTTTAACAATATAAGAACACATATTCGTTTGTAAATTTAATTCTAAAATTATTCTATTTATGTTAAATTAAATCTAAATTATCCTACAATCAAAAGTAATTTTAAGAACGAATTCGAATTTTACTAGAACTAGGATTTGCGAATAAATCAACATGTTTCTTAATCAATTATCAGTTAATTTTTTTGGCTTATAATTACTCTAGATTGAAAATCGGTGATTATATAATAATAAAAAATCTCTCTCGATAGTCAATCAATTCTATATCGATATGAGAATTTAATTATCTCTAATTAAGTTTCGAACATAAAAATATGCATTTAAATCACAAGAACACCTAAACGAATTTCACAAGGCATAATAGTAATTTCTATCTATTATTGGATCATATGTTATTCAATAACATGCACTTATCTAGATTGAATCTCTCAATTTCAATAAAGATCACAAAATATTCTAATGTTGATCAAGAATATAAACATTAGAAATAATGAATAAAGAATCATCAATCCAAAATCAATTAATTACTAAAACGAAAAAATTTCTAATTAATTATAAACGTGAGATTTTATCGTTCATCATAGCAATAAGTAATTTAGCCGAACATGATTTCGTAAAATAATACAAGAATTATATTCATCATATTCCGGAGCAAAAAGAAGAAAATATACAACCAGTGATTTTCAGCCAAAAAATCTTCAATCCGTTATTTGATCTTCGATTCTTCTCTTGTATTTTTAATCCTAAAATTCGTCTCCCGCAATTTGTTGATTCTCTGCCTTTTATATCCCCGCCCAACTCTTGAAAACATGTTTTAAGTAGTTGTTTTATCCTGACTTGATAGAGTTTTGTTTATATCAGGAAACAACAAAACACTGCCCAATAATACCAAAACTTTGCGATCGCATGGTTCTGTCCATTTACGTTCTACAGAAGATCTTGGTGGCTTGCGATCACAGTCTGGCTTAACCATGCGATCACATAGTTAGTTTCGATGCGGTTCTTGAATTTCTTTCTTTGATATTTGCATGACAAGTCTCTTTGTCTGTTCAATTAAGTCCATTTTTCTTCTATTTGTTCTTTTTTCGTTTGATCGACACTTGAATTTGATTTTTTCCTATAATGATAAGAAAACAATGCGCTACTATATTGAAAACATGTAAGAGTACTCATAATTATCTATTTTTGTGAGCTCCGATAAATAAAAAATTGTACTTATCAACTAGCTAGGAAAAAATTATTTTAATAATACTGATACTTTATATTGTTGTACATAAAACATGAGTTTGATGTTTTGCGTGTGTGTATCATACTGTCCTTATTTTGAATTATTGTTTATTGTTAAATAATCATATTTTGCCCCAAGAATATGTTTAATACTGTTTGGATTTGATGAGATATTATGTGATATTGTTCGTGACAATCATTCATGCAAGTTACTGTTCATATCTTGAACTGTTTATGATAATGTTCTTCTATTGGGTTTGAGTTTGTTGTTTCGAGTGTGTGTGTGATACTATCCTTGTTTTAAATTATAGTTTATTGTTGACAATCATATTTTTTTTTTTCAAGAATATGCATAATAACGTTTGGATTTAAAGATAGTTTGAATATTATTCGTTACAAGAATGTTATGTGAGATGTTGTAACAATTTTGAGCTATCTATGATATTGTTCTTATTTTGATACTATTTATATTTAATGAGATATACTTCTTTCTAGTTATAGTATTTTGTATAGATTCAGATGAGTTTCAAAATCAAATGCTTATCAACTTAATATCAATAGAAATTTCATATTCTGACAAATGGAGCAATACTCGTTATTGTTGATTTTTTCAGTGTTGATCTGTTTGAACTATAAAGCAATAATAGAGCAAATTATGATAGTTTATTAACGACTCTCAATTATCCAGAATTAGTCAATGTCGTTAAAGAAAAATCAAACATGAGAAAAAAGGGAACTATTTAAGTCAACAAAAATTTCAGAAATTATTGACATTCTTCAAATCAGCATCAATTCAAATAAAAATAAATAGGATTTCAAATATGAAATCTTAAAAAAGAAAGACCAAAATTCATTTACAATATGGAGAGTGAATAAAGAGAGAGAGAATCTCATATTCATGAATTAAGAGAGAAACTCGTACAACAGGGAGAATGAATTAAGTGCAAACTATTTATAGGTTAATTACGTTGTAAATATTGTATCAACATACCCAGTTAGCAAGATCCAATTAGATTTAATTTTTTTAATTTATGTTATGAGGGTAATTGTAGTATTAATAAGAAATTACTTGAATTTTTAATTATAAAAAAAATTAAAAATTGTGATTTATGGGCAATTTTTAAAATTAATTGGACCTAAGAGAGAAAAAAATAATATACGTATGATTTAATGGCACCATATAAATATGAGTTGGCTCAGGTTAATTCACACCTAATGATAGAGATCCGGCTTAACTCGACCTAAGAGGATCTTCAATGCAACTTTGAATTGTAATAAAAAGTATACCAAATCATACCAAAATGCTTATATGATAAGATAAAAAGTGGAGGAATTGTATTTATTTTTTTTACAATAAATGTCAATCGAAATGTGTATTAAGCCTCTTTTATTTAATTTTTTATAATTTATCTCCATCGTAATGTACGCTAAGAGCGTCTCCAAGGCAACAGTGGATTGTTACCCAAAAAAAAAAAAAAATGTCACATAAACAAAATAGACAATATCTAAAAAATTTAATGTCCAATATAAGTTGTCAAACACTCTGTCAAGCTGATATGTCAGGAAAAAATAGACAGTGTCTAACACTCCGTCTAGTTTCAGACGCTCTGTTAGACACGCTGACTCAGTAATATTTAAATTTTGGATTAATTTCACCAATCGTCACTGAAGTTATCTTAAAATTACAAAATGGTCACTGAAGTTCAAAAGTTTCAGTAGTGGTCACTGAAGTTAGAAATTCTTTCACTAATGGTCACTCCATTAAATTTTTAATTTAAAATAGTGATGTGGGATGATGATTTGACATTTAATTATTGCATAATAGTCTATGTACTTTATATAATATTCACTTTAGTCCCTATATTTCAATTAAGTCCTTCAAAAATTACATATTAGGTCCTTAATCTTTTACATCTTTACACTTTGGTCTCCAAATTTTCAATTATCTTTCAGTTAAGTCTTTCAAAAATTACATCTTAGGTCCTTCAACTTTTTACATCTTTACACTATGGTCCCAAAATTTTCAATTATCTTTTAGTTAAATCCTCCAAAAATTTCATCTTAGGTCCTTCAATTTTTTACATCTTTACACTTTGATCCCCAAATTTTTAATTATCTTCCTGTTAAGTCCTCTAAAAAATTGCATTTTAGGTCTTCAACTTTATACATTTTCAAATTTTGGTATTCCAAATCCTTGATTTTAGTGGCCAAAATAAGTGTAATTTTAGTAGTCAAAATAAATGATTTTTCAATTAAATCATTGACTTTACACTCGTATTTTCACCTAAACGAACAAAATAATATTATAGGGTCTGACCACTAAAATGTCTACTTTTAGTCTTTTAGTGGTCAACTTTAAGTAATAAGTGCGAATTTTATATTTATTTTGACCACTAAATAATTTATTATTTAATTATATTATTTTATTCGTTTAGGTAAAAATTGGAGTGTAAAGTCAAGAATTTAATTGAAACTACACTTATTTTGACCACTAAAATTGTACTTATTTTGGCCACTAAAATCAAGGATTTTGGGACTAATGTTTGAAGACGTATAAGTTGAAGGACCCAATATACAATTTTTAGAGGACTAACTAAAAGATAATTAAAAATTTAGGGACCAAAGTGTAAATATGTAAAAAGTTGAAAGACCTAAGATACAATTTTTGGAGGACTTCACTGAAAGATAATTGAAAATTTGGAGACCAAAGTGTGAAGATGTAAAAGATTAAGGACCTAAGATGCAATATTTAAAGGACTTAATTGAAATATAGTGACTAAAGTAAATATTATATAAAGTACATAAACTACCATGCAATAAATAAATGTCAAATCATCATACCACATCACTATTTTAAATTAAAAATTTAATAGAGTGACCATTAGTGAAAGAATTTCTAACTTCAATGACCACCACTGAAACTTTTGAACTTTAGTGACTATTTTATAATTTTAAGGTAACTTTAGTGATCATTAGTAAAATTAACCCTTTAAATTTCTTATATATATTTAAATGTAATCTAGTATTTATTTTAATAAAATAAAATTCACTTAAACATCAATATATAAAATATATTGAAGACCAAATTTAAACTTGAATGTCTATTTATTAGACATTAATAACACGTAGTTAAAAAGACTTCCAATATTTGTGCCAATTATATAGCAATCCAATGCATTGGAGATGTTTGAATTATATTCTATTTAATTTTTTTATAATTTATCTATATTCTTTTTTGTATAATTTAATCATAATTTTATCGATCTACAACCTCATTGGAGATACACTTCTATCTATTTACATTTTATTTATAGTGTATACAACAATTTATATTGTTGCATTGGAAATAATCTAATTACAAGATCAAACAAATTTCATTAACGAAAATAGATAAGAACAAATTTCATTTAACTCCTGATACGGTGTCGTTCGTTTTTTTCTTACGAAATCTCATAATTACCCTTCAAATTAAAGCGTATTTGCCTTTTCTCCCCATTCTCCTTTCAGTTACAAAACCATCAAATTCTCTCTCTACACTCTGCAAATGATTCCTTCATCCATCTTTCTCTCTCTACAAGCACCACCCTAACCCCTCGTTAGGGTTTATAAACAAAGGAAAGAATATACCGAAAAGGGGAAAGGGGAAAAAATCCGTATTCATAGCCGTATTTTTCTCTATTAGATAACAGGTAATTTAGGGTTTTGATTTTTTTATTTTTTCGCTTTTGTTTTCGTTTCATGTACTGCAAAGGGTTTTTCGATTATTATTGTTATTTTATGACTTATGAATGGAGTTTACTATTTCTAGCATTTTCTCCACTTGTTCTGATTCATCATTCTTCATAGCCCTAGCAACTACTCTTTTTTGCTTCATTTTTTCGGCTGTTTTTATTCTTCGGTCCTCAAGGAAACCAAAATTACCATCAAGCCCTTCGGAATTGGAAAATTCAAAACCCTGTGATTGTGCATGTGCGGGAGAAAAGTGTGTAAATCGTAGTGGTGAGGAAATGACGCCTAGTTTGAGTAGCGGTAATTGTGGTAGTGGAGAGAATGGGGAAATGGCTGTGGAGAGGCACACAGGGGCATCGATGATGGAGCAGCTGGTGCCGGAGATCACGACCCATGCTCTCAGCTACTTGGATTACCCGAGCCTCTGCCGCCTCTCAATGACTAATTCACATATGCGCAAAGCTGCAAACGATGACAATGCATGGAAGGCTCTCTACCATAAGGTGCCTTATCCTAAAAAATTTTAATTTTTTAGTGCACGAAAATGTGTGGGTTTTTTTTAAATCTGTCTTATAGGTGTTTTTTGTTGTTGTTGTTGATATGCAGATGCTGTTAATCTTATTGTTTAGTCAGGAGCCTCTTTGGTTTGATCAATCTGATATGGCGGTTGCCTTGTTAAATGTCGCTTTACTTTTGTTTAGCAGGAAAAGTTATTGATCAGTTTGTTGAATCACTCAGAAAAGTTATTGGTCAGTTTATTGAATCTCTCAGAAAAAAGTAGTTGCATTATGCCAGTCTTTAGAGCTGTTGACTTCTTATCGGACTATGCATTGATTTAACATGTCATGTAGCACGCTAGTAACTTGAACGGAAAGAATAGAATCAAGAAGATTTGTAGCAGCGTGTATTTCATGAAAGAATGTTTTTGTGTTGCTATCTCGATTGTCAAAAAAAAAAAAAAGGAATGTCGATTCTTGTGAATGACATATGGAAGTTGAAGGAAAAGTTCTGCAAAATTAAAAAATAGTATCAGCACGTTATGGTATCTCAATTATATCTTGATTGGATGGAATCCTTTAGAAGCAAATCACCACGCCATCACCTGAATATATAAAAATGAAGGGTATAAAAATTGTCGCATCTGCATTTATTACTGTATGAGTAGGGACCTGTTCTGCACGTTTATTCTTGCATTTTGTCGCTATTTTATTTAAATAAATGAATAAGAATTTAGCTTTTGAGGAACTTTATAATGCGATGCTTATGATTGCTGTTAGTGTTTGGGATCAAAGCTTTCTTTAAATTTGGTGTGGCATTGCTTAAATTAGTTATAAAAGATTGAGATTGTGCAGTGGAAATTTTTTGAAGTTAATGCTTTTTTCAGATGAAGAAAGGTATTTGAATGAAGAAACATTATAAGAGTTTTAGACTGTCAATGTAAGCTGTCAATGTTATCGGATTAATGTAAGTTGTCAATGTTATCGGATTAATGTAAGTTGTCAATGTTATCGTATTAATGTAAGCTGCAAGGTGTTGATTGTTCTTTGATCCATACTGCCAATACCTAGTATCTCATACAAGTGACTTTAACTTGGTTTTGTTTGTGTAAGAGTGACGTGGGTACCTTAGTTATTTTAAGGTTGGTTTTCATTTCCTATTATTAATGTATAGAAAATAAATTACATGTAGATATCAATGCACAGTAATTCCTATTCTTGTTCATTTTCAAATGAATTCATGCAATCTTTGTCCTCCAAAACTGAGAGCAAGAACGTGGTAAGGAGTAGAGAGCCATGTTTTTATTAAACCTATTTTGTTAAAGTCACCTCAAAAGTGAGAAACAACCCAAACAGGCCTAGATAGAGAATAAAGTTCTCTTTCATCCCGCTCCTTCCTTGGGCAGTAGGCAATTTTGAATTTATTTTGCATCAATTACCAAATGCTTTCTTTTCTTCTTATAGTCTATAGGACAATTCTCTCTTTTGCCCAAAACTTATGCACAAAGGGAGCACATACTTCTTTTTCTTTGTAGGGGTAATTTCTCTCTCTCTCTCTATATATGTATCTCTCCAACTAACAATTGAGAGAATAAAATGTACGGCCCGAATAGTATTAATGCTGCAGAACAATTATTGGGGATAACTTACATTTGCTGAATTCTCTTTGTCAAAGATGCTTTACTTTCTGGACTTTACTACTTGGATTACCATGTTTCGTGTGGAGATCTTTTAATCTATATTTTTGCCATCATCGTGCTTGTTTGGTAATTTTTTTTTTTTTTTTGGGTAGATTATATGCTGTTGGTCATATTCTATATGTAGATAAACAGTGGATAAAAATTTTAGGTCCTATAGAATGAGTTGATAAAAATGATGTTTGACCAGTGTTTATAAGCACTCCCAAACATGCTATCGTGCCATTAGATTTCTCAGGTTTTTGGCAACTGCAATCCTTTAACATGTCCAGTAATTGGCAATTGTATGTATGTGTGTTCATATCGGCAGATGAGCTTGCTTAAATGGATGATGTACTTGATTGTTAATATTTTTATTTATTCTTGGTTATGCATTACTGTTTTTATTTTTCCATTTTTGACCAGATGTCCATTCTTTAAAATTAGGTTTTAAATACTATATGATTTCACTTAATGATGTTTTGTCAACTGCTACTTGTTTCCATACAAATTTGCAATTACCATAATGGCTTTTTTAAAATAGTTTCTAGTCAAATGAAGACAAGAACCATGAAGTATTTGCGAACTCCTCACAAACATTCTTTAATGTACATACTACTATAATGAAATTTATATGCTGTTTTATCATTCAAGTTATGCTTGAAATGGTGAATGGTTCCTAATTATTTTCTTTTCTTCATCTTTCTCTAGGATTTTACTTTGGAACAGGACAGTGTGACACCAGTCAATGGATGGAAGGCTTACTATGCTTCTACAAGAGCCATTGTTAATGCTAATGCGGAGTTTTTTAGAATCATTAGAGAAAGATCACTTCCAGCAATGGGTCAGTTTTGGCTTAATGTAGATTATGTGAAGTGTTTTCATGCAACTGGAGAGTCCTTTACTGGGTACGAGGCCTTCTATCTGTCATTTGATCTACTGTAATTTATAACCTGTCTCTCGCGGGTTAGAGCTTAATCCCAGCTCGTCAATTCCCTTCACATCTCTTCTTCCTTGAACTTGCTTGTTTTCTGACCAATTTGTATGCTGGCATGTTGTTCTAAAATTTTGACATCTTTCATAGTTTGGTTTGAATGAATCTAAAAAACATTGCAAATGCTAAATCAAACTTGGGAAGTTTAAAAGATCAATGATATAGAGGTTCTTCTGGATAAAGTGCATGGGTGGTCATTAGGAAGCGATTGGAAGGTTCATTTAAGATCTCCAATTCTTTTTTTGATTATTTCCTTGTGACCCACTAATTCTATTTTGAGTTTAGTTCATAGTTAAAGCTTCAGTTGCAAATACAGAACATCAGTGGCAGGTTGTTCTGCTATTTGCTTTCACGTGTGAAAATTTGAGATGACAATGGTTTCTAAGAATCTTTTTTCTTTAGAATTTCAATGACATCTCTTGAAGTGTTCTGTGTGCTGTAAAACATGCTGCTTGCAATTTTTTGTTTTGTTTCTACCATCTCTTGGTGATCTTTTTCTCATTATGACATTATGCTGAATATTTTTATGTTATTGACCAGCTTCATAGCATATTTTACCCCACGTATAAAAAAAGCACAATGAATAAGGTGGAGATGGCATTATTAACAATATACTTACAAGTAAGAAAGACGTGTATGCTAAAGGAATTTTGTCTTCTAGTGGAAGTTCTTGAAGTAACTAGAAAAGGGCTTTTGACCTCCCTTGATATGGGTATGAGCAAATCTCAGTGTTGATATAAATTGGGTGAACGCCACTAATGCTGGAAAGTCCTTTTCCCTTCTCAACATTTTTGCCCGTTTGTTTCTCATTACATTTGAATCACATTAATATATCAAATAACAAGGGGATTGCAAATCTTTTTCCTTTCCCGTTGCAGTTTCAACGCAGTTATGGAAAGCTGGCAACTAGCATTTAGCTGGGAGAATGTTGCTGATTTCCAGATTCGAGATGTAAGAGCGCGGGTACTGACAGATATGGCTTGGGTTACCATGAAAGCTTATGTTGACATGGAAACTGGGCCATTCAACGTGACTAATGTTTACGAGTTTCATAACGGGAGATGGTACATGGTGCACCATCACAGCTCAGCACTGCTCATTCATGGAGGTGGTGAGCAACAATTTCTGCAGCAAGCATGACAAGGAAAGATACTAAAATTTAGTATGACAGTGAAAATTGGTATAGTTTTCTCTTTGATTTGTCATGACTATTAGAAATGACTCTAAGAAAATCCTTTGTGATTTCTTGGGAGATCTTAGTAATTTCTTTTCTTTTTCCAACTTCAGATTTAGCTCCCTGGTGTTTGGAAGCTGTCAGTTTCTGGGACACTTGTTTTCTTGACAACTTTTTTTTATGGTCAAATACATGCACAGATGAAGATTTTGCTTCTTTTTTTTTTTTTTTTTTTTTTGTCGTCGATCAATTGGAACTTTTATGGAATAGAGTTTGATGTGATTATGGAAAGGAATGCGTGGGTAGAATCAAGTATAGAATTAGGTTCAAGTTTCATCACAAGACGTGTGGACTATAAGTTTAACATGTCCTTGTTCAAAAAGAAACGGGTAAATGACAGTTGGGATCTTCAATCTCCCGACCTATGTTTTCTTGGCGTTGTGTTTATCCAAAGTGTTACATTGCGAGAACAGCCTGAGAACTCCGTTTGTAAAATCTAGCTGCAAGAAAAAGCAAGGAGACGCCAAGAGAATCAAGAGGAAACTGTATATTACTATGTAACCATTGCCTTTAGCTGCAAGGAGGGGAATTGAAGCTTGTCGCTTCACTGGAGGCTAAGTGATTTCAAATTGCTTCACTTGAACAGTTTTAGGTATTTTAATCAAAAAAATATTATCAAATATTATAATTTTGATATTGCACAGCCGCAGCTCAAGTGGACCTAACAGTTTTCAATTTCTTTTGTTGAATTTTAATTCTATAAAAATAATAAAAATCTTGAGGCTCTTAAAGTCAGGCCTGGCATGACATATTTGTGCCATCACAAAGTTTCAGTCCCCGTGCTTTCGACACTCGAAATTGTTCAGTTTGTTGCCTTTAAAGTTCTAAACGTGCCAAAGGTTCAATTCAATCTGGTCAAGTTTGAATGATTTTTTAATCAATCATGCAATTGAGCCAAGCGACTGAGTAATTAATTTATTAGACTAAAATTCAAATGAAAATAGATTAACATAACATATTAGAGTAATTAATGAACTTAACATAGGAACGAAGTTAACTTAAAATTCAATATCATTTAATATTTGGTCCACTTATTTATTTCTTTTCTTTTAATAGTTGTAAATGGTTCACACCCGTAAAAGGTAAAACCCAACCCGGATCCTTCATTACCTTTAGCGGGTTGCTTCAAATTTACTCGTTTAAGTTTAAAAATCCTAAACCCAGAAAAATCGAAAGAGAAAAAGCAATAACTTGAAAATAATGGACGCAGAAACCCAACAGAAGGTGGAGGAAACGGTGTTGGAAATTTTGAACAATTCAAATATGGAAGAAACGACGGAGTACAAGATCCGGAAGTCCGCATCCGAGAAGCTGAGAATGGATCTATCCGACCCGACTTGGAAGAAGTTCGTTAGGCAGGTAGTGGAGTCGTACCTAAGGGAACAACAGGCTAAAGCAGAACAAGAAGAAGAAGAGGAAGAGGAGGAGGAGGAGGAAGCAGAAGAAGAGGAGGAGGAAAATAATAAAAAAAGAGGCGGAAAAGAGTATGATGACGAGGGTGGCCTGATTATTTGCCGAGTGAGTTTTTATTATACATTAATTGAATTAATTTTTTATTCCGCGTTCGATTCTGTGTATATTATTGATAGATAAACCTGTTGTTATACGAGAAATGCTACTTATGTATTTAGAATTTGATGCAGTTTTATGTGATTTGATTTATTTATTTAATCATAACTAAAACTGGTTATTTACTGCGTTACTTTCAGGTAGTTTAAGCCTTTTGCAGTGAGTTTTTGGTTTATTTTGTTTCGATTTATATTTTAGAATTTTTAGGGTTTTGGCAGGATATGAACCCTAAGTTTTAGTCAAGTCTGCAAAGTTCACAGTTCTTATATGAAATATATAATAGAAGGAGAAAGGAAATCAACTTTGAGTATGTTTTTCTTTTCTGATTCAGTTTTGACGCTTAAATAAATTTGGTGCAAACAAATAAAGGTGGGGTTACAGTGAAAGCTAAATTTGAGATTCCGAGGTTGGTTGATTATGTTTTCTTGATTTTTAATCTAATTGACAAATGTACAACTTTGTATGTTTGCACGGAACTGAAGGCTTGTCATTGAAATTGGATATTCGGACTCGAGTTCGAATCGATTTTTCCATTCTATAGCATGAAATCCGTATGTGCAAACACTACCGCAATGTTTATATTAATTGCTTAAAACATAAATCGAATGAGATGCTATTTGATTGCAATAGGCATTAGCCTCCATGTATTTTGGCAATTCTAAATTCCCAAGAATGGTATGCAATCCTCTGTTATTTTTACTTTTCCTTTTTCCTCCAGTTTCTTATTGACCATCTATAGTCTCTCTTCTATATTTTGGTATAGTTATCTGATAAGAGAAGGGTGACAATATCCGATTTTAGAGGGAAAACTTTGGTATCAATGAGGGAGTATTACAAGAGAGATGGCAAAGAGCTTCCAACAGCTAAAGGTAATTGTTTCATTCGATTGCTTTTACTACAAGAAATTTCTGAATTACTTCACATGTCAGTACTGATTTTCTTTCCATCCCAAAGACTAGGGATTTCAATCTTTTTATTTCCAAAAATACTCGTCTTCTATCAATAAATCAAAATGTTAATGTAGTTTCCTGGTGAATACTTTTTTCTAAGCTTTTTGTTAATAATTATATTTGTGGATTTACACAAATATGATTATTTTCCTAAGAGCTTTGCGAAGTGTGGTAAGTGGGGTTGTATCTATGAAAAGTCAAAACAAGATGGTTGTTTCTGGGAAGGAGTTCAAATATTGAGCCTACAGACAAGATGTGTTTCCCCTTTCAATATTATAACTTCAATACGATGTAGTCACAATAGTCCTGGCATTGTTGTATACCTTTGTTGGAGCCAACCCACAAAACAAGTGCAGAGGTACTTAGTCTGATCACAAGATCAGGATAGCAGTGTAATCCACCGATCTTGTAGGCTGGTTTAATACATAAAAATGATGGATCCTATGATGTCAATGTATAGTCTTCTATTTCTCAAGATTGGAGAAGATTGAGCAATTATTGAGAACCTCTTTACCTGCTCATGAAAATGAGATCTGTCTTCGAGCATAATGGCCTGGGTTAAAGCTACATCACTCCAGTTATTAGATACATATTTTCCTTTTTAAGTTTTGTTTTGCTTTAGTTGAAGCATGTTTCGGTCTCCTCTCTTGCAGGAATAAGCCTGACAGCTGAGCAGTGGTCAACCTTCAAGAAGAATATACCTGCAATAGAGAAGGCTATTAAGAAAATGGAATCTAGGTGAACTGAATATGGCAAGCCAGTTGATCAGACATGTTTGGAAATCGATCCATTTAGAATATTGTAACCTTCTTTTGGCTCTGATTTTGGGGATTTCGAAACTGCCCTTTTGGATCTTAATCTTCATCTGGTTTTGGATATGTATTGCAATCATTATATATAAATGATGTTCTCAATGGTGTGCCTTACTGTATCATGCATAAATCCTTACTACTAATTTCTTCCAAAATGCATCTACGCTTGTTTAATTCCACCACAATTTGTTCATTTATATGAAGTTAAAGGGTGCAATTGTAACGAGTTTGTTATTGAAAGGATGAAATTGTAACTTTGAAGTTACTGTATTTCGTTCTTTTAGTTTCCATGCTTGATTAGAGTCATCTGTAAACTCGAATTTGAATCTAGCATGCAACTTCAGTTCATTTTAGCATCGATTTGATCTTGATTCCTAGTAAACATTGAAGCTTAAACATCGATGTTTTCAGAAGTCATTTCGCAACACTTGTTTGTTCTTTGTAAGATGGTTTGATACCCGGAAAAAATATTCCGGGTTCACAGGCTCCTAACAAATAAAAAATAGCACAATAATGAAATACATTAGTATAGAGTTTCTTGAATACTAATCTTAGGCTCCGTATTTTGATAAAAAATTTTATGTTGCAGTCAAAATATATATACTTACGTGCAAGTAGTCTTGAAGCTTAGCCAAACATTTGTTCTCCTAGATTTTGGCCTAACATTTAACTGATAACATGTCGTGTTAGATCCATATAAATTAAAGCAACCACGTGTTCTTTCAATATCCACGACGTATAAAATTTGGCATGTTCTTAATGGGACCAATAGGAAATAAGACCACACATAAACTTAAGGCTAAGAACCAATGAGCCACCAATAACATGACAATATAACCTATCAAAACATTTGCCACAACATTTCATGCACAACCCAATCTATATCTACCCACACCCACCAAAATCTTGAACTCTCCAATGGGTTGCGCCTCCTCCAAGAGAGTCGAAGCAGCCGTCGATGTTTACCGTCTGCCGCCGTCGAGCTTTGCTTTATTCGATATCAACGCAATCGAGGAGCCGTGGCTCAAGACGGGCGATCAACACGAGCAACAAGATGAAAAGCCCACCCACGTGCCGCCTCCCATTCTCGAGAAGCTCAAGGCCATTGAAGATGCCCCTGGCACGTGGGATGAAGTCAGCAAGGCATTGGAGGACCTCAAGCCCACTCTGAACAGTCATCCGACGCCGTCGCCACCTTCTGCCGTCAAACCCATCCCCAAAAGAACCAATAGTACACCACCAGCGCATGATAGCGAAGCTCCCAATTTAAAAGCACCACATAAGAGCTTTTCTTTTCACACACTTGAAGAGCTTGAAGCCAAAGTTTCGTCCAAACCCACTGAGTTAAAAAAGAGCGAGTCCACTGGGATGAAGAAAATCCAATCAAACAAGACCGAGTCACATATTGAACACGCTCCGATCACCGAGTCAAATACTGAACATGCTCCGACCACCGAGTTACGAGGGATGAACTCTCTAAAAAACAATATCTTCATATTGAGAGACAGATTAGAGAGAGAGAAAGAAGGAAAAACTTCAACCTTTGTGAAACGAGACCTGTTAAGTGACTTCGAAGAGAAGTGCCCACCAGGCGGGGCTGACTCACTGGTTCTATACACCACATCCTTAGGCGGTGTACGCTGCACATTCGAGAACTGCAACAGACTCAGAACAATCTTGGAGACTCACCGAGTCGTGTTCGATGAACGTGACATCTCTTTGCACGGAGAGTTTCTGAACGAGTTAAAAGAATTAGTAGGTGAAGGAGTGAGTGTTCCTAGGCTATTTGTGAAGGGGAAGTACATAGGGGGAGTAGAAGAGGTGGTGAGTTTGAACGAGACGGGTAGATTCGGGAGGATACTGAGTTGGACAAGGGTGGAGAGGGGTGTGGGTAGGTTGGGATGTGAAGGGTGTGGTGGTGCAAGATTTGTGCCCTGTTTGGAGTGTGGAGGGAGTTGTAAGGTTTTGGTAGGGGATAAAAGGAAGGAGAGGTGCCCAAAATGTAATGAGAATGGTTTGGTTCATTGTCCCATTTGTATTTGATTTTTCTTTTTAATAAATTAATATGTATTTATGGATTTTAGTGTTTTGGTTGTAATAAAAATATACAGTGATTTTCATTTTTTTCTTCTTTGTAAAAAAATTAAGGGATATAGCAATGGCAGAAATAATGATGCGAGGGATAAAAATAAATAGAGAAGGGCCCAACCGGGTTCGAACCGGTGACCTCTTGATCTGCAGTCAAATGCTCTACCACTGAGCTATGGACCCCACTTATTATTTTAATATTATATATATTTTTTAAATTATTGTAGTTTTTTGGAGAACAAATTCTTATAGTTTTTGATTTTATTGTTTTGTCTTGCTTTTTATAAATACACAATAAAAGAGATTACTGAAAAAATGCATAATATATATAAGAGTAACTGTCGTTTTTCATATAAACTAGTTTTGGCCCGTGCGATGCACGTGGCGTATTTGTAATACGATATTTTCAATTATTTTAATTATTTTTTTATATGTTTTATTTTGGGTAAATTTTATAATCTCTATTCTAATATAAATTACGATAAAGGTTATTGGAATATATATAAGAAAAATACTATCATGTAAACATGAAAGATTAGTACGAATGAAATAATAACAAAATCACCATTACATACTTGTATTTTAAAGTATAATTTTTCATATCAATCTCCATTCAATATTTGAAACATGGAGCATTCCTCTTTTCCTTCACTTTTTCCCAACAATTATTTATCCAAAGCAAGAAAAAAATATATTCTTAAAGTAACTTGCAAACTAAAAACTTAATTATTTGATTCAATAAAAGGTATGAGCATAAAAAAAAAAAAATAAGAACATACAATTTAAAAACTTTTCCACAAGATTGACAATGCCTTCTTCTCTATAAGCCCATTCCAGTGCATCTTTTGCCTGGGACACAGTCAATGAGATACAGATTCTCCAATACTCGAAATATCAAATTCCGTCTAACCCATTGAAAAAAATAACATAAGCAAATGATAGTACATTGAAGTTTGAGTTTCTGTTCTGGTAAGAACAAAAAATTTAAGATTCAAAAGCTATAAACAAACAAGAAATTGGGCTGGGAGTTTAGTCTACTCCCTAAAGGAAAAAATATTATGTAACAAAGAGACATAAAGATGCATACTCGTAGTACATATTTGATAAGCAGTATTACATTATCTAGACGTTACAATTGACAAAAATTTAACTTATTTTCTTATTTAACTCTTTAATCCACCTCCCCAATCATGCCATTACAAATTCTCCTCCCAAACAGTTCTGTTAGCACAAATATTTACATTTGACAATCAAAACATTCGGAAAAGTAACAAAATTAACAACATTACATATTCTTCTTGTTCAAGAAATGATACTAACAAAGAGAACCCATGATGCAACAAATTAAGAAAAAGCAAGCAAAGTGCCCCTACAAAGTTTGGCCCTGTACTCAATTCCACAAAGCTGAACATGGACTATTTTTTTAATTTAGAAGTTGAAGGGAAACATTAATATTCAAGCCAAAATACTAACGAAAGTATATCACTTACCAATAAATCAAACTTGAGAGAGCAAACTGGAATAGGAAGCATTGGAATTCCAATGTGCATGCCACGTGGAGGAGAAAGCTTGATAAGGTGACTTGTATACAATACATCACATATAGTAGCAACTGTACAATCACTGCTTAAATAAAATGCGGATAGCAAATCACAACCATTAAAACCAATTCATGGCCAAAGGGAGAAGCTCGTCACCGACCGGCGTAAATGGAAGTTTTGATCCAAATGTCAGTGTAAGCATGCACTTTAAGATGAAGGGCTCACCGATACAAAAACTAAGCATGCTCTAACAAATATTTACTTTACTAAGCAACCACCAAATTTATTGACAATTCCGACCAGGCACACCAACAATATAACGTTAATTAATAATCTATACAAAATTTATATTCTTTTCCACAAAGTTGGAAACCTCACTTCTGGAAAAGCAATTAATTGATTAAGCTACAAGGGCAGTGAGTTTCCTTCTCTAGCAATTACAAGATAGAGCTAAAAGCACGGCATATGGTATGTCAAGATAAACTTATAACATAGTCCTTGGAAAACATATCCATTCAATGAAGACTATATCAGATCATAGTGTCTTAAAAATGTTTAAATTCACTATCATTATTAATTGTTGGGTTGCTAATAGGTAAAAATGTAATCAACCAAAAAAAAAAAATCAATTAATATCACGTGAAAACAATGTGTCAAGGATTAGCTCCATCAAGATAAAGCAAGTGCGTAATGACACATTTATTATGCTTTACTTAAGAAAGTCCTTTCTAGGGCAATTCTTATTGGACCCCTCTAATAATAATTTAAATATGGATAAAAAAAGGAATTATTTTCGTGTTCACAGGCTAAGTTCAATTCTCGTTTTGTCTTCCCATTTCATTTTTAAGTCATTCCAAAAAGTTTCATATTTCAATTATACGTGCACAAGCGGACTATAAAAAATAAAATGTATATTGAAAAATACTAAAAATTGAAAAAAACAAGAAATTGAAGGCATTTAATAGAAAATGAGATGAGAACATATCAGTAATTTCACATTACAAAGATATGTAGTCGAAATATTTGTATGTGAGAGGAATATCTCCGATAACCCAGTTGCATAATTTCTCAAATTTTTCATCAGACTAATGGGGAGAGAGAATAAACAACAAAAAAATAATTATCATAATCCAAAAATAAGGCGATCAAAAATAAAATAAAATTGAACAATCAAAATAAAATAAATATTCGAGAAACAAAAAATAGCTGCCAAGTTTAATTCCAACCGCAGGAGTAGGAACATAATATAAAGAGTGAAACTGAATCGATATTGAAAATTCTTTTTCCTGAAATGCAGTAGTACGGCAAAAATGGTCAAATTAAATAATATTAAATTAAAAAAAAATGCAGATGGCAATAAAGAAGCAATTACTTTAAAGAGTGATAACATTTAAATGATTTAAACTTCTTATTATGTTTAGTTGAAGCTTAAAGATGTTCTGTAAATTTAAGCTGATTTAAGAACCTCTACAGAAGTAAGCTTACCATTATTACACAGGTATGCATTGATGATTGAGCAAACGAGAGGCTGAATGAAGTAGTTGTCGGATACTCAAATGATTACCAGGAACTAAATTTGAACACAATGTTAAGTAAAGCTCACAAAATGTCACTTATAACTATTTATTATTTATTTTTAGGGGTGATTGTAGAAAATGTAAACCCAAACTTAGCGAATGATTCTTATAGAATTATTCTGACCCATAGCATGTGAGTAAACAATGGGCTGAATGAAGTTGAACCTCTGCTCTTTGGATCCAAAATGTAGCATAGTGCTAAGAAATTATGCGTGGTCATCAGTTCAGGATAAATTGAGCAAATTCATTTGAAACAAACAACTTAGTGTCACAAGCATAAATTACTAACCTTTCAAATCTTGAACTTCATTATACAACTTCCTATTTTCTTCAAGCACAGAATGATAATCCTGAATTGACTCTACCAATCCTTTGAGATCGTTTCCTGAACCACTAATCTAGCCAAAATTTGCCGAGTACACAATCCAGAGGAGTCAACTCATTGCTAATTCAGAATTTATTAATGGGAAGAAGTTTCAATAATTTTCTTACTAAAATGATGAAGTTCTTTAGCATATATATTCTTTGTCCTCAAAACTTCTTGCTTTATGGACCCAGATGCCAACCTCAATTCCTGATTGAATTCACATCAACAAGAGGCAATAATATACATCTATATTAAATATAAAGCATTGCACTTTATGCAAACCTGCAGAGATCTGAAATGAGAATCTATGAAATGCTTGTATCTTTGCTCCTTTCTTTCCATCGCAAAATTTTTGATTCCGAGAAGTCCTCGAGTTCTGTCACATTTTTTCTTCAATCATTTAGGAGGCACTCAAGTTCCATAATTTTCTTCTCTAGCTGATTTTTAGTTTCCTAGGTTTGGTCTTCCAATTGCAAGCAGATCTCTTCATGGGTCCTTTTGATAAATAACAATTCTTGCTTAAATGTAAGAATGTGATTCTCACACTTGTCATTTTCTTTCCTCAACCTGTTTAAATCTTGTTCTTCACATTTCTTCGCCTCCTCAAGTTTCGCCTTCTCAATCTGTGATAGCCATATAAAAAAAATTATAATGTTAGTTAAAGGACAACAATGTCACATGATTACAAGAACCTTGGCCATAACAAATATAGTAACGAATATCATCGTTTTGGAATCATACCATTAACGAGACAAAGAAAAAAGATAACATGTAAATAGATGCGATTAGCCGAGTGCTTAAAGTAATGTATGATTATCAGATATTTACATCATGGTCTATGGATAACTATCGTGAACTTCGTGATTAACAGAGTAGAAGAGTATAAGTAGCACATGTATTCATGACCATCCTGATTGAGCATCAAGCATGTAGATACTGATTAGGATTATCTAAAAGGAATTATATGGTAATCTGTTGGTATCATAAATTTAGTCAAAAATATGTTTTTGAATTCTTGTGGACATTGGCAAAGATTTGCTTAAAGAAATCAAGTAAACCACTATTTTGAAGTAATTTGGACATTGACAGATCTAATATTTTACAACAAATTTCAAATAAGCTGATAAAATTCTTACAGCTAAAAGAAGATCACATCTATCATCATGTTTAAGAGGGACTAATTTGTTGAAAATGACTTGAATGTGTAGACAAAGGGAATGATTTGATATACGGCCAAATATATAAATATTCTCCAGTTGAACTCTAACAGTTGCTCCTCTATAATTGTTAAAACACTAAATTATAAATCAAAAAATATAAAAAATATATATATGCCCATCTTTGAATCTATAAACTAATATGCGGAATAAAATAATACCATTAAGGTCAAGCTAAAACTGAACAACTGCAATTCTTCAAATAACTAAGCAATTTAGTACAAAACCTTAAAGTCAACTCATATAAAACAAGCAAATCATGTCAAGAATTAATAAAAAATAAACATATGTTCAGATGTAATTATAAATAATCATTTTTTCATAAAAGTTTCGAGAGTAGGTACTTGGCGAAGTTAAATTATAATTTAAGTTGATCAAACAAGTCAAACATACTTTTTATATGCATATTTTATAGAATTCACAACTTACTATCACCACATTCTATAAAACCCATAATTTATAAATACTTAAAAAATAATATCAGCACTGTCATATATGCACTAAGTTGGATTAAAGGAAACGACAAAAAATTATTTGATTTATTGAAAAATCGTCCCAAGAGTTACATTTAAAAATAAAAAATATTCACTTTATATTGAGGATATCAAAATTTCCAGATCTTAAAAGAGTCATTAATTGTCAACCATGAAACAAGAATAAATAATTCTGAGGTCACGTGTATTTTCTACAGAGAAAAATGGAAAAGAAAACAAACTGCAAGACGTAAGGTTTCCAGCCTAGCCTTATTTTCTTTGATTTATACGGACTATAGTACTAACTGATGCAAGTTTCAAATTAACAATACATTTTAAATTCCAGTCAGCCATAGCCCATATGTGCATTTCAGTTCTTTTTCGAGGGGTCAGGTTGTATGTTAAAGCTCAAGCTATAAAACCCAAAGCTGATAGATAGGAGAATCATTCATTTATTAGATTTATTGTTCAATTCGTCTCCTCACGTCACGTGCACAATTTTTACAAATGGTTACTATAAGAGAGATGTTCATTTATCAAAATTTAGTAGTCAACATTCTTTATTACATATTGCCTCCACAGTTGGCTAATCTGATATACTTCTTCTATTGAATTCCCCTGCAAAATTTTCAGGTGCTGACCGACAAGACTTATAAGAGTGCTACTCAGAGTGGTGACATGGAAAGAAAGAAACAATCACTCTTGCATTTTTTACAACATAGAGGGAGGCAAAGTGTGTTAACGGAAATCTACTACAAAGTTGTTTGGCCTTCAAGTAAATCGTTGCAACTGTAATGGTGGATCTAATAGAGTCCAGAGTATAATTATCAAACAAGCTAGGAACAATTCTGAATACGAGTATTAAACTTCGAATTAAATATGGAGCAAAGAAATATCAAAATTCAAAAAGCATATATAATCAGGGCACAAAGACTTTAAAAAATGTGACTGCCACAATGCATTCAGCCATAATCATCTAAATGTAACTTAAAATGTATGAACATGTACACGAACATGGAGTGAACTATATTGGTTATCCAATATGTGAGGAATCGGTGACATTAAATAATAGTGCATAAAATATAATATATGGTCGAAATAAAATCTATAGACTGAGATAAATTATATCCATTCATGGACAATAAATTGATGAGCATTTATACCAGTCTCTTAATCAACAGACATCCGAAAGACTACTCTTTGCTTAAGAAAACTAACAATATATACCAAAACATCAAAACAAGAAGACAATAAATATAAAATGTTTTACAGTAATATTGTTAGTTAATAACAATATCAGATAATCTAACAAATGACACCACCGTGTTTTTATTTTCCAAAGAATCATCAATTACAAAGCAAAGCAGTAATGCGAAGAATGGAGGAAAATGCTTTAATGCACGTGTATAATACAGCTCATTACGCATGAACTGACACACATTCCCACAGAAGAATATGTACCCATTTGAACCTAGAGCTTCTACCACGTTAAATGAAGAAGTACTGATTGATTAGGCAATCTGTTATATATCTTACAGAAATTACAATATATAGGATAACATTTGGCTTGAATTCTATGTCATATCGAAACTTAATACAAAACATACCCATTTTCTCGAATTCGGAACAATAACAGGCACTAAATTAACAAGATCAAAACACTCCCATTTGCACATACACCAATTTGTTTAAAAATTAACCCACGGTCGAATTCTTCTCCAGTCACCCAAGCTTTATTCCGAGGCCAAACTCCCACGAAAAACATTGACATAAATATAACTTGTAGATAATGCTAATCTTAAGCAGCCAGGACTTGCTAACCACCCATCCCTGACGGCAACAAAAAATAAATAAATGAATCATGTTTGGTCCATCTGAACCAGATAGCAATCAATTCATTATAGGTGGGTATTTTAACCAAACAGAACCTCCCGATAAGTTGAATCTCATAACCCAACAAAAACTCAACACATAATATACTACATACCGTTTAGTCGGAGGACGAAGGGAAGTGGTAGAAAGTTTTGACCGTACAAGTTGAAATCGCACTACAAAATGCCTAACCGATCCCACCATATGCTGCCTTTTTTAACTAATCAGGGAGAAACGCAAACACCTTGGACGGATCTCAGAGGAATTTATTTGGTTGCCTCAGATCTGTTGTTAGCAGCGCCAAATGTGGAGATGGAGATAGAGATGGAGTTGGAAGACTCAGTTGGATTATAATTGTGGAGTGTAAGAAGAGGTTGCATGTCTCAGAATGTTGCGTGTGTCAGGTCTGAGACTGAGCGACATTTAGACAAATGAAAGGAAAAAAAAAAAATCCCAAAACGACGCCATTTTGGTCGTTGGGTGAATAGTAGCACCAAACCCACTCTTATATGTTATTAGGATAGGATATAATAAGAGTTCTCAACATTATATAGTATTGGTTGAAAAGTATTTTCATACTCAAAGAAAACAACTAGATACCTTGTAAATGGAACAATCGGCTCCAACTAAGGATGGCAAAAAAACTCACGACCCGCGCCCCGCCCCACAGGATAATAGGGGCGGGTTTGGGGCAGAAAATCTGCCCCCCGAGGGTCTGGGGCACCCCCGCCCCGCCCCGCGGCCCCATGACCCGCCCCTACAAATTTTTTTTTTTTTAAAAAAAATCATAAAATATAATAGAAATTATAATTTTCACTACAAATAGACTAAAGAAGAATCGAACCAGGGTTGAAACTTTAAAATATCAATCTTAACCACTACACCATAACCTCAATCTTACAATTTTTTTTGTTTTGTTTGGTACAAACATATAAAAAAAAAAATTATTTCTTTTTTTTTAATTATTTTTTCATTTAAAAAAAAAAAATTTTTTTTTCGCGGAGCGATTGGCGGGTCGAAGGGCCGCCCCGCCCCGCCCCGCGAATTCGCGGGTCGCGGGGCGGGGCGGACATGCCCCATTGCCATCCCTAGTTCCAACTTGAATTATAGAACCAAATCAGAGTCGAACTTTAAAAATTTAGTGTAAATGGGATTGAGAGTCCTTAACCTTTAAAATTTGTGACAATGAGATCTTGAAACTTTAATTTTTAGCACTCGAGATTCCAAATATTTTAAATGTCTGCGTTTGAGGTCATTTTGTGATTAAAAATATTAGTTTGACCGTTAAAATGTCAAAATTTGAGTAAAATGATTAGTATACTCATATTTAATTTTGAATTAAATAGAAACAAAAGTAGAAGAAAAAACAAAAAAAAAAAAAAAAAAAAAAACAAAAAATCATCTTCCTCAATTCCAAACTACACACCCTAACCTCAGCAGAAGCGGTATATCACGATAATTGGTTTGTGTTTCCAAATTGATGATGAAATTATTGGTTGGAATTGGTAGAGGTGATGATTTCATTTTTCTTTTTTAAATAATGAAAAGACCTAAGAGGCAAGAGATGTTTCAATATAGTAAGCCAGCTTTTTAGCTCATATTTGAACATCATGCACGCTCCAGTTAGATTTATCATGTGAACGGTGAAAATGTTAAAAAATTATTGGCTTACTAATAAGCAAATTTCCTTAATAAGTAAAAAAATTAATTTTCAAAATAAATAATATTCTATCGTGAAAGATATAAATAAGTGTCCGTTTGACAGAGATTATAAACTAACTTATAAACCAATATTAGTTTATTTGAATTGAATTTGTTGACTTTTTAAACAATTTTAGAGTAAAATGACAAATTTGTCTTTTTTACTTTGAAATGACATTTTATTGGTTAAAGGTAATATGATCATTTTATGTTAAAAATATGTTGAAAAGAAAAAAAAAAAAAAAAAACGGCTAAAATAAACCAATTTTGGTTTATAATCTATGTCAAACAGACACTAAGTAAGTTACTAATCATGTTTTGGGGATAAAAAGTCACCTAAAAAGTAACTTTACTTATTTTTTAAGCTTAGCCAAACACGCATCCTCTTCGTTTGTGGCTGAAATGTTGGAAGTTATATTGCAGGTGGAGGAGAAAATGGTGAACAGAGGTGAAGTGGCTGTTGGAAAATGCCACAAAGTAGTAGTTAAACAATGTAATATAATTGAGAAGAGCTACTGGGAAGCACACCCAGAAATACTTGGTAAGCTCAGTTGCTCTAAACCACTTGGTTAATATTTTCCTTGGGACTTGGATTGTTCAAAAAGATGTGTAACTTGTTTGCGATTGCAAAGTCGCCAAATCAGGCTGTTCAAACAATCTATCTCCTGGTCGAACCGGGCTACACCAATTGTCTCAGAGATCACTGTGTGCGTGTGTGCATATATAGTCAATGAGCGTGAGATACTACTCAAAGTTGGACCCCGTTGGATGAATTTTGTGTAAAGGGATCTCAAAGAACAAATTTATATCAAGAAAATAAAAGTAATGGTAAAGTAGAGACAAGTGTTGAACACTTTGTCCTTAAGTCGAATTTGTCCCGTAACGGTGCATACGGTTTATGGCAATCAACTCATAATATACAACGACTTCCACTTGTGTTTGTAACACTTCAAAACACAAGCACAACGAACCAGAAAATGATTTTGTACTCCAAATAATGAATATGAAATGAAAACCAGAATTTCACAACAAAAATGCAAGAAATTTGGTTCAAGAGAATAATATATGATTTGGATGTGTTTGCATATCATTTCTGTATGTAATGGGACGTCCATAGGGTCCCTTTTTTTATAGAGGATGAAGAGTTGGGACGAAGTGGTGTTAAGCCAAATCGTGCAACACTTTAAAAGGATATACCTGTTCGCGCTTGGACCCATGCTATCACATGATTATAATATGAAAAGAGAACTTAATTAAGGCTAACTATGTGATCGCATGGCTTTGTCCCATGCGATTGCATTGTAGGACCTAAAAATATTCTACTGAAAAATTCAGAAAGTTGCGATCGCATGATAACATACACATGCGATCGCATGGTAAAAAAATGACCCAATTTTGTCATTTTTCGTAATTTCTTATTCATCCGATATTGGTTTCGATCTCCACGACCTGACTGGGCAGGTCGATTCCTGTTTCGACTCCCCGAAGTGGCGAAGTGACAAACCATTTTGCCTAAATAGATTGGGTTGGATTTGAAATTTTGGCCGAAATTGACACGAAGTCACTTTATTTGGTTTTCAACACTTAACCAATTTCTCAAATTTTTAAACCAATTTCCAACAGTTCCACGGTTGAGATATTAGAGCATCTCCAATGCATTCAATTGATTGTAGTTGACGTGTCAATTAAATAGACGGACTTGTAAATTATGTGGAATGAATAAACGGTGAAATCTAAAAATTCTCTCCAATAGTTCCTTCTACAATCCAATAATTTTAATTATGTGGCATTTTTTTTTAAATTAAAAATAATAAAACTAATCCACTTAACAGAATTTTAAAGAATTATATCAAAAATTAAAAAAATTGCTGACTGATCCAATCTCACGGAGCGTCTAGATGTATAAAGAGTACTTCATATCTTCTATTTTTTCTGGTATTATGTCAGCTTCACATAGTATTCCACATTGTGCATTGAAGAAGTAATTTTAATAGACATTGTCTATTTGATGATGTGGTACATAATTTTCTCCAATCCATTGAATGCATTGGAGATGCTCTTATCAAGTTCGTCGAGATGAACCAAAGACTACTGTTTCATGCGGAAGGCCAATTCAGCCACTGTCTACTCTATTTACATCTAAACATATATTTCTCTCTATGTACAAGAAATCTCATTATCTAGTAAGAATTCAATTCCCTAGCATTCTATGGGGTTATTTACTGATTGGCTATTCGAAGCTGGTGTCTATAATGGGTTTATTTGGATCATTCAGTGGGTACCGAGACTCGTGGTTTGACGTTTGACAGTTTTGGTGGTAGACATAGTGCTGTTGATCTTCATTCTATAGTAAATAGTGTATTTAGACCGTAAACACTTGAAAAGTCTCATCCCACTTGAATAGCAAAGTAAGCAAGAAAATGCTATTTCAACTAATAATACGGGTGGATGGACACCTAATCGATGAATCTACGAATACCTTTTCTACTTGCCTATCTTTACCGAAGAGGCGATTTTTACTTAATTTTCATTTTTTCATTAGTTCGCTATTATGGCCCCGCGAGTGAAGGTCTGTCAAATTGGTCTAAAATATTAGTATGGATATCGAGGAATAGAAGGTTGAATGGCATTTTGAGTAGGTTTTTAGCCCAATTGAATCAATGGTTAAGATATTCACGAGCAGAGAAGAGGCTGCATGTAAGGGAATCCAAAGACCTATTTGTAAAAAAGACCAAAGATTGAAGTCTGAACTTATGTAACGTCAAGCACCAGTGGTCTAGTGGTAGAATAGTACCCTGCCACGGTACAGACCCGGGTTCGATTCCCGGCTGGTGCATTTTTCATCATTTTTGGAGTTAAATAGTGTTACTTTTGTTTGCCTCCAAGAAAAAATTGAACTAGTTTCAACCAAATTTTTTGATTAATTCACAAGAACCCATTGTTTGATTCTGTTCTTTTTCAAAAATATAATAAGATCAATGTATAGTGAGTTTTTTATGTTTGTAATTTGAGATCGAGAGTTTACTTTGTCTTTATTGTACTAATTACTTATCTTTTAAATATGTTTTTTCGTCATTTTTTTCTTAATCTTGTACAACACTATTGATGACATTGAAACATGGCAATATTACAACATGTTGGAATGGGCGTGAGGAGTTTGCCAAGCACGATGAAAATCACAAAATTTAACATTCACGTAATTGAATCGTGCTTGAAATGTTGATCGTAAAAAGATATTAATTCATTACTTTTAAAACTATACATTGGTGGTAACTAGGACTCATAAGTCATACCCTACTAGGAGTACTACTTTATCAAATTCTGTATGATCTTGCAAGTGTTCTAATTCTACAAGGACTACCATATAAAGTACTATATCAACATAGTCTCATTTTATTATTTAGGTACGCTTTTAATTATTCGGTTAATAGTTTTATGCTCATATTGTTGGGGCGGGGACATGGAACATGGTCCCCGCGCCTGAATTCTCCAAACACACCTTGATTCTTTTTATTTTATTTTTATGTTTTCAATTTAAACTGTATTTAAAAAATAAAAATTAATTAGTTAACTAAGCAGGGTGATAAATAAGGATTTTTCAATTCCCACCCCGCCTTCCAAAAATCCATCACTAACCATCCCTATCCTGTTGCCATCCTTATATTTGATTTAAGTATAAGAAGAATGTAGAGGTGTGATATTTTAAGATATAAAAAACATTTTGTGTTTGATATTTTTATTTTTGGATAATTATTGTGAATTTGGGCAGCAAAACAAAATTTGCAGAGAGTTTTTCGACAACTGCAGAAAAACGCTATGGGGAAGGGCCCAACCGGGTTCGAACCGGTGACCTCTTGATCTGCAGTCAAATGCTCTACCACTGAGCTATGGACCCTTGATGGTCGTATGGTTATTTTATTAGCATATTATTGTAATTTTAGATTCTATTGTTTTGTCCTGTTTTGCCAATATACTGTAATAATTGTTTTTTTTAATAAATATTATTATTATTGAATGGACCATATTCCTTAGATTAAACTTTCTACCAATTACGGCATTTTGTTTCGTATATTTTTTTACCAAATATAAGAAGATAAATCTTATTGGTTTCTATTTAGAACTCAATTTTATAGAATACCATATCTTAATACTTAATAGTTAATAGTATAACCATATAGCATAAGATAAGATGTGTTAGAAGAGGGGGATATCTCGGCTGAGGATAGAGAGGTTCTAGTCAAGGCTCAGTGCTCACTTATATTATGAATATTTTTAGATTGCCGAAGTCTATTTGCCGGGATATGAGATCAATCATTATAAGGTTCTGGTGGAGCTACTTGAATAAGAATAATGGATAGAAAAAGATAGCCTGGATGAGGTGGAGCAGGTTGTATAGACCGAGGCCAGGAGAAAAATATCGAGGACCTTGGCGTGCCCATGGTGCGATTTGGAGCAATCTAATATGCATGTGTTTTTCCATTGTCCTTCGAACAAGAAAATCTGGTGGGTCGCGTGGCTTTGGGTTGTGGTAAGACAAGGTGTTGGTGCATCAGTTGAGGATACCATTTTGAATTTACAAGTAGGAAGGAATTCACGCTTGTTGGCAACCTGCTTTGGGTCATTTGGGGTTGAGAGAAATAGGATACTTCATGGGGGTAAAGAGAGAATGGCGGGGCGGAGCCTTCGACTATACAACCGGTGGTCGGACCCCAGGGAAGAACAAGCTGGAGCAAACCTGATGTGAGTAAAATGAGGCTTTATCGGGTGGGGGCCATCGTCCATTACCACAATGGCTCGGTGATGGCAGCTAGCTCGAGGCGCATCCAATGCATTTTTGAGCCCGAGGGGGGTAGAAACCATTGCTCTACGTTACGGGCTCCACTCTGCATTGGACCACGGATTTCAGATTGAGAAAGTGGAATTCGTACTAAGTTTGAATCCTATTTCATTGAGGGCACAATGCAGGTTTTTTACAAGATATTGTAACTCTTTTAGTTGACGTTGGTTCCGGTTAGTGTCCCTGTATACCCTGGTAAGGAACAAAGCGGCCCACCAGTTAGTTTTTGCTACTACTATCCTGGTTGCTTATAACTAAATTGATTGTACTTCACTATTTCTATCTTCGGTTATTGACGGTCTTATGACTTAATAGAAGGTAAAAAAATGCATTGACTGTCCGTCCATGCTGAAAAGCATTTTGTAAGAAGTGGGGGCTTCCATAAACAAAATGAAGGTAAAAAATGCATTGACCAGAGTCGCATTGTGCGGTAGCACATTATTGGCTTTAACTAGCAGTTGCCGCCAAGTAGTATTGTTACTCAGCCAAAAAAAGCAATATTTTGCTTCTACACACTCTTCATTATAAGGGAACGAGGTTTTCCCATATTATATAGAAAATACGAAGTGAAAACGAAATGTTATTAGTTGTCTCCATAGATCCAGTTTTCAGAGTTGCTCGTGTAACTAACCAAATCGTCAGGTTTGAACCACAGATTGATTTCATCCTTAGCAGTCTCAGGACCATCACTCCCATGAATTATGTTTCTGGAACCAGGAAAGCATTATATTAGGAGTCAATTAGCATTGAACAACCAGGACAAGTTAAGCCACTAAAGCAAACGAGTTTAAAATAAAACAAATAGTTCAGATTTTGGTATGCAGCATTAGATTGTACTAGTCAATATAAGAGACAATATTTTTTAACTTCTTTTTGTTGAATTCCGTCGAGTATTATTTAATCCACCTTGAAGTTACCAAATGGGAGGATTGAAGTATGACATGATTCTAGACAATGCAAATTAGTTTTATAAAAAATATTACCTTTCAACGACAACAGCTAAGTCCCCTCTGATGGTTCCAGGTTCACATTTCTGTGGATCTGTAGCTCCGATGAGTTTACGGCCATATTTGATGACTCCTTCACCTTCCCAGACCTGAATGAGTAAATGTTTTGAGTTCAGTTCTCTTATAAAATAATTTAGAGAAAAGAGATAGGAGTTGAACCCTTCTAACCATAGCAATAACTGGTCCAGAGCTGAGGAATTCGCATAAGCCATTGAAGAAAGGTCTCTCCTTGAGATCATGATAATGCTTTTGGGCAAATTCCTTTGAAGGAACCAAAATCTTGATTGCCACAAGCTTATAACCCTTGCACTCAAAACGGGATATGATTTCTGATATCTGATACCCATAGAGATTTTCTCAGATCAGACAAAACTTGAACATGTCTATGAAAACATAGAGAAGAACGTGGTAACCATGTTAAAATGTGGATAACAAAAGAAAATTCCAATTTGGAGAGCTTGTCTGTCAAATTTGTGCAGAAAGAATATGCCACAGAATAACAGTGGAAGTTTTGCATTAAGTACCAATCCTCTCTGCACTCCATCTGGCTTGATGGCAATAAAAGTGCGCTCCATCTTCAAAGAGCAGAAACAAGCAGAATGGAATGAACAATGACACATGTAAAATTGTATAAAAAAAACTAGGTAGGGTGTAATGGAGTACCTCAGAGGCACATGCCTCTTGTTCCTGGAGCATGAAAACTATGTTTCCAAGAAACGGGAAAAACAAGATATAAATGAAAATTGATGTTGGAGAAAGCTATAATCTTATGTCCCTAGTAACTTCAGATTTCTAGAGTGATCAATGAAACATGAATCAACCAGATAATTTATCATAAGAACTGATGGCATTTTTGCATTACACGAATTTATATATATTTTTTACACACCCAGTCAACCGGTCACTGGTGGGGCTGGGGGGTCAGCACAAAAAAGTTTTTGACAATGTAGATGAAATAGTTCTGGAGAAATACAGTTTGATACTTGTTCTCAATACAAAATTGAGCAAATTAAGTGCTTATAAGCACTGGCAAACATAAACTTAATCTCATTAGCATGCGGAAGCACATAATAATTGCTGGAGAAGAGGGATCATATGCCACAATGCTAAATTTGAGCAAATTCCAGGGCTGCTCTTCACTTCACTCCAACTTATTACTCAGTGGCACTAATTATCAAAATCATCTTTCCGTCTTTCACCAATTTGAACTACTTGTATAATACTTCTTGCACAAAGAAAACGAATATCATGCACTTGTAAGTTGTATGGAACAAATTACCTACTAAACAAATAAAAGATAGAGGCTAAAATAGCCATAATAGCTGGCATCCCACCCAAATAGATCAATGCATTATGCATCCATGAAAAAAAAACAAAAACAAAAAACCTCATTCAAGAACACTTGTTCGGGAATAAGCTTGTTGACAAACCTGCTGAAGGAAGGGCAAGGGCTCCAGAAATCCAACTCCTAAACGTGTTTCCTGATTTAGATGCACCATAGGAAGCTAGTGACGAAACTTTCCCTCTGCGTGAAACTGTCGCAGCAGCAGCACGCCCTCCTAGAATATCAAATTCTTAATAACTTCTCTTATTTCAGCTTCGGAATTCAATATGTTTTCTTTTCATTTTCATCAACTCAAATCAATCATAAACAGATTAAAGTGGGCACACACATGCACAGGCATACAAAATAATGTACCATCTTTAATCATGGAATACTGTTAATCACCCTTTTCAAATTATATAAGCATATAATTGAACTAAACATAAACTGCATCATGACCATCGCTCCCCTAAATGTCAGTCAAAGTCAGACAAAAGTAATCATATTATTTGAACAACATTCATCCAGCTCCTCAAGTTTTCTGTTTAATAAGTTCCTACCAAGTACCAACCGACACCACAAGGTCCACAACAATACAAGTACAAAAGGTAATACCAATAAAGTGTCTTTAATTATTATAACCCGAAGCTATAATTACATACAAGTGACTACATTTACTAATTAAAAACCTCATTAATTACGAGAAACAACACATAATATTACTGGAAAAAAAAAATAACAACAGCGTCGCTTCACCTATCTCACAACGCTAATAATCACGTAAGTAGATAATGATCAGAGATGCATGAACATCAAAAACGAATTTAACAAATTAACGGGAAAATATTCAAAAATGATGAACAATTGGATATATTAAAGATCTAACATTTCACAGAACACCGATCAGTAGCCTATATGAAATCATCATAATCAAAGCTGAATGACTGAAAATTGAATAATTTCTTCACAAAAAGGCTATGAAATTACCGGAAAAGGAACGGGAGGTCTGCTTAGAAGCAGTGGAGAGAAAAGTCCTCGCAGATCTGCAAATCTGATACCTCATTTTCAAGTCGAAGAACGAATTATTCTTAGCTCGTGGATTAGTGTTGTTATTAGAGTGAGATAAATCAGAAGCGGCACACTATCGGGAAAATGTGACGAGTGAAAGCTTGTTTTCAGTTACTTAAGGCTGTGTTTGGTATGAGACCAAAGGTGAATGGTAGTGAGGGAGTGGCATTAACAATTTGAGATGGTCCAAAATAGAATCAGATCAAGTCAAGTATCAGTCAGAATTCAATACCTTTTTATCAAATAGCTTCGTATAAGTAATAGAATTTTGAGTCCTAAATAGAATCAGATCAAGTCAAGTAGTCAGAATTCAACACCTTTGAACCAAATAGTTTCATATTAGTCATAGAATTGAGTCCAAAATAGAATCAGATCAAGTCAAGTATCACTGTATCAGTCAGAATTCAACACCTTTGAACCAAATAGGTTCATATAAGTCATAGAATTGAATCGCACCGAATTGATCGTTCTAGTTTGGCCTAAATCTGTTCCCTTTATGAGAAAGTGTAATTTTCTTGTTTCACTCTCGTAAAGATAACAAAAGTGTACAGTATTCAGATTACATATTAATTCGTGAATATTCGAATTAAATGTTTCAATGATTTAATTTTTAGTCATCTCTTTGATTACTCAATGAATTTTTAAATATTGACGTGTGGTCATTAAACTCTGAAAAGTTATGCTCCATTAATTATTTTTTTACGATTTTGTAATTGTTAATAGACGGAAGTGCACACGAGACTGGTTGAATACTCACGTGACACACATTTAAAGTTAAATTCGAAGTTAAATGTTTCTATAATCATTGAACTTTTAGTCGTATTTTCGATTTCTTACTGAACTTTCAAATATTGATGCGTGCTCATTGAACTTTAGAGAGTTATACTTTGTTAATCACTTCTCACGATTTC
The DNA here is from genome assembly GCA_030279155.1 of Forsythia viridissima. NCBI lineage: Eukaryota > Viridiplantae > Streptophyta > Magnoliopsida > Lamiales > Oleaceae > Forsythia > Forsythia viridissima. The sequence goes on along the minus strand of CM059033.1, from coordinate 70,923,694 downwards.
GTAACTCCAATTGATGGAAGTGCACACGTAGCTGACGAAATATCCACGTGGCACACACCTGTGTTAAAATTCTGCCAACCAATTGAACTTACCCCTCTATGTCATCAAAACATTTTTTCAAAATGCGATTTATATACGAGAAACATAAATTTTTTTCAAATTGAAATTTCTCAAAGTATATTCTTCCAAATTCAATTTCTAACCCTAACCCTTTATCACCCGCAACAAAATAACAATACTACCCCCACAAACCAGCCTAATCGAAGACCACCACTCTGTTTAAAAATCAACAATGTTGAATATGGAGGTAAGGCCAAAGTCTATTGGTATTTGTTTTTGTTTGTCATATTATGTACCCAAAAATCTGCATGTATGAAGTTCTTCTCTAGGAAATCTAATTCTAAACGTGAAAAGTATAGTTATTTATTTATTTATGATAATGTCATGTTACGTGCCATCTGTTAGAATATGTATTTCATGTTGAAAAATATGTATTTTGGTCATATTGGATCTCTTTTAGCAACCAACTGCATTTTTTTTTGTTTGTGCTACCAGATTTGTAGGAGAATCCATACTTTATTGATTCTGAGAATGAATATAAAGATGTTGGTCATCTACCGTACGAGCAAAATGTCACAAAAGGCATTGGAATGGAGTTGAAGATAAAGTACTTGAAGGGGTCAACGATGTTGAGAATGAAATAAATGACTTAAGAGTATCCATATTCTGAAGAAATACTAAGTTATTATACATCTGATTATAAAGTTGATTTTATAAACAGAGTGGTGATTCTCGATTAGGTTGGTTTGCAGGGATATCATGTTGTTTTGTCATAGAACAATGGGTTAGGGTTTAGGAATTGAATTTGGAGGAATAAACTTTAAGATATTTCAATTTGGAGAAAGAATCTATGTGTCTCATATATTTTGAAAAAATAATTTGATGACATGGAAGAGCAGCTTCAATTGGTTAACATAATTAACCTCAAATGTGTACCACATGGGCGTTCCGTCAGCCAAATGTACGCTTCTGTCCATTAACAGCTAGTGAATCGTGCGGAGTGATTAATGAAGTATAACTTTCTAAAGTTCAGTGAGCAAATAGCAATATTTGAAAGTTGAGTGAGTAATCGAAGACACGACTAAAAGTTCAGTGATTATTGAAAAATTTAACTCTAATTTAACCTCAAATATGTGCTATATAGGTAGAGGTGTCAAGACGAGCGGGCCGACCGAATCGGCATCGGCCCACCCGCCTTGACCCAGAACCGCGGGCCGGCCCGTGAACCGGGCGGGCTGTTCACGGGCCGAGAAGGCCAACCCGCGGGCCGTTCACGGGCCGAAGAGGCCAACCCGCGGGCCAGTCCGTGAACCGCTTTGATTTTTTAAAAAATAAAAAATAAAAAAACAAATGGCAAAAAGCCGTTTAAAGTGAAAGATGTGATAGATGCATTCACGTTTTAGTCTTTAAATATATAAATAAAAAATAGAAATTGAATTAAAAAATTAACAAATGTGAATTTATCATTGTTATTTATTTTTTATTTAGTAATTTAACACATTTTTTGTTATATATGTAAATATATATATTTTTTAATTACAATAAATAACTAAAATTTTTTAGTAATTTCAAAAAAAATTAATTTTTTATTCATACGGGCCAAACCGGATCGAATCGCGACCCATATGGGCTCGACCCGTATGGGCCAATGGGTGGGCCGGGCTTTTGAAAAAATTTCGTGGGCTGGGCCGACCCGGCCCGCAACCCGCAGTGGCGCGGGCTTTTTCGAACGCGGGCCGTTATCGGGCCTCATCAGAGGCGGGCCAACCCGGCCCGCCTGACCCAGTTTGACACCACTATATATAGGCATTCTTTCAGCTACGTGTGTGCTTCTGTCAATTGGCAGTTACGAAATCGTGGAGAATGATTAATTGAGCGTAACTTTCTAAAGTTTAGTGAACAAGCATCATCATTTGAAATTCCAGTGAGTAATTGAAGATGCGACTAAAAGTTTAGTAATTATTGAAACATTTAATTCTGAATTTTCATATAAATTAGTTTAATTAATCTAAAAATAGAATTAATTAAGTTTTAATTAAAATCAAACCAAACATACTAGTTTAATTTGATTTTAGTGCTTGGTGGAGTTTATAAGTAAAATTTTAGGAGATTATGAAAAATATTGCTGAAATGCGTAGTTTAAAAATTGATAAAAGTTGTTGGTCCCATAAAATATGTGATTGAAAATAATTTTAATTTTTTAAAAAAAAAATTTATGCCTAACAAGCTCTTAATTTGGTTAGAAGGTTTTAGATAAAATATCTTCTCTAAATCATGTGGCAAATTTGAATTATGGAGAATTTCAAAATACACCCATTTATATTATGTATTTACACTTTACATACTTTCAAAATTAACATTTTACCTATTGCTCTTTATTAAATAGTAAAGAAAGTCACATTTTATCAAAAAAAAAAATTTACAAATATGCCACATAAATAATTGCACATACCAAAATACCCCTATTGAAGAATAATAAATCACATCCTACATATTAATTTAACATTTTACATTTTTAACTATTTTGTTATTTTTCAAATTTTAATTACTATTTTTTTCTAAAACATTTCTCATTCCCTTTCACGTTTCTCTCCATAGATTAATCTTTTGTAGAGTCTCTTGATTACATTATTAATTTTTTTTATTCACAAATTTTAAATAAAATCATATATCTATTTGTTAAAAAAAAAAAAAAAAAAAAGAGAGAGAGAACAAAAATCAAGAAAATTTCGAATACATTCTTAAATAATTATCAAGTAAAGCCAATAATTCAACTTAAAATGAAAAAATATAAAAATATACTTTACATGATTTTTGTAATATGTATACAATCAACATAACTTTTTAGTAAGAATATGATTATAATTTCCATTTTCTATTTTACAATGTTAAAAAAAAAAATTCTAATGAAGTTTTCATCTATATTTTTCAATACGTTATTAATTTATTAAATTTAATTTCTTATTATTTAAGTTGGAACTTAAAGAAAATGAATATAATAAATTTGAGTTAAATGTTTCAATAATCACTGAACTTTTAGTCGCGTCTTCAATTACTCACTGAATTTTCAAATAATATTGCGTACTCATTGAACTTTAGAAAGTTACGCTCCATTAATCACTCTTCTCGATTTCGAAATTGTCAATAAACGGAAGTATACAAGTGGCTGACGAAAGGCCCACGTAGCATATATTTGAGATTAAAATTTGAAGTTAAATATTTCAATAATCATTAAACTTTAAGTCGTGTCTTCGATCACTCAATGAACTTTCAAATATTGCTGTGTACTACTAACTTTAGAAAGTTATGCTTCATTAATCACTCATCATGATTCAGTAACTGTCAATGGACGGAAGATCACACATGGCTGACGAAACGCCCATGTGGCACACATTTGAGATTAATTCCGCTAGCATATTGATGTTGCTCCTCCACGTCCTAATCATTTTTTCAAAATGTGATTTATATATGAGAAACGTATATTCTTTCACCATATTGAAATATCTCAAAGTCTATTCCTACAAATTCAATTCTCTAACCCTAACCTATTTTTTCTAATGACAAAGGACATTGCTAATCCCACAAACCAACCTAATTGCTAATCACTACTCCATTTAGGAGATCAAATTCATCATCAGATGTATAATTACTTAGTAATTCTTCAGAATATAGATACTCTAAATCATTTACTTCACTATCAACCTTTTCAGCCCCTTCAAGTACTATATCTTCAACTTTCGTTTCAATGCTTTCCATGACATTCTGCTTATACAGTAGATCACCATCATATCATATTCATTATCAGAATTAATGAAATATGGATCCTCTTCCAAATGTGACAGTACAAACAAAACAAAAGACAGTTAGTTGCTAAAAGATATCTAATATGGCCAAAATACATATTTTTTGATGGAAAATACATGTTCTAATAGACGTGATGCAACATGAAATTTATTAGAAATAAATAAATAAAGCTATATTTTTCACATTTAGGGTTAGGTTTCCCAGGGTTAAGGTTAGGTTTCCCAGAGAATAACTTTATACAGATAGATTTTTGGGTACATAATACAACAAACAAACAAAAAATACCAATAGAGTTTGACCTTGCCTCCATGTGCAACACTGTTGATTTATAAACAAAGTGGTGGTCTTCGATTAGGCTGGTTTGTTGGGTAGCACTGTCATTTTTCACAGGTAATAAGGGGTTAGAGTTAGGAATCGAATTTGGGAGAATAGAATTTGAAGAATTTCAATTTGAAAATAATATATGTTTTTCGTGTAAAATCGTACTTTGAAAAAGTGCTTTGATTACATAGAGGGACAACTTCAATTGGTTGGTTTATACAATCCTTAGAACATTTACAGTGGATGTGTTAATTTAACTATTAATTTCAAATTTTAGGTTAGTAGGAGTCAAATTTATCTTTCTAGTACATGTATTAGCATATTAGTTAAGAGCATTTATTTGCATAATAAATTAACTAGTTTGCTAACTATAGCAAGCAATTTAGCTAATATACGTGACATTTAATTAATTTTTATTTAATATATCTAAATAGATATTATTTGACAATTAATCACAGTCTTTAATATAAACTAATATAACGGTCTATATGTATTAAAATATTTATTGAGATGTGTTTGGATGTGTGTATAAGGATTTTAAAGGTTTTAATAGATTTAGATCGTTAGATTAGCTTAAATTAAGAGTAGTGATTATTTGTCAAATATATTAGTTTTTGTCAATGTGATAGTCAAACACTAGCTAAAATTAGCATGTAGATGTCTCAATTAACATTCACTTTATTGTTTATGTGGAAATGTTTAGCTAGCTAAAGTTAACATGCTCAATGCAACTTTATTGTTTATGGGGAAATATTTAGCTAGCTAAATTTAACAAGTTCAATGCGGATGCTCTTAGCTGAGTTATTGTGCTGCATGATTTAATATCTGCAACATTGTCATCTTTGGTCTACATAAACCACGTGGCAACTATGATATTATGTTAGACCCTAATGTATCATAAAATTGGATATTTATTTTTTTATAAAATGGGCCAGAAAATAAAAGATGTGTTGTAAATTAATAGATAATGATTTGGTCTTATTTAGATTTATATGTAGTTATCTACTTACTCTAGAAGAGTGTATTTTATTCATATTATAACTCCAATTGAAACTATCATTGTTATAATAAATTGACACACTTGAATTTTGACTATCTATTCTCTTCTATTAGTCTCTCTCTAATTTATAACACGTTTCAGTATGAAGGAGCTCACCTAAAATACAGTGGAAATTCAAGAGCAACAATGCAGAAAATTCACAAAATTTGGGCAACCTGTGCAACTGTAATTAAACGATGATATCTCAGCGCTTTGTGATCTAATTTGGACATAAAGTTCAAAACTCATTTCTATTCAAATCAAATGGTTAACATCAAGAATCGATTCATTTGTGAAAAATAGTTACATGAACAGTAACGAATTTTGAATTAGTTGGAAGATCGTGATTTTTTGAAGAACAACAGATTTTTTTAGATTTGCATTTGCGAAGAATTTGAGACTACTCAAAGTTCTCTAAATATATCAAATTCAATTAATACTTAATAGGTAATTGGCAACAAAAAATACACTAAGGTCGTCTTTTTTTTTTTTTTTTTTTCTCATTGTCATCTTTCATCTATCATATATATGACATATATGTGTGTGAATTAAATTTGAATAAAATTTATTAATTCATACAAATATTCAACTCTTAGAGAAGTACAAATTTAAATCAATATTCTAGAAGAATATTTATATAAAGATTATAATATTGCTCCTAAAATAAAAGTTTACATTTAAATATTAAGTTGTTGCTTCTAAAAAAATGCAACTTGATACTAAATATTCTAGAGGAATTTTTGTAATGTTCGAGAACCACAACTTTATATATATTGATATTTCTAAAAAGGGTGGTTATATTCACACTACAATTTGTTATAAGCGCACTATATTTTAATTGAACTTAAGATCCTCAACTTTTGTTCAATGTTGAAATTATGTTCTTAACTTTTTATCATCAAATTCTTATCTTCAACTTTCATTAATTAGTATATTTTATCATTAATGATAGTTTCTGTCGAGATATTTTGTTTACGTGTTTTGAAATGAGGAAAATATTTTATCGCACTTTTGTATCTATTGTTTTTTTTAAATATGACAGACAAATAAGTCTTTTTACAAATTCTCAACAAATGTTTTAAACAGAAATCGTTATCAAAGACAAGATGTGCTAATTAATAAAAAGTTGAGGATAAAAATGTGATAAAAAAAAGTTGGGGACATGAGTGCTATAATGCTCATATATTAAGGATGTTAAATATAATTAAAATATGGTACAAAAAATAAAAAGTATTGTGTGAATATAATTACCCTTCTAAAAAATATGTGTTAATACTCCTAAAGAAGCATCACTTCATATATATCAATATTTTAATATCTCAAGAATATTGTAGTGTTATTTAAGAAGAACAACTTTATACGCATCATTATTTAAAAAAAAAAAGTTAATACAATATCATGATTGAAAAAAATGTTAATACAATATCAAATTTGATTGAAGGCCCCAGAGGTAATTATTTTTTATGTGGACGAAAAAAATAAAACATTATAGTTTTTTGTTTTCCAAATAAATGATAAATATACTCGCTCTATTGTATTATAATAGAAGTTCAATAACTCAAAATTTTATTGATTGACATTATTGGTTAGATCGTCCTGGGGCAATGACAATATGAAATTTTATTGAGAATTCGTGTGTATATATATTGAATAACTAGAAGTATCTTCAATATATTGAATTCTCATGTGCTTGTTCTCAGGTAAATTGATTATTGTATCACTAGTTAAAACTTAAAATTGAGGATGAATTCAATATATTTCTGTAAGATATTTAAGGTGAACTTTATGTGTCTACTTACCCTTCATGTAGACCATCTAAAAATTTTATAATATTAATGGGAAATTAGCACAAATAGTTCTTAACGTATGACATTAGTGCACAAATGGTCAATAACCTTTTATTTTTGACAGAATGGTCCCTAACCTATCCAATTAGGTGCGCAATTGGTCCTTTTTTACGGATTACGTTAAATTTTCGTTAAAAACCTATGGGTAATTTGTACTTTTGGTCTACATCCTTTCCAATTTGTAACAAATCTACCATAACATTTTTTTAGCACCAGGCACCCCAACCTTTCATTTTTTTGCAAATCACGTCCTTATTGACATATTTTGACAGTTTTACTCTCCTATTTAAATAAAATAAAATAGAAAACTTAAAAACAACAAAAAATTAAAAAAATTACAAATAAAGTCCCATAACTTTTAAAAAACAAAAAATAACTTCATCTTCTCCAAAACTCCACCCACCCCACACCACCCCACCCCACCGCACCGCACCGTCAAATCACCACCAATCATGTAAAAATTTATCACTCACCTGCTGAGTTCTTGGCATGGGTAGTGCTACTAGCTTGGGATGCTGAGACATAGCATGGCCATCCTTATTAGTGTTGTAAGAATATTCATTTCCAGTTTTTCCAAGGGGGTTTTCTTCGTAACCCATATTTGATCCAGAGCCCATCTCATTTTGAAACCTAGAGCCACCTGATTGGAGCGCCAAATCTGCTCCACTCTGCTGCATCTCAACTGAATGGTTGACCTGTGGCATATTGACAGATAAGCGACCATATTGTGTAGTTTGACTAGGCTGAACACCAATCTGTGGTACATGAATGAAATTTGTCCCATCAGGTAAGTTTTGTGTTGATGGTGTCCCAGTTTGCAGAATGTGAGCTGGAGAAAACCCAGTTTGCTTCCCTTGCTAAATTTCAAGATCATATCTCGGAAGAAATCCCATTTTATACTCTTGTTGATGGAGAAATTGTTGCCCCTGCATTAAATGTTGAGATTTAAATTATTAAGCTTGATTTTGCAAAAGCACGGCAAGGATAAAAGATTCACACCGACCTAGCCGTCTTTGACGCCACCGAATTCTTCAACGCCAAATTCCCTACAATTAACCAGACAAAAGGACACGGATCCATTACCCTTTTCTCACGAAATCAAATATATAAACAAAAACTGAAAAATCCAGTTTGGAAAACAATGTATTTAACAGGAATAAAGCTTTCCTCTAGAGAAATTTGCTGGGTTTAATTAAGGCAACAAGGGAGGTGCATGGCAGTGAGACATCAGCTAAAATGCACTGGCGGAGACCGGATGAAGAAGAAATGAAAGAGGAAGAAGAGGAGTCTGTGGGGGTGGGGTGGGGAAGATGGTGTTCTTTTATGTTTTTTAAAAGTTATGGGACTTCATTTACAATTTTTTTTTTTTTGTTTTTAGCTTTTGTTTTTATTTTTTTATTTAAAGAGGAAGACAAAAATGTCAAAATATGTCAATGGGGACGTGATTTACAATAAATTGAAAGGTTGGAGATGCCTGGTGCTAAAAAAAAGGTTAAGGGTAAATTTGTTACAAATTAGAAAGGTTGGGGACCAAAAGTGAAATTACCCAAAACCTATCATTTAGGTGCACAAATATTCCATCTTATTTTTTTTTTTTTGTCTTTATTAGTGGGAGTAAAATTGTCAAGTTACGTTTTTTTTTTTTCTTTCAATTGGTGCAAACAGTCCATAACCTTAGTTTTAATTAAAAAAATTTACAATTGGATTCTTAACATTTGCAAAAAGTGAAAATTGATCCGATACTTTAATTTTTTTTAAAAAATTAAAAGAAACTAACAAATTGATAATATACTAAATTATTTTGTATATTTTATGAATTATTATAGAATAACTAAAATTTAAATTAACAAATGTGCTAATTAAAATTATTTTATTATTATTAAGTAATCATATTATTTAAAATGGTAATTTGCACTTTTGGTCTCCAACCTTTCTAATTTATAACAAATCTACCCCTAACCTTTTTTTTTAGCATCAGACATTTCCAACCTTTCAATTTTTTGCAAATCACATCCAATTTTTTGTAAATCACATCCCCATTGACATATTTTAACGGTTTTACACTCCTCTTTAAAGGGTAAATATCACCAGGGGTCCCTAACCTTTGAACGTTGTAACGATGGGGTCCTTAACCTTTGTTTACTAGCAGCCGGAGTCCCTAATCTATGAAACGTTAGCGTCTGAGGTCCTTTTTTGACAGAAATCGTCAGTTTGACCGTTAAATGGTCAAAATTTTGTTAAATTGACCATTTTAACCCTTAAATTGAATGATTAAAAAAAAGAAAAAATAAAAATTACAACTAAACCCTTACCAACAAAAAAAACAAATTGCAACTAAACCCCAACCCAACCATTTCTTCTTCTCCAAAATTACCGCCGCCCATCACCACCACCGGAAAATTTGTCGCCGCCGCAATGATCAAGACCATCTACACATCTTCCAAACTATCATGGACAAAACCGCCTACATTGACAACTAATCCTCACCAGAAAATTTGCGCCGTCCATCACCACTGGTCTTCACAATGGCCGCTACATTTTCCATCACCAATGGTTTCAACAATGGCAACCCCATTTTCCATCAACAATGGCCGCTCCAAAGCATATCTCTATGGAACCTAAATCCCAAAAGATATCCAAATCAAAGAAAGAAGATGAAGACTACAATGATATGTGCTGTGAGAATTGTGGGTCTCAGTTGGGCTTTGAAGCTTATGCGCGATAAATGTGACCGGCAAGTGTTTGGCTATGGAAAATGACTCCGCCGCCGCTGCCAAATCTTTTCCGGTGAGTCTCTGAAACACCGGCACTCATGCACAGATCTGGCGCGCCTGCATATATATTGGATATGCGAGACCAACGAGCGCATAGATCTTGGATCTGCTATGCCAACAAGTGCATAGATCTAATATCAGTGCGGCTGGCGCGCGCTTATAGCACCGATGCAGTCGAGAAGATCTGAGATTCATGATAGTCGCGCAAATTTTCTTTCTCTCCTACGGTGGTCCTTCTTGTGTTTTGGACCATGGTTCAATTCCATGGATTTTCATGGTGGTTGATTTTGCAGTGGTTGGCTTGTTCACGGTGGTTGATTTGGCGATGGTTGGCTGGTTCAATTTTATGGATTTTCACGGTGGTTGATTTGGCAGTGGTTGGCGAAGTTCAATTCCATGGCAGTGCGGTTGTTGGCCCGGTGGGTGGTGGGTGGTTGGTGGTTGGTGGGTGGTGGTACAAATTGGAGAAGAAGAAGTGTTTGGAGTTTAATTGTAATTTTTTATTTTATTGGGTTGGGGTTTAGTTGCAATTTTTTTTGTTGGTTAGGGTTTAATTGCAATTTTTATTTTTTATTTTTTTTAATCATTCAATTTAAGGGTAAAATGGTCAATTTAGCAAAAAATTTTGACCATTTAACGGTCAAACTGACGGTTTCTGTCAAAAAAGGACCTCAGGCGCTAACGTTTCATAGATTAGGGACTCCGGCTGCTAGTAAACAAAGGTTAAAGACCCTATCGTTACAATGTTAAAAGGTTAGGGACCCCTGGTGATATTTACCCCCTCTTTAAATAAACAAAAATAAAAAAGCTAAACACAAAAAAAAAAAAAATATAATAAAATTGCAAATAAAGTCCCTTAACTTTAAAAAAAATAAAAGAACACCATCTTCGCCAAAAATCTATCCACCCCACCTCTCTCTCTCTCTCTCTCTCTCTCTCTCTCTCTCTCTCTCTCTCTCTCTCTCTCTAGAATTCATTTCTATGCACACCATCCATTTCTTGTTGTCGAGTTCATGAAAAAATTTAAAATTTTGATTTACCAAACCAAGAATAGGACCATTTATCATTTTTATTTATTTGATCTTTTTAAAATTTTCATCTTCTTGAATAAATGAAGAACAAAAAAAAGGCCTCTTATCTCACCACATGGCTATCCAAGTTCATCCTTCCCAGAGTGAACTTTGAGTGCATATCATATCATGTGTCAACAGCTTAGGAGCATTTTTATTAGTAGGTAGATCTAATGGACCCTGCCACACCTAGTCTAACCCATTACTTAAGCCACAAAGAACCAAACAGAACAAGTTCAATCTAGTAACGATTTCTTTATCGTAGAGAATTTTGTCGGCTTGGTTTTTTTCTGGCAAACACCAGACCATGCCATCTTGAGTAGCAAACCGTATTGCAGGGTATTTGAGTAGAACTAGTGTTTGTCTTCAACATCATGGAGAGGTGCTCATAGAGGTATAATGGGTTAGGTTCAACTAGTGTGGTGGCAGAGGTGGGTGGCAAGAAGGTGTTCACCGGCCATTTAGCGCTTCAGGTTGGGAGAGGGTTTCACTTGTTTTGTTGCCTCTTTTTTCTTCCGAATTGAGTGTAATTGGGTCTTTTAGTGTGGTGTTCTTTTATTTTTTTAAAAGTTAAGGGACTTTATTTGCAATTTTATTATATTTTATTTGTTGTTTTTAGCTTTTTTTATTTTTGTTTATTTAAAGAGGAGGGTAAAATCGTCAAAATATGTCAATGGGGATGTGATTTGTAAAAAATTGAAAGGTTGGAGATGTCCGGTGCTAAAAAAAAGGTTATGGGTAGATTTGTTACAAATTGAAAAGATTGGGGACCAAAAGTGTAAATTACCCTATTTAAAATTCAAACTTTAATTTTATTATTACAACATAAAAAGAAAAATAAATTTTAATTTTAATTTTGAGCAATAGGAGTACTGTGCCAACCCAACTTTTAATTTTAATTTATTTTTCTATTTAAAAAAAAGAAAAAAAAAGAAAAAGCAAATGTCTTCACCATCTTCAGCCCCACCCCCACCGTAAGTCAACCAGATAAGGGGGAGTTTCTCCCCCCGATTGCCGACGAGCTTTGGTTTCACGAAAACTAGGGAGATTCTTCTCCCTGATTTCACTCGATACCGGAAACAAGGGGAGAAAATTCCTCCCATTTTCAGTAGAGTGTGTGTGTGAGTGGGGTGTGGAGGTGGGGTAGTGGAGGTGGGGTGGTGGTTGGGTAGATCAATGGGTTGGGTGATTTGGGTCCAAAACATATTTATCGATCCAAAAAAAATTTAGTTTTTTTTTTTAATTTTTAATAAAAAAATTAAAGTATCGGACCCATTTTCACCTTTTGTAAAGATTAGGAATCCAATTGCAAATTTATTTAATTAAAACTAAAGTTAGGGACCATTTGCGCCAATTGAAAGAAATAAAAAAAAATATAATTTGACAATTTTACCTCCACTAATAAAGACAAAAAAAAAAAAAAAAAAATGAGAGGGACCATTTGCGCACCTAAATGATAGGTTTTTAACGAAAATGTAACAGAATATGTCAAAAAGGACCAATTGCGCACCTAAATGAATAGATTAGGAACATTCCGCCAAAAAATGAAAGGTTAGGGATCATTTGCACATTAATGTCATACAATAGGGACCATTTGCGCCAATTTTCCAATATTAATAGTTGGATCCATTAGATGGTCACATGTGTTTAACCTCGCATTTGCGAGATTATTTGATCAATTTTTTGATTATGGGTTTCCAAATTACACAATTAAGACACGTTGTTGATAATACCAGTGAGTTTACATCCCAAAAAAGCTTCCAAACAATTGATAAATCATTACTATTGAGAACAAAATACTTCCATCTTGTTTGTAGAATGATATATTACATAGAGCTATATTGGTACTCATCATGGAAACATCAAGTTCTCTCCATTATAGTTGGCTTGTGGTAAAAAGTCTTATATTTCCCATCTAATTTTTAAGTTTTACAATATATATCTTAATTTCTTCATGACAGTGCATAGAGATGGATCTTTAAAAAGTTGAGAATATATATTGATTTTGAATCTCCTTAAGGGTGATATTATATGGTACCGTATGCTGGCTAGGGCTGAATGTGGTTCAATTAAGACAATTTTTGACCTATTTGCACATGTATGTGGTGGATGCGATTAGGAGTTCTTTCAACGCTAGGCGAGCCAACATATAATTGTAGGCAGGCTTACTATCTATAACAAAGAATTCTATTTATATTCATGACACCCACAATTATTGCTAATCTCAACAACAAGGAAAATTATGTATAGTGGAATAAGGCTATTCTCGATAAAGCCATAAAGGAGGTCCGACATGGGCGTCAATGGATGGCCAATCTAAAGCACCTTCAAATATGATGTTAAGCCAACGGTTTATTTTTTGACATTTTAATTTGACACTTGTCACCTATCGATTTGTGATACTATTGAGTTTTAGTATCTTCTAGACATAGGTCACATAGTTATTAGCAATATTATTACCAATCAACAAATTCTTGTTTGATTATATTTACACTTTTTAACATTTTAGTTTATGTGGAAGTGGACTTCATAACAAGTGGCAAAATAAATATTATGTTGTTCCTATATTTGAGAAGAGAATATGAGGTCACATGTTCAGTATTTCACCAACTTTCCTTTGGATTTTAGAGAATTCTCATAAGGTAGATAAGTTTATCATTCGATTTGCCACTGAAGAGGAACGAGGCCAACGCTTGTTGAGACGTGAACCACCTTGATGAACCCCTCTAGGTGCGAACCATATCAATAACTTCATTGAACCAAAGCAATTCCAGCGAGGCACATAGAAGTTCAAAGAAACGTTTGGGTCATTTGTGATGACGTGACCAATATATGACATATGGTCTCTATATCCGACGTGACTCGTACGTGAAGACGAAGGAATAACAAGTTGTTGATATTTCAATTTTATTTTCTCATTTCCTAGTATTTTTCCCCTCCTAGTTTTTAACTTTTTCAAATCAAGAAATTCGGTAGCCAAATTTGGTTAAGTCTTGATTTTGACAGTCTGTAACATCTCAGAAAATTCTTGCATTATGTGCAAAACATGGACACTTATGCTTTAAGTTAGGCGTGTGAATGGGGTTACATTGATTATCATTGTTTATACTAATTGTTGGCTTAGTCAAAATAACCAATATGAAATTCCTATGTAAGTACGAAAGTGATGTGATTTTGTTTAAACCGAGCATTACGGTTTGATGCACGACCTATGACCTGTCGGCCATATATTAGTGATAGTATGAATAATATAAAGAATAATATTGTAATTTTTTTTTTCTTCACTAACACTCATAGTTATAAAATCCGAATCGATCCGACTGGTTCGACCGGTGACCCGGTGACTCAGGCACTAGACCGGTCCAATTACTTCATTTAATCAAACAAGGACATGACCCGAAAAAAATCGAATAAACCAAGAAAAAATCGTACAACCCGGTGACCCGGGTTTTAGTGTTAAACCCGGGTTGGTCTCTTTCTATTTTTTTTTTCTTTTTTATGTAAAAACTAAAAAACATTCAGATTTAACTATTTGTCTTTCAGTGGCTGCTCTAAATCTAAAGTCTTATTATCTTCTTGACAATTATTCAACTAAAGACTTTCATAATTCATTAAGCAATCTGCATCAGCTCTTTTTCTTTTTCTTTTTTTTTTCTTTTTTCTTCACAATTAATATGTTCTTACATGTGATTTCATCTCAACTTTAGATTGTTAAAGGCACACTTACCGAATTTTATATAATTGTTTTAAGTATTAGAATTGTGTTTCATTCATACTTGTTGCTTATAAATTGTTTTGATAATTTTTGCATTGACCATATGATTCAATTTGACATTTTAATAATTCTTGTTATTAAAAATTTGTCGTCTTTACTATTTTACAAAAAAAATTGTTTATTTTTGTATTATAAGTTAAAAGTAATTAAGGGTATAAATATAGGAATTGACCCGTCGGTTCAATTGTTAATTCGATGTTGAACCGGTGACATATTAACCCGCTATCAAATCTGAGTCATTCTCATGTCCGGGTTTTATAACTATGCTATCACTACATTGTAGCGACACATTCATATGTTTTTAAATATTTGGCATGACAAATGATTGGTCGGGATTGGGGATTACAGTTGTATTGATACAAGAATTTACTCAATAAAATCGAAATAATCTCCGCGTCATACAAATATATGTTTACTTTTGTATTTAATTATAGCCTACAGATAGTTAATTTTTTTGTTTTTTAATATATTCTTATTTAACGTGTGTTTTTATCAACAAAAATTTATTACCATTATATTAATGCACAAATTTATTTAAAAAAATGTAAGTAAAATTTATTGTTAAAACTATAATGCGTACTCTTTTCGTCCTATAAATATAAATTTACTTATATTTTCATAGATTAAGAAAATTTAATTATTATAATTGAAACAATAAATTTTACCTATATTTTCTTAATATATCCTTATAATTCATACTCCCTCCAAGTCAAATTAACCATAATGTGGCAATAAATTTTCCAATTTTCCCTTCCACTAGCAGCTTCCTTCATGTCTATAATGATATAATTTTTAAATCATTTAATTTCATTACTACTTCCAACTAATATTCTATAAAGTTCGTTTAGGCGAGTTTGAAGCACAGTTTCTACGCCTAGCCACACATTACATTCCGCCCTCGCCTAAGTGTCGCCTAGGCTCAAAATATTTGAAGTTCGGCCTCCACGCCTAGCCACACTTTACACTTTTTAGAACATTGCTTCCAACAATAATTTAATAATCATTATCTTTAAATAATTATTAGTTATTGATAGTACTTAAATAAAGGTAAATTAAAAAAATTCTTTGCAAAATTTAATTTTACAATAACATTATTTAAATTTCTTAATCCTTATGAAAAAGGAAATCAATCTATATAAATGGGACGGAGGGAGTATTTGTTGAAAACAAAGTATATTAAATAGAAGAGTAATGTTATTCATAGTAGCTCACTGTCGGTAGTCATTCTACGTTGCATTACTCAATTGGATGAATTATTCATAATTAATGGCTATAAATACATTACTCAATTAGAGTAAATAATTCATCCAATTGAGTAATATCACGTATGATGACTATTTGTAGTGAGCGACTATGAATAGCATTATTCTAAATTAGAAGTATATTAAAAAACTAAGAAATTAAATGAGGAAATTACTGTGTAAATACAATATAATTTCAAAATTCCTTTTTTTTGTGTTTTTATTTTGAAATTACTGTGTAACATTTATATATTATTATTTATATTTATAGAATATAATATTTAAAAAATGAAAACAAATATACATCCCATATATTTCGCACAGAGAGAGAGAGAGAGAGAGAGAGAGAGAGAACCGGTGAGAGAAATCCATTTTCATCTTCCATAACCTTCTTTAACACCCCACATCACAGACATTGCCGCAATCAGCCTAATCTTATCTCTACAATCTATAGGGTTTCATCATTATGTGAAACCCTAACACCCAATTTGTAGATATTTTAGGCACCGATCAAAGATACCCAACATGGATACTCCTACTCGCATAATGACTCGGTCGGCAGCAAAGAAGGACTCGCCTGACAGTGGGAAGAAGTCTCCATTTCATTCCAAGCAGAAGGTAATATACCTTGACCCACCAACTCCTACAAAAGGTTCAATCTCTGAAAAAAATAAGAACCCACATGATGAAACAGGTCGTCGGCGAAATAGCTATTATATTGCATCTATTAATTGGGGTTGCAATCGTTGGAACTAATTTGTTGCAATTGATGTTACGAAATTTGTTTATATAACTTTGTAATTAATTTGTTGCAATTGGTGTTACAAAATATGTTTCATCATCTATGTTACGAATATGTTGCAATCGGTGTTACAAAATTTGGTTCCCATGTATGTGATATCACGATAGAGTGTGATTGGAACTAATTCGTTGCAAATGATGTTACAAAATCTGTTTATATAAATTTGTAAATAATCTGTTGCAACTGGTGTTACAATTGCAGTTGATACAGATGAATGCAGTTTTGTTTTCATGGAGGAGAGAGATTGAAAATATTAAGATTCTTCATGATTTTTAGTCAAATATAGATTTCTAATTAATAGGGTAATGTGGAGTGAAAAGTGGCGACTGTTACATCCAATTAATTAGATTTGGCAAAAATTAAAAAATAGAATCTTTTTATGCCCATCCAGTATTCCTATAATTTAAAAAAATGTAACAGTTTTTATGAAATTATTAACATAATATGGCCTAGATGTGAAAATTTCCCAAATTAAATATACTATTACCAAGAAAAGTTAACTATAATTTGGGACATATGAATAAAAAAAGTAAGTCTATCTTTATAGAATGGAAGGAGTAATTATTTTTTCTTAATCTGTTTCAAAATAAAAATAAGTCTATCTCAGTAGATCTATCTCAGTAGATAGATGTGACAAAATAGGCCCAGTCCGTGGATCGGCCCATATAACTCAGATTTTGGGTTGGGTTGGACTGGCTCTAGCCCGAACAAAATCGAACTTATATGGCCCGGCCCAGCTAGCTCGCAAATAATATATATATATATATATATATATATATTTGCTCCTTGACACCAATCACTTATTTTGTGAGTAATTCCAATATATAATTCAAATAATATTAATCTAAAATGGCATAAACTCAAGTTTCCAACTTAAATTGTCTTTTTTTGAAACATTAGTCCAAGAATCATAAGCTCTAACATAAAATTGTTTATATATTTAATTAAAATTTAGTTTAATTCAAGTGTCAATCCAAATTATGTTTGGTGTGACATGTAAATTATTTATTTTAAATTTACTTATAAGTAAACTTTTTAATTTAAGCCAAACATGTTTATATCCCAAAGCAATAAGACTAGCATGCTTTTGATATTTATGTTTTAGAAAGAGATGTTAAGAAATAGTTTATAATTAACCAAAAAAAATTATATTTTGAAAGAAATTTGATGTTTATCTATTGATTTATACATGAAAATCCCAATTTTATAAATTAATCTCTTTAAAAATCTGAAAATATATACATCCAACCTATGAAATTGTATTCTCTATTAGCATATAGAGTTAATTAAAAAAGATTACCGTGTTTCATGCTGCGAGGCATTGAAAAATTTAGAACAATCTGGCTTTAATTTGGCCCCTTTGGTTCTTGAAAAGTTACAAATATTAATTCTATATGAAATTGTGTCTTGTGTGTATGGATGTATTAATAATCAATACTCTATATTATTAACGTAATTTGATACGTTAAATTGAACATGACAACTAAGATTGTATTTAATGAAATGTATTAGATTGTATAGAAAATTTATTTTTTAAAAAAATTAAGACCGAGTTGATCCGATGGGCTGGACTAGGCCAGCCCAGTTCAATTTCAAGTGTGGTCATACTTTAACGGGCTAGATTGGTCAGACCCGGCCCGTCTGATAGCTCTATTTGTAGGAGAAAGGGTAGCCATTAAAGCATCTCCAATACAACAACGTCCAACTGTTGTGGCGATAAGGTGGAGGGGACAAAATTGATGTGGCAGCATTTATTGTAGAAGGTCGTTTAACAAGCCATCTAGTTTTAGACATCTTTACTAATTTTTTCATTAATTTGTGTCTATCTTTCTCATCTATTTTTCCTTCTCTTTCATCTTTCCACAATCTCTCCTTATTTATTTTCTCTTTCTTGCCACATAGATTTTTTTAGAAGGTGTATCATTTTTAGAGCATCTCCAATGTTAGACATCTTCTAAAAATTCAACGTGGCAAGAGAGAGAAAAGAAATTAGGAGAGAGAGTGTAAATAAAAATAGATGAGAAATAAAGACACAATGTAGCAGCATTTATTGTAGAAGGTGTTCAGCAAGTCGTCTAGAAGTGGATATCATTTTGAACAACATTCTACAATAAATGATGCTACATTAATTTTATCTCTTCTATCTCATCGTCACATCAGTTAAACATTTAAAATAGAAGCCACCATTTTAAATGTTTTTCTTTAATATGAATATCCCAGTTTTCCAATTGATTAGGTTGGATTAGAGTTGATGACAAAACTAAAACGCGTCTTTACTTGTGTAACTTGAACTTGACTCGTCATTGGACCAGTCAATGGGTTGATATGATGAAATTGAATTGAATATTTGAATGCTACACTAAATAGAATCAATTGCAGAGAAAATTAATGTTGATAGAACCGTGTGCCCTAAAGAGCGAACGTGTAATCATATAAATTGGAAATCAATTCTATGGCCAACCCAACTTTGGCATGTGTTCCAAAAATTTAGAGGCTAATCTTAAAAGCATCACCAATGATAGTTTCTATTTTAAGTGTACAATTGATGTGACGATGAGGTGAAAATGACAAAACTAATATGGCATTATTTATTATAGAAGGTTGTTCAACAAGATGTCTACTTTTAGACGACTTGTTAGACACCTTCTATAATAAATGCTGTCATATTGTATCTATCTCTCATCTATTTTTCTCTCTTTCTTAATTCCACTCTCTCTCTCTCTCTCTTCATTTTTTTTCCCTCCATCTTGCCACGTAGACTTCTTAGAAAATGTCTAACACTCTCTGAACATCTCCAATGCATTTCGTCTATTACTTTTTAGACGTGCCACATAAGCATGTATAGACTGAGTTATAAAAAACACTCTCCAATGCGTGCTGACGAAAACTTCGTCTAGCTGATTTGGCACACCAAAAATAGATTTCATCTAGAAGTTTGTCTGAATTTAGACAGACTTTTAGATGGAGTGACTCAGCAAATTAAATTCAATTTCAGCATTTTATTAAAAAAAAATCAAGACAAGAACAACATAAATTGAAGACCTTCCAATTTTAAAAAAAAATTAATGCCACTTAAACGGTAATATTAATTTTAGATAGAAACCGTTGGAGACGAATTTATAATTTGACCGTTTATTCAATAGACGTAATGCTATATGAATTGAAAGTCCGTCTATTTTACCTGCCACATAAATTACAATAGACGGATTGCATTGGAGATACTCTAAGAGTGCTAGACATTTTCTAAGAAGTCTACGTGGCAAGATAGAGGGAAAAAAATGAAGAGAGAGAGAGAGAGTGGAATTAAGAAAGAGAAAGAAAAATAGATGAGAGATAGACACAATATGACAGTATTTATTGTAAAAAGTGTCTAGGAAGTCGTTTAAAGTGGATATTCTGTTGAACAACCTTCTACAATAAATAATGCCATATTAATTTTGTCTTCTTCACCTTATCGCCACATCAATTGTACATTTAAAATAGAAACTATCATTGATGATGCTTTTAAGATTAGCCTCTAAATTTTTGGAACACATGCCAAAGTTGGGTTGGCCATAGAATTGATTTCCAATTTATATGATTACACGTTCGCTCTTTAGGGCACATGGTTCTATCAACATTAATTTTCTCTGCAAATTTATTCTATTTAGTGTAGCATTCAAATATTCAATTCAATTTCATCATATCAACCCATTGACTGGTCCAACGACGAGTCAAGTTCAAGTTACACAAGTAAAGACGCGTTTTAGTTTTGTCATCAACTCTAATCCAACCTAATCAATTGGAAAACTGGGATATATTCATATTAAAGAAAAACACCACATTTATTTATTCTATTCTATTAAATTTAGCATGAATTTTAATAGGTTTCTTCTAAGATCAAATTTAAATAATTAATTAAGATCAAGTAAACACCCTATATATGGTGCCTTATTATATTAATTATCTTCAGTAATTTAAGTTCTTGTAAGTAAACATGTTTAGTAAATAGATTATATAATGTCATGTACGGTTTATTACAACATGCCAAAATGAATTTTAACGTCAATAAAATTTATATATGTTATTCCTCCGTAAGCTCATACACTAAGGGCCCGTTTGGTCTGTAACATGTTTATCATTTCCATGTTTAGTTAATTTAAGTACAAGAATGGAGAAAATCGCTATTAAAAAGTCATATTTTCGTGAAAAAAAATTAATAAAATACTAAAAGAGAAAAATAAAAGATAGGTGGCAAGGAGGCGGGTTGTGACGGAGGTGGGTAGTGGCGATTATCTTATAATATAGATGTCTAAAAATATATTTGTTATATATTATAAATGGTGTGTGTCTTTTAAGAAAATTAAGTGAATCCGTATTCTAATAAAAAAAAATTTTGCCCCTCTTTTCGAAGATAAAACTTCTCTTTGTTTTTAACTTGAATTATTATTCGGATAAAATGTATCCGGTAATCAATTCTGCCAAAATAAGATAAGATTAATTTTATTGATTATCTTTAATGATTGATCATATATCAAATGGACTTAAAGGCAGACAAAGTAAGGCAAGACAATGGACTCTCCAACCATCTCTAGGAAGATTGAATTCACGATCTAAATAGATTATTTTTGACAGTCGATAATTAAAAAATGATAAATAAAATTTACTTATATTATGTGTGTACCAAAAACTATCATTTTCTTGTTTACTTTTCTTGCTTGACTTTTGGTTTTGTGGGGTTAACTAAATTTTGACTGAAAACAACATTAAAGACTTAGCATCTCGTATGATTCACGCTCCATAAACCCTAATATTGGAGAACCAGGGGTAGGGTCTACAGTCCCCACCACACCAAGCAATTATATATATAGCTTCATATGATGCATATTTCTACTTCTACACATCAATTTGCTGGTGTATTTTTTGGGCTTTTTTCTTGGCCTTCATCAGAAAATGTCTGGCTTTCTGCATTATTTCCTCCCTCATACTCAATTTCATAAGAACTCAGAGCCTAAGAAACCAGAACTCGAACACTATGTTTATAGAGATGGGTTGAATAAGAAGCCCTCAACTCTTAAGTTGAGAAGAAAGGTACACTTTGAAATCGAATCAAAGCCATTGCTCGAAAGAGAAGAAAGTGAGAAGAATTATGACAGTAGAAACAAATCGACTAGTCGTGGACATGTCGAGAAGGAGAAATTATCTGAGACTAAAGTGAAGATATTGATGACTAAAGAAGAGGCTGCTCGATTGCTATCAAAATGTAAAGATGGAGGGGTGCTTGAATTCAAGGATGTAGCTCGGGAACTCGTTCAAATCCCGGTTAATCGTGTTAACGTCGTCTTGTCTTGAAAATTCGAATGATGTTTGTAGCTTCTAAGAGCCCGTTTGTTAGAGTTTATAAACTAATTTATTTGATCAAAATTGGTTTATTTGACAAAAAAATTTACCTTTGTAACCGTCATTTTGTAACATTCTTGGTCAAATAAACTATTTTTGGCAAATAAAATAGTTTATAATCTCTACCAAATGGACACTAAAATTAGTGAAATTTTGGTTTTTTATTTTTACACTAGCTAGCTAGGATGCTATCATTATCGTTTCGGACACGTTTCGGAAATGAAACTCCTCGAAACGTTTTGGAAATTCCAAAAAAGTTTCTGAATGTTTTTTGATTTTTAATAAAAGTCGGAAACATTGAGACAACTTGAAGGACACTTTTTAATAAAGTTAGTGAGATGAATGGGGATTTGTACGAAACGAAAATAAATTAAATAGTAAGCACAACTTGTAGCACAATGATTTTTATAAAATAATAGCATTGACTATGATGAGGTATATATTCCCATTTGATATCCTATTAGCCCGATAATGCATGTAATTTTAATTTGTTAATTATTTTTATTTAAATTTTAATAATTAATAGTGTTGATGTCGCCAGACTGTTTGACCCAATCAAATAATTCACTAATTTTATTAATTTTTTTACACAAAAATTAATTAATTTTAAATCAATTACTTCCTCGTACTCTTATTTTTTCTTTCAAATTACAATAAATTTATGTCGCTAAATTTATCTTTAGCGATATAAATTTATATTATAATTTACATAATTATTTTAAAATTTTGATTATAAATCTAAACTAAACCAAGCCAAACTAGAACCATTTGGTTTGATTCTTATTCAGTTCCATAATTGCTGATACAACCAATGATTCCACTCGAAAATAACTATTGTTTCTTGGTTTCGATTCGATTCTCTTCAGAACCGAACCAAATAGAACCATGTCCACCCCTACATCAAATAATTCAAATTTCATAATTCCTCGTGAGTTTCAAATTGTACCGATTTGTCATATATAGTTACAATTAATTTTATAACTTATTGTATGGATTGTATTCCTATATATTCTATATGATGTTGTAAAAATCAATGAAACAACTGAAGTGAACAAATTGAAGTATTTTCTAATTTCATTGTGTTTAGTTTCTCTTTTCATTTCATAACTTATTTACTTTAACGTATAACAATAAGTAATTAGTGAATGTTTAGTGTACAATATCTAATATAATTAAATAGAATAATAAATAAAATTTTAACTTTTTTTTTTATTAACACTATTCAATACCCTTCAATTAATCTTGATTATCAACATGCTATTAATGTTCATCTAGTTAATTATATTCTCAAATAGTAATGATTCAATGATTCGTTACATTGTATCAGCACATTCATATGTTTTTGAATAGGTGAAAGTTGAACAAATAGCATAAAAAAGTAAATTATTTCTCAAAATACTGTCCAATTTTTATTTTTTAACAAAATAAGGTTTTTTCTTATTATTTTCTTATTTTTATTATATATTGTACTTGTAACACACCATGTTACACATATTCCACCGCTAGTTTTCACCACTATTGTTGTCGCCGCTGCCATAACCACTTGTAACAAATTATGTTATATTAAGCTGTCGTCGTCATGCCATTTGTAACATATCGTGTTATACCACGACCAATGCCATCGACACCGATCTGCAGCTCACCACCAACTTTGCACCACAATCAATCAAGCTCACGCCACCGAAAAACCACCACTGCCATCAACTACCTCCCCAAACTCACACAACACCACACCACATCAATCAAATCCATCGTCACCACCGCCGCCACCACCATAGCAATCACCAGATCGTCTAAAAAAATGTCACTAAGAACAAAACTCGAACATCTTACACTCACAAAAAGTGCTACCACATCTTTCCCAGCCACCACCCACTTCTTGTCCAACCAATTTGCTGCAACAGCCACCATATACCACCACTACTTCCACCAACACCTCAACCACAAAGATCCATATTCCCAACTCAAAGAAAACACCACTACAAAACTTCACCAAAATCACCAAAAAACACAATCTCACAAACCAAAAAAAAAAAAAAAAAAAAAATCAAATTTGACATCTGCAGTCGGTTCTCACAAAATAAACAAAAAAATATCAACCTGAGCCTAAAGATAGATGGTGACGGTGTTAGAGATGTCGGAAATGGTGCTATCACAATGCATTATTGGACCGAGGGATTATGTGTTGCCCTCCCCTTCTTTTGAAGAGCCCAACACCCCACCCCCTCCTCTTCTCTTCCTTTTAAACATACCATCCTCCACCCCACTCCCGCCCCAAAGTCAAGACCCCCACCCCCACCCCCTTAATTTATTTTTTTAAATCAATACCCTCTATTTTATGAACTGTGGTTATTTTCACCTACATCTTTTTAAATTCCTCACTTTTTTATTGCAAATAGCCCCTCAATTGTTATTTAAAAGTTATAATAATATATATTAATTTATTCTTCATTATTTATTCAATCATAAATATACATAAACTAAATTCAAGCATAGTATTCTACGATATTCCAAACATATTATTAAACTTATACAAAACGATAATGTAGATAATCTTTAATCTTAAATTACAAAACATATTTAATCTAAGGGAATAGATACTAGTTGTTGAAAAATTCAAGAGAAGCTGACAATAAAAAAATTATTCAAAATAAAATGCACAACCCATTATTTATGAAAATAATTAATCAAATAACACATGTAATTAATTTACCTATTTTGCAACGTCGTTCATTTTGAATAATTTTTTTATTGTCAGTTGTCTCTGGATTTTTCAACAATTACTACCCATTTCCTTAGATTACATTTGGTTTATAATTTATGGTTTAAAATTATTTGCATTATCGTTTTGTATAAATTTAATATGTTTGAAATATCGTAGAACACTATGCTTGAATTTAGTTTACGTATATTTATGATTGAATAAATAATGAGGAATAAATTAATATACACTATTATTACTTTTAAACAACAATTGGAGGGCCATTTGTGAGGGGTTTAAAAATATGTAGGTGAAAATAACAGCAATTTATAAACTAACGGGGTATTGAATTAAAAAAATGAATTAAGGAGGGGGAGGGGAGGGGAGGGGAGGGGGTGGGGTGGGGGATGGGGGTGGAGAATCAGCTGCAATTCTTGACTTTGGTGGGTAGAGAGTGGGGGGTGGTGTGTTTAAAAGGGAATGAGTGGAGTGGAGTGGAGTGTTGGGTTCTTCAAAAGAGGAGGGTGGGTATGGTTTGATGCAATCGTGAATTCGTGTGTTGCCCGAATTCGGGCACCACATAATCCCTCTTATTGGACCACCCAAAACTATAGGCATAGTATAGATTTGTGTCTGTGATGTTAAAAGAGGTGGTGCTTATGGTTGATGAGTCAAGACTAAGCAACACACATGGTGGCGGCGAATGGCTATTGTGAATGAGAGTGGCGAGGGCGGTGGTTATGGACATCGGTCCAGGTAGAGACGGAGGCTAGGATTTGGATGTTGGGTTGGACTAGTGTTTAGGGTATAATGTGTAATGGTTTTTAGGATTGAAAAAATAATAATTAGAAATAGTGTTTTGAGAATAAAAAGGGGTCAACAAATTAACTGTGACATTATTTCTCTTTTTTAATAGTTGCATTGTTGTAACTGTTCTAAAAAGTCCGTATAAACTTCGCTCATGTTTGAAATTCGGTCTCTACGTCTAGCCATACATCACACTTCACCTCACATTTTTCTTGTCTTGCTCTCGCCCAGGCCTCTCCTAACCTCAAAAAATTTGAAACTTAACATCCATGCCTAACCATACTTTACGCTTTTTAGAACATTGAATATTTTAAAAAGCTTGCTTAGGCAGTGCCTAGGCACACTTAGCCATGCCTCATGCTTCATCCTCGCCTCGCCATTTTTTTTCCCTCGCCTGGACCTGAAAAGCTTGAAACTCAGCCTCTACGTCTATCCACGTTTTATGCTTTTTAGAACATTAAGTTTGGGTTAGCCTCCAAATTTCTTAAATTGGACTATCCTTAGAATTGGTTTTTACTACCCTAGCCACCAATTTCTATGGGTATATTCTTAAGGGAATTTAATGCATGTTTAATAGTGCTAAAATTATTTTTTTAAGTGTTAATAAGTTGTAGATCTTATGCAAAGGACATAAGTAGGAGGTCCTGGAGGACCTGAACCCCTAAACTTTTTGGAGAAATTATTTTTTGAATTTATTAACATGCAATTTAATAGTAGGCAACTTTGACTCAATATCAATTTAATGGAAGGCAATTAGAACCCTTGGCCCAATATTAATTTAATAGAAGGCGATTGGACCCATTGACCTAATAAAATTAAATATAAAATTATAAATGATTGACTCATTCCTCATTTCCAGTGCACGTCCATCCATCTGAAATCTGAATCTCACGCTTCTCATCTTCATTTTTTACATTAAATAAAGCAAAAGTTAGATTATGACATCCCAATATCTACAAATCACCATCAATTTCTAAATTTTACCATAAAATCTTCAGACCACTGAAAAAATCAAGACTCTAAAGCATGAGACAAATTTCATGCTCGTCACTCCACTAACAAATTATTTAAGTTAAAGGGAATATTCAAATCAAGTTGTTTTTTTATAAATAAAAATTTATAAAGGTACTTGCTTTTGAATGCATATCGTGTTCAATTGATTTTTTTCTTTTGAGTTTGAGTGATATTTAATTTCATTTGTGTATTGGGTATTTATGTTTTTGGAGAATAATTTTGTAGAAGGTGTTGGGTAGTATGCCCATATAGTATAGTTTTTGCTGTAATAAAATAACAATTTTATGATAAATAAAAGTTTGTTCTTTTCATTTATTATTATTGCATTTGTTTAATATTGAGTATGTAAATAAAGTGTCAATGATCACTAGTGATAATATAAGTTGGATGCTTGCATTGAGAAGCATAGTGTGACACAACTTATATTTTGATTATCAATAAAATTGTTCACAATTAATGTATAAGGGTTGGCGTCTTGTACCGGAAGGTTGTAATGTTGGCTATTTAATCATTCGGGTTTGCGATTTGTCCTTATCGTAGAAATGGATTAATGGTGACACTAGTACACTAAGAGTGTATTGAACGGACCACGTGTCGAATTTAATTATATAGCATGACCGTGCGAATAATTAAATTTCACTTAATCACCGAGTACTTCATCTAAATCCCTTAACAGGATTGTGTATATCTTTTCGTTAGTTTGATGGTTCTTTGATTCACCAATGGGTGAGATCAATTTAGTTGACCAAATATCTCGGTGAGTTGGGAGCTTGAGAATAAGCGAAGTATAGAACACGAATTCGTGTCGGGGACTGTCACCCTGAAAAATGGGTCGAGTGACAACTTAAGTATTTTTTATTGAACGGTTATAAATCTGAGCTCAGTGTTTAGCGACGGCTAAACTTTGACATCTATGAATTAGTTCACAGGACCGTTGAAGAAAATGTAACTTAAAGTTAGTGAGAATAATTAGAGGGGCAAAACGGTCATTTATGCTCATACCTAATTATCGGATCTCAGACAGGGATGAATTACATATACGATAGGTCAGAGGAAAGTATTACAGCTTCTGTAATTTTATATATTCCGAGAGTGCAGTCTCTTGCCTTTAGTGAAAAAAGCAAAAGACTAATAATTAGATTGAGGGGTCTATGGTCGACTAGACGGAATCTAATTATTGGAGCTTGAAAAATATATGTCCGATTAGGTCCCTGTGGTAGCTCTATAAAGTTTTGGACTTAATCACAGTTACTATAAAAGTTTTAGACTTAATTGTAATTGTAACTGTAATATAAGTTCAGGGATTACACGTGTAATTAAATCAATCCTAAACTAATTGGACTTGGATGCAATCAGGACTCTTGTCGTTGTTTGCAATCAGATCACTTGCTGTTATTTATATCACATTGCTTGTGATGTAAATTAATTCCAATTGATTCAATCAAAAAAAGAGAAGAAATTTAACTTCTCAGTTTTCTAGATCTGACCAGTCCAAAAATTAGTTTTATTTTTTATTAAAATAAAAAGGTGCCCACACGCCGGTGTAATCCAGACTTGGGAGAATACCATAGAAGACTTGAACGTTGGGAGCAGCAAGTTCGTTAATCAGATCCAGATCAATATCGTTTATCGATTCAGGTATAATACTAATCCATTAGTATTTTAATTATAATAAATACGTGAACATCTAGCAAAGATCCTGGTTTTATGAATTAAAGAAAAATTTTATTTTCTGGCTAATTCTCGTGCCAGTTTCCAACAGAAGGTAGCGTGAACCATAAGAGTTTGATATTTGTTTCTTTTGTAGGCTTATCTTAGACATTGCACATTAGTAGTTTAAGTCATATGTTTAGAAGAAAAACCCACATATTGATACGGAACTAGGGTCAAACAATAGTGCGAATGAGTTTGTTTATCTGTTTATGTATAATATAATATATAAAATAAAATAAAGTATGAAAACTGGTAAAAAAACTCTTATAATAAAGTATAAAAAAATTTCATTATTATTACGTGGTTTCAAATTTTTTTTGAATGTTAATTTGGAAACCCACAACTTAAAATGTTTGGTTCTATCACTGTCTTATACAATGTGAATAATAAGTGGATAATAAAGCATACGTCTTACAAAATTATAGCTAAAAATATATTTGACTAAATAATTTTATCAATATAAAGAGAAGTAATCTATTGTCTCTAGTGGGCAATTGTTATGTTGTCCATATACAATATGGTACTTGTATATTAGATGAATTGTTAATATAATATTTACTTATATAGACAATTCATCCAATATCCAAGTGACACACATTAGACGTGGACAATATAACAATTGCTTATTAAAAATAGGAGGTCACTGCTCTCAATATAAATATGTCTTTGTATTTACTCTAGCATTCAATTCAATATTGTCATATCAAATTCATTGGTCTAAGTACAAGTTGCAGAAATAAAACGCGTTTTACGTAAGTCATCTAATTTAATGGAAAATTAAGACATCAGCATGACAGGAAACGACCACATTAATTAGTGACATTTATTCGTTTCAATAAGATTAATTGCAATAGTTTTCTTTTAAGATCAATTTTTAAATTAAGACCAAGTTAAGCACGGGCAATCTACGTGGACATGGTGAAAGTGATAGAGCCACTATAAAACTTTAGACTTCTTGTAAATTTTGCCTTTTAATAAAATCTAATGTAAATTTAAGATATATTTTTTTTTCCCATAAACTCGAATATTTTGGTATTTGAGATTCGTTGTTTAATTAAATACTAAATTCAAATAATTAAATTTGTCTTTTCTTTAATAATTTAAGTTTTTAAATAAAATAATTCGATATAATATTAGAGTAGATTATTCTAAATTTGATATGACTCATTTAAAAGTTAAAATTAATTTAGACATTAACGTGTGCGTTGAATAATCAAATTTAAATATATAAATGTGTCATCTATGGAAAACCGAGAGCACGACCTCACAAGCTAGTCTCTGAGAATGCCCTCGACTCTAAATTTGATATGACTCATTTAAAAGTTAAAATTAGTTTAGACATTAACGTGTGCGTTGAATAATCAAATTTAAATATATAAATGTGTCATCTATGGAAAACCGAGAGCACGACCTCACAAGCTAGTCTTTGAGAATGCCCTCGACTCGGTGGTTGGAATCCTTTGCTGTTGTTTTCAACTGCAAATACTATACAAAACTGGAGCTTTCAATCATTTTCATTGTTTAATTGTTCACTTGCGTGTTCTTGGTTTCTAGGTTAATTCGTATATGGAGATGCTTTGACTGAAAACATCAAAGACCTAGTCCACACTCCCAAACTCCATGCCAAGAAATTATTTATATATAAATATACATAGGGTCATAATGAATATCTACACATCCCTCCATTGAATATCCTCTCTCTTTCTCCAATCCTTTATGCATTTTTAGTGTTACTTAACCTCATCAAAAAATGTCTGAAACTTTGAGCTATTTTGTTCCTGATCAAATTCAATTACATAAAAAACCAGAACTCGAACACTATATTTATAGAGATGAGTTGAATAAGAAGCCCTCAACTCTTAGGGTAGGAAAAAGGGTACACTTTGAAATCGAACCAAAGCCATTGCTCGAAAGAGGGAAGAATTACGAGAGTAGAAACAAATCGACTAGTAGTGAACATATCGAGAAGGAGAAACTATCTGGGACTAAAGTGAAGATATTGATGACTAAAGAAGAGGCTGCTCGACTGTTGTCAAAATGTAAAGATGGAGGGGTGCTTGAACTCGAGGATGTAGCTCGGGAACTTGTTCAAATCCCGGTTAATCGTGTTAACGTAGTCCATTCTTGAAATTAGTAGCTTCGAAAAGTAGAGAAGGCTGCGTTTCTTGCAAGTGATTTAGAATCTTAGATATGTAATCAATGATCATCTACTATGTCTTCATTTTCTCGTCGAGTTAAATTGCAAGTGACTTTGATGCCTTCTATTACCATACACCTATTCTTGCTTGACTTAGAATATATTTGTTGGATATGATTGGACAAATTGGAACATCTAAGACAGACTTCCCAAGAATCATGGTAAAATATATGTTGGGTATTTTGTGCCAAACAATCTCCAATGGGATAATTTGTACCAAACAATTTTCAAGACAATGATGATAATGATTTTGTACATAATTAGGCTTGTGCCTTAAATAAAATATACGATCCAAGATAATCCCACTACAGTATATCGAGTCATTGACCCGTTCAAATAAAGAATCGTGGTTGTTGGGTCGGATTTTGGATAACAGTCACTTTTGAGGTGTAATCAATAATAGTTGTTTAAGTGATAGAGTTTGAACCATCTTTATCTATTTGTTTAAAGGTAGTGGTCTTCTATTAGAGTTTTACCATATCTATCCTAGAAGAAGAAAAAGTCTTCTAGCAAACCAAACCCCACCTACCCCACGTGTTGCTGGCTAAATGCATTAGTTGTCTTCCAATTTTGAATTGGTCTTCCCTTCCATTTATTTTCTTGGAGTTTTCGGTGACCATTAAATGACATTTTCTCTTCACTCTTTCTATTAGTGAATATAGTCCTTATTTCTTTGTGAAATTTTCTTTTGGATGTTACGTTGAAATTGTGATACACTTGGTGTGTGATTAATGTTTAATTTGAGCCTTGGTTATTATAAAAAAGTTAATCTCTTTTTGTCCATTAATTTTTCTTAGCTTGATTCATTTTTTCTTTCACCAACAATTTTTTTATTTTTTTGCACAATAAATTGGCATCAGAGCTTGAGTTGGGTGTTTAGTTTAGAAATCAAGAGAAGAAAAAAAATGGGGGATGTTTTTTTTTGTCAAAATCGAGTTTGTACCGTTGAACTCCTGACAATGAGGTGAAGCTTCCTGACCGGAGTTAAGGTGTGTGGGTGGTGCCATTGAACTCCTAACAATGAGGAGAAGCTTCCTAGCCGGCGTGTGGGTGACTGTAGTGGCAGCGCGTGAAGACCACATGCAGAGGCTGTTGTTGGCGCGTGCAGCGGTAGCTGAACTCTGGGAAAAAAGACAGCTTGTTCCTTGTGATATTTCTAATATACTGGTGGTGTTGGTTCGATCATGTGTGCAATGTGCTAAAATCTGGACACTTTTGCCCCTAGTGGTTAGTTAGCGATTATTGTTTCTGAGGGTTCTGAGTGGACCTCCAATTAAAAATTAAAATTCGCATCTCTTTGGTAACATTTAATCCTTATTTAATATTTCAATTAAAAATAACTACCTTGTCGGTAGCAAACTGCTAGGATTACGTGTTGAATAGAGCTACATTGCCGGTTGCTGTTAAATTTCCGTTTTATGTGATTTCAAGTAGAAAAATTTTATTAAGAGTATATTGTGACAAATGCAGCTCTTCTAACTTTAACCAAAATTTTTATGTGGAATCAAGTTTACCGACTTTTCTCAAAATAGCAGCAGACAAATGTAAAATTATTGAAGTGTAAGCTAGCTTATCAAATGTATATTTCTGTTCATAAGTAACAATTATAGCAAAAGACTCATATATATAGCTTTAGAAATTTTTTGTTGAACCAAAATTCCTCTCATTTTTTGTTACCAGATTGAAAATCTCATTTTTCATTAAACACACTCAAGTCAATACTATGAGTAGTCATTTTTTAAAAATCAAACAAATTCACAGAGGATAATAATCAGACAAGACTCAAACAAATTGTAACATACAGCAAAAAAAAAAAGTGACAAATGCAAAAATAGTAATCTTGCAATTAATGATCACAAATATACATTGTCCTATATTTCACGTGATTTCGTGATAATCAAGTTCTTGGGTCAAGGAAAAATATAGAACATGCAAGTCTTGGAGATTTGTTAACTATTAATTTAAGCAACAAAAAGCAGATAATATAATTAACTAATAATTATACTAACAAATAAATTAGGTTCTTTAGTTTTAAAATTGACTTTTGTAAAGATCTGGATGATAATTTAGATATCTTTAACAAACTGGTTCAAGATATTGTTAATTGTGGTGAAATTGTGTCTGAAGAATATAAAGTAATTATTTTGTTAAATGCTATATTTGAAATATATAGAGAGGTTAAAAGTGTCATTAAGCATGGTAGAGACACATAAACACTTGAAATTATCGTTGATTCTTTGAGAAGTAAAGAGTTAGAATTAAATGATGAAAGCATGGAAAAAAAAAAAGTGGAGAAGTTCATATGGTAAAGGGTAAATCTCAATACAGGCAGAGCGGAAATCACGAGAATCAAAATAGTAGTGAGAGTAGTAAAAACAAGGGTAATGGCAAATCTAAATCAAAGTCTAGTTCAAAAGTAAGAAAATGATATGGCTGTGGTAAGACATGTCACTGTATAAAAGACTGTTATAAAGAGAAAAACAAACAGAAAGAAATTGAGAGAGATGAAGTGGATTTGGTGTCTTTTAATTCTGATTTGGAACCCGTGGGGTTTATGTTTCAATAAACTCTGTTGAATTAAATTTATCTGTGAAATCTCATATACATGAATAAATACTTGACTTTGATGCATCTTTTTATGTATATCACATAGAGAGTAGTTTGAAACTTTGCATGAAAGTTATTTATGTCATGTTACTATGTGTAAAAATTTAACGTGTAGAGTTGTTGAAATTGGTGATATGTCCGTTAAATTTAATAATGGTTATGTGCTCACTTTAAAGGGAGTCAGATATATTCCTGAAATGAATAGGAATTTAATTGCAGTTGGTAAATTAGAAGAAATGAGTTTAATTGGTAAAATTAAAAACAAGATGCTTAAAATGACCAAATGTGATCTTGTAGTTTGTAAGGCTAGGAAAAGAAACGGTATCTATGTCGCTGTAGGAGAAGTAATTAAAATTTCGAGTTGTTAAGTTTCTTCTGCCAACATATATGACACGCACAAGTGGTACGGTAGATTAGCTCAATGTGAGCAATAAAGGGCTTAAGTTCCATAATGATAAATGTGTTTTTGGTAAAGATTATGTGCCTGATATGCCTTTCTGTGACCATTTGTATTTGGTAAACAACATAAAATGACTTTCTCTTTGGGTGTTCATAAAACAAATAGAATTCTTGACTATGTGCATTCTGATTTGTAGGGTCCAGCCAGTTATCCTACTTTGGGTGGGAAAATATATTTTCTATCTATATGACTATTTTAGGAGATTATGAGTTTATCTTTTAAAAGATCAATCGGGTACGTTTGATAGTGTTAATAATTGAAAAAAATATATTGAAAATATAACTGGTAAAAAAAATAAAATTTCTTCAGACTCATGATGGATTAGAATTTTGCAATGTTGAATTTGATAGAATGTGTATTGAAAATGGAATAACAAGACATAAAATTGTTCCTTACACTCCTCAACAGATTGGAGTAGTTAAAAGGATGAATAAAACACTGCTTGATAAAGTTAAATGCATTATGATTAGCTCTAATGTCCTTAAATTGTTTTGGGGTGAAGATGTGATTACTGCTTGTTATTTAATTAATATTATTCCGTCTACCGCTTTGAATGGTAATACTTATTAAAAATGGTATGGTAAATGTACTAACTATTCTATGCTTCGTACTTTTGGCTGTGGTGCTTTTTCTCATCAAAGTAAGTGAAAGTTTGAACTTAGATCTAGGAAATATGTTTTCTTGGATTATCACAAGGGTGTGAAGGGATATAGGTTGTGGGATAGAAGTCAAAAGAGAGATAAAGTCATAGTGAGTAGAGATGTTATATTCAATCAATCTGAAATGCCTTGTTTAGGACCTAGTTTAGAGAAATTAGGTGAAGATCAACAAGAGGGTGATATTAGAGAGTTGGAGACTATTAAGATTAGTACACATATCTCTAGTACCTCTAGTGAGGTGGAGGTTCAGCAACCCGAAAGAGATGTTATAGGTGAGACTGTTGTTGATGAATATTTAGATGAGGAAGATTCTTTAAGAGACTATCAATTGACTAAAGATAGAGTGAGAAGATCTCATAGAGAGCCTTAGAGATTTGTGTATGAGTAGGAAGTGACATTTGCTTATGCTAGTTTTGAAGAATTAGTCGAAAGGGAGCCAATATCATATTAGAAGGCTTTTAAGAATAATCAATCAAATGAGTGGTAGAGGCAATGAAGAAGAAGATGAGTTCTCTAGAAAAAAATCGAACTTGTGATTTAGTTCATAGATCTAACAACAAATCTTTAGTAGGTTGTAAGTGGATTTTTAAGGTCAAAGAGGGTACCACTAAGGATGATCCTTTAAAATTTAAAGTTAGGTTAGTAGCTAAGGGGTTCACACAAAAGAAGGGGGTAGATTATAATAAAATTTTCTTGTCGGTTGTTAAGTATACTATAATTAGAGTCATGCTTGCATTAGTTGCTTATTTGACTAGAAACTTGAACAACTTGATGTGAAAATTGCTTTTTTACATGGTGGATTTGAAAACAAAATCTTGTATCAACCTCAAGGTTTTGAGGATAAATTAAAACCTGTATCATGTGTGTCACCTTAAAAGATCGTTGTATGGTTTCAAACAGTTCCCTAAACAGTGGTACAAAAGGTTTGATTCGTTTATTTTTTCTATTGGTTTCAATAGAAGTAAATTTGATCATTGCTTATATTATCAACATAATAATAATGATTTTGTGTTTCTTTTATTATATGTGGATGATATGATTTTGATTAGTTCATCTATAATCTTAATTAATTAGATAAAAACTGTTCTATGTGAAGAATTTGATATGAAAGACCTAGGTAAAGCAAAACAAATCATATGTATGGAAATTGAAAGGGATAGATCAAATTATTGATTGATGTTGCATCAAACATCTTATGTGTTAAAGGTGTTGAAAAAATTTGACATGAATGAGAGTAAACCTGTTATTTTACCTTTAGCAGATTATTTGGTTTTGTCTAAAGATCAATCTCTAGTAAGTGGAATACATGAATATAATTCCTTACTCTAATGCGATAGGTTCTGTTATGTATTTGATGGTGTGCAATAGGCCTGACATTGCCTATGCTGTGAGCACACATAACAAGTTCATGACAAAATCAAGTCTAGATCATTAGAAAGCACTTTAGTGGGTGCTAATATATTTGAGGGGGTCTAGTGATACAGGCTAGTATTTAAAAATAAATCTAAGGGTGTTATGTTAAAGAGTTTTGTTGATGCTGATTATGCAGGTGACAGAAACAATATAAAATCTATTACTTTTTATGTGTTTACTTTATGTGATTCTTGAGTGTAGGCATGGCAATGGGCTGAACTGAGCCGAGCCGAGTCGGGTCGACCCGTAAATCACGAGCTCAGCTTGTCAACTCGTCTGGTCGTCTCCAAATTGTGGGATCGGTTCGGCCAACGGGTTCGTGGGCCGAACGAGCCGAGCCGAGCCGGCTCGGCCCGACCCTTTTTTTATTGATTTAAAATTTGAAAATAAATCATTATATTCTAATTTCTATTTATTTTGTTAAAGAAAAAAATGTAAATATTTAAAATGAATCATTTATTTATCTTTATCTTTATGTTAAAATTTTTATTGAATCATCTTGATTATGGTTTTTAAAATCCTCATATTTGATTATGTTTTTGTTTTTGTTTTTTTGTTTTGAATTTGAAAATAAAAAAGAAAGTAGAAATAAAAAATCATTTATATTAAAAATTAAAGATTTAAAATCCATCTCTATTTTTTTTTTTTGTGTTTTACATTTTTTAAAATTTGAAAATAAAAAAGAATACCATATCGAAAATCGTTTATGTTAAAAATGTAAAAGTTAAAACCCTCATCCTTTTTTCGAGCTTGGGACCGGCTACTTTAAAAGTAGGCGGAATTAAAATTGTACACGAACAAGATGTTACGTGTACAATTTTTTATTAAAATAAAAAAAATTCTTCAAATACAGAAATATTAATGCAAAATAATACTTACTACGAGTATGATTAATCCATATTCAAATCTTCAAGTTCTTTAGACATTATTCTGTCCACTTTATCTTGAATTCGAAGTTCGGCATCATCTCAATCCTTTAGACACAGTAAACTTTCTAAAATGTCGACTTTGAGTCTTGACCTGATATCAGATAAAACCCTGCCACTTATACTAAATGCAGCCTCCGATGCTACAGTTGACACCGGAGGTGTTAGTAGATCACGTGCCATTTTGGAAAGAATTGGATAACTACGTTGATGTTGTCTCCACCATTTAAGTATATCAAAGTTTTTTTCTCTCCTATTCATCTAACATACTAAGCACATCATGTGCAAAATACCTACCTAACTCTACAGGTGTATCATTAGAATAGGGAAGGGAAGAACTAGAAGAAGAACCAACTAATTGTTGACCTTGAGTGGTTCTATGTGTACTAAAGTAACTCCATAAGTCAATGTCATCAGTTGATGACGAAATATATGTTGGATTAGGCCCAGTGGTGTCAATCCGGGTCAGGCGGGCCGGGTCGGCCCGCCTCCGATGAGGCCCGGTAACGGCCCGCGTTCGAAAAAGCCCGCGCCACTGCGGGTTGCGGGCCGGGTCGGCCCAGCCCACGAAATTTTTTTAAAAGCCCGGCCCACCCATTGGCCCATACGGGTCGAGCCCATATGGGTCGCGGTTCGATCCGGTTCGGCCCGTATGAATAAAAAATTAATTTTTTTTGAAATTACTAAATAATTTTAGTTACTTATTGTAATTAAAAAATATATATATTTACATATATAACAAAATATGTGTTAAATTACTAAATAAAAAATAAATAACAATGATAAATTCACATTTGTTAATTTTTTAATTCAATTTCTATTTTTTATTTATATATTTAAAGACTAAAACGTGAATGCATCTATCACATCTTTCTCTTTAAACGGCTCTTTGCCATTTGTTTTTTTATTTTTTTTTTAAATATCATTTCAAATATGAAAGTTTGAATTTTCTGCCCATTTTTTTTTTTTAAAAATCAAAGCGGTTCACGGGTCGGCCCGCGGGTTGGCCTCTTCGGCCCGTGAACGGCCCGCGGGTTGGCCTTCTCGGCCCGTGAACAGCCCGCCCGGTTCACGGGCCGGCCCGCGGTTCCGGGTCGAGGCGGGTGGGCCGATGTCGGTTCGGTCGGCCCGCCCGTCTTGACACCTCTAGATTAGGGGGTCGTACAACGTTTGTACTGGCCTTTTCAGCATAGACCTCATACATAGAACATAAAGTTTGTTCTAAATTAGCACACGTGACTGGATTTCCAAAAGTTAATTTATCTGAAATTGCCATTATTGTTACTTTTGTACCCTCTAAGTTAAGTCGAGAATCCATGATACATGCTAATGGAAATAACATAGGTAATTGTTCTCAATATTTCTTAAATTTAGCTTCCATAACATGTATAATACTAGTAAAAATAGCAAAATTCCTATACCTATGAAAATTGTTAGCAATATAATAGAAATGATTTAAAACAAGTGGAATAGTTGGGTAATAAACACCAGAACATGCATTTGTTGCGTCGTAAAAAACTTTTAAAAATTTTCTAACATGACCACATATTTCTCAATCATGTAATTCTAAATCATATTCTGAACTGTGTGAGTGTCGGCCATTATAATACATAGTAATGTAATTTTCATAACCTTCACATGATTCAAGTATAAGATATGTTAAATTCCACCTATTGGCAACATCAGTTGCAAAACATTTTGATTGCAACCCATTTTCTGTACATAGAGCAGCAAAAACTTGTTTTCTTGATGGTGAAACCGAAATATAATTAATAGCAAATCTAATTTTTTCCAATTGAGGGCGTATAAATTTTAATCTATCTTGTACAATTAAATTAAACACATGACACATACAACGAATATGAAATAAAATACTATCAAAATGTGGATTACAGTGTTGCATTAATTTTTCAATTACTATATTATTTGGGCCTACATTATCAAATATAAAACTACGAGCCTTAGAATCACATTTAAATTCATGTAACACACTTACTAAACTTGATAAATATTATTTTCATTATGAGGATAGTCTATTTGTTTAAATGCTATTACTTTTTATACATTAACCAACTATTATCAATGTAGTGTGCAGTTGCTACCATGTATCCTTTTTGGTTACAACCTGTCCATAAGTCTGATGTAAAAGATACAACACCATTGTAATTATTAATATCATTAATAATAGCTTCTTTCTTAGTATTATATCTAACAATAGTATCTCTACGAAGTGTATTTCTAGAAATACTAACGTACCTTAGTTGTAGATATTTTTGAATGAATGTCGTCCAATGAGGATTGTCCTCCAAGCTTAGTGGAAACTTTACATTTGCTATCAATTCCGGTAGTCTTTCGTGTCGTATAAGTTCTTGTGAGTATATCCAGTTGTTGAGAGCAGGATTACTAGACCCGGCTCCCGGAGATCCAAACTGGAGTTGTGCCTGATTTGCATCCACACCTCCGTGTTTGTATTGACACTTTTTGAAGTGTCTGTTTAGATGGGTCGTGCCTATCCCCTTGTGCCAAGCAAACTTCTCCTGACAATGTTTACACTGTACTTTGAACTCAGGGACTCCGTTCACTAGTTTACCAGTCGACACCAACTGAAAATACTGTCAGCATATAGCCTTTTGTTTGGTAGCTTTTCGTTTAGTGCTAGAGCCAATGGTAGTTTCATGTGTATCGGCATCGTCATGAACGTCTTCCAAATCAATTGGATAAGTGCTACCACCAAATTGATCAATAATATCTTCTGGAATTGGAATGTTGTTAAGACCACTGAAATTATCATCACTTCGGTTGTATGCCATTTGGAATAATAGAAGAAAGAAAATAGGAGAAGATGAAGATGTAGTAGAACGTAGAAACTAGAAAATAGAAATGTAGAAAATTAGTAGAAGTAGAAAATTATAGCGTAATAACTAGATAATAAGATACTAGATACTAATTACTTAGAACACTAATATTGAGATTTGAGAATTTTTAATGGATTGAGTATGTAATTGAATGAGAGATAAGAGATTGAAGTGTGAAAAAATAAGTTTAGAAATAGGGTATTTATAGGAAAATAATAAAAAAAAAAAAAATTTGGTCAAATGACCATTGGCCAACGGTCACAAATGTGACCGTTGGGAACGAGTCACGGCCGAGTCGGCTCGTGGCTCGTCCATTGGCTCGTGGGCTCATGTCCACGAGCCCAACGAGCTGGCTCGTTTTTTTTTTTCTCCAGTTCGGCCCTAGCTCATGTTCGTGGTTCGACGAGCCCGAGTCTGAGCTGGGCCGAGCTTTTACAAGCCGAGCCGACAAGTTTTTTTGCCACCCCTACTTGAGTGAATTAAAAATCTCAATTGTAGCATATAGTTGCTTTATCCACTACACAATCTGACTACATTGCTACAACAGAAGCTATTAAAGAGTCTTTGTGGCTTACGGGTCTTCTAAATGAACTATGTGTTTTAGATGGTAATGTAATTGTGTTCTCTGACAGTCAATCTGCTATACATCTATGTAAAACTCATGTTTTTCACGAACGCACTAAGCATATAGATATTCGAATACATTTTATTCGAGATATTGTATCACAGAGAGATTAACTTTAAAAATGTACTCTCTTAATCTTATCCCTTTAATATGGGTACAAAAGTGTTGCCCTTGGTAAAGTTCAAGAGTTGTTTAAATCTCTTGAATATTGATAAATGTTAGTTAATTTTTAATTTTACTAATTCTCTTTCTAATTAAATCACTAACTTTTTAAATTTTCTTGTTTAGGTAACATGAGGGGTGCAAGAATGGATTCTTTGGCACCAAAGGTGGAGGATTGTTAAGTATTTTTGCCAAACAATACCAAAGGCTAATTATTTTGTACATAATTAGGCTTGTGCCTTAAATAAAATGTACAACCCAAGTTAATCTCACTGTAGTGTATCGAGTCATTGACCCGTTCAAAATAGAGAATCGTAGTTGTTTGGTTGGACTTTTGAAGTGTAACCAATCGTAGTTGTTCAAGTGATCGAGTTTGAACCGTCATTATCTGTTTGTTTAAAGGTAGTGGTCTTCTACTAGAGTTTTACTATAAGTAGAACTCTATCCTATTTTTGGTTATATATTGATTAGACCATATCTATTCTAAAAGAGGGAAAAAATCTTCCAAAAAACCAAAACCCACCCACCCCACATGCTGCTGGCTGAAAGCATTAGTTCTTCCATTTTTGAATTGATCTTCCTTACCATTTATTTTTTTTGGAGTCTTCAGTGACCATTAAATGGCGTTTTCTCTTCCACACTTTTTCTTCGTGAATATAGTTCTTATTTCCTTGTGAAATTTTCCTTTGGACGTTTGGTTGAGATTGTGATACACTTGGTGTAGGATTGTTGTTTAATTTGAGCTTTGATTAATATGAAAAAATTCATCTCTTTGTGTCCATTAATTTTTCTTAGCCTTGTTTGATTCATTTTTTCTTTCACCTATGATTTTTTATTTGTTTTTCACAACAATATAGGTGGTAGCCGTTAATATAGAAATGTAAAAATGTGACGCTCTATCTTGATTCGATCTGTGACAAGCCATATTTTGATCATATTCATCTTTATATATAGTTGAGTTGTGCCAAGATCGGCTATAGAGGCATGCGGTTTGTGTGGGCTCACGCTAAAATAGAAAAAAACAAGAAAAAACTTGGAGAAAAAAAATTGTAAAAGTCTGTCAGTCCAACTCAAACTATCTGATTTATGCTAAAAAAAGTTAGCTAAAGATGAGTCTACATGGTTGACCTTGTGCTTCTCATTTATCCACTTCTTTCCTAATCCCCACGTTCCTACATTTCCAAAGTTGGAATGAGGAAAAGTAGAGTAATTTTCAGAAGGGTAAATTATAGTTGAATCTTCATTATTTTTAGTTTGTCACAATTTCGCCTACTCCTACCATGCCCCTAACCCAACTTAAACATGTTCCACCACCACCACCACATCCTTGCCCACCGCCATCATCCCCACCATCACTTGTACATTGTCTAAACTAGCACCCCAAACCTCACAAACCCACCTCCATGAGGGCTAAAGTCTAAAAATAGTCAGTATGAAAAGTTAAGGGTAATTGGCACAAAACGTCCTTATCTTTCAAAGTTATTGTGAAAATCATCAATATCTATGAAATTTTAGCATTTGTACCATCAAATCCACATTTTTTTTGGCCAAAAAACACCCCTGTCGTCTATTGTCATTCAAAATCTCTGTTAAATGGACGAGTAAACACCATTCATAGTACTTGATAAGGGTATTCTCAGCAACACACCAGATTTTTATTCCCAACTAAACCATGTTATTCCCTAACGGTAGTATTAAATATTTATTTTTTATATTATTCTATGAAATATATACATATATAAAATAACAAAAGGCAGATCATATTTCACCATGAGAAGAACAATGGCAACTTGATTGTGCAAATGTAGAATCCAAAATGTGATAAAGACTTCGCAGACACAAGCAAATTTTGGCAGAGTTTCATTAGATGCCAACGTCGTCGGGTAAATAATATGAAATTATTCAATAATTGTGTAGTTATATTTTATTTTGAAATTGTTTCTTTGTACAACAAAATAGAGGATGTGGCTTTTCGCCTGGTGTGACCCAACCATGTGTCTAAGATCTGTAGAAATAATACCTAGATTGCTTAGATGAATGAATTTGAACAACAAGTACTTTATTTTTAGAATGAGAAAAAGACGTACTTTGTTCGAAGTTGGTTTTTGGGTTTTGTTTGTGCTCTTGTTGTAATGTGGCTACTCATGTAATATTTTTGCTGTAATGTTGTTAAAATCTGAAAGTTCTAAAATCTAAATTACTTAAATTAATAGTAATCTTAATCTTAATTAAACTAGGAGTGGACAGAACGCATTCA
The DNA here is from genome assembly GCA_030279155.1 of Forsythia viridissima. Classification (NCBI taxonomy): domain Eukaryota; kingdom Viridiplantae; phylum Streptophyta; class Magnoliopsida; order Lamiales; family Oleaceae; genus Forsythia; species Forsythia viridissima. The sequence goes on along the minus strand of CM059033.1, from coordinate 70,881,186 downwards.
GAACTGACGAGGAACAAAGATAATAGTTCTGAATCGCACAACAGTGTTTGTTTACCTAATTTTGTTAAGTGTGGAATTTAAACAATTAAATACAAACACAAGATGTAACGTGGTAAACTCCGAAAGAAAACTTCCACGGGCCCCCATGCTATGGGTAAAAACAATCCACTAATAATCTTGATTAAAAAATACAATAGTATTTGATTTTTGTAATTTCGCAAAATTAACAAAATAACAATCAAAAGAAAACAGATCAACTCACTTTGATACTTCTTCTTCTGATTTGTTGATAAAGTGGAATCAAACTCACTAGTCTTGACTTTATCTCAACTTCCCTATTGTACTTTGACCGCAACCACTACTTGGATTAAGAACACCCATTCTTAACTTCACGCCAAATAGATTAATCAAGATATGAAATTGTTCGTCGAGTACCAATTTAGTTTGATTCTTCAATGAGTTTGAAGAAAATATTTTTTCTTTGAAATTAAAATCAATTAAACACCATGTCTTGTTTTCTACAAAGATTCTAGCCTATTTGTGCCTGGAGAAACAAGAACCAAAATTGTATTTTCAAAGCACTTGATTCCTTATTGATTTGTACTCTTACTTATAGTTAAAGTAGAAATCAAATTAAGAATTATTTCTTACCTAAAAATCTACAACAAAAATGATAAAACAATTAGTAGGAAAGAATATATAGAAAGATGTTCTAGATTTGTAGAATGAAGGAATTTAAGAAATTCGATATTATCTTTAAATATTTCATTCCTAAACAAATCTAAGAGAATAAGAAAAGATCTTTTAACCTACAAAAAGAGCTGTCAATAATAATCATATAATCAGAATATATCATGTATAAAAATAGAAAAAAAACACATCTTTACTGATCTGAAAAATTAATCTGCTTGTCAACGCAGTCAGTCATAACTAGCGTTATCTAGACTAGTCATAATAAAAACTTTGACCTACTCTTTTAACATTAAAAATCAGTTATATTAATTAAGAGAGCCAATATAAAAAGATGACACATATGACACATATTTTTTAACAATCTCCCCATTTGGCGTTGCTTAATTACAAACACATAACTATCGAATTTTTAATGTAAATATGATGTGTGTTATGGCATGTGAATAATTAAAGAAATCATGAGCATCAACATATAAGGGTTATTGTTTCTCCTTAGTATGTAAACCAAAAATTCATACAAAGAAGTTAACAATATAAGCAAATACCTCATACATTAGACACAAACCTTTTGCTCACCCTTAGTAGGGATGACAAAAAAACCTGCCGATCCGAACCCGCCCCGCACCCCGCCCCGTCTCACGAAGCAATAAGGGCGGGTTTGGGACAGAAAAATCTGTCCCGGGCCGGGTCCGGGGCCGCCCCGCCCCGCAACCCGCCCCTAAAAAAATTTTTTTTTTAAAAAAATCATAAAATATAGTAGAAATTATGATTTTCACTAAAAATAGACTAAAGAAGAATCAAACTCGGGTTAAAACTTATAAACTACTAACATTAACCACTATACTACAACCCAAATCTTATAATTTTTTTGTTTTGCTTGGTATAAATATTTAAAAAAATTGTATTTATATTTTTTTAATTATTTTTCAGTTTAACAAAAAAAAAAAAAAAAGTTCGCGGGGCGGTTGGCGGGTCCAACGGCCGACCCGCCCCGCCCCGCCCCGCCCCGTGAATTCGCGGGTCGCGGGACGGGACGGGCGGGGCGGGGCGGGCCAAAATTTTCGTGGGGCGGGGCTGACCCACCCCATTGACATCCCTAACCCTTAGCAAGATACCATCAAAATGTAACCATCAAACCACCACAAACTTACAAATACTACTATCAAAGTACCAAAATACCTAACCAACAACCACAAACTTAAAAATACCCTACTACTTCCCCTTTTGTAAGAAGATCGTCAAAGGAAATAACAAGGAGGGAAGATAAAAAAAAAACAAAATTAAAGCAGTATTTGAAGTGAATGAAAGTAAAATATAAGAGTTAATACAATCATCGATAATCAGTCATAATCAAATAGTTGGAAATTTAGAAGTCAGAACCAGAAACAGTCAGTTCCGCGAAGGTCTTGACTTCTTTGCACCGGATACAAATGCTTTTGCATCTCTCTTGCGAATAGGGGTATCTGATGGAGCAATAGATGGATGAGCATCTGGCATAGGTGCAACAGCTAGAGAAGCAGTTGTCTCAACTACTCGATCAGAACCTGGAATCTCCATCTAACCTCCGAGATGTGCAGAGAATTTCGAAGTAACTATTCGGTATGCAGATTTTATATGCTCATCGCTCAGATATTCAAGTTTAGCCAACACCTTATGCATGAAAATAAGTTCATCAGATAAACTTTTGGTTAAGGTGAAAAGATGGTCTACCTGTGTTCTAACCATCCACATCTGAGTTTCTAGTGCATCCACCTAAATTTGTAAATTCGTGGATACCTAAAGCTGGAATATCCTCAGAAAACCTGTTCGAATCCATTGCAGGCACTCTTTGATGAACAAAGAAGTGATGAATGAGTGCTGAATGTGGTAGCCTGTACTGATTGGCTTATCTCGGCCCTTCATAAAAAATTCTATCAAAAATTATTTTGACCTAGTCAACTATCAACCTCATCCCTAATTTGTATAGCATAACAATCATGTCTCCCGAAATGTCTGAACGATGAGTCAATGGATTGATATTTTTGATAAGAATCCGACGTAGAATTTTATATTTGGGCAGTAGTCGGAAAGTAGTCAGTTCTCCTGATTCTGGCCAGGTAGAGCCAGTCATTTCTCGTACAATACTATCCTTGGTCAATTCTTCGTCACTTGTGACAGCTACGATATTCATCTCAAGCCAGTCCCTGAGTAAGTTAGGACTGAAGGTAACACGTCTTCCTCGAACATAAACTTGCCACCTGAATTCATTGCCAGTCTTCCCCAGATTTTTTGGAACATTGGCCGTAAATTCTTTGACCAGAATCTTATTGAAAAGTCTAGAAAAACTTAACAGATTATGTAAGTGTTGAAAATCAACAATTTCAACCAAACCAAACGACTTAAATTCAGAAATTACTACCTTGCACTCAACTATGAACTTACGATAGGTGGTAAATGAAAGTAACAGACACTCAACACTCTCCGACAGAAAACAGTAATTGAGGGAGTTAACAGAATGTCTACCTTTAGTTAATGTTTCAAGTCTGAACATATGTAGGTCTGAACTAGGAGTATGGAGTACTATGTAGGCACCCCCTGAGGCAGTGGGTGGCCTGTTCTGACTAGCAGGTGTATGCTCTCCAGCAGCATCACCAATTTTACCTTTCCTCTTTTCAGCCTTCGTGGCTCTTTTTGTTGGAGGAGGTGTTGGAGTAGATTCTGAAGATTCATCAAAGATAACATCGAAATCAGAAGCTGATGTTTGAGAAGGGGGCTTATTTGAATCTTCAACGATTGGAGGAGGACTTTCAGACTTCTCATCACCAGTTCCTTCATCCTCACGACTGTCTTCTTCACTTTCATGATTTTCAGACCCATTGTTACCAGTTGCAAATCCATCACTGTCATTTCTTTCTGTATCAGACTCTTGAGCGCTAAGCAAAACATTCTTGCTCAGAAAGGTAATTGGGTCTTTAGATTTTTGATGGGCCTGTGATTTAGAATGGCTGACCGGCGGCTGATATGCAACAATGTCTGTCGATTGGTCAGCCTAAGATGCAACAGCTGCTGGAGGAGTGTCCTGGTCTGAACTGGAGGGTTCCAGTTTTCGTATGATTCGTCGGAAACTTCTCACCAGAGAAATTTGTGGCCGCTTCTCAGTTTCAGCAACAGCCGGCGAAGTAACAGTGTTCTTGGATGAACTTTCAGGATTTTTCTTTGATTTTGGCATCTTAGTTCTCACCATTATTTGAATCTGAAAAAATAACTTAGCACAACTCTAGAATCAAATGTAAGCGAGAATTTGATGTTAGGAAATTGAAAATCAAGTGTGAAAGATGAAAGAGAAAAACCCTAACTCACTGTTTAATAGGGGAGAATTTTTCAAAATTGTACAATGAGTAAACGTTTAATTTTGAACGTGTGTAAAGTAGTTACCAAAAATAAACTGATGATTGACAGTTATGGAGATAAAAAAATTCCTTAACCAGATATACCAAATTTGAATTAAACCGCCTAAATTGCTAATTTATGGAAAACGAATATTGATTTAGGAAGTTGAATATAAAATCAGTACAAAATAAGATTGGATTCTATAAAATATTCATCCATATTTTTCGCAGTTAAAGGTGATTGTACTGCCAAAATTAGACTTGTTGATTGTAATCCTACGAAAAGAAGGCTCACACAAGACAATAACACAAAAATAATGAGAATGTTTTATGAGATAAAATTTAATCTTTTATTTATGGGAAAATTTCATAGTACACAAATTATACAATCAGTCCAAAAATATCAAAATCAACTGGAATCTTCCAATCAGATATATGCGCATAATTAAATTCAATTAATTGGTCAGATTTATAACTTGAGTGTGTGATATGACATACTAGTCCAGTCAATCATAACATGTTTCACTAAGCCAAATTGAACCTTGTCAAGAAGATAAATATTGAGATGTATTTCAAACCAGTCATCATCTGAACATATCTCTTTAAATAGAAAAAATATGTGCGTGTTGTACCATAGCAATTTTTTTAGTACTCAGAGTGTTGACTTTATTTATATATTTTTTGTTTTGTCAAAATACTGAATTTATAAGATCATGGAGTTGACCTTTTCACAGTCATAGAGGTGGCCATTTTCTACATGATTTATGTTCATTATCAAAGACGACTGCACACTTCTATGATGGTAGTCCTCTCATCCATGAAATTGTCTGTTTAACACAACAACATACTATAGTGTCGAGAGACATAGATATTGACCATAGGTCACAATAAAGTACAAAACTACTTTAAAGATAATAATCCAGTCAGTAATAAGGCACAATTAAACAAGTCAATATGTCCTTAAAGTGTGCTTATCTGAGCATATTATACCATAAGTGTAATGAGTATACCATAATGATTGGTTAATCCAAGTAAGTCTAAAAATTCATATACCAATCATACATTTATATCATATGCTATTTGCAAGAACACCCATCATCCCTTTTTTTTTTTAAATAAAAAGATAAGTAAATGCAAACAAACACACATAATAAAATCAAACAAAAAAAAGAAGAAAAAAACACTACTTCGACTAAGTAAAATAATTTTTTTAAAAATAAAATTAATGCATCAAGCAAATGCCCACGACGGCCTTTCGTAGAGTCTCAAATCTAGCAGAATCTAAGGCTTTGGTGAATAAATCAGCCAACTGTTACTAAGTCTGAATATGTTCCAAAGTAATTACTTTTTCTTCAACCAAATTTTTAATAAAATTATGTCTAATGTCAATATGTTCGGTCCTAGAGTGCTGAACAATATTTTTAGAAATATTGATAGCACTAGTGTTATCACAGAATATAGTAACAGAGTCGTGATCAATACCATAATCACATAGCATTTGTTTCATCCAGAGTAGTTGAGTGCAACAACTACTCGCAGCAATATACTCAGCTTTTGCAGTAGATAAGGAAATAGAGTTTTGTTTCTTACTTAACCATGCAATGAGATTGTTACCAATGTAGAAACATCGTCCACTCATGCTTTTCCTATCATCCATGTTTCCAACCCAGTCAGCATCAGTGTATCCTGCAAGATGAGAGTTAGTATAATTAGTATACCATAAACCAAAATCAGAAGTACAGTTAATATAGCGAATAATTCGCTTCACTGCTACAAGATGTGATTCTTTTGGTTTGGCCTGATAACGCACACAAACTCCAACACTGAATAATATGTCAGGATGGCTTGCAGTGAGATACAACAAACTGCCTATCATGCTCATGTACAAGCTAGAGTCAACCTCATTGCCCTGGTCATCTCTGGAGATTTTCAAGGATGTAACCATGAGAGTTATGACTGACTTGGTTTGTTCAATACCGAACTTCTTCACCAGATTTTTAGCATACTTGGCATGTGAGATAAAAATCAATTATCCAACCTATTTGATCTGCAAACCTAAAAAGAAATTTAGTTCACCAACCATACTCATTTCGAATTCATTTTGCATAAGTTTAACAAACCCCTTGGATTCTGTTTCTAGTAAAGAACCAAACACAATATCATTGACGTAGATTTGAACAACTATTAATTCAGTTTTAAAATGTTTGATGAATAAATTTTTGTCAGCTTCTACTCTCTTGTATCCCTGTTCCAACAATAACATGTTTAATCGTTCATACCAACGCGGAGCTTTCTTTAGTCTGTATAGGGCCTTTTTGAGTCTGAACACATGGTCGAGAGAATAAGGATCAACAAATCCCTTATGCTGCTCAACATAGATTTCTTCATTAAGAAATCCATTCAGAAAGGCACTTTTGACATCTATTTGGTACAGCTTGAATCTTATTTGACATGCCACAGATAGTAAAAGTCTAATAGATTCAAGTTGAGCCACATGTGCAAATGTTTCATCAAAACCCACTCCTTCTAGTTGAGTGTATCTCTATGCAACCAAGCGTGCCTTGTTTCTGACTATGTTGCCATGTTCATGTGATTTAATTTTGAATATCCACTTTGTCCTGATCACATTTGTGTCCTTTAGCCGAGATACAAGTTCTCACACTTCATTTCTGTCAAATTGAGCTAGCTCTTCATGCATGGTTAGAACCCAATTTTTATCAATAATTGTTTCATTTATATTTTTGGGTTCAATTTGTGAAGTGTAGCAAACATTTCTAAGTTCATTAGCAAGCCTCCTCCTAGTCATCATACCGTTTTCAGAATCTGATAGAACATTGTCCAATGGGTGTGCTTTCTATATCCAAGAAGGAGGTTGTCTTCTCATATTCTATTCGTTGTTTGTATTTGGTACATCGGAACTTCTAAGAACAGGATCAGAAATACCCAAACTGGATACTGGTAGTTCAGTCCATCTTTCTCTGTCTGAAATGTACACATGGTGATCTTGAGTACTCTGACTTTCATCAACTAGTTCTTCAAAAGTTTGAATATTAGGTTCATGTGAATAAGAAGAAAAATCAGCAGTGTCATCAATTTTCACATTCATAGATTCAATGATAGTTTGAGTGCGTATGTTATAAATTCTTTGACATTTAAGGTTCTTCTATAGCTAAGTATTTCACTTAAGCGAGAGGCTCCAATTGTTAATTGCTTGATCTTTTCTTTTGAAACTTTTAATTCATCAAGAAGGTTCGTAATATGATTATCATTCTCTTTTAAGAAGTTGGTTAGAATATTATTTTGACAATCAATTGCAGTCTTATCATCTTCCAAAAATTCTATCATGACGTGAGTAGAAAAGTTCTTCTCATGTTCGTCTTTTAATTTTTTGTTCACACTACTACAATTAGAACAGACACGGTCTGGTTTTTCACATGTTGTAGTCAAGAAGTCAGAACCTGCACCTAAGTTTTGTACGAAATTAGTACAAGATGTTAAGTTCACAGTTAAAGACGTTACCTAATCAACAGTAGTTCCGTCATCCTCGTCTTCATTTGAATCTTTTTCATCATCTTCACTCCAAGTGATATTTATGGCCTTCTTGGTGTGAGATTTCTTTAAATTATTTTCACATTCAGAGGCTATATGACCAAAACCCTCACACCCATGACATTGAATCCAATTTTCAGATCTATTCATGGAAGTAGTAGGATTTTGCCTTGTGTTGTCTGAAAATCTCTTCTTTTGTTGTAATGGAGCATACAAGTTCTTACCTTTTTGATTTCTTTTTAGAAATTTTTGAATTGTTTGGTAATCATGGCCATGTTTTCATTTGTTTTACTCTCCTCACCATCAACCTCTTCTTCATCGTTTTTAATTTTGAAGGCAATATCAGGTTCTTTTTCTTTCTTTCTCCTTTGTAGATATAATTCATATATCATCAATTATCCCACCAATTCTTCAACCTTCATATTTTCAACCTCCTTACTTCCTTCAATTGCAGTTACTTTGGAGTGAAAACGATTAGGTAAGGATCTGAGAATTTTCTTTACAATTTTGCTCTCCGAATATTTCTTTCCCAAAGTATAAGCTGTATTGGTAATGTCACTGGGTTTTGCATAGAAGTCCTTGAATTGTTCATTGCCTCTCATGGTTAGTTGTTCAAATTCTAGAGTAAGAATTTGAAGCTTGGATGACTTGACAATAGAGGTTCCCTCAGGAGCAATCTGTAAGATGTCTTAAATTTTTTTAGCAACCTGACATGTAGAGATCAAACGAAATTGATTAGAATCCACAAAAGAGAATATAGCATTTAAAGCTTTTGAATTCCAATTTGTATAATTAAAATCAGCTATTGCCCACTCATCTGTTTTTTTTTTTTTCTCTCTTTCAACACCATTTTCAATTTTTTAATCATAGATAATAGAGTGTCAATCTTTTTCATCAAGAGATTGAATATAGACTTGAATCTTAATTTTCTAATATACATAATTAGTTCCATCTAAAATTGGTGGTCTAATTAGAGATCCGTCCATATTCAGGTTTCTTTGGATCGCACTTTAAAAAGTGAACCTACTTTGATACCAATTGAAAGTTCTAAAACCTAGATTAATTAAATTAATAGTAATTTTAATATTAATTAAACTAGCAGTGGACAGAACATAATCAGAACTAGCAAATGACAAAGATAACAGTTCTGACTCGTACAGAAATGTTTGTTTACCTAATTTTGTTAAGTGTGGAATATGAACAATTACATACGAATATAATATGTAACGTGGTAAACTCCGAAGGAAAACATTCACAGGCTCCCATGACATTGGTAAAAACAATCCACTTATAATCTTGATTAAAAATACAATAGTATTCGGTTTTGTAATTTCTTAAAATTAACAAAATAACAATCAAACGAAAACAGATAAACTCTTTTTGATACTTCTTCTTCTGACTTATTGATGAAGTGGAATCAAACTCACCGGTCTTGACTTTATCGCCACTTTCCTATTGTACTTTGACTACAACTTGGATTAATAACCTCCGTTCTTAACTTCACGCCAAGTAGATTAATCAAGATATGAAATTGTTCGTTGAGCACCAATTTTTTTTTTTATTATTCAATGAGTTTGAAGAAAACCTTTTTGTTTTGAAATTAAAATCAATTAAGCACCATGTCTTGTTTTCCACAAAGAATCCGGCCAGTTTGTGCTTGGAGAAACAAGAACCAAAATTGTATTTTCAAAACTCTTGATTCCTTATTGATTTGTACTCTTACTTATAGTTAAAGTATAAATCAAATTAGGAATTATTTATTACCTAAAAATCTGCAACAAGAATGGTAAAACAATTAGTATGAAAGAATATATAGAAAGATATTCTAGATTTGTAGAAGGAATGAATTTAAGAAACTCAAAATTATCTTTAAATATTTTCTTTCTAAACAAATCTAGGAGAATAAGAAAAGATCATTTAACCTACAAAAAGAGCTGTCAATAATATTCATGTGATCAGAATATATCGTGTATGAAAACAGAATAAACACGCAGCTTTACTAATCTAGAAAATTAATCTGCTTGTCAACGCAGTCAGTCAGAACTGGCATTATCCAGACTAGTCATAACGAAAGCATTGACCTACTCTTTTAATATTAAAAATCAGTTATATTAATTAAGAGAGCCAATATAAAAAGATGAAAAATATGACACATATTTTCCAACAAAATCAAAATCAAATTTCAATGGTGAAGAAGACATTTTGATGTGTTTGATGAACTATTCTTCACCATTTTAGCGTGTATTGTTGTTGTGTAAAACTCTCAACCTATTAACAACAGTACCATCTGTGCAAAACATCATTCAAAAAATATTTATGTGCATTGACCAAAAAAAGACCAGTATTTTACACTGTACACACATTAAAAATGATCATTCAAAAAATATTACTCATATTGATCTACAATAAATGGGCAAAGGACAAAAAATATGTGACAATCAGACCCTAATTTGGTGCTGGTGCTGACGCCCTTTTGCAACCCCTTTTGTTGTGCCCTAGTTCACCACATTTCCTACATGTTATTACCAGCTCATTTGCAACCCCTTTTCTCCCCCATTTATTCATCATTCTGACCTTCAACCCCTACATCATCTTTTTCCACACTCATATGACTCACATGTTCATCTTCTACTGTCCTCTCATCTCCCTCGGCAATGGATTCATTTTCTACCTAGCTATCATTTCCTACAGAATGGTATTATAGGGTTCTTCAAAAAACCGATTTGCCCAATCAACTTTAGGGTCTCCCTCATTGTTTTTATCAACAACAGGTACATAATATCCTTCAAATAGTTGTAGTTCAACAACTTCATTTGGTATATATTTATCAGGTTGATCATCTACTAGTGAGTCTGAAGCATCCAATAGCAGTACATGTGATTGTAATGGAGCAACAAAATATATCTTTACCACCTCATGCTCATCCATGTCCCTTAGCATATGCCTAACATTCCCTTCAATTTCCAATCTAGTCAACCCTTCCCCAAACTCATTTTTTGCTTTCTAAAATAAAACTCCAATTGCGTACCAATTGCACATAAAAATTTCATTAAATTACCTATGGTGAACCATGCAAGATGAAGAAATCCAAGAATAGCACAACTTCACGTTCGTACACCAAATTGCTTGGCTTATCATAAGATATGCCTTTAGGATAAAGTTCAACTGTGAAATAGTCTATATTATCGCCTACATGGACATGATACTGGATGTTAACTTCGACTCCATTATGCATATCAATCATTCTAAGCATGACGGACAACTTAGAGCAATAAATATCAAACTAAAACAACTCACAACAACCATACACTCAAAATTCCCCCATGAAGCCCCAATCAATAACATATGTAAAAAACCACATTTCAAATCATTGTAAACATAACAAAATCACTATACTACCCACGCTATATAAAAAAAAAAAAAAGAAATCAAGAATGGACTATATATACTGATCACAATAAGTAATATCTAAAATTCATGTAACCCAAATGCCCAAATGCTAAAATAAACCTCCAAAATTCAAATATTTAGAGCTTTCTTCAACAACTCAATTCAATTTTCACTAAGACCAACCTTCAAATGGCTCAACCTTGGAGTTCTGATCAAAATCTTGATAATCCACCTCAAGATTCAAAAAATGACCAAGAAATCTCTATTGAAAGCTAAATTAAGATACTTCAAATGCCTGAAAGATATGAGTTCTTGAACTCTTGTCAGGTGAATTGAAACTAGGAAATTCCTTAGCTCGTGGGATTTTTCATTTTTTTTAAGGATTAGATCTACAAAAAGAAACTTTAAGAAATGGTAAAAAAAAATTGGTCAGACTGCTCGTAAGTTAACCAAAGAAATTCCTTTTTTGAGACAAGAGACAATTGATGTGCAGGTGATGGTGGTGGCGAGGAATGGGAGTGATATGGTGGCAGTGTGGAGGCACAAGTTTGAGTTAGGTTTGGGGGTGGGGTGAATGGGTCTTTTACAGCACTTTAATAAATTTTTAACGAATTTCGTCAATGGGGACCATCTGTGCAAATTGCTTAAGCAAAAATATGTCTTTCACCATTTTAATCTAAAGACATGCCATAACATTTTTACCACTTCCGTTTCTAGGGTTATATAGAAGATAAGTTATGTATGCCTGCTAACTAAGCAATTTCCATTAGTTTGAGGATGATATAAAATGGTGAAATTTAAAATTAATATGAAGTCATTGTCTACCTTGTTTTGTCTTTATTAAAAACATGATTTCTTCATGTAATTTCTCTTTAAAAATAAAATTTAAAGGGTGTCTTTATTCTAAAATTTTATGGAAATTAAAAGTCTATATATATTTAATCTAAACTTTTTAAACTTAGAAGCATAGGCTTTCTGAAAGTCCACTATTTCTATTGACTTCACTCCTTTTGAGCCGGTTGACATAGCAACAGCAACTCTCATTTCTATTCTATATATGCTAATATCTATTTGTGATGAATTCGACTATCATTTCTCACCCGAGGGTTGCTCCAGACAAACTCTTGTCTTCCTAACCTTCTTCCTTCACACTTGAAAAAGCTAAGCTCAAAAGTTCTTTGGCTCCCAAAAGATTTATGACTTAATTGGAAACTTTACTAATGTAGTGGAAGGTAGTTGAAAACACAGTAAGGGCACAAGTAATATCCAAGCTTCATTTTAGAGCTCATTAGTCAAGTGTGAAACCCAAAAAGGGCAATAAGTCACTATAGCGAGATGAACCCCTATAAAGATCCTTTTTTTTTTTTTTTCCTTGGCCTAAAAATAAATTATCTACATACTAACTTATAAGCACAATTTATAAATAGAAAATATCACAATTTATCTACCTTTCACTCTCAAGACTTTGGAAGACTTTCAAGAAATAAAAAAGTCTTCTAGTCTACGTCTCTTTTTCTTTCTTCAATATTTTTCTCTATTTTTCTTTTTACGAATTCTAGAGCCATAATTAATAATCATTTTTGAAGAAAAAAAAAGATTAATATTTTCCCCTCTCTTCCATGTATTTTCTTTTTAGCTCTCTCCAATAGTCTCCTAACCATTTTTTCTCAATCTTCTTTTCCATCGAATATTTTTAATAGTATCATTAATTATTTTACTACTTTCAATGCAATTATTTGAAGGGAATCAAGTGAAAAGAAAAAAGAAAAAAACATATTAAGTCATAATTATTTATTGGAAGAAGCAAAATAAAGATTAAGAGTTTGTTGAACCATTATTGAAAAATCATAAAGATAATCTCTATATAAAAAATATAGGAAATTTGGTGTAAATGGTCTCTAACATTTGTCCTTAGTGTGGAAATGGTTCTTAATATTTGTTTTTTTGACACAAATTCTTAAATTATGTATTTTGGTGCACAATTGATCCTTAGTTGATGAAAAATACCAATATATTCTTAATTTTAATAAGAAAAAATTGAAGTTGGGTTGCAACCTTTGCAAAAAGTGCAAATAGGTCCGGTACATTAATTAATAATATTAAATTTAGCATATTAAATATATCGATATAATCATGTCAATTAAATTTTTTATAAGAGAAAAATATAAAATTATTGTGTTTTAAGTATATGTAATTGGTATGTGATATGAAAAACTTAAATAAAAATTAAGTTAAATAAATAAAAAAATGATATATATAATTTTATGACATTAAACTAAAAAAAAAAAAAACTCGTCACTTTCCTTTAATTTTTTACAAAAAAATAAAAGTACTAGCCTATTAATGGAGAGTAGGCTAGTACTTTTGCAAAAGTTAGCTATTCAAATTTTCCTTATTAAAATTAAAGTTATATTGTTCAATTTTTCTTTATTAAAATTAAATTTATATTGGTCTTTTTCATCAAATGAATATCAATTGCACAACAAAATATATAGATTAAAGATTTCTGTACTAAAAAACAAATATTATGGACTATTTTTGTAATGCGGACAAAGGTTAAGAATCATTTGCATCAAATTTCCAAAAATATACTCTTCAAAATAAAATGCATTATTGGAGATGCTCCAAGTAGTTGTGCCAATTTGATATTATAATATACTTCTACATTTATATATTTGTTGGCACTGCCGTTGACTTTTTACCCAGTTGTCTTTGGCAATTCCATTTGTCTCTATGTCCTTTTTGTTCCTTTTGCATTTCACGGATATAAATATATAATCTACGGCACTCACTTTCAAATTCAGCTCACAATGAGATGGTTTTCTCGCATTTATAAATTCGAAAGACAAACGTTCCACGAACGAACAAAATGGAAACCTTAACAGCCTTCTTCTTCTTCTTATTCTTCTTCTTCACAAAACAAGCTATGTCTCTCAACATTTGCGAGCCCGTTTCATGTGACAGTGAAGGGCCTAAAATCCGGTTCCCTTTTCGGCTGAAAGGTCGTCAGCCCGATCATTGTGGCTATCTGGGATTCGACCTGTTTTGCAACAACCAGAACCAAACAATTCTCAAACTCCCACAATCCGGTGAACTTGAAGTATTCCACATCGAGTACCCTACACAGACTCTATATACCGATGATTCTGATCGCTGTATTTCCAATAAAATTCTAAATTTCAGTCTTTTAGGCTCTCCTTTCAAGGGTGTTAATAGCAAGAACTATACTGTCCTCAACTGTTCTTCTGAACTCAACGATTATAATATGTTGGATCATTTCGTGCCATTGTATTGCCATGGTCGAAAAAACTACACCATTTTGGTTATGGTTTCATGTATACCTGCTGCTCAATTACTGGCTTCCTGTCGAAGAATTGCGAATGTTTCAATTCCTCTTCAGTGGTTTATTCAGCAACAATTACCACCGCGCATTGTGACGGATCTTCAGTTGTCGTGGACTGAACCCGACTGCCGGGATTGTGAAGCTAACGATGGTACTTGTGGGTTCAAGACCGAAAATGGATCGGAAATTGGATGCTCACAACCTTCTTATCGCAGTAGATTTTACTTTCTAGTTCAACATACTCTTTCACTTGTAAGCCGAATTTATTTTTAATGAAGACTTGTACAACTAAAACTATAGAAAAAGAATCAAATATCATATTTACGCTGTGCTTACTGGTACAAAAATAAGCTCAAGAAGTAGGATTACAAAGAATTATATCATAATTAGAATTTTTTTTTTTTTTTGAAGTGTCCATAAGCACATTGGGGGAGCCATATGGGAGAACATAAATTTTGCAAGTCATTTCTATCAAGAAAATCTTATTCATAAAATATTTGCAGGTCTTCCCAGAATTGCCAATAGATGCACAGTCCCTTGTGAAACTGAAACTGATGTCTGCTCATAGCTTAGACTTTGTTGATGATAAATAAACCTTTTTTTTTAAACGAACAGGGAGCTTGGTTCGTTTAATCCCAAAACAGTATTTGATTTCGAATGAACCATTTGTGATTGTTTTGAATAAACTTCACAGGGAGGAAAGGGTCGCTGCTACCAATATCCTGTTTACATTCTTGGTAGTAGTGGTGGCGTGTGTGTGTGTTTGGGGGGGGGGGGGGGGGGGTCGGGGGGGAATGGCCACATAAAAGGAGAAACAGATAGAATTATAGAAAAGTATTACTCAGATCTTTAACTCTCTCTATCCAAGAGGCCGCAAAATGAGGGGAGAATGGTGGGTTACAACATAGGCAAGCAACAATATCGGCCAAAGTCCCTCGACATTATAGGATGAAACCATGGGCGAAAATCATTGACAGAGTATTACTCTAACCACACAAACTCTTAGAAACTCATGAAAAAATAAAGTAATGACAATTCTTTGCAACATAAATTTTGTTGATCTGACCACTTATAGAATGATTGGATCACTTGGAATGCTATTGAGGATTCTGATTACCTTGATTGGTGGAAATTGAAAATGATGCAGATGAAAATTGCAATGACAATAGATCTTCTCTGCTGTACTTCAATCTTTGATCTGCTCAGAAAATAATTTTTATGTGGATTAGAAAGGAACATAATTCGCAAAAACTTTAGAGCACATTTGGCATGCAATATTGGATAAAAAAATCTTGTCCAGTAGTGTGCAATATAACCTATCAAACATGTCCTTGGACGAGAGAGGCTTGAGATGTGTCACCTAGAAAAGTATCTCCTCCGAACTGAAGTGGTGACAACACTGACAATTTTCCCTGCTTATGTTTGTACTGCAAACTTCTCGCAGTTGCTTTATCTGGAGATAGAAAACTGGAGTTCCTTTTTTCAGTAGTTGAAGTACTGACAAGCTCGTGCTTCACTTCAATTTGTGGATACTTCTGACAGAAAAACGAAAGAACATCCTCTGTCAACAGCCAGCAACCCCTGAGGTCCAGCACTTCTAGAGTTGGAGGAGGAACAAAAGAATCAAGCCCAGTATCAGTCAGCACAGCATCACGAATTCCAAGACTTTTCAATCTCGGAATAGATGAGACATGGTAGAAAGATGCATCTGTGAGGATACCACTTCCTAAAGATAAATAACTCAATCTGCCCAAGCTTGTCAGGGGACACAATGCTGCATCCTGCATTTGTATCTCATCCAACTCCAATCTTTCCAGATAACTAAGATTTTGGAGTGCTGAAAATGATGGGACCCAATCAGATTCGTTGCCATCCTGGTGAATGAATCCTGGTCCAGTAGTTCAGAATATATATGTACTTAAATTAGTGTTACGTTTGCTGTGAAAGAAAATATGCAAGAAAATGGAAGGAACTGGATCGTGGTTAGAACAAAACATGAGACTGAAAGAAGTTTGATTAAATCTAATACCTTTAACATTTGTACAGCTCAGGTTGGCAACTTTGAGGGAAGCCATCATGCCAATATATGAGATAGCAGTATCGTCAATGGAGGTGCAGGACAACAAGATAGTTTCAAGACAAGGAACATGTCCAGCTAATAATGCAACTCCAGCACAGCTTATTTTTGTGTTGCTGAGATTCAAATATCTTAGATTTGCTCCTACACTCGCAATGTCATTGATAGAATCGTCTACCACCAAACTACCACTGAGATTCAAATGGGTGATTGCTTTCATAGAAGGCAAAAAACAGAACGAGGGAACAGAAGAGTTGGATAAATCCAAGTAAGAAAGGCAACTAGCTTCAACATGTAGGAAGGTGTCATGGACATCTGTAATTGTAGCTCCAGATATAATAAGCTTCTCCAGGTGAGCTCTGCAACCTTCTTCTTTAAATAAAGAATGTATGGTGCAGTTACTCATGTTTAGGCAAGTAAGAGAGAACAAATTTGGCAACTTTGTAACATTGGTCCAAGCTAGATTTAAGAAACTCAGGCCAGGGAACACTTTAAGGAGAGCAGCTCCCTCGTTAGATACTTCACTGCCCCAAAGGTCTAAATATTGCAATTTGCTGAGAACCTAACATATGATAAATTATGTCCATCATTTGGAACATATTATTCAACCTTCTGAAAAGAGTAAATATGAAACTGATGGTGAAATTTAGATTAGGAAACACAAGAAAATAATTCTTCTGGCTTCAACAGATGCAGTGTAGTGTAAAACAAACACTAAGACAACCTAAGAGTTCTTCAACCAAATCAAACCTCATTTCATCCATTTCTATTCATTCTCCTATTTTTGAAGAAAATATACTACACAAAAAACTAAAAACAATTATTTTGGAGACGGGAAATATAATGCTGCAGGTCTACATTGAACTCATGACGCTGAATGCTTTGAACTCTTAATTTCAGTAACTTTAAAATGACCTCATTGCAGTTTTGGTATTCAACGTCTTGCAGAAGATCTTAGTTCTTTATTAAGGACTATTTTTGTTCATAATCTTCAGAAGACATCTTGGTCTTTGCCATGGCGTAAGGATCATTGTTATCTAAAATGCTTTACATGGCAACTGACATGCACGTAAAAAAGTATGAATAAAGATAACAAAAAATCCCAATCAATGCAGCAGCAAGCTCACAGGGAAACAATACATATAAAAACAGGCAAAAATTTAAATGTAAAATATTCCACCTGAAGAGAACTCAGAGCCGAATCAGTGACGGGTAAGCCCCCCAGGTCAAGTATTAATAGATTAGTTAGTGAAGTGAGAAGGGCAACACCATCTGCAGTGACACCTGTCTCTGAAATGCACAACTTCTCCAGAGCAGGAATTGACAAAAGATGCTCAATGCCAGCATCTGTTATCTTGGAGCATCTTGATAGGTCCAATTCCTTTAAATTTGTCATTCCTGAAAGAAGTGAAAACACGTGTACTTAACATTATAAAAAATTGAAATAAATGGACATGATCCTTTCAACGATTCTTTCGCTGTATACAGATATCAATATGAAGGTCGCTAAATCATCTCATATACTTATTCAGTCACTTGATAACGAAGGTATTACGAAAAAATATAAAACTAGACAATTATATCATGGGAATTCAACCGCAAGCTTGAGAGAATTTACCCAAGAATGAGAATATGAAATTTAAGAGAATACAAAATTGATCAACCATTTCTTAATTTCTTTAAAGAATTGCATGCCCTTTCAACTTAGATGGTAAATATGACCATCAACATTTATAGATTAGGCTTGACCGTTTAAAATAAATATATTTTAGTCAGGTTTTTTGCCAATCTCAAAGGAACTGATTGCTCAAGAGATAATTATTGATGTTAGATAACTTAATAGTAAAAAACCAAAAAGTGAAAACTCAGAGGGAGAGAGAACAGCAAGGATAATATTGGAAACTATGATTCGAATAGAGCATGAAAATATTACATCTAGATACCTGATATACTCCAAAGGGATGAATTATTAATTCTACGACAATCCGCCAGATTCAATGAGCGTAAGTACCGGAAAGCCCCCAAGTATGCCATCCATTCAGCATCCACACAGTTCTCACCTTTCAGATCAATTTCCTCCACATTATACTTGAAAACCCTGAAGTAGGAAATCTAAATTAGCTCATACAATTCCCTCCCCGATAGCAGGAGGAAGTGATGCCAGTCAATTAACACGTGAAATATATAAAAGATCAATTTTCCTATATTATTTGTCATATATCAATAAATACTACATATGAAAATCCAACAGATCGTTGGTCACTAAAATATATATGTCAACTTGTGGTCTC
Source organism: Forsythia viridissima (assembly GCA_030279155.1). Lineage (NCBI taxonomy): Eukaryota > Viridiplantae > Streptophyta > Magnoliopsida > Lamiales > Oleaceae > Forsythia > Forsythia viridissima. The sequence continues at coordinate 70,862,475 of CM059033.1, read as the reverse complement.
TTCAGAAGCTTACATGTGTTTCACAAAAACAAAAAGTTAAATGCAGGCAGAAGAATGCCCCCACCTATTTAGTAAATTGCATCAAAAAATCTACTTTTCAGGCACTGTATCTAAGCAGCAGTAGCTAATTTATTGTCTACAAATACCACTATCAAGAATCAGAAAAATCTACACTCAGGCATTGTATCTAAACAGCATTAGCTAATTCATAGTCTACCAATAACACTATCAAAAAGAAAAAGTAATCAATCATTACTGACCAATTTATGTAAAGATCAAACTCCTCCCTATCAGGAAACGAGTATCAAAATCACACACAAGTCAACCATCAAACAAGGATTATACAGAATTTCCAACAATAGGAAAATTCAGATCAATTAAATAGCATCAGACACAGGCAGCAGTTACATACATAAATAAATTGATATCTGTACATGTAACTAACTTATACTGGAATTTGTAATCTTATGAAGTGCATTTATTGTTTATTGGATGTGTTGAAACTTTAGAATTACCCTATTTGTTAGGATAGTAGTTGAATTCTTCTTCAACTACTTACCACGTTTTTTAGGTAGTGCATATGTGGGCTGCAATTTCTCAATTGTGTTATCTTGTAATCGCTATTTAAAAGCCTTGATTCTGTCTTGATTTAATAAGATTATTCTCCCAGATATTGTGTTTTACTGTATTTGGTTTTAGTTCTTGAACAGAATGTGCATCATATATAGTTCCCCAAACTTGGTTTGATGCTCACAATAAAGTCTAATTCATAGCCTAAATATCTAAACATATAGATATTTATGCATATAGACTAATCTGAAATAAATGTCGAATCTAATGAACCGAAATGAAATTTATTTAAAAGTCGGTTGCAGAAACTTACTCAAGCAAAGAAGGGAATAGAAGCCGGCGTCGGAGAAGACGATGAAGGAGAGCATCGGCGAGATGAGACGGCATGCGCTCGAGTGTCCGGCGTTGCCTCCGCCACGTCTCCACGGCGACGGCGCTCTCAGTAGCCACCTCGATGCACATGCTGACCAATTGACTCGTCTCCTGATCTCTACAATTTGACTCCATTTGATTTTCGAGGTTTCGTTCGATCAATTTCAATTTAGAAATCCTGATTCAATGAGTGGTTGGTGGATTTAACTTTTCAACAGTACTTATCATTTATCAATGGCTTGTGGAAGATGAATGTAACTAATATAACTCGATTTTAATCGAGGAGTTTAAAAAGAATGAGAGTGAGAGAATTTTGTTTGATTGGAGATTAATTTTGATAAATATAAAGAAATTGAGAGAGATATGTGTTTTGATTTGAGTGGATGAAGACGTAGTCACAGACAAAGAACTACTTTTTTTTGTACTTTTACTTGTAGAGTAAATTTTCCTGTGGTCAGTGATCAAACTACAATAAACACTTAGTCAATAATTTTACTAGTATGCCGTTTTTCTTTGCGATGAAATCCGATCTATAGGATTTTAATGAATTGAGGAGAGAGAGAGAGAGAGAGAGAGAGAGAGAGAGAGAGAGAGAGAGAGAGAGAGAGAGAGAGAGAGGGGGGGGGTTTTGTTTGAGAGGAGTTTGATTTTAATGAATATAGAGAAGAATATAAAGAAATTGAGGAATTGAGATAGAGATATATGGGTTTTGGTTTGAAAAAATGAATACGTAGTGACGAATAAAGAAGTACTTTTTTGTACTTATAGCAAAGTAAATCTCTCTACGGTCGGTGATTATTTCAATAATAATATAAAGGCATTAAGCTCTCAGATCCAATTTATATATTGTTTAGGTCTTAGTCTGATAACAAAATTCTAGTAAATTTTATAAGGAATAATTGTATATTTGGTCTCAAATTTTTTCAAAATGTTGGAGATGTACCCCTAATCTTTAAAAATAGCACCACACATCCTTAGCGTTTGAAAATTTTGACATGGTAGGTCCTTTATAACGAAATTGTCACTCTCTTTAAATAAACAAGAAAAAAAAAAAAAGATTGAAAAATGGCTTTCCTCATACACTACAACAGTGTTTCTCGACAAAACACTTGTATTTCTTTCTCCTTCTCCTCTAGTTTGGCCTTCAAAGACATCAATTTCCTATTGGTTTTCCTCGGACACTATAACAGCAACAGCACCATCCTTTTTGTTTGATGCTAAGCTTTCAGTTGGAGTTGAGTGTTTTTCTTGGATTTCAATAGTCTAAGGGACTTTTAGCTGTTTTTTTGATTTCTTCTCGAGTTGTTCTTGAACTGGGGTGGTAGGGATGGCAACGGGGCGGGTTCGGGGTGGGGCGGGTATAGAAAAATTCCCATTTATCGCCCCGTTTAATTAATTAATTATATTATTTTTTATTCTTTATATACAAATTAAATTTTAAAACATAAAAATAAAATAAAATAAAATTATTCGGGGCGGGTTCGGGGAATGCGGGGCAAGGACCATAATCCCCGCCCCCGCCCCGTTTAGTAATCGGGGCGGGGCATGGCGGGTCGGGGACGGGTTTTTTTGCCATCCCTATGGGGTGGAGTGTTTTTCTTGGATTCCACTGCATCAGGAACTATTTGTTGTTTCTTTGATTTCTTCTCGAGTTGTTCTTCAGCTGGGGTGGAGTGTTTCCCTTGGATTTCCACTGGCTCAGGACCATTTGTTGTTTCTATGATTTTTTTCTCAAGTTGTTCTTGAGCGACTTTCTTTGCAGTTTCAGTTTTAGCTTCATGTGAAATAATTGAGTAATTGGTTCTATTTTTTGTGGAGTGGTTTGGTCAGTTCAGAGATTTTGGGTGGATTTTGGGGTTTTGGGGATGATGATAGATTTTGGATTTTGGATTTTGGATTTTAAGGTTTGAAAAAGAAGATGACTTCTTTGTTAGTTTTTATTTTTTTGGGGTACATTTCTTACTATTTATTTATTGGAGTATTTTTCAATCATTTTTTTCTTTTTTATTATTTATTATTTTTTAGTTTATTTAAAGAGAATGGTAATTTCGTCATAAATGACCTACCATACCAAATTTTTCAAATATTGGGAATGTGTGATGCTATTTATAAAGATTAGGAGTATATCCCCAATGTTTTGAAAATGTTGGGGACCAAATATACAATTAGCCCATTTTATAAATTAGTCCTTGTTTGGTTTAGATTAAAAATTTGTTAAGAAGTTAGCATTAATAATTAATTTTAATAACATATTTAATGAGAGGTACAATTTTTATTAATTTTTTAATTATACATTTCGTCATTATTTTATCAAAATCTATTTAAAAACTTTATCAAACAGGTTTTTAATATGTTAACAAAAATTAAACCCCAACGTTTAAATTGCATATAGTCAAATCCCATAATATTCAGATGAAGATAAGATTTAAATTGAAAAAATAATCGTATTTGATTATTGTTAAACACTAAAATGTCACATCTTACTTTAGATCTATAATAAAATGATGTCCTCCAAGGTAAGAGGCAAGACAACTCAACTCAATCATACTTTGTAAAGTTAGCTTGATAAGGGATGAGCTATGTGAAACATGTACTCAAAATTTAGTGGGATTAAGGTGTCAACCGTCTTGGCCATCTCTTGGTCCTTTTGTTATATAACTTGCACATGTAGCTATGGAAAAGGCAACTGTCTAAAGGGTGGTTCAGTGGCCTTTTACACTCTAATGGTCAAGTCAGTACTCGAACAATAAGATAAATATGCAAGAAAAACAAATTTGATAGAGTTTTGGCTAGGGGTTTGATTTATCATACATTTTTCTTTACAATACATGGAGTATTTATATGAAAACTAATATCAAGAGTATTACGGACTTTTCAACTTACCTGTATTGTAGCGTCCCGGATTGTTCCCGTAACTTTTGGAATATTTAGGAGCTTTCTAAGAATTTTATTGGAAATATTGATTTTTAAAGATTTTTCTCAATTAAGGAAAAATAAGAATTTAATAATTGTAATTTTTACTCTAGGTAAAAAATATAGTTCCAAAAAATTTATCATTGCGAACAAGCTTTTGGTTTCTCCGATAAATAGGAGATGTATTAATTTATTTTCAAAAAGTTAGAATTTGGCTAATCGTTCGAAAAAAAGGTACTTTTGTCATTTTTAAGCATTTTTATTTTAATAACATAATAGAAAATGACACATGAGCAGTAAATATCACCCATGCAAAGTTTTACCATGCTAGACGGTGCCCCCAATCATTTTTGACCAAGGAGTTGACCTCCTTATAGTTGTTTTGGGGTCGAACCTTGTTCTTAGGGATTATCAACCCTTGTTCTTAGGGGGTCGACCCCTCCTTCCAACCCGTAGGAGGTCAACCCATACCCAATAGGGGGTTCACCCCATTCTACTCTTTTTTGGGATTGACTCATAGGTAAAGAAGGTCGACCCCAATCTCATTTTTATTTCTCGAGTCCTGTTTTTGAGTCGTTTAACCCATGTGGGTCTTGTTTGAGGTATATGAGTTGAAATAAGTTCTCTGTTGAGGTTGACTAACAAAGAAACATTAAAAAAAAAAAAAAAAAAAAACAGATGCAAACGTCGTAATCTACAATCAAAGTAAGTATAATGATTTTCACCTACAATGCAAAACACTATGATATGCAAGAACACTTGTCGATTATGACTTGTTACAATTATATGCTATTATTGTGAAACTTGGTGATCCCTTATAAGTATTGATGTGGGTCAGTCGAACTCCCCAACTTGAATATTATGTAGTGGCATTCATATTGAGCATATTGATGTTTTGATAAGTGTGAATTCCGTTATAGTTGTATCGTATCTAACTTCGCTCCAGATATATACACTTGCTTGAGGCCCTTAACGGTCTTTAGGGCGGCCGACGACATGGTATTGGAGATCCGGAGCTGAGATGTGGTGTCGTAGGTCCCTTGGTGGCCTTGGGAGTAGCGGTATGTCGAGCAACGTATACGATAAGGCCAGCCCTAATTGTGATATTTCTGCTGTTGTAGCCTCTTGAGTTGTATTTGAGACCATGATAGACCGACATGTATCAGTAGATGGTGCGCGCTTATTGTTGACCATGTTGTTATTGAGCTCATACAGTACACAATAATATAGGATTAGGGTCTATGTGTGATTGACATTTCACTAAGCATTATTATATCAACATATTTACTGAACATTGTTGTTCACATATTGTATTTTGTACTGTGGATGGCCATGCAACATGCTGAAGAGGTTCATACTTACATGCGTGCCGAGCTCTCATCCGATGGCTCGACCATACGTGTTGTTTGGAATAGAGAGCATTATACCCAGTTTTACACACTACTAGATGAAGATGAAGAGTTAGAGACTTACATCAATCTTTTAGATTATATTTTCACAATGGTGGGGGTGTTCGATTCATTGATAGGTTGTTTCTTCCACACTGAGACAGAAGTCGAATGATTTACCTTTCCGTTTGATTTTCTTTGTAATGATATTGTTTGTAAATAGTAACTCAGTAGACGGTGTAGATGTATGTACATTGCTATTTTGAAAATTTTCTAGCTACTACCCTTACCACTGATTGTCTTGTCAATTCCTCGAGATTGACAGACATTCTTTTGTTCTTTTTTATATTGTAGATACATGACGGCGCGAGTACCCGTTGTAAGAAAAAATCTTTTTGATCATATATAATATAACGATGGATACCATCTTTTGCTTCCATTGTTTATATTTAATTTTATTTTTGGCTTTAATAAAAAATATTTATATAAATTAAAATTCGATTACAAAAAAAAAAAACTCGTACTTTGGAGCGTGTGACTGGAACTAGAGCGTGACACATGCACATGTCACTTTCTTATTGTTGAAGTTCTTATTATTCAATTGATTCTTGTTTGATTCTATTTGTATTTTTTAACAGTTTCAGCTTATGTGGCAGTAAGTTTCATAGGCAGAAAGGATGTTATGTTATTATCTTATTTGAGGCAAAAATATATGAAGTCACGAATTCTATGCTTTGCCAGCTTTATTTTAAGAACTTAGAGGATTTTCTACAAGGTAGAAATGATTATCCTTGATATGCCTATGGAAATAGACAAAATTTAGGTCTTCCTTGTTTCACCAAGCTGGGAGTTTCGCTGTGGCGCGAACCATCTTGGCAAACTATTCCTTAGCATCCTAATTATTAACTCCACCTCGACGAAGGGATTTCGACGAGACATATTGTGGTTTGCAAAACTATGGGTCCTCTTAGTGGCGTGGCCCATAGGTGACAAGTAGGCTTTGAATCTGATGTGGCTCGCACTTGGTGTCCACGTGAGACAAAGTAGTAACAATAGTCCTCTAAGAATGTGTTTGGAAGGGCTTGTTAGAAGCTCAAATGCACTTCTTAAAAAGCAAAAGTAATTTTTGTTATATTTATGATTGTTTGACTAAAGTTAATAAGTACTTTTTTACTAAAAAAAATAGCTTAAAAATGCAGTTTTAAAGAAATCCAAATTTTGAGTTTCTTTAAAAACCACTAATTGAACTTTTTACGGGAAGTTGTAATTAACATTTAATGAAACTTAAAAATTAACAATTGTTATTATTAATACATCAAAATAAGAAGTGAAAATTGTCATTTCAAATTGACATTTCATCTATTTAGATGAAGTGAAAATTATGTGTTGGTGTGTTAAATATTATAATACAAATTACACATAATATGTTTGATTTAAATAAATTAATTTTAAGTAATTTGGTATATACTAAAATAAGTGTATTATCATAGTTTAATTAAGAAATTAATTTAATAGTTATTATATGATATGAAAAAATATTATTTATTTTAAATAAAATAATATGAGATATATAATAATTAATTACTATTTAGCCCAATAAATATAAAGTTTATGCAAAAGTACTTTTATAGTCATACTATCAAACACTCAATTTAATATTCAAAACACTTTTTAGATTCTCACATCTCTCAAAATCGAACAATTTCTAAAATCACTAAGACAATTCTTATCCATTCTATAAAGTATATACACTTTCCACTTTTCTGCCATTTTGCAGGTAACTAGAAAAAATGGAGGAGCCCGAGCACCAACTTCGAGTTTGGTACTTGAGATGTTTAAATTTGAAAGTGATCTGTTATTATTATTATATTATAGAGCTAGATATCGAGTTTAAATTTTGATCTTTTCCGGAAAATACTTCCATATATACATATAGATTTACATGAATTTCATCTCAGACAACCACTACGAATTATTGGGGCAAATAATAATTGGGCTATTACTTCCCGAATTTCAAACTCAATTGCTCACGCTCTTAGACTTGAAGGTTGAATCTGTTTGCGGTGTGGGCCTTTTTCGAATATATATGTATATATATATTTGTACAAGGACAATTCTAATTTTATCTAGTTTTCTTAATAATTCTCCACTTCCACACAAAATTGTACCTCTCTTAGTTTATGGTTTCTATTTCCTTGTTTGCTTCCTCTTTTCTTCTCTGCATCGGATGTCCATCCAATCTCTGATTCTAGTTCATAACTTCCTTGAATATAGACATCTTTAGAATTGCATCAGATCCTAAAGACTTTGCACCTCGACGCTTTGATAACTTGTTTCACTCCGGCCTGATCACATGTAACAAATACGCCTTGGTAAAGTTCTGACCGACCTCCTATCGTCGCTCAACCCAAAAGGGCTTTTTTGTTTGAGTCGTATCCGTGCGCAGAAAAATCCTTGTTCAACTTCTTTGAACCCCTCTACTTGCTGGGACTGATGAACAATTGAGAAGTTATTTTTGGAAGAGAAACTATGCGAAGTTTGTGTGCTTTTGTAGTTCACGATGAAAATAGAAAAATGTTTCTCGGTATGACAAGATTATAATAATTGAACTCTTAAAAATTCAGGTGTTTTGTTTAATCATATGACCAATCATAGTTTAAACTCTACTTCGGTCACGATGCTATAGAAGAGGTTCTAAGAAAAAAATAATTGACACCAAAATATTATTAGAATGCCTAAAAACGATCTATTTGTTGAATTGTTGGAAAAACTCGAACAAAAAGTCTGACATTTGACTAGACTTCAAGATGGTCTTAGGTTTATAAGGATAGTCTGCTACTCGGATAATTCTTTGGATGGAACCTCATATCTCAACAAGTAGTACGAAAGGGATGTCTCAAACTTAGTTACGTGAATTTACAAGATAAATCGTGGACCTATGCTATACATTGAAATTTTGAATGAAAATGAAAACCCCACTTAGATACGATGTCAAAATATTTTTGGCTTTGTCTGTCTCGATCCCTACCTTGATTCATATTCTTAGATCCAAACATGAACAAGAAAGTAGTGCGAAAATGTAAAGAACACCAAAAGTTTTCATTCCGAAGGACCCGAGTTCACTCAACATTTGGCTACTTCTCGTTGAAGCTCCACAAAATGGATTTCGGCTTCAATACATTAATAGATTCAAGAACGTTACAGAAAACTTTTATCCCTTTACAGATCGAGAGTCAATCGAAAATTGACCTCTAAAACATTACAAAGGAAATAACTCTCACAAAAGGAGTATAACACTACACTCATATTCTGGTAAGATAGAGGAATCAGATCAGAGAAGAAAAAAATGAGTAGAGTTTATGCCGTAACCAGAGAGAAAAAGAAGAATGGTAAAGAGTCTAGGGTTCCAATCTGATAAGAATTACGTATAACGGTACCTTAAATACCCACATCCGACGGCTCAGATAAAACAAACATAATGGATGGTCCAGATGAAGTTGCATCCCATAAAATTTAAAAAAAAAAAAAAAGTATTTTTCCGTATGCGATTATAGAAAAGGAGAACAACAATTTCAGCTAAAGTCAAATTGGATCACATTTTAACAATCTCAACCTTGATCCAAATTGATGACATCCTTGACACCCTTGCCAAAAATATTAATGCACATTTTGCCCTATCCACTTTGAGTTTCATTGCTTCATATACCTACACTGAACAAAAACAATTAGTAAATACGCTAATAAAAAATAGAAAAATTGATTTAATATTTAACTAATTTGCATCCAAGTTTAAAAGAAAACAACTTTTAAACTTACTCAAAGGTAAGATTTTGGTACCCATATCTGTTGGATTAAATTGGGAGGGAATTTTTCTAATTTAACTAACTCTTTTGAAACAATGTCCCATATAAAATGAAGTTTAACATCTATGTGATTTGTTCTTTCATGAAAAACAGGATTTTTACACATGTGAATAGTAGATTAGCTATTAGGAAACTTACTTTCATAACCCAATTCTTTTAATATTCTTTTCAGCCATAAAGTTTCATTAACAGCTTCAGTAATGGCCACATATTCTGATTTAGTGGTAGAAAGAGCAAAAAATATGTTGGAGTTGGGATTTCCGACTAATACAAGTATCACAGACAATAAAAACATATGAATTTACATATTTTCTATTATATTTGTCGCTGGCATAATCAGCATCTACATATCCTTTCAATTTTATTCATTCAGAACTATGTCTGAAGCTAACGCCCAAATTTGAAGACGCTTTTAAATATCTCAACAACTATTTTAAAACTTCCCAATGAATGGGACCAGGGTTAGACATGTATCTACTTAGCATACTAATGGAATGTGCCACACCAAGTCTAGTATAGACCATAAAATACATAACGAAACCAACATCATTACTTTAAGGAACATTTTCTATTTCAGCAATTTCTTCTTTTGACTTAGAGCAATCATCCTTACTAATTATAAAATGGTTTTCAAGAAGAATACTTTTTTTTTTTTTGGCACCAAAACATAGCAAATTTATCAAGAATTTTATGTATATGAGGGGTCTGAGACAGTTTAAGTTCAAAATCCTTTTTATTTCTAATAATCTCCATCCCCAAAATTTATTTTGCATTTCTTAAATCCTTCATATCAAATTCAGAAAACAAATCAGATTTTAGTTTTTTACTTTAATTTATGCAAGGGCTAATTAGAAGCATATCATCAACATATAAGAGCAAATACATGGTGATATTGTTTTTAGATTCATATTTAAAATACAAATAATGGTCGTAATCAATTCTTTTGAAATTTAATGACAAGACAAAAGTATCAAACCTTTTATACAATTGTCTTAGGAATTGTTTCAAACCATATAAATATTTCTTCAGCAAACAAACACAATCAGATTTTGATTCATCTTTAAAATCAAGAGGTTGTTGCATATAAATATTTCATCCAAATCACCATGCAAAAAAATTGTTTTTAAATCAAGGTGTTCAAGTTCTCAGTTAAAATGAGCAACTAAAGCAAGCATCAACCTTTGAGGGACTTCATTTCTTCAATCATAGATTTTTTCCACTCTTTTGAGTGACTTCATTTCATGTCTTCTTCAAAAGTTTTTGGTTCTTTCTCATAAAGATCTTGATAAATCAAGAAAGCAAAGGAAACACTATCTTCAAAGCCTATCCTTTGAGTCTCTCTAATATTTCTTCTCATTCTATCCCTAGAAAGTTGGTAATTCCTAAGATTACCATCATCTGGGAAATAATCTTCTTGATCAATTTGAGGATCAATCTAAGGTTCGTCAGTTTCTTCAAGATCAGTCTGAGTCTGATAATTTTTAGGCTCCACCTCAACAACAGCAAGAGGGTCAGGCTTACTTAAGTCTTTATCAGCTAGGGTTAAGTAAAAATCTTTTGTCTTTTCACTTCTTTCTCCTACAGTTTTAAAATCTAAACAAGGCATGTTACTTTCATTAAAGGTAACATGCTTATTATAACATTTACTCCACCTTGACCTCCAGCCCACAGTCTATACTATTTACCCTTTCACACCTTGGAGATATCCCAAGAAAATATAATTTTGAGCCCTAGGCTCAAGCTTACCTTCATTTTGGTAAGAGTCAACAGTGCAACCAAAAGTTTTTAAGGAAGAGCAATCAGTAGGCACACCATTCCACATTTCAGAAGGAGTTTTATCATTTAGAGCAGCGGAAGAGTCAGATTCACAATATAACGAGCAATCATCACAGCTTCACCCCCAAAAACTCTTTGGTAAGCTCAGGCTTACCATCGTGCATCTTACTTTATCCAAAAGAGTTATATTCATTCTAACACTCTATTTTGTTGGGGTGTATAGAAGACAGTTTTGTGTCTTAGAATTCCATGTAATTTTCAAAAGTTATCAAAATCAGAATTATAGAATTCTTAACCATTATCAGTTCTCAAAGTTTTTACTTTTTTTCCAATCTGATTTTCAATCAAAATTTTTCATTGCTTAAACTTTTCAAAAGTGTCAGATTTATGTTTTAATAAAAAGGTCTACACTTTTCTTGAATATTCATCAATGATGGAAAGAATATAAAAAACACCCATTTAGTTGGAACATGGGAATGACCCCATAAGTCTGAGTAATTATAATCAAGAATTTTCTTAGACTTATGAGCTCCAATTTTGAAATGCAGTTTATTATGTTTACCTAAAATGCAAGTTTCACAAAAATACAAGTCAGAAACTTTATTTTTGCCAAAAAACATCTTTTTGCTTTAGGATGAAAAATCCTTTATTACTAACATGAGCAAGTCTTTTATACCATTTGATAGTGTCATTTTGGTCATTAGTTATAATGAGTGCTGAGTGATTATCATTTAAAGAAGTGGCAGTAAGAACAAAAATTCCATGTTGTTTAGTTCTTTTAAACATGGAAAGAGAACATTTTGCCACTTTTAGCACACTATTATCAATTTTAACAGAAAACTTAATATCATCAAGCATACCCAAGGAAATTAAATTTCTTCTTATTTCAGGCACATATCTCATATTTTCCAAATTGCGCACACAACCATTTTCAAATTTTAGAGAAACATTGCCAATTCCATAAATTTTACTTGTGATATCATTTCACATTTTTACAAAACAAAGATTATTTTCATATAAATTTGAAAATCATTCTCTTTTTGAAGTCATATGAAAGAACATCTAGAATCTAACACCTATTCACCTTCAAAAACAGATTTAAGAGTCAAATTTGATTCAATAATATCAAAACTTTGATTTATGAACATATAAACTTCAGTAGTGTCTTAATTGGAAAAAGAAGTATATTTGCTTCTTCCTTACTCTTCTCTTTTTGCTCATTTTTTTATAGCAGTCTTTTATGAAGTGTCCCAATTTTTCACAAATATAACACTTCTTTCTTTTGACCCTTGACTTTGATCTACTTTTATATTTATTCTTCTTTTTATTTCCAGCTTGATGATTGTCATAGTGTCTATTTTTTCTAGTAAGTGGTCTACCTCTCACATTTAAGCTGTGTTTGATTACGAGTGGAAAATTTGGGTAGAAAGAAAATAAATTCCATAGAAATGAATTGCCAAGAAATTATGGGTTGGAAAAAAAAAATTTCCATGGAAAATAAATTTTCCTATCCCACAAAAAAAATATTTTTTTTGAAAACAAGGAAAATGTGGCCAAAAGTGGGAAAATGGGAAAAAAATTTACATGGAAAAAAAAAGGTTGCAATCAAACAAAATAAGGAAAATATGTGGGAAAATACTTTTTTCATGAAAAATTTTGAGCAATCAAACATATCAGTTGGAAAATAGGTGGAAAAAAGACATTTTTCATGAAAAATCTTTGTCAATCAAACATAGCCTTAGCTCTTCTCCTTTAACAAAATCTAAATATCTAGATTTTGGTTCTAAAAGAATTAACCAAAATTTCAGTAGTTAGAGAATCTCTGCCATATTCAATGGCGTTTTTCACATCTTTAAAAGTTTCATGTAAAGAGTTTAAAAAAATGATAGCTTAATGCTCATTGGAAAATCTTTCTCCACAACTAGCCAAATCTTGACTTAATTTTGAAAAATTTTCAAGATTTGTTTTAAGATCCACAGAAGAATCCAATTAAGGATTCAAGTTTATTCCAAATGAGAGGGGTAGTAATGCAATCACTTATTTTTCTCATTACATTGTCAGTCAAATGCAAAATTATGACAATATGAGCCAACTCATCAAATTCTTTAATTTGAACACTGGTCATATCATCATGAAAAGACCAAGCAATTGCTTTACACAGTCTTTGTTGAATTAAATGAGCTTTTATTTTATGTTGCCATATTGAAAATCACCTCTACCATCAAACATCTCGAGGACAAACTTAATGGTTCCCATTAAAACAATATGGAGCAAATTTTTCACACAAAAAATAGTGCACACAAGTAACAAAAGCAACAAGAACCATTTTCAAAAGACAAACACATTTTCGCAGACAATTTATACAGAACAAACACTTTCGTGTAATATGGAGTGCAAAACCATGAAAGTTCAAAGGTCACAGTTATACACTGTTCAGAGATCCTCAGGATTCTGTGAGACTCTTATTCTCAGATCAAGGGTTTCTGCTAAACAAGGGGCTCAAATGGTGATTAATGCACCTATTATGAAGAAAACTTAACAAGAAACACTGAAAAGAAACATTTCTCAGACACGAAGTACAAAGAAAAATAACAACTCACTTAATCAGGTTGAAACCATACTTAAATGTATAGATCTAAACAAGAAGAAGACAAAACAGTCAGTTTTATACACATATCTATACAAATATACACTACAGAGAACAAATCTTAGTGTGTGTTTAAAAGGAATAAAGATTTTCATTGAGTGAACACCCAGTGTTCGTTAGATGCGACTCCAACAAGTTTTAAGGTTTCAAGATTGAAACAGATTTAAAGCTAAGGTTTGCAATTGTTTATCTTAAGGAATTTTATTTGAGTTTCTTTTCTTAGGACTTTCATATTTTCCCTAAGAACATAAACTAGAGGCCTTTTGTTGTTTCAAGATACACATCCACAACCAGATTTCAAGTGTCAAAGACTTTAAGAACACAAAGCTCTGATACGACTGTTACAAATTTTGCTCTGGTCTTAGATCCAAACATGAACAAGAAAGTAGTGCGAAAATGTATGAGAACACTAGAAGTTTTCATCCCAAATAAAGATTCACTCAACCTTTGGCTACTTCCCATTGAAGCTCCACAAAGTAGATTTTAGCTTTAATACATTAATAGATTCAAGAACGTCGCAAAGATTACAAATAGATACCAGAAAACCTTTACCCCTTTACAGATCTAGAGTCAATCAAAGATTGACCTTTAAAACATCACAAAGAAAATAACTCTCACAAAAGGAGTATAACCACTACACTAATATTCTAATTACACAGAGGAATCAGATCAGACAAGAAAAAGAGGAGTAGTTTCTGCGTAACTAGAGAGAAAAAGAAGGGTCAAGAGTCTAGGTTTCCAATCTGATAAAGAATGAAACATAAAGGTACCTTAAATACTCACATTCGATGGCTCAGATGAAACACACATAATGGTTGGTCAAGATAAAGTTGCAGTCCATAAAGCAAAAGCGTGTTTTTTCTTATGCGATTATACAAAAGGAGAACAACAACTTCAGCCAAAGTTAAATTGGATTACATTTTAACTGTATTTCATGTTTCACTCTACTGTATGAAAATTAATTGTTTTAGAATATATCCAATGCAACAATGTAGATAGTTTGTATATGTGACAAGTAAAATGGAGATGGATAGAAAGCATTTTCAATGAGTTTGTAGATTGAGAAAATTATGGTCCAATTATACAAAAGAAAGATTGTAGAGAAATAATAAAAATTAAATAAAGAATAATTAGCGTACATTTCGATAAAGATAAATCATAAAAAATTAAATAAAAGAAGCTTAACACACATTTCAATGGACATAAATTAAAAAATAATAAATAAGGGTGTGCTTTAAATATGGACGGTGTACTAGTCATCCTCAAATTTTTTTTTTTTGCCTTGTAAGTATTTTGCTATGATGTGGCATGCTCTTTAGTGTATTCCACGGTTGCATTGGAAATGCTCTATAGTCAACTTTTTGTTTGACAATTTTGTAAAGGATAATCAATGCCAACCTTTTTGTTCTTTAAATTTGTGTCAAAGTCTTAAATTTCTTCTTTGTCACGCACTCTAAAAAAACGAGCACTTCAATTTATAATGAAGAGTAATGTTATTTATTACAATTAGTAATAATTACCAGTCTATTTGATATTAAACGATATGTCTAATAAAATGAGTTTTATATTTTCACATTTCATTAGACTGATGATAATAACCAATAAAGATAAATAATATTATTCTATAATGAATGATTGCTGAGTATCTAATATAAAAACTTGCTCGTGTCAAATTTTCTTCAAAAAAATATATATTTTATTTTAACTCGGCAATTTTTCCAACATTATTCAGCTCGGTGGGTTATTATAAAGATAAAATGAAAAGATGAACCCAACTAGCCAAGCGAGAAGGCCATAACACTATGATCAAAATATATTAATTGTAGGTAACATACTTGATAAATTATTTGACACTACTCTAATAAGTTAAACTGATCATGTTACCATTTCAAAATTTGGCCTCGACAAAAGGTAAAATTCGTTATAGAAATTAGATTTTACTACTTGTACACTCTCATTTACCCCCACACTTACACCTGTTTATGTGGCAAAATAGTGTAATGACAAAATTACACATATAATTTGTCCTAATAAATCCAAGCATTTACTGTATTCAAAACTGTGGTAAGAGGAAACACATTCATCTCATTTGATGATAAATATGATTATATTTTGGTGGATGATAGTTGCACTCCTTGGGACGCCTTCCTCAAGTGTTCGCCCTACTCGTTGGTCTCATAATCTTGCCTATGAAAGATAGACAACAATAACTCAACTGTCATTAGGTTAGCTAGACAGACGACTCATAGAATGACAGTTATCATCGATAATTGGAAAGATGAAACACCAGTCATTGAAAAAATAAAACATCCATCATTAACTCATAATAATGAGGGTAATTAAGGAACACCCGTCATCAATAACCATTGAAGGCCATGAATGCAGGCCATCCTTATAAATATAGGCCAACCCCCAGGTAAAAATACAACACGCATACTCAATATTATTATTTTGTATATTTTAGTTAATCACATACTGATTATGACGCCGGAGTGGAAACGGGAGAAAGAAGCCTCGCCACCTTTTGCAGGTCTCTACCACTGCTACTGCCACGGCACTTGGAGGATGAAAAAACATTTAATCATCAATTGGCACCATCTGTGGAAAACTGCACAAGAAGTTATGGCTCTAACTAGAAGAGCTATGAATGTAATTGCCCCCCAGCCCCCATCGAGAATGCATACACCGAGTCTAACGCTGCCACTAATCATCCACAACAAGAATTTGCTTCTGCCACTCAACTTACGGCACTACAAGCTCAGGTGGTGGCCTTAACGGTTTTACTTCAGGATCAAAATGTTACGGTTTCTCAGCCACCACAAGGTCTTAGCCCTCCGTCGGTAGGAACTTCACTGCTAAATATTCTGTCCCAGGGTCCTAACCTTCCACCTGTAGGGCCCTCACTGCCAGGGACTCCTCTCCAGGCTCCTAACCTTCCAGCGATGGAAACACTGCCAACGGCAGCTCCACCGCAGCTCCAGTTTCGTTGGCTCTACTTTACACACGCCACTTCTATTCATTGACATCTGGCCCAAATCTACATTGGAGGTAACCGTTATGGATGCCCATGCCTACGCTGGTTGAGACACCAGTGTTAAGCCTAAAACAGCAATTAGAAGACATGATGGGTCGCAAAATAGCTGAGGCTATGTCTAAAAAAATAGTAGTTAGCAATCTATGGTGTTAGAAGAAGATCATTTTTTCCTAGAAGTGATGACAGTCCATTTGCCACGAGATTTCAAACAGTTAAAGATGGAGAAATATGACGAATCATCTGATCCTGTCGATCACTTTAGGACTTTTGTCGACTTGATGAGGTTGCGAGTCACCCCTAACACAATTATGTGCAGGGCTTTCTTGCATACACTTAGGCATGAGGCCAAGGATTGGGTAGCCACCATTCTCTCAAAATCAATCCGTACATTTGATGATTTTTCTAAGAAGTTTGTTGTATACTTTGTCAGTAGCAAACGTGCTTAAAAAACTGGTCATCGACCTGATGCAATTGACCCAGGACAAGGACGAATTGTTGAAAGATTTCATAGTCCAGTTCAATAGAGTTACTTTGGGAATTAAAGATCTATAAATGTTTGCTGTAGTCACTACTATGATGAATGGAACTCCTAATCACCCTTTTAAATGTCACTATCCAAAAATCCACCAGATACGATGCACGAGTTATTACAGAGATGGGATAAATATGTAGATGCAGAAGAAACTTTTTTCATTAGTAAGGGCATGAAAGATCAAAAGAGCCTGAGTCTAATAAAAGGATGACCCGGAATGAACCAAGGCCCCGATAAGACAAAGGCAAGTAAAAAATGATCTATCCAGGCCCTAATCGGCCTAGTGCTGGAAAAGATGTGTATAATACACCGATGCACACCTCTAAGACTAACGTCCTCATGGTAATTCGAAATATGAAAGAACTTGTATGGCCCAAAAAGATGTGGGTGCCACTGCACATGAGAGATAAGACTAAGTATTATAAATTCCATTAAGATCATAGACATGATACTGGGGACTGCCAACAGCTGAAGGAAGAAATAGAATGACTTATAAAAAGAGGACACCTATCCAAGTTTGTGACAATAGTTACAGACAAGGAAAAAAGGTTGAATATCGATAGCAATCACCTCATCGTGCTAGAGTTATAAATGTCATAATGGGTGGCATTGCCATAGGAGGTGACTCTAGTTCAGCAAAGAAGAATTATGCTCAGGCCAGTGGATCTATTTCGGTAGATAAAAATAAAAGGTTCAACCAAGATATCTCCTTCAGCGATGAAGACTTGAAAGGCATTACTTGCCCACATGATGATGCTCTAGTAATAGTGGCTGACATTGCAGATTTTGATATGAATGGGGTATTAGTGGACAATGGTAGTACAACTGATGTTATGTCCTAGGGACTTTTCTTAGGATTGAAGATATCACCTAGCAAGATCAAACATGTCACCACCCCACTCCATGGGTTTGGAAGAGCCACCGTCATACCAGAGAGAACAATTGAGTTACCAGTAACTTTGGGTACTTACCCAACTAGTATAGTGATAATGATCAGCTTCCTACTGGTGAAAGCTCATATGGCCTACAATGTGATTTATGGCCGCCCACTTCTGAATGTAGCTAGGGCCATAGTATCGACATACCACCAAGTGATAAAGTTCTCCACTAGTCGAGGAGTAGGATGTGTAAGAGGTGACCAGCAGGCATCAAAGAAATGTTATGTAGATAGCATACTTCTTAAAAATATGGTGTTGATGCTTGACGTTGAACAGTCTAAAGGACGAATAAAACCATTGTAACTCACCGAGAAAGTGGTGATAGCTGAAGGTCAGGTTCCGAAAAATCGAAGGTGGGATACATCTTGGTAAAAAACATAAACTAGTGGCATGTTTAGTTGACAATAAAAACGTATTTTATTGGAGACCCGATGACATCGAAGGGATAAACCACATGATTGCTCAGCATAGACTCGCGATCCCTCATTGAATAAAATCGATCAAACAAAAGAAAAAACAATTTACTCCAGATCGACAACAGGTCATTTGTACGGAGATAATAAAACTGTTAGAGGCTGGTTTCATTCGAGAAGTACACTACCTAGAATGGTTGGAAAATGTGGTATTAGTAAAGAAATCAAATGGAGAATGGCGGATGTGTGTGGATTACACATATTTGAATAAAGCTTGTCCTAAAGATTCTTATCCTCTTCCGAGAATAGACCATCTGGTGGATGCGACTTCCGAATATGAAAGGTTAAGTTTCTTGGATGCTTTTTCTAGTTACCATCAGATATCCATGGCTGAAAGTGATCAAGAGAAGACTTCCTTCATCACTGACATAAAACTTTATGCTACATCGCTAAGCCTTTTGGGTTAAACAACATAGGGGCTACTTATCAAAGAATGGTAAATCGAGGATTTCGTAGACTCATTGGTCGTAATGTTGAGGCTTATGTAAATGACATGGTGGTCAAAAGCCGATCGGCAAAAGATCACATAACGGATCTTCAGGAGGTCTTTGGTGTTGCCCGGAAGCTTAAATTGAAGTTAAATCCTAAAAAATGTATGTTTGGCACATCTGGCAGAAAATTCTTGGGGTTTATGATCACACACCGAGACATTGAAGCTAATCTTGAAAAAATACAGGCTATCCTAGACATGATAAGCCCAGCTATTAAGAAAGAAGTTCAACAGTTGACTTGAAGGGTGGCAGCTCTCAACCGTTTTATGTCACGGGCTGTGGATAAGTGTCATCATTTCTTCAAAACCATAGGAGGGTCAAACAATTTTGAATAGACAAATAAATGTGAAGAGTCTTTTGAACAGTTAAAGAAATAGAAGCAGCAACCACCAGTGTTAGCTCGCCCCAACCCTGGTGACAAGTTAAGCCTCTACTTGGCAATATTTTTTCACGTTGTCAGCGCTATATTGGTGAAAGACCTTTTGAAGGGACATAAACATGTTTATTATGTGAGTCAAATACTAAGAAGAGCAGAGACATGGTACAAT
The DNA here is from genome assembly GCA_030279155.1 of Forsythia viridissima. NCBI lineage: Eukaryota > Viridiplantae > Streptophyta > Magnoliopsida > Lamiales > Oleaceae > Forsythia > Forsythia viridissima. The sequence goes on along the minus strand of CM059033.1, from coordinate 70,842,930 downwards.
ATAGTTAAACAACTGGTTCTAGCTTTGATAGTGGCAGCTAGAAAATTAAGACCGTATTTCCAGACTCTCAGATAAAGGTGATGACTGGCCAAGCAATTAAACAAATACTACATAGGCTGGAGACATCTGGGCGTCTTTTGAAATTGACTATTGAACTAAGAGAGTTTGTAATTGATTTTAAACCACGCACAACTATAAAAGCACAGGCCTTAGCAGATTTCATTGCAGAACTCACTCTCTCTGAAGCATCACCCCTAAGCCCCAAAGCAACCTGGATAATATATGTGGACGGATCATCTAACATTGATGGCTCAGGAGTCATGGTCATAATTCTCTCCCCGGATGCTAAAGAACTTGAGTACTCACTTCGCTTTGAATTTTCAGCTACTAATAACGATGCATAATATTAAGCAGTCGTCACAGAGCAAGTACTAGCCATACAGTTAGGAGTAACAGTTGTAGAAATTTGCAGCGACTCGCAATTGGTTGTCGAAAAAATTTTGGAAAAATATGAAGCCAATGATGTCGGCATGGCTACTTATCTGGTGAAAATAAAAGACTTGCAACAAAAATTTAAAAGGTTCAAGATTACAAAGGTCCCAAGAAAAAAGAACGAGTGGGTTGACGCTTCGCCAGGCTAGCATCAGCCAATCAAAAACTTATTTCAGCCACAACTAGTGTTTAGGTACTCAGTGAGCCCATCACGATATTATTAATTGATGTCCTTGAGTTGAATGATGAACCTTGTTGGATAAACCCAATCTTGGATTATCTCACAAAAGGTACTCTACTCTACCGATAGACCTAACTGAAGCAAAACGGTTGAGAGTACGAGCTGCTATGTATTATGTGACAATTATACCGAAGAGGACTCTCCGTGCCTTATCAGAAGTGCCTCCAACCAACAGAATCAGCTGAGGTCCTATTTGAAATAAACAATGGTATGTATAGAAATCACTTGGGCAGGGACACCCTTGCTTTTAAAGCTTTAAGGCAAGGGTACTATTGGCCGTCAATAAAGCAAGAAGTTAAGTAACTGGTAAGGAAATGCGATGCCTGTCAAAGCTTTGGCAACATAATTCATCAGCTAGCTGAGCTAAAGTCGACAATTTACGCAAAATGTCCATTTTATCAATGAGGGATAGACATCCTGGGTCTTTTGCCACTTGCAAATGGTCGAAGAAAATTTCTTTTGATAGCTATAGACTATTTCACAAAATGGGTGGAAACTGAGCCATTAGCTATCATAACTACTGCCAAGATACAGAGTTCGGATGGAAATATATAATCTACCGTTTTGAAATACCACGGGTGATAGTCACGGATAACTGAAGACAATTTGATAACCACGGCTTTAAGAATTTTTGTGACAGTTATAAAATCTCACACCGACTCACTTCAGTGGCACACCCTTAGAGCAATGGTCAAACTGAAGTCACTAATCATACCATACATTGGGATTTAAAAACGAGGTTGGGAAAAGAAAAAAGATCTTGGGCAGATGAACTACCAAATGTACTATGGGCATATCACACTACCCATAGGATGCCAGCGGGAGAGACACCGTTCAAATTATCTTGTGGAATTGAAGCAGTGATACCTATTGAAATTTAAATCCAACTTTGAAAATGTAAGTCGAAGAGACAGATGACAATACCACAAGGGCAGAAATCGATCTACTTGAGGAAGTCAGAGAAAGGCTGCAATCAAGACAATGGATTACAAACGCAAGGCCCCCAAATATTTTGATCGCCGAGTTAAGCCCAGAAGTTTCGAACCCCATGATTTAGTGTTAAAGAGGAATGCAACTGCTGGACACCCAACATCTAAGCTAGAGCATAATTGGCATGGTCCTTTCGTGATCGTCAAGAAGATAGGAAATGGAGCATATAGTCTCAAAGATATGAATGGCAAACCATTGGGAAGACCATGGAATGCGGAGCATTTGAAGAAATATTATTAGTAATTTATCAGCATTTTGTTTCACGTAAAAGCAAGTATATGTAGTTGTATTAAATAGAACTCCTACATTTGATTTTCAATTTAATAAGATGTCAAGGCGGATGAATGATGGGGGTGCTATAGAAGGATCAGTCTAGCTGGAAAGTCTTGGTGCACCTACTGAACTTGACCTATGGCAACCATCTGTTATTTGTTATAGTTTCTATTAAAGGTTTGTCGAGCAATACAAATATCCTCATCAACTGCTACTACAATCAAATCAAGATGACGAGCCTTAGTCGAAACGTCAATGCGATGAGCATTCGTTTCAAAATTGAGACAATGAGCCTTAGTCTAAACGTCAAATCGATGAGCATATGACTAAACATTAAGGCAAAGAGCCTTTGTTTGAAAACCGAGGCGATGAGCCTTAGTTTAACAATCAAGGCGATGAGCTTATATCTAAAAGTCAAGGACGATGAGCTCTAGTTCAAAAATCAAGGCGACAAGCCTTCAAAAATCAAGGCGATAAGCCTTCATTTAATAAAGGGCAATCAGCCTTAGTTCAAAATAACAAAGGGCAATAAGCCCAAAAAAAAAAACGGAGGCGTCCCTAGCCCGCCCCAACTCGGGTGTAGGATATTCCACGCCCGTCCCATCCTCAGGCGTGGAAACTCCACACCCGTGGTGGGCGTGCGCCCACCCCATCTCCCAATGTGGGAAATCCCACGCCGTCCCTGCTCTCGACCCGCTGTTTTTACACAGTTTTTTCACTTTCCAATGTTGGTCGGGGGTATTCCATCATACATTACAACCAATAAGTGAAATACAACCAACAATTACAAAGTGAAAAAGGAGTCACAATTATCGTGTTTTCTTGTAGTGATAATAAGTAAATAGTCATTAATTGACCTATTTTCCTTTTTGGTAGATTGCAGAGATGAACGAAGGTGTAGGACTTGGGATTTTGACTGAGACACGAACAGCCGCTCGAATGTCTGCCAGACCTAGCTTGAGGTAGCACATCCGATGACATGTCCAAACATATTCTCAGCAATAGATCCAAGAAGCTAACTCATAAGAAGTTGATCCATTTTTACCCACAACAAATATGCCGGGTTAACACGCCTAATTTCATCGATCTCATCAGATCTGGCCTCAATAAGTTTCTGAGGACAGATCTGATTTCCGGTAACAAAACCTTCAAGATCATACGCACAAAGTATGGGTAATATCTGAGATTTCCAGAAATTATATTTAGCTCTCCCTAACTTTATCTAAATCGGTACGAGAGTTGGAAAACTATTTGGGCAATTGGCTGCGGCAACACCTCCAGTGATAGAAGGGCTACCAGCAGCAACATCCCCAGACAAAGCGTCTCTTGACTTACCAGGATTCATCGCCGTAAGGCAGAGAGCTCTGATACCAACTTAGAATTGAAGAAGGATAACATAGGGTTACACAAGAGAGAAAGAGAGCACGATGAAGAGAGGAAGGAAAAAGAAATATTTGATAATTAATTATCCCACAATGTGGTCCATGTTCATATATACAATAATGAATCAAATGAAAAGAAAAAAACGTGTTTTACATATTGACAACTTTACACTATTACAAAACATCTTTGCTTTCAATATGCCGAGATAGAAATGTGTGGGTGATTGGGTCAATTGACTAGTCAATAGCGATGTCGAGCTTCATTTTCTGTAGGTGGGCCAGGACCAATCAAAAAATGTGAGTTGTGCAGGGTCCAGCCGTTTTACACCTCTAGCCGTCCAAATCCATCCTTAGATTGTCATGCATTTGTTGTAAATTGATTAAAGTTTATCATACATTTATGTATGTATTGAAGTGGTCCAGTACCGTTTTTGAACTTAAAACAATTGAAATTTGTATTATTTGTCCAACTCCTTTTTCCCCCTTTCCGTTTTCAAGATTCTATGACCAAGTTAATTGATTTCAGGTGATCATTATCTGAGACCTTTTGTAATCTCCGACCGGAGGTTACTGTCCAAATGCGAACAGAGTCCGATGACTTTCTTATAATTGCAACGGATGGTCTGTGGGATGTGGTGTTCAATGAGGTTGCATGTGAAGTTGTGAGAAAATGGCTTGGCCGAAATAGGAGCCGATTTTCAAATAGAAGTGGTGCCTCTGAGGCAGCGGTGACACTAGCCGAGGTTGCCATTGCTAAGGGAAGCGAAGACAACATCAGTATCATAGTTGTGCAACTATGGTGAAAGCTGAAATAGGTTGTTGTTCATGTTTACTTCTGTTTTTTTCCCTCTCTTTGGCCTTTTTGTATTGCATGAGTTTAAGATATGCACAGCAAGGTTGTGACTTGTATCTTTTTCTTCGCTGTTGTATATCGATGTACATTAGAAATAAATGGTGTGATACTAAGCGTTTTCACCAACTTTTATGTAAATATTGCATAAATTGGAAAGTATTGAGCATGGAACATCCTAACCCTTGATGTAACAACAGGCTCTTGTTCTTGCACCTACTCATATGTTCAGACTGATATATGCAATTGTAGATCATGGTCCATCGAGTCTAAGATTATAGATCCACAATTCATAAACACTTAAACAATAATTTTAACACTATCAAACTTGCACTTAGACGTACTTGTTCTCAATTGCAAAATATTATGACATGTTTGGTAAGAAGCATTGGATAATACTGAACAATAATAAAAAAAAAATCTTCATTTTAGTAACAAAAGCTTTTGGAAGAAAATGTATTCATATTTCAAACAATGTTGTTAGGGTTACAACATCCAAACACACTCAAAAAGGACAATACAGACGAGACCTCAATCCTGCTTTGAAGTACAAACTAACAAAGGAACTATAAACTCTGTTGAGAAGTGAATATGTACTTCTCATTCTCAATCTTCACTCACTGTTTCAAGCTATATCTCTATCAGACTAGTGAAGCGGAAAAGAAAGAGGATGAGCACCTCTTTTAAATCGTCTCGTCACTCCTTTCTTCCTCCAATCTTCAACCTTATTTAGCCTAATTTCATCTGAATCCCTATTCAGAGAACAAATCCTTCCATAATCGAAATTCACAGTAGATTAAAAAGACAGAGACCTGCTCGACCTGTGTCTTGTATAGCTGCACAATTCTTACACTAACACCCAATGAAGAACACATAAATTTCTCTTCATAAATAACTTTCTTTTCATCTTAGACAAGGGAGTAGCTTGATACTGAGACATCTGCAGGAGAAGCCGAGTGGATGTATACAAATTCGATGCTTTTTCCAGATGGCAAAGAGTTGATCCATGCTGGAAAGAAGTAAGAATTACCAGCCTTTGTAAGACCCCATAGTGGACCATAAAGCTTTGAAATTGAGAGCTTTAAGTCCTTCAGGGTTTTAGTAGACTTATTGGTCACTATTGTTGAGTATCTGTAGTAAGTTTTTCCTTGAAAAACCCATGAAGCTGTCACCTTCTGCTCAAGAGCAATTGAATTGGCTGCAAAACAGATTTGTCATTAGATACATCGTCCCAAAATGAGATTTTCCTCGAGCAATACTCATAAAAAGAAATTGGAAAGTTCCCTTAGTTAGGGACTAGAGCCATAACCCCTTCTTACGAGAGTGATAATAAGCAGTATGAAATCGACAAAATGCAAAGCAAACCCACATATTTATAGTGGTTCACTTAATGTGAGAGTTATATCTACTTGCCGCTGCAGTTTTCACTGTAATGGAGAACAAGAATACGAGATTTTTATCACACATCTTACACCCTTCGTAACATCTTTTATATGGTGGAAATATTAGAGCGACCTAGTACTTGTATGAAATAACCAACATATATCAGTATTAAGCTCTACACACCCCAACACTTGTAATACTTGTCATTCCCTCCAAATAATGGAAATAATAAAATAACAACTTAGAAGAAGCAGGGCGGTACCTGTTGCTGGATTTCCAACTGGTTTTCGAGCTGGAATTGGTTGAGAAGCAATTGGTTTAAGTGAAGGAAGCTCCACTGGACGAACACAATGCAAAACTAGTTATTATATGACAAAGCAAAAAACCTGAAAAAACTTTGAAATTTTAAGGTATGAAGTCATTGAACTTTAACTACCGGGAAGGAGCTGATTGTAGCCACTGTGACCACCATGTAGTCTTGCCAGTATACCAAGAAAAGGAGCATTGTTGTAAGTAGCAGGCTCAGTTTGTTCATAGTTGTCTCTTTGGTCAGCAAAGTTGTCGTAGGCATCTGGTCCACCAACAAGTGCTCCCATAAGGAGATTCGGATCGCTTGACTTCCGGCTAAACCAAGTGGCATACCCTCCTCGGCAACTAACAAACGAAGGGTTTACCTTATATGAGACAATGGAGGAAGCTCTGTGGTGAACTTGTTTCGGGTAATTGTTTCCATACCCCACCATGTAACTTGTTGCTCTAGGGTTGTCTCCAAGAATATAGTCCACCTAATTGCATAGAGAAATTGAAGTATTTTCAAGTTAATTCCATATAACTTTGTATGGTCAGGAATGTTACGGATTAAACCATAATTCCTAGTTTCAGAAGCCACAATAGTCAAAAGAACAATCAGAAAATGAGTAAAGCACACATATATTTATAATAATCCATTCCTAGCTGCATATTTTCACTGTGACGTACTAGAAAATACAAGTTTTCTTCTCACGCCTACCATTCAAAAACCTAGAAACGGCTCCCTCAAAAATAATTTATATGGTTAGGAATTTCAAGGACTGATTTGTACCATCCAAACATGTATGGAATATTCAATAAACCCTTAAATGCAAAATTCGCCTTGGAATACTACAACCAATTGGATAAAGTGTAAAGTATAATTAGGCTCTACCTAGTCTAACTCAGCGTTTGAGAGAAAAGATTGACATCTTATATTTACCTGAGATTTTGCGAATGAGAGAAGCTCAGATGGGGAGACATAACCAGAAGCACACTTCAGGGATTTGCCAGCAGAGGATAGATAATCAGAGTAGACAGTGAGAAGGAATGAAGCACTGGTCACAAATTGCATGTTATTCCATCTCTGCCGGAAAATGAGGCCCCCGGGAGTTCTCTGAGCATTTCGCGTGCCCTTTCCGAGGCATGAACACATGAAAAACTCAGCCTTTTCCTGGTACTTCTCAAAGACTGGTGTATAACCACCACCTTTCCCTGCCATCAATAACTGCAACACCATAAAATGTCACTAACTCTGTAAATCTATATCAAAATCACCTAAAGAAAAACGGATTGAACAATAGGTTGAATCATCTTATGATAAATTATATTAAAAAGACACTACCCTATTGAATAAATCAATGAATAGGAAATTCAACAACAACAAACAGTCGTGTTTTTAATAAATTTGGGGTCGGCTAACTTTTGCCACTCAGATTGGTTGATTGTTCTAGAATAACAAGATTTTTGACATGGTAATATTGCTGAAATCAATAAATAGACAATGCACTTATATGAAATTGGCATTGATTTGAGAGGCGACAAGTCACCTTAGCAACCAGGGTCTGGACACCGGCATACTTAACATCCCAACCAAATTCAGTCATGGCCCAGCCAGTTCCACCTAGTGCATCGCCATTCTTCCCTAAGTAGTTCAAGTAGTACTGATTATTTGTGGCTTTGTACAACCATGCAGCTGCCCACAACAATTCATCCTGGTAAACAATTTATTTACAAACACAAAATTAGTGAAGAAATAATATTTAAAAAATGAAAATTTTCACAATTATATGCTCGCTGCTCTTTCTTCATCGCTTTTAAAAACGGCCAAATGACTTACAGCATATCCACTGACAGATCGGTAATACTTCTGAGCCACTGTGATGCTGCCGTCATATTTGCCTCTGTATTTGTCTGCAAAATCAAATAGCTGAAACCCAAAAAGAAACTCTTTGTTAGAAGGAGAAGGTCAAATACGGCATAAGGCAAAGATAGGAGGGTAAAATGGGAATAACAAATACAACACGGCGACAAGTCGTATCACGTTTTGTGTCCTACAATAAGAGTAAATTCAACCAATGGCCACCAAACTTTGACCCAGTTACTACTTAACCACCCAACTTTGAAAGGTATCTCAATGGCCACTCTTCTTTCTATTATCTTACCCATCAACCACCCAATGTTTAAAAATATATAATTATTAGTTGAACATCCTACGTGGCAATTAAAAATATGATGTGGTAAGTAAAAATATGATGTGGCGTGTTGAGATCATTAATTCTGACCAAATAATTAAAAACACAAGCCAAACACATCCAAAAATAATTCATTTCATAATACGTAGGGTGTGTTTGGCTTGTGTTTTTAATTATTTGGTCAGAATTAATTATCTCAACATGCCGCGTCATATTTTCACTTGTCACATCATATTTTCATTTGCCACATCATATTTTTATTTGCCATGTAGGATGTTCAACTAATAATTATATATTTTTAAACATTGGGTGGCTGATGGGTAAGATAATAGAAAGAAGAGTGGCCATTGAGATACCTTTCAAAGTTGGGTGGTTAAGTAGTAACCGGGTCAAAGTTTGGTGGCCATTGGTTGAATTTACTCCCTACAATAACATAGTGATCTTTGCCGATCATATGTGATGAACGGTTGAGATTTTCCGTACACCAGATAATACTCGTGATCCATATTGTGCGCCCCCAAATATTTTACCGGCATTAATCATGATTTTATATTGTAATGCAAGCTTATTTATGTTTACTAGGCCAATTACCTTGTTAATTTGCATTTGAAGCAGAATGTTGGATAACGTGAATTAAGTATTTATAAATTGAATAAATATTATTTTTATCTATACATTTTGTATGACCTACAAATATTATTCATATATTTCGTAAGACTTACTGTTTATAATCTACAAAAATCTTATTAAACATATTCTTAGACGGTAGATAAAATCAAAGAGGGACATATCCTTATTTATTATGTTCTACTATTTTTGCTTACATTTGTAATAATCGGTTTCTAGTGCACGCAAAGTATAAAACTGTCATTTAGATCGTCTCCTACTAATGACACGTAATAAAGTAAATGAATTTACGAGAAATAATTGGTGTAGATAACTTCAAATTATTAGAAATAAGTACATGTAGAGTTTAAAAATTATTTTTTATGAGATTTTAAAAAAAACAAATTAGTAAATTATGTAGTTAAAAAATTAATAAAAGTTATGATTTTCATTAATGTCGTTGTAAATGAGTTTGTGAAAAAAATAAAAAAGAATTCTCAAAAAGCTATGTCAAAGATGCTCTAAATCTTAGGGCCCGTTTGACATAGATTATAAACTATGGCCATGTTCGGTACAGATTTTTCTCTAAAAAATCCATTTTCTTGCCTACAATATTTGACTTTTCAATTTTTTTTACATTACAAAAAAATTTGAAAAGTCAAAAAGTAATAAAAAAAAAACTATTTTTTCTCCAAAAAATCTCTACCGAACAAGCCTTATGTTTATTTGAGTTGAAATTGTTGACTTTTCATGTTAAAAATAGGTTGAAAAATCAAAAATAACGACCGAAAAAAACCAAAATAGGTTTTTAAACCATGTCAAACAAGGCCTTAATTGCTCTAGTTGTATTTTGTCACGAGTGAAACATGTCAACTTGTTTGAATATGATTAAATTTAATTATAATTTCAGTTGGTCAAATTAGTTAAATATATTTTTTTATTCACGTATTTTTTAACCAACAATTTACAATTCACTCTTTATCTACACATTTTATAAAAATCACGACAATTAAAAAATAATTTTTACACTATCACACGTACAAAAGGCTTGCTAAAATGCACCAAATATTGCTTTCTCTACAATTTGGTCATAAATGTGGTACCCCACTGCTATATTGCACCGACAACAACCAGCCTGACAAAAAGTAACTTCGACCATTTCACTAACCTACATTCCAACCGTCTGCTAACATGCGCCAACCTACCACAACACACTCCATTCAGTTACTCTAAAGCTCACTGTGGTCAACTAACAAAATTCAAAATTGGTATAACAAAAAACAGGAATCAAAATTGTTTAAGAATTTAAGAATTTTTCAGTTATTAGTACTAACCTGGTAGGCATGTTTGAGTAGCTCAGCCGAATAGGCAGGGTTGTAACGGCGGAACACAATGGAGGCAGCCGCCATTGCGGCGGCGGTCTCACCGGCTAGGTCGGATCCCGGGTGGCTGGGGTCAATCCTGTAAGCTGCCCTTGATGTGGTCATGTCCTCAGGTCTTTGCCAGCAGTAGTGGTCTGTGTCTCCATCTCCAACCTATTCCCAAAAATCAAGTCAAGGTTAGGTGGATTTAATAGTAGACGTCCTTGAATATCAATGAACCCGATTACAGCAAATGCTCGGGATACCATTTTTACCTCTCCATAGAGGACATAAGGTTGAGGGTGGGCTTTGATGAGATAATCAGTACCCCACTTAATAGCATCAAGGACATTTCCAAGTTCTCCACTAGAACCCATTTGCCTTCCATATTCTATTATGCTCCAAGACATCATGGTTATGGTGAATGCCATTGGCAACCCAAATTTCACATTGTCACCTGCATCATAGTATCCCCCTACCAGATCCACCTGCACCATTCCGAAATACGTAAAAATCTTGTTTATTGTACGGTCAAGTTTGTTCTTAAAAAAAAAAAAAAAAAAGCAGAGAAGCATACCCCACTGATTTTGCCATCATTTAAGCCAGAATTGCCCCTCCATTGGACTCTTTGATTTCTGGGCAAGTAACCAGATCTCTGAGCTTCAAAGAAGAGAATGCTCTTGCTTAGAGCTTCACCATAGTCATGACCACCAGCCAATGCCAAAGGCAGAATCCCAAGCACCAAAAACAGGGGAGCCATTTTAATACAGAATCCCACAGTTTTATCCATTGAAATTCTCTGCAATTAGCAATCCACAATGACGTAAAAAGAAGTGCTGTATATATTAACCAAATGCCAATGTTGTTTTGGTGTACTAGCTAGAACTTGAAGAATGAATCCCAGCGGAAAATGATAGAGAGAGAAGAGCTGGGGTTTGGAAGAGAAGAAGGGCTAAAGCTAGTATATATGGAGGGGGGATGGAAGATGAGCAGTAATAAATGCAATTTTATTTTATATATATATATATATAAAAAATAAAAATATTTCACGGAGGGGTGATGAAAATGGGCAGAAGCATGTGCATTGGCGTTTTTGCTAGTAAGAATCAGCCTACAATTTTTGTTTGATACGATGTGGTCATTTGGCCAGGAACTTTCTACTGCAAAACAATCAAGGGAAGATATTAATGTAATTAATTGTGCCTTAATTAAATTTTCTTATTTTGATATTGTAATTGATGCCTTAATTAAGGTTTTCTTATTTTAACTACGTGATATTGTAATTGGGGACAGTTTTCATGATTAACAGATGGTTCTAAGTTTCCAAAATAACAAATTAAAAAGAATATAGGTGGGAATTAATTGAATTTTATCGGTGGAATCATTAAATTTATTTAATGATATGGATCATTATAATTAATTTTGGTTGAATTGAAAAAGTCTTTAATAAAAAGCACGTAATTGGTGAATATGTATGATAAATGGACACATTTATTCATAATTTGTGAATTGTTACGATGAATGGACACATTTATTATTAATTGATAAATATGTATAATGAATTGACACATTTATTCATAATTTGTGAATTAGTATGATAAATGGACGCATTTATTCTTAATTTATGAATATGTATAATGAATGGACACATTCATTCAAAATTTAATATGAATCATCAGATCACATAAAAATATGAAATGATGCGATGTAAGAGCTCGGATTAATTAGACCAAATGGTTGACCTATTCTTGAAGAGGCACACACCCAAACAAAAAAAAATATTTCAAAACCTATAAATAAAGACTCCAAAATTCAAATTTTCACACAAAATCAATTTTGAATTAATTGATTTTAATTGCTCTCGTTCTCTCCAAAATTCTGCTTAAATAATATCTGAATTTTTTTCAAAAGATCGTTGTTCCTTTTTTTCGAGAAGACTGCAGTCGTTCTTTGGTTCGACCTAGGGGTGGGCATTTTAACCAAAACCGAACATCCCGAATCGAAACCGAGAACCGACTGGGTTCGGATCGGTTCTTGGTTCTTGAACTAGAACAGTGGGTACCCGATTGGAATCGAATTTGTTATTTTTAATAAATATTTTAGTTTTTACAATTTATTCACCATAACCTAATGACCCACGATCCAACACCACGGTACCAAAGACAAGAGTCCAACTATCCAAGATTCGAACAAAATGTATAAAACCCATCAATCTTAAACTCAAACTCAATTGACCCAATTCTAATTACTCAAATCTCAAATTCTCAATTACTATTTACTCATATGCTCAATACAAATATTATCGTTTGTCTCACACTTTCGCTTATCTCTCTCTCTCTCAACACACAGTGAGACGACGAAAACAAAACTCTTCTTTAACCGAAACGAATCCTCAATTTTAAAAAGTAATTTTTTTTTTTCTAACCCTAATTTATAAATTTGCAATTTTGGTGTCTATTCTTCTAGTTAATATATATATCTTTCATAAATTATTTTAATATGTAACATACTTTAATGTTAACTAATTTGCAATTTTTAATTTTTTTCAAAATATGTTGTCAACTAAATTTTTTTTTTTTTTAAATGTTATTGGTAGAACCAAATCCGAACTGTCGGTCGCTTCCGATTTGGGTTTGGTTTCAATAATTACGTGGAACCGGATGGTTCTATTTTATTAAATATCTTAATTGTAACGGATAGTTCTGGGTATTGAAATACTCGGACCGACCCACCCGTCACCCAAACCTAGTTCGACCGACAATGTTGGTATGGTGCAATACCGACTTTGGAATAGTGTTGTATCTTGGAAGACAACTGTCATTTAATCATGTTAGCAACTTCGTAGGGAATGGAATTTGTCTTAAGGGTATTTGCTACAACATACCTTGCTTCATCTCAATTCTACATTTCTTGTTTTTTTTTTCTTGATTGTTCCCGACAATTTTGACAACAATCTTAAAAAAAAATTTTTTTATTTATAGTACGTATTTTATTTACGTTAATTTATTTATTTATTTATCATATTTTCTATATTGTACAGTTTTCTAGTAAATGATTAATACTAAGCATACTAGTGGAATAATTGGACATGAGAAATTGGAGAAACTCAATTGCACAGACTTCAAGTGATGGCAACAGTAAATGTTGTGCTTATCAGTTCTAGGTTACCACAAAACTTTGAGGAGGGTGGGAGCAGTTCTAACCGCTAACTTTATTCTAAATAGGATTCCTCACAAGAAAATTGATTCGATACCTTATGAACTTTGAAAAGGGAAAATGCATTCATACAAATACTTGAAAGTGTGAGAGTGTGTTAGCAAAAGTGGATGTTCCACCTCCTAAAAATATTAAATTAGTTCCTAAAACTATTAATTGTGTTTTTATCGGATATGCAATTAATAATAGTGCGTACAGCTTGTGCATAATTCTGACATAAGTGACATTCATATCAATACTATTATTGAATCAAAAGATGTCGACTTCTTTGAATATGTGTTCTCTAATAAAAGAGATATTTTCTAGAATACTCAAAAGAGAACACGTAATACTAGTTTTGAAAGCAATAAAGATTATGAACCAAGAAGGAGTAAAAGAGCAAAAACTACTAAGTCGTTTTGTCCAGACTATATATCATTCATGATAGAGAACGAGCCTCGAAACATTTAACGAAACTGTGTCTAGTTTGGAATCCTTATTTTATAAAGAAGCTATAAATAACGAGATCGAATCAATTATGATTAATAATACTTGGCAATTGGACATATTTATTCATAATTAGTGAATGGTATAATGAGTGGACGTATTTATTCATAATTGATGAACAGGTACGATGAATGGACACATTCATTCAATATTTAATCTAAACCATCAGATCACATAAAAATATTAAATGATGCAATATAAGGATTCTAATTAATTAGACTAAATAGAACACCTATTCATGAAAAGGCACGCACTCATTCAAAAAGACATTTTAAAACCTATAAATAGATACCCCCTAAATTTAATTTTTTCCCACCAAATCAATTCTGAATTAATTAATTTTAAATTCTCTCGTTCTCTCTAAAATTTTGCTTAAATAATTTTTGAAGTTTTTTCAAAAAATCGTTATTCCTTCTTTTCAAGAAGAGTGCAGTCATTATTTGGTTCGACCGATAATGTTGGTATATTGCAATATCAACTTTGGAAGAATCATTGTATCTTGAGAGACAAACGTTCTTTGATCCTATTAGCACCTTTGCGGGGAACGAAAACTGTCTTAAGAAGATTTGATACGGCATACATTACTTCATCTCAATTCTTCGTTTCTTGTTTTTTTGTTTTTCTCAATAGTCTTTACAACAGTAGCAATGGAGACTCGAAATTTTTTAAGAAGATCGTGCTGAAAGCTCAATATAGTTATGAGTTTAATAGTTAATACTTAATACTTTCATGTTTAACTGACGTAGTATTATACTATTGATATTTCATACTAATTCTTGTCCCTTTTTTCCTCTTTATAACAGACCTTCACAACTTCTGTTTAAGGCTTCAAAATTGTTTGAGTTATCTCTAATTAGATCGAACTTCATTACATTTAAAAGATAAGTGGTAACTTCATTAGGTTTTCATTAACATTGTATATATTAGATTAAAGGGACAATCATTTCTAACAAGTAGGGGCATAACTCGGATTCATACTCAAAATATATACATATTGTCGTGATTTATACTATAAAATCTACATAAATTAAAAGAATAAGAAATAACAACACGTTATACAAAAATTGAGATGAGTTAGATTATAATATTAAAATGAGATTTTTTACATTTGTTTTAAGCTCAATGAGATGTCAATTTCTTTGCACCTTGCAAAATAGCGAACTATGAAAGCATCTTCTTTTTTACAGTAACGTATAAGTTGTAAATATAAATTTGAAATCGTATGAAATGAAATGAGCGGAGGCTTATACAGGGTATATTCAATAATGTTATTTTTATATATATATTTGAAAGAGATTTATATTGTAAAATTAGTAAAAAGCCATTTAGATAAAATGGTCGGTTTACCACTATTCTCTCTCTATTATTAAGTGCTTGTTTGGTAGAGTTTAAAAGTAATTTTTAGGAGATTTTGATAAAAGTTAATAAAATTTATAATTAAAAAATTAATAAAAATTATAGATCGAATATGTAATTAAAAATAAATTTAAAATAAATTATACTAAACATATTGTAAGTCACATTTTTTGGGTTATCAATTGGCATTCATCTTGTTACTAAAGTTTTGTTTGTTAATTCCAGAACCGCGGGATCAAAAATTGTAGAAAGGATAGAAGGTGAATTCAATAACACGTGGCTCCCTAGTGAGAATTGGTTCCTGGACCAATATCTCAAATTTTGACATGTAATATGATTCGATGACCCGACAACCCGACAAACAACACTCACACCCATTAACAAATTTTCTCTCTGGCAAATTCATATTTTAAATGGACCACCGACAACATACAGTTAATTTTAATTTACTGTTTACAACCAGTCAAATTGTCGTTACTATCTCCATAAAAGGCAACAAATTCAGATAATTAAATTAAATTAATTAATAAGAAGGCAATTGCACCAAGGAGGATTTTTTTTTTTAAATAATTAGAGTACACATACATTAAACAATGACAAGATTTATTAAATTTAAAAATTAAAATAAATTGCAATAAACGTATCTATACATTCTTTAGTACCTATAACATCAACATTATCTCTTGATATTAGCATCTCCAAACTCTAATGCAATACCTTCTAAAAAAGTTTAGGTGGCAAGAAAGAAGAAAGAAATGAGAAGAGAGTATAGAAAGAGGAAAGAAAAAGAAAAATAGATGAGAGAGATAAACACAATTTAATGAAAAAATGGGTGAAATGTATAATAGAATGTTTAAAACTAGACGGCATGTTAGACGACCTTCTACAATAAATACTGCCACATCAATTTTGTCTTATCCATATAATCGCCACATCAGTTGAACATTGTTACATTGAAAATGCTAACGTCAAAAACTCTATTTAAACATACACGTGACTAGCACGTGAACTATAAGTCGAGTAAGAACCCCAACTAATCTTGAATCTTCCAATATCTGTCAAACATATTCTCCTTTTTAGGTTCTTAACATTTATTTCCAATTATTTTTCTTTTTATATCTCTTTTCTTCTTTTCTAGAAATCATAATCGAGTATCAGAATGTTTGTTAGTATTTTTAAGTATTTATAAGTTGATTAAATATTATTTTTATCTACATATTTCGTAAAATTTACAATTTTTACCCTCGTATTTTATAATATTTTTTATTTATAATGTACTAAATTTTTTACCAAATCAGATACACAGACATAAAAATCAGAGAGGAAAAGCCAAAGAGTACCAGGAAAGAGGAAGCCAAACTATTTGTCCTATTAGGAAAACTTTAATCTCACCGCAATTAACGGTCACGAATTCTTTATTTTAAGTAAAGAATATTTGGATAAATTATTAATATATTCTTTTCCTCTTGAAGAGTGTGAAACCTGAAAATGTCGATATAAGTCAAAAAGGTTGTTCTCCGTGATTACGGGCCAGCGCCGGTATTGTTACGGTCACGGCAAAAGTGAAAAGTTCCTCCCACTATGGTGACCGGGTACCCCGCAACCTACCAAGCCGGTTGTCAGCTTCTGGTCCTCCTCGTTGGTTAGCCTTGATATGTCACACAAGTTGACACTTGGCTATAGGCGTATAGCCTCAAAACTCTTTCACGTGGGGGTCCTTGTCCTTTGTGAGTGGGCCAATCTCCAACCCATATTTTTAAATTGGTGCAACTTTTGTACTATATGTACAACTTTCACAATAAATTCATATTTCTATCTCCAACTCATTACTTTAAATTTTACACCAAATAAACAGTGTACATTCTCTTTCCTTATATTTATAATTCTCAATAATTAATTTATTTTCTAAAAATTATTTAATTATATAATGTATTTATATTAAATGTATACATTTTAAATTACATTTATTTACCTAAATTATTGCATTTATTAAAAAAAAAAACACGCAATACTCAATATCACAATTAACAAAAAAAAAAAAACATAAAAAAACATATCAAATAAAAAACAAACATATGAGGGCAAAATCAAATTAAAATTTCCACATTTTTCATCTCCAAATGAAGAGTGCTAGCACTATTCTTAACTCCAAAATGGCGCAGCAAAATGAAGCTGTGTTATAGCATTTTCATACTCCATTTTGACGTATGGGTTGGAAATGCATGAGTTCCTCGAGAATGATTTCGGTCAATTTTATCAATCATTCTCTCTTTCGACCTTTTGACTTGTTAAAGTATGTCATTCTTATTAACGGAGTCTTTTTAAATTTAAAAAAATGAGTAATGCTATTTATAGTCGCTCACTACCGGTAATCTTCATACATGGCATTATTCAATTGGATGAATTATTCATAATTATGTCCCAACCACCATACTATATGCTTGAGTTTTATGAGACTATCTAATTTAGACCGTAGCAAGATTGATTGAAGTATTAATGTATATGATGCATATACACATATAGTAATGATTACGATACCAAAAACAAATAATTTATAATTATTATTATTAGAAGGGCCTTGTGTTGTGAACCTCAACATGAATAACTCGTTCAATGAATTAACAAGAGGATTTGTCACAGTTCCATATATGTACGCATAAACCATGGGCGATATATGGGGCTTGCAGTCCAGGACATTCCAAGCTCATTTTTTAATATACACATAATCGTCTGATCCAAATAAATGTTAGTTCACTCTTGACTCCGCCCCCTAACATAAACATCAAAGATTTCATATTTGTATGAATAATAAGAAAAAAGGTCAATACTCTATACTTGTTTTTCAATGCACATTTCACTTTTTTCACTTCACATGTCTAATATCAAGAGTTGAACTAATGAAACTACAACACACGTTCACATTTAAGGAGCAAGACAACCATGTGAATTATAGTGGCCACACTAAATACCCGGCCGGGTTGTCATGAGCTAACAAAGTAACTTGCATCCACATGACTTGGATGAATCTATGCAACTCAAATAATAATGCAATGCAATTATGTAATGCCTCTAAAATAAATGGCACGGGCTAGCTAGTTTTAAATGTCTCTACAACCATTTCTTCCCCCCACCCCCACCCCCACCCTCACCCCCACCCCCATCCAAAAAGAAGAAAAAAAGTGATCACAATATCACATGCAATTTAGGTGAATGCCTGCAAAAGGTCAGTCTATGTTATGACTTATGAAGGGGTTCATACTATACCAATCCGCATAACAATGGAAATCGAAATTATGCCTTTCACACAAAGGGTAAAGAGGGTTCAACAGTATTTGACTGCGCTCATGCGTGTTCTACATATATCCCCGACCCCACCCCACGTGCTCATTAAAGACTCTGGCCCTTTATTGATTTTTGGGTGATTTTGAGATCAATGGTCCCCAATTTAGGATTGGATTTTGATTCTCTATCTAGTATCTACTAAGGTTATATATATTTGTTCTTGATTGATAATTCGAGGACTTTCACATAAATCGCTAAATAGGTCACAAAAAGAAGTAACTTTGCATCAAATTTAGATTTCGATTTATCAATTTTTTTTCCCCCAAAAATACTATATATTGAATTTTAATTGATTGGTCGTGTAATATCTTGCACAAATAAAAAGAGAGATATATAAGATGTCTCTATTATCGTACTAAATATTTTTTTACATGTGTAATAATTAGTGCGGGCATGTATATTCAACATTGTGAAAAAGATTTTAAATTTTTTTTAATATTTAATATTGTTCAGATTATCTAGTACTACTGTATACTCTCCATGTTCTTTGTAGCTCACATTTTCGGCAATAAATCAAAATTAATTATCAAATTAGAAAAATGTTAGCCTCCATCAATTTAGTGCTCGTTTGGTAGAAATTATAAACTAGTTTATTTGACTAAAATAATTTATTTAACTAAAAATAGTAAAAAATGACGACTACCAAGACAAAAAATTTTGTCAAATAAATTATTTTTATCAAATAAATTAATTTATAAACTCCACACTCTTATACTCTTTGCTAATTTTGAGTGGCCAGAATATTTTACTACCTATTATTAAGCTATTTTAAATTGAAGAGATTCCCCTATCACCTCGTAATGATTCCTTTGGAACACTCCATCCTTACTGCTGTTCTTACCAATGTCTTTTCATGTCTAATTCTTAATACAAACAATAAGTTTTGTCGATGACAAACCCAAATGATTAAAAAAATGAAAATTAGTAAATAATGTTGTATTTTTAAAGCCAACCAATTAGCATTCTACAGGTCACAGCATTTCAAGAATGACACTACATTTAAATGAGCTCGGAGTTAGAACTTTTTGGAACGGAGACTATTATTTAAAAGAATAAAAAAATTACAATTTGAAATCGGATTGTTACTAAAAAAAACAAAAAATTGTATTGTTTCCTACCTCCGCCCCTAATTATAATTGAGTTGGGTCATATTTTCACTTTGAGTAATTTTATTTATCATTACAGCAGTTTATGCGATAGTGAATTTACGACCACATCATCCAATGTTTTTAGTATGCTTTTTTATTCATTCAACAAGGTAGAAGCGATTCACTTTCACATAAGATTATTCTTTCACTTTGGACGATATATGATTAACATTTCAACTAATTCTATCTTTGAACGTTGAGCATTTATACTTTCTCATTCTCACTAAAATTAAATTAGGACAACAATGTAACGGCCATGCATATTAGATAAATCTTACCCCTAAATCTTGTTTGTAAAGGATGGTACCTAAGTGCTTGTGAGTTTATATGTCAAATCTCGACTTGGCGATGTCTAAAACAATACGAGTCACTATATTTTCCCATTTCTTTCAAAATCAATTTCCACATAAGCCCATATGTCGAGTTTGGTGACTTTATGAGACTAGTGTTCAACTGAAACTAGCCCTTTTCAAATCATCATGTCGTCAAATCTTTGCCTAGTCCCTATTTCATTCCAGGGCTATCGCAACAAAGGTCATCTTAAGAAGAGTGTCTACACAGTCACCAACTATCACAGCTATATGTAGAAATATAAAAGAGATGAAGAAATATAAAGGAGAATATGTGTGGAGAAATAATTCTCTGTATTGATTCAATTGAATGAATAATTGAATAAGAGTACAATGCATATATATACTAATAATGAAAGGATCCTACCTAAAATAGGAATATTACATACATATATTTTCCTATATACAATTCTACTAATAAGGTAAATATATGGAATATGGTAAGTAAATATATTTGTTTTAATACTCCCCCTCAAGTTGGAGCATGTATGTCAATAGTGCCCAACTTGCGAGTGAAATTGTGAAATGCCTCATTGCCTAGTGCTTTAGTAAATAAATCTGCAATTTGATTGCTACTTGGAACATAGGCAGTCTTGATCTCTCTCTTGATGATTCGTTCACGAACAATATGGCAATCTATTTCAATGTGCTTTGTCCTCTCATGATAAACTGGATTAGCCGAAATATGTATTGCTGTTTGATTGTCACAATATAAGGTCGCTGCTTGTGGGTGATCCACACATAAGTCTGTCAACAACTGTCTCAACCACGTAAGCTCACACGTAATGGAAGTCATTGCCCTATATTCTGCTTCTGCTGAAGATTTGGACACAGTCGTTTGCTTCTTGCTTCTCCATGATATAAGTGCATTTCCCAAGAATACACAATATCCCGTAACTGATCGTCGTGTAGTAATATCTCCAGCCCAATCTGCATCACAAAATCCTGATAGCTGCAATTTTCCACTTGATGGGAAATATAATCCTCGTCCTGGTGCTCCTTTCAAGTATCGGAGCAATCGGTGAACTGCATCAAGGTGGGGTTGTCTAGGTGCCTGCATGAACTGACTGAGTGTATTGACCGAATATGAGATTTCTGGTCTAGTGATGGTGAGATAAATGAGCTTCCCTACCAACCGTCGATAATATGTGGGATCTTTCAACAATTGTCCATCTGTCGAATTAAATTTTGATGACTGCTCCATGGGAAATGCTGCAGGTTTTGCTCCAAGTAATCCGGCCTCTTGAAGAATGTCAAGAGTATACTTTCTTTGATTTATCGAGATCCCTGATCTCGAGCGAGCAATTTCTATTCCAAGAAAGTATTTTAGTGTGCCAAGGTCCTTCAACTTGAATTGAGATGCAAGAAACGTCTTCGTGGAAGAAATCGCTTCTTTATCGTTTCCTGTGACAATCATATCATCCACATATAATAGAACAGCTGTAAATGAATCACCACTGACCTTGGTAAAGAGTGAATAATCTGCATGTGACTGTTTGAACCCAAACTGAATAATAGCAGATACAAATTTTTGAAACCAAGAACGAGATGCCTGTTTCAATCCATATAGAGATTTATAAAGTCGACATACAACTGGTGTCTCTCCCTGTCGACGAAATCCAGGTGGAGGAGTCATATAGACTTCTTCATCAAGGGCACCGTGAAGAAAGGCATTGTGGACATCCATCTGATGAAGCGTCCAGTTGCGAATAGAGGCGACAGCGAGTAAGCATCTGACTGTTGTTAACTTTGCAACTGGAGCGAAAGTTTCATTATAATCAATCCCTTCTCGTTGTGTAAACCCCTTTGCCACCAGTCGTGCTTTGTAACGTTCAACAGTACCGTCAGAATTAAATTTGACTTTAAACACCCACTTACAACCAATAGGACGAGAACCCGGAGGAAGTGGGACAAGTGACCAAGTATTGTTTTCTTCCAAGGCACGGATTTCATCATTCATAGCAGCTACCCACTTGGGATTCTGACATGCTGCCTCAAATGTTGCTGGCTCAATAATGTGATAAATATTGTATGTAAGGGCACGATGAACATAAGAAAGATTGCTATATGATACATACCTTGATATAGGATGTTGAGTGCTGGACTTGACCGGAAGAGACCCGGTTTGAGTAGGCAGAGCATGATTGATATAGTAATCTTTCAGGTGAATTGGGGTTTGAATTGATCTTGTGGATCGTCGAAGTTGGTCATTGGGTATGACAGGAGGTCGGTGTGGCTGTCTGTCAGGTGAAGGTGAAGAAAACTACTCAACCGGTCGACCAATATGTGGAGACGGTCGACCGTTTGAGCTCTCTGTAGAAACAGATGAGGGAAACGGGTGACCAAACGGTCGACCGGGTGAACTCTCTGTTGAAACGGATGATGGAAACGGTCGACCGTTTGAACAGTGTGTGGGACTCTCAGGCAAGGAATCTGTTTCTGCTATATGTTGGTCCTCAGGGTCAGGTAAATGAGGCACGTCAACATCCAGAGGCATAGATTGTGGTAATGGGATGGAGTTGGTTTCATCATTTTGTTGGGAGGCGTATAGAAATATGGTTTCATGGAATACGACGTCTCGGGATATTATTAATTTTCTGTCAGTAAGGTCATATAAGGTGTACCCTTTTTGTCCTGAGGAGTATCCAAGAAACACACACCGTCTGGCTCGTGTGTCAAATTTATGGCTGGGTTTAAGGTTGGTGGCAAAACATAGACAACCATAGACACGCAAATGAGAATAAGGTGGTAATTTCTTGTGTAATCTTTCATATGGTGATTTGTGTGAAAGCAATGGAGAAGGTATACGATTGATAAGATAACAAGCCGTTTTGATATGTTCCCCCCAAAATTTTAATGGAAGATTAGCTTGAAATCTAATGGCACGGGCTACATTAAGGAGGTGACGGTGTTTTCTCTCTACCACTCCATTTTGTTGAGGGGTATAAGGACATGACCTATGAAAATTAGTGCCATTTTGATCCAAAAATGCTTGCAATGATAAAAACTCTTGGCCATTATCAGATCGTAGGCCTTTTATAGTCAGATTGTGTTGTGTTTTAACCCAAGCAAAGAAATTCTTAATTATGCTTTGAGTTTCAGACTTGTGACGCATGAGGTGTACCCAAGTGTAACGAGAAAAGTCATCGACAATTGTAAGAAAATATCTAGCACCAGAATAAGAATAAATTTTATGAGGTCCCCAAATATCACAATGAATCAGATCAAATAGTTTATTGCTAGAAATTTGACTAGCTTTAAAAGGTAGTCTAGATTGTTTAGCCAAATGACAAACATCACAAATATCGTGAGAATCAAAACTAATATCCGAAATGCTTTGTGCTAGGAATTGGAGAGGTGAGGCGGAAGGGTGCCCAAGACGTCTATGCCATAGGTTGGTTGACCTACTGGTAGTATGATGTATTTGTGGTTTTTGTGAAAGGTAATATAGGCCGTTACTCTGCCTTCCCAAGCCAATTGTCTTCTTCGTAGTCAAATCCTTCATGACACAAAAATCAGGATAAAATATCACATAGCAACCTAATCATCTAGTAAGTTTACTGATAGATAATAGATTAACTTTGAAGTTGGGAACATAAAGCACATTATCAACAGTCATATTATTTCCCAAGTTAGCTGCACCAATAGATTTAATAAGAGCATGACCCCCATCCGGTAATTGAACAGTTTTGTGCTTTGGCATGGATTTATCAACAATCCCATCCTTCGTCACATGGTCAGTGGCCCCGCTATCAATAATCCATGAATTACTCAAAGAAGTAGTAGAAGAATTGATACCTGGTGTGTTAACATAAGACTTATCATTACCCGTTTTGTTGTTTAAAAGTGTCATGATCTGCTCATATTCTTTGGCTGTCAGCGTTCTTCCTTCCCTTGGGTTAGGTGCAGAAGCGGTAACAGTATTTGTGAAGCGTTTGTTTCGTGGCTTCACGTCCTTCCCATGAAACTTGTGCCATAGAGGGAAGCCATGTATGAAATAGCAGGTATCAACAATGTGGCCAGTCATCATACAGTAGGTGCACTGTCGCTGTCCAGTTTCTGTCGAAACGGTCGACCGGTAAGATGAAACGGTCGACCGGTTCTGCCGATCTTCACTTTTCCGGTTCGATCTCCAATTGATCTTCTCATTAAGTAGTTCAGAAACAGGGATTATGCCGGGATGATTGGATTGCTGTATAGCCATGAGATCCGATTGGGCAATCGTCGCTTCTATGATTTTTCTATCATCGTTTGTGCGAAGTATCGTCGCTCAGAATCGTTGCTCTGATACCATGTAGAAATATAAAAGAGATGAAGAAATATAAATGAGAATATGTGTGGAGAAATAATTCTCTGTATTGATTCAATTGAATGAATAATTGAATAAGAGTACAATGCATATATATACTAATAATGAAAGGATCCTACCTAAAATAGGAATATTACATACATATATTTTCCTATATACAATTCTACTAATAAGGTAAATATATGGAATATGGTAAGTAAATATATTTGTTTTAATACTATATTAAGGAGATGTCACTCTTAAAACGGGTATTTAAAAGAGAGTGTACAAGTGATTATAAATCTATGAATCAAGTCTTAATTTAACGATGTGAGTAGAGCTAGCAAATGGGATGAGTTAGGTCAGGTCTGGTATGCCCGCCAGAGTAGGACCACACTTGAAAGTTGAAACTGGATGAGACCAACCCAATCCAGTTTTGCAGGCCAAAAATATGCTGGTCCAGCCCAGCCTATTGGGCCAACTCAGTCTTAATATTTTTTAAATAAATTTTTTATACAATCTAATACAATGCATCAAATACAATTTTAGATAAACTTAAACAATATATATTTTGAGATTATTAAAGAAATTAATTTAAAAAATTAGGACTCTCATGTATTAGTCAATAGATAAACATCAATTTTATTTTAAAATAATAATATTTTTTTAGTTAATTGTAAACTATTTCTTGACACATTTTTTTTAAAATATAAATAGTAGAAGCATGCTAGTTTTATTGCTTTGAGATATAGGTATGTTTGGCTTAAATTAAAAAGTTTACTTATAAGTAAATTTAAAATAAATAATTTATTTGTCGCACTAAACATAATTTGAATTGAAACTTGAATTAAACTGAATTTTAATTAAATCTAAACAATTATATATCGGAGCTTCGAATTCTTGGACTAATGTTTCAAAAAAAATTAATTTAAGTTGGAGATGGACTTAAGCCATTTTAGATTGATATTATTTGGATGATATATTGGGGCTATTTACAAAATGAGTTATTAATGTTAAGGAGCAAAAATATATATATATTTGCGAGCCAGTCCGACTAGTCCGGTGTGCTAGACGTGCTGGGCCATATAGGCCCGATTTTGTTTGGGCCGGAGCCAACCTAACCCAAAATTTGAGTTAAATGGGCCGACTCGCAGACTAAACCGATTTTGCCATCTATAAATATGAGATACAATAGTGAAGATCAGTTCTACATTTCTACTAACAAACTTTTTTTAATCGGACAACAATATTATTATTAAGTTTCAGTTTGGTGTGGATTATAAATTAGTTTATTTTACTAAAATAGTTTATTTAAATAAGAATAATAAAAAATATTATACTAAAAAGACAAATTTTTTGATCAAATAATCTATTTTATAGTCACACCAAACGGGCTCTTATCTATATTCCATTAATGATGAATCATGTATAAATATTCCAATAAAGCATACTCCGTGCTGGCCTCCGTCATATTACGGACACGAGCATGGGGCTTAGGCGCAAATCAAGGCAGATAACAGAAAGAAATTAATAAAATAGGTCCCAGTTCCGGTGAGCCAATCACGGTGGCATGGCATGTGGTGCGCCAGCTTATATGGAGGATTTGACATTCTTACTATTTCAAGCTAGTTTGGACCAAACTGTTGCCATTATTCATTATTCACCGTAGAGAGTTCTTATAATTTTTATTAGACAAGTGTCTAGTGGAGAATGGATAAACAATTGACTTTTAATTTTCATAATTTTTACTTGTCTAATCCCCATTGAACACTTACTTTTTTAATAATGCTACAATAATTCTATTTCATGTGTTTTGACAACATTTGAACTTGGTTTGTAACATCATGGAATTACTTTTCCTTAAAAACTTCTTTTTAAGAGAATCCTTTGATTATGCTTGATTTAGTGGGCAAATGGATCTAATAAATCTTTTATTGTAACTAAAGAGTGTCAAATAGCTCTAACGATTAGTAATCGATTGATATTTTATGTCTAATTGAGTGTTCGTCTGTCGTACGGTCCAACGGTGTGGTTGACAGATTCTCAATCAATATGCATTGAATGAAAGAATTGGTCCAAATAAAACTACTTCTCTGCCCTTGCGGTGCAATCTTCGTACCTGGAGAGGATGGTCAAATAACTGAACAACTTTTTTAGAATTTATATCAAATTGCAAAATCTTAATAAATGAACTCAATTTTTTTAGTTGACACAAGTTTTAACTTGACTTGTCTTAGGTTTAAAATATTAAGGCTATCTTCGTTACCTATTTTAACTCATTATTTTTTACTTAATACTAGTACAATTTACACAATCACAAACTACAAAAAGTAAATTTTTTATTCTAGTCCAACTCGTATAACCACTTTATGATAATAAGCCGTGATTGAATTGTTATATGAGCTTATTTACTTAACACGGTATCATTTTTGAAGAATCGAAGTTAAAAATGAGTCACAATCACATTAGACATACAAATAAAACCAAAATTGGCAATAAAGTGAAAGACAAAT
The DNA here is from genome assembly GCA_030279155.1 of Forsythia viridissima. NCBI lineage: Eukaryota > Viridiplantae > Streptophyta > Magnoliopsida > Lamiales > Oleaceae > Forsythia > Forsythia viridissima. The sequence continues at coordinate 70,816,170 of CM059033.1, read as the reverse complement.
TCCTCCAATAACAACATTCTAATAGAATAATTATTAAAATAGTGTAATATTGCCCTACAAGAGATTTTAAAATAAAAAGAAATTATATAATGTCATTTTCGTCAAAATAAAAATATAGATAAGCTTTGGACGGTCATAAAATGTTTTCCATAAACATCATTAAATCTTGACAGTATCGAAAATGTTGAGAATTGATCAAAATGGTGGTTGGAACTTGGAACATATATAGTAATCTCATTCACTTGTCTGCATAACCTTTTTAAAGTTCAAATGACACTAAATAATTAATCTGAAGTTCTCTAAATTTTTAGCTCATGCATGAAGCAATTGCCCTATCTAAATTGCTTTTTATTAGTATTAATTAGATATTTTGGCCAAAAACATCTCTTATATTAATTCTTTTTTAAGGTAAACGAGGATTGGTCGGCTCTAGTATTGGTTTCAGGAGTGTAATAAATTGAGAAAATTAGGACCTCTACTTTTTTTTTTCTTCAATATTTTGAAATCTACTAGATAGTATTTTTTCCCCCCAACATTACTAACTATCATTTATATATATTGTAATTATAAAAAAAAATTATATATATCAGTATTTTTCAGTTGGCTTCTTGAGATAAAGCAAAATTGATTGTGTTACTTCATCTTATTACGTTGGTGCATATTGATGGGTTTTTTGCATATTTCAAAAAGTAACAAATATACTCTTAATCAATTTTATTGGCACAATGCATCTCGAACCTTTCAAAAATTAACAAAATTCGTCAATGTTAATAGATTTCGTGAGATTTTGTTGTTGTCTCTTCCATGTATAGTAAATTCAATTTTTTAATTCACTCAATGCGATTGAGAAGTCAGTCAAGTGCAAGAGGGTTAGTCCACTTAACCTTCCCTCATTTGTTCTTTCCTCGTTTTTCGTGTATTAATGTAGTTCTAACATCCATTTTCCTACAATATAATTGTACCTGTATTATATTTTCTCTCTTCTATTTTTTTTTCATAGGCATTGTTTTCCTTCTCCACCTCTTGTTTCTCACAGCCAAACTTGGATTGGAGGGTATGCCCATGTGGATACCGCATGGATGTGAAGACTTTTTGAATTGATGTGAACTCATCAAGAAGATTCTTTGTTTGTGAGATAAGTTTAATGTTTAATAAACTGCTTTTACAAGATGATTTTATTACTTGAAATCCTTTTTTTCCCATAAAAATCGATTCGGTTGCTTCACGTAGTTTACCCACTAATTTATGACTGAGCGAAGCAAGTAACTCTTGGGCTTCTGAATTCAAAGTGAAGATACGAAGGAAAGATAAATGAATTATAAGTATATATCAAGGGCCTTGAAGTAGAGATCAACAAGCTACAAGCAGAAATCAAGTGCCTAACAGGAGAAAAAAGGGAACTAGAAGAAGTAATCGAGAAAATGCATGCTAAAAATGAAATATCTATGAAGAGTTTTGTTTGGCTTTGGTCATTTGTAATCTGGTTGATTCTAGTGTAAATTTTCTGGTATTAGGTTAATTTTAATTTTATTTGCGTTCAAATAAGTAAATCGTTTATGTAATTTTATGATTAAAATATCTATGTGCCATTGTGAGTGTGCTAAAAATGAATTAAACTATTGGGAACGATAAATAAAGGTTGGGGACATGTTCAACTACTTCAAGTAATAGGTTATGATAGTTGATGTTATCCATGTTAAAGGTTGAGATCTATGTTGCAAATAAAGTAATGGTTGTGGATATTCCTTGCAACTGTATGCAAAGGTTAGGGACCTGTTATACCAATAGTTTGGAGGACAAATTTTCGAATATGCTCCCTGCACATAGTACGTATACCTACTTAAAGAAAATGTAAAAATCATAAACAATATAAACAACAAGAGCAAAAAAACATATAACACAGTAACATTTAGTTGATCATAAAGATCATTACTTCTATTTCTTCAAAAGAAATTGATAAAACATAAAGATCATTTGTTCCCTAGCTTGCAAACAAAATTTCTACGAAGCAACACCACAAAACACCCACATCAGCTTCATTACAGAGTTCACAAAAATACCTACACTCAGATACATTACAGTTTTAAAAAAAAAACATAACTAAACATTGCGCAATTTTTTGAATCATCGGCCTGATGTGGAGTTGGCAGTTTGCTGACCAAAAGTAGCCTTTGAACCAGTTGAAGAAAGTTGAACTGAAGGGAGTTCCACCGAAGGAGATGTACTGCACTTTTTAGAACTGGGTATCGAAGAAGAAAAAGCTTTTCTAGGAGACTTTGATAGAAGATTGGATTTGAGAGTGTGAAACATAAAGTGAACATTGGAAGCAAAGAATCTACGACCAACGTTGGGCCATAATTCATTAGAAAGTGCATGAGTAGTAAAAATAGGATTGAAGGGTACAAGAGAAAAACCGGTCATCAGAGAATTATTAAAGCTCTCAATAATTCTCACCTCATCTCGGGTAATGGTATAAATATGCTCCTTGAAGTTGTTTGAATAGCAATAAGGAATTGGCCATGTTTAGCCGAACCCAAATTGACAGGCAGAGAATTGAGGAGCATAAACTTCAACTCCAGCATTCGCATTGGTCCAGTAATCAAACCATGGAACAATTCTCGCCCAACTAAAAACTGAGCCCAAATAGATACAGATGCCTCTACCCCATTGAAGTTTGAAGGGGGTAGAACATACAGAGAGAATTGATGTGCGGCAAAAGGAAACTAAGAAGGCAAAGAGTTCAAAGTATAAAAATAAGTAAAATTATCCCTACTAGTTTTAGTTGTTGGACTGAGTTGATTAACTACTAACCCGTAACATCTCACTGGGCGAGTAACTGAGGAAGGAGCGCCAAAGCAAGGAAAATATGATCTAAGCCATAATTGGGCGAGCCAAAGGAGCCCACTACCAGTAGGGGATGCAGATGAACACAATTGGTCCTAAAGGGTGGCCATGCCTCTATAAAGACCTGCCAAAACAAAAGAGCCAAGGTTTAAAAGTGTACCACGGGCAAGTTCACTGGAAATAGGCAGGTAACCTATAGAAGGCTTGATACTAGGGACACAGATGACAAATTTGCACAACTAGTAATGAATAAAAGCTACATGCTCAACATGGTTGGGTTCGGTTGCAGTATTGCTGCGAAGGGTTAGGAGTTGCTTGTAGGAGCCAAAAATTGTTTCTCAATCGGTGGAAGTGTATGATTAACAACCATCGTAGATGAAATGGCAGTACCAATTGGAGGGAGATCCGTTAAAGCACTGATATCCCTATGGGTGATAGACATTGGGCCTAAAGGAAAAACGAAGATGTTGTAATCAGAAGCCCAAAAGCATAGGGCAATAGAGAATAAAGTGGGGGTCAAAGGTAGAAATATCAAATGTGAGCTCTAGAAGTTCCAAAATTCTGGCTCGATCAAAAATCTCTCTAATATGGCCATGACCAACCATACGTTTATGCCAAGCGCGAAAACTGGTATATGACTTGGGCCATGTACGCATACCAGCATTACGAAGTGATGGCAGTGGAAGTGGTTCAAGAAAATGAAAGGTATAAGATGTAGAAAAAATCTGGGCGACAGGATAACGCCTAATTGCATCAGCAATGTTGAATGCTGGGCCTAAGTGAAACTCATGATGACGAGTGTTTGCACCAGTAAACTACCTGGAGTGATGAAGGGTTGAGAAAGAAAAGTCTGATAATTCTCAAAAGAAAGAGAGTTTGTTTATGCCATTGTGAGAAAAGTACAAAGATAACAATGGTGTTTTCGCGGTAAAATGGTAAAAGGAGGTGAAAATGTAGAAAAGAAGAATGGATAGTGGAATTTTTATAGATGAGCGATGTGACAAAAAAAAGGGGTGCACGTTAGTGCCGCCAAGAAGAGAATACCAGGAAGTTTTACTTTTTGGTATTCCAAGGAAAGTGGGAAAGAGTGTAGAGTCTTGAATATAGCAAAATTAATGATTAATATTAATTAAGCTATATTAAGGGGTAATTATTGATACACAAATTGTTCCCAACATAAAGACCCAAACCAAAGCCCAATAAGAAAGGCCCAAATATAGAGTATGGGCGAAAACATCAAAAAAAGAGTCGCCCAAAAAATACGAGGGATAGAGCGACCATAGAAAGACTTTGACGAGGAAGGTGATAGGTTTGGACGAAGAAAGTAATAATTACATCGCAAAAATGATGATGTGGTTTTTACATTATCTATAATCCGAGGTAAACTACTAACAGGTAAATGAAGCATCATGTGAGGTTATGGAAAGTTATTATGGTCATGATTGTAATAGGATGTTATTTAGAAGAAGTGTTATGAAATAATGGGTGGTTGTGGGCGAAAATTGTGCAAATGGTGATCAGTATATAAACAAAGCGAGGCAATGAAAAAAAAAACGATCAAATATCTCACAAGAAATATGTGAATTTACATTCAAGTCTTTTAATTTTTATTTTCTGAATTTAGTAACTTTGTGTGCTTGTGTCCCTAAGAGACAAGTTGTGTAAAACAACTTTCAATTATAACACCCTTGTTGAGACTCTATCCCAAAATGTTTTGTTCTTACACATAGTCTGAATAATCTTTCAATTGTTAACACGAATACAAATCAAAAAATGCACAAAACACACACCAAATGAGCACTTAGAGTTCCAACAACCTGCATATGTTACCCAACATAGCACTTTACACATCGTGCTATGTTACTATTGGAGGGTGGGTGGGAGAGAAATTTATATTGTGGTTTGGTGATAAACAACCAAAAAAATCTAACACTATGTTATAAGAAAACTTATTTGAATCAATATTGTTTTGATTTGATAAAAAAAAAAAAAAAAAAGCAAGTACATTAGAGAAAGGACAAGAAAATATTTTGGACACAAAACTTATGCCCAAATATGATATAAAACTCTTAAGGGTGTTTTTGATTGACACATTTTCCATGAAAAATGTCACTTCCATAGAAAATATTGTCAAATCCAAAAATTTTATTTTCAATCTTTGTTGTTTGATTACACGTAGAAAAGAAAATGAATTTTCTAAGCATTTAAAGCACATATTTACTTACTTTCTTGGAAAATATTTTCTCACCTATATAATAGAATTTATTTTCCACCTTACATGAAAAATATTTTTATTTTCTACTTTTTTTCATGTATACCAATCAAACACACCCTAAATTTTTCAAGGCCAACTCATATTCACATAGATGACAAGTTTGGACCTTTGGTATCGTCTCTTTCTCTATTTCATTAATATGTAAAATAGGTGGGAGTCGGTGTGTAAGTGTACCTTCGATAAATAAAGAAGAAAAAATACAAGAAGCAATTAAATTATGTTAGAAAAAGGACAAAAATATTAGATTTTGGAAATTGACAAATCCCTGCAGACAGCAGAGATACGACGTTTCGAGTCAATTAATGTAATAAAGTTTTGGACCCCCAAATCTTTATGTAATCTACACATTTGCCAAAATATCTCATCTTTTCTTTTGTCTCCTTTTTAATTTATAAAAAGTAAAAAAATCGAGGCTGCACTTTAACTAACAGGAAAAAAGACTGTGATTATTCCTACTGACCAATAACCAATTATTGGAAAATGTAAACTTCTTTGATTTAGATGTGACCTTTGATTTAAAATTTATTTTAATTATATATTTTATAGAATCTATAACTTTTATCAATTTATTCTAAAATTTTCTTTGACTCTCTCTTGTGAGGTGTTAAAAGTATGTCTAAAGGTGATGTGGTTAATCTAGGACCGTGTCCTTGTCACCATTAATAGTTTCCCTATTTTCAGGTATCATGAAATTTGAAGGGACAGACGTACTAGGTTAGGTAAGCTTGTGTTGGTTAAAAAGAATCTCACCAAATGTGTAACAAATGTATCATAAACAAAAAGAACGCGAAATGAATCAAAAAGAGAATTAAATGGCAAATCGTCGACGACTATTGAAAAACAATTTTTTCTTCACTTTCCCAATTTTTCTTTGCACAAAACTAAAACATACAACATACACCACAATTACGGATGTACCGTTTTCTTCTAAGTTTCTCCTTCTAACAAAGAGTTTGGCTGCTCGATTTCTTCAATGGCCGTGTAAAGTGCATATCAATGCCAATACATATTTTTATAATAAAAACCCTTAACTTATATGGCATGTTCCCTTTCAATATAAGTTTTTCAATTACATAATTTAAACTACTTTTCTTTATTAAACATTGCGTGCTGAATCCTTTTTCGACCAAAACTAATTATTGAATTTAGATTTTAATTAAATTGCTAATTTGACCCCCAATTTAATTTTACTTATTTCGAGTAAAAAACTTTTACTAAATGTCGTGTCATGTAGAAAGACAATTTAGGTTCCAAAACGATAATATTGAACTTAGAGTATATTTAGTAAATATTTTTATAAATTATAAACAATAGATCTTATGACATTGGGGTCATGATATGGACAATAATTTGGGATAAATCCAACTGGGGTCACCAATCTTTACTAACTATGATGATAGTGTCCACAACCTTCCAATTGTGACATTCAAGTCCCCAACCTATAGAAGTGTGAATGCATCATTCTCAACTTAAATCATTAAATCAGCATGTGACACTGCATGCTGATTTTTACCTTTACTGGATGTCACAAATGGAAGGTTGAGGATTTCATCGTTACAATTAGCAAAGGTTGGAACCCTCAACTGGAATTTATCCTAAGTTGGCAAATTATGAAGGATATTTAAGATAATTTACAATGATTTCGTGGCTGTTAAATCCAGGAACACGGAAAACTGTGCAATAGCGAAGTATCTAACGCTAAAATCTTACAACATGTGAGGGCTGTTGCAAAGTACGGGTGATCCAGGATGGACCCTTCAGGCGACAACCCATAACAAAAGCCCACGTGCATCCAATCATAAACTGAAGCGTGGCACATGGTGGATCTCTTATTCACATGTTTCTTGTTAGGTGTAAGTTGTAATTAACATTATTAAAAAAAAAAAAAATGGGAACACATGATGTTGTCCTTTCCTAATTTTCTTCTTCGGAATGTTAATATGAATGAATAAATAATTAAATGCAGTATTTTCGTTTATGATATCTTTTTTTTTTTTTTTTAAACGGAAATAATAATTCGTGCAATTCCTTCAATATATATATAATGTTAATATGAATAAATAAATAATTAAATGCAGTATTTTCGTTTATGATTTCTTTTTTTTCTTTTTTTTTAAAATGGAAATAATAATTCGTGCAATATATATATATTTGGTTGGAGTGTATAACAAAGACAAAGTTGTATAATTGACGAGCATTTACAGTTTTAACAGTTAAGGTAAACGAATTCAAACAATAGGTATAAAATTGTAGTGATAATTTTTCCACACTCAATTTTATATTAAAATTTCTCAATTATTTTTCAACATTTTATTTTAAATTCCAAATATATTAAATAAAACAAATGTAACACATTTTTTTTATTAAAAAAAATGTAATAAACGTAACAAATATAACAACAAATGTTACAAAAATAAAAATAGTATTTTTAAAATAAAAAAAAAATATTTTTTAAATTCTTTTATGTTTGATGATGAATGATAAAACTATCCCTAAAATGTATTAAGCTAGGCTGACACGGCCCTGCTTTGAGCCATCCATGATTATCACATTAATAGGCTTGGGCAAGGCTACGATCATTAGAGCTAGGCATGTCACAACATAGGATAAGAAGGTAGGGTTGGCAAAATACCATGTCTCAACCCTCATCCTACATTCTCCTACCCTGAATGAGGCGAAGAATCCCAATCCCATTAGGTGATTAGAGCGGGACGAAAAACATAATCCCATCCTAGAATTTCCCATACCCGCCCCAAATCTTTTCATTGTATTTTATTTTTATGTTTTTAAATTCAAATCGTATTTAGAAAAAATAAAAAATAAAATTATCAAATGAATAATTAATTAGACAAAATGGTAAATAAATATATTTCTAACCCCCGCCACGTTACCATCCCTGGAGCTAGTCGACCTACAATACGATCTGGTTTTACACTTCTAGTACAAAGTACAAACTATCAGTGTCAGCAGTTGAATTTCTCTTGATCCATAACCGACTCAAAACGAAAGTACTTTTCCATATCATGACCAACTTACACACGTTCACATTGTAAAGCGGGTTCACCTGTGACCTGTGTCCTGTTTGTCGGAAATAATGTGGCACAATCATTCTGCTTCAATAGTTATTTCTCCCCCGTTCCCACTTTAATGTTACCAAATTGACAAACAAAATTATAACTATTAACACAAGGCTAACCTTCATAAGATTATTTGTTCTTTTTCCTCTCCCACCACCCTATGGTTGAAAAATTAACCTGTTGGATAAAATAGTGCATATAAACAAAATTCAGTAGAAAAAAACTCAAAGGTGCACAAAAAGAATTGTGAAATCAGAAATTTATCTAGTAAATTCAAGACTTCAACGAGAGAAAAAATGTGCATCCACTTATAGTAGATTTTTTAAAGAAATGAATTTCAAAACAGCTCAGAGCCATTTTATTTGTGGCAGCCCGCCCCTGTTAACCCACAGTAGTGACCAATTAAAATGGCATGCATCAATTATTATGTTCAATTCTGAGTACCAAAAGTCTCTTAACATTATCACCTAACAAAAACGAATAACAAAAATTCTATTGAAATTCAACTGTCTAATGATTAGACTCTCTCAGCAAAATTATCACCTTAACATTGTGAAGCAGTGAAAATGGATAGCCACCTCAGCTTACACTATTTATTCTCCATTTAGGGTGTGTTTGATTCACAAATTTTCCATGGAAAATGTCACTTTCAAGGCAAATCTTGTCAAATCAATGTGTTTTATTTTCCCACTTTTGTGTTTGATTGGCACATGGAAAATGGAAAAAATTTTCAAGGTACAATTGTCTAAAGCACACATTTGGCCACTTCCTTGGAAAATTTTTTCTCACCCATTTGGTGGAATTTCTTTTCCAACTTACATGAAAAATATTTTCATTTTCCATGGAAAGCTATCAAACACACCCTTAGCTTTAAATTTTAATATGAAAAAGTTTTCAACGGGTAACAGTCACATCACACACTAAATTAAAGAAAAATCTATGTGAATTCCTACCTAAACATCTTAAATCAAGATCAACTACTAACAATAATTAGTGTCAAAACAAGCAATTAAGTTGCCAGAAATATAAACATATTCCAACAACAAGAGATTAGTTCAAGGTTAGTTTGAGAGTAGTAAGGAGTCGATTTTGAACGCACTTTTTAAGCTCACGACTATTTTACTTTGTGTAGAGTAGCATTAATTTTGTTAAATATACCATGTATAACATACATTAGTCAAAAAACTCGACTTGCTGAGGGCTTGGTCACGAGTGTCACTACGCTATTCTTGTTTCTTTGAAGTAATGGACGAGCTTTTTACCTGTTGTGTGACTTTGTGCAGCTAATCTTTCCAACCTTCCTTGCTAAACCTTCTTGAGGCAATGCCTTTGGATGACAAATTTGGAGTGATAGGCAATGATGGTGTTTTCGAAGCTTCCTCGTCGTCCCAACTATCTCCCCAACTATCGTCCCAACCATCATTTGATCCTGACTCTAGTTTGCTCCCATGGGAAACTGGCAACTCCATTTCTAGCTTTTGGTATTTAGGATTTCTCGCAAAATGCCTCCTCAAGAATTTGGTGCATGTCCAGACTGAAAGTACTGCTAATGCAGCCAACAACATGAATCCAATGGAGGTAGTTTGCTTGAAGTAATTGATATAACTGAATTCAGAGGTGCTGTCGACATTCTTCCTACCAATTTGATCCCTAAAATAGAGACTGCAGTTACCATGCCCCGCTGTGAGGGTGATGAAATCACTACCTCCCACACTTTTGATGGAAACCTTGACCTGCATGACAAAAAAAATAAAAATCTTTAATCAAAACCTTATAAAGTATTAAAAAGAAGAGCTCTGTAAGATGACATTGTCTCCATGACCTACCCAAGAATCTGAAAGAACTTGTAAAATATAGATATACATATCCTTACAATAATATAAGAACCTTAAATTTTTTACTGTAATTTTTTCGTCCAATACGACACCGTTTTGACAATGAAAACAGCCGCAATTTTTGTACAAATTCATCTCTCTCTCTCTCCCCCTCCCAAATTAGCTGCGTACCTGCCAAGAATTTTCCAAAATCTCCACAATTCCTTACAATCCTGGGTCGGAAACAAAGCAACTAAGGTTGGAATCAAGAATCAATGTCTCAAATTCTAAAGTATGGTATGTTCTTCGTGTCTTTTCTCAAATAATTTTGAATAGAATTTTCAATTTTTAGATTTGTATATAGATTTAACTAATTACATTGTATTTTAGATATTTTTAGTGTAAATTTATGCTTTAATTTCAACAAATTTTGGAAAGTTATGTTGAGGTTGTTAGAAATTTTAGAAATTTGAATATGGGTTGTTAAATAAAGCTCTAATAATTGATTTTATGGTATTTATGCAATTCAAAATACTAAATTTGGAATGTGTAAGTGTGGATTAAGGATTTTGAGATTTAATTTTGCCATTTTCACTCATTTGTTCCAATTTGTATTCAAAAATTGTTACAGTGGTGCTATTTTTGTAACTCTATCCAAAAAGAGCTATTTCTGTCAAACATTTGGAGCCAGTTTCTTTGGCACTGGTGCTATCATTTAAAGAGGATGGTGGAAACCTTTTTGATTATTTGTAATAAGTTTTTATATGTCTAAAGTTATCAAATGGCTTCATTTTTAGTTATCATTCATGGCTGTCTTCGATTCCCTTCTTTAACATTTTGTTTTGTTTCCAAATAAACTAAAATTATTGTGAGTAATTAGGCGAATTAGTGTAATTGAATATGCTTATATTTCAGCAGCTTTACGGATCTCTCTTAAGAATTACTTACACATCCAAATGAAACTTTTTGATTTTTTTTTTTTCACTTTTGTCTAATAACTCGACAACATTTAGACTTTTTTTAAAAAATGTTGTCGAGTTACACATTAAAAAAAATTTTCCCTTTAAATGTTTATTTTGAAATGTTGTCGAGTTACACATTTGATTTTTTTTTCCCCAATGTTTGTCGAGTAACTTGACAACATAGGAATGTTTTTTTTTTTTTCCCAACTCGACAACAATGGGAAGTGTGTTTTTTTTTTTTTTTGTGTGTGATGTTGGGCTTTGGCCCATTTTGAGTTTTTTTCCCCCTACTCGACAACAATGAGAATGTTTCTTTTTTTTTCATTTTTTCTTTTTTGTAATGGTGGGCTTTGGCCCATTTTGGGTTTTTTTTTCTTTATTATTATTATTATTCTTATTATGGTGTTTGTGTGGTTTTCACTTTCTTTTTTATTCTTTATTTATTTATTGTGGTATGTGTCAATTAGCCATTTTGATAAAAAAAAATTCTTTATTTTTTTTTCTTATTTCTTTTTCTTCTACACCTAATTTTTATTCAATTTTTTACTAATTTTTTTTTTATTTTACCTTTTAAGTTTACAAATTATTGGAAAACTTTAGAATTCCAGTGTAAAGTAAGTTATCTATACTTATAGATTAAATAAATTATTTTGCATAAATCTGATTATCTGTAATAAGTTTTATTTGTCTAGAGGATTCCAGTCTAATTTATATATGTAAGTTCATATTTTTAGAATTTATCTGTAAGTTCTTAGAACTTATCAAATCTCTTAATTTTTATAAATTAAATCTCCTATTATCTACAAGTTCTTATTTGTGAAGTTATCAAATGGATTCATTTTTAGTTATCGTCTATGACTATCTTTGATTCCCTTCTTTAACATTTTGTTTTGTTTCCATGTAAACTAAAATCGTTGTGACAAAGTAGGCAAATAATTAGTGCAATTGAATATACAAATATTTCATCATATGAAACTTTACAGATCTTTCTTAAGAATTACTTGCACATCCAAATGTTGTCGAGTTACACATTCAAATTTTTTTTTCCCTTTGAATGTTTTTTTTTAAATATTGTCGAGTTATACATTTGATTTTTTTTTCCCATTGAAATACTTTTTTTTTTTAAATATTGTCGAGTTACGCATTTGATTTTTTTTTTCCAATGTTGTCGAGTAACATTGGAATGTTTTTTTTTTCTTTCCCATTGTTGTTGAGTAACAATGGGAAGTGTGCTTTTTCTTTTTTTCTTTTTTTGTGTGATGTTGGACTTTGGCCCATTTTGAATTTTTTTTTTTCTTTCTTTCCCATTGTTGTCAAGTAATGTTTCTTTTTTTTCTTTTTCTTTTTTTTTGTAATGGTGGGCTTTGGCCCATTTTGGGGTTTTTTTTCTCTTTATTATTATTATTATTCTTATTATGGTGTTTGTGTGGTTTTTACTTTTTTTTATTCTTTATTTATTTATTGTGGTGTGTGTCCATTAGCCATTTTGATAAAAAATAAAAATAAAAAAAATCTTTAATTTTTTTCTTATTTTTTTTTCTTTTACACCTAATTTTCAGTCAATTTTTTTTTTTTATTTTACCTTTTAAGTTTACAAATTATTGGAGGACTTTAGAATTCGAGTGCAAAGTAGGTTATCTATACTTATCGATTAAATAAATTATTTTACATAAATCTGATTATCTGTAATAAATTTTTATTTGTCTAAAGGATTCCAGTCTAATTTATATATGTAAGTTCATATTTTTAGAATTTATCTATAAGTTTTTAGAACTTATCAAAGCTCTTAATTTTTATAGATTAAATCTCTTATTATCTACAAATTCTTATTTGTGAAGTTATCAAATGGCTTCATTTTTAGTTATCGTCCATGGCTGTCTTTGATTCCCTTTTTTAACATTTTGTTTTGTTTTTATGTAAACTAAAATCGTTGTGACTAAATAGGCGAAGAATTAGTGTAATTGAATATACTAATATTTTATCATCTGGAACTTTACGGATCTCTCTTAAGAATTACTTACACATCCAAATGTTGTCGAGTTACACATTCAAAATTTTTTTTCCCTTTGATGTTTTTTTTTTTAAATGTTCTTGAGTTACACATTTGATTTTTTTTTCCAATGTTGTCGAGTAACTTGACAACATTTGAATATTTTTTTTTTTCAAGGTTGTCGAGTTATTGTAACTCGACAACATTGAAATGTTTTTTTTTTCCATTGTTGTCGAGTTACTCGACAACAATGTAATGTTTTTTTTCTTCTTACAACAATGGGATGGGAAGTGTGTTTGTTTTTTTTTTCTTTGTAATGTTTCGCTTTGGTCCATTTTGAGTTTTTTTTTTTTTTTTGGTTTCTTTCTTTCCCATTGTTGTCGAATAACTTGACCAACAACAATGGGAATGTTTCTTTTTCTTTTTCTTTTTTTAATGGTGGGCTTTGGCCCATTTTTGGGTTTTTTTTTTTCTTTTTTGTTATTATTATTCTTATTATGGTGTTTGTATGGTTTTTAGTTTTTTTTATTCTTTATTTATTTATTGTGGTGTGTCAATTAGCCATTTTGATTATAAAAAAAAAAATTCTTTAATTTTTTTTTCTTATTTTTTTCTTTTACATCTAATTTTCATTCAATTTTTTACTAATTTTTTTTTATTTTACCTTTGAAGTTACAAATTATTCTAAATAAATGCTATTATGTTTTTCCTTAATTTTTTTCTTTTACTATTCACACATTCGTCCAAATTTTCATTCAATTTTTCAACATTTTTTTTTTCATTTTTTTATTTGATGTTATAAGCAAATTGTACACAATTCTTTAATATTTCTCTATATCATACTTCATTGCGGCTAACTTTTTGTTTTGTAAACCTGTTTAATTATTACAATTCGAGTCACTTAAAAAAATTAAATACATTTTTCTAAAGTTATGTACAAAGCTCGACAACAATGTTGATCCCTACATTTTTCACGGACGTGCAACGCACGTAGCAAAAACTAGTATATACAGAAGAATCAATTGATGAACATGAGTTAACAAACAAATAATGGACAGCAGATGGCATTGTTGTGATTGCAAAACGTACATAAGCAGTCATGATACAATTGAGGTCAATGACTACAAGGATGGCCATAGGAAAAAATTTAAAAAAACAAAGACCAGCATTCAGGTAAAATATTCATTGAGGTAGCACCAGATCTTAAATATCAAACTAAAATTGCATTTTTCTATGAAAATAAAATCAAACGTTCATTAATGCAGTTTCTAACATTTACATGAAGTAGAATCTTTTATAGTGGTTTCAAAAACCATGTTTGAGAAGTGTTGGTGGTCGTACATCAGATAAAACCGTTTCTTTACCCATTTCTAAAATGATGTGCTCTTAATCATTGTCTCGTAGGGAAATGTTTTAAGAGGATCAACACCATCTGTACCTGATGTACAACATCCACTACTGCTAGTGCATAGTTTTAGAAAGCATCATACATGGAAATGTGTCGTCGATTAATAACCCAAAAACATAATAGCATGTAAGTGCAATAGTACCTAGTTGTTACAACTTGTCAACCATGAACTCGTTTTGCTTGTTTCAAGTTGAAAAAATCTTATAGTTGACATGAAGCAAAAGTATAATTATGAAGAACACATGCTCGCACTAGAAGTTCCAACAAGATCGAACTTCTGACTTTCATCAAAATTGGATTACAAATACAACATGGCTTTAAAAATCCATGCCACAAGTTCAATTATTGTCAGCATCTTCACAATCAAATATAGTCTAACAAAATCTTACCATGTGTTGTCTTGGTAGTCATGCTGTGAGTGGTCAAGCATTGGTATAAATCACCTTAGATGGGAATGATTGGAAAAGAAACATTGGGGTCAACCAAACTCCATATTCTGAGGTCGCTGTTCGTGCTGCTACCTAGGCACTTAGGTACATCCTGGCACACAGTACAAGTCTGGACTGGAAAATAGTATTTATTCTATACCTCCCTCTCTCTCCCTAATTTACTATCATTATCTACATTTTATCATCTTTCAACGTCTCCTACTCTACTTTCGCATCACATTCTCCTCCATGTCTCACCCCCATTATTTTTTATTTTTTTTGGTCCCTTTTTTGCTTGGAAATCATTCTAATAGCCCGAAGGCCAAATGTATTGTTATCAACATAACTTTTATTGTGTCCATAAACTGCCTTCAGTCACTATTCCCAATGATAATCATTATCTCTTGGCAATTTTAACCATTTGCTCATCCAAAATAGTAGAAACCTTCCATGATGGGAACTCTTTATTCGTTAAAAAGAGCATGTACATCTTTAACCTATCAAGAGATATTTGTGAGGTATTTATAAGCATTGTACTATTTAACAATCATTTCTAGATTCTTTTGTCGTCAGATATGTGACAATTCATGATCTATATATATACGGTATTTTATTCTATTTTCTTTATCTAAAAAATCACCTACAGGTGGCCAACTGAGAATCAATATCAACTATAGATAACAAGTCAACAGTATTCAAATTTATTGAAGGTTATTATTAAAACGTTTTAATATATACCTCTGAGTATTCCTTCTCTGGGATTTGAATTTTCTTTTTCTCAAGTCGAACAGAATCAGGAGCAGAAATAGTAACCTCAACAGGGCCTTTTCCTTCATTTTGAATCAAAAGTGAAAGATCCGGAGAATCTGGGGGATCAAGAGTAAAAATGTGTGATCTCACCAAACATAAATTAGTCAAAATATTAGTTCATATAAAAATCCGCTGGATATGAAATGAACAAGAACAAGTTCAGTCATAATCAGATGGAATCATGACAGTAGAACAAGTTCAATCATTTGTGGTGCTTAACAGCTCAGATAAGCTAAATGTAGAACGATCATCTGAAGATGGAAATGGCATTTCCATCAGAATGCTCTATCTGCAATCATATGAAGTATGGTGTTAAAACTAGAATGACTTTGAAGAGCATTATCCAGTTACATTGATCTTCAGGACAAAATAGCATTGACTACACATGACCTCAGGCAAAGTCTTACTTCAGCTGGTCAACTATGTAACCATCTAATATTAAGCAATGAGAAACACTTTCCATTCAGCCCTGCTCTAAATAATTCTACTTTTTCCGGATTATTGCCGATATAATCACAAAAAGCAATTTTTCAGGAATTATTCAATAATTAAAATGTTAGCAGGACACTCTTGGTTTGGGCTCTAAATGAATACCCCAGTACACTCTTGGAATGCCTGGCATATACGGAGGTCCTAAATGCCCATTTGACCATCCTCGCTCAAAACCAAACTTGATCACTAAATTGACGAAGGAATTGTCATAGTTCTGAACTCTTAAAGACATGGAGCAATAAGATTCATGTAGCCTATACAAAAATACATATGCAAAGATTATTGCAAGTTAAACAAGAAAAGTAATTCAACTAGAGAATAAAGAGCAACCAGCAATCGATAAACAACAAAACAACAATTACGAAAGATCTTGAAATGCGTACCATCGCCAGGAACTCTCAAACAAGCAATCAGCGACTTATCATTGTCTGTGCAACTATTCGAGGAAGAGTCACATTTTTCTCTTGGCGGAGGCAATCTCCCCACTTTTGACCCCTCTTTAGACTTGGAGTCCAATCCCTTATTATCCTTTTGCCCATTTCTGAAATCATCATCATTTAGCTTCTTTTGCTCCAACTGCTTAGTCGAATCATCTTTGTTTAAATTAACATCCACACCCTTCTTTACCATGTCTACTTTCTTATCCACGCCGTCACCATCACTAACTTTTGAATTTACCGATAGTTTCGTATCCAAATCAGATTTTGGAGGTCCATTCTCCTACCAATAAAAATACTACTACTACATTAATAACGAGCTCCATTAATTTCCATAAAAGAACACCAAAAAATTACCAATTAAAGTACCACAAAATTTACCTCCGATTCAGCGATTGCACAGTGAAAAACGACAGAAGCCAGAACTATAGTCAGCATAAGTGTAGTATAATCTATCTTCATTTCCTCACAATTTTAAGCAATCTGATATCAAACAATATCAATTAACTAATTTGCATCAAACTGCCAAAAAACAAAAAAAAAGCACATATGTACGAGTGTGCATGAAGTCTGTGTTTCGCATAAAGTAATGAAATTACAGTGGTAGATTACAAACCTTAAAGCGACACAATTTATGCATCTAGATTCGGATTGCCTGCTTGTACACGCTAACAGTAATTTATGCAATAAATTGACACTGTGAAGAAGGGGAAAAGTAGCGAATAGTATGGGATTTGTATACGTATATGTGTTTATACAAGATTATATGCTACAAGAGGCAGATTTTGGAGGAAGTCATGGGAGCGTGGAATGTGGCAGGCGGTCAACTGGTGAAGTTGGAAGGGATTCATCCGGCGAAAAATCCCAAATATGGAGGTAGCTCATACTTGTAGTTTCCAAAATAAAAAATAAAAAGTAAATGGACGAATATATCCTTAAAATAATAGGGTAAATAGCACAAAACGTCCATACCTATTGAGGGTATTGTGGAAAACGTCCCTATCTTCAAAATTTTGGCATTTTCACCCTTACCTACTGGATTTCCTGCGCAAAACATCCTTCAGTCCAAAAATCTAGGGGTAAATTAGTCCAACCACTTTTTTCACATATATATTACTTCTTTTAAAATTGGGGGGCTTTCCATGCAATTTCCAAAATTGCACGACAGGCCCCCGTCCCCAATTTTGAGGCTTCATGGTTCTTCTTCATCTTCTTCACGGGCATCTCTTTTTCACGCCACCAATTCTTCTACGTTTTTCGAAATTCTGCTTTCCCTGCACATCAATTTACGCCCTATGTAAATCCCATTTCTTGATATCCTCTTATGCTTCTTCTTTAGCTCCCTCAAACTCGTGCAATCGTCTCGATTTCTTGGACCATCTTCTTCAACTATGCATCAATGGTGGATATGATTTTCATCATGTGAAACCAGTTAAGCAAATACATGCACAACTATTAGTTACAGCTTCATTGTTCTCTGCTTTCTTATCTGCTCGACTCATTACTGTTTATTCCAAGATAAGTCTTTTGAGTGAAGCCCGGAAAGTATATACTAATGCGCCAGAAGATTGCTTTTCTAATTCACTATTTTGGAACTCGATTTTGCGGGCTAATATTTCAACTTTTGAATACAGTAAGACTCTTGAGTTATACTTCCTGATGTGTGCACTTGGTTTTCAGCCTGATGGGTTTGGTTTTCCTTTGGTTATAAGGGCCTGTGCGATGAAGGGTGGTGTTACGTTATGTAAAATTGTTCACTGTCATGTTCTGCAAATGGGTTTTGGAAATAACGTGCATGTTAGTAATGAGTTGATTTGCTGATCCTGAGGGGTAATACTAATAATGTGCTTGTTTCTCATGAGTCGGGAGAGAGAGGCGTTATTTTGCAGCGAACCCAATTTGGGGACGGGGGCCTGCCGTGCAATTTTGGAAATTGCATGGGAAACCCCCTAATTTTAAAAGAAATAATATATATGTGAAAAAAGTGGTTGGACTAATTTACCCCTAGATTTTTGGACTGAAGGACGTTTTGCGCAGGAAATCCAGTAGGTAAGGGTGAAAATGCCAAAATTTTGAAGGTAGGGACGTTTTCCACAATACCCTCAATAGGTAAGGACGTTTTGTGCTATTTACCCAAAATAATACTCCTTCCACAAATTATCATCTAATTTCTTTATTAATAATTAGTATATCGCTTATCGCTTATCGCTTATCGCTTATCGGTAGAATTCGACCATAAAAAAATAAATAAAGATCGATAAGAGGAACAAGGTTGAAAAAGAAAGATTTGGAGAAGAATAGTGAAGAGAAAGAGAATCAGAAATGAGAGAATTGAAAAACCTGAAGAAAAAAAAAGTTGGAAAAGGTGAAGACGTATATTAGATTTTTGGACCAGTAGATAAATTATCTACTAATAAATTATCTACTAATTTAGTCTTTTTTAGTTTCTTAATATATCTTTATTTAATACTTCATGGTCATTCAGTTTTAATAGAATAATGAGTCATATGATATTAAGAGCTTGTTTGACAAAGATTATAAACTTATTTTAGTTTTTTTTAGCCGTAATTTTTGACTTTTTAACCCACTTTTAACATGAAAAATCAACAATTTCAACTCAAATAAACCAATATTGGTCAAAAAAATCAAAAATTGGTTTATAAACTAGTTTATAAACTCTGTCAAACAAGCTATAATGTAGAAGTATATTAAAAAAACGAAAGTAAAATTTATTGTTATATTAACTAATTTTTTTTAATATGTGTTAAAATAGAAGTAAGCACATATTTGTCAATGTTTAAATTATAATTTTAATTAATCAAATTGGTCAAACATTCTTTTAATAAGGCCCACAACTTACAACCAATTTTTTATCTACACATTTATTAACAACTTAAAATATAAGCAATTAAAAAATAATTTCAGCACTACTAAACATGCGCTAAATATATTTTTGTTGGACGAATAAAATATATTCATTTTAGGATAAAAAATTATAACTGAAATTGCGATAACATCTTATGGGCAATTGTGTTTAAGGATAACAATGTCTTTTAGTTTTATGTTTAGTAAGAAAGATAAAATAAGCTAAAACTTTAATGATTACAACTTAAAAAGCACGCATTACATATTGTGTATTAACATTGTGACAAAAGCTTTTCGTCTGATCTCAATCTAATGTTGTTCCACAGCTAAAGTAAGAAGTGCGTGTGTAAATTTAGACTTAAGATTACGTATACACGCACTTTCTATCATCCATGAATTTTGATACTTTTGAGTTCAATGGATTAAGAGTTTATTCAGTTATTTGAGAGAAAAAAAAATTAGAAGATTTTGATAAAATGTTGAAAAAATTAATAATTAAATAATTAATAAATATTATAGATCTATAAAATATATAATTAAAATTAATTATTAATTTTAAGTTTTTATCTTTCACCAACAAATTCTCTATGATAAAAAATATCACTTAAAACTTTATTATTTTTGGATATACTACTGAAATGCTGATTAAAAGCCTAAGCTAATTAATGGGTGTGTAGTTTGGTCATTCAAGAGAATCATGAGCTGTTCAAAGCTTATTGGATCATTACTAAGGACAAAGTCCAATAATAAATTGTGAACTTGAGACCAATAACATTAGCTGGGGTCTGAATAAGAATTTGTGAAATTCTCTACATGGAAAAATGAGAAAATTAGGAGCCATACCTAGTTTTTTGAGATTTTAGAATTTTATTGGATAATATAAAATTTTTCAATATTATCTTTTTTTCATTTCATATTACTGGATTTATATAATTTGAATTAATTTAACAAATTGTAACTGAAATCTTAAAATTATGGATACAATTAATTAGATTTATAATTAGCGTAAATTTCCAAAATTACTCTCATAGTGTCACGTCTTCCAACGTTTCTTATTACAATCTCATCCGAAAATTTCATTTACACTCTCCTCGATGATAGCGGACTCTCTGGAAGGAACTGCAAATTTTCCTAAATAGAAAAACTCCAATTTTAATTCTCAGAAGATTTGCCATTAACAGTGCAGTCAAGATCACTGGAATTTCGCTCAGGTTAGTAAATTTATATGCTGTATTTTTTATTATATGCTGTATTTTTTATTTATGAACATTATAAATTTCAGTTTTTTGAAATCAACAATTGAAGAATAATTTGTTTGGTGATTTTACAGAATGATGATGATGGCACCATCTCATAGCAATAGAGGCAAGACGAAGCGTAAAACAGATTCAAACGTAATATATCAGTCCACAAAAAAACTAATCGTGTCTCTGATTCACGCAAGAAGACGCAGAAGAATAAGAAGCTCAACCTCCTTATCAAAAAAGGAAATAAAGTAATTTTTTTTTGTATTTTCATTTATTTCATACATTCTTCCAAACCATTTGAAAAAAATATATATTAGAAGTTTACATGTGTATTATGATTCATGCATTATCTGAAGAAATTTGTTTGCAAGATTATTATTTTTTGTTGGTCATTTTACTATTTCAGATTTAGGGTGATTTTTTATATTTGTGGAAATTAAATTTACAGTTTATTTAGGAAATTTTTTCATCTGAATTTGTTACATGCATGTGTTAATCTTCAAGCTTTTGTGTATTATGAGTTTCCTTCATGGTTGTAATGATATGGGTTACATTCATTATTGAATTCCATAATCTTTATTTATAATGAAGAGATGTTACATATTGCTGAATTTTGTAGAACACTTAAGTTATCTATTTTGTTAACAAAATCTTACAATTATTTTATCCAGATGTATTATACATGTATATCTCAAAATTGGTTTCAAATCGACCTTTGATGGTGCTCATATTTGTGATGTTTTTATATATAACTCAATCAATTTATCATATGTATGAAGGTCTAGTTTCGATATATTGAAACATATGTGCTTCTCATTTCTATTGATAGTTAAATTTAGTTACACTCATCCTAAATTGTATTTAGTGTCAATACCTAACCGGTGTTCTATTTGTTTCTCAGTTTGAACATTAAAGATTCAATTATACTCATAGTTACTCATATTTGAGATTATTGTTGTAAAGATAATAAGATAGAGAATAATGACTGGTATTATTGATGTACAATGACCGACCATATATACAGACTAGTAGAGATTTACAATTGGTAAGAAAATTGAAATCTTCTAATGACAAGGAAAGTATAATATAAGAATATTATAATATAAGGAAAGATAATAATATAAGAATATTATAATATAAGAAAAGATATAATTCTTGAGATTCAAGAATATTATACTATAAATATAATTATACCAAACTTGAAGACCAAGCAACCGGTTGGAATGTTCTAGAGTTGGCTCGACTTGGGCTCCATGAGTGTGACTGGTGAGCGGACCATCATCATCGTTAACATGCCCCCGCAAGACAGAGCTCCCATCTGAGAGTCCGATCTTGGAACGAAGACGACAGAAGATAGTACTAGATAATGGTTTAGTGAAAATGTCGGCGAGCTGGTATTTACTGGAGATGTAGGAGACAGAAAAGGATCCATTGGAGACATGATTACGAACAAAGTGGTAATCTATGGCAATGTGTTTCATACGAGAGTGAAAGACAGGATTGACAGATAGATATGTGGCATTGAGATTGTCACGGAGAATATTGGGCTTAGAGGGTAAGGTAACACGAAGCTCATGACAAAGATTGCGAAGCCATAGGACCTCAGAAGCACAAGAGGCGAGAGCACGATATTCAGCCTCAGTGAAGGATCGTGCAATAGATTTTTGTTTCTTAGAGCACCAAGAGACGACATTCCCACCAAGATAAAAGATATAGGCAGAGGTGGAAGTGCAATCATCAACATTGCCGGCCCAATTGGCATCAATAAAGGCAGTAAGAGACAGAGTGGGAGACTGTTTAAGAAATAGACCACGATGAATGGTGGATTTAAGATAACGAAGAAGACGTTTGATAGCAATCCAATGAGTTTCAGTGGGTTTGTGCATAAATTGGGACAGTTTGTTAACAGCATAAGAAATATATGGACGAGTGAGAGAGAGATATTGTAGAGCGCCAACAGTTTGGCAATAAAATGTAGGATCCGTAGCCGGTGATCCATCAAGAAGTCGTAGAGGTGGGGTGGAGGACATGGGAGTAAGGCATTCTTTGGCACCAGTCATGTTGGTGCGATGAAGTAGATCACGAATATATTTGTACTGAGTTAGGAGAGAACCGGATGGAGTATGAAATAGTTCAACCCCAAGAAAATAATTCAAGTGGCAGAGATCCTTAATGGAGAATGTGGCGGACAGTTTGGTAAGGAAGGAATTGAGAGCAGATTGATTATTACCATTGACAAGTATATCGTCAACATAGACAAGTAGATAAAAGGAGATGGAGCTATGGAACTAGAGAAATAGAGAGGTGTCGCTTTGAGAATTTTGGAAGCCATAAGAGATTATAAAATTCTTAAGTATAGTATACCAAGCACGGGGCGCCTGCTTCAGACCATAAATGGCCCGTTGTAGATGACAGACATGAGATGGATATGTGGGATCGACAAAGCCAGGGGGTTGAGACATAAACACCTCTTCAGTCAACACGCCATGAAGAAAGGCGTTGTTGACATCAAGCTGTTTAATAGGCCAATTACGAGAGAGAGCTAAGGTGAGAATGACTCGAATTGTAGAAGGTTTGACAACGGGACTAAATGTATTATGATAGTCGACATCGGGTCGATGATGAAAACCCTTCGCCACTAAACGAGCTTTGTAGCGAGAGATGGACCCGTCGGGGTTTCGCTTGATGCGAAACACCCATTTGCAACCGACAATATTTTGAGAAGAATGAGAGGGAACTAAAGACCAAGTATGATTGCGAAGAAGAGCATTAATTTCCTCTGACATGGCTTGGCGCCAAGTAGGAAGTTTAAGTGCTTGAGACGCGCAAGTAAGTTCGACAGAATCAGGTAAAGGATAACGTGTGATGGCAGTGAATAGACGTTTGGGTTTTACAATATTGTTCTTACCACGAGTTTGCATAGGATGAGAATTGACTGGAGGATGACGAAGAGCAGGTGCAGCTGATATAGTATCTGTGGGCTGCTCATTACTGGAACAGAGTCAGAAGTGGATTGAACAGAAGAATGAAAAGATGATATTGTTGATGATCGAACAGCGCAAGAGGAGGCTGCCGGCAAATTTGAAGTGGCAGCAAGTGGCTATTGCGGAATACCAGCAGATGGGGAGTCGCGGGTCTATGCGGGTTCAACGCTGGTCAAGCCCGGAGTTATACGAGAAACGTCCATGAATGGACGAGGCTGTGGGAAGGAGGAGATAGGCAAAGAGGGCCGCTGGTTTGTAGCATCTAAAGAATGTTCATTGGCACCTAGGGGTTGATTTAGAGAAAACCAGTGGGGAGATGGAGCTAGGAGCTAGTGACTCGACCATGGAAGGTAATGCAAAGAGAAATGTAGACTCTACAAAGACGACGTGACGAGAAGTGTAAATTCTAGACTTCTTGGGGTCTAGACAGAGATAGGCGTGGCTTTGTTTTGCATAGCCAAGAAAGACACAATGAGTAGATTTATCATCAAATTTTGTGTGCGCATAAGGCTTGAGCCACGGAAAGAAAAGGCATCTGAATGTACGAAGGTTCATATAACTAAGGAGATGCCTAAGGAGAACCTTGAATGGAGACTTGAGATCTAAGACTTGAGTTGGAAGTCTATTAATAAGATATACGGTTGTTTGAAAAGCAAACGACTAATAAGAGTGGGAACAGAAGAATGACGAAGCATGGTTAGTCTTGTCTCAACAATGTGGCGGTGGCGCCGTACAAAAACCCCATTATGTTGGGGTGTGTGCGGTGGTGTCTTAAGATGTTGAATGGCATACGACTCAAGAAGAGATTTTAGAACAGTGAATTCACCGCCACCATCGGTGTACATGGTCATGATTTTTGCGTGTAGAAGATTTTCGACATGAGTTTTAAAAACTAAAAAATTACTATGAACATCAAATTTTAAATGTAAAGGATAAAACCAAATGAATTTGAAAAATAAATCAACAAATATTAAATAATAACGAAATCCTTCGGGTGAAGGTACAGGACTGGTCCCAGACGTCAGAGTAGACGAAATCAAGAGGACCACGACTCTGTAAACTGGACTGACTAAAAGGTAGTTTATAACTCTTGACACAAAGACAAGACTCTCAACGAAAATCTGACGGAAAATTACTAAACATTGAAAGTAAACCTAGACGACATAAATGTTGAGTAATTTTGTGAGTTTGGTGACCCAGGCGACTATGCCAGATAGTAGAGGACGGAGTGGTGATGGAGCAAACTAGGCGAGAGTTGGAGAAAGTAGATGTTGGCTATTCATAGACATCATTGTGATTCTGACCTCGAATGAGCGGTGCCCCAGTGCGAAGATCCTTGACAAGAAAGTGAGATGGAAAAAATTCAATAGATGTTTGATTTGTATGACAGAATTTAGAGACAGACAATATATTGCGCTTTATGAAAGGAACAAAAAGAACATTTAGAATACGGAAATTTGGTGAGAGAGACGAGTTACCTTTGTCAGAAATAGAGTGGGTGGAGCCATCGCCTAGAATAATGTCATATGGGCCTTCATATTGTCTGGTGAACAAAATATTGGACATGTCCAAAGTAAGGTGATGAGAGGCACCCGAGTCTACAACCCAATTAGGTTGACTAGATGAAGCATATGTAGTATTAACAGAGCCACAGCGCGGCTTAAGATGCGGGAAAAGATCTCAGCATTCTTTGGCCGCGTGGCCTCTTCGGGTACAATATTGGCAGTACACGAGTTCGGCACGAGGAGGAGTGGCAGCAGCGTTTGGATAGGGCAACAGACCTGACGCGGATGAGGTTAGCGACTGTTGTGAGCGGCCCCGACTATTTCTCTTATTAATTGAAGACGGACGGTAATTTGATGGTGCTAAGTTATTAGAGAAGGGCCGAGCAATAGTAGCATTAATTTCAGCAGTTGAATGGACAGAAACACTATCAAGGTCTCTAAGATAATTCTTATGATCGATGAGCTTATCATAGAGTTCTTCAAACGGAACGGAATCATCTTTTTTAGAGCGTAAGGCTGTGATTATTTCTTTGTAAGTGGGGCCTAAGCCACGCGTACAATATATGAGAAGATCTTTGTCAGAGGGAAGAGCTCCAAGAGTACTGAGCTCGTCGGCTATGGTTTTGACTTTGAGGAGAAAATTTGTAACAGTTTGGTTTCCACGAGACATTTTAGAAAGCTTATCCTTCAAGTGGATGATGTGTGACTTGGACCTTTTTGCAAAGTATTGATGAAGCCGATTCCAGGCTATTGAACTAGTGGTAGAAGAAGAAACGAAAGGTATAATTGACTCAGACAAGGATGACGAGATGGCATGTAGAATTAGTTGGTCTTGGCATTTCCAAGACAATGCAGCTAGATTTAGGGACAAGGTACCGATAGGTGGAATGGTTTCAGATGGACAATGGAACGTTCCATCGACATAGCTTAACAGATTGAAACTGTAGAAAAGAGAGGTGAACTGAGCTTTCCATGAAAAATAGTTTGAAGATGTAAGTTTAACAGAAATTTGTGTGGCTGAGTTTAGTTGTACAAGCGGTTGGACGACGACTTGAGGAGCAAGATATGCAGTCTTGGTAAGATCAATTTCTTCATTGATTTTGGTTGTATCTGCCATTCTTGAAGCAGCAGAGAGGACGACTTGTTATTGAAGAAAGAAGGGACGACTTTTTGGAGGAAGGGAAGAAGACGACTCGTTAGAGGAAAAGCTCTGATACCATGTAAATATAATAAGATGGAGAATAATGACTTGTATTATTGATATACAATGACCGACTATATATACAGACTTGTAGAGATTTACAATTGGTAAGAAAATCAAAATCTTCTAATAACAAGGAAAAGTATAATATAAGAATATTATAATATAAGGAAAGATAATAATGTAAGAATATTATAATATAAGGAAAGATATAATTCTTGAGATACAAGAATATCATACTATAAATATAATTATACTAGACTTGAGGACCAAGCAACCGGTTGGAATGTTCTAGAGTTGGCTCGACTTGGGCTTCATGAGTGTGACTGGTGGGCGGACCATCATCATCCTTAACAATTGTAAGCCCTCAACTCGTTAGTTTCAATTGGTAAATCCATTTGTTTATTGAACACGGATTCATATGAACATTAGCTTTCACCAATATATGTTATCTTGAAACAAAATTTTAAGGTGACCATTAAGAAGGTTTGATACTTCCATGCACATGCATTTTCATGATTGTGATTTTGATTCTTACAATGGTAACATTTGTAATTATCGTCTAAGTTATTGTTAAATATTACTATAAATTTGATACATGATTATGGTAATTCATATGTTAACGTGAATGTATAGTTGCTAACATCCCTAATGTTATTTAGTATCATGTGTTAATGTGATCCTTTTATCTTATCAGACTCAATGTTAACCAATATGGATGATGATTTTTGATTCGTTTGTTGGTAACATTTGTAATTATCTAATAAGTTACCGTTAATGTTACCATGATTTTGATACATGATTATGCTTCTTTATATGTTAACATAAAGTAATAGTTTCTAACATCATTAATAGTCTTTAGTATCATGTGTTAATGTGGTCCTTTTTTTTAATCGGACTGAATGTTAACCAATATGGACGATGTCAAATTATTATTTTTTTGATGATAATTTAAGTTGATTTTTTGTACCAATGGTTGCAGGGATGACTGCGGCATATTCATTATCAAATATGCGGAATACATATACGAGAAAAAGATTAACAACATGAAGGATGCTCGACGCAGTATGGCTATTCAAATGTACAAATACGCGCTCGAGAAGTCTGACATTCACTGTTCTGGAAGAAAGAGATAGATGGAGTTACATTAAAGTTTAGGACATATTAGTCGAGAATTTTATTTCAGTGATATGGTCTTGTTTTCGATTTTTGTTGTGATTAGGGGCATAACATGATATGCATAACTTTTTTGACGAAATTCTATTGGGCATATGTGTGAAACCTTTTTGAATCCATATTCTGTTGGTTAAATATTGGATTTGTTGTAGTATATGTTGCATTTGAATTGGAATTCAGAGTTAAATATTATGCATTACTGAATGTATCAGGCTTCATGTTAATGCTGCAATTGAATTGTTGCACCAACAAATACCAGCTACAAATATCTTGATACTGGATAACATATGAGTTTTGTATCTTACGTTAAAGGCTGTTAAATTTCTTCATTTGATATTGCCTTATGTGAGACGTTTATATTAATCTTCCTTTTAATGTTGGGGTAATATGTCCCATCTAATGGCTTATTCATTAGTAACTTGGCGATGATGTGTTACCCTATAAGTCATAATTCAGTTTGTCATTTGATGATGATTGCTAGTATAACCTGGAATCATGTTCATGTCCCAAATGGCTGATTACAACTCAATGACTAATTTACAATGAATACCACAACTCCATGAAACTGCTAAACACATAAGCTTCAAATGGTTGGAAACTTAAACCATAAATAATCATATACCAACAGACATTAACTTGTTAAGACACAACTCCATGAAACTGCTAAACACATAAACTTCAAATGGTTGGAAACTTAAACCATAAATAATCATATTGACATTAACTTGTTAAGACACAACTCCATGAAACTGCTAAACACATAAGCTTCAAATGGTTGGAAACTTAAACCATAAATAATCATAAACCAACAGACATTAACTTGCTAAGAATCAAAATAATCTCAATTCAATAGTAAATCGCAGCTCAATTTAGAAACAAACCAAATTTGTATAACAAAGATTCTAAAATCTAAAAGTACACAGCAAGATTAAGTAGAAACAATATAGTTGACAACTTCAAAACTGTTCTTTATTGCTAATTGCTTTTAATTAATATAACTCATTCCATAATCATCCGTTCCATTTGAATTGTTGCATTCTTGTAACGCTAGTCCAAGCGGGCACATTGTCTATTTCACTGGAAAAGAGTCTATTCCATACAATAATTTGCTCTCCCATAATCTTGCAATAATACCCAACTGCAATTGTAAATAAATGCTTAGAAAATGTTTCTTGAAAACATGGTTTATAATGTTGTGGAGAACGGAATGTTGTTGGTGGCTTCATTTTTGTCTAATAGTCCTCAGGAGGCGAACCAAAAAGCTCGAATATCTTATGAAGCTGCTCAATCTAATCAATACACAAAGAGCACAAAGAGCTTAATAAGCTTCATGAATAGAAGTTACTGCATGTAACATTTAGACACTGATTGTTTGTTTTGCTCTTTAATATTACAAATACCTTCTAAAATAAAAGAGAGGAAACACATTTGCTCCAAATAAATAATAGTTGCAATGAAAAGAAACATAAATATTGTAAATCCTGCTTAAATTTTTAGCCATTGAAGAATGTATTACCTCATTCCTGTCCGGCATAATTGGTCATCCCACAAACATCTTTGCTAAAAGGCATCCTGCACTCCACATATCAGTGCCAACTCTATAATCTGTTGAGCATAGAGTTCTGGAGCTCTATACCATAATGTCACGACTCTATTTGTAAGAGTGGGTTTTGCTTTGTTTTGGTAAAAATTAGCTAGCCCAAAATCAGCAATCTTAAGCATCACATTCCTATCAATCAACAAATTGGATCCTTTTATGTCCCGGTGCAAAATTCCCCTCTCGGGGCAATGCTGAAGGCCGAGAACAGTTGCAGCATATAACACTTGACCTATATGCAACAATATTGTTTTTTACACACATTTCATGAGCTCAATTCCTTTATTCAAACTAAATTGACCTAATATATGTTAAAACCATTCATGTAGCAAAAAATCGAATGTGAATGTCAAAAAAAAAATGATCATGTAGCCAACTCCAAATTTATTGAAAATGAATGGAAATGTTAATTTTTCTCAACATATGCCAACTCTTTCTTGTTTGAATATCTTGGTATCAAGAAACCAAAATTAACCCATGCTTCTTCTAATATAGTTGGGTCTGTACTGAATCTTTTTTCAATTTTGAATTCTCCAGGTTGATAACTCTCCTTGATTTTGTAATTCTCAAGCGTTATCTTTGATGTTTCTGTTTTTGGGATAAGCGATATTCTTGGGTATTGGACTGATGAGTATCAATCAGTTTTCATGGGCTGGTTTTAAGGCCTAGTAAATTTCTCAATACTAAGTAACAATCCAATATTATTACAATTTCTCAAAGAAGCCCAATAAATTTGTAGTTAGGTGTAATATTTAGTGTATATATGTTATTAAGCCTAGAAAAATTGCTTATAAGCCACCCACGTGTGACTTATTTTAAATTAGGTCAATTTTTTTTTTAAAATTTTAATTAAGTCATACTCTTTATCAATATTACAAAATAATCCCAAAATTACCCATGTGATATAGATTTTTAATCGGCTTCTTCCACCTCTACAAATCTACTCCACCTCCAACGAGTGCTTCTTCTACTACGCGGTGGAAACCTTCTTCCATCTCCACAAGCTCCTCCGCTGCAACTGAGCAGCATTTTTCTCTTGTTTCCTTTTTAGATTTTTCAAGTTATGGACTTTTGGAGTTATTCCAGGGAAGACGAGAGCCCCAATCCAACGTTGATTCCATTTTATCTGCTGTTTGATGAATTTCTATGGACTTTTTGGAGTTATTACTGGGAAGACTGTTTCTTTTTCTTATACTCCTATCAAATTTGTAGACTCTCATACACCGCAATGACTCAACTAAGTGCATGTTTGGTAGTAATGAAATTATTTTTTAAGTACTTATATTATAAGCTGTTGGTGAATATGTGGATAAAAAGTAGGTTGTAAGTTGTGGGTCCTATGAAATGCGTGAATAAAAAATATGTTTGAAAAGTTTGACCAACTGAAATTATAATTTAAACAATTCCAAACATGTTCTGAGATTTGATCTTACGTATCACTATCTAAGTCAATTATTTCTAGGATAATGCTTGTTGTACACCCACACTTACGTCCTTACATGTGTCAAATAATGATTTGTTGAAATTATTATTTAATTGGCCAAATAAATAAAGTGAGCAAAATCATTATTTGACACATGTAAAAGTGTAAGTGTAGGTGTACAACAAGTATTATCCTTATATCTATGTTCATCGAACGAACAAAGGAAAATGAGAGTTACTTTGACATGAAATGACTTCTAAAGTTGCTCTAAATGGCTTGGAGATGATTGAAGGTTTTTGAAATGAAATCGCTCATTTTTTCTTCAAGATAAAGGTAAGAACGTTTCTTTCCCGGAAACCTATTATTACTTAAAATAGTGATTTGAATGGTCTCTTCAATTTTTTCCTCTGAAACACGGGGAACCACGCCACGCCATGCTACTTGTCACCCTATGTTGGTCATCATAATGATTCTACACTTGACAATTGGGAGACGTGGCACCTGCATGGTGCTACGTGCAAAAGATGTATATTCATAACTGTCAAAAAGACATGAAGAGACGTGCGTGAAAAGGACGAATGGCTACGTGGCAAAAACTAATGGCACCCAACTCTTCTCGTATGACGTGTAAAGTGAGAAGATTATGTATTTAACACTTGCCTAGAGTAGAAGCACTAACGATTAATGTATCGTCATTCACAAGTGGTGGGCTAATGATGCCAAAAAAATAGCCATCTAGGATCTATCATAAGAAGAGGCTTGTCACAAGCAAACAGACCAAAAGGCAATCGAGATTGAGCTAGTTTAAGGCGATTGATGTCAGGGAAAGATCACACAATAGAAAGTGGACATGGCTCTTTGAGCTTAATGCAGTTGAATGAGGATGATCGCTCCCAGTCCCAAAAGATAATGGAATCATAGTGTCATATAGCAAGTAATGCACGATGACAATAACAAAATGGGTTAATTACACTAATGGTCCCCATTCTTTTAGGTTTGTAACGATTTCATCTCTATTCTTTTTTTTAGCAGATATCATCCACATTCTTCTATTTATTCTCACAGAAGGTCCCCAAATCACTATTTTTCACTATTCTTACAATTCTATGACAATTTTACCCCTTAACTTAAATAAATTAAAATAATAGAAAAAAAATACAATGAAAACATTGCAGTTAGGCCATTAACCTTTACAAAAGTATAAATAAATCCTAAACAAATTTATTTTATTCAAATTAATGTTCTTCCCAACTCAAAGAAATCATGTTTTCCGACAGTCGGCGTTGGCGACCATTCCACCCCTTCCCCTCGAATTCAAAGGGTAAGAGCATCTCCTTCATCTAAAAATCAAACCCACGAAATCAATCCCTCCCTCCAACTTGAAAAACAAACAAAAATCAAAAATAAATTACAAACCAACCTAAAAGAACATTTGTTGGATCCATAAACTCAAGAATATGTATACATACACTCATGCATGTATGTATATCTATTTTCCAGTGCCTACCAATAATTTCTAGTTAATCTGAAGATAAAATGTATCTTGTGTACAGAAATGGCTATTGAAGAGAAATGGGTAAAGTTTTCTTCTTCTTTTCTTGTCTAGTCCATATTAGTCTCTCTGTCTTGTGTTCTCTGCCATGGATGCGTGCAACATAAAAAAGTAGTAAAGTGCCTCCCATCCATTCATCCCCTCGTTTTTTCTTGGGTGGGGGGTGGGGAACGGGGGGTTTGTTTCACCCATTTGAGTTAATTTTTGTGGCTTGTTTGTAATTGCAGTTATCTTCGAGCTAGGGTTTATCCTGTCACTTTCCAGTACCCATTACACATGTATGGCGCGTCTTTCTCCAAAAACAAAGGTTTCTTCCCTGTAATAGCTGCCGCTGAAATGGCCGCCAACACCGACTGTCAGAAAACATGATTTTTTTGAGTTAGAGAAGAACACTAATTTGAATAAAATAAAATTGTTTATGATTTATTTGTACTTTTGTAAAGGTTAATGGCCAAATTGCAATATTTTTATTGTATTTTTTTCTTATTAATTTAATTTATTTAAGTCAATGGGTAAAATTATCATAGAATTGTCAGAATAGTGAAAAATAGTGATTTGGGGACCCTTTATAAGTATAAATAGAAGAATGTGGATAATATCTGTTAAAAAAAAAGAATGAAGATGAAATCGTTACAAATCTGAAAGAATGAGGATCATTAATGTAATTAACCCTAACAAAATTGATCTTATCTCAAATAACTAATAAATAATCTTGTCTTTCCACCTCATTTACTTCCATTGGTTTCCAGAAACCTTAAGGACATTGTCCCCTAAGATTCAATCGTAGAAAAGACACTTGACTAGCACAAGAAGCTTTTATAAAGAGTCATTCACTCAAGAAGAACAGTTAGATTATTTTTACATTACAAGCTATAAACTCTCTCGAATTCATATATACTTTCCTTGAACGACTAACTTTTTCTCACATCGGAGTAGGACTCTGGACGAGGTTCCAAATCTCCTTTTTGCAGATCGAACCAGCAAGTGGAAGGAATCGATAAGTGTTGAAATTGACAAGCATCAAAGGGTATTAGGAGTTTTAATGTATTAAAAAGTAGACTAGAGGTTTTTTAAAAATATAACATTGAGTTGATGTCTTTTAAACAAAAACTACTAATGACTAAACTTTTTAATCAAATCTCGCCATGCTAACTACAAACTTTGAATAGGTGGGATGCATGTGGTTGATACAACTCATGTTTTTTGTATTGTATGTTGGACATGACACGATTTAACATATTTACATATTAGATCATATTTGACGAATGAAAAATTTTAAGTCGACCACGAGCATACAAACTATCCCAAATTTCCCATCTAAACTTACAACCAAATTATTGTCATTGGTTAGCAAATAATCCCCTGTAGACATAGGCCTAGCATCCATAGCAAAAAGCTCAACACAATCCAATCCATATCGTTCATCTAACATAAGTTCCTTAAATTTTTAGGGTTTATCTAGCTAAGCAATTGGTTTTGCTCGTTTAGAAAATTAATCCCCACATTTGGAAGAATAATAATCTCCAAATAGAATTAGACATTCAACAAATGGATTGTTACAAAGAAAATTCCACCCTCTAGTGGGTGTTTAAATTCTAGTCAAAGTCAAATTACCCAAAACTTAGGGTTTACCAAGAGTATATTTAGATAGTGACAAGAGACTAATTATTGAAAACTTTTCATTTCATAATTATCAAAAGCTGTAAACCTTTCTTAATCATTCGTTACCTTTTATAATTTCAAGCATTAAAAGTCCATTTGAATATTGAATTCAAAAAGGGTATTTATAATTTTGTCAAACCGACCATTTGTCTGTATCTTTTGGAAATTCCGATAGGGATTAAGACAGATGCCACTAAATTTTGGTAACCAGGTCATATAAAATTCCAATTTCAGTCCATATTTCTTTGACAATTATAACCATGGTGATTAATGAGATAATTATGGACCACAACCAATCATATCTTATTTTTAATAAATTTGAGATGGACTAATATATACAAGTTTTTTCTCTCGCTATTTTGATCAACTCGTTGCTATATTTACGAGGAAAATTGATACAATTAGATAATTTACGATGACAAGATATCAACATAATTTTAAACCAAAGACGCTTCATTTTATTATCAATTTTTTTTAATATTCTAAAAAACGTAAAGTGTGACTAGACATGGAGATTGAGCTTCAAGCTTTTCGACCCTAGGCGAGAGTGAGACAAAGACAAGGCGAAGGTTATGCGTGAGGCGTAACTAAGCGTGGAGGCCGCGCCTCATATCTAGGCAGAGCCTAGGCGAAGCTTATGCGAGCTTTTTAAAATAGTGAATTGACCCATAACTTTTATCAACATTTTAATCACACATTTCATCAATTTTTATCAAAATTAAATTTTTATTTTTATTTTTAACAAACTCACGTTGAATTACCTCATTTAAAAATAAATAAATAAACTACTTCAGCACATCGATCCTCACATATGCGGTGTTGTTATTATTATTATTATTATTATTATTATTATTATTATTATTATTTTGAATAAACGAGGAAGAATAAAATCAAGGACCACCTCTTCATATTTGAAATTATTTCATGGTGTTAAAATGTCAATTCGAAAAAATGCCAGTCAAAATGAAGGCCAGGGGGGGAGGGACAAGAGCATGCTAGCAGGCCCTATATATTGCTCTAAGGAACATCTAATTCACAAATTTTCGATAAGGGGGGACCGTATTTTGATTGTGAAAGAATTCTAAATTTTTTTTCATTTTACTATTTTGTATTAATTTCAAATGTTTTCTCAGGGACCATATTTTGATTGTAAAAGAATTCTAAAGATTTATCATTTTATTATTTATTTAATTTTAAATATTTTCAAAAGTCATTTTTCAAATATTTACTTTTCTTCTTTTAAGGGCCACTTCAAGTTATAAATTTTATAAATGCCAACCCTAAAATTTGTAAATTTTACCCCATAACTACTATTTCCGTGTCTAGTGTGTTTTAAGAGTATCTTTAATGTAACAACGTGGATTATTGCACACGTGGCTAAAAAAAAATAGAGATGAAGAAAAGAACATCTCCAATAGGGATGTAGATTGTGAATATTGTTGCCTATATTTATAAGAAAGATGATGTAGATAAATTATAAAAAATTTAATAGATGATGCTTAACACACATTTCAATAAAGATAAATTATAAAATATTCAATTGATGATGGAACACACCGTTCAAATGTAGACGGTATTATAGATATCCTCCATTTTTTTCTTGCCATATAAGCATTTTGGAGTGATATGGTACACTTTTTAGTAGGGATGACAAAAATATCCGATCCACCCCGAACTCGATGGATATCCGATCCGCAGATCAGCGGGGCGGATCGGATCATATGTGATCCGATCCGATCCGCCCCGTTTGAAAATTAAATAGGATTAAATAATAAATAGATGAAAGATTTGGGGCTTAAATTACAATTTAGAGGTGGCTGGACTTATCTACAAAAAATTATTCCAAAAAAAAAAAAAAAAAACGGATCATTATACGGATCAGGGCTTCGATCCGCCTCAAAAAATAGCGGATCAATCCACGGATTTGGATCTTCTACAATTATTGCGGGACAGATCAGGCAGACCCACCCCGATCCGCTCCGTTGCCATCACTACTTTTTAGTACAATCTACAGCCCGATTTAAAATGCTCTAATAGAACATTTTTTTTGTAAGAATATCAAGGGGGCGGGCGGACTTCCTCATTCCCCACCCTGACGAATATTTCCAAGACTATGTTTAGGGCAGAACATTTTGCCACCCTTAATTTTTTACAATGTTTAATGTTTGTTTGGTATAATTTAAAAGTAATTTTTTAGGAGTTTTTTTTATAAAAGTTGATGAAATATGTAGTTGAAAAATTAATAAAAGTTGTGGGTCCATGAAATATGTCGTTGAAAAATTAATAAAAGTTATGGGTCCCATGAAATATGTGGTTGAAAAAGAATTTGAAAAAAAAAAAAAAAAAAAAAAAACCTTAATCAAACAAGTGATCATAATGTATCAAATGTCGTGTTTAATGTTAAAATAAGGGTAGCAAACATGTCGACTGCTCCGTGGGCTCGCTTGCTCGGGTTTGTTTAGGGAGGAGCAGATGGCTGGGCTGAGTGCCAAAATTTTTACGAGCCGAACAAATTTGGCTCGTGTTTTCAATTTGTTTAAAAATTGTACTTTCAAGAAAAACAAAATGAATTGGCTCGTGGGCGGCTCGGCTCGGCTCGGCTCGATCCATGATGCTCACGAGTCATGGGTCGAATTGAGTCTCCTAGTAGATCATAAGTCGAACTCAAACTTGACTTATCTCCATACAAGTCGAGTTAGTTCAACTCGACACATTACCACTCCTATATTAAATATAAATTTAATTGAATTCTTAACTTAAGAGGTTTTATTTTTCAAACCGGTCTTTATTCCATACACGATTATTTCTGCTCTCATTAGCTATGATATTACAATGACATCACAATTGACTTCAACTCCCGGTAAAGTCGCATCTTACGCATAGCAAGTGCGCTAAGCTAAGTTTAAACATTTTACATTTAATTTTCTTTAAAATAAATTACTTATTTTGATAATAAGTCAATAATTATTCTTAAAATAAATAATTTTTTTCACTAAGTCGATACACAGTTGAAAAAATTATTAAAAGTAATATTGATTTAGAGAAATGATATCTTCTCTACGGTAGAAAAGAATTATAAAAGCACAAGACACGTTTTATGCGACTTTTGTAAAGCCTCTCTATTGTGGAAAGAGATGATTACTGTATTGATTTATATGTGTAGTATAGCCAAAAGGCCCGAATATGCTAAAAGGACACGTCAGGTATGCTGTTGAGCAGTGACGTGTCGCAATCTGAGAAGTGGACCACCCTTATCACATGGTCGGTGTCTGCCAGTGCTGGGTTGGTTTGACCAAGTCTAGTAAAGCCAAAATACAACTTTTTGCATGTCAACTCACTAATTGCCCTCAATATTTTGATGAATTTACACTTAGGGGACCTATAACTCAAAGTTACAAAGTTGCCCTTTTGATTTGTTATTATTGAGAAGCTATTTTTAACCAAAAACGGGCTATTAATATTATTGGAAGTAAAACTTGAAATTTTTCATGCCATTTACAATTTATAATCTTGAGAATTTAGTGCTACGATGTATTCAAATTATTTCTAAATTTTGATTAAAAAATTTAATTACAAAAACTCTTTATAACAATTTTAACTTTTTCTATTCTCGTTTATAAATTTGAGACGCGTCTACTGATAAATAGTTGAGAGTATGAGTCGAACCAAGTTACTATACCACTTAGAAGAATTTATTTACAAAAACTAATAGAATGTACTCTGAAAAATCCATGTTCATTCGAGAAAATTACTTGATAATCCAGAATTTGCTTAATTATTAAAAAAAAAATTAAATTTTCTGAGGCCAGTCTAGGAATTAGGTTAAGCTAAAAAAAGGGAATAGTGAAAAATCTACAAAAAAGTACAAAAAAGATGCCAAAATGTGAGGGGTTATTGATTGACTTTGAAGAGTTAGGTTTCAGTTTCACATGCGTATACGTAAAGCCAATTTAGGCCTTTTTGGAAATTAATGAATAATGGGCCCATCACGAGCCCTGTCTCTCTTTCAAACCTTACCTTTACATCTTTAATGCACCATTGGGAACCATTCCAATATATGTGATGATGCTTAGCCCTTTTTTAATTAATTTGTTTGTTTCCATCTGCAACAAGAATTCTTCTTGATGAGGTTTTGCTCCATTCAATAGGTGGTTGATTCTTGAGCACTTGTTACTCTAGAGTCTCTTTCATGCATTATTTTAAAAAGCGTAAAGTGTGATTAATTATAGAGATTGAATTTTAAATTTTTCAGACTTAAACAAAGACAAAAACAGAAAAAACATTTTCTTATTTTTTAATATTATTTTAAATATTTAAAAAATAATGAAAAAAATTATTAAACAAAAAGTGTGCCCCTAGGCACATGCTTTTTGGTTAAAGAAACACATTCCACTATTTAATTGCGCGCTTATGATTTAGACGCTTTTTTTAGAACACTGCTTTCATGTCATCTACGACAAGTTCTTTGTAATTATCAAAGATCGATCTTCTACAATTATACATACAACTGATTGTTGGGAATTAAGACCAATTCTTTTATTGCCCACAAGATCCTTGTTCAGAGAAAATTAACGAAACAGAAAAATATAAAAGATAGAAAAAATTTACGGACTGTCAAAGTTTTCACTATATGAAAAATTGTTACAATCATA
The DNA here is from genome assembly GCA_030279155.1 of Forsythia viridissima. Taxonomy (NCBI): domain Eukaryota; kingdom Viridiplantae; phylum Streptophyta; class Magnoliopsida; order Lamiales; family Oleaceae; genus Forsythia; species Forsythia viridissima. Next base: position 70,777,769 of record CM059033.1, on the reverse strand, counting down.
TAGATTTCATCCACCCAAATCCCCAAGTATCTCAAGAAAAATAATATTCTAAGCTTTACCACACCCACCAATTTCTACTCTTTGTACAACCCACAAAGACAACAAAAAAAAAACAACTAGGATGCTAGGCTTACAATTTTTCTCTCAGAAAACCCTCAGGTCATCACCACAAAAGAGAATAAACCACGTTAATTTATAATTAACGAATGACCTAATTTTCTTACAAGTTAAAACTATCAAGGAGTCCAAAATTAAGAAACTTGTTCAATTTCAGTTGACCTGGATGTCTTCAAAGTTTCGACTACCAAAGTGTCCAAGATTAGGAAACTTATAATTTTAGTCGACTTAGATGTCTTCCCTTTCTACAATTGATGCATCTTTTGATTTTGGCAAGTTTTGAGAAAATATCCCAACACTGATTTCTATTAATGTTGAATTATTTTAGAGATATGGGAACTTTTTTGCACTATATGAATGCCTCGTTCATGCTCCTATTGACATAAATAAAGTTATTTGCGTCGACCATGCGTACCATTCCATTGAAGAGTTTAAACATCGAATGATTAGTAGTGTTGCTAGTAGATCACAAGTTCATTCGACACGAACAATTATGATTTCGTACATATACTTTCCGCAGATGGATCCATCAAATATAGAGACGCTAAAATTTAAAGATATATTTAGTGTGTTGATTATATTCTACTGACAATATCTACAAAAGTCAAGTTAACCGATGTGAAAAATATCACACCGTGGAAAAAGAGGGCCAATGAGTTCATGAGGTCGGCTTCAATTAGGTGGTGAGATATTCTAAGTTCTAACAATTTGCTCTACCAATTTGTACAAAATAGATACTTTATTAGTTAAATTTGCATGGACGAAATCTCTTTATGAAGCACCATTTTGGGTAATAATTATAGCATCAGAACCCAAAGTTAATTTTTTCGACTTTAATGCACTGAATAATTCATTTCACTCGCTGGACTCTACTAGCCATTAAACATTCTTGCCAAGTTCAATTAACTTTGAAATTCGTCATCTCCCCATAAGGCTCTGTCTCACCATAGTGTGCTAATCAACGTTATCGGTTAATCGAATATTGGTTTTTACAGACATTTTTGTGACGCAATATAAATATTTACATTTAAATTTATATAATAATATGTATTTTCGAGTTTTAGATTTGATTAGCTAGCATTTCATAACGTATTATTCTACTTATTAGGTAAGAAATATTATCTACGCAAGTTAATCACTATAGCTTGTCTAGCGTAGGTTTAGGATTAAACGAACTTAAAGAGCATCTCCAACGTTAATGTGGATTGCTTTATAAAATTTGTGAGTATGTGATATTTTGAAGATGAGACTTGATGATCCACTGTAGTCTTACGTGTTCTAAGCAAGTTTTTGTGAGTATGGGATATTTTGAAGATGAGACTTGATGATCCACTGTAGTCTTACGTGTTCTAAGCAAGTTTTTGTGAGTATGGGATATTTTGAAGATGAGACTTGATGATCCACTGTAGTCTTACGTGTACTAAGCAAGTTTTTCTTAGTACGTAGGTTGTTAGGTATATTTGGAAATTTGGGGTGTGATAGAGTTACTGTAACAATTTTTCACATAGTACAATTTCTCTTACGTGGCCGTATTTTTCTCCAGTTTGAAGTTTTTTGCATAAAACTATGTTGATTTTTTCTATCTATTTTATTTTTTTGTCTTCTTAATATTTTTCTAAACAAAGATCTTGTGGATTATTCAAGAAACTAGTCTCATTTCACAACCGTTGTCACTTCAATTCTAATTTGTTCTCTAACATATTTTAAAATTTTCATCGACTTATATTTAAATTGTATTATAAGTAAATATTAAAATGAAAATAATTTACAAATTTACATTGCTTTTGAGGATTGTGCAAAATGAGGTTATGTCCATCAAGTAGAATCTAAATATCTAATTCACTAAATAATTATCTTATATTTTTTTCTACATTTATTTATGTATTACTACATTTAAATGTAGCAAAAAAATGTGAACCAAGTGCGTAAATGATCAAATAGAGCGCGTGTAATACCGTTGTCATATATAGAATACAACGACTCTAAAATTCTCTATTGACACAAGACTTGTCGATAAAAAGTAGTCTACTATCTTTCTTAACTTTTGATATAAATATACTATTTTAGTGAACATAACCTGTAGAATAAGCGAAATCTTGTAATTTGTGATCAATTCTCAATCAAAAGTTCTACGTAATGTGCATATTATTCTTTTGAGCCAATACAAATCATTCGAATCGAGGTGATTTTCGACCTAAGCGGAGTCACATTGTTAATACTTATATAAAAGTCTAAAAGAAGAAAAGAAAATAGGATAACCTTACTATAATCATACATTAATAAACTTGTTTATCTTTCCTAATGGAAAATGATTTCTTACCTACTTTTGTTGTTTATCTATGTTGTCTACACTGTGATGACATCACATGATTGATAGTTCATGATCCTACATTCATTATTTTTATTAATTATGTGATGTCATCTCAACATAGACAACATAGATGAACAATATAAGTGAATAAAAGATCATTTCCCCTTATCTAATAGTTAAGAAAGTTTAGCAAGTTTTGCCTAGCCTTGCCAAGAAAAGTGACCATTAATTAATGAAAAAATAAAAAGGCAAAACACGTAGCAGTGAATCATTCATTATTGACACATTATTGAAACTTTTTAACATATAAAAGAAAAGAAGCAAGCTGACTATTGATAATCAATACATAAAGTAGCTTTTTCCCTCAAATGTACGGATCACAACACGGGAATACAGTCACAAAATTCACAGATGGAAAAGGAAACTTCTGATTTTAGATACACGGCGTCGTTCTTTCTTCTATTTGTTTTGCAATGGCAAAAGTCTAATTCAGCCCCTGTTTAGGTTTAGATTAAAAATTTATAGTCAAAATACATTTAATAAAATCATTAATTTTTATTTACTTTTCAATAATATATTTCATCAATTTTTTTATCGAGATCTACCAAAAAAACTAAAAAACTTGCTCAAACGAACTCTGATTCTGAGAAATGGTGATAAGAGCTCTCTAACGTTTCACGTAGTGTGGTTTTTGACCTTCAATCTTCAAAAGTTCTGTAAATTTGGATCCTCGTGTGACGAATATCGTCGATGTGTAAACATTAAAATTACAAGCAACTAGCATATGAATTACTGAAAAATGTTATGTGGTTGAATGGTTTTGCGCTGTAGCTTTGAGTTATGTAAAAATTTTGTATGATTTTAACGTTTATATTGACAGTTTTAGTCACGTGAAGACTCAGATTTAAATTTTAAATAAATTAAAATTTTAAAATCTCATTTTTAAAGATTGAAGACCCATAAACCCATAATGTAAAATGTTGAAAAAACTCCAGCCTAATTTCCTAAAGAATTTAATTATAAATGCGAGCTTTGAGCCTAAAGTCCATGGAGGCCATAAACAAAGAAAATCATTTACTATGCAGCTATAAATACACCAAGAGGACACCACACCTTTAGACTCAAAAAATCTTGTTTTACCTAACAGCAACATCAGAACCAAATTTTCTCCTCACTTTATTATACACACGCTCTCTCTCTCTCTTAAAGCTGCTCTGTTCTTCAATCCTTCATAATTTAGTACTCTGTTGCAGAATTTCTCCTGTTTCATTGAAATATTTATTGTTTCTACTTCGATTTTTGATTAGTTTTCTTTGAAATTTTCTTTTAGTTGAGAGGAAAAAGTGGATTTTTTCAGTACCCTGTTTCCTCCTCCGTTTTTGCAGGTTTAAAAATCTAAATCCTTCAAGAAATTTACATGAAAAATGGCGAGAATTGAAGAAAACAACACCCCATTTGTTTCTGAAAATGTCGGATTCTCACTTTCACAACTGATTTTAACTAGTAATTCCAACACTTTGGATTCAATTTTTTCCCATTGCCAACAATCATCAAACCTCGAATTCGAAACCGCCTCTGTTTTCGAGCCATTAGGATCTTCAGTATACCTCAAACAAAGGGACTTGTTCCAGAAATTCTGCGATGAAAACAAACCGAATCCTTCAATTCCCAGAATTTCCCTCCCAATTCCACCTCAAGAACCATTTTATGCACAAAATTATTTCAGCCTAAGCAAGAAAAAGCTGTACAGAGGGGTTCGACAGAGGCATTGGGGCAAATGGGTGGCGGAAATTAGACTCCCACAGAACAGAATGAGAGTTTGGTTGGGAACTTACGACTCTGCCGAGGCCGCGGCCTATGCTTACGACCGCGCCGCCTATAGACTCCGCGGCGAATATGCTCGCCTGAATTTTCCAAATCTCAGGGACCCAAGCGAGTTGGGATTTTACGATGGCACGAGATTGACTGCTCTGAAGAATGCTGTGGATGCCAAAATTCAAGCAATTTGCCAAAAGGTTAAGAGAGAGAAAGCTAAAAAGGCTGCCAAAAAAAGTGAAAAGGTAGTAGGAAAAAAAGTTGATTATAATTCATCTTCACTGGAAATGGTTTCATCGAGTATTTCTGAAGATGGGTTTTGGATGGGCCAGAATTCGCCTTCCTCGGTTTCCTCGATCGATTCGGAGCTCGAATGTTGCTCACTTTCTCGGATCCCATCTTTCGACCCGGAATTGATATGGGAAGTTCTTGCTAATTAATTCTTCTCAATTCCATTTGAGTTTTCTTTCACATTTTATGCATTTTTACACTTCTAAATGTACGCTATTAGTACATATTGTCTTTTCTATTAAATTCCTTTTTAGACATGATACGCAATTGTAAGACGCGATGCACATGGATCTGGTAGCCCTACAAACCCAAGCCTACAAGTGAAAACAAATTTAGTAGCATTTCAAAGTTCATATCTCAATGTCGCTTGTGTTCTTAGAATTATAGTACTTTGTTGTAAGGTTCTTTTTTCTAAACAAATCAATAATGTTTTGATTAATGCATCAAATCCAAATCTCATAGTATATCTAGTACTTGCAATATATTGACGTACAAACACCTAATAGTGACTCCAAAATTAAAGCATCTTTAACACATTCTATGAATTGAACTGGAGACACTCTTACATTGCTATCTTGCAAACTCACTGAGCATTGATAACCAAAAAGTTGAAAAGGATCTTTAAACTCCAAAATATAACATAGTGTGGGCTTTGTTATGGGTCACGCTCAATAAATAAACATATCCCCATGTGAGGAGCATCACTTTTCGGGTCCTGATCATTTCTCCGATTCAATGAAAAAGGAGCCCTCTCTCCACCCCGCAACCCACCAACACCCCCCCCCCCCCTCTCCTCCTCTGCATAACCCCTCCCCTCCCCCTCAACAAAACAACCCAACCCCAACCCCAACCCCAATTTATTTAACCCCATCCCCATTTTCTTCAATCCCCCACCTATTTATTTACCATTAAATTTACATACACATTATTAATATAATTAAATTTAGTAAATTAAAAATAATTTTTTTATTATTATATTCATTGTATTTATTTTTAAAAAATATAATATGTAATAATATTTGATGAGTTAAATATTATTTATATCATATAATAAATAATATAATTAACGTTAATTTCATTATTAATATTTGAATGAGACTAATTAATTAATTTATATTTTGAGTAACAAATTAAATTTTACTTAAAAATAAAAATAAATAAAGCGTGCATAATAAAATTTGCTCCAATTGATAATTTACACACACAAAAAAGAAAGTAATATTACATTAGAAATAATAAATTAGTGATGAGTGTTAAAGCGTGCATCATACTCTCGTGGGTTTAGGGAATATAATGCATTGTTACTGCCTATGATCGAGTATTGTGGATTTAGAGCATGATATGCGTATTGTGGATCCAGTGCATGATATGGGTATTGTAGGTCCAGTGCATGATATACGTACTGTGAGTCTAACGTATAATACGCGTACTGTGGGTCCAGCGCATGATGCTGTTGGTCTAATGGATCCTGTGAGTATTGTTGTTGATTTGTATTGTCCAAACTGACAATCAAATTATTACTCATTATAAAATAAATGGACCAAACACTAATAAAACAATAAGTAAAAAAATACTCATTAGTCTCTTTTTTCTTCTTATTGTTTTTTATTCGCGTACTAAATCCCGTTTCACATGCATATTGATTGTAAAAATTGTATGCCTCATCGGATGATTCGAATTCCTGACCAACGTAGGGAATGACACTGATAGTCACTTGAGGAACATATACATTATCACTACTCTCAAATTCCATCCCTACAAAAATTTACCAAAATAAAATACATCAATTATATGTGCAAAAAAAAAATATAAAAAATTGTTAACAATGTTACAACTAACTCGCAAATTACAAAAAGTAAATATGTACAAATAAACGAAAATAAAAAATAAATTAATAATTTATTACTAACTTTTGAAAAATATGAAAAATAATAAGTGGGAGACAAATTTGGTAAAAATAAATTTAGAGAACAAAAGTGATTGGAAACGTTTGATGTTGGCCAAATTTGGGTAAAGTAAATAAAGCGAATGTGTTGCCAAATTTCAAGAAAAATATCCATTCTGATTAGGAGGGAAAAATGTGTATTCTGATGAAAAAAATTATTACGTTGAGTGGTGTATAAATAAGTGGGGAAAGGAAGAAAGGAAATGGATTGTTTGGGGGTGGGGTGTAAATTAAATGAGGGTAAGGAGGCTGAAGAAAGTTGAAGTAAATTGGTGGAGGTGGAGGTGGAGGTGGAGGTGGAGGTGGAGGTGGAAGTGGAGGAGGGGGCTTTTTTGCGGCGCGGAGAGGGGGGGCTGATATTTTGCAGATGGGGTGGGCTTTTTTTATGCGTGGGTGAGAGGTGGGGTGGAGAGGCCATAATTCTTTGTGGTTGACTGGTTGCGTGATTGACACGCAGCCAATCGGGGAATAGGGATGGCAATGGGGCGGGTTTAGGGCGGGTTGATCCCGCCCCGCAAAAATTTTGCCGCGGCGGCCGTTGGACCTGCCAACCGTCCCGCGATTTTTTTTTTTTGGGTTAAACTGAAAAATAATTAAAAATATATATATATACAAATTTTTTAAATATTTGTACCAAACCAAACAAAAAAATTTTAAGATTTGGGTTATGGTGTAGTGGTTAAGGTTAGTAGTTTATATGTTTTAACCCGGATTCGATTCTTCTTTAGTTCATTTTTAGTGAAAATCATAATTTTTACTATATTTTATAATTTTTCAAAAAAAAAATTTTTTTTTTAGGGGCGTGGCGGGGTTGCCCCGAACCCGGCCCGGGGCAGAAAAATCTGCCCCAAACCCGCCCATATTACTTGGCAGGGTAGGGCGGGGCGGGTTCGGGTTGGCGGGTTTTTTTGCCATCCCTATCGGGGAACATATCTAGACCCCGATTCGGGGTCCAGATCATTTCTCAGTTTCATAAATAGTACTAGTCTAAACAAATTATTTCTTACAATGTCGTCCAACTTTTTTGACTTTTTACCAAATTTTTTTTTTTTTTTTTTATTGTTTGTGTTACGCTCGTCTTATACATGTAACATGTGCATATTTTGTCAGCTATTTTCATTACCACACTGCCATCATCGACATTAAAATCACCATCACTACCCACCAGTTATAACAAACTGTGTTATATTTATAATACATAGTGTTACGTCACTACTGTCATCGCCACCACTTGTAGCATATTGTGTTACATCACCATTGCCACCATAATCTGCACCACCCTCCACCCCACCCCACCCCACCCCACCCCACCCTTCCTCGACCATAAATCACCACTATCGTCACCAATTCTTCACGCTGCCACCATCATCGCCATGGGTTATCCCACCAGATCTAAAATCATCACCACCTCCTAACAGATCTACAATTTACCACTGCCACCGCCATGAACCACTACACTGCCATCCGCGCCACTACAAACGTAAAGGGCATCATTACCTCCATCTCACCACTATCGATGTGACGCAGGCGGAAATGTAAAAGAATTAAACAAAACTCAAACTCAACTCATTGATTCCTATGAATACCGAATTAAATTGATTATGGTGTAGAAACTCAAAGAATAATATTCTTATTCAACAACTACTACTTTTTTGAATGAAAAATGACTCTCAAATACCCAAAAACTAGTTGAAATAAAATTCTAATTGATAAGTAAATGCAAAAAGATGAAAATAGATATGATAAACTAAAGATTGTTGTTTTAAGCTAAGATGGCTTCAAATGGCTAAAATCCATCGTCCGCGGTGGTAAAGTCAATGGTCTTGACTGTCTCATCGATACGATTCTAAAAATATATTATAATAAAAATTATGAACCAGTATGCGAAATTTATGCACATTTCTTTGAAGAATGACGATTATGATCCATTGCGTCCAGATAAGCCAAAGTTAGATCCTCTACGCTATCATCCTCCTGGGGGTCAAGAAGATTCGATCCCGAATCACTAGCCACCTCGTCATCAGACGAACTGTCACTCACATAACGTACTAGATGTTTGACATTGAAAATGTCGGAAGTACGAATACTGCTTAGTAGCTTCAGGCGATAGGCATTTGGATTAATTTTCTCCACAATCTCCAAAAGACCAATTTTGTGGGACGATAATTTACTGTACTTATGATCTGGAAAATGGTCCTTCATAAGGACGGTCTAAACAAAATTACCCACTTCGAATTCGACATGTCGTCGATGAGAATCAATTGTCTTCTTGTATTTGTTTGTGGCAGCCACCAGATTGGCATGAGTGGCCGAATGTACCCATTGTAGTTCCTCAATGAATTCATCTGCACTCCTATGAATACGGGTAGCAGTCGACAACGATAACAAATCCAAAGGACCCTGAGGTATCATAGAATAAACAATCTGGAAGGGGCAATACTCGATACTGCGATTGACAACCACATTATGAGCAAACTCGGCTTGACTAAGCTGTTGATCCCACGAATTGATATTGCCTCCAACTAAACTTTGCAACAAATTACCCAGAGACTGGTTCACAACATATGTCTGTCCATTTATTTGTTGGTTATAGGCGCTACTGAAATTGAACGAAGTGTTTGCCATGCACCATAAACTACACCAAAAGTGACTAATAAAATGGGTGTCACAATCCGACATAATAGAATATGGCAAACAATGTAGGCGATAAATCTCACGAAAGAAAAATTGTGCCACATGAACAACATCAGCTGTCCGTTTACACGGAACAAAATGGACCATCTTAGAGAAACGGTCAACGACGACAAATATCAAATCAAAACCACATTGAGCCCGTGGTAAACCAAGCACAAAGTCTATACTAATATCCGTCCATGGCTGAGTTGGTATAGGAAGAGGCCGATATAAACTAGCATTGGTCGTAGTGCCCTTAGCCATATGGCACGTGCAGCAGAGCGCTACATGACGTGAAACTTCATGCCGCGAAGAGAGCCAAAAGAAAGTACGGCTGACCATTTCCACTGACCGATCGCTACCAATATGTTCAGTACCATGAAGTTCAACTATAATCTTATTAGGCAGACTGCAATAGGGAATGTAAAGTTGTAAACCTCGAAATAGAAATCCATCCAAAAATATAAAATCTAGGCACTGTCCAGCTTGAAGCTTGGTCACAACATGTCCAAAAAATAGATCAGACATATAGAGGTCACGGAAGGTGTCAAAGCCATAAACTACAACCCGCAAATCTGTCAATAAAGAGTGTCGTTGACTCAAGGCATCGAATACTTTATTAAAAGCATCAAACTTATTCTTAATAACAAATGTAAATTGTTGCAGATATGCTGTCCAAGAGGCATGGCGTGCAAGCACATTATTTTGATCGGCCAAATGCTTCAACACCCCATGGTCCGTGTATAAAACAAACTCATGCTGAAACAAATAATGACGCCAATGGTGAACTGCCTGAACCACGGCATAAAATTACACATCATATGTACTATATCGGCCGTGCGTGCCTGCTAGTTTCTCACTAAAATAAGCAACTGGATGGCCTCATTGGTTCAACACTGCCCCGATCTTGACCTTGGATGTATCACAATACAACTCGAAAAGGAGGGAAAAATTAGAAAGTACGAGGATGGGAGGCCGGAGTCAATTTCTGCTTAATAAGATGAAAAGTCATATATGCGCCCTTGGACCATTCAAAGGTATAATCAGTAAGATGGGCCAAGATGGAGCTAAAATACGGGATAAAGTACCGATAAAAAAGAAGCCAGCCTATGAAAACTACGCACACATCTATGAGAGTACGCGGAGTCAGCCAATGATAAATGGTCACTACCCTAGCATCATCAACTACAATATCATGTCCTGAGATCTGATAACCCAAAAATAAAACCCGCAGAAAACGAAAAAAGTGCACTTACTAGGAGTAGCAAAATATTTCTCTAACTGGAGAATAAGAAAAACTGAACTCAGGTGTTGCAAATGCTCAAGAACTGTACGGCTATAGACTAAGTTGTCGTCAAAGTAAACCACCACACAAGTACCAATCAAATAACGGAGGGTCAGATTCATAATAAGAATAAAAGTGCTAGGGGCGTTTGAAAGACCAAACGGCATAATAAGCCATTCAAACCTCTCTTAGTTTTGAAAGACATATTCTATTCATCCCCGGTCATATTCGAATATTGTGATACCCACTTTTTAGGTCAAGTTTGCTAAATATCGAAGCAACGCTCAATTGGTCCAAAAGATCATCCAAACAAGGACTGGAACCGATAACGAACTTCAATTTTGTTAATGACGCGACTATCAACACACATGCGCCAAGTACCATCCTTCTCAGGAATGAGAAAGGCTAGTACCGTATATGGCCTCAAACTCTCATGAATATGCCCCTTTTGTAACAATTCCTCCACCTCACGCCTCAACTCTCCGTGTTCAGCCAGACTCATACAATAATGAGGACAATTAGGAAGAAAAACTTTTGGAACCAAATCAATCTGATGATGAATGTCACGAAAAAGGCAGTAAACCCAACGTAAGTCAACCGAAAAAAGACCTACAAATTCTTCCAATAAACGTGCAACCACTGACAACACCTCAGTCCCTTTTGAAACTGGATTGCCAATCAATAAAAACACAATTTCTTGCTCAAATAGGGCACGAGATAAAAACAATGCAGGGGGCAGCCTCATGAGATGCCACGGCTCGTGGAGAGAACGATAACAAGACAATCTTTATACCACCAAAAACAAACTATAAGTGTTCTTACAACCGTCAAATAAAGCCTCTCCATCAAACTGCTACGAGTAGCCCAACAAAATATGGCACGTATCTATCAGAGCAACGTCACAATAAATGGTCTCCCGATACTTGCCACCAATAGATAAAGGAATGAAGGCACGACGATCGACATTAAAAGCGATACTCTCCTAAAGCCAAGCAATCTGATATGGTTAAGGGTGTCCTTTAGTAAGCTTTTTTATAGCTTTCTCAGAAATAACATTCTCACAAGAGCCCCTATCAACAATAAATCGATAGACCTTATGACGCTGAACACGACATTAGTAACACGTGTAGTAAGGCAACTGCGCCGCAAGACCAACGTCGGACCAACATCACCATCCACCTGCTCTACCGGTAATTGGTCAGATTCTTCAACATCAAAAATAGGTGGTTCGTCATACTCTATCTTGCCCAAATCATCCATAAGTAGCTCATTTTGCGTCCCAAGACAGGTAGATTGGCAGTGTCCTGATTCGCCACAAAAAAAAGCACTGAATACCACCTAGGAGACGACGAGGTAGTCAGTGTGCTCCCATCCTAATTGCACCCTCCAGCCGGGCCAATAGGTAGAACGTTATTGGAAGAGGGACCCCCATGCCTCCGTGGGACTGTGCCCTTCGAAAGTTGCTACTGGCATGTGTTGCCACTCGGGAGAACTGGCAGCTGAAAATCCAAAACCACATCGCGAGGTTTGTTTCTCTAGCAGAAGTGCATGTAGATGCGCCTCAGATACCGAAGCAGGTGTAAAAAGGTTCAACACATTCTAAAAATTCACCCTCAAACCACCAACGAATCACGCCACAAGCTGATAACCGCTCTTATGAATCTCATTATGAGCAATCAACTGATAAAATTCCTTCGAGTACTCATCAATAGTCCTCGAACCTTGTCTCAAATTTTGTAATTTTTAATAGAAGATACGAGTGTAATTGAATGGTAAGAATGACTCATTTATATAGTTCGTTAACATTCACCAAGAAGAAATTTTGGACTTACCCTATCGCGAGCGGGTGGCTTTCAATTGCTGCCACCATACTGCCGTCTTACCACAAAATCGAGTCGCTACAAGACAAACACGTCTAGCATCACGAACTTTCTTGAAATCCAAAATCTCTTCCACAGCACATAGCCAATCCAAGAATTCATCGGCCTCCAATCCGCCATAGAATTCTAGGATATCAACACGAAAAATTGCTTCCCAACATCTGTCAACTCCATCACCCTACCAGATACGATATTTAGGATCCAAAGGTACAAACAGATTGTGCACAAATGTCGTCTCTTCGTCAGAGGAGGAGTCCTATTGAAGAGGACTGTCCTTCTGTTGTCTCTGTTGCTCCCGCACAGACACGCCACCTACGACTACCGCTCAATGTGGTCCACCCACACCTCCAAGACCAACGCCACACTGTGGATGCCTTGAAATGGACCGGTTAGAATTCCCATCAATTTTCTATTTTGATCCAAAAGATCAATTTGTATCTCAACTATCTCATGTACTAACAAGTCAATCTGTTGGTGGACCTGAGCCGTCTCTTCTCTACGGTGCTGCTCGTCCGCAACATTATCATAAGCCACCGTCGTTGCCGCTGATGGTCATCGTAGAGGCATGTTCTCGGAACGTTAAACTATCTCTGATACCAATTGACGCAAGCAGAAATGTGAAAGAATGAAACAAAACTCAAACTCAACTTGTTGATTCCTATGAATACCGAATTAAATTGATTATGATGAAGAAACTCCAAGAATTATATTCTTATTCAACAACTATTACTACTTACTAAATGAAAAAAAGACTCTTAAATATCTAAAATCTAGTTGAAATAAAATTCTAATCGATAAGTAAATACAAAAAGACAAAAATAGACATGACAAACTAAAGATTGTTGTTTTAAAGATTAATCGGTTTGTTTTAATGCTTACCAAATCATCTAGAGGCTTTGCAACTATCTTTGACAAGTTCGTCGAGACGATTCTGAAAACATATTATAATAGAAATTTTGAGCATATATGCGAAATCTATGCTCGTTTCTTTGAAGAATGACGATTACGATCCATCGCGTTCAAATAAACCAAAGCTAGATCCTATACGCCATCACAATGTCACCCCATCTCACCACCAGCACAAACCACCACAAAAAGTCACCATCACCGCCATCATCATGAACACAAACACCAACTTAAAAGTTGTCTCCATATAGAAAAAATTCATTCAAATCAGTCACAAGTTATGAAATAAATTTAAAGAAATTGAAAATTATATCTAGAATTAAAAAAAAAAAAAAGATCTTAAATTTCAAATTGTGGTAGTGTCCATGCGGCGACGGTGTTGAGGGTAAGGGCGACGATGTCGGAGTGGAACAATGGCGAAATATGTGGTAGTCTACAGTAACAAATAGAGACGATTCTAGGATTTGGGTTTCCAAAATATTCCCGGCTGATTGGACCTTGTTATTCCGCTCCAAGGGGTAGAGCTCAATGCATTTTCCAACTGTTTTTCCATTTTTATCCAATCAAATGTTTCAAATATATATCGAGGTTCATTCTAATTTTGAGGCTCATAAATAGTATTAGTTTGATTATTCAGTCCCTAAACCTTTTGATTTATGCAAATTTGTCCCTACACTTTCTAGTAGTTTCAATTTAGTCCATGAAGCTTCTGTTTGGTTCGAACCAGTCCCTGAATTTCATATTACTACAATTTAGTAAATATACGTCCAATAATCTGCAATTCACTTCTTGCTGGCCATGGTTCATGGGCTAGGTAATCAATTAGGGGTGTGTTTGATTTAAATTAAAATCAAAATTTTTTTAAAAAAGTTAATAAAAATTAATAAAATATGTAATTGAAAATTTTTAAAAAGTTGTGAGTCTCATTAAGTATATAGTTAAACTTAATTATTTAATTTAACTTTAACTTTGTATCAAAATCAAAATTGAAATAAAAGAAGTTCTAAATTCATTATATGCCACATAACCCACCAAGCCTTGGCCCAATTTGTGCACAATTATGGCCCATAGCCTTATGCAAAGCCAGATTATGATTCCCACCTGTTCAAGTGTCCACCTGTTCAAGTAAATCCAAACCCAGATTATGCTTCCCAATAAAACGCGCGGACTCCACCTGTACCTCAGGTTTGGCCGTTTGGGGCCATTTATCGCCACCTGAATTCTCTCCATTAGCATCTATTGGGTGACGTTTCATAGAGTGAAAATTAGGATGTCTTTGATTGCACAATTTTCTATAAAAAATGTCATATTTATAAAAATTAATGTTATATCAAAAAAAAAAAATTTCAATTTTGGTTGTTTGATTATATGCGAAAAAAGAAAATAAATTCTAAAGTACAATCACTTAAAGCATAGATTTGACCACTTTGTTGGAAAATATTTTCTTACCACATTGGAAGTTTTTATTTTCCTTGTAATATGGAAATTTTTTTTTTCTTTTCCACCATTCTCAATCAAACACACTCTTAAAGTTGATAAATACTTGGGGTGTGTTTGATTGGTTTCCATGGAAAATTGTGAAAAATGAAAACATTTTCCATGTAAGGTGGAAAAAAATTTGATCAAATAGGTGAGAAAATATTTTCCAAGAAAGTGGTCAAAAGTGTACTTTAGGTGATTGTACCTTGAAAATTATTTTCATTTTCCTTGTGCAATCAAACAACAAAAGGTGGAAAAGATTTTCCATGGATGTGACAATATTTTTCATGGATGTGACATTTTCTATGGATAATGTTCATATCAAACACAGCCTTACTTTTAGCCTTAAGATATTAGATTATACTAAAGGTGTGTTTGATTGGGAATAGTGGAAAAGGAAAAAAAATTTCATATTACAAGGAAAATAAAAACTACCAATGTGGTGAGAAAACATTTTTAAAAAAAGTGATCAAATCCATGCTTTAAGTGATTGTACCTTATAATTCATTTTCTTTTTCCACATGTAATCAAACAGCCAAAGTTGAAAAACATTTTCATCTCATGTGACATTAATTTCTATGAATATGACATTTTTCAAGAAAAATAGTACAATCAAACACATCCTAAACTTATTACATTGTCTCTTCAATTCAGATTAGTATATTTTCTATGTTGTGGTTGTGCACATTCTTCTCTCCTCTCTCTTTCTTCACACTTTTCACATTTTTGCTGCACAACCATTTTTTTCTCATTAATTTTTATTTTTTCACTACCATAAATATCTAATTTTACCTTAGGTGAAGAATTCTTATAGCATACCCAACGCCACTCGATATCACCAGACTACTTAAATAAGATTGTATAATTTGGAAATGTAAGAAAAATTACTAGAAATGGCGAAAAAATAGTACCATACTTCTCCAACGTATGAAGAAATAGGCATCGTAAGTCCCTCTTGACAGTTTCAGTCCGTTTTCTCTGTTAAACATCAGAATTAGACTCCATACACTTTGTTTCTCCAAAATAAGTGATTAGAATTGCAAGGGGTAAAAATGTCAGTTTGGAACATTCTATTGGCCTCAATTGCAATTGCCAAAATGAGTTTTTTGAATTCCCATTTTGTTATTTTTGCGATTTTAATTCCTCATTTCTTCATCCATAGCCATGGAATAATCACCAGAGTTCAAAACATCTGTCTGTTTTTTCTCCAAGTTCTAATGCGAAATTTTCTCTTTTGAAGATCAAGATTTATAAGGGGAATTGATTGAAAAATTGTGGGTTTTTGAAAAATTTGAAAGGTGTTATGGAGAGTGGGAGTAATGGAGGGTTCTTGATTCAAAATGGATGGGTTTTGATGAATGGGTCTAATGCAAATTTGCATTTGAATGTGAGGGCAGAGCTTGATCCAAGATTTGTATTTCAGTTTGATGGATAACTAAAGTGTAGTCCTCAAGTGTTTTAGATCAATGGAATTGTTAAGCAGCCTGTAAATTCAATTTTAGGAATTGTGTAGAGAGGAATTTGAGATCCAGGTAATTTTTTTATTAGTTTTGATATTTTGAATTCTTGGAATTGGTTACCTTTAATTAGATTTGCCTTACTCTTTGTTGGATTGTTACCCTTTATTTATGATATTATAACAGAGACTCTTGCAAAATTTTAATTGTGAATCAAAAATCAGAAGTTGCCAGTTGAATATACAGATTATTTTGACACTTGGTTTGATATTCTTGTACTTTGATTAAGGAAAACGTTCCAAGGATATAGTGGACTGATATTTTTATCCTTTTAATTTCAATTGCTTATTTTGAAAGAAAAAAAAAAGTGAGTGGAGTCCAATTCTAATGTTTAATAAAAAAAACAGATGGAAATTGTCAATAGGGACTTACAATGCATATTTCTTCATAAGTTGGGGATGTGTGGTGCTATTTGTCTAGGTTAGGGGCATATCCCCAATTTTTTTGAAAAATTGGGAGACCAAATATACAATTATCCTTTTAAAAAAAACGTTAAGGATCACTTTCGCACTGAAGACAAATGTTACGTGCCATTTGCATCAAATTCCCTATTTAATATTGTTAATTCTATCTTACTTGCATCACAATTTATTGCAATTATATCCCAAACTTTGTTATCACATTTTTATTTTCAATATTCTATTAATTAGTACATATTGTCTTTAATGACAATTTTTATCTAAAAATTCTATTACGAAGATAGAAAAGAGACTTACTTATCTCTCATATTTTTAATAAGCAAAATTATAATAAATATAAATATTTGACAAAACATTTGTTCCTCGTTGCAATAAGTTAACATAATATTTAGACAGAACCATTATAAAAAAACAAGTTGTATTAATTAATTAAAGATTAATAAGAATGCGGAAAAAAAAATATATAAGGGTGATAATAAATAAAAATTAATTACTTTATTACGATAAAAATGTGGTGCAGTAAGAGCATCTCCAATGCAACAATGTCTAATATGTATATGTGGCAAAAGACATTGACATTATATTAAAAAACTTCTCCAATGCAACAATGTTCATTGTGCAAATGTGGCAAATTATTATTAGCTTTTTAGAAAAAAGAAAGAGAGAGAAATGTATTGATTGGATATAGATTTTGAAATTAATGGTGGACATTGTCAAGGACAATGTCTAGAATTAGACATTGTATTAGACACTTTATAGCATTAATTGTGTCACATAAGTACTTTTTGGCCATTTGTCAAAAAAAGTGCTAGACATTGTACATTGACATTGTTGCATTGGAGATGCTCTAAAGTAAAAAAAACAAAAATTTGTGTGAATTTTACACAAACAATTATAACATTTCCAATTGTCAAAAAGTAGGTTTCCATTTCAGACCAATTAAAAATGGCAGAAACCACCGAACAATTCCCCGTAAGATCAATCCAGTAATTATTTTATTATTTCTCTTTTTAATCTTTTACAATTTTAGATGTGGATAGCGAGAGAAAAAAATTCAATTTATTATGGACCATTCAGCAATTCCATGTTCTGATGGAGGTCGGTTTTGGACTCTTCTGACATCGCACTTTGATTCACATTCACTCCCCCTTCCCCTACCTTTTCACCCGGCATCTTTTCCTCTTCCAGAAAAAACCCCCGATTACCCGTTTTGACCTGCCTAAGATCGGTGGAAAATCGGTTGATTGTGAACTGTTTGATTGTATAATGGTCAACATAATGAATGGGGATAGACGGACCGGTGTAGCAGAGGAGTTCATCAGAAGACACCACAAGCACGAGGTTGGAGAAAATCAATGTAGTTCGTCATTGGTTAAGCACATCAAAGCTCCTGTTCCTCTTGTAAGTCAACGTTTCAATTCGAAAATCGGCTTTCAAGTTTGTAACCACAGATCCTATGTAATTCGAGTTGTCAAATCTAGCCAGCTAATTTGATGAATAGGAGAGTTTTTTGGATGTTATTGTTGGTACCAATTGGTTTGATAGTATTCATCTGCAACAATTTTTAATATCAGTTTTTACATCTTTTGAGCTAATTTGATGAATTGGAGAGATTTTGGGCTGTTTTTGTTAGTCCAATTTTACCACTTGGTTTGATTTAGTATTGTTATGCGACAATTTTTTTAATCCCAGTTCTAAATCTTTTGAGCTAATTTGCTGAATTGGAGAGATTTTTGACTTTTAGTATTAGGCCAATTTACCAAGTGGTTCGGTTCACCAACTGGAAACCTATATCCACAGCAAGAACCTTCGCCCGCCCCATACCAGTGGGAGCAAGCTACCCGCTTTGTTGGTTGGGGGAAGAGGGCATTTCAATGGCGAAGGATTCAATCCAGCCACAGGTTCCCTACGGCTACCTTGTTACAGCTTCACCTCAGTCGAAGACCTTCCTCCTGTTTTCCCTTTAAGTGACAAGGGGGTGAGCCGCGCCAAGCCGAAAGTGATAGTGAATCCCGAACTTGCTTACGCTCATCCAAACCGGCCTCAAAAAGCAATCGGAAAGCGAAGCCTTTCCTTCGAATCTAAGACTTGTGCAACATTTTTTTTTTTTTTTTTCAAAATCTTCGCTTGTTTTGGAGCTAATTTGATGAACTGGAGAGATTTTTTGGCTTTTCTTATTAGGCCGATTTACCAGTTTGTCTGATTTATGCAACAATTTTTTCTTCTTTTCACTTGTTTTGTGTGTTGGGATGCATGTTACATAGTGTTTGAATTTAAATTTTGTACAGGTGTGGTCCTTGGTGAGGAGATTTGATCAGCCACAAAGGTACAAGCCCTTTGTGAGTACTTGTATAGTGCAGGGTGATTTGCAGATAGGAACTGTTAGAGAAGTAAATGTGAAGTCGGGACTTCCGGCGACCACTAGCAAAGAGAGATTAGAGCTTCTAGACGATGAGGAACACATCTTTAGCATGAGGATTGTGGGTGGGGATCACAGGCTAAAGGTATTAATCAATCAGCTCGATTCGTTTTGTAAATTTCTTCAAAGTTATATTGATTGCGGTTTAAGTTTAGCATTGCAGTATACTTTTGAGGTATTGATATGATCTTGTTAAGGTATAGTAAATAATTATATATGTGAATTTGGTTTAGAGAGGGATTAGCTATATTTTAATCCTTTGAAATAAACGAAAACTTAACAATTTAGCAAATTACTTTGCTGAACAGCCTGAACTGCTTGTTCATTTCCTAAACTTCTTTATCACAATTTTAACTTGTTTAGTCAATTGAATTACAAATAACGTCCATGATTTATATTTTCATTTCGCATTGAATTCAGAATGGTATATTTCAGTTCTTCTGTTTTTGAATTACCTTGAGTTTGTAAATAGATAAGGTATGGATTATGAACTGCTGTTGGTTGATATAGATGAAAAACCTTCAAAAAAATCCTTGAAAAAGGAAATTTAGATGCTCCAAGAAAGTAAATATTCCTTGGGAGATTCTTTCGAGAGTGTTTTTCATCTGGTTTTTGCGATGTGATCATTTTTTCTTAGAAAGTGTAATTTTTTTGTGTTTCTTTTCGTCCTATATTGATACACAGTTAGAATTGGAGTTCTCTTTGCATTGAAAATGCAATCCATCTTGCCTGCACTATCTCTTTATTGGTCACTTCAAAAGAATGGTGACAAAATTTCCAATATGCTATCACTAAGCATTTGGCTTAATCCTTTATCGTCAGTTTGTTAGTCATATGCGTGTCCATATTGAGCTATGATGAGAGGAATTGAGGTGTATTAATTAAGTTTTATATTATTGGAGAGTTATCACTTATCAAGGATATTCAATTGGATACTTGATCTAATCATTTCTAGTTTGCCAAGATTCCTTAGCTTCATCATTTGCTGACTGAGCTGATACATTTTTATCCCGTTTCTGCTTCAATAATTTTGTAGAACTACTCCTCCATTCTCACCGTTCATCCAGAGATCATTGATGGGAGGCCTGGGACTTTGGTGATCGAGTCATTTGTGGTGGATGTGCCCAGTGGAAACACCAAAGACGAAACATGTTACTTTGTTGAGGCCTTTATCAAGTGCAACCTTAAGTCACTGGCCGATGTCTCCGAGCGTTTAGCCGTTCAGGACCGAACAGAGCCAATTGGTAGAGTCTGAGCATGTTGAGATTTGAAGCTTCGGGGTCCCAATCATCTTGGCAGAAGAATTCACTATTAACTAGAAGCGAGTTGAGAGACTGGTATTTCGCCAGTCCTTCTCGGTCTTTAAAGTATATATATATATATATATATATCTGCTTCATTTTCGTCAGTCATACTTCATAAAGTGGTGTGTGTTTGTTGCTGTAGTTGCTTGTTATCTGTCTTGTTATTTGACGCATCTTGAACGAAGAGCATCCATTCCATTTGTTATATGGGACCTTGTTTTGAGATTGGATTGTAAATATTTAAGGCTTGGAGATAACAGCTTTATTTGTGGATATTATAATTTCTGTACTTTGAATTTACAATCACGTAGATGCTATCATGACGTATGTGGTAAATCAAATTGGATATTACTATACAGTTTTAAAAAAATAAAATTAAAATCATGTCCACAATCGAGTTCTATCTTGTTGGATAATAAACCTAAAGCAACAAGGATTACTGAATATAGAGAAACAAATAATAAATGAACAATATTGAAAGCAAAAATGAGAATCTTTTCAATCAACGGGACAACAATGATGAGTGAATGAGGCTCAGATTAGTTAATCTCTAACAATGGTGACACCACAAATTTTGGTCAAAACACACTCCTAATTAACCTTATATTCCACACAAAAAAGAAGGTTATTCTCTACAAAGAAGAAGAAAGAGGAGAGGTAAAAATAAGGCTAGCAGGCGCCGCACACAGAGAAGCAAAGAAGGGAGGCAGAGAAAAGAGGCAGCCAATGTTTTTTTCTGCATGTATCTATATTCTCACCAAGGAATATTATCAATCCTCTAATCCACTAAGGAAAACCTTAAATTCTTTTACCGCAGCTTATAGAATTCACTCATAAGGGCAGCCACCTGACATTCTCTTTCTATTTTACAGGGACATTCTTTTTTACTACTACTACTCCCACCACGCTTCTCAGCGCATTCTGATGGAAAGTATATAGTCTGGGTTGGACTGAATAATGTATGTTTCTGGAAATGTATAAAATCTTTTGTAATTGTAATGCTACCATTGTCTTTTAATAAAAAACTTAATCCTAAAATAAAATCTGAATCTTTGAGATTTAAAGGTCTTACCCATGTTGAGTCTCTAGGTAATGTATATTCCATACTAAGACCGCAGTTTGTTTCAAAACTAATTTTACTATTTGGTCTTAAAAGTTCTGTATATTTATAGTGTTCTCCATCCATTTGTTGAGCTTCTATTGGCTTAGCTGACTTTACTATATATTTTTCTGGAATTAATTTTTTATTAATTATACAATTACTACATCCAGAGTCTATTAATCCTAAACATTTTATAACATAGTTTTCTATTCTAATTTGACATTTAACTTTGATACTCTTAAGTTTTTCTGAATTACATACTATCTGAACTAATTCTGAATTTTCTGAAAATTGTTCTTCTTTCATGATTGCCTTACCTTTATTATTAGATTCTAATAATTCTATCCTCTGAACTAATAATTTCTGCATGTCTTCTATATTTTCAATCCTTCTTCTAAGAATTCTAATTTCAGAAATCTCGATTTGTTCTGATGTAATTTCTGGCTTAATTTCTTCTTTATCAATTAAACTACTTGTTTCTAAACATTTAATACATGCTTCTTTATAGCATTCTATACACTTAGCTCTAAGTTTTCTAGCTGGATACCAGTTACAAATAAAACACGCTATGCTATCTGTACCAGTTCTTTTTTGCCAATTATGATTACAATTATCTATTGTAGTCTGTACTAAATCTAAATCTTCTTCCGATTCTGATTCTTCACTAACTTCAAAATTTGAAAATTCTTCTAAAATTTCATAGTCTGAATTTTCTTCTTGTTCTAAATTTTCTTCTATAGATACTATACTATAAATTGATTCATTGTCTGAAATGTATTCATCCAAACAAATTAAATCTTCATTAGTACATTCTATTAAGGTACTCTTCTTATCATAACTATTTAGTCTTTTAGGACATGTTCTTGCTAAATGTTCATTACTATTACAAACAAAACAACTAAGCTTATTTTTATAAGTTCTATCTGGTTTAAATTTTCTAACATGCTTATTTTCGTTTAAGTAGGGTTTTCTTTTGTTAGATCTTCTGAGAAAATATCTTTTCTTTAAAGGTCTCCTTTTACCTTTTTTGTCTTTACTATATTTTTTCTTCGTAGTCTTTGAAGTACCATAAGTTTGTGGTGTAAAAATATCTTTACAAAATTTATAGTCTGTCTTCTTAAGTTGTTTCTGTATTTGTAAAGTTACACATTTATCTTCTAAACATCTTATTACATGTTGTATCCTATGTCCTATACTCCATTTCTTTTCTGGAAATTCTTTTACTGAGTCTAAATTATTCCATTGTTCTGTAATTTCTAATCCTAAAGGACCTGGTAGTTTGTGAAATAACTTTTGTCCTAATTCTTGGTTAAATGTATTACCTGAAATTGAAACTAAATAATGATATTCATTTAAAAACTGTTTAACGTATTTACCTTTAGTCCATTTATATATACTAAGTTGTTCTAAGTCTCTCATAGCCTTTCTTTGTACACTCATCTGTCCTGAATTAGGGTCTGATCCTGTAATAAGTACTTGTATCTTGTTAACGAAATTGTATGGATTACTTCCTAAATTAATTAACTGTTCGAATTCTTCCCTCTTGTCTTGTTTATAGGCTTCCCACATTGCCTTAGTACTTTCTCCTAAAAATATTTCTAAATATCTATACATGTCTAATGGTTCCATTTCTTGAAAATTTCTAATGTAATGTCCTATAATAGTGTTCTTACATACTTCTATTACATTAGTCCACATCTGAGGGTCATGTGCAGTTAAATTTAAAATCTGACCTTTTCCTGCAGTTTGAAATTCTATTCTATTTTCTAATGGTCTTTCACTACCTTTGGCTACGTATTTTGAATCTTCTGGAGTCTTACCGTATGTAGTATATAGTCTTCTAGGAGGAAATCCTGGTCCGTATGTAAAAGGTTCATGTTTTATAGTCTTATCGAAAGGGGTGTCATCTATAGTCTTATATGCTTGTATATCCATGAGGTCTTTTTCTTGACTTGTTTCTGAAAAGTTATCACTGAATTCTTCTTGGATTATTCCTACTCTAATGTTCTGATTTAAGTCATAATATAAATACTCATTTTCATTAATCTGTTTTCTAAGGTACATTTCGTCTTCTAATTTAAGTAGTTCTTCTTTACTTAAATTCATTTCTAATTCTTTGGGAAAGACTATTTTATCTAAGTTTTCTCCTAATAGTTCTATATGAACATTATCTATGAATGGTTCACTAACAGATTCTGTTTCTTCATTATCTTCTGATTGTCTTTCAACTTGATCATAATTTATAAACCTAAGACTGGTTCTTCCATGTATATCTCTATAAGTTAAAGCTTCTGTTGGAGAAATGGTTGTCTTTTCTTTTTGTTCTAAGAACTTGTCTAAATCCCATTCTAATCCTGCAAGTTGTTCTGGTGAAAATTCTTTTGGTTTGATCATATTAATACCTTTACTACTCATTAAATTTACTACTTTGTCTATGTAAATTTTATACTTAGTCTGAGCGCTTACGGAACATCTTCCTAAAAATCCTATATGAATTAAAAGATTTTCTCCGCTATCTATATCTTCATATCCTCTAGTCTGAATTCCTATTTTGATCTTATCTGAAAAATCTTTTATAGTCATTAAGAAATCTGGATTACAGTAAATTACTCCATGATTACTATTCATGTCTACTTCCATACTAGCTATCTGGCTTTTGTCTATATTATTGAATCTTTCATCATAAATTGTGATTAAAGTTTTACATCCTAAATTTTTTCTTGTTAGTCCTTTGACTCCTATAACAATTAATCCTCAATGCATGAATCTATAATTTCTCTTTTTTAATTCTTTCTTAGAATCATCTGAAATTAAATTTAATTTTCTTACTTGATTTCCTATGCACTGAATTGAAACTTGTCTACTGTGTCTAAAAAATTGTGTATTAGACTCGAAAATTCCTCTATTGTAAAGGACTTCTGGATTTAGGAGTTTTAAGCCATGGGTCTGAAATCTAACATAATCTTGATCTGGATCTAAAATTTCTTCAATGTTCTGGTCATTTTGTTCAGTTCTTCTTATATATATATATTGCAAGCCAATGACCAACTTAAGTACCCTAATATAAATGTGTTAACCTATGATCAATTAACTGAGCAACAAGGTTGGGACCTATTACTCAAGGTTAACTACAAAGTGCTTTGACCCGTTTTTGTAATGGGTAATTAGCACATTCCGTCCCTATCCTTTAAGGCTATTGTGCAAATCATCCCTATCGTTTGAATTTTAGCATTTGGGTCCTTAAATCCACCATTCTTTACGCAAAAAGTCCCTACCGTCTATTTCTGTGAACTTTTACCGTTAAATCAGCGTGCACAGTGTAATCTCTCATTTTCTGAAGGGCAATTTCGTCAAATTACAAAATGTACTGTTCACTTTCCTAAATATTCTCTCTCTCTCTCTCTCTCTCTCTCTCTACCACAATGAAGCCCACCACCACCATTCTTATCAAGAGTATAAAGTTTATGCTCTTGAAACCAGTCCACCATTTTGGGTATAAAGCTTAATAGAATGAGTTTCTACGGTGATCATTTATGGATAGTCTAGAAAATTGATTACTGATATAAAGTTTAAACCTTTTCTGCATTGCAGTCGAATCGTCCCCATTCCACCTACTCCCGCCAATTGCTGCGTCTTTGCGTTTCGTGTTTGTGAGTCGCAATCATGGCAGAGACCCCCCGTTACAAAAACCAGTCCACCATTTTGGGATTCATGAAACGGTGCCACAAGAGGCATCAATTACACTCTTGGTTCGACATCTCCCGAAGGCAATTCCACATGATACCCTCTCCAGACTCTTCTCTCACTATTGGCGTCTCTTCTGTCCGCCTCTACACTTACATAAGGTACTCATAACACCCATATATTTAATTTTTTAGGTTAATTAATTTCCTGCTTCAAAATGTTGTGTTCTTAGCTGATGAGATGGGTGATGCTGTGTGATGATTTTTCTATTTTGGTTTTATGCATAGCTCTGGGTGGCGATGGGCTTCATTGTAGTAGAGAGAGAGAGAGAGAGATAGAGAGAGAATATTTAGGAAAGTGAATAGTAAATTTTGTAATTTGACGAAATTGTCCTTCAAAAAATGAGAGATTACACTGTATGCGCTGATTTAACGGCAAAAGTTCACAAAAATAGACAGTAAGGACTTTTTGCACAAAGATTGGTGGATTTAAGGACCCAAATGCCAAAATTCAAACGATAGGGACGATTTGCGCAATAGCCTCAAAGGATAGGGACGAAATGTGCTAATTACCCTTTTGTAATTGGGCTACCTAATTGTTGGAGATTAGACATTAATAATAAGTTTTCGATCATTGGCCAAGTCTACGAAATATAATTAAACCGATACGTTTAATCATCATTGCTTTTTTGTTTGTTTTGGACCAAAAATCCCAACACATCTACTATTGTATCCCAAACAGGGGCGGAGTAAATGACATTGATGACAAATATGATTACACTTTGGTAGATGACTGCTGCTTTCCTTTGGACGTCTGCCTTAAGTGTCTGCCTGCCTCATCGGTCTGATATGCCCGCCTACAGTAAATAGATAACTATAATCCAGCTGCCATCAAATTAATCAGACAGACGATCTATAGAACAACAGTTACCCACATCCATTGGGAATATGAAACACCAGCAGTTAAGAGAGACGAAACGTCCCTCATTAATTCCTAATAATGAAGGAGATAAAAAGGTACCCGCCATTAATGACCATTGAAGGCTACAGCTACAGGTCATTCCTATAAATAGGAGATCAACCTTCCAGGTAAGGACATAACATACATACTCAATATTGTTATTCTGCATATTTGAGTTTATCACATACTAATTATCACGCCGAAATGGAAACGGGGGGACAAAGCCCCACCACCTTTTGCAAGTTTCCACCACTGCTGCCGCCGCACTTGGAGGAGAAGAAAATATTTAATCATCAATTGGCGCCGTCTGTGGGAAACCGAAGGAAAAGTCATGGCCCAAACTATAAGAGCTCAGAATGCTTCTCCAGCTTCCGTCGGGGATGCAGATACAGAATCTAACACCGCCACTAATCACCCACAGCAAGAGTTTGCTTCTGCTGCTCAACTTACGACGTTGCAAGCTCAAGTGGCGGCCTTAACGGCTTTGCTCCAGGGTCGTAACACTACGGTTTCTCAGCCACTGTAAGGTCCCGGTCCTTCGCATGCAGGACCTTCACCGCTGGATGTTCCATCCCAGGGTCCTAACCCTTTGCCTTTAGGGCCCTCACCACCAGAGGCTCCTCTCCAGACTCATAATTTGTCAGCAGCGGAAGCACCGCCGGGAGCTCCTCCGTTGGCTCATAATTTTCCAGTGATGGAAACACCACCAACAACAGCTCCACCGTTGGTTCCAATTTTATTAGCTCTATTTTCTGCACCTTACCTCAATTCACTGGCATCTGGTCTAAATCCACTTTGGGGACAACCGTCATGGGTACCAACGTCTACTCTGGCTGAGACACATGTGTTAACCTTAGAACAATGACTGGAGGACATGATGAGTCGCAAAATAAATGAGGCTATGTTAAAAAAAGACAGTAGACAATAATCCATGGTGTTGGAAGAAGATCTCTTTTCTCCAGAAGTGATGGCAGTTCCATTGCCACGGGATTTCGAACAGCCAAAGATGGATAAATACGACGGATCATCTGATCCTGTTGATTACCTCAGAGCTTTTGTCGATTTGATGAGGTTGAGGGCTACCCCTGACGCAATCATGTGCAGGGCCTTCCCGTCTACACTTAGGCGTGAAGCCAAGGATTGGGTAGCCACTCTTCCCCCAAAGTCAATTCGTACGTTTGATGATTTTTTTAAGAAGTTTGCTGTATACTTTGCCAGTAGCAAACGTTCTAAGAAAACTGATATCGGCCTGATGCAATTGACCCAGGATAAAGATAAGTTGTTGAAAGATTTTATTGCCCGGTACAATAAGGCCACTTTGGAAATTAAGGATCTACAGATGTCTGCTGTAGTTACCGCTATGATGAATGGAACCCGCAGTCATGCCTTCAAAATGTCACTCTCTAAAAATCCACCTGATATGATGCATGAGTTGCTAAGAAGAGGTAATAAATATGTGAATGTAGAAGAGGCCTTTTTCATTACTAAGGACATGAAGGATCGAAAAGAGCCAGAGTCCAACAAAAGGAAGGCCCAAGATAAACCAAGGCCCCGAGAAGATAGAGGCAAGCAAAAAATGATCCATCCAGGCCCTAATAGGTCTAATACTGGAAATGAGGCGTATAGTACACTGCTGCACACCTCCAGGGCTAATATCTTGATGAAAATCTGAAATATGGAAGAGCTCGTATAGCCCAAAAAGATGTGGAAGCCACTACATAAGAGAGATGAGACTAAGTATTGTAAATTCCATCGAGATCATGGACATGATACGGAGGATTGCCAGCAGCTGAAGGAGAAAATAGAAAGACTTATAAAAAGAGGACACATGTCCAAATTTGTAAAAACAGATAAAGAGAAGGGAAAAGAGGCTAAATATCGACAACAACCACCCCCTCGCACTGGAGTTATAAATGTCATCGTGGGTGGCATTGCTACAGAAGGTGACTCAAATTCAGCACGGAAGAACTATGCTCGAGTCAATAGATCTACTTCAGTAGATAAAAATGAAAGGTTCAGCCAGAATATCACTTTTAGTGATGAGAATTTGGAAGGTGTTACATGTCCACATGATGATGTTCTAGTAATAGTTGCCGATATTACAGATTTCGATGTGAAAAGGATGTTGGTAGACAATGGTAGTGCAACTGATGTTATGTCTTGGGGGGTTTTCCTAGGATTGAAGATATCACCTAGCAAGATCAAACCTGTTACCACTCCATTCCATGGGTTTGGAGGAGTTACCTTTATACCAGAGAGAACAATTGAATTATCGGTGACTTTGGGTACTTACCCAACTAGTGTGGTGATAATGACTAGCTTTTTGTTGGTAAAAGCTCCTATGACCTACAATGCGATTTATGGTCGCCCACTTTTGAATGCAGCTAAGGCCGTGGTTTTCACATACCACCAGGTGATGGAATTCTCCAATGGTTGGAGAGTAGGATGTGTAAGAGGTGATCGGTAAGCATCAAGGAGGTGTTATGTAGACAGCATACTTATCAAAAATACGATAATGATGCTGGATGTTGTACAGCCTAAGGGACGAATATAACCGTTAGAACTCACTGAGGAGGTGGTGATAGCTGAAGGTCATGTTTTAAAAATCAGAGGCGGGATAGATCCTGAGGAAAAACATAAACTAGTAGCATGTTTATCTGACAATATAGACGTATTTGCTTGGAGACCCCATGACATCAACGGGATCAGCCATATGATTGCCCAGCACAGACTCGCGATTCCTCCTAGAATAAAGCCAATCAAACAAAAGAAAAGATAATTTGCTCCAGAACGACAACTGGCTATTTCTACGGAGATAACAAAACTGTTAGAAGCTGATTTTATTCGAGAAGTATACTACCCTGAATGGTTGGAAAATGTGGTATTAGTAAAGAAATCAAATAGAGAATGGCGGATGTGTGTAGATTACACAGACTTGAATAAAGTTTGTCCCAATGATTCTTATCCTGTTCCAAGGATACATCATTTGGTGGATACAACTTCAGAGCATGAAAGGCTAAGCTTCCTGGATGCTTTTTCTGGTTACCATCAGATCTTTATGGCTGAACGTGATCAGGAGAAAACTTCTTTCATAACTAACAGTGGAACTTTTTGCTACACCGCTATGCCTTTTGGGCTAAAAATTGCATGGACTACTTATTAAAAGATGGTAAATCGGGGATTTCATGGACTCATTGGTCGTAATGTTGAAGCCTATGTGGATGACGTGGTGGTCAAAAGCCGATTAGCGAAAGATCACATAACGGATCTCAAGGAAGTCTTCGGTGTTGTCCGAAAACTTAAACTGAAGTTAAATCCTAAAAAATGTGTGTTTGGCACATCGGGCAGAAAATTCTTTGGATTTATGATTACACACCGAGGTATTGAAGCAAATCCTAACAAAAAATAAGCTATCTTAAACATGAAAAGCCCGACTACCAAGAAAGAAGTTCAACAGTTGACTGGAAGGGTGGCAGCTCTCAATCGTTTTATGTTGCGGGCTGTCGATAAATGTCATCATTTCTTCAAGGCTATAGGAGGGTCCAAAAATTTTGAATGGACAAAAGAATGCGAGGAGTCTTTTGAATAGTTAAAGAAATCACTACAACAACCACCAGTGTTGGCGCGTCCTAACCCCGGTGACAAGCTAAGCCTCTACTTAGCAGTATCTTTTCACGCGGTTAGTGCAGTATTGGTGAAAGACCTTTTGAAGGGGCAGAAACCTGTTTATTATGTAAGCCAAGTATTGAGAGGAGCAGAAACACGGTACAGCTTAGTTGAGCAATTGGTTCTAGCTCTGATTGTGGCAACTAGAAAGTTAAGACCGTATTTCCAGGCTCATCAGATACATGTGATGACTGATCAATCAATTAAACAGATACTGCACAGGCCTGAGACATCTTGGCGTCTTTTGAAATGGGCTATTGAACTGAGTGAGTTTGTTATTGATTTTAAACCACGCACAGCTATAAAAGCACAGGCTTTGGTAGATTTTATTACAGAACTCACTCTTTCTAAAGAGCCACCTATAAGTGACAAAGCAACCTGTGTAATATATGTAGATAGATCTTCCAACGGTGATGGTTCAGGAGTAGGGCTCATAATTCTCTCACCAGATGCTGAAAAACTTGAATATTCACTTCGCTTTGAATTTCCAGCCACTAACAATAATGCAGAATATGAAGTAGTCATAACAGGGCTAGGACTCGCCACACAGTTAGGAGTGACAGTTGTAGAAATTCACAGCGACTCGCAATTGGTCGTTGGACAAATTTTGGAAGAGTACGAAGCCAAAGATGGTCGCATGGCTGCTTATCTGATGAAAGTAAGAGATCTGTAGCAAAAATTTGAAAAGTTCAAGATTACAAAGGTCCCAAGAAAGAAGAATGAACGGGCTGACACTCTCGCCAAGTTAGCATCAGCCAATCACAAACATCTTCCAGCCACAGCTAGTGTTCAAGTGCTTAGTGAGCCTAGCACGGTGTCGTTAATTGCTGTCCTCGAATTGAATAATGAACCTTCATGGATAGACCCAATCTTGGATTATCTTACGAAAGGTACTCTACCAACAGACCAAATTGAAGCAAAGCGGTTGAGAGTACGAGCTGCTATGTATTCTGTGATTGATGAAAAACTATATCGAAGATGATTCTATGCACCCTATCAGAGGTGCCTCCGACCAATAGAAGCAGTTGAGGTCTTATTTGAAATACACAATAGTTTGTGTGGAAATCACTTAGGTGGAGATGCCCTTGCTTTTAAAGCTTTAAGGCAAGGGTACTTTTGGCCATCAATAAAACAAGATGCTAAACAATTGGTAAGGAAATGCGACGCTTGCCAAAGGTTTGGCAATATAATTTATCAGCCAGCTGAGCCACAGTCAGCAATTTATGCAGTGTGTCTATTTTATCAATGGGTGATGGATATATTGGGTCCTTTTCCACTTGCTAAGGGACAGCGAAAATTTCTGTTAGTAGCCATAGATTATTTCACAAAATGGGTTGAAATTGAGCCGCTAGCTGTTATAACTACCGCCAAAATATAGAGTTTCGTATGGAAATATATAATTTGCTGTTTTGGGATACCACGGGTGATAGTCACAGATAACGGAAGGTAATTCGATAACCATAGCTTTAAGAAATTCTGTGACAGTTATAAAATCTCACACAGGCTCACTTCAGTGGCACACCCTCAAAGCAATGGCCAAACTGAAGTCACTAATCGTATTAAACTTTGGGATTTAAAAACGAGGTTGGGTAAAGAAAAAATATCTTGGACAGATGAATTACCAAATGTACTATAGGCATATCACACCACCCCTAGGGGACCAGCAGGAGAGACACCATTCAAATTATCGTTTGGTATGGAAGCAGTGGTATCTGCTGAAATCGTAAATCCAACTTTGAGAATGCAAGTTAAACAGACGAATGATGACATCACAAGGGTAGAAGTCGACCTACTTAAAGAAGTCAGAGAAAGGGCCGCTATCAAGACAATGGCTTACAAACGTAAGGCCGCTAAATATTTCGATCGCCGAGTTAAGCCCAAAAGTTTCCAACCACATGATTTAGTGTTAAGGAGCAATGCAGCTACTGGACATCCACCGTCTAAACTGGAGCCTAATTGGCATGGTCCCTTTGAGATCATCAAGAAGATAGGGAAATGAGCATACAGTCTTGTAACCAACAATTATAAAGTGAAAAATAATTTTATTAATGATGTATGTTTTATGACGAACATACAAAATTGAAATTTGCAGTAGTCAACAGTATTTGAAATAAAATAGACTGAATATTATAATTTTCATGATTAAGCGGGACAACCGTCATGAAACTAAAATAAGTAAAACAAATGCTTAATTATCAAGAGAGCCAGCATGTTGAGATCCAACCCCTCCATGGTTAGTCACTTTGACCTTTTGAGCAGCTAAATCTGCAGCTCGACGTTTTCTCAGATACTTATCAAATTCATCTGGGTCTATCTCTGAATGATCATCAACCAGCCACTCATTGGTCATTTTGATAGCAGGCTTGAAAGATTTTGCGCCATACATGTGTAAGTTACCCTTATATTCGGCAGACATCTTGTATCTTGCTATGGCCTTATCATCTGCAATCTCCAACTTTTTGCGAAGCTGGTCTACCTCTTTTTGAAGGTGAGCATTCTCATTATCTTTTTTCTTAGACGCAGCTGTTGCCTTGTCCAACAAAGATTGCACCTCTGCTACAGCTTTTTTCTTGTCATGGTCTCTATCGGCTACACACTTTTCAAATTTCTCCAAATCACGCAATACTTTCTCCTCCATAACAAGCATATGTACAACAAAAGAAATTGAAATTAAATGGAGGATAAAAATTAAATGAGAAAGCAATAGAGTGTCACCAAAATATAACAACTTACCCTGCGGTGGTTGGTATACATAATACGTCGCATGGCAGCTGCTTCTTTATTTTTTAAATTCTCAATAAGTTTCTCATTCACATAGCCCAACATGATCTCAGCTTCAATAGTCAAATCAACAGGAGGAAATCCAAACTCCTTGAAAGCATGGGCATCATTACCCCTGGTGGTGCGTGGCATGGAGCGGAGGGCAATTGTTGTCTCAGCAATAGCTTTTCCTTTATCAGCCCGTCTTTTCTTTTTATTTAAGGGAGATAAAGATGGGTCTTTAGCATCAGTGGCAAATCCTGCCACATCTATCACGCCTCTAAAGTCAAAATCATCCATATCTGAAAGAAAAATAGAAGTTGATGCAACAAATACAGGCAATAATGAAGAGTCCAAAAAGAATAAAGACATAAAAGTAGTCTACCATCAGGTGATCCAACGTGAACCCGCCTCAAGTTCTCATTAGATGACACCTCGCTCATATGTGATCCCGGAGGCGTCAAGCGTAAAAGCTTATCTAATCGTGCTTTCAACTCATTATCAAGATCCAGGGGCTCGTTAAAATGTTTGTAAAGAGGAGTTCTCCAACAAGTTTTAAAAGGGAACTGTCCTACTTTAGGTCGAACAAAAAAGAAACGTATCCTCCAACCGCTATTTGAACTGGGAAAATGAGGTAATAACAATTTTACCTTAAGTTGAATATACGCGTAACAGTTACTCCCAAGCACAGGATACATATCAAATACACTTCTAAAAAGCCTCAAACACAGCTCGATATTATTTGTAAGGCACAAATATAAGAAATAAGTTGATATGCGCAAAGAGTTAGGGGTCAATTGGCCAGGAGTGACATGAAATTCGTTGAAGAAAGAAACGAATAAATGATGAAGAGGAAATCTTATACCAGATGTCATGCTATCACGGTAAACTACCACCTCCCTAGGGTCTGATCCTGGGATTCTCTTACTAGGATGGGGAACTCGATACAAATGATCGGGAGGTAATTCATATTTCTTCAACATTTTTATAAAACTTTTTGAATTGTAAACACCAGCATCCTTTGGTAGATCTAACTCTATCAAGTTGCCACTTGGAGAATGTTCAGTTTGAATATTGAGTGGACGGGATACTGTAGAAGAATTGGCAACAGAATCTACCAATCCAATGGAAGATAAAATTTCAAGTATTGGATCAGCTTCAAGCAAAGGTGAAATGGACCGCCCACCCCATGCCGAAGGTTAGCGAAGATGCCCGCCCCAAACTGGAGGCGGGAGAGGCCGCCCGCCCCTAGCTGGAGGCGAACGTGGCCGCCCGCCCCTTGTAGGGGACGAGTTTGGCCGCCCGCCTCTAGCTAGCGACGGGCGTGGGCACCCGCCCCCAGCAGGAGGTGGGCTGGGCCGCCTCCCTCTCCCAACTGGAGGCGGGTGTGAACGCCCACTCCCTGTAGGGTGTGGGTTTGGCCACCTGCTCCCAGCAGGGGGCGGGCTTGATCACTGTCCCGGTTAGAGTGATTTCGGGCTATGGATCAATTTCCCTCGTTCAATCCTATGTCTTCATCAACAAGTTCATTTAAATTTCGAGGTCTACCATGTCCTAAAGAACTAACAAATGTCCATTCTTCAATTGACGGAAAATTATCATCTATTCCTATAGATTAGGTGCGATAAGAGGGATCTCTAAGACTAGTGTCAGATTTATTGGTTGAAGAGCTACTACTTAGAGGGGACCACCGTCTTATACATCTAGGAAGAAGGCCAAATTTTTTTTGAAGAAAAAGGTACAAGAATGAAAATATTACCTTAGACGACAAAAGAAGAAAAACCTTTATGATTTAGACAGAAAAGAGGAGACTAGTCTGAAAAGAGTTCCAGCCAAACTATGAGATATGGGAATACTACAAATAATATCCCATCTACCTCTCTTATATATATTTTAAAAAAAATATTCTAAATGGGGCTAAGATTTAAGCCCATATCAATTTTAAATTGGGCCCAAAATATTTATTCTATATTTGATCGGTTAATTACCATATAATTTTCATTATAAATAAATAATGAATTATTTATTACATGTGTTATTTTTCAAATTTTTGGCCAAAAGTAGATAACTAAAAGACTATATTTCTACTTCTCATTGACAATGGTCCATGAAAAGTAGAGGGGCTTGTGATGACAAATATGATTACACTTTGGTAGATGACTGCTGCTCTCCTTTGGACGCCTGCCTTAAGTGTCTGCTCACCTCATCGGTCCGCCCGCCTCATTGTTCTCATATGCCCGCCTACAGTAGATAGATAACCATAATCCAGCTGCCATCAAATTAATCAGACAGGCGATCTATAGAACAATAGTTACCCACATCCATTGGGAATATGAAACGCTAGCAGTTGAGAGAGACGAAACGTTCCTCATTAATTCCTAATAATGAAGGAGATGAAAAGGCACCCGCCATTAATGACCATTGAAAGCTACAGCTGCGGGTCATTCATATAAATATGAGATCAACCCTCTAGGTAAGAACATAACATACATACTCAATATTGTTATTCTGTATATTTGAGTTGATCACATACTAATTATCACGCCGGAGTGAAAACGGGGGACAAAGCCCCATCACCTTTTGCAGGTTTCCAGCACTGCTGCCGCCGCAATTGGAGGAGAAGAAAATATTTAATCATCAGACATTTACCACTGTAGAGCTTATGTATTCTGTAATCTCTTAGATTATAGAATATACCAAATTGTAGTAATGGTATATTACTTGGAATATCTTTTGTTGTCTATATAACTATCGTTGTGGTGCTTATTTTTTATTTGACAAAATTGCCATCTTTTAGCTTAACCAAATGGTCCCATGAGCTTGACTCATGGACTCGACCATCCCAACTACACCACCTCCATTGAGAAATTTGTGTTGAAATATGCATATATTTGTGGATTGATTAATCTTGTAAAACATGTCTTTACTATTAAAATCTGTAGGGTTGGTGGTTCGGGAGAGTTTGCATTGATGACAGTTGCATTGACCTCGAATAGCAACATGAATGGCTATGTTATTTTCGTAATATGCTTTAGACTGTCGAAATTACGTGATAAAAATCAGTGTTTTAAATAGTGAGTCTGGACAGCACCTAGTCACAAGGCATAGCCTCCATGCCTCTATAGACATGTAATTAAGCGATTGACTGTGTTTTTTTTTTTTTTTAACTAAAACGCGCGTGCTTTTTTTGTGAATTTATTTTTCACCTTTTCTTTTAAAATATTTAAAATAATATTATAAATAAAAAACATTTTTCACTCTTTGTTTTCATTCTCATCTAAGTTCGAAAAGTTTGAAACTCGATTTCTACGCCTAATCACGCTTTACATTTTTTAAAACTTTGATAAAAACTCTTCAATCCTCAATGTAGATTTTAAGAAAATAGTCTTTCAATTATTGAGGTACTAATGTCTAATACATGATAAAATTAGTGTTTTACCCATGCGATACACGACAATCGTGTTTTGTGAAAGTGTGCTTGATAAAAATATATAAAAGCTTATTGATTGTCATCGAATCAACTACAAAAGTATCAAATAAATAATGTTCTATCAGAGATTGTACGGAAAAAAATCAACATAGCTATCCAAATTTTGAAAAACTTATTTGAAGATCACATTTGTGGTTGAATTGGTTGGTTTTCCATCTTTATTACAAATTAGTATCTTCAATCCAGCACAATTTGCAACTCTAGAGATAGCAACATATAATTGTCCATGACTGGTCTTTTCAGATATAGTTCGACGTGCGAAAGAGATTGACCTTAACTCTTGTTAATAGTCGTAAGACACCTTCGTTGAAACTTAAAAGGTAATCTTGTATCTGATAGAGTCAAAGTTATTCTTGGAATGAAAACTTTATGCCTTGCATTGCTTCTTGAAATAACATTGGTTTCCAAAATATGATTCCCAAGCCTCGTAATCAACAATCTGGCCCATTACACATCCCAGCGGAATGATCAATATTTCTCAATAACATAACAGAAATTCCAACCATTTTACTTTAGCTCATGATTAGGCACCCTAGAACATTTGATACCGTTTAAAAATTTTGGAGTATGAAGATCTTCCAGTAAATCAATATTGAAATCTGATTTGAAAGTTGCAACATAACTTAAATATATCTTTCCCTCGGTTTTATTGAGGGAAGTCGTGTATTTATTCACAGATTCAACAACCTATAGAGTTTGAGCAATGATTTCTCTTCCTTGCAAATATGATGGATCATCAACACTTTCTGAGAAAAGATGGGTATGTATCCACAATTGTTGCAACTGAATCATCCGGCTCCTTTATCAAAAGATCATTAGGTATTTTAATGTTTGCATGACCATCATTTGAATCACCGATTGTTCCATCTCCAATGCTTGATATCCAATATGAAAAAAGCTTTTAATTCAGTAGAATAAATGTCAGAATTAAGATTTCAGCAACCTCATGTTTTTTTTTGTCAATTTTAAAACTTTACTATGTCTCCATAAATATGAGAAGTTAATAGTTGCAAGCACAATATCTTGTCTACTTCCTTTTGAAATGATAGGCAAAATCTGTCTGAAATCTCCTCCAAACACAATTGTTTTACCCCCAAAAGATTGTTCCAAACTCAATGGATTGCTAAATCAACGATCGCTTGGTCGTTGCATGAATCCTTCTACCCTTAAAAAAAGAAAAGAAAAGAAATTGACTTACTAAATATAATCTAAAAAAAAAGATTATATATATATATATATATATATATATATATATATATATATATATATATATATATATATATATATATATAATGTACGCATCTAATTAATATAAATTGGCAGATTACAAATAAACATACACTAAAATGTATGTGTTTCTGTAAATGTTGTTAAATTGTCATATTACAAAGATTACATCTTTTAATTGAATTGACAATGTAAAAAGAATTAATAGGGTAAGTTGGTAACAAAGCATTAAACATTGTGTTAATATATGGATCATAAATAAAAAATAAATAAACAAAATGAAAAAAATTCAAAACAAAAACAAAAACAGCATATGTATTAAAAAATATATAAAACAAAAAATGTGATAAGACAGTGAACTGACATCATTTATATATATGAATTACAAATAAACAAATAAATTATTAAAACGTAACAATTTCAAAACAGAAACAATGTAAATATTCACAATAAAAGAATGAAGGAAAAAAATAGTTGCTTATCAAATAATATTAAGTAAGTTATTTAATTAAATAATTTAAATATATGTGTGAGTTTATATATATAAGATAACAAAACAAAAAAAAAAAATCATAGATCTGTTTGTGTTTATGCACATGGATTAGAAAAAAATAATTTCATAATTAAAACAAAAAAATCAATATAAACAAAGTTTTACATATTAATCAATAATTTTTGCAGAAAAGAAAAATATAACAACAAACTAATCAACAATTTTTACGGAAAACACATAGCAACAAAATAATCAATCATTTTTACAAACTATACTAATCAAACATATATTTAATAAATAAAGGAATTTAAACGTTAATATAAATAATAAAACCTTTTCATCCATGAAGACCATCTCCATGTTATATGTCTCCGTCTTGTTGTCAAAGCACGGCATCTCCCACAGCTGCACAACCCTAACCTTAATTTTTTATTGTGTCTTGGTAGCGTTTATTTCTTTGACGTTGTTAAAATTTTCATATTGAAAAGCAAGAAGAGTTTTGTAATACATGTTATAATAGAAAAATAATTTGAATTTAACTTAAGCTATTAAAGAATGCACTTCACGATTTAAAGATCTATTTATTTTTGTAAATGTCAACAATTACTCCAATATATTCAGATTTCGAGGCATGAGTACGATACACATGCAGATTTCTTTAGAGATGCTGCTCGTGTAGTGAATTTACTTGTAAATTGAGAATGAAATTCAATTTTGTACAAACACGGTCAACACAATTACTGCACAATACCCTATGTTCTCTCTCTCGCTCTCGCTCTCTCACTCTCACTCTCTCTAAATTTGTGAATACCTCAATTAGAATTAATTTTTTTTATTGATAATGTTAATATATCATTATTATTTATTATTATTTTTAATTTAAAATTCAACTTTTTGTGACAAAATTTTTAGTAGAGTTATTAACAACAGAATATTGGGCTTACTTAAAACAAAAAAAACTTTAATTCGCAGAGTTCAAATACGAGAGATACATCGGAAATGTAAACTCACAATTATTATGATTTTTTTATTAATATTATCTGATATTATTTTTTTTATCATTATTTTTTTAATTAAAAATTCAACCTTTGGAGGGAAAATTGGCAAAGGTATTAACCAAAAAAAAAAAAAAATTATGCATACCCAAACCCCCCAAAAATAAAAAATAAAAAATAAAAAAATCATGTAGGTTGTGAAGAGGTGCATCAGAAATTGTGAACAACTCGATTATCATTAATTTTTTTTTATTAATATTATTATTAATTAGTAAAGTAATTAACAACAAAATATTGTGTTTACTTAAACCCAAAAAAATTTATTTTGTAGAGTTCAATGTTTGTGTTTATGTATATGGATTAGAAAAAAATAATTTAATAATTAAAACAAAAAAATCAATACAAAAAGAGTTTTACAAATTAATCAATGATTTTTATAAAAAAGAAAACACAGCAACAAATTAATCAATAATTTTTACACAAAACAAATAACAACAAATTAATCAATGATTTTTACGAACTATATAAATCAAACATATATAATAAATAATAGAATTTAAATGATAATATAAATAATAAAACATTTTCATCTATGAAGACAATCTCCATGCTATATGTCTCCGCCTTGTTGTCAAAGCATGGCACCTCCCACAACCTTTATTTTCTATTGTATCTTGGTAGTGTTTATTTCTTTGACGCTGTTAAAACTTTCACCCATATTGAAAAACAAGAAGGGTTTGAAATACAGGTTATGATAGGAAAATAATTTGAATTTAGCTTTAGGGGATGCATTTTTTATTTAAAGATCTATTAATATTTATAAATGTCAACAATTACTCCACAAAGTCAGATTCCAAGGCATGGATATGATATGCGTGCGGGTTTAGTTGGAGATGCTTCTAGTGCAATGAATCTACTTGTAAATTGAGAATGATATTTAATTTTGTATAGACACGGTCAACACAATTATTGCACAATATCCTATGTTTTCGCTTTCGCTCTAGCTCTCTCTAAAATTCAACTTTTTGTGGGAAATTTTTGGCAGGGTTATTAACAACAAAATATTGTGCTTACTTAAAACGAAAAACTTTAAATCGTGGAGTTCAAATATAAGGAATGCA
Source organism: Forsythia viridissima (assembly GCA_030279155.1). Lineage (NCBI taxonomy): Eukaryota > Viridiplantae > Streptophyta > Magnoliopsida > Lamiales > Oleaceae > Forsythia > Forsythia viridissima. The sequence continues at coordinate 70,737,910 of CM059033.1, read as the reverse complement.
TCGGAACTGTAAACTCACAATTATTATGATTTTTTAATTAATATTATTTGATATTATTATTCTTTATTATTTTTATTTTAATTAAAAATTCAACATTTGGAGGGAAAATTGGCAAATGTATTTGATAAGTGCATTTTGTACACTTATTAGGACCTTTAAACTAAGCTTTTATTCCGTCATTTTATTGAATTATTACTTAATTTTGTGTTTTAATCTTCATATTTCAGTTTTGGACCTGTTTAATAGCAATTGGAGAAGAATGGACGTAAAGATCAACAACTTGGTGAAATCGACAAGTAAATGGAGTTTTTGAAGTGAATATCAAGAGCCAAACATTGGAGTATGAGGAAGAAGATAAAATCAATAAGTTTAAGGTGTTTTGGAGTGACAATAAAGAGTTGAATCAATGGATCAAACACCAGAAAGCTAAAGAACGGAATTGAGAAACTACATATAGCAGCATGTGGGAAAATTCAAGCACAACTTTTGATATAGAAATCTTCAAAAGTCAAATGATATACCATTGGAAATATAATTGAATTACGAGTCCAACACTTTTTACGGATCTCAATTTGGAGTTTCCTACAAGAAGTTATGACCATTTGAAAAATAGTCGCCGCAGAAGAAAAACCGTAATCTGGGCGATCGCCCAGGATTAAATCTGGGCGATCGCCCAACACTATTTTTTGGCAGCATAATGGTTTTTACTTTGCCTGGGCGACTGCCCGGGTTTGTACTGGGCGATCGCCCAGTGTATTTTCGACAGAAACGTAATTTTCTTTTCTTTTTGAGTCCTGATACACTTAGGAAACCTTTGGAACACGATTTTAATGAATTTTTGGGATCTTTTAGGGCACAATTAGGTAAGTATATATATGAGTTATTAACTCATATCAAATGTCATTTTTTTTAGGGTTGAGTTTTGGGGAAGAGAACATTACAAGAAACACAAAACGGAAGATCAAGATTTATCTATCCAAGAACGAAGATCAAGATCAAGATCAAGATTTCTTCTCGCTCAAGATTTCTTCGTTCCGGGTTATGAATTCCATAGTTTCTTCTTCTCCTTCCTCTTTTATTATTAGTATGTTGGCTAGTTTATTTTGTGCTAGGATTACGATGAAGTTTGTAATCTAAATTCTTCCATCTTGAGACTTGATTTTTGACCATTTATTTCATTATAGTTTTGAATAATTAATTTTGAATTATATGAATCTACAATTATATGCGCAATAATTGTATGAGTGTTGTGGTTTGTTTTACCATCGAAAGATCGAAAGCAGGCTAGACAATATTTTAATTATCTTAAAGTCCGATAGGGGATAGAAATATACCGCTATGCTTTAGGTGATATTTAATTATCTATAGGAATTTAATGCTTTCATTTGTATTCGCATTCGTCATAGAAATATAGTCGAGTCATGCATATGAATATGTTTAACTTTATTCGAAAGAAACTGTTGAACAATCTAGGGATATTGATCTTCATAACTGATATAATTTGTCAAGACCAAGAATCAAAATAGAGGAATTAACGATTATAAATGGATTCGGGATCCTAGTACTCTTCTTTCTCAGTTTTAAAGTAATCTTTATTGATCTAATTTTTAGTTATTTGATTTATAATTAGTTTATTGTTTTTAGTTCAAATTCTTATTAGTTCTTAAACAACAAAATCATCCAAAGTTCATTAGATTCGGTTAAGGTTAGTATAATTGAACTGAACTATCTAAATTCTCGTGGGATCGATACTTGGACTCAAAATCTATTTTACTACTTGAGCGATCTGTGCACTTGCGGAATTATTATAGATAAAAAATCGCTGACAAGTTTTTGGCGCCGTTGCCGAGGATTTAGTTTTAGTTCTTTTCAGTTATATTAGCACTAATTCGAACTTTATTTAATTAATTTTTTTATTTTTTTTAGTTTATTTTAGTTTTCAACTTGTCTTATTTCAGACCACAACACAAGATGGAAGACCAGGAGATTGATGAAGACAATATGCTAGTTGGAGACTTTTTTACTCCACAGACCATCCAAAGACAATCTAGCATTGATGAGGACAATATGCTCTTTGGAGATTTTCTTGCAATGCAGCATGCCAATATAGCGAGATATGAGGCTAATTCTGAAATTAATGAGGACAATATGCTTTTTGGAGATTTTCTTGCAATGCATCATGCCAATATAGCAAGATATGGGGCCACTTCTGATATTGATGAGGACAACATGCTTGTTGGAGAATTTATCATAGATCATCCAAATTTCTCTTGGAATGATAATTACAATAATATCAGATCACAAGGTCCTCAGTTTCAAGAGCCAGAAAAGAGAACTTCACTAGAAGACATTCTTGGTAAATTCATCGAAAAAACTGATCAATTCATGAGACAGACAGAGATCAATCTTCAAAATCAAAGCGCTTCAATAAAAAATTTAGAAATACAGATGGGTCAGATGGCAGTAGCTATATCAGCCAGAGTACAAAGTACGTTGTCAAGCAATACAGAGGTGAATCCCAATGAAAGTGTTACATCTGTTACTATCAGAAGTGATGTTCAATTACCAGAAATTCATGTGAAGAGGCATGTTGCAAATAAAGAAGATGAATCATCCACTGATGAGGAGCACGTGGAACAGACTGAGCAGACAACAGATATTAAAGAGAGCTCATGTACACCACAGGTTATAACAACAGTTCCTATCAAACCATATGAGCCTCCGATCCAACTTCCTCAGAGATTACAAAAGTACGAGTCAGACAATCAATTCTCCAACTCTTCTATTTCTTCTAAAATTGATTTTGTGATCAAGGTTGATGAAGAAGTTGAAATTTTCGTGGTTGTGTTCGAGCAAGGTGCTACATTAAAATCTTATTTTTATGGGGATCACAAATTTAAAATTTTGAGGATAAATGAAAAATGACGCAAAGTCAATAGATGCAAGCAAAGCAAATCCTCAAAAGCACTATTTAGAGTGCCGTGAGAAATCAGCCAATAAGTCAAGTTAATGACTATAAATAAGCGCTTAATGGGAGGCAACCCATTTTCTAACCCTTTTATTTACTCGCTTTCTATATAGTAGTTTTAATCAGTTTAATTAATTTATTAGTTTTTTTTTTTAATTTATTATTTAATGCCCTTATAAAGCCTTCCTATGTCAATTGCAGGATGTCCCTCTTTGCAAGGCACATGAGTCCTATCCCACTTCAGTCCACTTCAACCAGACCTTCAACCAGCCAGATCCATCTTCTTCACGTCTATCTCCGGGGAGTATCTGACTCTTTCCCTCCTCTATTTGCTTTATTTTACTATTACATTGGGGACAATGTAATGTTTTAGTTTGGGAATGGGTTAAGTATTAGAATACTTAATTATTTTGAATTTGCTTATTATTCGGGTCTATAAAAAAAAAAAAAAAAAAATTCTTTCATAGTTATTGTTGAATATCTTGCTGCCAATGATGAGATTTGTTTGAAGTTGAGTACATTTTTAGTTAGAATATTAGACAACACTTTAATTCATGCTTTTACCTGAACACTTATCCATGTTAGACTAGATTTGAAGCACGTAGCCACTATTGACTTATCACTTATTGGAAACATGACTTGAGTATTTATGTTGATATTATTGACTTAGATCATTGTGAAAAATTCTGTTCCTAAATTCTTAGACTAGTAACCAAACTGTTTGAGAACAGTTTGGGGGTGTTAAAGTTAGTACATGTTTTTGTAGAATTTTGATGGTTTGGGTTTTCTGGATCTCATCTTTGGTTGAATAGGTTGTAATCAAGGAATTTAAATCGAGCACTAGTCGCTGAAAAAAAATAAATAAATAAAATATCTGACTCGAGCAATTAAGTCTGTTAGGGTATTTCAAAACCTGGTGTCCTAAGGTCATCTGACTTGGGAGTCATCGACCCAAAGCTCGTTACATGAGTCACAAAAAAAAAATTTACATATTTACTTCTCTTATAGCCTGTGGGACTCGAGCAATTAAGTCTGTTAGGGTATTTCAAAATCTGGTGCCCTATGGTCATCTGACTTGGGAGTCATCGGCCCAAAGCTCGCTACAAGGGTTACATAGAAAGCTAGTAAGAGAGAAGTATTGCACAAGATGTAAGATCATGTATATTGGTTAAATAAAATAAAAGAAGTTAAAGTGCTCGGTAAGGATTGCTAGATTAGAACCAAAGAAACTGAAGATGAGAATTTAGAAATCACTCACCATCCTAGTTCTACGAATTCAAGTTCTAACTTTTACCATTTTATTTGAAAAAAGTATTGTATTGATCAATAGGAACCAAATTTGCTAGAACACCTCGGGATTTGAGAGAAAAACATTAGAAGTGTGTAATTTACGAGAGGTGTAAGGAATAAATGACTACAAAGGGTTCGGGATTGTAAAAGTATCAACAACACAATATTGATCGTGGTATGATACATGTGTAAGTTCAATTTTGGCTAATCACACACTCACTAAAAGTTAAGCATTGGATAAGTGAAAAATTCTTTGTGTTGTTTGATCTTTTTCTAAACGTATTACTTTATTTTTCAAACTTGAGGCATATGGTAAGAAATTTAACATTAAATCACTTTCTGTCAATTCTTTTAGCTTAGTTTAAAGTTCTAGTTTATTTTTATTTTTGTTCGAGGACGAACAAAGGTTTAGTTTGGGGGTGTTTGATAAGTGCATTTTGTACACTTATTAAGACCTTTAAACTAAGCTTTTATTCCGTCATTTTATTGAATTATTACTTAATTTTGTGTTATAATCTTCATATTTCAGTTTTGCACTTGTTTAATAGCAATTGGAGAAGAATGGACGTAAAGATCAACAACTTGGTAAAATCGACAAGCAAATGGAGTTTTTGAAGTGAATATCAAGAGCCAAACATTGGAGCATGAGGAAGAAGATAAAATCAATAAGTTTAAGGTGTTTTGGAGTGACAATGAAGAGTTGAATCAATGGATCAAACACCAGAAAGCTAAAGAACGGAATTGAGAAACTACATATAACAGTATGTGGGAAAATTCAAGCACAACTTTTGATATAGAAATCTTCAAAAGTCAAATGATATACCATTGGAAAGATAATTGAATTATGAGTCCAACACTTTTTACGGATCTCAATTTGGAGTTTCCTACAAGACGTTATGACCATTTGAAAAACAGTCGCCGCAGAAGAAAAACCGTAATCTGGGCGATCACCCAACACTATTTTTTGGCAGCATAATGGTTTTTACTTTGCCTGGGCAACTGCCCGGGTTTGTACTGGGCGATCGCCTAGTGTATTTTCGGCAGAAACGTAATTTTCTTTCCTTTTTGAGTCTTGATACACTTAGGAAACCTTTGGGACACGATTTTAATGAATTTTTGGGATCTTTTAGGGCACAATTAGGTAAGTATATATATGAGTTATTAACTCATATCAAAGGTCGTTTTTTTAGGGTTGAGTTTTGGGGAAGAGAACATTACAAGAAACACAAAACGGAAGATCAAGATTCATCTATCCAAGAACGAAGATCAAGATCAAGATCAAGATTTCTTCTCGCTCAAGATTTCTTCGTTCCGGGTTATGAATTCCATAGTTTCTTCTTCTCATTCCTCTTTTATTATTAGTATGTTAGGCTAGTTTATTTTGTGCTAGGATTACGATGAAGTTTGTAATCTAAATTCTTCTATCTTGAGACTTGATTTTTGACCATTTATTTCATTATAGTTTTGAATAATTAATTTTGAATTATATGAATCTACAATTATATGCGCAATAATTGTATGAGTGTTGTGGTTTGTTTTACTATCGAAAGATCGAAAGCAGGCTAGACAATATTTTAATTATCTTAAAGTCCGATAAGGAATAGAAATATACCGCTATGCTTTAGGTGATATTTAATTATCCATAGGAATTTAATGCTTTCATTTGTATTCGCATTCGTCATAGAAATATAGTCGAGTCATGCATATGAATAGGTTTAACTTTATTCGAAAGAAATTATTGAACAATCTAGGGATATTGATCTTCATAACTGATGTAATTTGTCAAGACCAAGAATCAAAATAGAAGAATTAACGATTATAAATAGATTCGGGATCCTAGTACTCTTCTTTCTCAGTTTTAAAGTAATCTTTATTGATCTAATTTTTAGTTATTTGATTTATAATTAGTTTATTGTTTTTAGTTCAAATTCTTATTAGTTCTTAAACAACAAAATCATCCAAAGTTCATTAGATTCGGTTAAGGTTAGTATAATTGAACTGAACTATCTAAATCCTCGTAGGATCGATACTTGGACTCAAAATCCATTTTACTACTTGAGCAATCCGTGCACTTGCGGAATTATTAGAGATACAAAATCGCTGAAAAATTTTAACAATTGAAAATTATGCATACCCAAAGAAAAAAAATCGTGTAGGATATGAGGGGGTGCATCGAAAATTGTGAACACCTCGATTATTATTAATTTTTTATTCATAGTATTATTATTATTAACAATAGAAAATTATGTTTACCTAAACCCAAACATTTATATCATGTAGTTGAATGCATCGGAACTCTAAACTCAAAATTATTATCAATTTTTTATTACTATTATTTTATTGTATATTTTATATTTTTATATAATATTATTCATTATCTAGGAGGGAATTTTTTTGAAGGGAAAACTTGGCAATATTTTTCTCTCAGCTATCTTACTTTTATACATTAACAAGATTGTTACCAATGCTTAATTCTACTCTATCCCAAATAACTTCATAATTTTTTATATCTTTTTAATTTATAATTCTACAAATCCTTAGTATGATCGGCTAGGCTCAGCACAACCTGGCTAAAAAGACGTATCAAGCCAAGCTAAAGGTTAGACAGATGAATTAACATGAACTGATGTGTTTAACACTACTGACCAAGAATCTAAAGCCTTGTTCTCTTTGTTGTTTTCAAGCCGTTTTTTGTTTTCGATTTTTCAAAATAGTGAAAACGTGTTTACTTATCCATTTTCAAAAACAGCCAAAAAAATTACAAAAGAAATGGAAAATGTTAGTTAGGTTGTTTTCATCATTTTCTTTACAAAACAAAGTCCATTTCCAAAACGGACAACACACAGAAAATGCAAGGCTAGACACCATTTTGATTCCTCCTTTCAGGGTTTTTAATGTGCGTTTTTTTTTTGTTCTCCCCCAGCTTTCAACCATCACAATTACGTCTTCTTCTTCTTTTCTTCTTCATTCTCTCTTCTTTTGTCTTCCTTCATTTCTCTCCTCCAAGCCGCTGTTGTGCGATTTTTTTCTCTCCCAACTATTTCAGCCATAGGCAGAGTCTTCTTCTTCTTTCTTTTATCTTCCCTAGTCGAAATAAGATTTTCAGATTTGGGATTTCTAATTAAGGTTAAATTTTTGGAAATGGGTTCAATTTGATGGTATAATTTGGGGGGTTTGTAATTAGGGTATATATATATATATATATATATATATATATATATATATATATATATATATATATATATATATATATATATTTTTTTTTTTTTTTTACTGTTGTAGTATTTTGAATTCATTATTATCTTTTTTTTAATCAAATTTCTGGTCACTGATGAGCAACGAAGAAGAGATCATCTTTTTTTTTTTTTTGGAAATTGGTGCAAATGACCCCTAACGTATGACATTAGTGCGCAAATGGTCCATAACATATCTATTTAGGTGCGCAATTGGTCCTTTTTTACATATTCAGTTAAAAATCCGTTAAAAACCTATCATTTAGGTGCGCAAATGGTCCCTCTAATTTTTTTTGTCTTTATTAGTGGGGGTAAAATTGTCAAGTAACATTTTTTTTTATTTCTTTCAATTGCCGCAAATGGTCCATAACCTTTACCTTTGGTTTTTGATGCAATTGGTCCTTATTTGATGAAAAAGACAAAAATAGCATTAGTTTTAATTAAACAAATTTGCAAATTGATTTCTAACCTTTGCAAAAGTAAAATAGGTCCGATACTTTAATTTTTTTATTAAAAATTAAAAAAAACTAACAAATTGATAATATACTAAATTATTTTGCATATTTTATGAACTATTATAAAATAACTAAAATTTCACATACATAAACACACTAATAATTCCACAACAAAGATTCAAAGCAGCTCGAATTTTCAACATCAACACCACCACCACTACTATCGCCGCCGCACAATCACTGTGGCAGAGGAGGATCTAAGTCAAACCAGCTGTTCTCAATATAAACAAAATCATTCATTAGTTCCAACGAATCGAAACAGGGTCCAAGACTTGGCAATTCAACAATCTGACTCAATTCTTTAGAAGTTGATGAGAGATCTATAGCAGAAACAAGAGATGACAATGATGAAGAAGAAGAAGATGAAGGTGATTCTATCAAATCAAACTTCTGCATTGTAGCTGCTTTAGCCACCGCCGCCTGAACATCTCGTGGACTAAGCAAAATCGGCCGCGGCAGGGCAACATCAATTTCTGGAAAATTCAGTATGGCAGAGCCGCCTTTGATGCTTAATGCTGCTACATCATGAGAAAGTTCCAAGCCATATGCACGATTTCTTGCGGGCCTCCCAGATTTCAGACACCCATTTGCCCCAGTTTCGCATTAGAACACTCTTATAAACTGGGTGTTTAACATTGATAGCAATCTCTTGGATTCTCTTAATCTTCTTGGTGGCAATTTCTGCAGAATTTTCTAGATTTTTGTGGGTTTTTTGAATCAAACTAGTATCTGAATTCTTAGGCTCAATATTAATGTTAAGATGAAAAGTGCGTATTTTTGTGGGTTTTAGTGCATGTTCTTGTTTGTGCATATGATTTTTACATTCACTATATCAAGAAATTCTATACAAATGGCAATGGCTTGCTGGGATTTTCACTCAGATATAGAGAAATGAATTGAGATATAGTTTCTTTTATTTTTTAATAAAAAAAAAATTAAAGTATCGGACCTATTTTTACTTTTTGCAAAGGTTAAGAATTTAATTGCAATTTTTTTAATTAAAATTAAAGATATTTTTGTCTTTTTCATCAAATAATGATCAATTGCACATCAAAACATATAGGTTAGGGACCAATTGCGTCAAAAAAACAAAGGTAAAGGCTAGGGACCATTTGCGCCAATTGAAAGAAAGAAAAAAAATGTAACTTAACAATTCTACTCCCACTAACAAAGACAAAAAAAAATGAGAGGGACCATTTGCGCATCTAAATGATATGTTTTTAACGGATTTTTAACGGAATCTGTCAAAAAGAATCAATTGTGCACCTAGCTAAATGGATAGGTTAGAGACCATTCTGCCAAAAATTAAAGGTTAGGAACCATTTGCGCACTAATGTCATACGTTAGGAACCATTTGCGCCAATTTTCCCTTTTTTGATAGTTTAGGAAAAACAAGTTTAATATATTGAAATTGTGGCATGAGATGTATGGATTATGAATGCTTGGTTCCTGGATGTAATAAGGTTATGTTTGATTGCACTATTTTCCATGGAAAATGTCATATTCATAGAAAATAATATCACTTTAATGGAAAATATTTTTCAACTTTGGCTGTTTGATAGAATGTGGAAAAAGAAAATGTTTTCTAAGGTACAATCATTTAAAGCATGGATTTGGCCACTTTTTTAAAAAATATTTTCTTACCATTTTGGTGATTTTTTTCCCACCTTACATGAAAATTGTTTTCCTTTTTCACCATTTTCCACCGTTGCCAATCTAACACACCCTAATTCTCCTACTTTCCTCCCTCCTTTTAGATTAGTTTTGTGGTGGTTCTTGATGTGACCGGGTGCTTTGACATCCATATTGATCATCAATTGAATTCAATGTGAAATTTGTCTACGTTTCATTGCAAATATGCGAATCAAGAGTGCTGTCTACATTGGTTTCCAGATTTGATTTCATGGAGGTGTACCGGCCCACCGGGGGCAGCACATTCCGCTTTGCACATTCCACTTTGCACATTCCACTTTATGCCTCTGTGCATCAGTTTAAATAGCAAAATGAAGGAAGAAAAAAAAGGTTAAGTCTTGTTGATGATGTTTGTAGTACTACAAATGAAACGAAACTTGCCATTGGGAGATGAATTGAACTTAAGATTACAAAAATTACTTAAATCCATTTGATTGACTCGGAGATATACACTAAGTGCTTGTTTGGTAGGGATTAAAAACCCATTTTAGTTTTTTTCAGCCGTAATTTTTGATTTTTCAACCCATTTTTAACATGAAAAGTTAATAATTTCAACTCAAATAAATCAATATTGGTTTATAAACTGTTTATAATCTTTATCAAACGCACTCTAAAGCAACTCACAATAGAAAACCGCATAGGACGAGGCGCGGAAATGCAAGAAAGGATTTATGTTACCCTTAAATTATTCAAATTCATTGAATAATCAAATTTTTTGAATAAAATATTATATAAAAAATTCTCAAAATTTCAAAGTAAACACGTTTTTCAATTTTCTATTTTGAAAAAAAGTTTTTCAAAATGACAAAAAGAACGTATATTTAGCAATCTCAAAACAGACACTCAAAACACAACTGAAAATGAATTCAAAAATCCAAAACTCAAAACTGAAACACAAAGACAACAACCCTAAGTTCTCGAGAAAGATTAAACAAAATTATTATCATTAGTCTGGGTGTGGGCTCCGCTATTCAATGTATGTATTTTAATACATCTATATATCATATATTAAAGTAGGATAGTCTGCAAAGTATTTTGTCAAGTGGCAATCAATGGTGAATTTATATTTTCAATTTAAACCAGATGCATTAATTTCATAGGAATTAATTGTATCTACTAATATAAATCCGTGAATTTAATCTTTCAATTTGAAACATCATGCATTAATTTCATGAGATTTGACGCATCAATATTGTATCCACTAAAATAAATCCGTGAAATTATCATTTCAATTTTTATTTAAGTTGCCAAGAGATTCTAATTTAATTCTATTATTTAAGTGGCAATCAATGGTGAATTTTTTTCTTCTATAACTTGCTTTTTGTTCAAGATAATATACAATTTAAAAAAAGAAAGAAAGAAGAAGTTGAATTTAGACTTCCAATTGAACTGCATGCATTAATTTTATAAGAATTGGCTCAACATTGTATCCACGGATATAATTCTGTACAATTATCATTTCAATTTTTATTTAAGTTTCTAAGGGATGATGCATTGGTATTTGCTCTTTGGTAAACATAAATAAATAAAAACATAAAAAATAAAAATGAAGAAAAAATTTTGTATTTAATGGTGAATGTAAATGATATTTAGACTTTCAATTTGAACCAGATGCATTAATTTCATGGGAATTAGCATATCAATCCACTAATATAAATCCATGAATCTAGACTTTCAATTTGAACCACCATGCATTAATTTCATGAGAATTGACACATCAACATTGTATCCACTAATATAAATCCGTGAATTTAAACTTTGTATTTGAACAGGCATGCATTCGTTTTATAAGACTTGGTGCATCAACATTGTATCCACTAATATAAATCTGTGAATTTAGACTTTCAATTTGAATCACTCAGCATTAATTTCATGGGATTTTGCACATCAATATTGTATTCACTAAAATAAATCCGTGAAATTATCATTTCAATTTCTATTTAAGTTGCCAAGAGATTATCATTTAATTCCATTATTTAAGTGGAATCAATGGTGAATTGTTTTCCCTTCCTAACCTGCTTTTTGTTCAAGATAATATAAAATAAAAATAAAAAATTGAATTTAGACTTTCCATTTGAAATTGCCAATAATTAATTTCACGGGAATTGGCTCAACATAGTATCCACTAATATAATTTCGTAAAATTATCATTTCAATTTTTATTTAAGTTGCCAAGAGATGATGCATTAGTATTTGCTCTTTGGTAACTATAAATAAATAAAAACGTAAAAAATAAAAATGAAGAAAAAAATTTGTATTTAAGGTGAATATGAATTCAAGCCTTAATTTTATATGACAATTGACGCCTCTACATTATGTCCACTAATACTTTGGTACGATGAATAACCATTTAATATATATTTAATGAATTATTTATGAACATTTTAATAATATTAGTAATTAATAATATTACCAAGATGAAAAGTCATTTAATAATATTAGTAATTAGTAATATTACTAAGATGAAGAATCGTTTAATATTAATATTTACAAAAAAATTTTATGGACGTTCCATAAATTTTAAAAAAATATAAGAAAATTCTCTTCAATATTACTTTGTTGTTATTCAATTATGAGCATTTTATTTTGATTTGAAAAAAAATAAATAAATAGAAATTTATTTATTTTAAATAAAAGTCATTTATTTAAAATAACGGTACAATATTACGTCATTAAATAAAAGTCATTTATTTATTTCAGATGATTTGGGGTTTAGGGTAAGATGAAAAGTCGTTCAATATTAATAAAAGGTAATGATCAACTTCAGATAGTATGATTAGTTTTAATAATTTAATTTATATAGTTATTAATTGATTATTTGTTTTTTACACCAGAGCCACAATCTATTGCATTTCCAAGTGTGCAAAAAAAAAAAAAAAAAAAAGACCCGACTAAGTCCACAAATTTGCCACTTCTACCCTAATACATAATATAATATAATTCATCATATTAGGCTTCTTTTCTACCTTATGCGAGTATATGTCACTTTAATTCAAATATATGCAAATTTTGTATTAATATAATTATTCAAAATATGGGTGAAATATTTAATTTTGTCAATCAAATCAACTCTACAAAGTCGCTTTGGACGTTGAATGTTCGATTCGTGAGACTTTGGGAAATTCCATGTTTTGAAGATAAGGCAGAAACTTATAGCATTGAGATAGTTTTCATAGATGCACATGTTTTTTCCCTTTTTCTTTCTCTTTTCATTCATTTTCTAATATATAATATATGGTTAAAAATAATTAAAACAGAGATTTGTCAATATTTGGTACATGATTAACAAAATTGTGGTATGTAATCTATATTCTGTGATCTCGACATTATAACAAATAATGTTATTTTTAAAATAATTTATATATTATTGAATTTTGCCAAATTAACGAAGAGGTTGTATTTAATGGTGAATGTAAATGGTATTTAGACTTTCAATTTGAACCAGCTCCATTAATTTCATGGGAATTAGCATATCAATCCACGTATATAAGTTCGTGAATTTAGACTTTCAATTTGAACCACTATGCATTAATTTCATGAGAATTGACACATCAACATTATATCCGCTAATATAAATTCGTGAATTTAGACTTTCAATTTGAATCACCGTGCATTAATTTCATGGGATTTGGCGCATCAATATTGTATCCACTAAAATAAATGGCGCCCATTTTATTTTTTCCAGCGGCTGATTTCAAACAGCCATAACTTCTTTTAGGAAACTCCAAATTGAGATCCGTAAAAAGTGTTGGATTCATATTCAATTATCTTTCCAATGGCATATCATTTGCCTTGTGAAGATTTTAATACCAAAATTTGTCCACAAATTTGTCCACATGCTTCAGTAGGTAGTTTCTCAATTCGGTTATTTGACTTTTCGGTATTTGATCCATTGATTCAACTCTTTATTGTCACTCCAACACACCTTAAACTTATTGATTTTATCCTCTTTCTCATCTTCCAATATTTGGCTCTCGATATTCACTTCAAAAACTTAACTTACTCGTCGATTTTACCAACTTTATGTTATACATAATTCATTAAACTTTGATTTGTATGTAGGATTTTGTATTTGATAGTGAGGTTTGTACACAAAACAAAACAACTGCCAAACGTCCTAATCTGTTGATAGTTGAAGATGGCGATTCCAGTAAAGATATAATAGATGACAATCAAACTATTCAAATGTCAAGCAACAAAATGAGAAAGATTTTGAAAGAAGAAAAAAAAATTAAGTCTTATTAAAAACTTTTAACTTTATTGGTAATTCAAAGACTTCATTTGTGTTATCTATCTCTTTAACTCTATTGTCCCTTCATTTTCATTTGAATGAATATTATCTTTAATTTTTAATGGTTATATAATATATCAATTTGAATTGCTGATTTTAGATTCAAAATGATATTGAAGATCAAATTATTTTTAATAATATTCAAATTCATTTAACATTGCTATGACTATTAATAAGAGCAAGGGTCAATCTCTTTCGCATGTTGGACTTTATCTAAAAAACTAGTTTTTAGTCATAGACAATTTTATGTTGCAGTCTTTAAAGTTACAAATCATATACGATTGCAGATATAGGTGGCAAAATTGGCCCAGTCCACGGGCCGACCTATATAACCTGACTTTTTGGATTGGGCTGACCCTGACCCAAATAAAATCGGACCAATATGGCCCGGCCCATCTAGCCTGCGAACTAGTTGGATCGGCCCAATTTTGATTTAGATTTTTTTAACACTAATCACTCATTTTGTGAATAGCCCCAATATATAATTCAAATAATATCAATCTAAAATTAGAGAAATTGGCGCAAATGGTCCCTAACGTTTGCCATTAGTTCGCAAATGGTCCATAACGTTTTATTTTTGGCGGAATGGTCCCTAACCTATCCATTTAGGTGCGCAATTGGTCCTTTTAGGTGCACAAATGGTCCCTATCACTGTTTTTTGTCTTTATTAGCAGGGGTAAAATTGTCAAGTCACATTTTTTTCAACCTTTCAATTGGCGCAAATAGTCCCTAATCTTAAGAAATTTGCAATTGGATTCCTAACCTTTAAAAAAGTGAAAATGAGTCCGATACTTTAATTTTTTTTATTAAAAATGAAAAAAAAACTAACAAATTGATAATATACTAAATTATTTTGAATATTTTATGAACTATTATAAAATAACCAAAATTGAAATTCATAATTATTAACAAATGTGCTAATTAAAATTATTTTATTATTATTAAGTAATCATATTATTTAAAATTCAAATTTTAATTTTATCATTACAACAAAAGAAGAAAAATAAATTTGTCACAAATAAAAATTTTACTTATGCTCAACCCAACTCGATTTTATACAGTCTCATATTTACTGGGCCAATTCAATCCGATTTTGAGCCACAAAGTTGTTGACGTCTGAACCTGCACCAGTCCACCTGCCAACAGATCTCCAGTCACTCATCTGCCAGCTCGTATGTTACCTGCACACTAGGACGACCATTAGGCACCAAGATCTCCGGAGAAAAAGGGTCCGACGATCGTTGGCACTCCAACGATCAAGTCAACTACCGGTATATGAGAGATACGCGGGGGCGGAAACAAAAAGGGGGTGTGGGAGAGACAAGCAGGCAAAGATTTGAGCAGAGTTTAGGGTGGGATTCTTAAGCATAAAAAAGCGCGTACCTTGGAACAACTGGAGACGTTGTATTTATAGCGCAAGAATTCTAATTGATTTGGAAGACAAATCAATTCGGTCTTCAATCGGATCCTCCTTCCTTATGTGATAAAGATACCCGAGATTGCCTTCCTTCTTTGAGTTTATCACGTTGCATGATTTTAGAAGATCATGATTTAGTTTCCTTGTGGAGATTCGTGCGCCCAATCCAACGCAATCTTTCTTTAATTACTTCTCTAGTTGCCCCAGCATATCGAGTTGCTCACTAGTTACGAATGATGCGAGGCCTGACGAGGCCCTATGGTTCGCATGCGGGCGCCGAGGCCCTCTACATGACTCGCGGATTTCTGTCTGTCGAAGGCCCAAGCGTGTGACGGGCCCTTCCAAGGCCCTAGCAGGGCCCAGGTAGGGTTCTTGACAGACTACGGACTGGGCCCTTGCTGGGCTTGGATGGGGCCTGTGCTGACGTGGCAGTCATGTCGTAATCGTGTGGTAACAATAGTCTCCCAAGTCCAAGCCTATTATTTATAATGGGCGTGGGACTTTTGAGGATATCCAGAATGTTGATGTGCCTTGCAGGAACGAAATGCTGATGCGCTTCGCGGAAAATATATTCTCAAGGTGATTCGGCAGGAAGTAATTCGACCTACCCCCAATATATAGTCCCCCAAGTCCGAAGCCAAACATTCATGACGGGTGAGGGCTTCAAGGGGCCAGGCCAATGCTGATGTGTCCCCTGATGGCGTGATTCTGTCTATCAAGACTGTCCCTCTCTGGTCAGGCAATCATGAGTGAGGGGGTGTACGCATTAAATGCGGTCGCGTGAGAAGGAGAATGGGGGCGCCCTTGGGGCGCATGCGTCCTTGATTTATTAAATGCATAGGTTTCGCCTTCCCGCCTACTATACCATTGAAGACACGCGTCGACCATCCGTATGCCCAGATGGAACGCTTGAGATCCGGACGGTGGATGTGTGAGTGCGCCTTTATAAAACCAGGCTTCTCCCCAAATGTTGCACCTTCTTCTTACCTTCGTGCTTACTGTAGTTATTCTGCTGATAAGCTAGACGCTTGTAGCTGGTGTGCCATTTGAGTCGTACATTAACGGTAAGCGCTAAGAAAGCGGTTGAAATTTGCTTGCATTGTTTATTTTCATAGTCACAGTACGATACCATTACCTAGAGACGGCCAAATGTCATCTGGAAACGACGACTCACAGAACCCGTCCGACGCTCCCATGAACCCTAGTATTATTGGGAGCGTTTCTTCGTCGGCCTCTACATCATCTTCCTCTTTTAGAGTCGTGAGAGGGGTGAATCCGGAGCCTCCAGTTGTGAACCCGTCGGCTCCGTCGACGAGTGGGAGGGAGGTCAGGCCCCCCGTACCGGCGGGAGAGACGTAGTGAAAGGGAGGCTGGACGCAGGGGTGCCTGAAATGAGGGGATCTCTGGACAATAGGGATGCTCCGGTTGCGAGGGCTCTGGACGAGGAGCTGAAACGGTCGGCAACCGAAGCGTCCATGGCTCAGTCGAGGATGACGGAGGCGGATTGGAGGATATACGTTTGTCCTACGATATTCCTTCGACCGTGACGCTCAGAGCCCCGAGCCCAGAAGAGCGTGTCGACCATCCTCCCGAAGGGTATGTGGCGGTCTACGAGCCTGCGATGCAGCAAGGCCTTCGCCTACCCATGCATCATTTTTTTCGCCAAGTGTTGAGGGACTGGAACCTGGCTCCCTGTCAAATAACGTCGAATGGCTGGGGGCAGATAGTATCCTCTTACATTTTGTGGAGCATTGCCAAGGCTGGAGGAGACTTGTCTCCTAGGGAGTTTGAGTCCATATACCGACCTTGCCGGTCCGCCGGCTGGTATAATATATCTCTCCAGCCGAGTCAGAAATGGAAGACGACCACCGACAGTCCCAACAAGGTACACAACTAGAAAGAGAGGTTCATCTTCGTTGGCGGGAATTGGAAATTTACGCCTGAGGACTCCATTCTGCACGTATCTATCCCTCGACATTTCGGGGATCTTGGTATAACCCGCCACAGTCGTATGAAATTTTGATTACGGTTCCTGACTTGATGTATTTATTCCCTTTTACAGATTGCGGGAAGCCACCGATCTCGAAGAGAAGCCAAGGAGAGCTGAGGTCGAAGTGGGATAAGGTTCGGTCTCTCAGCAGCGACTTCCAGAGCCTCGGAAATCTCTTGAAAGACGATAAACTTTTGGCCAGCTGCGGACTAATGTGTAAGTCTCACTTGCTTCGATGTTCTGGTGCTATGGCGTGGAATTATCTAGGTGCATTGCTTATTAACGTATGTGCTTAACAGCTTTCAGGTTCAAAAGCGTGCCCACACTCCACCTTGCCCGCCCTGCTAGCAGAGAGGGGTCTTCCGCTCAGGTGCTCGTCCGGGAGGCGCCCGGGTCATCGCAAGGTATCCCGACTGCTGCGCAACCAGAGCCCGCCCCTAGTCAGGTCGTTCTTCTTCCCTCCCTTTCTTTGGCGACTGATCCGTCTCCCGACCCCATCCCAGCCAAGGACAAGGAGAAGGACATTGTCGAGGACGTGGGCGATGCGGGTGCGCGAAAGAGGAAGGCTCCTGTGTCTGGAGGGGGGTTTATGGGAGATGCCCGTAAGTCGGGGCGAACTGAGAGTGTAAAGAAACCTGGCCCCTCGTCCGACCAAGGGAGCCCCGTCCGGATAACCCAACGTCGGGGAGAACTGGAAACTTCCGTCCTAGAGATGCTCCCAGCCCATCCCGCAATGATGGTGGCAAGCGTGCACAAGTACTGGACCCAGAAATGGGAGAAGACTGTCGAGGGGGCCACTATACAGGAGCGGCTGAAGATGGCGGAAATGAACCTGATACGGGGCCTGGTGCTGAGCAAGGAGCTGTTCAGTATTGTAGAAAGTTATGACGGCCAGTGCCATGAGGAGGGGGCCAAGTTCGCCAAGCTGTCCGAGGAGCTGAAAGCTGTTCAGCTCGAGAAGGCACAGCTGGAGTCCGATAGAGGGAGACTTCGATTCAAACTAGACACCTCTGTTGCAAGGGAGGTGGATATTAAGGAGAAATATGAGATTGAATTGAAGGCCTCGAAAGAGTGCCTGAAGGACGCCCGGGAACAAAAGCGGGCTGCCGAGGCCACTCGGAAACGAGACGAGGAGCTTCAGAAGAGTGCTGAAGAGGCACAGAAGTGAGCTGAAGAGGCCCAAAAGTTGGCCGAGGACCGGGCACTTGCCGCTGAGGAAGCCCTTGCAAACGCGACTAGTAGGTTGGAGACCATCGTCGCGGAGGAGGACAAGTTGTTGGCGGACACAAGGCTGGAACTAGAGAGGGTCCGGGTCGAATGTGCGGTTGCCGGGGCCAAGGCGGTGGAGGCTTACCAGGATGCATTTGTGGAAACGCCTGAGTATCAGAACCTTGCCCAACGTTTGATGACAGCTGGAAGCGAGCAGTTGGTGGAGAGCATCATAGAGGTCCACCCGGAATGGGACCTTTCTTTCATTCGGCAGGGCCCTGCCGAGGCTCATGCTCCCGACGTTGGACCTAGTACCGTAGGTGATCAGGCACCCCCTCCAACTGAGAAAGGCCCGCAGTGTGTCAACCCTTGAAGAGGCGGCGGGGCACTTTTATTTTGTAATCCTTATGTTTTTTGCTCGAATTAATTGAAAACAAAATTGGAATTGACCTTTTTCTTATCTGACGTTTCGATTCTGTGTGTGCGTGGGGGGAGGGAGGGAGGGAGGGGAGGGGAGAAGACGCTTTAAATTTGAGAATCATTCCTCTAGCATTGATGACGCAGACACCTGGTGGAACCCGGAAGGTTGGCGTCTTCAATGTCTTGGGGAGGTAGAACGTTCGTGCGCCATTCCAGATTCCCTGTTATGACCGTATTTATTACATTACACCTCTTTCCAACGTAGTCATTTATAAGTAGGATGCAAGCCTAACAAGACTCTTCCATCGTGAGACTGTTGCATTTAACCTGCCATTATCGTGCGATCGAGATAGAGATAGAAAACGTGTGATGGTGGTGCGGCTGGAGGGCTGGCATCCATCAAGATGCCTGTCAATCTGAGAATCAACATTCAGAGGACCAAAAATCTGGCCAATCAACGTTCAGGGGACCAAACATACGGGGTGGGAATTTAGGCTTAGCAGCCTTAGCCCGACCCTCTCCTGAACGGTTGACGGGGCTGGGGGGGTCTCCCACTGCCAAAAAAGGCATCAACGACATTTTTTGAGCAGTATGGTCTAATAAGCCACCAAATTAACTCAGGTTGGCTCGGGAGACTCCCAATCATGGTGAAGTCAGGTTTCTCAACCTGGACGGAGCCAGCGTAGACCAGGGAATAGGGTTAGTAGACCTAGTTACCCCATTTATGTGCTGGCCCAATGAGGCGGCGGGGTTTTAGAATATATTGCAGTTATATCTTCTTCTATATTGTATTTCGTATTTAATAAAAAGGTGCCGAGTTACCTTCATATTTGTGTGTGTGTGCCCTTATCGTGTTTATGATGCCCACGTTTTACATACTCGTTTCGGGCCTCGTCGATGTTTAGTGTCGCTTACGAAGTCATTGGTACAAGTCTGAGGTCGCAAATAATACCCCTGGTGGCGCGGGGTGGTTCGCGAGTTATGATCGAATTTTATTTGCCATCGGATGAATCCTAGTTGCGCACATTCGCGTTGACTGTTTATCCAGTGAGTTAATAGAGTTGGCCGCGAACCACACTCCCTCGCTGCTGTGTTCTTTGTACTTGCTTTCTTACGCGTGAAATGTTTACCCAGCGAATTAATTAGAGTTGGCCGCGAACCACACTCCCTCGCTGTCGTGTTTTTTGTACTTGCTTTCTTACACGTAAAATGTTTACCCAGCGAGTTAATTAGAGTTGGCCGCGAACCACACTCCCTCGCTGCTGTGTTCTTTGTACTTGCTTTCTTACGCGTAAAATGTTTACCCAGCGAGTTAATTAGAGTTAACCGCGAACCACACTCACTCGCTGCCGTGTTCTTTGTACTTGCTTTCTTACGCGTAAAATGTTTACCCAGCGAGTTAATTAGAGTTAACCGCGAACCACACTCACTCGCTGCCGTGTTCTTTGTACTTGCTTTCTTACGCGTAAAATGTTTACCCAGCGAGTTAATTAGAGTTGGCCGCGAACCACACTCCCTCGCTGTCGTGTTCTTTGTACTTGCTTTCTTACGCGTAAAATGTTTACTCGGTGAGTTAATTAGAGTTGGCCGCGAACCACACTCTCTCGCTGCCGTGTTCTTTGTACTTGCTTTCTTACGCGTAAAATGTTTACCCAGCGAGTTAATTAGAGTTGGCCGAGAACCACACTCCCTCGCTGCCGTATTGGTACTCTCCGCTTAGGGGGCGCTTTGGATTCATAAAAGACAAATATTATAGCACGGCGCCTAGTTTCCTGGCGTCTGGCAAAAACAAAAATCTCTAAAGAGATCAAAACAATGCAGGAAAAAGACAAAATAGAAATGCCGGCGGTAAGGTCTCAGGTTGCTGCAGCTAGGGTGATATCCTCGCGTTTGGCAGCTTTTCGTAACGCGTTTATGTAGCATGCCCGTGCCTCCGTCTGATTACCACAGATTTTAGCTATTCCTCCGGGAGTCGGGAATTTCATCGCCAAGTGGTGTATGGACGTAACCGCCTGTAAATCCTTCAGCGCGGGCCTACCAAGGACCCCGTGGTAGGCGGAGCGGGTGTCTACTATTATGAACTCCATGAATTTCTGGAGGTGGCAAGGTGGTTCCCCGAAATCTACCGCCAGGGTAATCTTTCCTCGCGGGACGAGGCTGTCCCCTGTGAAACCAAATAGCGGCTCGGTGATGTTCGTGATCCACGTCTATTTGGTCGAACGCATTATCGAATAAGATGTTCACGGCGCTTCCGTCGTCGACCAACATCCGGCCTAGGTCGTTCTTGGCGACAATGGCGCGTACCACTAGGGCATCGCAATGCGGGTAATATATCCCGAATTCGTCTTCTTCAGTGAATGAGATTGGCGGCACTCTAGGCCGATGCCCGTGTACCTGCCAATTCTCCAGGGGTTCTTCCCTGGCTGCCTTCACGTAGTTACATCGCGAGTTCATCGTGCTTCCTCTAACATACGGTCCTCCAAAGATGGTATTTATCTCTCGGACAGGTGGGGCTCCTTGGGGCCTCTCGGCCCTCGGTTGGTCTCTGTCCCCCTCGTTCCTTCCTCCGTCGCAGCGAGGTCCATCGTTCTGTCGCTGAGGAGGAGGTCTTCGCCCTTGTGTGGGCGGTCCTCGACGTCCTCGCATCGCTTGATCCTTCTCGCCTGGCCCGTGGTTCCCGCGATTGATTAGCTCCCTCACATCCGGGCAATCTTCCGTGTTATGCACCCTGGTCCTGTGTATACGACAGAACTTGGGCGGGGTCACCGCGGGTAGGGGGGTCGCTACTGGTGCCCGTGGGGCTGGGGCTACCTCTGTTTGATTGAACCTCCGGTAATGGTTGTTGGTTGGTTCTGGGGAACGCCTCCTCTGAAAACGAGAGAACCGAGGCTCTGGAGAGCGACGCTCCTTTCTCCTGTATCGATCTCCTTTCTCCCTTTCAGCTCTTTCTCTGTTCTCGATCATTTCTTCTGATCGGATTTCACGCTGGATCATGTCCACCAGCTGGCTGTAGACTTTCGGTTGACTATTTTGAACGTCCCTCCAAAAGGAAGTTCACATGTGGAGCCCCGTTATCAGCGCATCCAGGGCCTTCTCGTCGGTCACCGTCTCGATCTTGTTGATGATGTTGCTGAATCGTTTAAAGTAGCTTTTGACGGTTTCTCCCTCCTTTTGCCGGATATCATTGAGTTGGGCGATGTCAGCAATCATCGTCCGGTTGCCAATGAAGGCGTTGACGAACTCCCTCTTAAGTTGTGGCCAGCTTCGAATACTCCCTGGCCTCAGCTTGTTGTACCACCTCTTCGCGTCACCCATGAGTGTGGTATGGAAATTCCGACACTTCACTGCGGGAGATTGGCCTTGGAGTTTTGTCTTGTAGGTGTTTATGTGGTCCGTGGGATCACCTCTTCCATTATACTCGTCCATGATAGGCATTCGGAAGTTGGCTGGCACCTCCATTGCCTTCATGTAGTTGGTGAACGGTAGGTTCTCGTCATCATCGTCCTCATAACACTCTAGCCTTTCCTTTTCGTCTTCGGCCTTTTCTTGATTCTTCGGGTCCTTCTTCTTTTCCGTACGGGCCTCGCTATGTTCACTGCGCCTGCTGTGTGTGGGCTGGGGGGGGGGGGGTCCAATCGAAGACCCCACTCCCAACCTGTCAAACACGCTAGCTGCAGGAACCGGGTAGCTTTCTCGTACAAGGAAGGGTCTCCCTTTGTGACCGTCCAGTGGGGACTTCGGAGCTGGGTTCTGAGGGTTCCGACTGTTAGAAACAAGGAGTTCCACTCAGGAACCATGGCTGTCCAGTGAACTAGTGGGTGAGGGACTCCTCCGGGCACGGCTGCGCTTGGGTCCATGTTGGAGGGATTGATTCTCCAACAATTCAAGCGTGGCCTTCATCCGGGCGTTGTCCATCTTGAGGTCCTGGTTCTCATGTTCCATCGTTCGTTTCTTCTGATATCTTCTCTTTCTACAACGGGTGACGTTCTGTAGGTCTTGAACGATCTCCTGTCACAGGTTGGTGTGGTGGGACTCCACCTCTTTTTCTGTGGACTGTTCGGATGTCATGCTCCTTCGGATAGAAGACACGTTTTACCACAAGTACTTGGTCGTGTAAGGTTTTTCGTTTTCCACAGACGGCGCCAATCTGTTGACGTCTAAACCTGCACCAGTCCACGTGCCAACAGATCTCCAGTCACTTCTATGCCAGCTTGTATGTTACCTGCACACCAGGACGACCGTTAGGCACCAAGATCTCCGGAGAAAAAGGGTCCGACGATCGTTGGCACTCCGACGATCAAGTCAACTGCCAGTATATGAGAGATACGTGGGGCGGGAACAAAAAGGGGGTGTGGGAGAGACAAGCAGGCAGAGATTTGAGCAGAGTTTAGGGTGGGATTCTTAAGCATAAAAAAACGCGTACCTTGGAACAACCGGAGACGTTGTATTTATAGCGCAAGAATTCTAATTGATTTGGAAGACAAATCAATTTGGTCTTCAATCGGATCCTCCTTCCTTATATGATAAAGATACCCGAGATTGCCTTCATTCTTTGAGTTTATCACGTTGCATGATTTTAAGAGATCATGATTTGGTTTCCTTGTAGAGATTCGTGCGCCCAATCCAACGCAATCTTTCTTTAATTACTTCTCTGGTTGCCCCAACATATCGAGTTGCTTGCTGGTTACGAATGATGCGAGGCTTGACGAGGCCCTATGGTTCGCATACGGGCGCCGAGGCCCTCCACATGACTCACGGATTTCTGTTTACCGAAGGCCGAAGCGTGTGACGGGCCCTTCTAAGGCCCTAGTAGGGCCCAGGTAGGGTTCTTGACAGACTACGGACTGGGCCCTTGCTGGGCTTGGATGGGGCCTGTGTTGATGTGACAGTCATGTCGTACTCGTGTGGTAACAAATGTTATTGGACCAGTTCTATTTTAAATTTTAATTAATTTTTATATTAAAAAAAAAGGTTTCCCACCCACCCCACCCCACCCCACCCCACCCAAAATACGAGCAGAAGGGAGGGGATTTCTCCCCTCCCCGGTCGCCAGCGAGTGGGAAACCTTTACGTGTAATCCAGAAATCACCTTGAAGGTATTTTCCAGGAGTGAATGGGAAACCTTGGGGTGAGTGGGAAACCTTTTTTTCACCTTGAAGGTATCATGGATTAAAATAGTATCAAAATATACTAATGCACATTACTTAAACAAAACAATATCATGGATTAAAACTAAGATGTTCAAACAGTATCATATGATTAAAACAGTATCATGGATTAAAACAATATCAAAATATACTAATGCACATTACCTAAACAAAACAGTATCATGGATTAAAACAGTATCATAGACAAAATTAAGACATTCAAACAATATCACACATCGAACTTTTTCATTCCTATAGAAATTCAAGCTGCTATTTAAAATAACAAATCATGACAACTCTACAGAAATTCATCAAACAAATCTTCCTTAATATTTTCTATAATACAGTATTATGATATAAATGTGTTTATGATAATGTTTCTCATTCTTGATTACAAAACTACCCATTACAAACTAAACTTTCAACAAAGAAGTGAAAATGCATGCTAACTGCAGACAGCATAAACCAACGAAGCTTTCTTATATGGAAACAAGGACCACAAAGGAAAAATAAGAGGTTTACTCAACCTCTAGCACCTTCCCCCAAGAAAAAACAAAGAAAAATTAGGGAAAACCAACATATGCACGAATAGAAAACTAGGATCAGACCAATAATGAATTTTTTCATCTAGGATAGTTCACAATTCAAGTGAGCAACAGTCTCCAATAGAAATTTTGAAGGGCAAAACCATCCTTAAGGTTATTGAAAAGAACATAATCAGTGGATTCAGATCTCAACGAACACAATATAACAGTTGCTAAAATCTACTGAAATAGATCATAACATAAAAGCAGAAAAAATCCGGCAGGTGGCTATGGGTTTAATGAAAAAGATCTCCAACGATTTCTATAGCTTCCAAGTTCACTCCATCATCAAGAAAGAAAGTTTTGGAATGTTCTCTTGACTCGGCGGCGGTAGTGGTGGGAATAGTGGTGGCTGTGGCAGTGTGTGTTAAATATGGTTTATAGGGATAATTTTGGAATTAATATGAAAATTTGATGAAAGTATGACTTATTAACAATTTTGAAATTTGTTTTGACCTAATTTGAAACAAATCACTTGTAGATGACTTTTAGGCAATTTTTTCTTAGTTAAAATGATGAGATTATTATGAGTGATAGATAATATATATATATATTTTTTAAAAGATTAAAATAAATTGACAATAATTGACAATCTTTGTCGTTTAATGATAAACGACAAAGATTGTTAAATAAGCAGACTAATAAAAAATGGATTTGATTATTCAATTCTGATTTCAATCAGACAGTCAAACAATACTATACAATAAGGTTTGTGCTACATTTCCTTTCACCTTTCTTGAAGCAATTCTCAAAATCTTGTTTTACATTTTCTATTGTTATTATTGCAGATTTAGAACTTTTGACGGCAGAACTTTTAATAAAAAATTGTTGAATAAAAAATAATATAAATATTAAATTAAGTGTTTAGCTATATAAAAAAAGTAATTTTGTATGAATTTTTTATTTATTTGAATAAAGAGTAATTAATTAATTATTATATAGTTTTTTATACTATTAAAATTAAATTATTATAAAAGAATTATTTTAGTATATTTTATATTATTTGAAAATTAATTTATTTAAATCAAACAATTATTTAACTTTATAGAAATACATTAATTGAGTTAGATAAAAAGGTTTTTTTTTTTTTTTTTTTCAAATGTATTAATAGTAATTTTTTTAATTTTTAAATTTCATTAAATATTAATTATAATTTCACGCAAATAAACTTTTCTAAAACAATTTTTTAAACAATTTTTTTTAATTAAAAAAATCAAACAATTATAAATTTAACTAAAAATATTTTATGTTTTAAAAAAGCCCTTACAAACACTACTAAAATATCCATGTTTGGAGCTTTCTCTTTGTATCTTCTTCTCTACTTATCTCTATATTATAAATTTGTTGGTCACAAACTGATCGATTGAAGAGAAGAAAATCAGTAAAGCAATTTTTGTTCTCTACTCCTCTTTTTTCTCGAACCTTATAGCAAATTCAACGACAGAATATGATTTTAGTGACTCATTAACTTCAAAATCACTCTTTTTGTTTTTAATTCTTTGCCGATCCTGCAGGAAACCATTCAAATTCTCCACTAAATTGGGGCTTTTTAATATACTGCCCAATTTTCTGGTTCTGTAATACCAGAGCAAAATGCACAACTATGATTTTTCAATTTTCTCATGCTTTGTGGCTACAGTACTGTTGATGAGTTGCTCTGTATTCGGCAATGGCGAGTGGGTAACTTGCTCGGGAATCGTACCAATGATGGATCGGGACGATAAGATATCGATAACGGATTTTGGAGGGGTAGGTGATGGGAAGACGATTAACACGAAAGCGTTCAGGGAAGCTATATATAGGATTGAGCATTTGAACAGGGAAGGAGGCACATTGCTTTACATACCTTCCGGGGTGTATTTAACTGAAACCTTTAATCTCACCAGCCACATGACTCTCTACTTGGCTAGAGGTGCTGTTATCAAGGCTACACAGGTTCTCCAATACTCCTCCTTCCCCCTTACCCCAACATGAATGTTATGATCTGTGCTGGGTCTGGCTGCACTGAGTGGCCCAGCCAAACATGTTTTGACACCTCCATTGCACTTGCAAATCCCACTGCTAAATGTCAAACTAAAATAAATAAACGTGTTTCATCTTTAACAAATCAAGTTTTTAAATTAGGTGGTTAACGTCGTATCACAGCCAGCAAAGGTTCTAGTTCAAATCTTTCCATCAACCACCTATGCTAATTGTGCATATGTCAAGCTTTGATGAAAAAAAATGAATCCAGCCCTCACGGGGAGGGCATGGATTAAATTTAAATAAACAACGTGTCCCTTCTCCACCAAAATCTTAAACTTTCGGAGAAGTTGGTTCAACACGGGATCATTCTTGTTATCTCTGAAGGTTATTGATTTACTAGCAGAAATCCCACCACTCACACATTTATTATGATCTTTGTTGCTATTATAAGAGTTCACAAATGACAAAACTTATGCATGATCAGTAGATAGAAATTATTTAATTTGAAATAAGTTTGATCGATTTGAAATTTATGTAGTTGAATTGATGATTAATAGAGGCTTTATTCTGTTTGAGCTGGAGTTTAGATACAACCATGGATCATGGGAATGTTCTCAAGTTAAGATTTTAGTGCTTGACTGCCTATATCCTTTCCTTTGATTTCCACAGTTAATTGGATTTCAAAATATTTGATTAGGGCTAGAAAGAGCAGTGGGGGCCCAATTAGATTGGTAGTTGTGATGCATCTTTCCAGTGAGCTGTTTGTGAGATATTGAAGGGAAATGATTTCTATATATTATTGGCATTTTGGTTTGGAAAAATTAGAAATTAATGGTTACAGATTAGGGATGTAGGTGGGCCGAGGGGAGATGGGAACTTGAATGTGTATCCTGTGTCATTCAACATTATGACAGACATTATGGTTAGCCAGCTGTAGTGCAGGACAGCACCATCAAAACATTATTTTTTTTTTTTAACAGAAAATAAGGATAGAACATATAATGATTTAGACACAAAGGGAACGCCTTATAGTCGACCATTTAGATCTATCCTTCTCCTTCTTAATTATTGAAATCTGATGATGGAAATTTGTCAACAAGGCGGCCCCCCAAACATAGTTTTTAATGTCTTCCTTCAACAGATTGAGGTACATAAACGACGCTGTCAATGCATCATTTGACGGGACAAGCAGGCAACCAATGCTTATGTTCCTTTTCAACAATCTCAACATGCTTCCAAGCTATAGATCTACTTCTGTCTGAGCTGTGAAGATAATATGTTAAATAAATCGTTTGACTGGACAAAATTTACAGTGGTGACTTATAGAGAAAGGGTTGATTCCCGTGTAGTTAAATACCAGATTTGAACTTGAGAGCATTCATTAACCCTTTACTAATCAACAAAATTTCTGCTTCTTTTGGAGTTTTAATATGCTAACTAGCACATATCCTCTTTGAACTTATCAGTTTCTTTTACAATTGAGGCAAATAAAACATTTACTAATAAAAGAATGTGTTTTGAGGGCCAAGAAATTAATTATAAAATCAACTTTAACACTATTATGTTCTTTAATTCTCTTTGTATTGCACTCTTAAAATTTATCATAGGATTTTGTGGAATAATATTTTGTCGCCTTTAGCTGTTTAAAATGGCTTTATCCTTTCTTTTTTTGTATCCATATTGCAATCCATATGGAATATGTGTCCTGAATGCTTCAGAATACTGAGAATTGGCCGTTGATAGCTCCCTTGCCTTCTTATGGAAGAGGAAGAGAGCTACCCGGAGGAAGGTATATAAGCTTTATCCACGGCGATGGACTACAAGATGTGTTTATCACTGGTTAGTATGAAGACCACCATTTCATTATTTCTTTGATGCATTTGCTTGAATCTGGCATTTGAAGAACATAACATACGGAAGCATGCTACTTTTGAAATGAAATGCCACTCTTGTTATTTGTTTAGTTTTCTTTGTTTATTTATTAGTTTTTTCTATAGGTGATAATGGGACAATTGATGGCCAAGGTGATGTCTGGTGGAACATGTGGAGGCAAGGAACCCTTCAGTTCACTAGACCTAATCTTATTGAAATTATGAACTCCGCAAATATAAGAATTTCCAATGTAATTTTCAAGAATTCACCCTTTTGGAACATCCACCCCGTTTATTGCAGGCAAGAGTTTAACACGATTTGTTTCTCAAATTGTTCCACATTTTTAAATAGCTTGAATGAGAACTTTATAGTATGTTTTTTAGTTTTCTAATGAGTTACCTTGAATTTGTTTCCTTTTTGTTAGGACAAGTTACTTGTTAAAAAGATCGTGACAGCACATAATTGATAAACTCATTTTTTGTTCTCTTGTCAGCAACGTTGTCATTCAAAATATCACCATATTGGCTCCTGCCGACTCTCCGAACACTGATGGAATTGATCCAGGTACACTGGGAAGAAGGTGTAATGTGGGTATTTATCAATTTAGTATGACTATAGCCACAGTTCATTACATGAAATGTGTTATGGTATTTGAATTTGCCATTTTATCTTCTATTGAATATAAATAAAATGAAGAAGCTAGGAAGTTGCAAGATATTGTGCAAATATGTACCGCAATCTAGGTACTGCATTATTCTCTATACTCCTCTACCGCATGCATTTAGCATTAAGTTCATGCTGCCAAAATTCTATAGGCAACATGTGTCACTCCAACTGAAAAATTCAGGCGCTTTCACAATTGGTGATAATCTAAAAGTTCAAACTCTTAGAGATGCAACATATTTATTTTTTCATTTCTAGTAACAACACTTCCCACCACATTCTTGCCACATGCACAATTTTCTTTATCAAATGCATGATGCATGCACAATTTTCTTTCTCAAATGCCTTGTACATGCACAATTTTCATAGATGGTTGACTCAAACTCATGATCTTTTGCTTGCTGTAATATTATGTTGAACTGTCTCATCTAAAAGTTTAAGCTGTTGAAGAAGGAATACATATATATATTAAAATTTAGTATTCAACAACATAAGTGGAGGTCATTCGTTGTATACTGATCTTATTTATATCCTGATTTTACTGATACAGACTCAAGCTCCCATGTCTGTATTGAGGACTCATACATATCAACTGGAGACGACCTCATAGCAGTGAAGAGTGGGTGGGATGAGTATGGAATTGCTTATGGTCGCCCTAGTCATGACATCACCATCAGACGGGTAACTGGATCATCACCATTTGCTGGAATTGCTGTGGGAAGTGAAACCTCCGGTGGAGTCGAGGACATTTTGGTCGAGCACATAAACTTATTCAACACTGGGTTTGGCATCCATTTGAAGACAAATATTGGTAGGGGAGGGGTTATAAAAAACATTACAATCTCAAATGTTTATATGGAGAATGTACGGAAGGGAATAAAGATTTCAGGAGATGTTGGGGACCACCCAGATGACAATTATGATCCAAATGCTCTCCCGGTACTTAAGGATGTCACAGTTACGGATGTTTGGGGTGAAAAGGTTCAGCAGCCTGGTTTGATTCACGGGCTGAAGAATGCACCATTTACCGGGATTTGTCTATCTAACATCAATCTTCATGGTTCCCCGAAAGCAAGGAGTTTACCTTGGCAATGCTCGGATGCAAGTGGGGTCGCAGTTGAGGTTAGCCCATCACCATGTTCTGAACTTACCAGCAGCCAGCAAAACGGTACATGCTCTGCTTCCTTCTGTGAATCTTGTAATCCGTTCCGTCTTTCCCAATATGTAGTAACATGATGATTTCTCGCCTGTAAGAAGAGTGAACTTCTAGAAATCTCAAATTTCCTGCACACTTTGTGCTTGTCCTAGGAAGATGAAGCTTTTTTAGTATAACACAGCATAAAATTGGACAAAAAGTTGGAGGATATGTATCTTCACAATAAGACATACAAACCCAAATTGTATTTATATCATTCAGTATCTGGCATGAATGCAAAATTATCACACTTCTGAGCTTCTAGGATTGCCTCTTCCCATAATAGACTTTATTTCATATTTGAATTGGAATTTTGCGCTATGGAAATACCCCATCAATCGAGAAAGATACTTGTGAATTTGTTAGACGTGTATGATTTACGTGTAGTTTTATCTCGAGACTGCATGATCTGTAAGGTTTTATCACACGAGAGAGTTTTCCTAGTCCTCTCTAACCATACTTGACGTAATAGACAATTGAGATTGGAATATTTTGTGCTCACTTCAAAATTTCTGCTTTGTCATTCCCTTTATCGGCTTACCACCGGATGATCCACAAGAAAAATGGCAGGATTTGAACCTATAGCCGCCCCACCCCTGACCTGCTGGGTTGGGTGGCCGGGTTAGCACCCCTCATCGCCTCTATACCCAAAACAGATGCGCTGTGCTACCTAGAGCGTAACTTTGTCTCCCCTAGTCATCTTCTGGTTGTGCCATTACCAATCAAATAACAAAAGAAAGATGCATTAAACTCAACTTATATCACATATAAACTAGCATCCCCAACCAAAAAATGAGAAGGCAAATGAACAGAATTCATGAAAATAGAAAACAATACATAATTAACTGATTATATTATATATATATATCCTTCAACATCTCAACCGGATGCAAACTTATTTACAGACCACATATGACAAAACCAAACATAAAAAACCTGCTATATAATCATAATTAATTTATTTTACTTTATGGCCGATCGATTACATAATCAAAATCTAGAAATAATGATCCAAGAACTTGCGCACGCGCTTCATCAAACCACCATGTTTCACTTTCTTGTGATCCTCTGCTTTCTCGTTTCCGCGAAAATGCTTCTTCCACTTTTTCTCTCTATCGATTCGGTTAAAAATTTTACGTTTTAACACGATCCTCGAAGCCCCGTTATTGTCGTTGTCTTCGTCGTCGTTTTCGTGTTGGTGTTGGTGTTGGTGGTGCAGTCTCGCCCACCGGCCTGGAACCCGCCTTACGCCGCGGAAAGTTGGCGGTTCCTCAAAGTCGCTGTTCTCTCCGGAGGAAACGATCATATCATCACCGTAGGGAATCTCTACGCGCTTCATTTTGAAGAAGTCATCACGGTTTTGATGGTAGTGGTGGCGGCAGTTGCGGACGGGATACTTCGTCCTCAAGTAGAACCGGCGGTTGATCGGACGGAATCTAGCCGTGGCAAAATCCAACGGTACAGTGTGAACGATCAAGGAATCAGGTTCAACGGGTTGGTTGATTTCGCCGGCGTTGAGAATCTCGGCTGTTGGGATGCGAATAACGGAGCTCTCGTCAGTAAGAGGTAGGGATTCAGAGGTAGTGACGTCATCTTTATCCAGTGATTTTAGTGGGGCGCGGGCAAGTGCGACGGCAAAAAGGAAGAAGAAGGCGGCTATGAATTTGGTCATGGCGACTGGTTTTCTGCTATGGGAAAGGGATGGGAAATTTTGATATAAAGGCAGTGGAAATTGGGCAGTCCGGGCAGCTTTTATTGTGAATGGACAAGAGGACGTTGGAGTAAGGAAAGGGTAAGCGGGCAAAAAGGGGTAGACCATCCACATGTTGGGCAGGGGAGGTGGGATCTGAGTTCGTAAGATGTTTGTTGACTTTGACTAATTGTTTAAATTTTTTTATTTTTTATTTTTTATGTAAATTCGAGGTCGGTCTTTGTTTTGGCACTTATGTGCTCTAAAGTCATATGATCAAAATTTAATTTAATTAAAGTCACATTTTAGAGTTAAAAGACCAACATATCCTTATAATTGTAAAAAAAAAACGCTAATTTAATGATACTGTTTTATTATGATACTGTTTTATATGATATTGTATTATATGATACTGTTTTATTTAAATAATATACATTGATATATTTATACCATATTTTTATCTTTAATACTATTTTATTATGACAATGTTTAATTATTTTGTCAAAACAGTATCATATATACTAAAACAGTATCACAGATAAAACAATATCAAAGATAAAAATATATTATAAATATACCAATGAACATTAGCTAAATAAAACAATATCATAATAAAAATCAAAATAAAACAACCATTGCAATATCAAAATAAAACAACCATTGCAAGGCCCTTTAAATTGCAGCCCAAATTTTTATTTTATTTTTTAAAAAAAATCAAGCCAACACATTTGAAAAGTCCAAATGAAAACCAGCCCAATTGTCTAAACATAGAATATACCATTAGTCCCTTACAACCCGAGAACTCAAATGACGCTGCAGAGAGAAGGAGAAAAAACTCAAAAGACGCATGCAGCTCGAGAATCGAAATCTGAATAAATTTGGACGTGTTAGACAAAAACTAAAATGGTGCCCTTAACACACCCACACCCACACCCACACCCACACCCACATAATAATTATAGATAATATTTTTCATTGAATACAAATATTCAAAACTACATTAATAATAGTTTAAAACTTTTAAAAATTCACTTTAAATGTACTCTTCTATTATTTTGAGATAAAAAATCAGCAATTAATCTATTACAATCAATATGCTCTAACCCACATTTTGCACTAGACACCATCGCCAATCCGATTTGTCTATCTTACGACATTGTTGATCGAATATAAGATTTTAGCAACTTCAATTTTGAGAAATTTTTCTCTACAGAGGCAACTGTAACTAATATTGTCTGTAATATCAAGTAAATAATCCACACATTCGGAAAACAATTATACATTGTCTTTAGATAATTCAACACTTCGATTTCCTTTGTGTTCTTTATTGGTAAACATCTCACAATTTTGAGCTCTAAAAATAACTTTTGCCCATCAATATTTCGTGCTTCAAAAATTCTGTAAGATTATCACACGAACGCTTCAAACAATAATCATCTGCACAATAGAATTTATTTAAGTCCAATAAAAATCCAAAAGTATCTTCATATTTTTGAAAATTTTCAAACCTACACTTAAGTGAATAAAGCGTTCGATCAACTATATATAAGAAATATTCAACTCTAAAAGATTCTTCAACTGAATGTGTGATCTCATCGTTGACATTTTCATCAAATTGCTTATTTCTACGAATAATATGCTTTTCATGAAATGTAGGTCCAGTTTCCATTTGAACAACTATTTCTTTAGTAGTAACTATGTCATATTCAAATTCAGTTTCTCTATAGGTTTCAAAAAAAAAAAAAAAAATGAATGCTTTCAAGTGACTAATAGCAACATCAATAACCATATCCTTAATTTGCAACATTTTAATCACTCTATTGATAGCAGACAATATATTATACCAGATAACAATGCTAAACAAAAATTCAAAATCCATGAAGTCAGATCACAAATTTTTAGTATCCCTAAATGTCTTAGGGTCATCACATGTTTCCATCAAGTGAGTTAAAATAAGTTTTATTTGTGGAACTTGGAATCTTATTGCTTTAATACTTTCAACTCGACTTTCGTAACATGTTTGTGATAGTGGTTTAAGTGTGAGGCCTTCACATTATCTTGTAAAACTTTACATCGCTTTGTAGAAGATGAAAACAACACATACAAGCATTGTACAACTCCAAAAAAAGATCTAGCCTTCATACAAGAATTTGACATATCACACAATGCAAGATTAAGACTATGACAACCACATGGTGTGTAAAAAGCTCTTGGATTTATTTCTAATACTCTTTTTTGCACGCATTTATGTTTTTCTTTCATATTAGAACCATTATCATAACCTTGACATCTTAAATTACTTATATCAAACTCAAGTATTTGTAGAACATCTAGTAATTCACCAAACAATCCTTCCCCAAATGTATCATCTACCTTAAGGAATCTTAAAAAGAACTCTTCTACCTTAACTGGACTTCCTGAGACATGTACACATCGTATTATAAGAGACATTTGTTCTTCATGACGTATATTAGGTGTACAATCAAGTATAACAGAAAAGTATTTGGCTTATCTAATTTTTCTAATGATTGCACTTTTGATCTCACCTGCCAACATGAGTATGAACTCATTTTGAATTTTATAACTAAGATAATGATAGTGAATTTCCTTCTCTTGAATACGACGGACGTGTTCTTTCATTATTGGATCAAATTCAGCGATCATTTCCATTATTCCTAAAAAATTCCCACTGTCTTAATAAATTTTTTCATTATTTCCACGAAATGTCAAATTATTTTTACTAAGAAAGCTAACAATAGCAAATATTTTCCAAAAAACTTGTCTCCAGTGTTATCTATCTTTGTTGATTAAACATTGTATATCTTTATCAATTGTTAAATTTCTTTGTAATCGTTTTTCCAATTCAATCCATCTTGTCATGTTATTCATCTGCACATTATTCGTTTCATGAATTTTAAACTTACAAATAAGATTTTTCTAGTCATTTGTTCCTTCATTCGCAAATTGAATATTGTTTCCTTTATCTTTAAACTTAAACAACTTGCACCAAAAATAAAATACTTTAACCAATAAAGCTGAGTAGACCAACTGTTTTCTATCACTTTTTTCACCATTTGATAAATGTCTAGTACAATGTGTAGAAGAAAAATACATTTTTTGCGAATTTTTAGAAAAATTATCCAAAATCTCTCTAGAATGACCTATTTTTACTAACAAATCTATCAAACTTTGATAAATATTTTTCCAATTACCCGGATCAGTAATGTCCAAAGTGGAAGCAACATATTTTGTAACAAATTCTTCTTGTTGTTCATTCTTATCTTCTTCATCTCTTACTTTTTTTTGTCCATGATTCATGTGTTCTTTATCTCCTAAATTTTCATGCTCTTCATCCATATTGTTTTTATTTTGATATTTTCATTTTCATGCTCTTCAACTATGCTAGTGAGAAATTTTTCCATCGCTACTATTTGAGATTGAATAAATTCTTCATTTTTTTCTTTTTCTTTTTTTCATGTGTAGACAAATATATCCTAAAAGACATAATAAGGCAATCTAATTATCTAACTATAAAAACAAGATATAATTAAATATAGAACTTGTGAGGAACAATAAAACTTAATTATTTGGAGAGAATTCGATATTTGAAATTTGAACTCTAATCTGCAAAAAAAATTAACAATAAAAAGGGGTTAGTTTATTTACTTAAAGATTTTTTTTTTCAAAGCATAAAAATATTAATTAGTAGCTTCAAATCACAATTCAGCATAAGAAAAGGCTCTAATCAAATTATAAAAATATTATAGAATTATTTTCAAAGCATAGAGAATATTGTATATTTCAAACAAATGGCAAATTACAATTTGCAAACAATATAAATGGGTATTGGACGGTATCACGGCAAGATAGTATGATGAATACAAATCTTTGTGTTGTAAGGGACTAATCACTAATGGTATGTTATATCAAAGATGTAAGGGAAAAAATCATTGATCAAAGTTTGATAGATTTGTTAGTAAAAAAAAGTTCATCTAGTGAGATTTTGGATAATTTTCCAAAAGATTCGCAAAAAAAGTATTTTTCTTCTACATATTACACTCGACATTTATCAAATGGTGAAAAAAGTTATATAAAATAGTTGGTCTACTCAAATCATTGGATAACATATTTTATTTTTGTTGCAAATTGTTTAAGCATAAAGATGAAGGAAACAATATTCAATTAGCGAATGAAGTAACAAGTGACTGAAAAAATCTTAGTTGTAAGCTTAAAATCAATGAAACGAATAATGTGCACATGAATAACATGATAAGATGGATTGAATTGGAAAAACGATTACAAAGAAATTTAACAATTGATAAAAATATACAAGATCTAATCAACAAAGATAGAGAACACTGGAGACAAGTTTTCCGCAAAATAGTTGCTATTGTTAACTTTCTTAGCAAAAATAATTTGGCATTTCGTGAAAACAATGAAAAAATTTATTAAGACAATGGGAATTTTTATGGCTGAATTTGATCAAATAATGAAAGAACACGTTCGTCGTATTCAAAAAAAGGAAATTCACTATCATTATCTTATAGTCAAAAAATTCAAAATGAATACATACTCATGTTGGCAGGTGAGATCAAAAGTGCAATTAATAGAAAAATTAGAGAAGCGAAGTACTTTTTTGTTATACTTGATTGTACACCCCATATAAGTCATAAAGAACAAATGTTTCTTATAATAAGATGTGTAGATGTCTCAGGAAGTCCAATTAAGGTAGAAGAGTTCTTTTTAAAATTCCTTAAGGTAGATTATACATTTAGGGAATGATTGTTTGGTGAATTACTAAATGTTCTACACACACATGAGCTTGATATAAGTAATTTAAGATATCATGGTTTATGATAATGGTTCTAATATGAAAGAAAAACATAAAGGTGTGCATAGGGGTGGGCACAAACCGACCCAAACCGCTCAACCCGACCCGACCCGAACGGTTTGGGTCGATTTTTACACTTAAATGGGTTGGGTATGGGTTTCAAAATCTGAAATTTGGTCTGGTTGGGTCGGATTGTGGTTGCACTCATAAACCCGACCGACCCAACCTGGGGGGAAAAAAGGCTGAATTTGAAAATGAGTTGCCCTAAAGGCAAAAGGCCTAAAAGCCCAAATAAAAATTAACCAAATTACTCACAGCAGCAGCCACAAGCAGCCAAGCACCAAAGCGTAGTTCCATTTTCAATTTCTTGGTTCCATTACTCTATAGTCCATACTTCCATACTCACAGTAGCCACCAGCAGCCAAGCACCAAAGCGTGGTTCCATTTTCAATTTCTTGGTTTCATTACTCCATAGTCCATACTTCCATTTTCATTTATCTGATATTTCCATCTGCGATCTGCATGCGTCCCTCTCCATCTCTCTCTTGTGTGCACTATTCAACCGCCGCCACCAACTACTGTGATTTTTTCTTTACTGCTTTGTACCGATTTTGATTTTTTTTTTCTAATGATTATTGATTTTATGATTTCTTGTAGAAGTGATTTTGCTATTTGTATTGAACTGATTCTTGTTATTGCTAATGGATTGCTTTCTACTGATTTTTTTTTTTTTTTTTTTGTAATGATTTCCAAACCGCCAACCCGACCAACCCGCCCAACCCGCCCGAAGCTTGATCGGATCGGGTCGGTTCGGTTCGGGTTTAGAGTCGTGAGCGGTTTGGGTTGGGTTGCCTTTTCATCAAACCGATTTTTGTGGTTTGGGATCGGATTGGGCTCAAACCCGACCCGACCTAACCCACGCCCAGCCCTAGGTGTGCAAAACAGAATATTAGAAATAAATTCAAGGACTTTTTACACACCACGTGGTTGTCATAGTCTTAATCTTGCATTGTGTGAAATGACAAATTCTTATATAAAGGCTAGATCTTTTTTTGGAGTTGTACAATGCTTGTATGTGTTGTTTTCATCTTCTACAAAGCGATAGAAAGTTTTCCAAGATAATGTGGAAAGCCTCACACTTAAATCACTATCACAAACACGTTGGGAAAGTCGAGTTGAAAGTATTAAAGCAATAAGATTCCAAGTTCCACAAATAAAACTTGCTTTAACTCACTTGATGGAAACATGTGATTACCCTAAGACATTTAGAGATGCTAAAAATTTGTCATCTGACTTCATGAATTTTGAGTTTTTGTTTAGTATTGTTATCTGGTATAATATATTGTCTGTTATTAATAGAGTGAGCAAAATATTGCAAAATGAGGATATGGTTATTGATGTTGCTATTAGTCACTTGAAAGTACTCATTTCTTTTTTATGAAACCTATGGAGAAACTGGATTTGAACCAATTTAAATGGAAATTGAACCTACATTTCGTGAAAAACGTATTATACATTTCATGAAAAATGTATTATTCGTAGAAATAAGCAATTTGATGAAAATGTCAACGATGAGATCACACATTCAGCTAAAGAATCTTTTAAAGTTAAATATTTCTTATATATAGTTGATCGAGCACTTTTTTCACTTAAGTGTAGGTTTGAAAAACTTCAAAAATATGAAGATACTTTTGAATTTTTATTGGATTTAAATAAATTATATTGTGCAGATGATGATTGTTTGAAGCGTTCGTTTGATAATCTTGAAGAATTTTTGAAGCACGACATGGATTCTGATATTGATGGGCAAAAGTTATTTTTAGAGTTCAAAATTGTGAGATGTTTACTAATAAAGACTACAAAGGGAATCGAATCGTTGAACTATCTAAAGACAATGAATAATTGTTTTCCGAATGTGTGGATTGCTTACAGGATATTGTTTACAATACCAGTTACAGTTGCATTTGCAGAGAAAAGTTTCTCAAAGTTGAAGTTGCTAAAATTTTATATTCGACCAACAATGTCACAAGATAGACTGAATGGATTGACGATGATGTTTATTAAAAAACGTGGGTTAGAGCAGATTGATTGTAATAGATTAATTGCTGATTTTTTTTTTTTTTTATCTCAAAATGTTAGAATAGTACATTTAAAGTGAACTTTTGAAAGTTTTAAACTATTATTATTATAGTTTTGAATGTTTTTATTCAATGATAAACATTATCTATAATAATATATATATATATATATATATATAACTATTATTATTGTGTGTGTTTTGAACTATTTATTAAGAGCACTATTTCAGTTTCACCTAATGCCTTCAAAATCTGAGGGACTGCCCTGTACATATTTCAGCCTCTGCCAATTATAAGACTGAAATGAAACTTTGTAATGAAAAAGTAACACAATATGTTACTTTGTAATGGGTAAATCTAAATAGGTAATTAAACATAATACTTATTCTATTTGTTAATGCATTATTGGGGAGTAACACATCATAATACTTTTAGAGATACCATGGTGATTTTAGATGGTTGATCTCTATTTATGTTAACTAGTTAATTGAAAGAAGATTTGAGTTTTTGATTCACTAATTGAAAATCGATGTTTGAACCTCTCTAGTTAAAAGGTGAGCTTACGAAAAAGCAAGATTCGGAGATTTTTTGCGTCTCTATTTCTTTGTTTTTTAGATTGATTTTTTTTAAACAAAAAAGTAACACAATATGATACTTGTTTTCAAAAATTTATTTCACAGTTAATACAACAACTCAGAAAAGAAATAGCTAATCATTATATTAAGTTATTCTCATAAACACATATTTTAAGCTTAGCCAAGCACGTCAAATGAATTAATTGAAGAATCTATACTACTATACTTTTTAATGAAAAAGTAACACATCATGATACTTATACAAGATTGTATATATCAATTGCACATTTCAAGTGTTTTTTTAATTAATTTGATAATTGATTGGTATTTTTCAATTAACTTATACAAGACTGTATCCTAGTGTACATATGCAATTTTTCTAATAATGTATTAGACAATTTCCAGTAAAAAACCAGTAATTGTAATCAAAGTTCTAAAAAACATGAGGTGTGATAAAAATGGCAAGATCAATCATCAAGCCTTACGAGTAAGGCCCATAAGTTTCTATTTTAAATATTATTTTAATTATTCAAAGAACAATAATAATTATTTGAATAAGATTATTATTTGAATTATTTTAATAAGACTAATTATTCATTCAATTTAACTAGTTATTTAATCCATAAAATAAATAGAAAAAAAATAAAAAATAAAAAAGCGCGCGTCTTGTGGTGCCTAAGCCCGCCTTTGATATTCATGCTCGCCTTTTAGCACCTAGGAATAGAGTTGCCAGCCTCTTTCACGCCTTCTTCATATACGATGTTTCTTTTCTTTTCTCTCACCTAAGCCCATTTAGGTTTCCTGAACTTATAGAACACTTTTTGAAAGGGTAATTAGTATAAAACGTCTATACATGTTGAAATCATTGTGTAAATCGTCTATGTCTTCGAAATTTTTGGCATTTTCACTCTCACCTCCACATTTTCTTGCGCAAAACGTCATTTCCGTCAATTACCATCCAAAAAGCTCCGTTAATTCTGATTTTTAACACGATTCGTACCAATTTTGAAGGGTAATTTCGTCCAAACACTTTTTCCCCAAATTCTTCCACCTACAATTCTTCCTAATGGAGATCACAAGCAGTCGCAAACCCTAATCCAACCTACAATACCGGCAAAGAGGGAGAAAATTCTTCCCAAATTCTTCCAAGTGAATAATTAAACACACAAAACAAAACTCACTAGAAACTTCATTTTGCATCTGGTAAAAATCATTCCAGTGAGCCATCATTTTCATCATCAGAGTTCAACTCTTCAATAATTGGTCCCCTAGATCTATTGGGTTGTGGGGGTTAATATTCAAGAAATCTAGGAGCACACAAATCCATAAATGGACTACCAGTGGAACCAAATAAGCTTGACTCAAACATGTTGCCAAATGGGCGTGAGAAGAAAGGGGTCATCAAATGGGTCATTTTCTCCCAAAAAGCTTGACATTAGGCTTCTTTGACCTCCAAAGCCACCAAAAGAGTTACCAAAACCAAAGAACGGGTCTCTGCCTCCTTCCATTTTCTAGTTGATTGCCTGAAAATTAACATGGCAACTTACAAATATCCAAGAACAACTCTAGGAAAACCTGTTGCAATAAAGAAAATGACAGCTCTTATGACAATAATTTTATCACAATACACATTTTCTA
Source organism: Forsythia viridissima (assembly GCA_030279155.1). NCBI lineage: Eukaryota > Viridiplantae > Streptophyta > Magnoliopsida > Lamiales > Oleaceae > Forsythia > Forsythia viridissima. Next base: position 70,696,647 of record CM059033.1, on the reverse strand, counting down.
CTTTAATTTTTTACCATCAAAATCCATACAAACCTACACATCCCCCCATCTGGTGATTAGCACAAAACTCCATTTCTTATCTTTTTTTCAGCATAAAAAACAATGATTCAAAGATCAGTGACTAAATGAGATATCTTGGTGTAGATTATTATAAAGTGTGATTAAATCGAAGAAAAAAAGAGTTATTTCTTTGGCGACAAAATGGACGAAATTACCATTCTTTTGTGATACGAGTCGTGTTGAAAATCAGAATTAAAAGACCTTTTTGGATGGCAATGGATGGAAATGACGTTTTGCGCAAGAAAATGTGTAAGTGAGGGTGAAAATGCCAAAAATTTAAAGGTAGGGACGATTTGCACAATAACTTCAAAAAGATAGGACGTTTTGTGCTAATTACTCCTTTTTAAAATGTGCCTTTTGGTATTATATGGGATTGAAACCTTGAAATTAGAAGTAGAAATAACTCGTATTTCAATTGGATTTTCAAAATGAAATTTTCTTAATAAGTTGGTCAAATATTATTTTTATCTATAATTTTTGTAAGATCTACAATTTTTATCTACTTTTTATCCACATATTTCCTATGACCTACTACTTATAATCTATTAAAAGCTATATCAAACGACAACTAAGGTAGTGTGATAAAACAGAAAAAAAACCTTGAATAAAAGTTAGGAATGATGATTAAGACGAGTCGCTCGTGGGCCAGTGGCTCGGCCCATTATGGGCCCGAACTCGTTGAACCAAGGCTGAGCCGCTCTTTTGAAACAAGAGCTAAGTTGGCTCGACCCTTGATAAATGCAGGACAACTAGTTGGATCGGCTCGTAGACTGTCCACAGTTGGCTTGTGTGCCAAGCCCAAAAAAATCTAAAAATCCCAAAAAATACTGTATTTTTATATATAAAAAAAAATTTAATGAGTCGAGCTCGTGGGCAGGCTCGGTTCGGCTCAGCTCATGAGGCACACGGGCCAAAGATCGGTCTAGAATCGACTTTTGGAGACGAGCCGAACTCAAACTCAACTCGTCCTTATAAGGGCCGAACTGGTCCTTGTTGGTAAGGCCTGAGTTGGCGACTGATGTTAAATATTTTCTCCTTCTCTGAGCACGACGGTGACAGTGGTGGAGATCTGCATAAAGTGGCTGGGCTTCTTTTCCCCGTGTCTACTCCGGTGTAATAGTATATGATTAAAATTAGATATGTAGAATTACAATGTAGAGAATAATAGAGTCTCTGAGAGTTGATTTTTACTTGAGGGGTTGGTCTATATTTATAGGGGTGGCAGCTTGCAGTTACGGCCTTTAATGGCATGTGACCATTTATCTCCCTCATTATTAGGAGTTAATGAGGAACGTTACATCTTCCTAATCGTCAGTGGTAACTATCATGTCGCTTGTCTGGCTAACCCAACAACAGTTAGTTTATTGATGTCCACCTGTCAAAAACGAGTTATGAGACCATGCGAGAGAGCCGGTGAGGCGGATAAATAATTGAGACGAGCGTGCCATGACATGCCACTATTGACAAACAACATATAACAGCTGTCATTGTTTCTATTATCAGCGACCAACTCATTACCCTTATTAATGAAAGTTTTTTTACAACAGGATTTCTCCTTTAAATGACCTGTCTTTAAATATGATTTTCCCCTCATTTGTTCGTGTTTAACTTAGGGTGTGTTTGATTGGCACCAATTCCATGGAAAATGTCACATTCGAGAAAAATAATTTCTATTTTAGTTGTTTGATACAAATGTAGAAATGAAAAATGAATTTTAGAGTACAATCACTTTAAATTTGTTTTTGGCCAATTCCACAGAAAATATTTTCGTATGGGTATGATGATTTTTATTTTCTAACTTACATGATTTTTTTTTTCTTTTTTACTTTTGCCAATCAAACACATCCTTAATATAATATTAACAGCACAATTTTTAAAAGGGGGAGGAAATTTTCCCCCATCTCACTAATTCGAGAAAAGATATAACACTATTTGGATGACTTGATCAAGAGAGCAGCCTCTTCCATTAGTATCAGAGACAGTAAACCAGGACATTTGAAAAAAAAAAAGAAACAGGAGCAAGGCTTACAAAAGTAACAATAATTTCTAGGAATTTTGGTTTAAATGGACTCTAACTTTTATTTTTAGTGTGAAATTGGTTCCTAACATTTATTTTTTGACAAACAAGTCCTTAATCTATGTATTTTGGTGCAAATTTGGTCTTTGTGACAAATATGTTTTTAGTTTTAATTAGAAGAAATTGTACGTGAATTCCTAATCATTACAAATTGTGTAAATATGTCCAATATTTTTATTTTTTATAAAAAAAAAATAATGAGTTTTTTTTTTTTTTTGAAATTAACACTTTAGTAATAAACATGTCAAATAAAATTATTATCTTTATTATTAAGTCATTATATTATTTAAAGAGAAAGAAATCATTGTGCAAAATCATTTTTCTCACTCTTTACTTATAAATTTTTTTCTCTCTCTTTACTTTAAAAATTAAGTTAAATAAATAACAAAATGACATATATAATTTTATGACATTGAACTAATCTTATTACATTTTTATTTAACATAAAAATACTAATAAAAATTAATTTACACATTATGTATTTTATTTTGAACGAAAATAAAATGATAAATTAAAATATGAAGAATATAGTTGGATTTCTAATATTTGTAGTTAATAAACATATAACTCAATTAAATAAAAGTATTTGAGTTTGTGACAAAGTTATTTTTGTTATACAACAATAAAATAAAAGTTTAAATTTTAAATAATATAATTACTTAATAATAAAAATAATAATTTTATTTGGCATATTTATTACTAAAGTGTTAATTCCAAAAAAAACTCATTAGTTTTCTTTAATATTTTTATAAAAAATAAAAGTATTGGATGTATTTGCACATATTGTAATGATTAAGAATCCACATAAAATTTATTCTAATTAAAAATAAGGTTAATTACACCAATGGTTCCCATTCTTTCAAGTTTGTAACGATTTCATTCTCATTCTTTTTTTTAGCAGATATCATCACCATTCTTCTATTTATTCTTACAGAGGGTCTCCAAATCACTATTTTTCACTATTCTGACAATTTTATAACAATTTTACCCCTTGACTTAAATAAATTAAAATAATAGAAAAAAATACAATGAAAACATTGCAATTAGGCCCTTAATCTTTTCAAAAGTACAAATAAAATCTCTCCTTATACACTTCAATTCCAGTAACTTCAATTCCTATTTTCCCTTTCTTAAAGCTCTCTTTATACACTTTGCTTCAATCGAAATTCGAAAAATGGCTTTGCCCCAACTCTTGCCTTCTTCTTCTTCTTCAATAATTTTCCACAAATCTCTCTTAAATTTTGCTAACTACTCAGTCATTCTCCCACCGCCACTGCCAGCGGCGGGAACCCAACTCCCTTCGCTGCTCAGCTTCCTCATTTTCCAAAAAATACCATACCAACCCCCCAAAATCCGACGATGTAGTGGAGTTGCCAATGTTTCCCCTGCCACTTGTTCTTTTTCTGGGGGCTATACTCCCTTTACAGTTTTACGAGTTCCGTTACCGCATGATGATGCACACTCTCCTCCATACTGACCTCCAGTTCGAAGTAATCTACACTAACTCTGCTAGTGGCACGGCAGAAGTGGGCTGCGTGGGGGAGGTTATTAAGCACGAGCGCCTTGTGGATGATCGATTTTTTTTAATATGTAAAGGGCAAAAGCGTTAGTCTGGAGGGAAGATGATAACATTCTTCCATTTATTCTCAGATGGAAGTTCATTTTTTATTTTGTTGATTTTGGGCAGATGATAACGACGGTGATAGCGGGGTTGAAGGAGAAGAATGGGTCAAGTAGAAGGGTTGAAAGAACTATTAATATCCCTTTTGATCTCAATTCTGCTGGGTCCAGAAGAAGGTATGGTCGCCCTTCTAAGCCTCAGCCCGAGTCCGTTCAAAAAGATGTACCTGTTTTTGTTCATGGGGTGCAAAATTCCATGGCTACTGTTCCGGTGAGCCCACCGAATATGGCTGTTGGATGGGGGTGGGGTAGGAAAAGATGATTTTTTTTTAGTTTGGGAAGAACACTTATTTAAATAAAATAAAATTGTTTAAGATCTATTTGTACTTTTAAAACGATTAAGGGCTCAATTGCAATACTTTTATTGAATTTTTTATTCCTATCATTTTAATTTATTTAAGTCAAAGGGTAAAATTGTCATAAAATTGTTAGAATAGTGAAAAGTAGTGATTTGGGGACCCTCTGTGAGAATAAATGGAAGAATGGGGATGATATCTGCTAAAAAAAGAATGGAGATGAAATCGTTACAAACCTGAAAGAATGGGACCATTAGTGTAATTAACCCTTAAAAATAAGGGTATATTTATCTTTTTCATCCCATAAAGACTAATTTTGTACCAAAAGAGACTTGTTTGTCAAAAAATAATCATTATGAACCATTTCTACACTAAGGACAAAAGTTAAGGACCATTTGCACCAAAATCCCTAATTTCTAATTCAACCGAACCATATGTGAATAATGACTACTAAGCACCTTAAACCAATCTTGAAACCTGATTTAACATTTATCACGACTGTAGGGAATTTCTCTTCTACTGATCTTAAAAAAACACATATACGTCTGTCTTTATCTTCATTTTCAAAAATGATTTTTCTCTATCATATCTCCTATGTTATTCAAATTCCCTCCCTCAAATCAAATTCTCAAATCCATCTTCTTCTTCATGTGCTACATCATTCTCAAAATTAATTTTTCTACATTACCGTTATACGGTAATGATCTCCTTCCCACCATGGGGAGGAGTTATAAAACCCACATGACACATGTCATGTGGGTATTGGACAAGTAATTGACAAAATGTCAATCACTTTTTCTTCTCTCCAATGCCCACATGACATGTATCATGTGGATTTTATATCTCCTCCTCACTATGGGGAGGAGATCATTACCGTTATATCATATCTTCCTTTTTTTTTTTTAATCAAATTTATTCTCCTCAATCAACTCAAATCCACATTCTTCTTTATCTGAACATATTTAAATTGTTATTAAATTTGAATTGTAATCTATGATCGAATCCACTGCGAAAATACAGAATATACTAATATCTCCTAATTCAATAGTCAATACACCAACAAATTATGGAATTTTTTCACTACTCGACGAAGATACACATCCAATTTCAAGAATTTCTGTGATGCAAATTTCGTTGGTGGGTCCTCTCCAGAATGTCCCAGGGGCCAGGGCAAGGCCCCATGTAAATATTGATAAACAATTTATATACCTAAATCAAACCGCCGCTTGATGCCTGATGAATATTCTTAAACTGAAACTACAATACTTGATACTTGAATCTATTTGATATTTTTATATCTAACTTTCTAGAACGATAAAACATTGGCTTTGTGTCTGTCCCTTAAACTTGTAATTCCTTTTAAATAAATTATTTGCTATGAACCTTAAACCTGGTGTTAAAAATTCTATACTCTATATAGAAGTGTCAAACAAGTTGCATGATAAGTGTTGTTTTATATTTATTTGGACTATTAAAAGTAGACAATTGTAAGTACTATTAAATAAATTTTTATTTAATTATGTGTTAATTTAATTGCTTTAGGTCAAAATACAAGTTCAAATAAAATTGGAGAAAAACAAAGCAAAACACAAGTCGTAGGAGCGTAAGACTATATAAAAATCTAATCTAAGGCAGATTGTGAGTTGTTGAAAAAAGGAGAAAAGAGAGAGTACAAAGGAGGAGATGAAGAGCGACCAAGACTTTGAAAATTGGGACGTAAAGACAACGAATTCTTGGTGCAAGATATTCAACTTTTTCTCATCCATTTATTTATATTCGATTGTGTATTCTAAACTCTTCATATTTTCTCTCATGTAAATTTATAGTTTAGATGAATGATTTAACCTAGTTTAGATTCTTTAATTTCAATTTTCAAGTTTTGGTTATATGTTGATTACGTATTGATTTTACTTCTTCTCGTAATGCTTGAAATAATTGATCATTATTTCATTGAATTGTGGATTGTAACAAACCGAGAGGTAAGTTATTAATCTAAACCATGTAGTAAAATTCGACAATTGGATAAATATAGATATACGCTTTTGTTATTGTTGCGGTCTTAAATTGAATTCTTATGAGATTTAATACATCTAGTTAATGATTATTCTAACTTTATATATAGATATAGTGAGTTGACTTAATTAAATAGAAGTAATTTGAACTCGAGAGAGGTAAATTAGGTTAAAGTCATGAATTCGACCGAGTACAACATTAAGAAGAAATCTTGAGATTAGAGATGACAATTATGATGAATTCATGAATCCAAACGTTTTAATAATAATATTTGATAAATTCTTGATATTTAACGTTCACACTATTTTTTTGAATTAATAGTTATATGTTAAATCTTCCAATAAACGTATTTTAAAGTGTTTTAAATAGATTAGGATTATGATTAATTTAACTAGTATATAAATATGATAGTTTTCGTGGGAACGATAATCCGAACTTATTAGATCCATTTTATTACTTGTTAACGATATTGTGAACTTGCAATTATTTCTATAACACTGCACATGTCCACCTATTATTGGAAAAAATCTGGAGTCTGTCTCGACCTGTGGGCCCTATATATTTTTACAAGTGTAAATTAAGTCCTCTATCTACCTTATCTACCTTTTTTTATTTTTTTATTTTTTTTTTCGAATTTCACTAGATTTTATTTTGTTTTGTCATTTTTACTATCAGCCATTTTATTTCAGTGTAATGTAATTAATTCAATTGATTTATTTACAAATCTAATTTGTAACTATTTCAACTAATTTGTAAGGACTAAATCTTATCACAACTGAAATGAGGGAGTAATTTACGATAATTCCAAATTAACCTACGTTTTACACACACAACTCACATATTTCAGTTGCACGAAACCCTACACGCCATGATCTGAGAGTTTCCCTCTTTCTTTCTTCAGTTTGGAGCAAAAATCTTTAATTTAGAAACCCACTACGTTAATGTGATCTCGTACTCTAATCTTTCTTCAGTTCGCGTTTATCTTCATAATTGGCCAGAGCATTATGATCTGGTACTCTAATTTATAGCAACAGTTCGTAAACAGAGGATTGTTTCATCACAGAGCAACCCGAAATCGAGGCGTAAATTTAAAAGAATGCGAAATACTACTGTATCAAAGGAAAAAACGAGATCTCCCTAAAGCTGTGCTTAAACCAGAGAAGAAGAAATTCAACATTCTAGTGGTGGAAGGAGAAAATGTAAATTTTTTCAAGAGTTGCAGTTGTCTTTACCTGCATGCATGCAGTAGTTTTTCTTCAATTTTTGCTATTTTTAGTTCCCTATTATGCTTTTGCAATTGTATATATATATATATATATATATATTTTTTTTTGTATTTCTAGAATCCTTGTCATCTTGGTACACATGTTTATTGTTTCCTCGATTTGTTAATGACTGATGATAACATATTATCGACTGATGTTAAATTCGATACTATATTCAATAATATGATACCATCATTTCAGTAGTTAATGGCCTGATAATCAACTGTGATATTACTGCCTGACATTTATGCTTGTTACTACTTGTCACTTGCGTCGTTGGACATGTTAATTGACATATCTCTCAAATCCTCTTTATTTTTGCTTGACATTTATGCTTGTTACTTTGTTAATCTTCAGAAATGGCCATAGAGACGGAGTACACAACTCGATTGTGATACTCCCTCTTGTGGAAGACGTCTGGGAATGTGGCGTTTGAAATTTAAAATTGGAGATGATTATGGGATGATAGTCATCCATCATATAGGGAAGTAACAGCCGAACCAAAATGGAATAAATGAGTATTGTTAACTTGTATTTATTATTGAGTAAATCTTTTATTTTGATTTACTATTTAGTATTATTTTACAGCCTGTTTGACAAAGATTATAAATTAGCTTATAAACTAATATTGGTTTATTTGAGTCAAAATTGTTGACTTTTCAAACCACTTTAACGTAAAATGACAAAATTATCTTTTCTATTTTGAAATAACATTTTGTTAATTAAGGATAATAAAATCATTTCATGTGAAAAGTAGGTTGAAAAGTTAAAATTTTTATCAGAAATAAATCAATTTTAATTTATAATCTCTGTCAAACGGGAGCTAATATTTCTTACTTTCAATCTAGTAAATTTACAGAATAAAGACATATGTTAATAACTTTTTTTACAACTATCATCTTTCGTTTTTTGGGGAAATTTTTTTTTTTTTTTTTGACCCACAAGATAGATAGTCTAATCCTTAATTTATAATTTGAATTGGTCAAAATATTTTTTAAGAATCATAACTTAAAAATATTTAAAAAATAATTTTAGCAGTACTACTAAACATGCAGCTAGACAAAATATAATGGTAACAACGTGTCAAGTTCGATTGTTAATAATATTTGAATTTAGTTTCTACACGAATGCTTTTTGTCAAGGCCTGCATTTTGTAATTGAAGGTGAGTAATTAAGAGAGCGATTGAATCAATACTTATATCAAATAATTGGTCTGCATGTATATATATAAGAATTTCAACACACGACATGTCGACATCCCTGAATCTCATTGATTAATATATATTTGAATCTCATTAATTAATTTATTAACTAAAGAACATTTGAAGAGTCATGTATCGACCAATAATCGTTTGGGGTTTATTTCGATGCAAATTTCCAGCTTAGAACCCTAAATTTCTCCCCAAAAAACAAAATTGCTAGCCGGTAATCGATATTTTCCAAGAACTTACACGTCAAACCAATTAGAATCGTCCAAAAATCACTAACAAATAGGCATCAATCTTCCTCATTTTGCAAACACCAGAAATAAAAGTAAAAAACCCTAATTTAGCGTACCTTGTTGCAGAATATGTTATCAAGAGCCTTCACGAAGCCGAGGAGGAGTCCTCGGGATGGGGAAACAAGTCTCCGATCTGCATCGATACATGAATACGAAGATTTCATTTTCGGATTCATGGAAGATATTCCAATAATTTCGTTCCACGAATCTGAGAATAATAACAATAACAAGAACAACAAAAGTTGTGATTGTACATCGGAGTCTCAAATGACGCTCCGGATGGTTTTGAGGGCGTCTGTGGGGGTGATGGGAGAGAGCCGTTTGGGGATAACAGAAAAAGTGGTGCTTTTGGGGGGAAATATTTGTGCACTGAAAAGGTTTAGAAAAGTTTGTGTTAGGAGAAGTGAATTTGGGAGAAGAATTGAAAAACTGGCTCAACTGGGAAATGAGTGTGAATTTCTTGTGCCTGTTAATGCTTACTTATATGCAAAGAGGATCAAATTTGTTCTTTGTCATTATTATCCCATGGGAAGCCTGGCTGATTTGCTTTCTGGTATGTTCATTTCTATGCTTGTTCTTGCATTAATTTCAACTTGTCATGCAATTACATCAAGATCTTATAATTAATTCTACTTAATTATTTGTATCTTTGCGAAAGCCATGACAGTCGTGGTAACGTTTTCCAGAAGCATCCAAATCTACTATCCGCGTAAAGCTGATCCCAACTAGAATATTGACACCTCGCTACAATTTTGAGATGTCAAAAATCCACTAAAGGTCCAATTATCCTATCTATCATTATTGATCAGCAGAGATCCATCACTATGTAGCAGCGGATCCCTTGATTCAATGTCAAATGAAATTGTGATGCATTTTAATGCAATATTGGACCATAAATAAAGAGTCTCACTACCACTTAGATTGGTGATGATATCTACTAATGATAGATAACATTATTCCTAAAGTTCACTACAATTTTTTACTCGTCACTTCTAGAATTTTGACACTTCAAAATTGTAGTGAAGTGTCAAAATTCTAGTGAGGAATTGCCAAAGAGGGGACAACATATCTGAACTCGTGTCACAAAGCCTAGGCGGCAACCCTTCAATTTTGACTTTGAGTTCTGTGCCATTTACTTCTCCTGATATTAATATCGTTTATTAATTTTCCCATTTAATTGAATTTCCCCATGTCTTAACTCTTAAGTTGATGAAGTATTGTGTTGTACTATGTAATTGTCTAGCCATTTCTATTTTGATCTTCTTCATCAATATGCTTAATCTTCCTTACATGCTTGTTAGTGGTCTATAAAAATTATTCTGGAAGTTAAAACAGTATCAATGTCTTTGACATTTCCCAGGTGCAAGAGAAGAAGGCCACACTGCTTTAGATTGGAAGCAACGCCTAAGAATAATCCAAAGCATTGCTAAAGCAATTCAATTCATCCATTCACTGCACCCTCCAAAAGACAAGCACTTGCAAATAAACGTCCATGGCAACATCAAAGCCACCAATATTATGATCAACATCGACTTCACTGCCCATCTGTCGGATTACGGCTTCGCACAACTGGCTGAGCCAATCGAAGTTAACGACACCGGCCAGGTTTCGCCGTGCACGCCACCTGAACGCCGCCAATACGATGAAACATTATCCCAGAAAAGTGATATGTACAATTTTGGAGTTGTATTGATGGATATACTAGGATGGCCTATGGTTCCTGGGGAGAAGAAAAATGATTTATTTGAGTTTTCTCTTGATATAAAAGAGCAAAAGCATGCCATGAAGGTTTTGGAAATTGCAAGGGATTGTACAAATAGTGTGCCTGATGAAAGGCCTCCTATAGAACAGATTATCTATTGTCTATGGACAATTTGAAATGATGGTTTAGGATTTCAGAGTGTGGGTCATTTTTTTTTTTTCCCTACAAAAACATTTATATATGTAAATTTATTACCCAAAAGTTTGTATATGTTTTTAATACATGAAAACATTTTTGGAAATCCTTGATGAATGTATAGTTCAAGACCTTTGATTGTTGCAGAATGAGCAACTCGGTTAGTTCCATAAAGTGGTTGAGCTGAGAGGTCGACTACCGTACAAACTCCGATACTTAAGTCAGAAATATATATAAGAATAAAGTAGAATAAACGTGTGAAGATTATTGTGAATTGGACTCCAAGGTACTACAAAATGAGAATATTTTCTTTTTCATAGTGTTGTTTAATGAAGAGTGCAAAGATTAATTTCGAGTTTTAAGATCACTTATTGAGCTGGACAGTAACTTGGCACTCTGTATTGTAGCAAGGTGTTGTGTTAACACGTGAATTTACATGTTATAACATTTGTTAATTGTGCTTTTGAGATGTCAAGTACCTCGAGCTTTCAATTTTGGTCAAGTTAGTGTTGACACCGAACACCATCATACCACTTCACACATCATGTTATGTGGTAGTTGCTGCTTATTGTTACAAAACTAAATCTGAAAGTACTAAAGAATTACAACAAAAATATACACAAAGTAAACGAAACAAAAATTTCTTAAGTGAACGAACTCCAAGAACTCAAATCTTCCTTCTCAAGCTTCAACTCATGAATTAATCACAACACAAATTGATCATCGGATTCATGAGCTTCTTTTTTCAGGCATAACACTCTCACCACTCACGGAAAACCACTCCAAAACACAAACCAACCAGAACTCTCTTCAAGAACTCTACTCGACCCAAAAGTTATTGTTCACAGAAGATTACTCAAACCTAATCACCTCAATAAGAGTGATTATTCTTTAGAAGCCCCAAAAAAACCTAGAAAGAGATGAAAAGCCTGTTTGATAGAGATTATAAACCAGCTTATAAACCAATATTAGTTTATTTGAGGCGAAATTTTTGACTTTTCAAACCATTTTAACATAAAATGACAAAATTGTTCATTCTAATTTGAAATAACATATTAGGGTGTGTTTGATTGATTCTATAAAAAAGAAAAGATTTTCCATGTAAGTAGAGAAAAAAAAAACACATATTTTGGTAAGAAAATATTTTCCAACTTTTCTTTCTTAACCATGCTTTAACTGATTGTACTTTGGAAATCATTTTCATTTTCCATGTACAATCAAACAACCAAAGATGGAAAATATTTTCTATTGATATGACAAGATTTTCTATGGATTAGACATTTTTTATAGAAAATCTTCTAATCAAACACACCCTTATTGATTAAGGGTAATATGTTCATTTCATGTTAAACGTAAATTGAAAAGTCAAATATAACGACTGAAATAAACCAATTTTAATTTATAAACTATGTCAATCGGGTGCATAGAATAGACATGAGAGAGTTGGTAATTTGAAGGGTGCAACTTCTTACGTGTGTGAAAGAGAGTGACTAGACAACCACTGTATAACCAGAGTCGTCCCACATTCAACGGCGCAGATTTAGCCACATGCCATCATCTGATAAGAATTGCATCTCCCCAATCAAACTCGTGTTACCATCAAATGCGACTTAAGGCTTGACAAATTAAGGGAAAGCTTGCACCACGAAACTCACACTTGCAATCTTCATAATGACGTAAATAAATGATAGAACTGGACATCATATTGTACATTCATTCCAAGGCTACATATGTGGTCGAGCTCCAACCCATCTTGACTGCTTTCAGTTGGTGTAATAATTACTTTTAATTACTCCCTCCGTCCCAATTATATAGTCTCTTTTCCTTTTTTTGGATGTCCCATATATATAGGCCTCTTTCTATATTGAATAGTAAAAATTTTGTTCTTTTACTATTCTAACCTTATTTAATTTGCATAGATATATCCAATGTAATCTTGATATTTTAAATTATTTACATTACCAATTAAACTAATGGAAGTTTAATCAATAGTAGTGGGTATTTTGTTGCTAGTTTTCATGCAGTAATAAATTTTTCATTAACATTATTTTTACAAGTAAAAATAAATAAGGGTAAGATAGGAAAATTATTTGTATTTTTTATTTTTTCCAAATTGTTTTAATCTGCGTGAAAAAAAAATAGAGCCTATATAATTGGGACGGAGGGAGTATTTTTTGTTTTTGAAAACATTTTACTTTTTCTCAACTCAGTAAAAAGATTTATTTTCATAACTAATAAAAAACAACACGTGTGGAAGTCCAGTTCAATTGTTCCAAATATATGTCTTATTAGCTGTTCTTCTAATAAAAATTTTACTCACATTATCAAATGAAAAGATGAGGTCGGATAATTATGAACAACATTTAATATATTTACACTTGTTGTTAAGTTAATTTATTTGATGATGTGTAAAGTTTTTTATTGCAAGAATGATTAAAGAGACATATATTTGGACAACAGATCTGAACTCCCGTGTAGACGATACGAGTAAAGGACTCACAGGATCACATGAAGTCATTCCATAAAATATAGCTAATGGCAAGTAGTACGTAACTGGTAGGTGTCGATACTCAGTAGTACATACATGTGTACATATCTTCGCTTTTCAAATAATTATGTCTATTTTTTTAAAAAGTTCTAACAAGTATGCGATTCTTTCTTTAAAAGTACTATCAAATTTTTTATTTTATTTTTACAAAAATTTTGAACCATTTAATTTTTTTTTTTAAATTAAACAAAGTTTACAAGAGTTAATTTCTAGTTCATTTAGACAATTTATAAAGATTTTAACGAAAGATATTCGTAGTTTTGTTTTTTATTTTAATTGGATACATCTATTTTATCTGTAAATATATACACACTTCGTATTATTTGACAATTGAATCAGGCCAAAATAACATTCTTCGAATTTTATTAAAGGGAGAATGGTTAGCGTAAATAGCACATTGTTTGAAGAATTTGGGCGTCTTTTGTGAGTCGTTCACTTTCAATACATCGTTGTAGTTATTGAATGTATTCATGTCAATTAAGATTAATATTTAGGTATAGAAAGTATCTCTGTCTTTCGTATAGAACTTAGTCCATATTTGGTATAGTTAAAAAAAATTGAAGTTAAAATTAATAATTAATTTTAATTATATATTTTATAGGATCTATAACTTTTATCAACTTTTTAACTGTATATTTTATTAATTTCTATTAAAATCTACTAAATTTTTTATTCAAATTTTTGTCAAACAACGGTTTCATCTATGATGTTTCAAAATTTTTGGAAATTCTAACAATAGACTTAGTCAAGGAATCAATGGTACTAAAGTATTCTTGATGACTTGACTTTTGAGAAACCTATTGGATCAAGAGTGCTATTATTTATCAAGTATTAAAGTACATTTGACCCATAAATAATTGAAAGAAAAAGTAAATTTTGACCATCTCTAGATTCTGAAGAGAAAAATAAAAATAAAAATTGAAAGCCTGATTATAGATGTTGACAATATGGGAAAAATTGGGATGGCGTACAAAATCAAACTTTGACATATTTGAATGCAAGAGATTGTAAGTCTTTAAAGAATCAGTCATAGAATTTTTATTATAATATATTTTCAAATTCGTCTTGACAAACTAGTCAAGACTAGTCGCTTTTTAGTTTAAAACAACAATTTTTAGTATGTCATGTTTGTTTTCACATTTTAATATTTATTTCTCGTTTAGAGTTTTATTTTAACCAGGGTTTCAGTATTTAAAGAGATTTTTCATTTATTGTACGACGGTAGTTTTTGATTAACATTATTGTTTTTGGAGTTTGTCCACTCTTATCAATTTAATTAATTCGATATTTATAAGAATCAACGAGTTTAGTTTGAGTTAATTACGTTTTTGCCTACGTCAAAATGGAACAAAAGAAATATTTTAGTATTTTACGGATATATTTAACATGTTACTCGACGATACTACGTAAAATTAAAGAAAAATATATAAAATAATTTATTTATTGTCATGTTCATTTCTATTTGATTAATTTAATATATGTTACAAATATTAAACTTCAGATCTACCTAATATGAATGTTGACTTCTCTTCTATATATATAAGCTAATAATATGAAAATATAATTTCACGAAACCCTAGGAAGGGAAGAAACTTCGAGTTAGAAACATGGTACTTTCTTAAGCACAATGGAATTGATTCAGTAGATAGTATTGCTCAAATATGGGGTCAAATATTATAGTTTAAACATTCAAATGTATATGCTATAACATGTAATACCTTATTATGTGCAAATGAAAGATAAAAATTATATTATTTACTTATATTACCCGAATATTTTTACCTTACAACCGATTTTGAGAGGTCGATATTTTTTTTTATTACTGTGAAAGTGATATTATCTCATATTCATTACATTGTGCTTGTTTGACTAAACTTAAATTATAATTTAAACTGATCAAACATGTCAAACATATTTTTTATCTACTTATTAATTATTATTTATATATTTTATAATACTCACAACTTATAAATACTTAAAAAATAATTTTAGCACTACCAAACATGCTCTGAATGCTTAATGAGTCAAAGTGAAGTAGCTCCCACATCAATTGTCAACTCTTATAGAAATTATACGTGAGAGTCAAATATGAGGAGGGCATAATCTATAATATTTGTCTCTTTAGGAGAGGAAAAGACACAAGAAACCCTATAATATTTGAAGGTAGGCTTTAGATATAAATAGCCACCCTAGTTGGGCTAATAACACTATCTCTAGACATTTGAAGTTGAAAGAGGAGTTTTCAAGTTTAATAAGAGAAACACCTGGTGATGGATAGTACCAAGAGAGAGTTGCATTTTGTTTTCATGAATTATGATTCCGAATACGAGCGCCTCCGATCTAACAGGTCAGTTTTCTTTATAGTACTCCACTATATTATATGTGATAGCATCTACTATATTAGAAATATCAATGAACCCGATTATTGTAATTGCTCGGGATACCTTTTTTTAGTTACTAGTTTCAAGATCCCTCTTCTTATCCACAATGTGCATGTGATGTACATGTTTTAGAACAAAGAGAGGGGCACACGAGCTTGATTTGTACTTAAGTAGAAAACACGACGATGTTTTGGCAAAGAACCTTGAGCCAGGAAGCTACGAGAAGACACTCTCATTGGTTATCGTCGATGGGTTCGCAGTAGAAATCACTGATGAGCAGGTAAAATCTTTGATGGATCATTTAATGTCTTTATATATACATATGTGCTAAAGCTGAAATTTTTACTTTTTTTATTTTTTGTGTGTGCTACCAGGCCAATGTGCTTAGATCTGCCAATGAAGTGAGGATTGTGGAGAAAAATCAAGAGCTTGTTTAGTATTATTGATCAGATGACTATTTATGGTACTATTGATTGCATAAAACAAAAAAGGAAAAAAGAAAATGTAATTGTGATTAAAAACAAATTAAGGAAAGACAAAGTTGTATCAGCAATTGTATCCACTGATCATATGAGAATCAGATATTTATGTTGGTCGTCTTATATTAAATTGCGCGATTATCAAATTAACTATAATCTTTTTGTCTTTGAACCATGACGGCTCGATAGACAAAGCAAATAAGAGAGCGCTAGCCCGCGGTTAGGGAAGAGAATTGAGACATCTCGTTAGAGTGCCTTCTACTTTTACTCAGAACCATTTTCAACGAGTCTTTGAAAAGCGATCCCATTTCATGCATGTGTCGGTACACACTCATGACTCACCGCTGTCATCCCCACTTGCAACACTTGTGATAAGACACATTTATAGGCTTTTCACTCCACTTTGTCTGGTTAAGGTTGCACTTCTTCTGTTTGAAACAAAAGCTGTCATTGTGGGGGTCCTGTACTACTGCCATCACATGCATTCGTGCTGAATTTTGGTTGAGACTTGAGAGAAGAAGAGAGTCCCCACTTCATTCGCACATTCTAAGGCTGTATATTGCACTGCAATTAGCGCACAAGAGTACTGTTCAGTGGATATTTTAGCACCTATGAGATTTTAGGCAGCAATTGGTGGTATGTGTATCACGAGCGACTGAGCACGGGGTATCCCATTTTGAGACACTCGGGGTCTCCAAGTCCAATTGAGAATCTTCAGCGATGAATTAACTCATTTAAAAGATTAAGACTTATACGAAACGAGATATAACTGATAAACATCGAGATCACGACACTTCGGACAATCTAGAATTGCAAACCGGATTGTGTTGGAACTTAAATTATCCAAGCCTTGGTCGAGCCATGCCGAGCCTACCGAATTTACAATTTTTATTTGCCTATCTTCCCTTTTTTCTTTTTAGTGAAAATTAGGACATGCACCAATGCAGAGAAGGCTTTTTCAAAAGTAAAGATAGAATTGATATTTAATTAAAGCAACAAATCTTTAGGGAAATTGGCGCAAATAGTCTCTAATTTTTATTTTCAGTGTGGAAATGATCTATTATATTTATTTTTTGGTACATAAATCCCTAACTTATATGTTTTGGTGTGCAATTAGTCCTTATTTGATAAAAAAACAAATACGCCCTTTATTTTAATTAGAGAAAATTGTAATGGATTCCTAACATTTGTAAAATGTGCAAATAGTCCCGTATATTTATTAAAGAATGTTAAATTTAGCATATTAAATATATCACTATAGTCGTGTCAATTAAATTTTTTATAAGAGAAAAATATAAAATTATTGTACTTTAAATATATGTAATTGCTATGTGATGTGAAAACTTGAATAAAAACTAAACTAATAAATAACAAAATATCATATATAATTTTATGACATTGAACCAATATTATTATGTTTTTTTTAAATAAAAATATTAATAATTAAGTTACGCATTATGTGATCTTTATTTTTGAACGATAATAAAAAGATAAATTAAAATATGAAGAATACAGTTGGAGATCTAATATATATAGATAATAAACGAATAACTCAATTAAATAAAAGTATTTGAGTATCAAATTTGTGACAAAGTTATTTTTCTTTTTATGTTATAACGATAAAATAAAATTTTAAATTTTAAATAATGTAATTACTTAATAATATAAAAAATAATTTTATCTAACATGTTTGTTAATAATTATGAGCTTAAATTTATTTTATAATAGGTCGTGAAATATACAAAACAATTTAGTATATTATTAATTTGGTCAATATAATGTTAATTAAAAAATAAATGTATGGAACTCATTTGCACTTATTAAAATTAAAGGTATATTAGTTTGTGCCAAAAGATAAAAGTTAGAAACCATTTATCTACTTAGAATAAAGGTTAAGAGCATCTCCAATAGACTCTTTAAACATAAAATTCTCTCTATTTTCAAATTTTAAATTATACTTCAACGGACTCTCTAAATTAACTTTTTAAAATAGAGAGTGAGTTTGTCTCTTCAAATTTGGAGAGCCAAACTCACTCTCTATAATTAAATGCATTCAAAGAATTTCAATTTTCAATATTCCATATAATGATTGAATTAAATAGTGTATACAAAATAAAATAGAAAAAATATAATAAAATCATATAATAATTAAGAGAGAGACATGTTAAAAGAAAATAAATGGAAAAAATAATAAATACTTATTGGAAAAAGTAAAATAAAATGTTAAAGATAAATATATTGTTGAAGCACTTAAAAAATTTTACTCTCTAAAATACCAAAAATGCTCTTTATAAATAGAGAGTCTATTGGAGATGCTCTAAGAACCATTTACACTAATTTCTCTAATTTTTATTAACATTTAATGGTATATTTCAATTTAGTAATATGCACCTGTATTATTCAATTTTTAATTTTAGAATAGTAGATATGTATAATTTTCCCATTTTTTTTTATAATGCATGATGAGTGGATTGGCTTTTTCATGTTTCCCTCACTTGAGACAGGTTGAAATGTGCCTGGATTTACCATGAATGCTATTTTAGAGAGACGCGAAAGCGAAAGTCTATGGGGTCGCTTCTGTAACTTGATAACCAGCATTGGGGTACTGATGTGTACCATGCATTCAATCGTCAAAAAAGAAGATTTGCAAAAACAGCCAATTGGAAAACAAGAGTCATGCTTACTTTCTCTCGAACCATAGTAATATTTCATAACCCTAGCCCATTCCCATTTGGTCAGAACAGATCTACTAATTCTTTGATTCCAGTTAGTAAGAGAGATCTTGAACTAAGAAATAATGGCAAACGGATTAAGCAGTTTGTAGGCTCATTGATTCAGCTCGTTAAGTTCGTTTAGGGAAGAGTCCCAATTTTATTTACGAGTCGACCTTGCTTGGTCCGTAAGAAAGGCTCGTAGTTACAGCCTATGAGCCTGCTCGTGTTTTGAATTAAATTTTTTTTTAGTTATTTAAAAATTTTACTTTCAAAAAATAATTAAAAATAAAAAACAAGCCAACTTGTTGGCGGTTTGGGTCGGCCCATGAGGCCCACGAGACATGGACTAAACCAAGTCCCCTAGTGGATCACGAGCTAAGCTCAAGCTCAACTCGTCTCCACATGGGGCCGTGTCGGGCTTGTTTAACAATGGACTGAGTCAGCTCGGTTCACCCCATTACCATTCCTTAGAGATTGCAATTAGACCGAACTATCCATAGGCCTAGTTGCTCGGCCCATTATGGGCTCGGGCTCGTCTAAGGACAAGACTGAGCTAGGTAGAGCTGTCATTTTTTTTTTTCAAGGGCTGAGCTGCTTCAGCCCTTATAAAGTACTAGCCGGCTTGTTGGACCAATCTATAGGCCAGCTCGTAAAAAGGTTCGTGATTTTTTAAAATCTCAAAATTACAGCTCTTATAAAAAAATTAACGGTTAGCTTGGTTCGGCCCATGAACCCAAGAGCCATGAGCCGGTCTGAGCTCGACTTTTGAAGACGAGACGATTCTAGACTCGACTCGTCCTTATAAGGGTCGAGCTCGGCCCTTGTTTTTTGAGTCGGCCCGACTCTGCTCATTGTCTAGTTTTCTAAAGTATGCTTTTCACGTGTTGGGCTGTCCAACCGAAATGGCCAAACACATTTTTTTAAAAAAATGGATAATAAAAGAAAATAAAAAATAAGTAAATAAATTGATCCCCTTGACCAGGCAAATTAATGACACGTATATGAATGTTGTGCAGAAATATATTTACACTCGTGTGCCCACACGTGGATTCTCTTTTTGGTACCTTTATTAAATCGACCGGCAATGCCACTCCTCGTCAACTACGAAAAAAATATTCTAAAAGATAGAGCACAAAAAATTATATTATCACTAACAACTAAAAAGTAAAGTCAACTTAATAATAATTAATATTGAAATTTAATAATTTTTAACAATTTCCTTGGTACGTTTAAAGTATTAATCATAAACACAATATATTAATTAATTCATCTTATTGGCACATTAAGCTAAAACCACGTGAATACAAAAACAAAAGCAAAAGCAAATTCACATCAATCCATCCATCACTTGTGATCTTGAGATTAAAATTTGTTGTAATCTATCACTACATGAGGTGTACGAGTTTATGACGTATTTAAGTTAAAATGTAATAAATTTTCATTTATTATACCTTGAGTATTACTTACCAAATACATCCTCTCACCGCCGTAGAAAATCACATGTACATGGCTAGCATTATCCACTCTCTCCCCAAGCACTTCGGATTTGACCTTAAATTTCAAAGTCACCTCAGAAGCCCTTGAGGGAGAGTGAACAATGCAAGTCATAAGGATCACCATTTTGCTCGGAAGACCTTTAAGTTGACTTATTTTCTTGACCAATCATCGAAGATCAAGTCCAATATACAATAAGTGCAATAGCACCTTTATCTAAACATCCCAACGAGGGTGTGCGCAGAGTGGGGGGGCGGCTTGTGTGTGTGTGTGTGTGTGAAGTAGCAAAACAAGGTTTCTAAAAGAGCTTCTTGCCTTGAGACACCATTAATGAAGCCCATAATTTAGGGTTTTGCATGGGTGAGATCATAAGCCCTTATTGGATCTTAAGATTAATTTGGTTGAGTTACATGATTGGATTGCAACTCCTTTATATAATATGAGAAGCAAAGATGAGGAAATTACACGAAGCAAATTGGTAGGGTCTCCATATCTTAGGGACTTGGCGTTTATTGACAAAAATCAAATCTCACAAAAGGAGACTCCATTTGTTTAAAAGATCCTAAATAATCAAATCAAATATTCAAAAGGCACTTTGACTTTCAGGCAAATCAGATCCATTATCGATAAAAGTTTTATGAAAAAGTAAAATTTTTTTTTTTTTTGGAAATTTAATACTCTAGATAAAGTTATGCATGAATAGAAATTGGCCCCTAATAACATTGACAAGGCAAACAGACAATAAAACAAAGCTTAATTTGAAAGGCACTACAATGAGATGGAGATATAAAATGAATTAGGTCGATGTGACTGTCAACTAAAATTGGGGCCGGCGGCTAGCATGCTACTCGAGCACATCCCATGCTAGGGTGATCAGAGTATATTTGTGTGTGTTTATAAGTAGCATAAATGATCAAACATCATTTTTATCCACACATTTTTTAGAATTCACTAATAATAATTTATAGAAATTTTTATCAAACATACACTCAGAATCTAGTGATTTTTAATTGAGTTTCTACAAAACAAAAAAATATAATATAATAAATTCAAGATGGGTGTGGTAGAGAGCCATTAGCTGCTTTGTGCCTCGACAGAGATCGATCCTGCTCTGAAAAAAAGAAAATTTTGAAGCATATATAATTTTTTTTTCAAAAGTAGTACAGTCTTGATGTGTAATTTTTTTTTTTTTAAAGCAGTAGTCCCCTCTCCAAAAAATTATAACTTTGCAATTGGCAGATAGTCATAATTTTATATTTATTTTTTCACCGTAAAGGCCTAAAGTTGATTTTATTGTGCTCGATTCACTTTTACACCACTAAATGAAAATTTGCAAATATCCGTACGTACCTACATTATAATATTCTTTAGGTAATATATATTTTGACATTGTTTGGTTCTTTCTTTTTAACTTATTGTTCGTTCTTTTAATCTCTATACATGCATTGCATTTCTTACAAATTGGACAAGGAATCTTCATTCTCATACATATGCTTGGGAATCTGAGTTTAAATCTTTTATACACATTTAATTCGGATAATTACTTGATTAAAATTGTCATTGCCATTTCAAACAGCCTCAGGGTGCGCAGCGTGGGCTGGACATCAGTTGATCTATTTGACGGTGTAGCTAAAAAGATCTGAGGACAACTCCTTCCCCCTTCACTACTCTAATTTTTGGTATATGTGTTCTGGGAATGTTCAATTCCCTTGAATCGTACTACCACTTGTCCGGCCTAAAGCTTCAACTATGGCATGGCAGTAAGCAGTAAATTGGCCTAGGCCTAGTCTCTCGCCCAGCCTTCTGGATTCATGATTGCACAAATTTGTGATGAAATTAAGTTATTTTCTTAACATTTTGAACATGGTTCTTTTCTCAAATATCTTTTTATATTGAATGAAACCATTGGCAGAATTTGCAATAGTGAGGTTGGAATAGCATGTGTTGTAATGTCATTTTGTGCTAATTACATAGGATCACACTCGCAAATCTACCTCAAGCACATTCATTTGTGCCTTACTAAATTTGATATTCTTTTATGAGTGTTGAGAAAATAATTTACTAGATCTTTATTTGATTCCAAGAAAATACTGGGCTCGGTTTAAAACAGTCCAAATCTACAAAGATTAACTCCAATTTATTGAAGAAGAAGAAGACCCACAAAGAAATAAGATGGCAGCTGTTTTTATTCCACTAAAGAATACGGGCTCCTTTCAAGATTCTGCTTTTGGTTGGCTTTTCTGCTAATTAATTGTTCACACAGAGCAAAACAATTGGCTTGGAATTTTCGTGTGATCATAGTGGTTGTAAGCTGGTGATAACCTGGTCCTGAAGTGACTTTTATACATAATAACATAATATAGTATATTATATTTTAAACTTAGTCGTCGAACTTTAAAACAAGTTAAACAAATTGGACTAATGACTTTTTCAATATATTTGAACTGAGCAACGATCCAAAAGTAAGTTAAATCTTTCAAATGACCCAATAAATCTTTCAATATATTTGAACTGACACATTGTAGAGTGGAAAGAAATCTCTGTTCACCGAATCGAAAAAAAGAGATTTCCCCGACTAAGTGGAAATAGGGGAAGAGGGTGGTAAAATACCCCGCTCCCCCTTTTTTTTTTTTTTTTTTTTTTGCCTTTATCGGGAAAATCTCTTTTTCCCGATTTGGGGAATAGAGATTTTCCTTGTAGAATTGATTAAACAATTATCTTCAATTTAAATTTAAGAATAGACCTGAATGCTAGACAAAACAAAACCATGGGACTAACAAGTGATTCAAGCAACATAAAAAAGTATAAATCTTGCTCCTGATAAATGTCAAAAAATAAATTTATTCTGCTTTTAAATTTATAAATTTTTAAACTAGAGCGAATAATATATATTTATAAAAATAGTATACGTGTCAGACTTTAAGCTTTTTTAAAACGGTTTAATTACATACTTTGAAACTGAACCACATCTTTTTTCAACTGCCAAAATTACATATTCTCATCTTTACTTTTGTATTTTGTTTCCTTGTCAGTACACATATCCATTTTTTCATTTCAGAAAAATTCGCCCCCACTACACTGGTTCACAAGATGCATTATGACAAGGAGCATAACAATAACACACAAAATTTAAGTTGAAAATTCGCCCCAGCAATTATTGTTATTAAGATTTAGAATTTTGTTACATCTCTCAATACTACGTTGTACTATGTTTGGACTGGTCAAAGTCAAAATTGTCTGTCATCACCACCAAGGCTATTCCTTTATTCCGAGTAGATTTGGGAAGAATAGATTGAGATGACTGATGTTGTTCATTTTATTCCAAGGAGGTTTAAGAAGAGAAAGTCGTTGTTTCCTTTATTCTAGAGAGGTTGGGGAAGAAGAAGTTGAAAAGATGAGGCGGTCAAAGACAAATCCTGATTGCGTGTTGAGTAAGCTTTTTCTGACACTTTGCAAATCAAATCTAAAATGACTGATGAGACTGCCTGCCAATGCAGTTTGTCACAGTCATAGTCTCTTACCATGCGGCTGAAAGGAACTTCTTTATTAAATTATTGACATGACACCTAGGATGTGATATGAGGATCTTTAAGATTGCTCCACTTATCGTACATCAAAGGGGTTGGGCCAATTAGCTTTGGCCTATAAATACCAAAGTCATATCTACAAGAATAGAATGATGGTGATGAAACTTTGAATAGCAAAACCATATTAGAACAAAGTTCTCTCTATTGATTAACTTAAGTGTTCTTCAAGCCACTTAAGAAATCTGTGGTTAGATGCCCTCAGGCCACTTTCTCCCATAGTACTCAAACATCTTCTCTATTCCCTTTCCAATGTACCACATGATCCACGTGGCCACCTAAGTGTATTGATAAAATACACGTAGGCATAGGAGGCGTGAAAATCTTGCTCGCGCCATTTTTAAAGGTCAAACAAATTTCATCTTAAAAGATCAATCTTATTGATACGAGTTGCTCAATTCTTTTTATATATGTTGAGTATTATTTGAATGTTTAATCGATACGCGATTTTTATCCTTAACAATTACATTAGTGGGCCATTTCGGTGAATCATCCCTGCAAACCTTTGCTGTTCTTGCAACTTTGGAACCTGCAAATCGACTAGGTAATGCTATACAACATCAATATATCATACATTCATGCACACTACACACACTTAATCTAGGATACACGAAATCTCTAGAACGCCGGCGTTTTCATTTTGAAAACTAAAACTCTTCATAAACTCTAGGAAATGTTTCAGATACTAAAATAAAAAAAGTTCCTATTTTTTGTTGAAATTTGGAAACTCTACACACACTTTATATATATTGATAGAAGTAGATGAAATGTGTGGTTGAAAAGTTCATAAAAGTTGTATGTCCTATGAAATGTGTGGTTAAAATTGATTGTTGACTTTAACCGCAATTTTTTAGTAGAATTTTAAATAAAATCAAACAGAATCTTAATTAGTATTAACAGTTTTTAAAAGTTAATTATTTGATTTATAAAATAAATTAATTATTTTTCATAATAACATTTTCAATGCGTTTCGTGTCCCATTTTTTTCAGAAATAACATTTTTGCGCATCATATATTGTATCGCGTTTCGTTTTCGTACAACCTAACTCTCAAGCACACAATATTTCCATATATAACCATCAAATGCCCCATAGTTTCTTTTTAAGTCCTTATATGTTGAGTCATGGAAAGGTATGATTCCATTTTGATAAGATAGCTAAGTAAAGAAAATTGAATTGGAATAAAAATGAGAATAAAAGATGTGGAAGAAAAACAAATTGTCCTTTGTGCTTTGGAGTAAAAAGAGATTCAAAGTAGGACATATTGCAAAGTAGAAGAATCCCACTAACTCATATAAACTACACATAAGTTGTAGTAGCAAGGGCAACATTCACAGATATTGCCTTAGTCCCAAATCAATATGGCCTCAATGCAATGCCACAAACCTTGTGAACAAACCAATAACCACGTCCATGTCCAATCTTCGTCCCATAAGACTAACACCGAACACTCTTTCGCCGATAAAGTGAAGGGGATGGCGCATTCGGCCGGAAAAATGTTCGGTCAGGAGCACAAGAACCAAGAAAACCATGGCCACAAACACGTGCACGCACCGGAGCACAGAATAGGCGAAACTAATAAGCAATCTGCCAGTAGTGGTTTGAATGGGACTACTAAGACTCATCATGCAGCTGCCAAGACTGAGAAGAAAAAAAAGGAAGGGCATGGAAGTAACTGCATGCCTATGATACTTGAACACATGAATATGCATAAGAATAAGAACAAGACTCATAAGAAGAAGAATCAGCAAGGAAAACACACTGAAAGTAGTGATAGTAGCAGCAGTGACAGCGATAACGATGCTCGTAAAAAGAAGGTACATTTGTAATCTAAAAGATTAAATCATTAGAAGTGGACACATTTATTTATTTATTTGAATTTTTACTCTTCAGCATTTCATTATGAATTTCCAAATCTCATAAACTATCTAGTCATGTTACAAATAGTTGAAGTTATATTAAAACGGTAAATTACATACATACACGCACTTTCCAAGCTAACTAGGGCGGATTCAGACGGCTGTTAAAATTTTTTAGACCGAACTAATATATTAAAAAAAAATTCCATAAAATATTTGGTTTTAAAAAAAAAAAAAAAAAAAAAAAATTGTCCCATACTAGTACAGGGAGCCCCCAGTGTCCGCCCTTGAAGCTAACTCTGTGTTTTGTGATGCAGGATTAAAGAGGACCATTCTGAAAGATCATACTAAATAAGGGATTGAAGTTATAAAATAAATATATAAGAGTGCAATAAAAGAGAATGATGTACAAAAACAGAAGTTAAACTTGCTATTTATAATCTGTTGATTGTAATCAAAGAGTTGAGTTGATTGATAATAAAGAAAGCTTTATGGGGCACTTGGTATATTAATACAACTATGCTGCTTTCTTTTAATAGCCTATCCTTTACAATTAGGGATGGTAGCAGAGCGGGATAGTCGGGCGGCCCTCTTCATTTCCCGTTTCGTCGGAGATTTATTGGACGCGAGGCGAAGATTAAGATATTTCTATTTCATGTTTTATTTATTTATTTTTTAATATAATTTAAATTTAAAAACATAAGAAATATAAAAATAAGAATCAGGATGGGTTTGGGGCGGGGACCATCTTCTCCGTCTCCGCCCCAACCACCCAACAGAGTGGGAAAAAGTTGTAGTATTTTGTCATCTCATTTTATAATTGCATCGAATCTGATAAGTGTGTTTTACACGCTTATTTATACTTATAAACTTAGTATATATTCACTATATAAGCAGATTTCTATATAAATAAGTTCAATTATTGTGTACGTAGGTAAAAAATCCAATTTGGATGAGTTTAGAGCCAAAAAAAGAGTTTTGGGCTTAATTGACGCTTAATCAGATGACACAGACATAGTTGAAGCTATTAGAAAGCAAATGTGGTAAATTCAAAAATTTCGGGAGCAAGAATCAGATTTTAAAAAGTGCGAGGCTAATTTTCACATTGTCAAAAATTAGGAAGATTGTGAAAGACTTTAGAAGGGCGAGAACCAATTAGAATGCAATTAGAAGTTTTTGGATTGAATCGAGAAGATTTAAGGAAGAAATGACCAAACCCGTACATAAAAGCCAAATCAATGACCAAATTGTAAGTTTCAAAAAATAGGTCACACCTATTTAGCACAAAGCATTGTGCGACCTAGGTGCGATTGCATCAAATTTACTAGAGGTCACACCTAGGTAGCACAATGTATTATACAACGACGGTGCACTTGTACAAAACTTATTGTAGGTCACACCTAGATAGCAGAATGCATTGTGCGACTAGGGATGGCAACAGGGCGGGTTCGGAGCGGGGTGGCCATTCCCATACCCACCCCGTCGGAGATTTTTGGAAAGCGGGCTGGTGCGGGTCGAGGCAGGTATAGAAAAATCCCCATTTATTGCCCCATTTAATTAATTAATTATATTATTTTTTATTTTTTTATATACAATTTAAATTTTAAAATATAAAAATAAAATAAAATAAAACTATTCGGGACGGGTTCGGGCCCCGTTTAGTAATCGGATCGGATCGGGGCGGGGCGGGGCGGGGCGGGGCGGGAACGGGTTTTTTTGCCATCCCTATGTGCGACCTATGTGTGACATACGCTGAAAGAATGTCATATTTACAGTTTTCTAAAGTTAAGTCAGATTAAGATTCTTTTAAGACACAACTTTCAAGGCATCTCAATGACTATATAGAGAACTCTTCTTGATCTTTTGAAGGGTGACACAATTGAAAAAATATATAGAGATCAAGAGCAATGAACAAAAGATTTATTGGGCAACTTTCATTACAATGCAATTGGAGATTTTGGATTAATTCAAGATTAAGAGTTGTATCTATTCTTCTTGTTTTTCTTTCGGATCATGAATTCTTTCATTAATATCGATATATTCACATGAATTATGTCCTACTAAATCTTTTATATCTAAGATGAACGATGTAACCTCGCATTTTTTTATTAATTATAAGTTATTCGTTCTCGTAAATTTATTGATTACGGGTTGAATATTTGTTTATTATTCATTATTTCTGTTTTGATGTTTGTTCATCATTAAAATGTTTTTGTGGTCTAGATTGCTTTTGAGTAATTCAATTTAGATGAACACGTGGTAATAATTACCATATGTTCCAATAATATATAGATATTATTATTATACTTTATGAAATCTTTCTACATGATCATTGTGATTAAATGCGTGCATTTGTATTCAAAAACTTAACTAAAAATAGTTAGTTTCATATATAGGTATAGAAATAATTGACCGTCAAGACAAACTTTTGATTATATTAGTATCATCAATTTTCGACTTATGGCAATAATTTGCAAAGACGATTAATTGATAATTAATTGTTAAAATGTAATGGTAGATTTGTGAATCATAGTACCCGTAAAACTTGAATTTGATAATTATTCTATTTTTGTTTGCGTAATAATTTAGACTTAGTTAATTTAGAATAGGGTTAATTTCACTTATGGTCACTGAAGTTTCATTGAAATTACAAAACTGTCACTAAAGTAACAAAATTTCAGCAGTGTTCACTGAAGTTTACTAAACCTTGCACCAAAGGTCACTCACTGAAATTCTCCAATTAACTTAATGACATGTCACTTGTAAATGTCCATGTGGCGCACATTTGGATGATATGTGGCAAAATTATTGATACGTGGACTTTAACTACTAATTATAATAAATTTGGGCATCAATGAATACTTCTATAATATAAGGAGCTGGCTGAAAATACTTCAAAATAAATTTTATAATAAATACCTTAAAAATTGCATCTAAGGTCATTCAACTTTTTATATCTTCAAATTTTGGTCCCCAAATTTTATCTTTCAGTTAAGTCCTTCAAAAATTGCATCTTAGGTCCTTCAAAACCTTTTACATCTTTACACTTTTGTCCCCAAATTTTCAATTATCTTTCATTTAAGTCCTCCAAAAATTACATCTTGGGTCCTTCAACTTTTTACATCTATACACTTTGGTCTCCAAATTTTTAATTATATTTCAGTTAAGTCCTTCAATAATTGCATCTTAGGTCCTTCAACTTTATACATCTTCAAACTTTAATCTCCTAAATCCTTGATTTTAGTGGTCAAAATAAGTACAATTTTAGTAGTCAAAATTGTTATTTAATTAAATTATTTTAGTACAATTATTATTTAACTATATTATTTTTAGGGGTGAACGCGGTTCGATTTGGACGGTTTGTGCCATATTTTCAACTCAAACCATTTCATGCATTTTGGAATTTTTTCAAACCAAACCAAACCAAACCAAACAATTATTTGCGGTTTGGTTCGATTTAATCCGCGGTTTACCTATTGATATTATAATAATATATTTAAAACAAGTTAACATATAAGTTTAAAAGAGAACTAATAATGTTAAATGTTAAATTATATTTATATTTGTCTAAAATTCGAAATACAAACAAAAAGGTAAAATAGTAGTAGCAAGTTAGCATCTAGCAACATGTCAACTTTACATTTTTTAAAACTGTAATATTTATAATTTAATAAAATTATTTTTTAATTTAAAAATTTAAAAGCAGTTAGGTTCGATTTTGTGCGGTTTTTGAAAATTGAAACCTAAACCAAACCATTTTGAAACAGATTGGTTCGGTTTAAGGAAAAAAAACCACGGGTCCACGTGGATCCGAACCAACGATTTCGGTTCGATATACGGTTTCGCGGTTTTTTTGTGCAGCATTAATTATTTTGTTCATTTAGGTGAAAATTCGAGTGTAAAGTCAAAGATTTAATTGTAAATAATAATTTTGACCACTAAAATTGTACATATTTTGACCACTAAAATCAAGGATTTAAGGGACTAAAGTTTGAAGATGTATAAAGTTGAAGGACCTAAGATGTAAATTTTGGAGGGCTTAACTGAAATATAATTGAAAATTTGGAGACCAAAGTGTATATATGTAAAAAGTTGAAGGACCCAAAATACAATTTTTGGAGGACTTAAATGAAAGATAATTAAAAATTTAGGTACTAAGTGTAAAGATTTAAAAAGTTGAAGGACCTAACATGCAATTTTTGAAGGATTTAACTGAAAGATAATTAAAAATTTGGAGACCAAAATTTGAAGATATAAAAATTTGAAGGAACTTAGATGCAATTTTTGAGGTATTTATTATAAAATTTATTTTGAATAATTTTCAGCTAGGTCTTTATATTATAGAAGTATTTATTGAAATTCAAATTTATTATAATTAGTGGGTAAAGTTCACATATTAATAATTTTGCCATATGTCATCCAAATGTCCGTCACATGGACATTTACAAGTGACATCTCGTCAAGTTAGTTGGAGAATTTCAGCAAGTGACCTTTGGTGTAAGGTTTAGTAAACTTTAGTGACCACCGTTGAAATTTTGTTATTTCAGTGAAGGTTTTATAATTTCAATGAAACTTCAGTAACCATTAGCGAAATTAACCCATTTAGAATAGGATAATCTTAGAAATCATGAATAAACTTTGTTAAAGCAAAATTACAATTAATTTAATAATTAATTGCTAATTTTAGTAAGTTCGACACTTTTCTCATTATTATATTATTTATTAACGATCCAACTACTTGCAAAATTAGAATCGACATCAGACACCCTTATTACAATTTTACGTTTGCAGATTGGTGGTATTGTGGAGTGAAATAATACTTTGAGGTCATGTTTACTTCCTTAATGAGCAATATTGAACACTACATTAAACAATATTTTAGTTTCTTTTTAATTTTTTATACTATTCAGTGTACTTATTTTTTTTATGACTCAGGTGTCCAAGCTTCGCCTAACTAATTTTGAGGAGTGGCGGCCTTCCCCCCTGGTTCGCCACCCAGGTAAATCTAGATGTGGTCACAAGTTATACATACTTGGACAGGATATTCGATAGTTCTCTTTCCTGTTGACCTTTGCCTTCCAACATTTTTTTTTTAAATGTTACCTTTCAACATTAAATGTTGCCTTCCAGCTGCCGCAGGTATTCGAACTTTCGATACTCCGTAGATAACTCTCCTAGCTTACTATTGCAACATGTCCATGGGGGTGCTATTGAGTATACTTAACAAAGAATGTCATTGTACTGCACATAGTTTATAATATATTGTATTTTATTTTCTTGTAGAAACAGTATTAATTGACCAAAAATATTATTTTGTATGACATTATTGGAGGAAAATATCCAATTTTTTCAGACAAGTCCGAATAAAAAGATTTTGGGCCCAACGTTCTACGTTACAATACTAGATAGGCCGGGTTCAATAACTCATCTTTGAGCAAGGTTGAGCCCGTCCAAAAGTTGATATTATTTTTATTTTTATCTTTTTGCTAATCTTCTAGAAGAAATAAGGAAGTCGTGACATTCTCATTTTATTTTTTTGCTAATCTTCTAGAAGAAACAAGGAAGTCATGACATTCTCATTTTATTTTTTTGCTAATCTTCTAGAAGGAATCAAGGAAGTCATGACATTCTCATTTTATACTGAAATAAACATTTAACTACTATTTAATTATTCTTAACGTTTGATTTTGTGACAAGCAAATATAGTAAAGAGTTTTTGTTCGTTTCTTTTAAAGTTGTAAGTGAGTTTGTTGTAGTTGGACCAAAAAAAAAAAAAAAAAAAAAAAACCATATTAGTTACTTACTATATCTTTTTATCTTTGTATATGCTCATTCACTTTCTATCGCTCAAAACTATTTTATTTATAGCCAAATGGTTAGGTATAGATACATGGTACTAGCATGAAGATCCAATCATATCTGTCAAGAACGAGCTAATAACAACTATAGCTACAGAGGCAAAATTGGCCCGGCCCATGTAGCCCACCTTCTTGGGTTGGGTTGGCCCTAGCCCAAATAAAACCGGGCCAAGATGGCCCAGCCCATCTAGCCCGCGGGCTAGTTGGGCCGGCCCGATTTTGATTTTTTTTTTGAT
Source organism: Forsythia viridissima (assembly GCA_030279155.1). Classification (NCBI taxonomy): domain Eukaryota; kingdom Viridiplantae; phylum Streptophyta; class Magnoliopsida; order Lamiales; family Oleaceae; genus Forsythia; species Forsythia viridissima. The sequence continues at coordinate 70,664,706 of CM059033.1, read as the reverse complement.
TTTTTTTTTTTTGCTCCTTAACACTAATTAACTCATTTTGTGAATAGCCCCAATACATAATTTAAAAAATATCAATCTAAAATGATCTAAATCAAAGTCAGCAATAAACATTAGTCCAAAAATTTTAGTATCCAACATAAAATTGTTTAAATTTAATTAAAATTTAGTTTAATTTAAGTTTCAATCCAAAATATATTTGGTGTGACAAGTAAATTATTTATTTTAAATTTACTTATAAGTAAATCTTTTAATTTAAACAAAACATACTTATATCTTAAAATAATAAGACTAACATGTTTTTAATATTTATATATTTTTTAAAAAAAGTGTCTACAAATAGTTTACAATTAACAAAAAAAAAAATTATTATTTTGAAAGAAAATTGACTTTTATCTATTAACTAATACATGAGAGTCTCAATTTTATAAATTAATCTTTTTAAAAATATCTATATAGTCTAAATTTATCTAAGATTGTATTTGATGTAATGTATTAGATTGTATAAAAAATTTATTTAAAAAAAAACGGAAAAAAGAAAAAGAAAATTAAGATAAGTTGGGCCAATGGGCTGGACTGAGCTAGTATATTTCTGGCCCATACAAAACTGGTCCAGCCCAGTTTCATGTGTGGCCCTGTTCTGATAAGTTGGATTGGTCCAACCCAATCCATTTACTAGCTCTAACTCAATTCAGTCCATTTGTCAGCTCTAACTACAACAAACAAGACTGGCGGTAGTCTCCAAGCTAACTTGTAGCAAGCCAAAGTATTAGTTGAACATGGAGACTGACTTCAACCAGGTTCTTCATCAACTTGTTGACTGTAGCTTAACTTTTCATTCCATAAAACAGTCATTGATTGGAAACTTAGTAACTTACCATGTGAGACCCCAACACGAGAGGAATGCATAGTTCCCTTGCACTTATCACTTAATTGGAGATTTACTATATTTTTACTTTTGATTAAAACAAAAAAATAGAAGAATACGGATGAAGATAATGTTACACCTATGGCTTGTGTGAAGTCTATGTGTCAGTCACCTATTAAGTAGATGCCATGTAAGCAATTGTTTGTTTGTCACGTGGAAAATTCGTTTGACTGTCACGCGTATCACGAACTCCATACCCATAACAATGTAATCGTATAGCTCGCTAAGTCTACAATCGGAGAGGAGCCTTTGGTCAAGCTTCGCCCTAGGGTGAACATTTCACACGATCAAGTGGTGAGCTCCAGTAGGTTTTGTGGGTGAATGTCAATTAAGTGCCTTGAGCTTAGTTTGTATGTTATGACAGTTTTGGCAATTGGAGCGTGGGTCCATAGAAAATTATTTGATTAGGAAATAATCATATCAATCTCTACAAATCCATTGCAGAATCTTATGAGATCAGAAGAAATATGGAGGTAACCGTCAATTAGGTAACTTTGTTTTTAAGGAAACAATATCACAATGATGGAACTACTCAACCAATGAGTGTACGACACGTGCTAAATTAGGTCAGTACCATCTTTGACCTAAATTAATCTACAAATACGTACGTTTGGTTCAAAGAAAAGGTACGCAATATTAAACTTTAGCCAAACCTCTACCAATTTGTGACTCCTACACCTAGAGATGGCAAAAATATCATATCCATCCTGAACTCAATGAATACCCGATTTGAATGAAGCGAAAAATACCTGATCCACGAGTCAGCGGAGCTGATCGGGACAGATATCAGTGATTCGACACGGATCTTGAGGCGTATCAGATCGGGGCTGCCCCGATCCGACCAGCCCCGCATTTTAAAAAAAATAATTAAATTATAACAAGATAAAAATTTTGGAGCAAGGGTTGCAATTACAATTTCAAATTTCTTAATTCCTAAAGCCTACAATATTAAGTGTAACTTTTGGTAGTTAGTTTGAGAGCTTTTCATAGTGGGTCTAAGATCTCAAATATATTTTAGAATGTTGTTTAAACTCTATAATATAATAGTAAAGCTTGTTTCAATATATTTTAAATTTTTTGAATGCAAAAAAAAAAAAAAAAAAAAAAAAAAAAAAACGGATCAGGGCTCTGATCTGCCCCGATCCGCCCTGAAAAATGGCGGATCGCGGGGCAGATTTGGATCTCCTACAATTATTGCGGGGCGGATTTGGATCAGGCCAATCCGTCTCGTTGCTATCACTACATGCACCTAATTTTTTTTTTTCATTTACTATTTTTCTAGCAACTGATTGTATTGTCAAAGTACAAATAGTTATCGGAATATCCTCTAATATGGTGATCTTTGCTCACTAACTGTATCGTACATGTAGACAAATAGGTAATCGAGTTCCGTTCTCTTGTCCCCAGCAGGCAGGAGGAAATTAACCCACTGCTGACATGGAGCTTGCCATGTCAGTAGTGCTCCATTTAAAAAAAAAAAAATTGTCCTGTGAAATAAAAAGCCACAATCAACCGAAAAAAACCACCACCAAAACTCCAAAAAAAAATGTACTGGAAAAAACCACCAGAAATCCATTCATCATCAACCACCAAAAAACCACCATCAACCACCGAAAATGCATTCATCATCAACCACAAAAAAAAAAAAAGATATATCTACCATGCACGACCAAGCGCAGATCCGGTTGCGCAGATCACCGAATCTGCACAATCGACTGGCAAATCCAGCTGGATCTGTGCGCCTTGGCCACGCAGATCTCGCTGGATCTGTGTGTCGGGTCGTACAGGTCCGGAGATATCCCTGGTCGCGCTCCGGACCTGTGACCCGGTGCACAGATCCAACAAGATTTGCGCATCACCCGCTCAGTTGCGCAGATTCAGGAACTTTTTTTTTTGTTGGTTTCTTCTTCGTCGTGCGCAGATCAGTCCGTCGCGCTACAGATTTGGAGGCGATGATTTTGGTTTTGGGAAAGAAATGGCGGTGGTGTTTGAAAAGAATGGACCAGACAATATATATATATATATATATATATATATATATATATATATATATATATATATATATATATATATATTTTAAATGGAGCACTGCTGACATGGCAAGCTCCATGTCAACAGTGGGTCAATTTTTTCCTGCCAGGGTAGGAGAACGGGACTCATAGGTAATAAGTGATTTATTGACAGTTGAATCGTTCTTCAGATTTTGAGGTGAGTAGATATTTTGGAACTTTTAGTTTTAATTAAAACAAAAGTAAAAATTATAAAAAAAGTGGATGAAGATATTTCAAATAAGGATAAAAAGCATGTTACCTTATCTGAAACACTTAATTACGATTTAGTGCTTAATACAAAATTAAATTAGGTTTAATTAATTCACAAGTCCGTTTCTGTCTTTTTCATCGGGGAAAATGAGCATTTTCCACAATAACGCGACATGGTTACTATAATTAAATACCAAAGTTTATGCAATTTTTTTTTATTTGATTATTTCAAACATTATCCAATTTTATTTAATAATGGAGTTTGGTAATATGTCATTTGTTGATTTTTTGAGGCGCGTGTCATGCTTAGACAATTTTTTTTTTTTTTTTTGTAAATGTTAAGTAATTGAACGATTCTTGAATTCCATCACTTATGATTGAATTTATACATCACCTTTATTCGATAATTTTACTAATTACTACATGAGAGCACTTAAATTAAAGTTGCATTAGTTCTGTCGACAATAAATCTTCGGTTCCACTAATGAAGCAACGCGGTGACAGTGAAAAGACTCGACATTCAAGTGATCTACCAAATGGTATTTATATAATCAGATTAGTATGTCTTATCCAGGGACGGATCCATACAGAGATTAAAAAAATTTAGATCAAATTAATATATGAAAAAAATAAAATTTTTACATAAAAAATTTATTTTTGGAAAAATTACACATATTACCTACTTTGAAATAGAAAATTGAAATTTACTGGTTACTATCAATTTTTTCACATATACAATTAAATAATAACATAAATTGAATATTAATAGGATGTAAAGAGTCCTGCTATTCTGCATTGCTATCTTAATTAATAACAGAATTATATAATTATCGGATAAAAAAATTAATCTCATAAATTTATCCTTTTAAATTTCAAATACAAAGTTCATCAATTCTAATTCTCTGTCTATCGTTTCATCAGGAAGTCACATCATCTGTAATATTTATCGGTGGCATGTTTGAAGGATTTTCCACGACATATTTGATGATGAAGATGTCATAATCACTGTTGCAAAATAACGGATACCATTTGAATTAAAGACTTCACAATGCAGACAAAAAAAGTTGAGTACACAAATTTGCGTGAATGTATGTGTTAATATCAAATAAACTCAAATGTGCACAATTATATCAAATTTTATATCAGAACGTGGTAACCAACATGAGTTGATAATGTAACAAAAATTGTTAACAAATACTTAAAAGTTATAATTTATTGGAAAATATACATTAACCAATTTTGTAATAAGTATGTAAATGTTAACAGTGTTAGGTAACTAAATGTAGTATACGTAATATTTATTGTTTGCATACGTCGAAACTAATGTAATAATTTCAGTTAATATACGACAGTTTCACAATCTGTCCTAACATCAATTAATGAAAGATATTTTTCACAATAACAAAATCTATTATAGTGAATAATGGAATTTTAGAAATATGATCTAATAAAACAAAATTTTACCTAAGAATAAAAAAGGTAAATGGCAAACAGGAACTTACTTTGGTTTGTTCAAGAACGGGAACACTATATTTCTTCTTCATCAACTTTGTTCTGGCTTTCTTACCAGACCGTTTCTTCATGTTCCCTGAGAATGTTTTTTTAGATTACATTCAAAGTTGCAAACTCAAGGAATGCAGATGAAAATGACCTTGACTTTTCTTTTGGAATGGTTATTAGAGAATGCTAGAGTTTCAAATTGATGGATAATAAGATAAATGTACGTGATTTTCTCTATGAAGATTTCCAGATTCGAACAAATCCCTTGATAATGAAAAATTTTAGTTATAATATATGGATTTAAGAAAATTAATTATTATTTAAAAAATTGCAATAAAATGTATTTATATAAATTTAAGTGTAAATATGAAAAAAATTAATAACTATAGGTATATTTCAAATTTTGAATTGGGAAGAAGTAAAAATCTTCTATACTAAAAAAAAAAATATTTTTTAGACTAAAGAAAGAACTCCAACAAAGGAAAATCTTCTTTGATCCGCCCCTGATCCCACCGAAATGGATTTAACAAAAAAAAAAGAAAAATATGCTTGTGACACTCACAAACAACTATTAGTAATATACTAACAAGTTAGATTTCAGCAAAAACTTAAAGATATCAATATCAGCAACAATGGAGGAAGGAATATTTTCTGCCGTGTGTTTTCATTCATACAATGGACGTTTTATACAATGCATGGATAACAAATTTTGCCTTGTCATTCTATACTAGCTAATAACTATTTTACACGTATGAAACAATCTAACAAGGTCCCTAAATTCCAGGAAATGCATGAGGTTTGTTGCAACAACCAATCTGCAGAATATATATTCAATATGAGTCACTACTCTTTCCTTTTGAATCACAAAGGTCCCTAATCAATTGTTTACTGTTATTTAACATCCTCCCTCAAGCTGGAGGGGACTTTAGTCACTCCAAGCTTGCTTTTCAAATAATTGAATCTTGAATGAGATAAAGGTTTAGTCATTAAATCTGCTGTTTGATCAAATGATGAAATATATTTAATTTTCAACTCTTTCTCCAACACTTTGTCTCTAACAAAATGAATATCCAATTCAATGTGTTTTGTGCGAGCATGGAACACTGGATTTGATGCAAGAGCACTAGCACTTTGATTGTCACACCATAGCACTGGTTTTTCTTCTTGATTAAGTTTGGTTTCCCCAAACAATGACTGCATCCAAGAAATCTCAGATGTAACTTGAGCTAAGGCACTATACTTAGATTTTGTACTTGACCTTGACACAACATGTTGTTTCTTAGATGACCGTGCCACTAAGTTATCACCAAGATATATACAATATCCTGCAGTTGATCTTCTATCATCAGGACATGAGGCCCAATCAGCATCAACAAAACCTCTCATATCAGTCTTCTCACTTCTTTTGATCCATAATCCTTGTTTGAGAGTGTCCTTAAAATATCTGAAAATTCTTTTTACAGCTTTCCAATGTATATCAGTGGGACATTGCAAGAACTGACTCATTTTATTTACTGCAAAAGATATATCAGGCCTAGTGTAACATAGGTACTGCAGTCCCCCTATTGCACTTCTGTATCTGCTTGGATCATTCAGTGGTTGTCCATCTTCTTTAGACAACATCTTCCCAACAGCCATTGGTGTTTCTGATGAATTCAAGTTTTCATAATCAAATCTCTTCAACAGTTCTAAAATATATTGAGTTTGTGTCAAGTGCATACCATCATCATGTCTGTGTACTTCAATTCCCAGAAATTGATGTAATGCTTCCATGTCTTTTAATGCAAACCTATTGTTCAATTTCTGTATGAACTCTTGAATTACTTCATTATTATTCTCAGTTACTACAATGTCATCAACATATATCAAGATGAAGATATCAGTCTTATCCTTCAGTAGAAAAAATAGTGAAGTATCAACTTTTGATTGTTTGAAATCCCAATCCAGGAGTACTCCCTTCATGCTTTCATACCAAGCTCTAGGAGCTTGCCTCAATCTATACAAGGCTTTATCAAGTTTGCAGATGTGTGAAGGTTTGTTCTTATCAATAAAATCTTCTGGTTGAACCATGTATACTTCTTCCTCTAACTTTCCATTTAGAAATGCATTATTAATATCCACTTGCCTTACTTCACAATCTCTTGATACAGCTAATGATAGAATTATTCTTAATGTTGAAGCTTTGATTACTGGACTGAAGGTTTCGTGAAAGTCTACACCTGGAGTTTGTAAACATCCTTTAACAACTAATCTTGTTTTGTGTCTTTCTACTTTGCCTTCTGAATCATACTTCAATTTAAATATCAATTTGTTGCCAATAATTTTATAGTCATCTGAAAATGGTACAAGTCTCCACGTTTTGTTCTTAATCAGTGCATCATACTCAGTTTTCATAGCAGCCTTTCATTTATCACTTAACATGGCTTCCTTCATATTGTTTAGTTCTAGATCTCTGTCTTCACTGATCATCTTAGTATCCAATTGTTTACTGATATAAACTTTTGGTTTGAATAAACCTGCCTTCCCTTTAGTTATCATATGATGTTGTCTATCACTTAAAATAGTATCTCTGTTTTTATCAACTATTTGGTTAGGTTCGGTGTCCATTTCTTGCACTACTGCTCCAGAATTATCACATTCTAAAGGCACTTGATGATTTGACTCATTAATTGAAGAATCATCAGCAGGTTGAGTAGCATTCTAAAGTTCTATATCAGTTGAATATGAGTGGACATCTTCAGAGTTGTGATGATGATAGAAAGGTAGATTGCAAAGAATGACATCTGGTTTGTTGTTCACTGGGGAAGTCTTTTTGTTCAAAAAACCAGACTCCAAATGAAAGATTGACTCATCAAAGATCACATGTTTAGACACATAGATTTTTTCAGTAGAGCTAAGGCATTTGTATCCCTTGTGTTAGCCACTAAACCCAAAGAACACACACCTTGTTGAGTGAAAGCTAAATTTGTTCTTTTGGTAGGGTCTAAGATAGGGATAACAGGCACATCTAAAAATTTTAAGGGATCTGTAATCAACATTTTTTCTGTATAGAATTTCAAAATGAGATTTTTCATTTAATATAGGAGTGGGTAGTCTATTTATGATAAAACTGGCTGTTTGAAATGCTTCCCACCAGTAGTGTAGAGGCATCTTTGCTTGTGCAAGTAAGGTTAATCCCATCTCAGTGATATATCTGTGTTTTCTCTCAGCTCTACCATTTTGGGCTAAGGTATAGGGACATGAGTATCTTAGGTCTATTCCATGGTGTGCAGCAAGGTTTTTAAATGATCTGTATTCACATCCAAAATCAGATTGAAATGTTTTGATTTTTCTATCAAATTTATTCTCAACAAGATTTTGAATTGGGTAAAAACACTAAGGACCTCAGACTTAGCTCTAAGTGGATAAATCCATGTGAATCTACTATGATCATCAAGGAATATAATGTAACATCTGAAACCATTTGTTGAAGTTATGGGTGCTGGACCCCAAACATTAGTGTGAAGAAGTTCAAGTGGCTGAGTGGCATGTGATTTAGACAGTTTGTAAGGCAAGGAATGGGATTTACCAAATTGACAAGATTCACAGAAAACTTTAGATTTATTAGAGCAGAAATTTCCATTACAGAATTTGGCAATCATTGACATTACATTATCAGATGGATGTCCTAATCTTTTATGCCAAGTACTCCATTCTTTTACAGACTTTTGTGACTCCCTAGGACTAGATTCTGTGACAAAACAACTGCTTCTGGAGATATTTGAGTGGCTAGGCTCTTTTGGAAAGAAAGACTCTTTAATTTGGTTTGGAAGATTCAACTGATATAGTCCTTCATTTAGCTTTCCTTCCAGCATGATATTCTTCGTTTGATTATCCTTCACAAAACAACAATTGGAGTGAAATTCCATAAACACATTATTGTCAGATGTATTCTTAGAGACACTCATCAGATTTTTTTTAATGTCAGGGACAATCAACATATTTTTCAACATAAGTAATTTATTGTCTAAAGCAGGAAATTGAGTGCATCCAATATGTAAGATATTCAAAGATTTACCATCTCCTATTGTTAGTGTATTCTTACCACCATATTCCTTAGTAGTTTGGAGATTGTCCATGCTCCCAGTTACATGGTGGCATGCACCAGTGTCTGCAAACCATGATGTGTCAGCAACTGAGTTTGGAGATGCAATATAAGCTAAAGGAGAGTTATTCTGCAACTGAGTTGGTCTACTTCCCATGTAACTTTCATCATATCTGTTGTAGCATTTTTCAGCTGAATGGTTACTCAATCCACAGATCTGACAGTTCTCTTTCTTTTCATTTTGCCTATAGTTTCTGCCTCTTCCTCTGCCATTTCCTCTGTGATAAGATCCTCTTCCTACATATCCAATTCTACCACCTCTGTAGCTATTGGTTTTGTGAACAAAATTCACTGAGGAATTAGCCAAGTTCAGGGAGCTCATTCTAGTTTTAATGGTATTAAGATGTTCAAGTCTACTCTCATATGTCATAAGAACTGATTGAAGTTCATGCCAAGATATTGATTCTCTGCTGCTAATTTGAACCACTATAGATGTATAATCATCATCAAGTCCAGATAAAATTTGTGTGACTAAATCAATTTGGGAGATTACCTTCCCTGTAATCTCCAGATTGTCAACCAAATGTTTGATTGTACTCAGATACTGGTCTATTCTCATAACTTCTTTCCTAGTCATTTGAAGTTCACTGGTGAGGAAAATGATCCTTGATCTGTTCATTATCCCACAACTTTCCTCAATGGTAGTCCATAGCTTACTTGAGCTAGTAGATCCCATGACTCTTATGGCAATATCTGGTGACATTGAAGAGTACAACCAGGCCATCAATAGCTGATCAGTTGTCATACATTTGTTGTACTATGGGTTTTGATTCATCTCAATAGAGACTGTGGCATTTTCTTCAGTCTAAATTTCAAATGTTTGAACTGCAATGAATTCTGGTGGACACACCTTTGTCTCCAGAATGAACCTTTCAAGGTTGTGACCACGGATGATGGGCATCACCATGTTCTTCCATAGCAAGAAGTTGTTCTTATCTAATTTTACTGTTGGTGTTTGGGTAAGAATCATTCCAAATGGTGAAGAATGGTTACCTCCCAACAATGGAGATACCATAGAAGTTGAAGCTGAATTATGTGTTGAATTGGTGTTAGCCATGTAAGTCTCTGATACCAAGTTAGATTTCAGCAAAAACTTAAAGATATCAATATCAGCAACAATGGAAGAATGAATATTTTCTGCCGTGTGTTTTCATTCTTACAATGGACGCTTTTATACAATGCATGGATAACAGATTTTGCCTTGTCATTCTACACTAGCTAATACATATTTTACACGTATGAAACAATCTAACAAGGTCCCTAAATTCCAGGAAATGCAAGAGGTCTGTTGCAACAACCAATCTGTAGAATATATATTCAATATCAGTCCCTGCTCTTTCCTTTTGAATCACAGAGGTCCCTGATCAATTGTTACCCTTACCGATTGGGCCACACACGTCACAATAAGGATGAACAATGAAATTGTCAACCTGCAAAACTGAATCAAAACTATTTTTTCGAAGCCGTTGGTTTGTGTTCACGTGGATCCGTCAACGTTTTGATTTTGAACCGAACTAAACCACTTCGAAAAGGTTTGGTTTATGTTTCAATTTTTCCAAACTGTTTTAAATCGCCAAACCGTTTTAAAACAAATAATTAAAAATAAAATAATTTAAATTTTATTCAACTCAATTAAAACTAATTCTATCTATTATCCATATTAGACTTAACCCAATTAAATCAAATACTCAACCCAATTAAAATCCATACATTATCCATATTACCGTTTTTTCTACAGTTTCTTTTCGATCCCGACCGTTGCTCTTGAAACTCTTGATTCTCCTCCACATAAACTATCACCGTACTTTGATTTTCTTTTATCAAACTTTTCTATGGGTTTTGAAGAGTGATTCGATCTGTAATTCAGACAAGTTCTTTATTTTCTTTGTAGCGATTTAGTTTATTTTTTGTTAGATTTGTGGTTGTTATAAGGAAATTATCATTCTATCATTAGCACCATCAAAAGATGCTATTAAATCTGGTAGTCCATATCCTTCACAAACTCCTTTGAGTATTTTCAACTCATTCCATCAATTTTTAAAGCTAGACTAGTTCGAGAAACTCAAGCTGAGAAGAATGATTTAGTAGATTTCTTAAAGTCGTTGTGAAGATTTGGCCAATGAGCCTTTGACATATTACTTTGGTGGAAAATAAATTTAATTAAGTACAAGATTATCTCCCAAATTGTCAAAAATGTGTTAGCCATTCAAATATCAACCGTTGCTTCTGAGTTTACATTCTCTACTATTGGTCAGATTCTTGATTCGTTAGGCTTTCGTTAAGTGCAAAGATGGTTGAAGTGGTGATTTGCACTAAAAATTGGTTGCATAGTAACAAGGAACCTATAGTGATTCGTCAGTATTTGGATGAAGTATAGGTATCAGATGATTCAAAGAAAACTATAGAAAGTATTATCATATTTGATATTTTTATTCATTTTCTTTTATTACTACCTTCATATCATTTAATTATAATTAATTAATACATTTGCTATATTCTTATTTTTATGCATATAATGAATTGTGTATTACAACTAGAGATGTTGAGCCAATTAATATCGACTAAAATGTTATTCTAAACTATTGTTATCATTTTGTTGTATTGTAATGATTAGAAGTTAAAGTGTAGAATTTTGGTTTGAAATATCTTGTTTTGTTTGACAGTGATGCTATTGTATTTTTTGTCTTGTATTGATACAAATATTTATGTTTTATCGTGAGATTGTAGACTAATGTTTATGATTTAACTTGTTCGATATATTTATATTTTTGTTTACTAAATCGTGGTTTTAAACTAAATCAAACCGTAAAAAAATGGTTTAGTTTGGTTTTGAAAAATTTCAAACTATTTTAAGTTGTTTGATTTGAAAATTTACCACAAATCGTCTAAATTGAATCTTGTTCATTCCGACGTGACAGTGACGATTACAATGGAAAGCAATGCTTTAAGATTTGCGTCTTTGTAATATAGATTATTGACATTAATCATGGATTATAATTAAAATTAAAATTATTATTATTAAAATTTTGAGTCAAGGATTGACTTTGTCAATTTATTACTATTTTATTCATTAGAAATTGAATAATTTCCTTATAAAATTATAAGGTCATGTATTGTGGGGAAAGACATAGGAAAATCACTTTTGCTAGAGTCCGTCTTGGCCTAATTTTTGTGTGTATATATATATATTTTAAAAAAATTATGTAGAAATTTTATTTTCTTTCATATATTAACCCGATCTAAAAAATTTGTTATCTCTTGTCTGTATCTATCCCTAAATTTTGTTGTAATAACATGAATTTTGTACTATTTTTAAGAGGGACAAGAAACAAAAAGAATCATGTCTGTAACAAAATATATAATATAGAACAATTTTATTTTTGAACATTAATATTCTAAGATAATCGTCGCCGCCGCCACTGTTCTACATTTTTTTTTCTCTTTTAATTTATTTATTTATATATTTTCGTTTAATTAATAATAAGGGTATAGTTGCATTTTTTAAAGAAATTTTGATTTTTTAATAGTGACTTTTTCTATTCTAATACTTAACTAAACCAAACAGGATAATAATAATACATTTATCCGGATAACTATTATCAATATGTTATGAAACTAAGAGAACAAGAGATAAAAATAGAATAAAATAGAGAGAGACAAAACTCAAATATGTAAATTTATTATAACAATGACCCTTATTTATAGGGTTCCAAAAGGAGTTACAACTTGACTAGAATACACTCTTCTGGAGTAAGTAGATAACTACATGAACATCTGGATAAAACTAAATAGTCATTCATAATTATTATTTATAATTTTACAACACTCCCCTTGAATAACTTATTATACAATAACTGATTCGTTAAAAAAAAATTGGTAAAAACCCAATGGAACAAAAATACCAATCAAATAAAAAACAAATTATCAATACCAATCAAATAAAAAAAATTATCAAAAATTTTGAGTAATCAAATGTTGGCTTATTAAAACTTTGTCAGAAAAACTCAGTGGGACAAAATCTGAGCTAAGAAAAAAGAGTACATCTACACCCCTTGATTTCAAGCAATGAAAAAAGATTATATCGAGCTATACATATCTTGTGCGTCAATATCTTCAATGCCGCCATCTTTTTAAAACTTGTATAAAATAATTCTGGTGAATTGTGATCTATGTTATAACCTCTAAACAATATCAGTTTCATACACTATCTCTAGTTGACTATAATCAGCATGATGGTATAATTATATTAAAAACATATCTTGTTGTTGTTTCCTTCAGAGGTCTCGTATACAATTTATAACACACAAGAGTATAATCATAGGATTATGATGGAGGTAAATGTTTTGTAAGTTATAGACATCCATAACAATAAGATTTATAATACTTCCAATTGGATGTCATTTTACACAGAATATGACTAATTAAAACTTTACGGAAAAATCCCAGTAAAGGAAAAAGAGTGTATAATTCTTTTGAATACGCTACGAAAGTTGCCTCATTAAAAACTTTGATAGGAAAACCCAATAGGACAAAATCTCAATCAAGAAAAAGATTACAACGCGTATTTACTCTTCCTCATCATAATATCACTTCAGATTTGTACTTCGATCGATCAAATTCTCAAAAAGTTGAACTATATGCTTCTGGCATATTAAATCCTCCTGAGATTTATATACATAGTTTTATTAATCATATCAGATGAGTTGGTTATAACAATATCTATTATATGCATATATGTCTTACATTGATAGGCTAACAAGATATCGACTTGTGATTATTTTAAATAAGCATTTGCCAAATTTATAATATTAAGAGTCGTGCAATAGATGTCACGACTTCATTTTTCTCATTTCATTTTCGCATAAGTATACGCATTTAGGTGTTTCGACTATAGGTCCAGAAGCTTCTAATTTCTTTAGTAAGTTCAATTTATTTAGATTGTATTCTTTTATTTGGCCAATTAATTCTTTGACAGATTTCCTTCAATATTTTTGCTATCTTTCTTAATATGAAGCGACACATTAAGTACAAAGTATTGTCAACAACATTTTTTTTTTTGAATCCATTTCTTTCTCATAGCGACATAACTTATCAAAATCTTTTCATTTTATTATTTCATCTAGCTGAACTTCTTCTATGGTTTTATAATTAGTCATGTCTATATACTCTCCAAGAGTATATGCATCCTCAATAGGACCATCTTTACAATTGGCTTCATTTTTAATTTGAAAATTTTTGGAATCAAATTTCATTGCGCTTCAGGCGTGTCATTAATTTACTAGATATATGAGATTTTATTTAATCTATTTGGTAAGTAAATACATTTATCAATTGTATAACTTACAAATGAGTTATCTGTCAAACTTCTAATTCGTATTGTTTTGTGCAAAGATCTAAAAAATATAATATGTTGACATATAAAACCGTTATCGTCATCTTAACTAACATTTATTAAAAGTTTGAGATTTATGCTCACTATCATTAACAAGAAACACGTATTGATTGTATAATTTGAAAATTATGCTCATAATTTAAAATTTGAGCAAGTAATCTCGCAAACTTCAAGTTGTGAATAATAACATTATACAATCATCTAGTGGATGTATCTATTAGACACAAATATTATATAGATAGTCAATATGGAGAGTGACGGGGATCCATATACCACCTTAAATAATTTTCAGAAATGCAGGAAATTCAGTCTCGATTTTAGCTGGTGAATATCTAATGGTTTATATACTATGAGAATTCATTATATTGAAAAATCTTCTGATTTTCAATAGATATTCTCATTAATAATTCACATCATATTGATCTGGAATTATCTAACCAGTAATGTCAATCAATAAAAAATTTAGGGCAATGAACTTCTGGTTTAACATAGTACTTGTTTGATAGTACTAATATTTGTGTAGTACAAATTAAAATAAAATAAATAATATAATATTTGTTTCATGATTATTGTTTTTTTTTTCTTAAAGGATTCGTGAGATGTATGTACGTACAATAGGTACGTCATTATTGCCGCTATGTTTGAAATTTAAATGATTTAAAAAACATGTCAAACCATAAAATTTCTTGGATTAACGAACTTTGGATTCGCGACAATATTTAATTCAACGATCTTATAATATTACTTTTTCGGTAGCAAGTAATATTCTACTAAAGTAGAATATGAACATAATATACAGTTGTGTTTCTTCAAGTGCAACAATAAAATATTATTCAAGTGTAACAATAAAATATTCTTCTAGAATATTTATATGATTAGGTTGTATTTTTTTTCTTTCAAAACAACAACATAATATTTTCTAGAATATTAATAGAACTGTAAAATATTGTTTGTTCAGAAACAACTAAAACAAATCTTATAATGAACGCTCATTAGGAATAACAACACAATATTCTTATAAAATATTGATATGTATAAAGTTTATGATTCTTCAAAAACTACAACATGATATTTTTCAAGAGTATCAACAAAAAATTTGTCCAAAAAAATGTTTATCAACAACAACATAATATCTCCAAGAGTATTGGTATATATAAGAAATGATGTTTCTTCAAGAATATTAACAAAATATTCTTCTAGAATATAAGAATATTTATGTATATATATGTGTGCCTTCTAATGGAGGATATTGATATCATTATGTATATAAATGTGTGCCTTATAACAATAATATCATTTTCTTTTAGAAAATTGATATTCATGACGTTACATCTTACAAAATTTATGCCCTTTGGGAGCAAGTAATATTATATTGAAATATTAATATAATGTTGTGCTACTTAAGAAACAACAACATATTGTTATTTAGGAATATTAGATTATGTAAGAATTTACTCACCAAGAGCAAAAATATAATAAATGTTTAGATATTCTATAATTATGCTATTCGAGAGCAAATAATATTCTAATAGAATATTGATATTTGCAGAGTTCTGTTTCTTTCAAAATATTATACAATATTATTCTAGAATATTTATTCTTAACAATAGAAAATTCTTCAAAAATAACGAAATAATTTTCTTCAATAATATCGATACAAAAAAAGTATGCTTCTTCAAGAACAATAACTCAATATTCTTCTGAAATATTAAATTTGTGATGTTACGCTTTTTAAAGACAAGTAACATTCTTCTAGAATTTTAATAAAATATTGTACTCTTCAGAAGCATTAACATATTTATCAAACTTAGCCTTGTATAAAGTTAATCTTCAAGACTAACATAATATTTTTCTATTGTATTGATTTGTATAAAATTTTGATTTCTTCATGAATAACCAAAAATATATTATTCGTGAGTATTTATTTGGTTGTGTAATATTTTTTCAAGAACATCAACACAGTTTTGCTTCTTTAAAATTGTCTAATTTATTAAAAAAATATTTAATCGATAAAAAAATTCACAAATCATGTAAATCCAATATTACAAAATATAATCAAAAGATTTTTAAGAATAAGAAAATAGTCATTTGTTGAAATTAGTATCAATTCAAACTTTATTACTGTTTACGTAGCAATATCTCACGAATAAACCATTTGATCAAAATATTAACCGCTGGATTTGAGGAACGATGAGTTTTAAACTTGTTGTCAAAATTTTATAACGATCGGACCATCGAGCATTGAGATATCAGTGATTTATGACAACTGTGAAGATTGCCTAAATTCTTTCACAAATACAAAATTCGTTATTCACATAGAGAGATTTCTCACTAATAAACCGTTAGATCTTGATCTTTATCGTAGAATTTAAATAACAATGAGTTTGGAATGTGTTGTACAAATTTCACAATGATCAGACCATGAGCATTAAGATAATAATGTTTGATCACATATGTACAGGCTACCCAAATTCTGCAAATTTTCTAAATTATTGCTCTCGAATTTTCTCTCTATTTTAGATTAGCTCTATCATGCTAATAACATGTTATGAAACTAAGAGTACAAGAGATAAAAATAGAAGAGAATAGAAAGAGTCAAAACTCAAATATGTAAATTTATTATAAAAATAACCATTATTTATAGGTTCCAAATAGAATTACAACCTGACTAAAATACACTCTTATAAAGTAAGTAAATTATATAGACGTCTAGATCAATCTAAATAGTCATTCATCATTATCTGTAATTTTACAACACGAAATAACTGTTATCCACAAGAAACAAGTTGTTAACATATTGATAAAGAAAGATAGGAAATTTGCCATTAAGTTAGCCGTAGATGATTTGTTCTAAATTATGTTCAAACATTTTTTAAAAATTGCCATTAAGTCATACTAATTTAGGCATATTTCAATTAATTACATAATTACCCCGTGATCTAAATTAATTAGAATTAAATTGGTTTAAGCTTCAATAGCACGTATGTGGCCACTGTCTTTTCCCGTCTCCCCACTAGCTCTTGCATCTCGTCGTCGACATTACGTGACTCGCTGTCTGCCACACAAACCTTTTCTTACTATTTTCGTGAGTGATAATTGTGAATTCACGATTTTTCAATGTTGTTTTTCTTCTCAACCATGTAAAAGATAAAGTTTTGAACTTTAATATTTTGCTATTATTATCAGTGAATGAAGATGGTTCTAACTTCTAAGAAGTATTGAGTAGACCATGGATTGCAAAATTTTAGAAACAATTATTTATTTGAATATTATTTTGCAGGTGAATTCAGTTTTTATGAATAGTTTCTCTCTTTTTTTTCTTGAATTATGTTTTTTTGTTGAATATATTGTTTTTTGATACATATAGGAAACAATTCTTTCGTAATAATTTTTTGTCAAATAAATGAAAACAAAATTTGTTTCATATATATCAACATTTTATGTGTTTCAAGATGTTACTGTCACACATTCACGTGTATTTTTTGATATTGTATCATATAAAACAGTATCTTAATAAAACAATATCACAGACATAGCAGTCCTAGATTGTAAAATTTTGGAAATAATTGCTTCTTTGAATGTTATTTTGCAGGTGAATTCAGTTTGTATGAATGATTTGTCTTCTCTTTTTTTAATTACGTTGTTTTTGTTGAAGATGTTATTTTTTTAACATATGAACACAATTATTTTGTAATTATTTTTTGGTTGAATAATGAAAGAAACATTTGTTTCACATACATCAACATTTTTATGTGTTTTAGGATATTACTGTCGCACATGGCAAAAAAGCTCATCGACTCGTAGACTCGTTGGCTCGGCTCAGCTCGAGCTCGGGCTCATCTAGGGACGAGTACGAGCAAGAGCCGAGCTCGTTCGATTCGATCAAAAATGAGCTGGCTCGGCTCGTGGCTCGTGGCTCATGCCAACGGTCACATTTGTGACCGTTGGCTACTGTTTTTTTTAATTATTTTTTTATTTTATTATTTTTCTATAAATACTCATATTCTAAACTCAATTTTTTCACACTTCAATCTCTCATTTTATTATATACTCAATCTATTAACAATTTTCAAATTTCATTCTCTCAAGTCTCAATATTAGTGTTATAATTAGTATCTAATATCTCATTATCTAGATATTACTCTATAATTTGAAGTTTTAATTTTCTATTTCTACTAATTCTCTACATTTCTATTTTCTAGTTTCTATTACATATTCATCATCTCCTATTCTCTTTATTATATTATTCCAAATGGTATACAATCAAAGTGGTGATGATTTTAGTGGTCTGAATGACATTCCAATTCTAGACAATATTATTGATCAGTTTGGTGGTAGCACTGATCCAATTGATTTGGAAGAAGTTTAAGAAGATGTCGATACACACACAACCTTAAGTTCTAGCACTAAACGAAAAGCCACCAAACAAAAGACTAAGTGCTGGCAGCATTTCAAGTTGGTGCTGACTGATAAACTAGTGGGCAGAGTCTTTGAGTACAAAGTACAGTGTAAATACTATCAAGAGAAATTAGCCTGGTAAAAAGGGGATATGTACGACTAGGGGTGGTAAAAAAGCTAATCGACTCGTGGGCTCGTCAACTTGGCCCATGAAAGCTCGAGCTCAAGGTTGGGCTCGTCTAGGGACAAGTATGAGCAAAGGTCGAGTCCAAAAATAAAAAGACCAAGCTGGTTCGACTCGGTCAAAAAACGAGCCGGCTCATGGGAACGAGCCCACGAGCCAAGAACCGGCTCGGCTCGTGGCTCGTACAGAAGAGAAGAACTTGCATTAGTATCTTAATTTTAATTAAAACATTGGTTTGATTCACACTCCATGTTCTGAGAATATTTACCATCCGAAAAGAGGAAAAAAAACGGAGTCTTTGTCTAAAGAAATGCGTTGAGAAAGGGCAGAAGTATAAAAGATATGGTGCTTTTTCAACTCTCTCAAAATAGAATCAACATCCAACGGTCTCGATAATGTGACCGTTGGCAACTTTTTTATTTATTTTTGAATTTCATTAATTTTCTATAAATACTCTTATTCTAAACTCATTTTTGTCACACTTCAATCTCTCATTCTATTTGTTGACGTCGGAACCTGCAACGTCCACGTGTCAATAGATCTCATGTCACTCCTCTGCCAACTCGTATATTACCTGCACACTATGACAATCGTTAGGCACCAAGATCTCTGGAGGAAAAGGGTCTGGCGATTGTTGGCACTCTGACGATCAAGTCAACATCTGGTATATGGATGATATACGGGGGGCAGAAATAACGGGGTGTGGAAGAGACAAGCAGGCAGAGATTTAAGCAGAGTTTAGGGTGAAATTCTTAAGCGTAAAAAGAGTGCGTACCTTGGAATAACCGGAGATGTTGTATTTATAGCGCAAGAGTTCTAATTGATTTAGGAAACAAATCAATTTGATACCCAATCGGATCCTCCTTCCTTATGTGATAGAGATCATCCCTTACCAGGCAATCTCCGATATTATCTTCCTTCTTTGAGTTTTTCACGTTGCATGATTTTAAGAGATTGTGATTTGGTTTCCTTATGAGGATTTGTGCGCCAAATCAACGCAGTCTTTCCTTAATTACTTCTCTGGTCGTTCTGGCATAACATGCTACCTACTAGTTATAATTGATATGAAGCCTGGCGAGGCCCTATGGATCAGCCGTGAGTGTCGAGGCCCTCCATGAGCCCCGCAGAATTCTGGCTGTCGAAGGCCAAGGAATTTGATCGGCCTTCGGGGTGCTTTATCAGAACTTTAGAGGCCCTAGCAGGGCCCAGCTGAGGTTCTTGATAGGCCTTGGACGGGGCCCTTGCTGGGCCTAGATGGGGCTCTTGCTAACGTAGAAGCCATATCAGAATCGTGTGGTAACAATAGTCCCCCAAGTCCAATCCTATTATTTATAATGGGTGTGGGACTTTTGAGAATAAACAGAATACTAATGCGCTTCGCAGAAAATACGGTCTCAGTGGGTTCAGCGGGATGTGGTCCTCATGCGTATAGCTGTAAGACTTCAACCTACCCAGTATAGTCTCTCAAGTCCGAAGCCGAACATTCATGATGGATGAGGGATTCAAGGGGCCAGATCGTTGACGACGTGTCCACGGTTGGTGTGGTTCTGTCAATCAAGGCTGTCCATCCGCGATCAGGCAATCATGAGTGAGAGGGTGTATACAATTAATGCGGTTGCGTGTGGTGGAAAATAGAGACGCGCATGGGGCGCGTGTGTTCTCGGTTCACTAAACGTTTGGGGTTTCGCTTTACCACATGTTGCTCAATTTAAAACACGCGTCCATTTGTGACGCTTGGGATTTGGACGGTGGATATGAGAGTGCACCACTATAAAACCAGGTACCCCCCCTCCAAACATTACAACTTCTTCTTGCATTTGTGCTCATTGTGAATACTTTGCCGATAAGCGAGAAGCTCCTAGTGGGTGTGTCGTTTTAATCGTATTTTCGAGATAAGCGCGTTGAAAGCATTTGTAATTTGTTTCCGTTGTTTCTTTTCGTGGTTATTGCACGATTCCATAGCCTGGGGATTATACTCTGAAAGCATAATGTCGTCTGGAAACGACAATTCACAGAACCCATCTGATGCCCTAACAAACCCTAGTATTATTGGGAGTGTGTCTTCATCGGCCGCCACATCATCTTCATCTTCTGAAGTCGTATGAGGGATAAATCCAGAGCCTCCTACCGTAAGCCCGTCGACTCCGTCAACGAGTGGGAGGAGGGCTTGTCCGTCTGTACCGGTGGAAGAGACGGCGGCAAAATGGAAGCCTGACACTGAGGTGCCTGAAATAAGAGGATCACTTGATAAGAGGGATGTCCCGGCCGCGAAGGCGCTCAACTAGGAGCTAAAGCGGTCAGCAACTGAAGCATCTATGGCTTAGTCGAGGAGCACTGAGGTGGAGTTGGAGGACATACGGTTGTCCTATGACATTTCCGCGCCCTTGAAACTCAGAGCTCCGGGTCCAGAGGAAAGCGCCGACCATTCCCCCAAAGGGTACGTAGCGATTTACGAACCCGCGATGCAGCAAGCCTTTGCCTACCTATGCATCCTTTCTTTTGTCAGGTGTTAAAAGATTGGAACCTAGCCTCTTGTCAGATAACGTCGAATGACTGGGGACAGATGGTTGCCTCGTACATGTTGTGGAGTGTTGCCGAGGCAGGAGAGACTTGTCTCCAAGAGAATTTGAGTCCATATACCGGCCTTTCCGGTCTGCGGGTTGGTATAATATTTCTCTCCGACTGGGTCAGAAGTGAGGAACGACCACTGATAGCCCCAACAAAGTACACAATTGGAAAGAGAGGTTCATCTTCATCGGCGGGGACTGGAAATTTGTGCCAGATGACCCTCTTCCTCATGTGTCTATTCCTCGGTAATTTGGGAAACTTGGTATAAACTACGGCATTCGTGTGGAATTTTGTTTATAGTTCCTGACTTAATGTATTGCTTGCTTTTCCAGATTGCGGGAAGCCACCAATCCCGAAGAGAAACCAATGAGAGCTGAGGTCGAAGTAGAATAAGGTACGAGCTCTCAGTAGCGACTTCAGGAGTCTCGGGAACCTACTGAAGGACGAAAACCTACTGGCCAGCTGCGGACTGATGTGTAAGTCTTGGACGCCTCGATATACTGATGTTATAGTGGAGAATTGCCTGAACGTGTCGCGTACTTGTGTCTATGTTAACAACTTTTAGGTTTAAAAATATCCCTACGTTCTGTCTTACCCTCCCCGCCATCAGAGAGGGTTCTTCTGTCCAGACACCGATGACTGAGGCATCTGGACCAACACAAGAGATCCAGGATGCTGTGCCATCAGAATCTGCTGCCCCGCTGGCTACCGATCTCCCTCATAGCCAGGGTGTTCCACCTCCGTCCCAGCCTTCGTCATCTGCTTCTTCACCCAGCTCCGTTCCACCTAAGGATAAGAGGAAGGAATTGCCGAGGATACGGGCAATGCGGCCTTGTGTAAGAGGAAGGCTCCCGCACCCGCGGAAGGGTTTATGGGAGATGCACACAAGTCAGGTCAGATCAATGGTGCAAAGAAATCCGACTCCTCGTCTGCATTTCTCAACGCTAGAGAGAACTGAAAACTTCTGTCATAGAAATGCTCCTAACCCACCCTGCAATGATTGCAGTGAGTGTGCATAAATATTGGATCCAGAAATGAAAGAAGGCTGCCGAGGGAGCCACTGTTCGGGAGCGACTGAAGATGGCAGAGATGAACCTGATACGGGGCCTGGTCTTGAGCAAGGAATTGTTCAGTACCCTGGAGAGTTTTGACGGCCAATGCAACAAGGAAGGGGCCAAGTCTGCCAAGTTGTCCGAGGAGCTGAAGGCCGTGCGACTTGAAATGGTGCAGCTGGAGTCCGAGAAAATGGGGCTCCAATTCAAGTTGGACTCTGCGGTGGCAAGGGAGGTGGACGTGAAGGGTAAATATGAGATTGAGTTGAAGGCCGCTAAAGAGTGTCTGAAAGACGCCTGGGAACAGAAGCGGGCTACCAAGGCCTCTCAGAAGCAAGATGATGAAGTTCAGAAGCATGCCGATGAGGCTCAGAAGCGTGCCGAGAAGGCTCAGAAACTGGCCAAAGACCGGACCCTTGCCGCCGAGACAGCGCTTGCCGTCGCGAACAGCAGGTTAGAGATTATCATCGCGAAAGAAGAGAAGTTGCTGGCAGATGCGAGGCTGGAATTGGAGAGAATTTGAGCCGAATGTGTAGGTGCCGAGGCCAGGGCGGTGGAGGCCTATCAGGATGCGTTCGTGGAAACGCCTGAATATCAGGATCTCACCTACCGCCTGGTGACGGCTGGGGGCGAGCAGTTGGTGGAGTGCATCACGGAGATCTATTTGGAGTGGGACCTCTCTTTCTTTCGGCAGGCCCTCTCTGAGGCTCGAGCTCCTGACGCTGAACCTAGTGAAGTTAATGAGCAAATACCCCCTCCAACCGTAGAGGAAGGCCCGCAATGTGCCGACCCATAAAGAGGCAGTGGGGCATCCAAACTGTTGAATTTTGTTATCCGCTTTTGCATATGTCTTTGAATAAATTGCTCGACATATTTTACTTAATTTATTACTATCCCGTCATTTTAATGTTATGGGTAATTGCACGTGGAGGGAACGCCTCAAATCTGAGAATCATCCCCTTGGGCATTAATGGCGCAGACATTTGACAGAATCTGGAGAGTTAACATCTTTAACGCCTTGGGGAGGTAGAACGGTTGTGTGGTGGTCCAAATCTCCCTAGGATAACCGTATTTATTGCATCGTATTCAGTTCCAACGCAGTCATTATATATAGAATGAAAACGTATTAAGGCCTTTCCACCGTGAACCTTTTGTACCCAACCTCTCAGAGCCGTGTGATCGGGACTCGTATAATTGACGTGTGATGGAAGTACGGCTGGAGAATTGGCATCCAAGATGCCTGTAAATCTGAGAATCAACATTCAGAGGACCAAAAATCCAACCAATCAACGTTCAGGAGACCAAACGTACGGGGTGGGGTTTTAGGCTTAGCAGCCTTTGCCCGGTCCTGTCCTGAATGGTTGATAGGGCTGGGAGGAGCCCACTGCGAAAAAGCGTCAACGGCATTTTTTGAGCAGTGTGGTATAATTAGTCACCAAATCAACTCAGGTTGGTTTGGGAGACTTCCTATTATGGTGGCGTCAGATCCCCTAATCCGGATGATGCTGGAGAGGACGAAGACCAGGGAATAGGTTTAGTAGATCTAGTAACCCCACGTGTGTCGACCCATGGAGGCGACGGGGTGTTAGAATATATGTCAAGCGTATTTGTCTCTGCTTTGTATTCCAGGTTTAATAAAATCGTGCCAAGTTTACCCTCATATTTGCATGTGTGTTATTATTTGTTTGTGATACCTTTGTCTCGGACTTCGTTGGCATTATGTGGCGCTCAAAAAGTCATCAGTACCATTCCGAAGCCATCAAACACGCCCCCGGAGACACAAAGGAGTTCGCGAGGGATAATAATACCTCCTTGTTGTGTAGGAATTTCGATGAGGTTAAGGCGAACGTAATCAAAATCGCTTTACTGCGGGTAGGCGTCAGCGGCATTGCTATCACGTATTGGCGTTCGCACAATCATGGGCTGCGTATCCCCACGCGCCCGTTACATCTTCCTAGAGTTTATTAAATGCGCTTTCAGTCTTCATCCATGTGTTAGTCCATCCGACTGTTGGTGTCCCGCTGGGCCTATATATGTTGGTAGGACTCTCCTTTATCACCATCTTCCTTGCTACCTTGTCGTCATACCCGGATTCTGATTATTGCCGATTATGTCGGGCTTTCGTTTTTCCAAAGTCCCAAAGTTTAAGATAAGGCATGGGAGGGTCGTGGAGGATGCTTCCCTTCCACACTTGGCATCATCCACGCCGTCCGGTTCCAGGCCCACAGTATTGCAAGAGTCAGAAACGGCGACGGGTAACCCCCTTATTCCCTCTGCACAGGAAGCGACAACAGGTGTTCCGTCCCCATCAATTCCTGCTAGACCTGTGCATCTACCCGGGAATGTTAGACAATCGGTGAAGAGAAAACCAGGAGTCGAGAGCAGAGAGGAGGCGTCCCGGACGTCCACGTCTCTCTCTCTTGGTAAGTGCGAATATATCAAAATTGGGTCTCGCCAGGACAAGCTGGATCCAACAATCTTAGGAAAATTATCTCTAGCGGTTGCCATTGCCGCTACATCAGTCCATAAATATTGGACTTCTGCCTTTGGGAAGGCGGCAGACACCGCGGAAGTGACGGAGTTGATGAAGTTAGCCGAGATGTACACCTTCCGCAGTCACGTTCTAAATTGTGAGTTGTACAAAATGTTGGAGATGAAGATTGATGAAATATATTCTGTCATTAGAGAGGACGAAGATGTCGAAGCGATGCGGGCTGAAAACAAACATCTTCGGGCACGACTCGTATTTTCTGAAGATGCGAGGACTCGTGCCGCGTATGACGTTACGAAGGCCCAAACAATCCAGAAGGCGTGCGTCGTTGCCCGGAAGAAGGCTGAGTCGTAGCTAAAATCTTGCCAGAGTATGATTCAAGCCAAAGATAAAGAACTGACCGAGGTGCTAAGCGAGTTGGCGAAAGCTAAGGGCTTACTGGCCAAACTTGGGGCCCCCGGTTATGCCGAATCGTAGGAATCTTGCACGTGCTTAGTAGCGATGCCTCATAGTTATGCCATTGTAAAGTTTATGGTGTAATTATCCCGTGAATTACTAGTGAAAATTTTTATGATTGTTTCTAATCGTAGTTACTTGTATGTTTGCGCATTTAATGTTTATCCAGCGAGTCAATAGAGTTGGCCACAAACCATACTCTATCGCAGCAAAATTGCTTGCACTTGTTTAAATACACGTTGAATGTTTATCCAGCGAGTTGATAAGGTTGGCCGCGAACTACATTCCCTCGCTGTCGAATTGCTTGTACTTGTTTAACTACGCGTTAAATGTTTATCCAGCGAGTTTGATAGAGTTGGCCGCGAACCACAATCCCTCACTGTCGAAATGCTTGTACTTGTTTAAATACACGTTGAATGTTTATCCAGCGAGTTTGATAGAGTTGACCGCAAACCACACTCCCTCGCTGTCGAAATGCTTGTACTTGTTTAAATACGCGTTGAATGTTTATTCAGCGAGTTGATAGAGTTGACTGCGAACTACACTCTCTCGCTGTCGAATTGTTTGCACTTGTTTAATTACGCGTTGAATGTTTATCCAGCGAGTTTGATAGAGTTGGCCGCGAACCACACTCTCTCGCTGTCGAAATGCTTGTACTTGTTTAAATACGCGGTTAATTTTTATCCAGCGAGTTGATAGAGTTGGCCACGAACCACACTCTCTCGCTGCCGAATTGCTTGCACTTGTTTAAATACGCGTTGAATGTTTATCCAGTGAGTCGATAGATTTGGCCGCGAATCACACTCCCTCGCTGCTGAATTGCTTGCACTTGTTTAGAGACGCGTTGAATATTTATCCAACGAGTCAATAGAGTTAGCCGCGAACCACACTCCCTCCCTGCTGAATTACTTGCACTAATTTTTTTTTTGCAGGAGGAACACTTTGGATTCATAAATGACAGATTTTATTAGAAGGCGCAGTGTTTCGAGGCGCCAGACAAAAATGTAAGAAGATCAAAACAGTGCAAAAATAAAACTACTAATGATACGGCCTCAAGCGGGCGATGTTCCAAGGGTGCCTCGTCTCCCTGCCTTCGGAATCTTCCAATCTGTATGTTTCGGGTCGAATTTCTTTATCCATCTCCTCACAGTCAATGTCCATCGACTCCGAGTGTATGGTCATTACCATTGGGGTGATATCCTCACGTTTGGCAGCCTTCTGCAATGTGTTCATGTAACATGTCCTCGCCTCTGTCTGATTACCACAGATTTTGGCCACCCCTCTGGGCGTTAAAAATTTCATTGTCAGATGGTGTATGGACGTGACCACCTGCAAATCCTTCAGCGCGGGCCTTCCAAAGACCCCATGGTAGGCGGAGCGTGTGTCTACTATTAAAAATTCCATAAACTTCTGGAGGTGGCATGGAGGTTCTCCGAAGTCTACCGCCAGAGTAATCTTTCCTCGCGGGACGAGGCTATCTCATGTGAAACCAAATAGCGGATCCGAAATGGCCGTCAATTCATGATCCACGTCTATTTGGTCGAAGAAACTGCCGAACAGGATGTTCACGGTGCTTCCATCGTCGACCAACATCCGTCCTAGGCCATTTCTGGCAATGACAGTGCGGACTACCAGGGCATCGCAGTGTGGATAGTATATGCCAGCCTCGTCTTTCTCAGTAAATGAGATCGGTGGTGCTTTTGGTCGATGCCCGTGGACCTGCCAACTCTCCAGGGGTTCTTCTTTCGCTGCCTTGGCGTAGTTGCGTCGCGAGTTCATTGTGTTCTCTCCGACATAGGGCCCTCCTATAATGGTGTTTATCTCTCGGATAGGGGGGGCTCCTGGGAGCCCCTCCGTCTTCGGCTGGTCCCCGTCTCCATCATTTTTCCTTCCATCACGGTGAGGTCCATCGTTCTGGCACCGAGGAGGAGGTCTTCGCCCTTGTGCAGGCGACCCTCAACGTTCTCGCGCCAGTTGATTCCCCTCTCCTTGCCCATGGTTTCTGTGATTGATCAACTCCCTTACATCTGGGTAGTCCTCCGTGTTATGCACCCTGGTCCTATGTATACAGCAGAACTTGGGTGGGGTTATGGCTAGTAAGGAAGCCACTACTGGTGCCCTGGGACGGGGCGCAGGGGCTACTTCCGTCTGATTGAATCTCATGTAATGGTTGCTTGTCAGTTCCGGGGAACTCCTCTTCTGAAAACGAGAGAATCGAGGCTCCAGAGAGCGACGACCCTCTCTCCTGAAGCAGTGCTCTCTCTCCTTTTCAGCCTTCTCTCTATTCTTGATCGTCTCTTCTGATCGGATTTCATACTAGATCATGTCCACCAGCTGGCTGTTCTATACATCCCCCCAGAAGGGAGTTCGCATGTACAGTCCAGTTACCAGAGCATCCAAGGCCTTTTCGTTAGTCACCGTTTCGATCTTGTTGATAACGTTGCTAAACCTCTTGAAGTAGCTCTTGACGATCTCTCCTTCCTTCTGCCAGATGTCGTTGAGTTGGACAATGTCAGCGATCATCGTCTGATTGCCAATGAAGACGTTGACGAACTCTCTTTTAAGTTGGGGCCAGCTTCGGATACTCCCTGGCTTCAGCTTATTGTACTATCTCTTCACGTCGGCAGCTAATGTGGTATAAAAATTTCGACACTTTACCGCAGGGGACTGGCCCTGGAGCTTCGTCTTGTAGGTGTTTATGTGATCCGTGGGGTCGCCTCTTCCGTTATACTTATCCATGAGAGGCATTCGGAAGTTTGTGGGCACCTCAATTGCCTTCATGTAGTTGGTAAACAGGAGATTCTCATCATCATCATCCTCGTAACACTCCAGCCTTTTCTTTTCCTCCTCAGACTTTGCGTGACTCTTTAGGTCCTTCCTCTTTTCTGTACGGGCTTCACTGTGTTTACTGCGCCTGTTGTGTGCTGGTAGGGAGGGTGCAACGGAAGACCCTATCCCCAACCTGTCAAACACGCTAGCAGTAGGAACGGGACGGTTCTCTCGTACAGGGAAAGGTCTCCCTCTCTGGCCATTCTGTGAGGGCTTCGGGGCAGGGTTATGAGGGTTCCAGCTGTCAGAGACAGGCAATTCTTCTTGGGAATGGCGGCTGTCCAGTGAACTGGATTGTGAAGGGCTCTTTCGGGCACGACTGCACTTGAGTCCATATTGGAGGGATTGATTCTCTAACAGTTCAAGCGCAGCCTTCATCCGGGCATTATCCATCTTCAGGTCCTGGTTCTCCTGTTCCACCGTCCGTTTCTGTCGTTGTCTTCTCCTTTTGCGATGGGTCACGTTCTGCAGGTCCTGAACGCTTTCCTGTCGCAAGTTAGTGTGGTAAGACTCCACTTCTTCTTCTGTAGAATGTTCAGATGCCATGCTCCTTCGGGTAGAATACACGTTTTTACCACAAGTTATTTGTTGTGTAACGTTTTTAGTTTCCCACAGACGGTGCCAATATGTTGACGTCGGAACCTGCAATGTCCACGTGTCAACAGATCTCCAATCACTCCTCTACCAACTCGTATGTTACCTGTACACTAGGACAATCATTAGACACCAAGATCTCCGAAGGAAAAGGGTTCGACGATCGTTGGTACTCCAACGATCAAGTCAACAGCCAGTATATAGATGATACACGGGGGGCAGAAATAACAAGGTGTGGAAGAGACAAGCAGGCAGAGATTTGAGCAGAGTTTAGGGTGAAATTCTTAAGCGTAAAAAGAGTGCGTACCTTGGAACAACTGGAGACGTTGTATTTATAGCGCAAGAGTTCTAATTGATTTAGGAAACAAATCAATTTGATACCCAATCGGATCCTCCTTCCTTATGTGATAGAGATCATCCATTACCCAGGCAATCTCCGAGATTATCTTTCTTCTTTGAGTTTATCACGTTGCATGATTTTAGGAGATTGTGATTTGGTTTCCTTGTGAGGATTCGTGCACCAAATCAACGCAATCTTTTCTTAATTACTTCTCTGGTCGTTCCGGCATAACATGATGCCTGCTAGTTATAATTGATATGAAGCCTGGCGATGTCCTATGGATCGGTCGTGAGTATCGAGTAGGAATGGCAAAAAAACCCACGACCCGCGACCCGCCCCGCCAAGCACCGACCCGCCTCGTCCCGTCGGACAATAGGGGCGGGTTTGGGGCAGAAAAATCTGCCCCGCCGCGGGTCCGAGGCGGGTCCGGGGCCCTAGAATTTTTTTTTTTTTTTTTGAAAAATCATAAAATATAAATATATAATAGAAATTATAATTTTCACTACAAATAGACTAAAGAAGAATCGAACCAGGGTTGAAACTTGTAAACTACAAATCTTAACCACTACACCATAACCTCAATTTTATAATTTTTTGTTTTGTTTAGTACAAATATATATATATATATTATTTATTTTTTTTATTATGTTTTCAGTTTTTTTAAAAAAAAAAATTTCGCGGGGCAGTTGGCGGGTCGAAGGGCCGACCCGCCCCGCCCCGCCCCACGAATTCGCGGGTCGCGGGGTGGGGAGGGACGGGTAAAATTTTTCGCGGGACGGGGCGGGGCCGACCCGCTCCATTGCCATCTCTAGTATCGAGGCCCTCCATGAGCCTCGCAGAATTCTGGCTGCCGAAGGCCAAGGCGTTCGATGGGCCTTCGGAGCGCTTTATCAGAACTTTCGAGGCCCTAGCAGGGCCCAGCTGAGGTTCTTGATGGGCCTTGGACGGGGCCCTTGCTGGGCCTAGATGAGGCCCTTGCTGACGTGGAAATCATATCAGAATCGTGTGGTAACACTATTATATACTCAATCCATTAACAATTCTCAAATTTTATTCTCTCAAGTCTCAATATTAGTGTTATAATTAGTATCTAATATCTCATTATCTAGATATTACTCTATAATTTGAAGTTTTAATTTTCTATTTCTATTAATTCTCTACATTTCTATTTTCTAGTTTCTACTACATATTCATCGTCTCCTATCCAAATGACCTATAATCGAAGTGATGATGATTTCAGTGGTCTGAATGATATTCCAATTCTACACGATATTATTGATCAGTTTGGTGGTACCACTCATCCAATTAATTTGGAAGACGTTTCAAAAGATGCCGATACACAAACAATAATCGGTTTTAGCACTAAACGAAAAGCCACCAAACAAAAGGCTAAACACTTCCAGTATTTCGAGTTGGTGTTGACTGGTAAACTAGTGGGACAGAGTTCCTGAGTATAAAACACAGTGTAAACACTGTCAAAAGAAGTTAACCTGACAAAAGAGGATATATACGACCCATCTAAATAGATAATTCAAAAAGTGTCAATTCAAATATAAGCACAACTCCAGTTCGGATATCTTGGAGTTGGGTCTAGTAGTCTCAATCTCAACACTTAGATATATTTACAAGAACTCATGCGCCGCGAAAGACTATCGAAATTGGTGGTCGAGTTTCCACTGAGCTTGGTAGAAAATCCTCATTTCACGTACTTATCCAAAAATATCTCCAACTAAGGTATGTTAATATTTCTAAAAATACTCTTCATAAAGACATTATTATTAGATATAATAAAAAGAAAAAAGCTATTGTAAATGATATTAATAATTATAACAGTGTTTTATCTTTTACGTCAGAGTTATGGATATGTAATAATAAAAAAAAGATATATGGTTGCAACTGCACACTACATTGATAATAATTGGATAATGCATACAAAAAGTAATAGCGTTTAAACAAATATATTATCTTCACAATAAAAATAATATTTTTTATATTTTATTGAGTGTGTTACGTGAATTTAGTTGTGATTCTAAATCTTGTAGTTTTATATTTGATAATGTATGCCCAAACAACGTAGTAATTGAAAAATTAATTCAACATTGTAGTCCAGAATTTGATGTTATTTTATCTCACATTCGTTGTGTATGTTATGTATTTAATTTAATTGTGTAAGATAGATTACAATTTATACAACCCCAATTACAAAAAAATTAGATATAATATTAATTATATTACGGTCTCACCAAAAAGAAAACAAATTTTTGCTGCTCTATGTCTGGAAAATGTGCTACAATCAAAATATTTTTGTACTGATATTGGCTATAGATGAAATTCAACATATCTCATGCTTGAATCTTGTGAAGGTTATGAAGATTGTATTACTGTATATTATAATGATAGACACTCATACGGCTCAGATTATGATTTGGAATCATATGACCGGGGTGCTCATGTTAGAAAATTTTTGAAAATTTTTTACGATGCAACAATTGCATGTTCTGGTGTATATTATCTAACTACTATACTTGTTTTAAACTATTTCTATTATATTGTTAACAATTTTACTAGGTATAAGAATTTTACTCTTTTTTCTTATATTATACCTGTCATGGAAGCTAAATTTAAAAAATATTGAAAATAATTGCCTAGCATGTATTATGGATCCTAGATTTAACTTAGAAGGTACGAAAGTAATAAAATATTGGGAACAATTGTCTATGTTATTTCTATTAGCATATATTATGGATCATAGACTTAACTTTAGAGGGTATGAAAGTAATAATAATGACAATTTCACAAAAATTAACTTACGGAAATCCAGTAATGTGTGGTAATTTAGAACAAACTTTATGTAAAATGTATGAGGTCTATACTGAAAAGGTCGGTACGAACGTTGTACGACCCTCTGTTTCAACATGTACTTCGTAATCAACTGATGACATTAACTTATGGAGTTACGTGAGTATACATAGGAGTGGCCAAGGTTAACAATCAGTTTGTTATTCTTCTACTTCTTCCCTTCCCCTTTCTAGTGATACACATGTAGAGTTAGTTAGATATTTCGCGCATGACGTGCGTAGTATTTTAGATGACGAAGAGATAAAAAAAAAATTGATATACTACAATGCTGGAGACAACATCAACGTAGTTATCCAATTCTTTCAAAAATGGCACGTGATCTACTAACACATCCGGTCTCAACTGTATCATCGAAGGCTGCATTTAGTATAAGTGGCAGGGTTCTGTCTGATTTCAGGTCAAGACTCAAAATTGCCATTTTAGAAAGCTTACTGTTTCTAAAGGATTGGGATGACGTCGAATTTCGAATCCAAGACAAAGTGAACAGAATAATGGTCGAAGAACTTGAAGATTTGAATATGGATTATTCAAATTTGTAGTAAGTATTATTTTGCATTAGTATTTGATATTTTTTTCTTATTTTAATAAAAAATTGTATACGTAACATCTTATTCGTGTATAATTTTAGCTCCGCCTACTTTCAAAGTGGCCAGTCCCAAACCCGAAAAAGTGGGGGGTTTCAACCTTTAATTTTTAATATAAAGGATTCTCGATATTTTCTTTCATTTTCATCTTCAAATTTTAAAAAAAAAAATTAAAGGCCGAACCGAGTAAGCTTTTTGGGGGCGAGCTGAGCTCGTTTTTCATGGGCCGAGCCGAGCCAGCTCGGCCCATTGCCATACCTAGAAATCAATATCACCAAATAGTATCACAAACAGTAACTCACGATACAGTATCTTATTAAGAACAATATTTCAACATCTTAATATAACAATATCACATATAAAAGTATCTTAATATTTTAATATCAAAAGCACATTATTGTATTAATATAATAAGCACACTAGTATTAATATCTTTGGAAACAAGGACACTATTACACGTACTCAAAATAAAAAATTCCAACCCAACAAAAGAACAGTATCATAACAAACTTATCTTAATAAAATAGTATTATAGAAAACAGTTTCAGAAACACATTAGTATCAATATCTTAATAACATTATCATATGGTTAAAGATAGTAAACAAGTTAACGCAATATAACACTATCAGAAGCACATTATTATCAAACACATGTTTATGTGGGCCTAAATTATGTTTTATCAGAAAATTATAGCACAGTATCTAAATAAAATAGTATATTAATAAAATAATATTTGTTGTCATCCAACCTGACCTGTCAATATCTCCTTAAGAACATCTTCCCATTCTCCAAAAGAAGATGGACGTCCTACCTAACCCCAAGATGAATGTCCTTCCTAACCTCTATGAAGTAGAGGTTCTCTCGTCCGAGAGGTCTTACCCATTTACTTCAGATCAGATTCGAGGTCCTACCACAGTTATCTACAGCAAATGAAGCGTCATTAGTAGGTCACGTCTTTCCACGTGTCAGATGTCAAACCAACCGTCTATCAATTATAATTAAAGCATATGTCACCTCGCATTTAATGCATGAAAGAGAATGTCTTGTAAGAATTTAATGCCTAGCTTGACATTAAATACAGATGATGATCATTCATCTCCTATATATTCCAATTGAGGGAGATGAATGGCTAATAATAAATACAATTTCCCGCATTTGATTTAGTTATATCACGTCCGACCTCAATCATCAACATTAAAATAGTATCATAGAAAACAGTATTAGAAGCACATTAGTATTAGCATCTTAATAACAATATCATATGATTATAGATAGCAACCAAGTTAAGCCAATAGAACATTATCAGAAGCACATTATTATCAACACATGTCTAAGTGGGCACAAGTGTTATGTTTTAACAGAAAATCATAGCATAGCATCTAAACAAAATAATATATTAATAAAATAGTATCATGATAAAATAATATCATACTAAAACAGTATATATAACGATATCATAATAAAAACAGTTTCGTGTTTGAATTAGTGATTTTACAATTGTAGAGGTTCATTGGTCTTTTATTACTGAAATATGACTTTAATTGAAATAAATTTGGATTCTATGACTTTTGAGCTTATAAACACATGATCAATGACCGATCTTGCATTTTTCCAAGAAAGATTAGGATATAAACAAATATTGGGTATAGTCTTCCAATATTCCTTAGTATTAGATTTTTTATTCATTTTGTTGAATAGTAGAACATTCTTAAACTTTATTATAGTAGATTAGGATATAAACAAATATTGGGCATAGTCATCCAATATTCCTTAGTATTAGATTTTTTTATTTTCATTTTGTTGAATAGTAGAACATTCTTAAACTTTATTATAGCCCAATAGCAAAAGTTCCAAGATTGAAAGTTGGAAGGTGATTTGAAAAAGAATAGTTTCACAGTATACTTAAAAAATATTAAAAATTTAAAAAAATATTATTTAATTTTTTTATTTTAAAAATACTGTTTTTATTTTTGTAACACTTATTATTATATTTATTACGCTTGTTATTATTATATTTATTACGCTAGTTTCACTGTGCATTATATTTGTTATATTTGAAATTTATATTAAAAAGTAATTATAATTTTTTATATAAAATAAAGTATATGGCAAAATTATCACTTTAACAAATACACATTCCATAATTAGGAATCCAGAGTATACTTCTATTTATTTTTTGGTTTCAAATTAATAACCAACTCATCATGTATGTTAAATATGACATAATATTAAATAATATATAGGCAATGTCATATGTGGATCGGGTAAAACTTTTATTTTAAGTCAAAATAATAATGTTTTAAAAAACGTAAAACGTGACACGATGTAGAGACCGATTTTCAAACTTTAAAAAGCCCAAGTGAATACGAGACAAGAAGTATGACTAGGCGCACCTGACACTTAAACGAACTTTTTAAAACATTATAAAATAATAAAAGAAATTAGCCTCACACACTAAAAAATACTCTAGAAACTTGTAAGCTAATCAAGTGCAACATGTAAAGCAATTACGTCCATTTACAAACGCAACATAAGATATCCGCGTCTTCCTTCATCTATTTTGAAAAAAAGTTGTCTCTACTTTCTAACTCAATTCAACTTAACCTAATTGATTCAGATATTAAAATATCACTTTCATACGGCCCGAGTCGAACTAGCCAACTAAATTCCTTTCCTCATCTTTCTCTATAAAAACAATATTGTAAGTGTATATTTTTTTTTTATCACTTATTGTTTTATCTAGTCATCACGTCAAAAATATAAAAATGACAATATTTCTAAAATCTGTTGAAATATAGGACATTATCAATCGGCTAGAAACTAGTGGACATCATCGGGCCACCAGTTGTACCGTCCGAAATAGCAATAGTACTCAATCTAACCAATAGAATCAATTGACGCGGGATTGAACATTCTTTATATTTACTTATTACTTTGTTTAAACTTTTTGACTTCAATTTTCTTCTCATAAAACCAATCATGGATATAAAATATGTAGCACATGACTGATATGGAGATTTGAATTGGTCAGCACATCGACCTTCCACTCTTTCTAGATGTATACTGTACTGTACACAAGAAACGTTAAAAAATAAAAAAAAATAAAAAAATTGACTTAACAGTTAACAGTAAAGATTAATTTAAATAAATAAATAGAAGTAGGACCAATAATATTTATATATATATATATAAAAAAAAAAAGAAGAAGAAGACATTCCGTGTCCAATTCAATGTATTAAATACTTCATTAGTCGTCAAATTGGCCAGAAATAAATTATTTAATGTCCACTCTTGTAATTCTACCCTTCTACTTCGATGAACTAAAAATATTAAACAATATCTCTAAATCTTATTTAATATGTTGAATTAGACAAATTGTAAAACAGATATACGACGAAAATAATTCTCAATCCAATTCCACCATTTTATATGATTCTTCAATTTCATTATAACACAGTTTAACAATTTATAACACAAGTGACAGCGAGGAACAGTACTTTGAGGGAGTTTGAATTGGTCAGCATTTGGACCTCTCTCACTATACACTTCCCTTATGACCACTGACCGGTCCAAGCACAAAAATACTCGGTTTCTCAGTCAAATTCAACTTTCCTTTTTTTTATTTTTTTCTTTTTCCACAACCCTTTTTGTTCTCACAATCAATACAAAAAGGTCTCTTTAAATTCAAATGCTTCACTGACTACTTAATCAGCATCACCCATAACCCAGTTTTCACCATATTCAAGCAGTTCAAGAATTTCTTAACTAAATTCTTGATATTGGAATGATCTAGCATTTCCTCCAAGACAACGCATTCAATTCTGCATAATCATAGCTACCGGTGAGAAGGTTCGACTACCTGAAAACGCTCTTTAGTGGAAGGAGCAAACAAAATGGAGAGCGCTTCGACCTGGGAATACCAGATGCTGATTAATGAGCTCACTCAAGGAATGGAGCAAGCTAAGCAGCTTCGGTTTTACTTGTGCACGACCTCTCCTTCCGAAGCACAGAACTTGCTTCTGCAGAGGATATTGTCTTCTTATGAGAAAGCTCTATTGATTCTCAAGTGGAGTGGATCGGCAGGACAAGTCCAATCAGCTGCACCAACATCCGGTGCACCAGAGTCATCGATATCTGTCGATGGAAGTCCAGGAAGTGAGGATTTTAACAAGAATTTCAAAGAACATCGAGAACAAAGAGATACATCAAAGAAAAGGTAATAATTTACTTTCTAAGTTGATCGTGATTCTAGATACACAAAAATTTTAAATGACAATTTCATCCTAATATGTTTCTTGATTGATTGATATTTGCAGAAAAATGTTGCCCACATGGATAGAGCAAGCAAGAGTTACCTCTGAAAATGGACTTGAAGGACCTACTGATGATGGATATAGTTGGAGAAAGTATGGGCAAAAAGACATTCTGGGAGCTAACTATCCCAGGTTTGTCGTCTTATCCTACATGGAAGACAAACTTCAACTAAAAAAAATGAACAAATTTAATACAAATCTAATAAAAACTTCAGGTGGATGTCATTTATATGTCAAGTGGTAGTTCAAATCTAATACAAACCTATTTATGTTTGCAGAAGCTATTACAGATGCACGTACCGTCATGTTCAAAATTGTTGGGCAACAAAGCAAGTGCAAAGGTCTGATGATGATCCCACCGTTTTCGAGATCACCTACAAAGGGAAACACACATGCAACCAATCGAATAATGGAGTTCTGCCCCCTGCATCACCCGAAAAACAAGAATGGAACCATAAACCACAGCAACAAAACCAGATGCTTTTCGACTTACGAGCAAAACTCAGGGTCGACACCGAGGGCTTGGACAATAAGGAGATGCCAGTCCATTTCTCGTTTCCATCAACATTTGCAAATGTCGATTCTGAGAATCGTATTTTTCCAATCTCGAAGCTAGCTGATGACGTTCAGTTGGGCACCTATTCTCCTTTGCTTGTATCTCCAGCCCTCTCTGAATCAAATTACTTCTCAGCATCATCAACCTACGAGATGAAGAGCTTTAGGGGTGCTCATAATTTGCATTATTCAGAATCTGATATTGCTGAGATAGTTTCGGCCCATGCGTCGACAACCAATTCTCCGATTGGAGGGATGGAGTTTCCTATTGACCCTGTAGAATTAGATCCAAATTTTCCATACAACATCCAAGGATTTTTCACATAATCCAACAAGCAGACAATAAAGAAGAACTGATGAGATAATGCAACCACGGTGATTGATCCTTGTGGCTTTAGAAATTACGGGAG
Organism: Forsythia viridissima; assembly: GCA_030279155.1. Taxonomy (NCBI): domain Eukaryota; kingdom Viridiplantae; phylum Streptophyta; class Magnoliopsida; order Lamiales; family Oleaceae; genus Forsythia; species Forsythia viridissima. The sequence goes on along the minus strand of CM059033.1, from coordinate 70,626,850 downwards.
ACATTCTTATAGTAACTTATCCGATGTCTCAATAATAAATATTGCAGTCTAGTTTTCATGTACAGAAGCTGTGCTTTTGGCCTTTTGAAATTCAAGCATACTTAGAACTAAAGCTCTAGACTTACAGATTCGAAGTTAAAATACATATCGACGAAGGAAACCTGAGAAATTCAAGAAAAATTTAAGTTTACAATTCCAAACCAGTAGTAAATTAAATCACTGGACCAAAGCAATGGAATTTAACTGTTGAAAATGGCACAAAGCATATGTACAAACAAGATCATTCCATGATCTTTTGCTTCTCATAAAAATATGATTTACTCAGTGTTTAGAGATGTTTGGCTTAGCTTAAAAGTTGTGCTTATTTTGGCAGTATCAAGACCCAAGAGTTATGCTGCCAAAAGAAGCCAGCTTCTACAAATTAAGCAAAGCCAAACATTAAAATCAAAACTCTTCTATTCAGTTTATACTTTAGACCCTCAGTTTCAATTAGGCAAAGATTCACACCTTTCCAACAGTTCAATGCCACATTGAGCACAATAATTCACGAAATTCAGATTTTCATGATGTGCGAGCATCAATATCAATAAAGAGAAAAACAATAATTCAGAAATTAAACAATAAAAAATTTACTCGCAGTACCCAAAAAAGGCAATCAAGAAGTAGAAATCAAAAAGGGTGAGAAGAAACCCAAGTATCGAAAAACCCTTTTCGATTCCTATACAAGTCTTCTTTCTCAATTTCTCTTCCACCACATAATTTGAATAATCTAACAGTCTCTGCTATTGTTGCAAAAGTATTGCGTTCAGGGGGGGAACTTAAACAAGAAATTCTTCAGAAATATTTGAACTTGCACAGAACAGCTCGCCATTTTTCGGCAAATTATCTATAGCAGCATTCGATGCTAGCATTTTGTGAGGAAGTTTCAGATTTAGGTCCTCAAATTATTGCTTCTAAAGTAAGTTGGTCTCTAAACTATTGCCTATATGGAAAATCCATTCTTATGTTTTTAAACGGAGCGCTTTCATTGCACAGATAGCCTTTAATTCAAGTTTTTAATTAATTGAAAATAAACAAATAATATATAAAAGTTAAAAAAAACTAAAAGGAGGAGAATAAATCTGCATTTCCCACCCTGAACCCTACTGGCCTACTCCACTCTTTAGTGATATTAAAATGGGTCAAATTATCCATAGAAGCTCGGCCCGTTTCGTTTGGAAAGGGGCCGACCCTTCTCGACTCTATTCATCATTACCTCTAGATTTTACATCTGCACCAAATGTGTTTTAAGATCGGACTTTAACCATCTCATCTGAAAATCAATTGGTGTTCAATAAAAACGGGCTAAACTTTTTATGACTTTCAACTACCATCATTTGAGTGACCCAACTAATGAACTTAAGAACGGCATTGTTGCTCCCCAACAATTCTTCCCTTAACATGACGCTTTTGCGACTCGAACCCATGACCTAACTTTGATACCACTTGTTAAGATTGGACTTTAACCATCTTATTCGAAAATCAATTAGTGTCCTGTGATAACAGACTAAACATTTTATGGCATTCAACCACCATCATTTGAGTGACTTAACCCATGAGTTTAAAAGCGGCATTGTTGGGTCTTATTGCATGATGTAGTTAGTTTAATTAATGAAGCTACCAGTGCTTCTTGTCGCTATGTTTTCGTGAGAGCATCAAAATGGTTCACCAGCCAGAATCGTTTGCTTATTCAATGCATGCGTCTGTTATTTGAACTGATTGTATACCCTTTTTTTCTAATGCTGACTTTTGCGACAGCATTCATTAATAATGTGGTGATGATTTATAGAAGAAAAAAAAGTCAAAAAACGTTCTTAAAAGTCTACCTTAAAAACACCTTCTAAGAGTATTACCCGTCTCTATTTCTACGTGCACGGATTTATGGAATAATTTTCATTTGAATCTAATTTCTTTGGTTCATATTCATAGCTTTAAAGCATGAAAAGTGTGACTGTTTTAGTTAGAGGATTTTAAGGAACAATAAGCAATACAAATCCTTACCTAACTCTATTAATCTAGTAAATTTACATTTCTACTATTCTTCTATTGTCTCTGTAAGATTTTTATTCAACTTCTGGGTTCTGAGTTGTAGCCTTCAATTTCCCATCACTAGCAGTTTGTGACATATCAGGTAACAACAGTGCGTATTTGATACACAATATTAAATCGTAAATTTGTCTATCGTCCAAAAAAGCTCGTTTTGCTGCTTTTCTCGACAGTACGTACTATGTTGAGAGAAGCAGCTTTTAAGAACATTCAACAGGTTGTAACAGTGTCTAGTGATGTCTAGTCATCTTAAGGTTTCTCATTAGAATCTCTTTGAGATTATATATGAATGTGATTAAAAGTTATTTTTCTCAAAAACTAAAACAAGTTTGGTAAAATAAGTAACTTTGACTCAATTTTAAGCACGATTAAACATTTTATAATTTGTGAATTATGATTGGTAGAATTTAATGTGCAGCCCACTGATTCAAGGATCAACCATGGCATCAATGGGAAAAATTTTCCCGTCTTTGGTTTTATCAAATCCGAAATATAAACCCTGTTATCCGGGTCGGGTTGCTTCAAGAAATACAAAATCAGTTAGAAAAAACTGTTTGAACGAAAAATATTTTGTTCAAGAGAAGTTGGAGCCTCTGTGGGACGATGGATATGGGTCTCAAACAGCAAAGGATTACTTGGAGGCAGCAAAGGATATGATTAGGCCAGATAATGGACCACCCCGGTGGTTTTGCCCGATTGAATCCGGACCCCCTATAAAGAATTCACCTGTGCTTCTGTTCTTACCAGGTACTTGCATGAACATCAATCAAGAATCTGGAAAATCAACATATTAATGCTTGTTTGGTAAAAATTTTTGTAGATCATATACAGTTGATCTTATGGAATATGTGGATAAAAATTGTAAGTTATACGAAATATGTAGATAAAAATTGTGTTTGACAAGCTTATAAGCGTTACAAGAGTCCCCCAAAAAAGACTATCCGCTTTAATACCACATTCGCAAGGAATTTAGGTATAACTTAGGTTTATGGGCTTGCAAGAAGAGGGTGTTCAATGTACTTATAAACCCACTTTATAAGTGATGTGGCTAGAAGAAATAGTTGCAAAATAACAATATACCACAAAATCCGAAGACAATGTATTTCATCCTCAATGTCATTGCTCGAGTGATGACCGCTTTCCTTGAACATATTAGCATAACGTAGAATCAAATAGTGTTGAAAAAAAATTTACGTAGTCAACTCAAAATTTGTTGTTTTGTAGTTGATATTATGCAGTGCAGGAATCGATGGACTTGGCATGGGGCTCATCTTGCACCACAAGGCTCTTGGCAAGATATTTGAAGTCCGATGTTTGCATATTCCTGTATATGATCGAACACCATTTGAAGGGCTTGTAAAATTTGCGACGGATGCTGTGAGAAGTGAACATGCTTCAGTTCCAAATAGGCCAATCTATTTGGTAGGAGAATCTTTTGGAGGATGTCTTGCACTATCTGTAGCTGCTTTTAATCCCACGATCGATTTAGTATTAATATTGGTGAATCCAGGTACCCTAAATTTCATATTCTATATAGTTCTAACACGCGAGGAGGAGTTCTGTATGCAACCAAGAAATGGAACCCAATTAATATTTCTATTATTTTATTGCAGCAACATCATTCAACAAGTCACAGCTTCAGCCTATCCTCCCTTTCTTGGAGGCTTGTCCTAAAGAACTTCATAAGTTTATTCCTTACCTTTTTGGCCTCAGTTTAGGAAACCCAATCAAGATGGCAAATGTCCAAGTCAATAGTCCATTATCTCCTACCAAAAAACTGGAAAATTTGTTTCTTGATGTAAAGGCTCTGGTGGAAGGTGCCACTCTCTTGGCTGATATTTTACCCAAGGAAACTTTGTCCTGGAAATTGAAATCTCTCAAGTCTGGAGCTGCACATGCCAATTCACATCTCCATGCTGTGAAAAGTGAAGTCCTTGTGCTTGCAAGTGGCAATGATAACATGCTTCCTAGTGCTGCAGAAGCTCGGAGACTGTTGGGTTTGCTCCAGAATTGCAAAGTCAGGTACTATTTAATCATCCGTCTTTTCGTATTAGATTGCTCTTGGTTCTTACATTATAATAAGGAAACTGTATAGGTCGCTATTCCCCTCCCAATTAATTTTTTTTTTTTTAATAAAAGTTTCAACTTTTTTGATTATGACAATCGAGAAATATAAGAAGACTTATGACTATGGTAGGACGCTATAGTTTGAGTTGCAATCAAGGTTTCTGCCAACTTGAGTAATAATAATAATCATAACAAATCATCCTGCAGAGCTATCTGCCACAAGTGTATCAATTGAAAGACATTGATGGCCGGTTTGGTATATAGTCAATGATTAAAAATAATAGATAAAATTTGAAAGGCAATAACTTTCATATACACTTTTATTCGGATAACAATTTAAACAAAAAATAAATATAAATTTTGTCTTCGAAAACAAGAAAATAAATTTTTTTATCCCGATAAAGAATCTTTTATTTTTCTAAACGATGAAAATACCCTTTAAAATATAGAATAATTCTATATTTGAATATCCACAACTTAGAATAATCGCCACCACCACAGCCACCGCTCCACCCATTTTTTTCCTCTTTTAATTATTTTATTTACTTTTTTTCCTTTAAAAAATAAAGATGGAATCGGTTTTTTTTTTTTTTTTTCCAAAAATTGACTTATTAGCAGTAATGTTTTCCATTCTTATGCATAGCTGAACAAAACCAAAAAAAAAAAAAAAATTATAACCACAAACCAAATGAACACTATATAATTAGTCCAGGCGTAGAGCTATAAGAAATAAAAGACAATGTACAAAATCTGCGGCAGACACCACACTATAAACTTATGTGCTTACACATTCGTATTTTTGTTTCTTGTTTCGCTTGTTGTTGCTGTTGATTAGAATTATGACTTAATTTGAAATGAGATATATTTATTTATTTAAACTTCTAAGCTTTTAACAGAGACTTCTACCACAATGGCCATACCCTTTTGGTAGAAGATGGGATCAATCTCTTGACTATCATCAAAGGTACTAACAAATACCGGCGTTCTAAAACCCACGATTTCGTCTCAGATTTCCTCCCCCCCAGTAAGTCAGAATTCAAGGAGACATTCGATGAACATCTGGGATTATTTCGCCTTGCTACAAGCCCTGTAATGTTTTCAACCCTGGAAAATGGAAAAATAGTGAAGGGCCTGTCGGGGATTCCCGATCAAGGCCCGGTTTTGCTAGTAGGTTATCACATGTTTTTCGGAACCGAAATTGGAGCTATTGTCGAAGAATACTTGAGAGAGAAGAAAATCATGCTTCATGGAGTTGCACATCCAGAAATCTTCGCAGAAAATATTGAAGCTCCTTTACAGGTTATTTCTGGGTTCGATAGGTTTAGAGTATTCGGGGCAGTTCCTGTAACAGCAAGAAACGTTTTCAAGTTAATGTCAAACAAATGTCATGTTCTTCTCTATCCAGGCGGTGTACGGGAGGCGTTACACCGGAAAGGAGAAAAGTACAAGCTCTTTTGGCCGGAGAAACCCGAATTTGTAAGAATGGCATCAAAATACGGGGCAAAAATTGTACCATTTGGAGTAGTTGGCGAGGATGATATAATGGAACAGTTTCTTGATTACAATGATCTGATGAAAATTCCTCTTGTGAAGGAATTCATAAGTCAAAGAAATACTGTTCTCTCCAGAGTAAGGGGAGGGACTCAAATAACAGGAGAAGTAGGAAATCAAGATTTCTTTGTTCCAGGGATTTATCCGAAAATTCCAGGCCGGTTTTATTTTCTGTTTGGGAAGCCAATTGAAACGAAGGGAAGGGAAGATCTTCTGAAAAACAAAGAACTTTGCAAGGAACTTTATTTGCAGATACAATCTGAAATCACAAGAAATATTGATTATTTGCTCAAGAAGCGAGAGGATGATCCGTATCGCCATGTATTTGAAAGGACAATGTATCGCGCACTTTCGGGTGCTGTTCATCAAATTCCGGCATTTGATCCATGAGTTCTGGATAGGATAATTTGTTGTTACAAGTATGAACACGGAAGTGGAAGGAATACGATAATTTGTATTACTTTTTAATCTATGAAATACAAAGAGAATTAGTGTTACAATGAAGAAGATATTATGGAAATCTATTCTAAACTAATCAGGCATGTAGACGGACCATGTAGAAACATAAGTGGTCATAAAATAAAAAAAATTGACCTAGATATATAAAGATACAACAAAAACAGACTTGAAAATGTCACAAGTAAAACTTCAATGTGAACTTGTAAAGGTATGCAATAAAACGTGTTACATCTGTAGTTAATATGTACCTTTGAACGATTAGCAGTTAGTACTTGATCACATGATGGCGCAACCAGAGTTCGTACATCACCATATGAAAAGCATCATGTTTGATGGGAGGTGAGTTCCACTGGAAGTGCTTTTGAACCTGAAACAAGAGCATCACTTGAAATTGTCAGCTGCAAGTGCAAATTCTTGCTTATCCGAACCCTATACTTTTCTAACAAGATGAAAAGAATGTAAAGAATATCAATGTATGAAAAGAATATCAAACATTCTACAATATATACACTACTTGAATGACTGTTTCCGTTAACATAAACATATTAATGAATTATGGTTCAGCAAAAAGTGATAACAAAATCATATAATTTTTGAATTCTAAAGATAATGCTGTACTGACGCAAAGTTTTTTACCTTGACCAAATTGTGGTGTAATTCGACAAATTCTTCTTGTGTTTTGTTCTTAAGAATTTGCTTCAGCTGGTAGACATCTTTCTCCTTTAGTATGACCGAAAATTTATGCCAATTAAGAATGTCATTAAAAGGCAGGTCATAATAATTAGAGAGTATCACTGCAAGCAAAATCCCAAAGAAGTTAGGAAAACAATTATAGATGAGAGTCATGGAGAAAAGTGGGTACACATAAATGCATGAAATCCAGAAAGATTAATTACACTGAACAATTTTTAAAACATAAGGGGGAGAAAGGAGGGGAAGGAACTAGGATTTTTTGAGGGCCTTCAGTGAAATGAATACTTAAAATTAAAGGAAAGAAAAAGAAATTATCCAACTTCTTGGGAAAATATCCAAATAAAGATTCTTTGCCAAGTATAAGTCGTGGTTCATCCATAGATGGAAAATGGACGATTGAGAATCACTTGTTGGGTTGATGAAAAATTTAGACTGATAGAAAAGCTGGGTAAAAAATGCCTACTGTGCCAACCAAAACTAAACCCTGCCAAGATTGGCTGAAAGTAGGGAAGAAAAGGATAAAACTGAAGATGATTTCTCAATTCACCATGACAGTCATTGGCTATTCTTTCTTCATCCAGAAAAAAAAAAAAAAAAAAAAAAAAAAAAAAAAAAAAAAAAAAGGAAAAGAAAAGAAAGAAAAACTAGACAAGGACAACTGAAAGATACTATCCCGTCCACCAAAATTATTTTGTGACAACTTGGAAAAAGGGGAAAGACCATAAAACTGAAAGAAGATTGTTTAACCGATGTGCCTTAAAATGAAATTGTGATTTCAAACCATGATGATGGTGCGTGCTCCATTCCGAGACTCAAATTGATACACAGGCAACTGCCCACTTGTGTGGTTCACAACTCTATGCATGTTACTTTCCCATTCAGCCTAGAATTTCCTCTACCAAATAATATAAGAAAAACGTCGTATCTTTTTTCACAAATGGCATTTGCATCTTTCTACTTTTCTTATCCTCCCAAATTTCCATTCCTTCTACCGAATCAGGCCCGAGTAATTCATAAATAATAAACAGCAATTGCAGAGTGGTCTCCATTCTCATATGTTCAGGCGCTATGGTAAACAATATAATGCATTTTAAGTAAACAAGACATGCATTAAATATAATGCTCAAATGGGAGTAAAAAAAGGTTAATTTGTATTGAAATCTAGATCTATTAATACTGCAGTAAATACCAATGACATGGAAGATATATTCTAATTTAAAGGTGTCACGAAGGCTTACAATTTCTTCTCATCCCAGTAAATTCCATTGACAGCAGCAGTCTAGTTATAGAATCTAGTTATTTGAAAAATATCGTTTATCAATTCAATTTTCATAATCATTATTAATTTCTCTTTCTTTTAGTTATAACTTCCTATTCATTGTAATTATAATTCTCCATCAAGCATGATCATCTTTCAAAAGGAGTTTAAGATTTGAGTACCGTATAGAAGTGAGATAGTTAACTTATTTAAATTGTGCCAAAATTTTAATTCATCCGAACCACACTGGAAATGTATGTTGTCTTGGATGGATATGTTCGAGACTTGGCAAACATATTGTGCAACCAGTTGTCACAAGAAGGCTTACAACCTCTTCTCATCCCAGTTGATTACCGATGAAGAGATCCTATAACGAGGAAATACTGGAGAGCAAATGGAATCAAATTGTAGGTCTTGCGTGTTATGTACCTTTACAGGTGAAAGACACAGCATAACTCCCCATATTATTAAATGTGAAAAAGTTCTTATGCTCGTCATTCTGTGTCTTTATCGTGCATGGAAGATGCAAAGATCATAAATCGCAAAACATTGATTGATAACTAATATCAAACATCTAAAAGAAATAAATTCTCACCAGGGATGCACCCGTAATGTATGGAATCTGCAATGCGAGCACTGTTAACCTGGGATCCACCAGGGCAAATGCAGAATTTAGTCCTGTAAAATCTCTTTTGATACACTAGGTGTCCAGTTGCCCTGTTTATTCTGTTGTTTGAAATGTCAAGTTCTGTGTCATTCTCCCATACACGTGCCAGGATAACCCGAATTTTAGAGTTCCTATGCCCCGCCCAGAAACCAAGAGTCGTCCTGCAGAATGTTATATTTAACTTTAATCAAGTAACTACTGTGCAGTAAGCTCCAGTGTTTCTTTTCTGCTACGTAACACTGAACATCACAATAGGAAAAGTAAAAATCACATCTACAGTACTGGATTAACAACTCAACAATACACAACTGTAGGACATTAGTAATAAAAGGAAGAAAAAAAGGAGCAGAGAAGTACAATATTAAGTGCACAAAGGAGAGAAATGAACTTCAGGTGAAATTTATGTAACAAAAGCAGAAGCCAAACCACAGAACTTGCATTGATTGAACAAATTCAGAGTAAATTGTTTGTTTTACTTGGCTTAGAAACTCAAAGTATAAGAGCATCGAAGAAAACTTCTCTTCATGTTTTTACCAAAATTTTCTTCAATAAAAATAATCAAGTCATCTAAAAACAACATGAGGTCCCCAGATAAACCATTTTAAATCTTTTCTCAGCTAAGAAATTGTAAATCTTAGTCAATCCAGACATTAGTTCTCTGAAGTTTTGAAAGAGGCGCAGACTTTCAAACACAAAAGAATGACTGACGAACAAATGAATGTCTGCCAGTGTTGTAACTTTAATTTTCAACATAGATGATATCGACAAAAGCTTCCATAGTATTTGAAAAATAAATTATGATCTACTATAAAAATGAAATTCTTTTATCGTTCACATATATAGGTAAATCATTTTACACTCTAACAAGCAAGACACTTTAATTCACGGGTGAAGCCAAGTAAAACGGACTCCATCTGTTTCTCCTTGCACCTCGCCATTTAAATAACTGATTTTTTGGGTCCATTTTTTTCCCGAACCCAACAACAAAGAAAACTGAAACCAATCCATTTTTTAATTTTAGCGAGGCACAAGGCATCGAACCAGAAAACTTTTCATCAAGATATCATAGATACAATACAAAAACACCAAACCTGAAACCTTAAATGAATTACTGCTTTCACACCCCATAAAATTCAAAAATTAAACAACGTTATAAAGACTCCCACTCCAACAGATGATTTGTTGCGAAGTTAGGTCAGTGAGAGAAACAAAGCTGCAGAGAAAGTGCTCGAGAGAGAAACAATTTGCTGATACTTTTACATGCACCTGCAAATTTCCCTCCAGAATGAGCACAGATACTTACTTGAATATTATAATTTGATGCAATATAAAACAATAGTTAGACTATTAAACTTATAATGTAACACACTAACACTTACAAACACACACGCAGAGAAAGAGAGGCAGCTGTTCTTTGTTGTGCATAGGAAATGCAGAAGATGTTGATACCTAAGTAGTCCATTCTCATGGTGGAAGTGAAGATTTTTGAAAACTCGAACTTTCATATCATTCTAGCGGAACAGCAATGAACAAACCAAAAAGAGCACATAAAAGGGAGCTAAATACCACAATGAAGAATTTACATAATTGATCAATTCTAGCCTCAAGAGGTTGACATCTCACATAACATACCTGTTTTCCACGTCATTTCCTCCAGCTGGGAGGGCAAAGGGCTGCAGAACTTGTGGTAGGGCAACATCTTTGTGTGGTATAAATCCAACATCATAACTCGGAGAGCAAACGACGCGAATTGAATTCTTTACAAGAAATGGAAGTCCTTCAGTGGCCCTCACACCAACATCGTGACAAGTAACAAAGAAGTGATCTGCACCCAGAGTTCTATTCCAATAAGGATACTTGGACAACAAGCTCTCCACATAGTTCTGTACAATTACGGTCATGTTCTCGTATGATATTCCCTGCATGTTATTACAAGAGAATCATTTAGGAGTATGGAAAGGCTCATATTCAAGCTAATCTGTAAGTAAAAGAACCATATTGCAGGACTAAGATCATCAATTTATCGTAACACAAAATCAACTCGTACTAACCAATCTAATTAGTTGAATAAATAGTATTAATTATATAAATAAGCATTTTCATGACTACATTTATTTTAATGGAATGATGATTGTGAAAGATGTTTACATAATTCATGCAATCCATCTCTTGGTTCTCTAGCACTAACTCAATCGATCTACGCACAATGTATCAGAAAAATCCAATAACATCTCATAAGCAAACTTTACAAAGATGCAAGAACCAGGTTAATGCTCATGCAATGGAGTAGTAAGCATATGAGTCTAAAATTATCTTCACCTCCATCAACACGAGTTGTCCCTCATTGTTACAAAACAAGAGCAATTTATAAAAGAGAAAATACAACCCCAAACATCCCCATGCTCCTTGCAATACCACTCCACTCAATACCATTGCACGATGACAATAATGCTAAGCACTTTGTTCTCTCTCTCTCTCAAACCTTCATCAATAATGGCCTCATTCTTTTCCCTCAATTCTACACCACTATTACTGCAGGACCTCGTGTTCTAAATACTCCATCTTTGTTTGGAAACTTCACCCATCCATTAGTTGAATGAAAAAGGTTGAGCACAACGGCTGTCTTATATGAAAAGCATTACACCCCGCAGTAAATTTTGCAATCCAGGCAATCAACAAAGACATATGAAGAGCAAAGGGCAGGTGTGAAGGTTCATATGTGTGAATTTCTGTGTGAATCATGGAAGCGTCAAGAGGATATGGATGATGGGTGGAGACAAAAAAATAAGATAGAGCAGAGATAGAAACTGCAAGAAGTGCAGGAGGTGGCAATAGGAATAGCAGGAGGATGAAGAAGAGATGTAGCAGGCAAAACTTATGCCTTTTGATTTGGATGTTTTGCAAACATATTGTTTCCATATGTGAGTTCGTGCAGAGGTGTGAGTGAAGTTATGTTTAGATGGTGACAGCTATGGCAAGTAGGACACAATGCATATTGGTAATTGATGGCAGAGGCAGTAATGAGATCTAAAAGTGGAGATGCAATTGTGACAAGAGGATGCGGGGAGATAAATATGTGATTTATTGGGGGATGGTAATTGGGGAAGAAATGTGTTAGGGTGGTGCCAGGAAATGAAGATTTTGTGGGAGAGAACAAGAGGGTGATGCTTGATGGGATGGTTATTTTACGAAGTGTACAAACAACTAAGTTTATACAAGTAAAAGTTAGGTGCACATATGTGAAAATTGGTGTGGTTGGGAAGTATATATGAAAAACTAAAGATAAATAGGATTGGAAAGAAAACTTGAGCTGGTCTTTGGTTGGTGTGATGGGTGGGGGAAGACATTACTGCTAGACCTTAGTCTTTAGGGGTCGAATATCTTAGGGTAGATAACTAAATTCGCAAGGAATTATAATTGCAATGTACAAATACAATAGTTAAATCAAGTAGATGCATATCACATAAACAGTGCAATAGTTTGAATATAACTCGCAAGCAGAGGACCCTAAGATGGAGATCATCATGCTTAGTGGCTCAGTATACCACACAAGAGCAGTTTAACTATTGTACATGAAAGCGAAAAGACTCCATCCTCATCCCTCCATCCCCACACCTATATCTTTTTAGAAAGTAGTTCACAATTCTGGAATGGACCTTGCAGTTGGGAAATTGTTATTGTAATTTTCTAATAACTCGTAGCTTCTCGATATCTTATATACTAAGGTTTATAGTCTTCATGCATTCAATGGCTATGAGGAATTCGAAAGAACTGAGTTTATCCTGAAACTCATGATAAACATAGAAATAAGAGTTCTGGAGCAGAAAGCAAACAGAGAAGATGAGAAAGTAAAACTGAAGAGACAGGAAATAGGAAAAGACGAGAAGATGACTTCAGGTTCAAAAATCAAGCCTCAATCAATATTAGCATTTGAAATAAGCATTTCAATTGATAGAGTTGAGGTGTTTTGATGCAGATCAGCTACGAATTGCAGTCAATTCAGATGCAGGGAAGGCATTCCAGACAGCAGCAATGATGAACATTCCAGATTCAACATGAAGTTTGTGATATAGTGTAGGCTAATTGTAATTCTGTGAAGATGATGTATAGGAAATTTGGAGAATGAATTGTAATGATCTTTATTGATATAAAATTGTAATTGCAAGGAAATGTAAAATGTTTGTTGCAGAGACTTCGAGAGCTCTACCTCTCCAATTGCTGAAATCAAATGCTAACTGAATGCCTAACTTTTCCCCTTATTTGGTATTTATACCCCCAATTACAATACATAACAATGACTATCCCTGATATATACAAAAAGAACAACTTATTACATTCTATCATGTACTAACATTAAAATAGCAACATTTAAAATGATCTTGAAGTCGCAGTTCCCGCCTTCAGCTTTGGCCCTAGTTCTTATTGCGCCTGGTGTGCCCCAACTTGATTTCCGGTCTTGAGCTGGATTTCCTATCAATACTTCCCACCAACACAGCCACCTTGTACTCAAGGTGGAGATCAGGACCAAGTACAAATTTAAAATACCGTAAAGCCGAACAATTTCCTTTGCCAGAACTCCATCCCCAATCAAAGTAGAAAAATGGTATTTCAACACCAATGAATGCGCGGACTTCCCTACAACCATGAGTATAGAATCCATGAAGACCCCGTAACCGGTTGGGCCTACCGACAAAATTTTCCACTTTTGAAATTTGATTGGAAGAAAATTTTGGATTGCTCGATGATCAAATTTTTCCAATTCATCACTTACCACCAAAACGTGTATCTCTTTATTTTTTGGTACTGCTATAAGTTTTGAAATTGAATAGGTTAAGTTTTGGCTTGTTCTTGCAATTGAGCTTTCTTTTTTAACTGGATGTAATTCCTTGTGGTCTTCTCCAATTAATCCTTTTCCTTTTTCCACTTGTTGGCCCAAGTCCGCGGTGTGGCCCAAACCCACTGAATTTAACACTGCAACCCAATTATTGAAAATCAACCCATTTACCCAATGCTCTTCCAAAATGTTCCCTGGCCTCTTCTCCACCTTTGGCAACGACCGGTGGCCGTCTTTCTCCGCTGAAAATTCCTCACCGACGGAGATATCACTCAAGTGAAATCGAGTCAACATCAAATTCTTCAATTCTCTCCATGTTCGTATGGTACGGCGATGATCTACCCACCGGAACCAGGCTAATGCCTCGCCGTCAAATCCTAGGGTGGCAACCTCCAATCGCTCCGCCTCTGTCAACAAATTTACATTGAAGCATCTTTCCGCGTGATAAATCCAGGCATCGGGAATGTTACCCGTGAACACCGGCATCTCCAAACTTCTCTGGAGGTATTCTTAGCGAGTTGGTTCATTCAATGGTTCCCCGCGGCGGTCTCTTCCGACTTCGGAATTTCAAAATTCAATAGGTGTGTTAGTCGATTCCGGTTGAATTCCCTTGCTCCTCTCCTTGTACTCTACCTGATTTGCCGCCCCCAGTTTATTCAACAATTTTTCCATTTTATCAATTACGGAAAGCTTGCTTATCACTTGACCTAAATCCTTTTTAATCGATTTCATTTCGCTGTGCATTCCACCATACAATTCTTCAATGCGTGCTTCTAAGGTTCCCATGCGATCTTCCATTTGTTTCTTCGATGTGGCCATGGGTGATGGAAGGTGCTCTGATACCAATTGATAGAGTTGAGGTGTTTTGATGCAGATCAGCTACGAATTGCAGTCAATTCAGATGCATGGAAGGCATTCCAGACAGCAGCAATGATGAACATTCCAGATTCAACATGAAGTTTGTGATATAGTGTAGGTTAATTGTAATTCTGTGAAGATGATGTATAGGAAATTTGGAGAATGAATTGTAATGATCTTTATTGATATAAAATTGTAATTGCAAGGAAATGTAAAATGTTTGTTGCAGAGAGTTCGAGAGCTCTGCCTCTCCAATTGCTGAAATCAAATACTAACTGAATGCCTAACTTTCCCCCTTGTTTGGTATTTATACCCCCAATTACAATGCATAACAATGACTATCCCTGATATATACAAAAGGAACAGCTTATTACATTCTATCATGTACTAACATTAAAATAGCAACATTTAAAATGATCTTGAAGTCGCAGTTCCCGCCTTCAGCTTTGGCCCTAGTTCTTATTGCGCCTGGTGTGCCCCAACTTGATCTCCGGTCTTGAGCTGGATTTCCTATCACAATATTTTGGTTGATTTCACATATTCTAACTTAATTTCATTGCCATCTAAGTGCATTCTTTTAAACACATCAGGTCCATCATCTCCAAAAGAATAGATTGAAAGGACGAAAAAGAATAGAATAAGCAACAG
The DNA here is from genome assembly GCA_030279155.1 of Forsythia viridissima. Lineage (NCBI taxonomy): Eukaryota > Viridiplantae > Streptophyta > Magnoliopsida > Lamiales > Oleaceae > Forsythia > Forsythia viridissima. The sequence goes on along the minus strand of CM059033.1, from coordinate 70,611,730 downwards.
ATAATGGGCTTCGTGATTATCCAATGATGTAGCATCTAGTTTCACACAGGCCTTGAAAGTTAATACATGCATTAACAATATAATGCAGCAAAAGAAAGAAAAAAAAAAAAAAAAAAAAAACCTTCAAATATATTATCAGTCATAAAAAGAACCATCAAGGATGGCTAAGAAATGTCACACTATGCAGACATCCATAAACAAGAAAAAGAAAACCTGTTTCATATTAAAGGGGAATTCACCAAAATCTAACGCATATGTTTGATAGTGCTGAAATTATTTTTTAAGTGCTTATATTATAAATTGTAGTTGAATATGTGGATAAAAAGTGAGTTGAAAGTTGTACGTCCTACAAAATGTGTGGATAAAAAGTATGATTGACGAGATTGACTAGCTGAAATTATAATTTAAGCAGTGGCAAACATGTACGTGTCTCAATAAGGTTGAAAATTTTCGAGCAGCCAGACAAAATATAGCAAATTCACAGCATACATTAAACAAACATTCAACGAACTCAAGAAATACCAGCTAATAATATAGACAAATAAATAAAAGCACGTTTTCTAATTCCATCATGCATATTGGACATTGCCTATTAAACAATTAGCAGTAATTAGCAAGGAATATATGAATCAATAAGTATCAACATTGAGGCCTCTTTCCACAAACTAAAGGGAAAAAAATTCCATCAAATTAAGCGGATGTACCTTGCCTCGCATCTTATGACAAGAGATCGGAATGAAGAACAAATCAGCCTGATCCGGATCATCTGTGACAAATTTACTCTCCCTGAGATTTTGAAAAAAGTAGCCCTCACTAGCGTATTTTCCCGTCAACTTCCTTGGCGTCTGGTAATACGTGTTCGGATCCCCGTCCGGATATATATAAACCTTAAATCTCCTTTCCATTTCCTCGTAGTTCAATTTGAACATCTTCGGCAAATGATACACATCATCATCAACGCCGTCATCATCGCTTCTTACCTTCAAATCAGAGAACACACAAAGAGAAAACAATTAGAAAATTAAGTTAGTGTTCGAAATGAAGAGGGGTGAAATGATTATACCTGAGGCTGAGAGACTTGTACGGTGTGAGCGGTAGGGGTGGGGGTGGAGGTCTGAAGAGAAGGGGAGTGGAGGGATTTAAGTGAGAGGTAAGTGAAGGAGACTAGCGTTAGGATGGCAAGAGTGAGGAGAGAGGCTTGGAGAGAGCAGACAGCGGCAGAGGACGATGGCTGTGGGGGTTTCACCGCCAACATATCCGGCCGGTTTTGGGGGTTCCCGGCGACACCTTCGATCAAATAGTTTTAAAATTTGTTTGGATTTGATCGCGAGTGTAGTCAAGTTGCTTGAGAGTTGTCTTTAATTTGCAGGTAAATTGCACTTTCGGTCCTCCACCTTTTATTTTTTTGACATTTTCTTCCTCAACCTTTCATTTTCGGTGCAAACTCGTCCTTCAGTGTGAATACCGTCTAAGTCTCTGTTGTCAAATTTGAGAGAAGATGATTATGACCTCAAGTTCAAATAGAAAAATGCAAAGGAGAAAAAAGAGAAGATACAATGCTATGCTTTTGCTTTCGATTTAATATCATTTAACTGAATTGTTTATAAAATGTAATTGAGCATTACTTATCTAAGTCATGATCTCCTGCCCACATGCTAATTTGTCAGTATGTGAGCTGTTGATATAAAAAGTTACAGAAATTCTTGTCCACGTGCTGACAGCATGTGGGCAAGAAACTCTTGCCCCCAAAGGGCAAGAGATCAAGTCTGTTATTTATCTTACTTTAATTTTTTACATTGTTTTGCTTTAAGTTCTACATATTCGTGTGTTCAGATGGGCTTGAGGATAAGGGAGTTGGAATAAGTTGGGGGTTGACGGATCTAGATTATGAGGTAGGTGGGAGCTGTACGTGAAATGAAAGGGAGAGTTGAAGATTTATTTTTATTTTTTTTCCATTTATATATTTTGTTTATTTGAGTTTGGGGTAGAATTCTTTTTGACTAATTTAAAGCCAAAATGTGTACAAGGATGAACGGGCATGGAAAATGTAAGGTAGAGGTGGTGAATACCAAAAACTAAAGTTTGGATACCAATTTGTGATCGATCTGAAAGATTATGAACCGTTCTTACAATTTACCCTTAATTCTAGATCTAGGCTGTAGTTTGGGTGTTGGAATAATAGCAAGACATGGAGGCGCACTCTTTTCTTTTTTTTCTTCTTTTTTTTTTTCCCGCCATTTGATAACATTATTGCCGATCTAGATAGTTTGCAACCATAGAAAGACTGAAAGTTCGGACAAAATTGTTTTCATCAATACGTTTTCATTCTAAACCGAATTGCAAAATAATTTATCAAGTATGTGTCAAAATTAGGGGTGGGCATTGGGTTGGGTTGGGCCCAATTTTGGGCCCAACCAAACCGACCCGATTTGGACCATTATACCCATATATGGAACCAACCCGACCCGGATTGATCACAGAACCCGACCCGACCCGATCCGGCCCAAATCGGGTCGGGTCGGTTGCAGTTTAAGCCCAAATAATAGTAAATTATTATTATTTTTTTCCTTTCTCATCCAACTAAATTTTGGCTGCTTACCAAATTTCAAATTCAAAATTCTGGTAAATTATAATAAAAACAGAAGAGAGAGCCCAGTGCAGAGAGCCCAGTGCAGAATAAATATTTTTTTAATTTCAAAACATGAATTGAAAAATGAAAAACTATGGTAAATCAGCTAAAAAGTTCAGTTATTTGAAAAAAAAAAAAAATTAAAATTTCTTACATTTAAAAATAATAAGAGAGCCTAAAAAGAAAAATACATTTTTACATTCTAAATAAATCAAGATGACCATCAAACACTAAAAGTAGAATTAAAATAAAATACTACAGTAATCCAACAATAAATTTTTTTACAGTTATCCAACAATAATAAGAAATTGAAATTAATACAATAATCCAAATTTAATGCAAAGGTTGAACCGTAATGGATGGAAAAAGTGTAAAGTCAGACTCCAAACACACTAACAAAAAGAATGAAACAGGAATAGTAAAATAATTCCTTGTCCAGCAAGAGAATTGTTCCATATCCATCTGATCGTGATCAATTGTACGAGGTTCCTGAATCAAACAAGACTCGAGGGAGGCTTGTTTGCCACACCAACAAGCTTAAGTAAGAAGTTAAACAATAACAAAAGGAGAGAAAAAATAGAATAATAAACCATGAACCATGGAGACTTGCAACTCTAACCAGGGTGGAAGAAATGATGCTTATAATCAACTTAATTCCAGACTCTTAATCACTAAGTTGATTATAAGCATCGTTTCTTTGAATCCCAAACTCAGAACCACATAAGAAGCTTACCATTTTGTTTGAATGAAACAACATACCTGAATGCTTGGGTTGACTCAGTTCTTATGCTAATCCTTCATACAACTGGTGAAATAAAGAGCATTTTTCTGTTAACTCAGTACAATATTGAAGCATGGAAATTAATAATAATTTATGATAATTTCTGTTAATTTCATAGCTAGAGACAAATTCTATTCAATGTAAATTATAATTGATTGATACTCTTTTAGTTTTTAATAATAATCAAAAGCAAATGTAAAGCTACATGCTGTAAAAGCAGATTTTTGAGAAATCACCAAGTTAAGGAGCCAAAATAATATAAATTGAAATGTAAAAAATCTGAAATATAAGAAAATTGCATAATTTTCTCCATTCTAATGACCAGATGGGTTTCAGAGTTGAATTCATTTTGTTCTTTTTCGATATCCTCCTTGCTGTTAAACAAAGGTACATGCAATTCCTTTTTATCAAATCATTTTTCTTTTATCTCATTTTCATCAAACAGAAAAGCAACAACGAAAAAGATCTTGCATAACATTTTTACATTCTAACTGGAACAAAAAATGCAATCCCAGTATTAAATACTAAACATAAAAATTGAAGTAATAATAATAATACAGAGCATATATTGATCAAAATACAAATTACACAAACAGTACAACAAGAATTATCAATAATAGCAATGATACCGTTATCAGGTTTAAGATCTACGGTTTGCCACATTAATAGCAATGTGAAATTTGCAACTTCTATAATTCTGTAAGCAAGATGCCTAGATATAAGGCTGATCATTTCATTCTAAATGGATGGTTTGGAGTTCTATCACTTTACCCGGAAAAAATAGAAAATGCTTGAATCACTTCGATTTAGCCCTCATTTGGTTTCACCAATTCCGAAAGCTCTACAAAAAATAATGATTGAATTAACAATAAAATTGATACAAACACAAATTTTAACATAATAATGAAATACAATTAGTTATATTACCTTCATCCAATTTGTTATATTCATCCACATCCTCCATATAGAATCTATCCATGCTTGGAGAATCTTTAAGCCAATTTTGGGTGCACACTAAAACTTCCACCATCTTAGGGGTTAAAGAACTACGAAAAGGATCGAGGATTCTTCCTCCGGTACTAAAAGCACTTTCTGAAGCCACGGTAGATATTTGAATTGCCATAATATCTCTAGCAAGTTTGGACAAAGTACCATATTTACTTCCATTAACCTTCCACCAATTAAGAACATCAAAATCATTGTCCTCTATATCTTCATATGCGTCCAACAAGTATCTGTCCACATCATTTTTTATCTCAACCAAATCTTTTGTTGCTTGTTTTCTCTTAAACCTAGAAATACGAGTAGAAGACACACTTGAATTAGGACTTTCTTTTGTAGAAGATAACCCACTTGAAGAATCTACTTCAAGAGATACTTGACTGCTCTCAGAACTTACTCCACGTCTCACATACCAATCGTAGATAGACATCATATTATCTTTCAAATTATTGGTCATGATACGAGCAACTTCATCGTCCTTATAAATATCAACAAAACAATATTCAACATACTCCAATTTATACCTTGGATCAAGCACAGTAGCTATCAACAACAATTGGTTAACATTTTCCATCTTTCCCCAATACTTGTCAAACTTTTTCTTCATATTAGTAGCCATTTCACCCAAAAGATAATCACCACTTGAACTCCATTCTTCCAACTCGGTTACAAGTGAACATACTTCATGAAGATATTTAGTTGAGCTCACATGTAATGAAGTACTAAATTTCAAAGTTACTTCATAAAAACCTTTAAGAAACTTGACAAAAATAGAAGCATTTTCCCAATCAAAAGCTATAGGAGGTCCACCTCTTTTTCTCCCACCATCATTCTCCTGAAAATAATTTAAGTACTGCCCATCATCCTCCTCTAACCTCTCAAAAGCTTTTTGAAATTTTAAAGCTGCTTCCAACATCAAATAGGTAGAATTCCACCTAGTTGGCATATCCAAAAACACAAGTGATTTGCAATCAATTTTTTCTTGACTTGCACACTCTTTCAATTTTTTTTCTCTCGCAGGAGAAGATTTAACATATTTCACTGCATTGCGGATACTAACAATTGAATCATGTGCTTCCTTCAACCCCTCACATACAATCAAGTTAACAATATGTGCACAACACCTCATGTGCAAATATTTGCCATAAAAAACACACCCATCATTTCTCCAACTAGTCATCTTCCTCTTAAGATAAGAAATAGCTGTTTCATTTGCAGTTGCATTGTCAACAGTGATCGTAAACACTCTCTCAATACCCCATTCATGCAAACAACTCTCAATAACCTTACCAATCGTTTCACCCTTATGATTAGCAATCACACAAAAATTCAATATATATTTATGAATTTTCCAATTAAAATCAACATAGTGTGCTGTGAGAGACATATAGTTAATATTTTGAATGGAACTCCAAGTATCAGTAGTAAGAGAAACTCTTTGATGTTGGAGGATATTTTTCAATTGCAATTTCTCATCCAAATATAACTGGTATATATCTCTGACAACAGTCCTACGAGATGGAGGATCAAACTTAGGACATGCTACACTACAAAATTGTCTAAACCCCTGGCCTTCGACGAAACTAAAAGGTAGCTCATCCAATATTATCATCTTAGCACATGAAAGTCTACACGCTTCTTTATTAAAGCCAACACCTAAAGGATTGCTCCCACCACCCTCAATTGGACTTTTTTGCCTTTTGTTTTCCACTCGTCCTGGATAATTCTTACAATGACTAACCAAATGGGTCCTCAAAGTACTCGTCCCACACTTTTTAGTCCCACAAGCAAAATTCTGTCCACAATAGTTGCATGCACACCTAACATCTACCGCTTTTGGATCTCCTATTATTGTGAAGTGATCCCACACAAATGAAGATTTTCTAGTATGTTTTCTCTTCCCTAAACATGATGGTGGAAGTGGAGGAAGGGACGTAGCACCAATTTCTAAATTTGTTGTTGATGGAGTTTCACCCGTAGCTTGAGTTTCACTCTCTAAATCCATACTTATATCTGTAACAATCAAACATAAGAACAATTAAACACAATTTGGGACTACTTCAATGGTTAGTGCCCTACAGTTTGTGTAAATGAAGTTAAAGAAGGAAGAAAACTATAGTTATCTCAGGTATAATTCATGTATGGAATTGCTTAAACGATTCTAGTATTGTAAAGTGATGTCTGAGCCAAGCCAAATATCATTTCACGAACCATATTCTATCAACAAGGATTGAATACACAAATGTATAATCAAGCAGTCAAAACAGAGAAGTTTGAATGGAAAATTCAGATTTGAATCCATTAAAATTAAAGCAAAATTACCATATTAAATTTGAATGTATAAAACCACTTACCATAGAACAGCAAAATTACAGAAATGATTTTTCATGGAGCACAGAACAACTTCCCTCCCACACACAAACACGTTAGGTCAATATAAAATCCAGTTATAATTTCCCCAACATTCGATCTTCTTCTTCGGCGATTCGGCAATTTGGCGATTCGGCTAGGGTTTCCTCTTTTTCTCCATCGTTTTGATTTTGATCTTTGTTTTTTTTTTTATGTTTTATGTTTTGGGTCGGTTTGGGAAGCGGGTTTAATCCAAAACCCGCTACCCGAACCGGCCCATTTCATATTAAATCTAAAAACTACCCGACCCAACCCAAGAAAGGAAAAATCCGACCCGACCCGACCCAAATCGGATTGGGCCGGGTCGGTTATTCGGGCTGTGGGTTATGTGCCCAGCCCTAGTCAAAATTGTTGGCGGATTTCTGTGTAAATGATTCCAAAGCAATCAAATCGAATGAAATGGATGAAAAGTAAGCCGAGGCAAGTGTTGAACACTTTGTCATTAAGTCAAATTTGCTCCGCAACGGTGCTTACAGTTTATGACAATTGACTCCCAAGATACAACGACTTCTGCTTGAGTTTGTAACACTTTAAAATTCAAGCACAGCGAACCAAAATTGATTTTTGTACTCCAAATATGAAAATGAAATGAAAACCAGAAATTCAAGCAACAAATGTAAGAATTTTTGGTTGAAGAAGAATGAAATATGATGCCTCTTAAATTGCATTTAGTTTCTGTATCAATTCTATGTCAAAATGGACGTCCAGATACCCTTTTTAACGTTGAAGATCGGTTGAAAACGAAAAGGAATGGAACCAATTCGTGCAACATTTTAAAATGATATGTCTGTTCGCGCAAACCTATGCGATCGCATGGTTTTACCAAGCTGCGATCGCAAGGTACAAATTTGAGAACAGAACTTAATCTAGTTTAACCATGCGATCACAATGCTTTGTCTCATGCGATCGCATGGAAGGACCCAAAAACATTCTGTTTAAAATTTAGGCAGGTTGCGATCGCATGGTCAAAACTTGACCCAAAATTGTCCTTTTCCATAATTTCTCATTCATTCGATATTGGTTTCGAGATGCCAAAAATACCCTTCAATACATGCAGAGAATTTAAATTCTCTTTCGGGGACGCTGCCCCATCGACTCCTGCGACCTGACCGGGCAGGTCGATCCCCTTTTCGAAGCTCCGAAGTGGCAAACTAATTTGTCTAAACGGATTGAGTCGGATCTTGTATATTTTGGCCAAGTTGACACGAAATCACTTTAGTTGTTTTTAACACTTAGTTAATTTCTCGACATATTTAAACCAATTTCCAACAATCCCCCACATGAATAGAAATTCCTTGATACGCAAAACACGATGCAAATGAAATGCAGACTCTAACAAATGGAGTACATGCGACAAGTCATAGCATCAAGATATGTGGCTTATGGCTTTGAACCTTCTTTAGTTGAGTACAATCGAATTTAATAAGCTAGTTGGTGAACACGATGTTTTTGAACCATCCAGCCGTTCGTGTAAACCCAAACAATTGTACCAACACCATAACTTATTTAACCAATTCGGTTCACATGGTTGTGTCCATTTTGGCCCTAGACAACTCTTGGTTTCATAAGTGCTCTAAGAGAATTAAGCCTCAAATTCTCGTAGAAACGGTCCCACTTCACACTTACATATGTAATCTCTTACCTTTCTATTTCAAGGTTTTGAATCATTAAAAGTATATATGTATACTTATCCTTGTACATATTTGAAATAGCACTTCAAAAGTTAGGAATAGGAATAAGTGCTTTATTCTGAATCTTTTATAACTTAGTTGTCCTATTGAACCAAGATTTTGGGATCTCCAATCTACAAGGTTGGGTTTCCATTATAGTAATTCTATTCAATAGGCTTTAGGCTCATTCTCCTCGAAAGATGGTATACTTGATCTCTTGCAAGTCCTTTCGTCAAAGGATCAGCCAAGTTTTCTTTTGACTTTACATAGTTAATAGAGATTATACCATTCGATATTAACTGTTTAATGGTATTATGTCTCCGACGGATTTGTTGAGACTTACCATTATACATACTATTTTGTGTCTTTGCTATTGCCGACTGATTATCGCAATGTATGTTAATTGCAGAAATTGACTTTTCCCAACATGGAATTTTCTCAATAAAATTACGAAGCCATTCTGCTTCTTCTCCGGCTTTGTCTAAAGCAATAAACTCAGATTCCATTGTGGATCGAGCTATACATGTTTGCTTAGAAGACTTCCAGGACACGGCTCCACCTCCAATGGTAAATACATAACCACTTGTAGATTTTGAATCCTTAGTGTCAGATATCCAATTTGCATTGGCATATCCTTTTAACACCGCGAGATATCTTGAATAGTGTAATCCATATTCAACCGTGTGTCTTAAGTATCTAAGAACTCGGTTTAATGCCTTCCAATGTTCAACATTTGGATTACTAGTGAATCTACTCAACTTGTTGACTATGTATGCTATATCCGGTCTTGTGCAGTTGGTAATGTACATCAAACTGCCTATGACCCGTGAATTTTCCAATTGAGATACGGGTTCACCAGTATTCTTGGCCAAGTGAATACCTAAGTCAACTGGTGACTTAACTGGTTTATCGTCATACGCTTTAAACTTTTTAGTATAGTCTCAACATAATGTGATTGAGATAATGACAAACCATCGGATGTCTTAGAGATTTTAATCCCTAATATCACATCTGCCACTCCCATGTCCTTCATGTCAAAATATTTTGTTAACATTTTTTTAGTCGAGGAAATAACTTTTGAGTTATTTCCTATAATTAGCATATCATCAACATATAGGCATACGATTACATATTCGTTAGGTGTGGTTTTAATGTAGACACATTTGTCACATTAATTGATTTTGAAGCCATTTGACAATATAGTTTCATCAAACTTTTCATGCCATTGCTTCGGTGCTTGTTTTAATCCATACAAGGATTTCACAAGTTTACACACATTCTTTTCATTTTTCGGTGCAACAAACCTTCGGGTTGTTCCATGTAGATTTCTTCTTCTAATTCACCGTTTAGAAACACAATTTTAACATCCATTTGATGTATTTCAAGATTATGCAATGCCGCAATTGAATTCAAGACACGTATAGACGTGATTCTTGTCACAGGTGAATAAGTATCAAAGAAATCGAATCCTTCCTTTTGTCTATACCCTTTGGCTACTAATCTAGCCTTGTATTTATCTATTGATCCATCTAACTTCAATTTCTTTTTGAATATCCATTTGCAGTCTAAAGCTTTGTTTTCCGAAGGGAATTCAACCAATTCCCATGTATGGTTACTCATGATGGATTCAATTTCGTTACGTACAGCTTCTTTCCAAAAAGAAGCTTCGGGAGTGGACATTGCTTCAAAAAATATCCTTGGATCATTTTCAAGTAAATTGGTTACGAATTCTAGACCGAATGTCTTATGAATTCGTTGTCTTTTACTACGTCTCGGTTCTTCATTTATTTGAAGATTGTCGTCATTTTCATGTAAATTATCATAAGTTCGTTTAACTGAACTTATTTCTTTTTCTTTACAAGGAAACTTGTCTTCAAAAAAGACCACATTTCTTGATTCAATAATCGTGTCTTCATGTACATCAAGTACTTCAGATTTATGAACCAAGAATCGACATGCACTACTATTGATTGCATATCCAATAAAGACACAATCAATTGTCTTTGGTCCAATCATAACTTGTTTAGGTTTAGGTATTTGTACTTTTGTTAAGCACCCCCACAATTTGAGATATTTGTACGAAAGTTTCTGAACTTTCCATAGCTCATAAGGTGATTCAACCTTATTATTGTGTGGTATCTTATTTAGGATATGATTTGCCGAAAGTATGGCTTCCCCCCACAAGTTTTGAGGTAAGCCCGAACTTATTAGCATTACATTCATCATTTCCTTTAGTGTTCGATTCTTACATTCAGCAATCCCATTTGATTGAGATGAATATGGTGCAATAGTTTGATGAATGATTCCAAATTCTGCACAAAATTCTTCAAATGGTGCAATGTATTCTCCACCTCTATCACTACGAATCATTTTTTATTTGTTTTCCAAGTTGATTTTCAACTTTGATTTTGTAGTGTTTGAACACTTCCAAAACTTCATCTTTGTTTTTTAACAAGTATACGTAACAGTACCTTGTAAAATCATCTATGAACGTGATGAAATACTTTTTACCACCTCTTGCTTGTACAAACTTTAAATCACACACATCCGTATGAATTAGTTCTAAAGGTGTCGTGGTTTGTTCAACCGAATGAAAAGGTGCTTTGGCCGCTTTTGCCTCTACACATGTTTCGCATTTTTCATTATCAAAATGTATATTCGGGATTAAACTTAAATTCATTAACTTACGTATTGAATTAAAGTTTGCATGTCCTAATCTATGGTGCCATAGATTAGACGACTCAAGAATATAAACGGAAGATGATGTTTTATTCATATCTTTCGGTACAATAGTTAGGACATTCATTTTGAATAGTCCATCTTTTACATAGCCTTTGCCAACATATATGTTATTCTTGGTAAGTACAAACTTATCCGAAACAAAGACTAACTTAAAGCTATTATTGCTTAACAAAGAACCTGACACAAGGTTCTTGCGAATATCCGGTACGTGAAGAACATTGTTGAGGCTAAGTTCCTTTCCCGATGTCATCTTCGATATCACTTTGTCTTGTCCTTCCACTTTGGATGTTGAGGAGTTCCCCATAAACAGTTTTTCACCCTCGATTGGAATGTAGGATGAGAACATTTTTTTATCGGCACATATGTGACGGGTTGCACCCGTATCAACCCACCATTCCAAGGGATTTCCAACGTTGTTGCATTATGAAACAACCGCCGATAAGTTCATGTCAGATATGCCATTTGATATAACATCAGATTCGGCTATGTTCGCTTGGGCTTGCTTCTTTGGTTTGCGACAATCAACGGAGCGATGTCTAGCCTTTCCACAGTTATAACAATTGCCCTTGAACTTCTTTGCATTCTTCTTTGTAGGTTCAACAGAATGCTTTTTCTTCTTTCCTTTGTTGTTGTTGGATTCCACAACATTAGCCCTTGATTGTGGTATGCTATTTCCAACACGCCTGTCCGAACTTCAATTGTATATATATATACATAGACTAGTTTTAGTACGTGCGATGCACGGGTTCTAGTTAAAATTATGTTTGTAATAATATTAATTGAGATGGATTGCAAAGAGCCAGAGATTAAGTAACTATGTAAAATGGAATGAGTTGAAGTGGATTGTATCTATATTAAATTTAATAAGTCCACCAAATATATTATTGTACTATAAGGGTGTGTTTGATTGGCTTAAATTTTCCATGGAAAATAAATTTTTTCCACCTATTTTTCAACTTGTTTGTTTGATTGTCAAAAATTTTTCATGGAAAATGAATTTTTCCACCTATTTTTCTTGTTGTGTTTGATTGCAACCTTTTTTTTTTCGTGGAAAATTTTTTCTCATTTTCCCACTTTTGGCCACATTTTTCTTATTTTCAAGGAAAATATTTTCTTTGTGGGATAAGAGAATTTATTTTCCATGGAAAATTTGTTAACATTTTCCAACCCATTTATTTTCTATGGAAAAGGCATTAACCTTTTCCAACCCATAATTTCTTGGTAATTCATTTTTATGGAAAATATTTTCTTTCCACCCAAATTTTCCAATTGCAATCAAACATAGCCTAATATGTTACTGCATTCCTAATTATTGAATAATTGGCCGTTACTTGGTCACTTGCTTTAAGTTCTCTCTTATGTATTGATTTTTCAAGTACATTGAAAAATGCTTTGAACCCTTTTTTGTTTACATAAAGTGACTAGGTTGTGTTTGATTGCACCATATTCCATGGAAAATGTCATATTCATGGAAAATAATATCACATCAGAAGAAAATGTCATATCCATGGAAAATAATATCACATCAGAGGAAAATGTTTTCCAACTTTGGCTATTTGATACAAGGTGGAAAAAGAAAAAAATTCTAAGGTACAATCACTTAAAGCATGGATTTGGCCACTTTGTTCGAAAATGTTTTCTCACCATTTTAGTAGTTTTTATTTTCCTTCTAACATGGAAATTTTTTTCCTTTTCCACCATTCCTAATCAAACACACCCAATTTTCCATGGAAAATGTCACATTCATGGAAAATAATGTCATATCAGAGGAAAATGTTTTCCAACTTTGGATGTTTGATTGAAGGTGGAAAATGAAAATGAATTCTAAGGTACTAAAGCATGACTTTGGCCAAAATGTTGATGTTTTCTTACCAATTTGGTGGTTTTTTTTTTCCCTTCTTACATGGAAATTTTTTTCTTTTCCGTGGAATCTAATCAAACACACAGTGTTAAACTACTTTGATACGCTTCTTATAATTTGACCCTTTTTTTTTAATACCTTGAGTGCCATTGTTTGACTTGGGATTTTTTACCCATACGTAAAAGGCATGCAATTGCTTTTTGTATTAATTTTTTTCCTCATTTACCATTGTCATTTGTCCAATTGCATGAAGTAATAATTGGACAAATAGCATGAATATTTGTAGCTTTATTATCTCTTCTAAATCATAATTTTAAAATGTGGAATAATGGATTTGTTTTATTCTGTAATCATTATACATTAGAGGAGGACTGATCTACTTGTCAGCGTGTGGGCAAGATCTACTGCCCGCCTGGGGGCAGTAGATCAGAATTCTACATTAGAGTACATGATTGTTGTGACTGTGCTATTTAGAAAAGACGTGTGTAACTTGTATCTAATATTTAAAGATGTTTGATTTTATGCTAGTCTTGGCACGTGCGTTGCACATTTTGTGGATGTCGTTGAATCTATAGTTGTTATTAAATTAAATGAATTAAGTATATAGATAACTACAATTTGTACATATATCAGCTTGGATTGAAATAACAGCGAATTAATTTAACATGTATGCACTAATTTACAATTGAGTTGCAACAAGAATATGGAAAAGGGGTATTAAAATAACAGAGAATTAGCACAACATGATTAATGTGCATTTAAAAATTGTTCTTGGAATCCATAATGTGTTTGCCCTATTACAAAAGAGGATAACATGTTGTGATAATTGTGCAAGTGGAACTCTTATTCTAATATAAAATTAGTAAGAGTTTGGTTGACTATTAACTTTTCTAAAACCAATGTAAGTGCACAAGATGGACAATATTTGCGACCAAGAACAACAAAAACTGAGACAAAAGAAAGCATGCCATTTCCACTCATTTTGTTGTTGGACTCTTCTCTTTGTATTTGATGCTGATGCAGCTATACCAGACAACTTTAGAATTGCATTTTCAGCAGTGCCGTGAAGATGATTTTCTTTGGTGAGTCTTTTGTTTGAGGTTGAAATGTGTGGGACTTCAAAGAGCATTCGTTTTGCTGGTGAAGGCAGTGGTTGTGGCACAGAGTTGAGGCTTTGGGAGGTAGAACTTGAATGTTGAGGGTCAAGCATGTCTTGTACGTTCTCTGTCATTGCCGATGGTTCGATCATGAAAATAAGATCATACTTCCATTGATTTGTAGGACTATCCTTCTTAATAGCCTTCAAGTGAAACAAGTGGCTCTCTTCGACTGAAATTCGGACTTCATCCAAGACTTGCAATTGGTTGTCCTATGAAAAAAGAACATTTGTGTTACTATTAGGAAGATGACCACATTTGTATCTAGTGGTAGTGGTGATGTGCTGTATACTTATTGGAGAAGTTAGATCCATCAATATGTGGGCTGAGCATTGCATCATCTTTTTTGCCAGCTCTCCAATCATTGTACCATTAATTGATGATGTTGAGTTTTCGAGTTCAACAAAGACTCTTGCTCTATGAAGATATGTGGGTGGTAATAAGATAATAAAGGAACATAAAATAAATGATCATGTTGTGGAAAAAAAGAAGAAGTTATGAGGGAGATGTACTAAAGAAAAAAGTGTATCGTATGCCACTAGAAAATAGTTCTTACTTTGCAGTAGCACGTGCATTGGGAGATTCACAAAATATACAATCATATGTTTCTCCAAAGCTTACAAACTATAAAATCATATGTTTTAAGAATGTCAATACAGCGATGAAAAGAACGTTAAACAAAAGAGAGAATCCGAAAAAAGCAAAAATGCAAATCCAGTACCATGACTCTGTTGTAGATAAACCTCTGTCCCGAAGTAGAGTATTCCCAACAATGTTTTCACGTCCTTCGGTGTGCTGCGTAAAAGGTAAGCATAAAAACCAACATCAATATTGTATTTTTTTCTTTCAAATTGGCATGTGGAGATAAGGATCAAGAGATCTTACTGTGATCCATCTATCAAAAAGAAACTCATTGATGGCAATGGCATTTTGTCCATACATCGTAGGAGATACATAGTGTCCCCATATCATTCAATCTTGAATATCATCTGTAAAATGCAAAATGAAAGAATTATAGAAGTTTTTGCCAACTCAAAATGTAATAATTCAGCACTGAACGTTTATGTAGATCATGTCTGGCTAAGCCTAACAATTGTAAAAGTACTTGTTTGGAAAGTAAGTAAAGACTTGCTTTGACAAAATAAACATTTAAACTAAAAATTATTCCCAAAAATTGACTTCTAAAAATCTCAAACGTGTTCAGCAAAAAAATTTACTTGACGTTAAACTTAGCCAAACATAATGAATGGAATGATGACCTACGCACCTCTTGCTATGACGAAGCCCCTAAGTACAAACACCATCAACAAGGTGAAAGTTCCTAGTGTGTTTGCAGCCACTTGAGTTCTCCCAAGGGCTGCAATGAAACAGAACAACGAAATAGCCACCTGATGTATCCCAATGAATGCCAACAATTGTTTGAAAAACCTGCACAAGTATAGATAATTCATTAATAAAAGAGAATCATGATAAAGACTTAATAAAACTTGAGTGGGTTTTGAACTTACCATGCAGGAACAGGTGCAGACCCAATGGTGTAGTGATTGTAAGGAATTGATGTGTATACATGCACAGCGGAAATTAAAAGTTCAATTCCTTTAAACTGGATCAACCTTGCACTTAGAGAGAATTCGTGATAGAAGATTACCTTTGATGAATATCTTGAATCTGATTATCTGATTAGCTGGAGGTTCGATCTTCAATACTACAGCTGTCCAATTGTCCAGCCTCCAATGATAATCCACACAGCAAGAATAGATATGGACTTCCACGATCAAGAACAGATGAAAGCAGAACTTTTGGGAGAAATTGATTGGGTTGTCTTTTTCTTTGTGCTAGCAAGTAATGTAAAACAACTCTGATTGATTAATCTGTTGTGGCCTTGTATATATAGGTAGGGCTAACCCTAGCCCTAGTTCTAGTCCAACTAGAACCCATCAACAAACGGGCCCAATTAATTAATCTAATTAATTAATTTGGTCCAATAAGGAATTAAGTCCGACCCAACTATTTGGACCTTGGACATTAATTCTTACAATCTCCCACTTGGACAAGGTCCAATTCCAGATGCTCAATTCTCACTTTATGTGTGTGACCCATTAGGTTCCCTTTCACGATGGCAAACGCAGTGATATTCTAATCGATTCACCAAGATCGATCAATTCACTTCGCCATCCAAGATTGACATCTAGCAATGTGTCAAGACAATCCATGTGAAGGAAAATATCATGTGGTATGACTGAACCAATATATGCGCGGTTACCGTAGAAATATAATCCCTTCATCAATATAACTCAATTGGTTAAGAGATATGGATCAGCATCAATCTCACTTCAACCAATTATGTTATTCACTCCAACTCTTCGTTGATCTAATCTAGTTATGATTGAAACATTTTCAACTCATAACTCCACCCCGACCGAGGAAATTTATATCAATTTAAGTGGGCAAAATGCAGGTTATAATCTCCTACTTTCCAGGAGTGACGAATCCTCATATTGGACATTCACAACCTTCATATGATTCTCACTATACCCGTACGACGTCTTCCTGGTGACTCAAATCTTCGAGCCCCATCAAACGCTCGCCAAAGTATAGTGGTCCTCACATAAGATTCTATGATGTCCTCAAGTCAAAGGACCAAATCTACAACTGCACATTAGAGATTTACCACTGACGCTTGGATAGTTATCCATGTAGAATCTCTAGGCGGATCATCCAATGTCATGTTCTCATAACAATGCATTCATGTGTTCATTCAGATGTCCCTTTACATCTTAGCTCGTGAGATCAGCTACTTTCTTTAAAAGAAATGCAACACATGCTAGTCTATCCGCAATAATGATATCCGTATCTCATTATTACTATGACTAGGGATATTTCAAGAATAAGTTATTTATAACTTGTATCTCACAATCACAACACCTTGTGATTAACAAGTTACTATGAACTTTTCTTCGGACTCTATTATTTTAAATAATATTAATAAAATTTAAATAATAATAGATCTGCCATTAAAATGTAGACAAAATATTTAATTAATAAAATTATTCATATACTTCGATGTCTAACAAAGAGTATATAAATCGCTTCATACAAACTAGATCCAATCACTCATGTATCTAATACCAACAGATTTAGCATGACTATCATGCTTGTGCTGGGACAACGGCTTTGTCAAAGGATCTGCTACATTGTCATCAGTTGGGACTCTTTTTATCTTTATGTCATTTCTCAGGATTATCTCCCTAATGAGATGATATCGCCTCAATATATGCTTGGATCGTTGATGAGACCTGGGTTCCTTCGCTTGTGCGATGGCTCCATTGTTATCGCAATACAAAGATATTGGATCAACAATGCTAGGAACTACTCCAAGTTCTAAAATGAACTTCTTGATCCAGACTGCTTCATTTGCTACTTCTGAAGCAGCTATATATTCGGCTTCTGTAGTTGAATCAGCAGTCGTTTCTTGTTTGGAACTTTTCCAACTGACTGCACCACCATTTAGAGTAAATACATATCCAGATTGAGATTTGCTATCGTCTTTATCAGACTGAAAGCTAGCATCGGCATAACCTTGAACTCTAAGTTCATTTCCTCCATACACCAAGAACATGTCCTTAGTCCTTCTCAAGTACTTAAGGATGTTCTTGACTGCGATCCAATGTTTCTCGCCAGGGTTCGCTTGGAACCTGCTTGTGACACTCAAAGCATATGAAACATCTGGTTGAGTACATAGCATGGCATACATGATAAATCCTATTGCTGATGCATAAGGAATTCTATCCATGCGATCCTTTTCAATTTGTGTCTTTGGACACATCTCTTTTGAGAGATAGATCCCATGTCCGATGGGACAGAGTCCTCTCTTAGACTCTTCCATGCTAAATCTTCTCAAGACTTTATCTATGTACGTAGATTGAGATAGGCCGAGCATTCTTTTAGATCTATCTCTATAGATCTTTATTCCGAGAATGTATGCTGCCTCTCCCATATCTTTCATGGATAAATTTTTGGATAACCACAATTTTACTGATTTTAGCATTGGGATATCGTTTCCTAGTAATAGTATGTCATCCACATACAAAATTAGAAATACGACTTTACTCCCACTAACTTTTTTATACACACATGGTACATCTTCATTTTTGATAAAATCAAACATTTTGATTGTCTCATCAAAACGAAGATTCCAGCTCCGAGAGGCTTGCTTTAATCCATATATGGATTTATGTAGCTTGCATATCTTGTTTGGCTCTGTAGATTCAAAACCTTCTGGTTGTGTCATGTACACATCCTCACTAAGATTCCCATTAAGGAATGCAGTTTTAACATCCATTTGCCATATTTCATAGTCATAATATGCCGCTATTGCAAGCAGAATCCGAATTGATTTAGACATGGCTACTGGTGAGAAAGTTTCGTCAAAGTCAATTCCTTGTCTTTGCTTATAACCCTTCGCAACCAATCTTGCCTTGTAAGTATGAACATTACCATCCATGTCGACCTTTTTCTTGTAAACCCATTTACAGCCTATTGGTTTTACCCCTTCAGGCGGGTCAATCAAGGTCCAAACCTTGTTTTCATACATGGAGTTCATTTCAGATTCCATGGCTTCCTGCCATCTCTTTGAGTCAACATTTGACTTCGATTCTGCGTAAGTAGTGGGTTCATCTTCCTCGATTAGTAATGCATCATTGGTAATTAAGAGATCGTATCTCCTAGGAGGACGAATGACTCTACTCGACTTTCGTAGAGCTGCTGTGTCCTCGGGAACTAAAGGTTCCCCATTTTCAATCTGTGCCTCATCAAATGTAGGCTCAGCCATTGGTTTATCTAATTGGTCGATTTTATTAGTGGTTTGTTGAACTTCTTCAAGATCTACTTTGCTCCCACTGCCCTCTCTTAGAATGAACTCTTTCTCTAAGAATATAGCATGTTTTGATATGATGACCTTCATTTCGATGGGATTGTAGAAATAGTATCCAACAGTTTCTTTTGGATACCCCACAAATAAACATTTATCAGATTTAACTTCTAGCTTGTCTGATTCTATACGCTTCACATAAGCGTCGCAGCCCCAAATCTTTATGTATGAAAGATTGGGTCTCTTTTTTTTCCATAACTCGTATGGAGTTTCATCGATCGATTTAGATGGGACACGATTTAGTGTGTGACATGCAGTGTTAAGTGCATATCCTCAAAACGATTTTGGGAGAACTGCGCGGCTCATCATTGATCGCACCATATCTAGTAAGGTACGGTTTCTCCTTTCTGATACACCATTTAGTTGTGGTGTATACGATGGAGTCTACTGCGAGAGAATCCCATTCTCTTTTAGATAGTCTAAAAACTCACCCTTCAAATATTCTCCACCTCGATCAGATCTAAGTGTTAGAATATTTTTTCCAGTTTGCCTTTCTACCTCTTGCTTGAATTCTTTGAACTTTTCAAAGACTTCGTTCTTGAATTTCATCAAGTAGATGAAACCATATCTAGAATGGTCATCTGTAAATGTGATGAAGTAAAAAAAGCCACCTCTAGCATCTATAGACATTGGTCCACATACATCAGTATGTACGAGTCCCAAAACGTCTGCAGCCCTGACTCCTTTTCCAGTAAATGGGGTCTTGGTCATTTTGCCCATCAGGCATGACTCACATCTATCAAATGATTCATAATCATTTGAATCCAAGTATCCATCTTTATGTAACTTGGTGATGCATTTTTCATTTATATGACCCAGTCTGCAATGCCAAATGTATGAGTTGTTAACTTTATCGCCTTTATGCCTTTTGTTGTCTATACTCATTATAGAACATTCCAAGTCTAGAATATAAATGCCATTAAAAAAATTCTCACATCCATAAAACACATCATCAAGATATAAAGAACAACGTTTATCCTTAATCTTAATGAAAAACCCATCCATGTCCAAACATGAAATAGAAATGATGTTCTTAGTAATAGCAGGAATGTAATAGCAGTCTCTTAATTCTAAAACAAGGCCCGAAGGCAACGGTAAAAAGTATGTCCCTACAGCCAATGCAGCAACTCTTGCTCCATTCCCAACGCGTAGGTCTACTTCTCCCTTTTGCAGTAATCTACTGTTCTTTAGCCCCTGTATATTTGTGCAAATATGAGATCCACATCCGGTATCTAATACCCAAGAAGCTGAAGGAGTAGATAAATTAATTTCAATGAAAAAGATACCTGAAGTAGAAGCCTCAGTAGACTTCTTTCCCTTCAAGGTAGCGAGGTATGCCTTGCAGTTTCTCTTCCAATGTCCTTTGTTTCCACAGTGAAAACAAGGATCATCAGACTTGGATTTTGTCTTGTCTGCTTTGACTGTTTTTCCAGCAGATTTGGCCTTCTTGGATCCTTTCTGAAATGTCCTTTTTGATTTCCTCTTAGTGCCCTTAGATGTATCAATAGCCAAAATTTGTCCCTTCCCTTTGTTTATATTGGGCTCAACAGTCTTTAGCATGTTCAGCAACTCAGACAGGGTACATTGAATCTTATTCTTGTTGAAGTTCATGATGAACTGCGAAAAGCTATCAGGCAGGGACTGTAGAACCAAGTCAATACTCAGCTCGTGGTCCATGGCATAACCCAATTGGTTTATTTTTTCAATATAACCTATCATTTTCAGTACATGAGCACTGACTGAAGATCCTTCTGCCATCATACATCTGTATAACTTTTTGGAAGTCTCATACCGTTCAGTGCGTGACTGTTTATCATACAACTCTTTGAGATGAATTATAATGATATAAGCATCCATACCCTCGTGCTGCTTTTGTAACTCAGGTGACATAGTTGCAAGCATCACACATGTTGCAGTATTTTCGTCATCGCTGTGTTTATTATAAGCCTGCACTTCCTCCGGCGTAGCCTCCTCAGTAGGAGCTTCCGGCATAGGTTGCTCAACGACATATCCAATTTTTTCATGCTTGAGAACAATTCTCAAATTGCGGTGCCAATCCAGAAAATTTGGACCGGTAAGTTTGTTGGCATCCAATATGCCTCTCAAATTCATGTAGTTACTCATGATTCAATACTGAAATAACAAGACAAAATTAATTAAATATAGAAAATTAATTTAATTATGGACTTGTATTAAATTAATTGTACTCCCACTGTTTAAATTGAATTAATGACCCTCAAACATTAATTAATAGAACCGGTCAGATTCCCAATGGGCTAGGATCTCTTTTGTTTTATTAGAACCTTGAGTGACTCAACAAATCCTAGTAAAACATCCAGGTAGATACTTCTATCAATCACATCTCTATGTGACTCCTAGATCATCAAGTAGATAACTTATTGTCGCACACATCTTATGTGTTTACTTGATTGTGTCCCTAAAATTCTATTTCCTTGAGTGACTCAACAAAAAATAAAATTTTAGTTAAATTCGACTCATTGTTCAGAAACATCAAATGTTTCATAGTAATAAACATATCCATGAGCGAGAAGCATTAAGTGACTCAACAAACTGACATCGATAATGGACTCTGGTTTTTCACTATAACAATAGAAGGCACGTTGTATTAATCATTTAATACAAATTTAATATTTTTTTTGATAAAGAGGGGTTTGTCTCATCATAATTATGTATATATATATTAATTAACATCTAACATGCAATAAATCATACATAATAATAAGCGTGGATGATTATGGACTTTATCTATCTAATCTTCTTGAGCCAAAAAGAAGATTAGTTGGTCAATTCCTAAGGGACGTTGCATTCGTTCATCGAATGCTAAATGCAATCATCTCCATCTTCTGCTGCAACCTGTATCCTATACTAGTTGGCACGCAGGCCCTGATCAATGGACACACAGGCCCATAATAAATAAATAACTCGAAAATCTAATTAAATAAATAATAGGCTCGTAGGCCCATTTAATTAAATAATAGGCTCGCAGGCCTAACCAACAATAAACAGGAATAATTAACCATACAACCAATCACATGGGTCGAGTCCATAATCATCCACTAAACATTCATTTTAATATCTAATATTAAAAATATATTAATTTCTAAATTTGCAGCTTTGACAGTATAAGTCTAAACCTTTTAGACATTTTAGAACGGACTAGACGGAATTAAATAATTAATCTAATTAATTACTTAATTTTTCAATAATAAAACTAATCAATTAATCAAATTAATCAATTAATTTTATTCATAAAGGGGATTTTTCAAAATTTAATCCGATCAAAATTTCAAAAATATTATTTAGTACTGAATATTTGACCGGCATTAAAAAAATTAAATAATTACAATTTTTCTAAAAATTTAAAATTGCATTTAGGACCCTTTTTCTTAGAAAATAAAATTTGAGGACTTAATGTGTAGTTTCTTAAATTTCACAGTCAGCCCTTCAAAATTTTAAAACAGTGGTCCTTTAATGCAATTTCACAAATTGCACAAAAAACCCTTTCTCTGAATTTTTAAAACAGTGGTCTTCACATGCAATTTCATAAATTGCAGAGAGACCCTTTTGAATTTAAAACATTTGACGTTTTTATGCAATTTCAAAATTAGCATAAGAAGCCATTTTTTTAATTCTTTTGAAAATAAGGGGCTTTCCATGCAATTTCTAAAATTGCAAGGAAGCCCCCGTCCCCAATTACCTAAAAACGCAGAAACTTGTTTAGGGTTTCTGCAAAACCCCTTTCTTCAAGACGGCGCCCAGCCAGCACAAATCCGCGCCTCAAACATCTGTAATGGCACTCCAGTGTCTGACACCGGCGCGCACTACCACTGGGCGTCGAACAGCAGCGCTGTTCGACGCTGCACGTCAAGGCAGCGCCGTGGGTCGCTGCTGCGAGATCAAGCGGTGGAGACCGCTGTTCTCACGGCGGAGTTCGCTGCCTTCCAAAGGTAGCGGGACTCCGCGTCTGGTTGCCATCTCCGGCAGCGGACTTCCAAAGTGCCGCTGCCGGTCGCCATGCTGCTGTTCGACGCTGCACGTCAAGGCAGCGCCGTGGGTCGCTGCTGCGAGATCAAGCGGTGGAGACCGCTGTTCTCACGGCGGAGTTCGCTGCCTTCCAAAGGTAGCGGGACTCCGCGTCTGGTTGCCATCTCCGGCAGCGGACTTCCAAAGTGCCGCTGCCGGTCGCCATCTTCGTCTCCATTGTTTTTTATTATTATTTTTTTAAATATGAAAATCAAATCTAAATCAAATTCAGATTTTTTTAAAAAATTCACAATTTTATTTACTGTCAAAACTCAAATCAAATTAATATGCCAATAACGATTATTGTTCAATTTATCAAAGCAATCTAACGAACTCTAACAAGTAACAAGGTAGGCTTTGATACCACTGTAAGGAATTGATGTGTATACATGCACAGCGGAAATTAAAAGTTCAATTCCTTTAAGCCGGATCAACCTTGCACTTAGAGAGAATTCGTGATAGAAGATTACCTTTGATGAATATCTTGAATTTGATTATCTGATTAGCTGGAGGTTCGATCTTCAATACCACAGCTGTCCAATTGTCCAGTCTCCAATGATAATCCACACAGCAAGAATAGATCTGGACTTCCACGATCAAGAACAGATGAAAGCAGAACTTTTGGGAGAAATTGATTGGGTTGTCTTTTTTTTTGTGCTAGCAAGTAATGTAAAACAACTCTGATTGATTAATCTGTTGTGGCCTTGTATATATAGGTAGGGCTAACCCTAGCCCTAGTTCTAGTCCAACTAGAACCCATCAACAAACGGGCCCAATTAATTAATCTAATTAATTAATTTGGTCCAATAAGGAATTAAGTCCGACCCAACTATTTGGACATTGGACATTAATTCTTGCAGTGATAACGTATATATCAATATAATCATTTTACTCGAAGACAGAGGTCATCTAGTTAGTGAATTAGGTGATGATTTGTTCAACTCAGGAAGAGATTGTTGCAATTGGTTGAAGAATGAAGCATGATGAATAAGATGTGGTTAAAAAAAGTTTAAATTAAGTTTTGCCAAACATGTTCTTATATTGAGTCAAAGAACAATATAATGAGTTAGCATTTGCAATCCATTAAAACATGACCAAAAATTTTATGATAACATACATTTAACAGATTAATCAAGAACAAAATAGCATACCATGATATAATTTAATCCAGCTCCAATCTTTGCAGTTTTATGAGGATGGTAATTCAACACATTGTCAACCATGTATGATTGGTCATACCCAGATAAACGATCACCATCATTGTACCTTCAGACAAAATTTACTTGGTTAGATTTCAGATTCAAATTTTGTCAGTTTGCACTAATAAGAAATAAATCCAGACCCGAAATCTTAGTAAACAAATTAATCAAACGTGTTATGGTGTAGCAATTTTTCCTTTTTCCATTCTTTATCATTTTCAAGAGACCAACACAGTGGAAGAAAGTGATCCTGAAGGTGTAGATCCCAGAAATCATCAAGCTACTGAAGGTGTACATGCTAGAATCATGCACAGTTTTCAAATTTCAAGTGCTGATTACAAGAGATGTTACTGGAAAGTATATAATGGGAAAGAAGTTTGAAAAAAAAAAGGGTATCAAATTCTATCCAGAAAACACTTACAATCACAAATAAGCTCAAATATAGAGTAATGCTATGAACAAACTAACATGAGAATACTCATGATCAGAAATAAAAGCAACTTAACAACAGAAATTAAAGCAAAGCGATCTCATCCATAAATTGATATCCATTTGTCTTAATTTTTTTTTTAAATTCAGAAATAATAACCGATTTCCTTAAAGCTATTAGTTATCTATGCAATCAAATATACAGAAGAAAATGAAACAACAGTGAAAGCAATTGAGGTAAACGCTTCCGCTTCCTAATACTATATCTATAGGTAAAAGGTTAATTTAGAATCAAGCATTTCTGTAAACAATTGTGCCAATCTACGTGCTGAATGTCTTGGAAGACCTTATTTCCATCTTGATTAGTTACATGAAAAACTGCAGGTGACAATTTAAAACGAGAAATCTTGGTAAAGTAGGAAAGAACAAAATTTCTCAAAAGTTGAAGCATAATTAAAGCCTACCATCCATATACCATCCCCCAATCTGGAGAAATGTATGCTCTTCCTATTATCAAGTTTAAATTAGTAAGAACTTGTACGACCTCTAAATGGCTTCCTCTCTTATTTCCACTATCAACCTATAAATTTCACACAAAAATTAACCGACAAGAAATTCAGAATCTCATCCAATTAACAGAGTAGAGATATGCAAAACTTAAGGCCACACTCCTTATACTATAAGGAGTCAAAGTCATAAAAAATCAGATACATGGTTCCATTTCTTCTAACAACAAAGAACATCATAAATGAATGTTGCAATTTGCTAAAATTCTGAAGATACCTAAAAATTGCTTCACTTTCTACAACTAAAATTTTGGTAAATAGATGTTGGGTTACTGAAGATCAGACTAGTGATTTCGGATGGATGGAACTAACGACTAAGTGCAAATATGTACAAGTGAACAAGATAGTGTCAGAAGATGCAGTGAAATTTAAAGTAAGTTTAAGCGATGCAAAGTTATGAAGATGCAGTAAAAAAATTTCACCATTCAATCATTAAAATTAAAAATTAACAAAGAAGTTTCATAATGCATACAACTTAAGTTTTGTTGCAAACGAAAATATACAGCAATAATAATGATAAACATGATCCTCAACTTAGTATCCCCTGAAGCTGCATCTGATAAACAATCTGAAAACACTTAGAGTGCATTTGGTAGATCATATTGATTAGGGAGGATAGGATTAGGGGAAGTCTCTTTCCTTGAAAGCATTGAGAGTATAATAGCAGAAAGCATGACTTATCTAAAACAGCAATCTATTCATCTCTGCCCAACTTAAAAGCAACAAAAAAAAGTTTCACATAGAGTATTATTGAGAAGAAATTCCCCAAACACATCCCTCCAACTGCTCCCAAATTCCTTAATTAAACAACAATTAACCAAATAGAGTATTAACATTATCGTCTAATCACGGGTAATTGAAATATAATAATAAATAGAGTATGCACACATATGATTTTAACAACATGAATTCAGCCCTTCCCTCTCATAATCTCGGTCAAAAGATGGGAGAAAATTAAAGTAATCATTCAAAAAGAATCAAGGTAGTCCATATATCGAACATACCAACGTTAAAGCAGATAACAAAACAAGATAGAAGCATCTATATAACAGTATAGGAAACATAAACCAGAAAGACATATGGTAAACTTACAGCCATTTGTCCGCACCAAGACTTTGATAATTCAAATTAATTCTTAGAAACTCAATCTTCAAAGCTTCCCACAACACATTTGACAAAATGAAAATTGGGAGTCCATTTGTCGATCAACTCGAAAAAATGAGAACTCGACAAAATGTGACTCCCATTTCGTCGAATAACTCGACAAAATGGGAGTCACATTTTGTCGACAAAATGGAATGCTGTATCACTTTGTCGAGTTTCTCGACTTCCAATTTTTTTTTTCCTTTTCTCTCTTTTTCTTTCTCCTGTTTTTCTTCTCTCTTCTTCTTTCCCCTATCTCACTGTGATAATTTTCTTATTTACATTTTTTTTATATATTTATTATTTGGCTGATTATACATTTCAAATTTTACTTTGAATTTGACAATTTATCTTTTTTTTTATTTTTTTCTTTTGTTGTAATTTGCGCTTTTGGTCCCAAATTTTTACATTTGTAACTAATTTACCCACAACTTTTATTTTTTTGCTATTGGCCATCCCCAACATTTAAATTTTGTTGAAAGCCCAATTTGACCATTATTTTTCTTTTTGTGGGGTTTTTTTTTCGAGTTAAGATTTTTTTTTTTTTTTTGTCAAGTTACTCGACAATTTTTTTTTATAATAAAATTAATGTCTTTGGATTGTCAAGTTACTCGACAAACCAAAGAAAAGCCAATCAATTTTTGACCTATTTTTTGGGTCGTTTGTCGATTACTCTTGACCATTTGTTTACTTTTTTTTTGGTTGACTTACTCGACAAAGGAAATTTTTTATTTTTTATTTTTTTGATTTTTGTCGAGCTATTGGACATAGCCCAATTTGATATTTTTTTCATTTTTTTTTTGTAATTTGTGCATTTGGTCCCAACCTTTTGAATGTGTGACTAATCTATTCCCAACCTTTTTTTTGACATTGGCTATCCCAATATTTAAATTTTGTTGCAAATCACGTCCTTTTGACATATTTTACATTTTTCATTGTAGAATTTTTAACTAAAATGCATCGTTTAGGCATTCCACAATTTTTTACTTTTTTCCCCCGTAGTTTTGTCGAGATTTTCAAAACCAATTTCTGGTTCTAAGCAAATGGGCCTTTTGACATTTTTTTTGTCCTCCTTTTTTCTTTATTTCTCCAAACCTACTTATAGAAATTACCAATTTGTCGAGTAGACAAAGGCCAAAAAAAATTTGTCGGTAGCTCGACATTGCCATTATTATTATTATTTTTTTGTCGAGAATCTCTAGAAACAAATAATATCATTGATGAGATGTTCAAATAATAAATATTATATTATTATATTATTGTAAGGACATATACATTTTTCATACAAATAATAAATTAATGAGATGTTCAAATAATTTTCTACATCATCCACATATAAGTACATAGTCATAGGCGATATTTGATGATGTCCAGCATCAACACCGTGGCATATCTCGAAATGGAGGCAACATTTTAGCATCTGGGATCTTGCCTTTTTAAACAATGAGAATACGATTTTTCGCGCTTGAAATGAAAATACATCGTCCAAACTCCTGCTACATATATATTTACATCTCTAAGTTCGTTTAGGCTACGGAAAATAATTAATAAAAATGTTATGTACGTACCTTGTTCACTTTGTATATTAAAACTACAATGTCACTGTTAAAGAAATCTTTATTTTTGTCGAAGTATTCATATCTCCACACAACTGAGTTGATTGTTGAAAATGGCAAGTGCAGAGATGCTAAGATATTGCCTCCACCTCCAGATATGCCATAGTATTGATGCTTGAAGTATCCAAAGAAATCTTTATTTTTGTCGAAGTATTCATATCTCCACACAACTGAGTTGATTGTTGAAAATGGCAAGAGCAGAGATGCTAAGATATTGCCTCCACCTCCAGATATGCCATAGTATTGATACTTGAAGTATCCATAAAATTTAGCATATATATATATATATATATATATATATATATATATATATATATATATATATATATATATATATTTTTTACAATTTTATTTTTTTTTTGTTTTTATTAGTTTTTATCTTGTTTATTTAAAGAGGAGGAAAAAATAAAATTTGCATCAAAATTCAAAGGTCGGGGATGGTCAATGCTAAAAAAAAAGTTATGGGTAAATTTGTTATAAATTGAAAAGGTTGTGGACCAAAAGTGCAAATTACAAAAAAAAAAAAAAAATTGGCTAAAAACCCACACAACTAAAAAAAGGAAAAAAAAAATGCCAAATGACTTTGCTGAGGTAACTCGGCAAAGTTTTTTTTTTAAAAAAAAATATCAAATCACAAAGTAAGATAAAAAAAAATTCTAATTACTTTGCCGAGTTACTGGGCAAAGTAAGGAAAGAAAAAAAAATAATAAAAAATTTTACTCACTTTGCCGAGTAACTCGGCAAAGTAAGGAAAGAAAATATATATATATATATATATATATATATATATATATATATATATCAAATCACTTTGCCGAGTAACTCGGCAAAGTAAAAAAAAAAATAATACAAAATTAAATGAAAATCTATATGCTACTAAACTATAGAAAAAAAAACACACCAAAAAAATATTAAAGAAAAGTCGAAATGCGCTCGATAAATATATACCCAAATTAAAAAATTAAAAAAAATTAAAAAAAAAGTTAGTTTAAAATGGGCTAAAAAGCCCATTTTTATTGTTTGGGGAAAGAGGAGGGGGGGGGGGGGTGTGTTTAACAATACACACCCCCAATATTAAAGAAAAAAAAAACTTAAAAAAGGTTCAAACCCATTTTGATTTTACGTGGAGGAGTACTCGACGAACACCCACATACATTTAAAAAAAAAAAAAAAGCAAATTTGGGTGTGTGTTTGTCGAGTTTCTCGACAAACACACACTCATATCAATCAAACTCGACAAACACACACTCATATCAATCAAAATGGATTTTTAAGCCCATTTTGACTTTACATTTTTTTTGGTTATATTTTTTTTATTTTAATCCAGAAAACCTTTGAATTGTTATGTAAATTTTTTATATTTTTTTTACAAATTATTTTAAATAAATGCTGCATATGTTTAAGAATCAAATTTGGTTTTTTTTTTTTTTTAAAAAAAGAGTGAGTTAGAAATTAACCGTTCACTCCATCAACAACATTACTTTTCCAATATACTTTTTTAATAATTTTGTCGAGTGGTTAGACGTGGGCTTTTGTCTTTTTTTTTTTTCAAGTATATATAATATTACAGTTTTAGTTACTTGAGTGATTAGACGTGGGCTTTTTTGAGTTTTTGTCGAGTTTTTCGACAAAGTCCAAAAAAAGGAACAAAAAAAATCTCTAAACTCGACAAAACAAAAAAAAAAAATGAAAAATTGGAAAAATTTGGCTTTGTCGAGTAACTCGACAAAAACCCAAAAAAAGAAAAAAAAAATTCTATGTCGACTAACTTGACCAAAAAATAAAAAAAATTTGAAAAAAAGGTTAAAATGTACTTTATTGAGTAACTCGACAAACGACAAAAAAAAAAAAAAAAAAAAGGTCAAAAGTTGTTTGATTTTGGTTACGCATTAATCTTATTAAAAAAAGAAAAAAAGTTTTTCGAGTACGTGTGTGCACGTACATAAAAAATGTAGGGATAAATTTGTTATAAATTGAAAAGACTGTGGACCAAAAGTACAAATTATAAAAAAATTAATAAAAGAATTTGTCGAGTAACTCGACAAAGTCATTAAAAAAAAAATAATTAAAGACTTCGTCGAGTTACTTGATAAAGTCATTAAAAAACAATTTCATTCCAACTGTCCTCGTATGTGAATTCACCTTTTCTTTGGTTTTTGACTAATCATATATATCCCACATAAGCACACATCTTTGTAATATTATAGGATATGAAAAGATGTAGGTCCATTAATCAATTTCCCTTTCCATAAGCAATGTAATATATGAAGAAATTATTGCATCCATAAAGCTAAATTATTATCAATGTACATGGGAGGTCCCATGGCTCACACTTGTAGAAATCAACTTTGGGAATGATTTCGAGTTCAATCTTACGGCCATTAATCTTTCTCTTTAAATAATAAGCCACAAGTTCTTCGTCTGTTGGATGAAATAGGAAGCCGGGGGGCAATGAAACAGGTGCCATGATCTTCCTTGTACAAATGAATACAATTAAGCTACAATTCACCCGGTCATGGAGTAACAAAAATTTCTTTGACATAGAAAACAATTACCAAAAAATATGAAATATTCAGGGGACATAGAATACTCATTTAGCTACCACATATCAAAATTTGATAGTTCGAAGGCATGTTTTGGCTTACTAAAATGCTCACCGAAACATCCTAGCCAGTTTCTCGGGTTCATGCTGTCGCAGTTTACAAAATTGTCCATAACTTGAGTTATATAACATGAAATTGTGTGAAACCAAAGCCAATGGTTAGGTAGCCCATAGGGCTATCGTCTCCAACTAGAATTAATTAAAAATACTTAATATATTAGGTGCAGAAGATTTTTGAGTTGGACAACAGAAATTGCAGCTTTGAGAAACATGAAGTTTAGCAAAACCTTTCAAGTTCACATCATTAATGTGTAATCAAAGCATGAGAATCCACTAAAACTACCACAAAACCAAGGCCCACAAAAGTTTAAGAAGATATTTACACTACTTAAAGTTTTTTGATTGGTTTATAATAGTGATTTCGACACGTCGACGGCATGAATCCGAAAAACTGCCTAGGAGGTTTCGGTGAGCATTTTAGTATGCCTAAACATGCTGTCGAACTACCAATTTTTAATATGTGGTAGCTACCTGAGTGTTACATTTCTCCTGAAAATTTCGTATTGTTCAGTGATCGTTTTTGATGTCAAATAATTTTTTGTTACTCCATGACCAGGTGAAGAAAATTTTCAAAATAAGGGTAGTGTTACTAAAATTTCTTTACTCGGTCACTGAGTAACAAAAATTTCTTTGACATAGAAAACGATCACCGAAAAATATGAAATTTTCAAAAAACATATAATACTCATTTAGCTACCATATATCAAAATTTGATAGTCCGACGGGATGTTTTTGGCGTACAAAAATGCTCGCCGAAACATCTTAGGCAGTTTCTTGGATTCATGCGGTCGCAGTTTACAAAATTGTCCATAACTTGAGTTATATAACATGAAATTATGTGAAACCAAAGCCAATGGTTAGGTAACCCATAGAGCTATTGTCTCCAACTGGAATTATGTAAAAATACTTAATATATAAGGTGCAGCATAATTTTGAGTTAGACAACAGAAAGACAGTTTAGAGAACAATTCACCCGGTCATGGAGTAAAAAAAATTTCTTTGACATAGAAAACGATCACCGAACAATATGAAATTTTCAGGGAACGTAGAATACCCATATAGCTACCACATATAAAAATTTGATAGTCCGATGGCATGTTTCGGCATACTAAAATGCTCACCAAAACATCTAAGGCAGTTTCTCGGATTCATGCTGTCGCAGTTTACAAAATTGTCCATAACTTGAGTTATATAATATGAAATTATGTGAAACCAAATCCAATGGTTAGGTGACCCATAGATATATCATCTCTAACTGGAATTATGTAAAAATACTTAATGTATAAAGTGCACCAAATATTTAAGTTGGACAACAAAAACTGCAGTTTAGAGAAAATGAAATTTAGCAAAACCTTTACGAATCGATTGTATTTCGTCCTTTGTTCCCCATAACAACTGGGAATAAAAAAGTACCAAATTTGATGACTTATTAAGGGAAAAATGAATATATCTTTACTATAATATATAAGAAGTCAATAATTGCGGCTAAAAGGCACTAATATATATATATATTAAAATAAATAAAAGAAAAGAAAAGATGAAGAAGTCAAAAATTGTGGCTAAAGATATTAATTTAATATAAAAAAAGTGTCAAAAGTTTAAGACAAAATGGTGAGATTTGGATGAAATTAGGAATACTAAATCAATAAAACGACGTCGCGTTGGTTGAAGGGTGAATAGTAAATAGGTGATAGACACTTATATTATAGTAGAGATATATATATATATATATATATATATATATATATATATATATATATATATATATATATATATATATAATTTTTGAGATGAAGAGCATGAAAAAGAGAGATGTATTTAGTGGCGGAGCCAGACATTTTATGTTGGGGATATATATATATATATATATAATTTTTGAGATGAAGAGCATGAAAAAGAGAGATGTATTTAGTGGCGGAGCCAGACATTTTATGTTGGGGGGTCCAAAAATAGAGATAGAACTTGGGCCGGAGGAGGGGGATTCCTTTCACGGGGGTTCGGGAGCAGCACTCCTGAATTTTTTTTTTCTCAAACCACAATTATTGAATCCATTTTTATAAGAATCTAATATTTTTTTACGGCAACTCGGCCTTTCGATTCAACAGAAGAACATGTATGATTCGTAATTTAAAGTTCACCTAATAGAAACATGAAATCCAGTGGCAGAAGAAGATAAATATCAATCTATTTTTTGACCTTCTTTATTTAAGTTATTCATCTTGCGTTAATTGATCATTTGGTTGGTAATTTGGACAATTAGGCTTTGAGTTTGGACTATGTTAAAAAAAAATTAAAAAATTAAAAAATTATTGAATATATGAAAATTATATTTGGTTATAGTAACTTACATTATGGACAATTGACCTTCAAATAATTAAAAAAGTTAAAATAAAAAAAAATTATTGTAAAAAAGTTGGGGGTCTTGGTCTCCCCCAGGACCCCGCCACCCCCACTCCCACCCCCGCCCCTGGATGCATTGACATGGAAAAGAATTAATGTGCAAATAAATTTGTACGTGTAGCTTTATTGATCCAATCAAAACATGTACTTAATTTATTCAGTTATCTGAGATAATTGAGTTCATTTCTTAGGAAGCCAAAGGGTGGCTCCAAATGCTGCTTACCCAGCATACATCACTAAAAGAATCACAGAACATGAATTTAAAAGCAATTAATCTGCTAGAATTCACTTAGTAATACAACAAAAAAATTATATAAATGGACAATGCAATTTGTATGTCAAAAGTATGTGCTTTTTTTACCGATTTAATTTGTATAACTTGCCAAAAATATGAAACCATAACATCATAAAGCCGAAAATAGAAATTACACAATTTTTAACATTGAATCGTAAAACATTTGATAATTATCAAGGAAAAGACCATGGTTATACCTACATTAAGCAATTATGAATAGAATTATTGCCTGTCAAATTACAATCAACCTGCAGAACTCTTTGAGGATCCACTGGTATTCTTCTTCAATAATAGCTCACTTCAGATAGATCCATTCTTTGCAAATTCCAATACAAAAATAAAATAAAATTAAACTTGTTATGTATTGACTTTGAAAGTGCAAGTGGAAGACTGCATCATCATCAGAGGAGTTGCCATTTGTCACCTGTTATGTATCTTGTTCCTCTTCCCCTACGATGGTTTTGGTGCTCTTGTACACTAGCCTGAAAGCAAAGTGAAGGTATGTACGTCAATTTATCGTTAGTATTTGATCGCTTAAAATTAAATCTCACTGCAAAATCTATATGACTTGGAGATATTGCATAAAAATGTGGCACATCCAAAATTAGCTGATTTTGTTGACTTGCAAGATTGGGTTGTGGAGTGTCTAAAATACTCACTTTTCTCTAAAAGCAATCTTTATTCAAGAGTGGAATCCAGCACCATTTAGAATCCATTGAAGAGGTGAGTTGCACATGTTGGTTTTTGTAGGCATATGTAGCAGAGGACTGAATAATGCAAACAAAAAGATTCATGTAGCTAACCTCAAGTTTATTTGGGATGATACTTTAGTTATTTTCCATAATGTTTAGATTTATTCACATTACATATATTGTATGTTCTTTAACACTCTCTTCTCTAATTTTCGTAGGGTCACTTCCTTGAAATTTAAAGCTGAAATAAATTAATGAATTTATTAAAGACCTTGGAACTCGAATAAGCATACTAATGAAAATAAGCTTCTCTAATCTTGTTCCACATATATCAGCTTGCACCAACTTAAATTGCACACAAAGAAATGGACAATCTTTCATACCATCATACAGCAATTGTCAAAGACAACTTCTCCATATACTATTTCAAGGTACTTTTGTGCAACTTCACGACAACATTGCAAGGTAAAAAGGAAATTAACAAGTAGAAACATTAGAAAAATAAGACCATTCTCAAGCTTCTGTC
This sequence comes from Forsythia viridissima, assembly GCA_030279155.1. Taxonomy (NCBI): domain Eukaryota; kingdom Viridiplantae; phylum Streptophyta; class Magnoliopsida; order Lamiales; family Oleaceae; genus Forsythia; species Forsythia viridissima. The sequence goes on along the minus strand of CM059033.1, from coordinate 70,576,977 downwards.
TGAAGGCATACCTGAAGGAAAAGACCATCAGTTTTCTGCATGATATTGGCTTTATGTATTGTAGTTACTCTCTCTCTTCGATGAGTCTTGGCATAGTGGAATGCATACTTTGCAACACCCCTCACCACCTACACCCAAATGCAAGGAACTCAATCAAATCGTAGAGTTTTATTTTCTCATTCAATGACGTTAGTGCTTTGCAAATAAGCTTACTTGATGTTCAAGTCCACTGTACTCTCCTTCTCCTTCCGTGTTTTCTATTAGTTGCCTGAAATGCAATTTCTGACTCTAGTTCATTTTTTTTGCAGGTACTGATATCATCACGACTACACATCTAAAGACAAAGCTTACCTCAAAGGGAAAAAATCTAGTGCCTTTGGATCATCTGAGTGTAAGGGATAACACCATCCACTATTATATCTTTCCAGACATGTTAAATCTCTAGACTTTACTCGTGGAAAAGACACAAAAAAGAAATCCACGAACCCAAACATAAAAAAGAAAAAAAAATCAAAACAACATATAATATATGAACCACCCAACCCACCCCACAAAAAAAACCTTAAAATTCTCTGAATGAAACCCTAAGAACACGATCTTGACACAAATGACATCCCACCAAAAATCTCATCACCATTGTCGTCAATTAGTGTATTCTATTACTAATTCCTTACTTTTTTTCATCTTTTTCTTCGACTATTATATCATTCGTGCGATGTACAACACTTATTTTTCATGATAGTGATTTTAAAATATTTGAAGAGGATGTTGTTTATTTATTACATTCAAATAAAAAAAGTATTATATAAATAACATTTGATTACACATTGATATTGGAAAAAAAAATATAGTTAATCCAGATTTTCAAACGTCTCTTTAAAAATCACGTTTGTGATCGAATTGGTTGACACTACATCCCTATCACAAATTAACATTTTAAATCTCGTACAATTTGTTACTCTAGACAATGCTACATAAAATTGTCCATGACTAAAAACTGATTTTTTAAGATATAATCTCACGTAGGAGAATGATTGACCCTGACTCTTATTGTCTTATTGATAGTCATAACGTATGAGACAATTAATTAATTTTTGGCGCGACTCATTAAATAATCCACTAATTTGTATATTATAATTTGAAAATTGATTTTCTAAATTGTAAAGATGCAGATTACGTTAAAGAAATTTTACAAATTTATATTTTTCTATTTGTAGACAATTAGTGATATTTATATACTTTAAATCTTATATTGATTAATTAATGTAGCATTTAAATTTGTTATTACTAATAATTGAAATGAATTTGTCTTGTTCTCGAATATGTTTATTTTTTAATTGGAAATGTCAATTCATAATTTTATTCATTTTACAGAGTATCATAGAAAATTGAAACATTGGAAAGCTCATCCTGATTAAATTGCATTGGAATACTGATTATTAATTACGTGAAGTTTGATAATTAATTAAATTAATTAATTAAAATTTTAATATTATAATTCTGTCATTTGATTTAAATTTTTTTTTGCTGACTGTGCTAAATATAAATAATAATAATAATAATATAAAATATAATATAAATACTTTCTAATTTTTAAGAAGTGCTCCCGGCTTAATTTTTGGTGTGGCTCATTAAACAGCATACTAATTTTTATATTATAATTTAAAAATTGATTTTCTAAATTGTATAGATGCTGATTACGTTAATTTCCTATCATATTAATAATATACATGCATTCAATACAACAACAAATTTCAGACATCTTTTCCTTTCGTGTTTGAGAAACTAAATAAGTTTATTTAATGTAAATTGTTATATTTATAAGATTTTCAGAATTTAATATGTAAATTGTTATATTTAATGTTAATATTTTTTTCATTTCAATTATACAAGTTTACCATTCGATATTACTACTGTTAGCTACCTGAAAAAAATGTATTGTGACTTTCCAGAATAGTTGTAATGATTGAAATTTCAAGTATATTAATTAGCTAAATTAAACAATAATATATTAATACATGTTTTAAGAATACATTGGAAGTTTAAAATCAAAAATATTAAATCACGAATTTCTAAAATTTTTGACTTATATATATTATTTATTACATTATCTCACGAATTGAGGCAAGTTTTGGAAGAAAAAGCCTTGCAAATGATTTGACGGCTATCCTTCTTTTATATATATTAAGATTAAGTTTTTTTCTTTGATTTTTTGTGAAGGGTAAAGGAATTAAAGCCGAATTCTTGAATGGGCTTTTGCAGGAAGGAGAGAGAGAGAGAGAGAGAGAGAGAGAGAGAGAGAGAGAGAGAGAGACGTTGCTTGTTTTGGTGTGTCACATGGCGTGTGAAAAGTAAAATACAAAACGACGTGGTTTGATCAAAAGTGAACACAATAAGACATCGTTTTGTGTTTGCAAAGGAAAAAAAATTTAAAAATGACATCATTAACATCTCACCAAAACGTTGTCGTTTTAGTCGAAATATGAATTGTAATTTTTAAAATTGGCTCTTATATATTGTAAGAATATATAATTATTTTAAAAAAATAAATTAAAAATTTAAATTGGACTAACCCAATAGTCCGATGGCCCAAAGTCGAACTGAGTTGGCCCAGCAAATACGGGCCTGTGTAAAACTGGACTAGGGCTAGCCTAGTCTACTTATGTGTGGCCTGTCCAGTTTGGGCCAAGCCGATAGTCTAATCCATTTGCCATATCTAGTATTGAATCGCGTGGTGTCTAATGTACCGTACTCTTTCCTGTCTTATTCATCAAATTTGACACTTTCATCCATGGATTCTGTTTAATTTTGCGGAGAATATTATGAAAATTTATGAATCCCTAACTAGTACAAGTAGTACCATGTTTCTGATGTAAACATTTTTTTCTTTAACAAAACAAAAGAGAATATTAAAGTATGTACTCATCATTTTAAATTTTGAAATATATAGATACATATTAAATTTTTTTCATATTTACAATTAAATTCATATAAATACATTTTATTGCAATATTTTAAATATATATGAATTTTCCTAAACACATTTGCTATAATTGAAATTTTCCATTTTCAAGGGGGAAATCTTCCCAACGAAAATTACGTCCCATTCCTCACTCATTAATCAACCTGAAATCATATTATTCTTCAATCACCATTCCAAAAAAATTCAATGCCATTTGGATTGCATTCCAAAAGAAAGGTATGATAATTGCATTCCAAGGTATGATAACTTTTTAATATTTGTTAACTAGTTTTGTTATTTCATAAAACCATGTTGATTACAACGTGGTGTTAACATCTACCTACTTATTACAATTTGTTACTTCATTAATATATGTTGGTTACCACATGATCTTAACACATACATTTTTATTAAACTGGCCTATAAAGTTATAACCAGTATTGATGATCTTCCGAGAGTTGATTTTGTGTATTATAATGTTTATTCGTTGTACTAATTATTAACTATATGTTAGAGGGTGTAAATAGAAAGCTATGAAATAATATATATTTTTTAGATTAAATGAAGGAAGGGGTTGGAAAAATTAATGGACTATTTCATTTTAATCGATATCCATCATTAGTAGTTACATGTTTTTAAAAGATAATGGTAAATTCACAATATAATCAAGGTGCCACCGAGAATTATGACTTCCTAATAAAACATTAGACAGAGAATTACTATGGATGGACTCTGAATTTAAAATTCGAAAAAGAGAAATTAATGAGATAAAATCTTATCCGATAATAATAATATTTTACTATTAATTAAGATAACAATGTAGATTAGTAGGATTCTTTACATCATAGAAATATTCAATTTATGTTATCATTTAATTGTATAATTGAAAAACTTAATTTCAATTTTTAATTTCAAAATAGATTATATATATAATTTTCTCTTTTCACTAAATACTAAAATATAGATATAATTTTTATCCACTATTACATGGGAATAATCCCACTACTTTTATAACTACTTTTCACTCATAATAAATAAGCTAAAATATTACAATTATGAAATACAAATACAAATAAAACTAATTAACTTAAAAAATAAAACGTAGGCTCGATCGTAACAGTTTCTTGTGAAATAAGTTGACCCAATTTTTATCTTCTCTAGTTTTGTTCATTTATTGTTATAATAATTAATGAAAAACTGAACTAAACAAAGATGATTTGATAAAATATTAATGTAATAAATTTCAAATTTATTATCTCGTGTCATGAAAATATTAATAGATATTAATGGATCTGACTATCTGATATAAGTGTTTTAAAAAACGTAAAGCATGAAGATCAGCGTGAAAAAATATTTTTTTATTTTTAATATTATTTTAAATGTTAATAAAAAAAAGATGAAAACAAAATTCAAACAAGAACTCAAGGAAACTACAGGTATCAACTTGATGCATTTTCTAATGAATTCAAAGAAACCTAAAGAAATAGACTAATCCATAAAGCAACAGAACTAGGGTTTTGCCATCACCTCCGAAGATTATAGTAAGGATAAGGCACAATTGAATCCTTCCCAAAACATTCAAGCTCCTGATTCTCGCCGCTGGCCACAATCTCCATAGCACGCGCCGCCGTAATTCTTTTAATATTTTCTATATCCGCCTCTAGTTTATCGAGTTCATTAAGCCCTAATTCCCCAATAGCAAAATTCCATTCCTGCCCCCCCTTTCCCATCACCTCCTGAATCTTCCTCTCCGCCTCCGACAGGGGCGGCATCTCCTCCTCTTCCACCATCCGATTTCCACCATGCACACGTTCATTACCATTACTATTACCATTCACGTTAACCGTCAACGATGAAGAAGTATTATCGGAAAGGTACCGATTCACCACTGGGTCGACAGCAGGGTGTCCAAAGGCAAAGACGTTTCCGGCCTTGGAAAACGTGATAAGCGCCGCTTCTGCTTCGAAATTTGTGCACAGATCTTTGGCTTTCTTGAAAAGCCCTTGGCGTCTCTTCGTGAAAGTTGTGTGCCTCTTCGATTTTTCCTCGATTGCCTTGATTTCTACCTTTCTTCGCACCATGATTTCTTGAGTTCTTCTGGGCTTGATGAATGAGGAAATCGTAGGGTTTCTAAGATTCTGGAGAATAATTAATATATGCTGAATCTGAATTTTATAGTGATACGATAAAAAGATAAATAACCTTTTATTATGCTAAATCCTAGATTTAGATCTAGATTATCTAATGGGTGTTTATATTGGTTACTCTACTTTGTTACATTACATTTTGATAAAATTGTACTTAAAGTCCTGAATATTTGTTTATTATAGAATTTATTGTCACTTTTTTTTTTTTGTTAAATTTCATATATTCAATCTTCCATTAATTAACATATCTCATCCTTAATAATAATTTCTGTCAAAATATTCTGTTGGCGTGTTTTGAAATGAAGAAAAAATATTTTTTCGCACTTTCGTATTTATTTTTGTTTTTATAAATATGATAGGAAAATAGGCCATTTTAGTCTCTTCCGATGAATATTTTGGACGGAAACTATTATCATAAACAATGTATGCTAATTAATTAAAAAATAAAGATAAGAATGCGACAAAATAAGTTGCGAACATAAATACTACAATAAAAAAAGATTAAAGACCTTAAAGGAAAATAAAATGTAGTGACCAATAAAATTGATAGTGTGAATTTAATTACTCTTAATTTATTATAAATATTTTAGTGGAAATTATATTTATCGTCTTTAATCTTTGACCATTTCTTTCTTTGGACAAATCAAACTCCAACCTTTAATTAATTTGCGAGTTCGTCGTTGTGGAAGATATTTATACGTTTAGTCCATTAATCAAGTGATGTGAGTTGCACGCGGACACACTATAAAAAATTTATATTTCCCTACAAAATTTTAGGAGACAAATTTAAATTTGTAGGCGAATTTTACTTTTTCCCACAAAAACGATGTTTAGTAAAATTATGTTTTGCTCCAAAATTCCAAGAACAAGAGTACTTGTGCCCATGAACATGTGCATTTTTTCAGACAAAAATTCATCGGGTATAAGAAATATCTTTTGCCGACAAAAAAAAAAAAATTAATCCGTTTTAGGCTAATAATTAGCAGGAAAAATTCATATTGCTGTTGTTGTTTTATAGTACAAATGGAATATTTGAAGAGAGAGAATTAAAAAAGAAAAAAAAATATAATTTACCTTTTATGCCAAATTCCTTATTAAAATTTTTCATGCCAAAACCCATTTCTAATTCGGGAACCGATCTGCTGCCCACGAGTGGGCAGCTTATTCGGCCCACGTGTCGACGTGTCAGCACGTGGGTCGTCCATGATAAAAGCAACTTTTATCATGGACGGTCCACGTGCTGACACGTCGACACGTGGGCCGAATAAGCTGCCCACGAGTGGGCAGCAGATCATGGCCGTTTCTAATTCGGTCCCAAATAAGATAAAATGAGCCCAGACAAAATAATTAACCCACTCCAAAAACATACTTTGATCCTTTATTCACCATTGTGACATCTCACTATAAGAAATATTGTCTACAGCAATGACAAAAGTCGTCGTTATAGGTCGAAAAGTCGCTGCTTTAATTTTACAGCGACGACTTTGTCATCCCTATAGGAGTCAAATTTTTAATAATTAAAAAAATTTAATTTTATATACTTAGTGGACCCCCAACCCGACTTGTCAATTATGGGCTTGAAACCTGACCCACCAAAAGTCCGACCATGGATTTGTTAATAGGTGTGAACACCTGTTAAGGCCAAAATTGGCATTAACAAACTCCAGGCCTGTTAACAGACTTTAAGTCTGTTAATGGTCAGTTAACAAACAATCTCTTAACAAATAGTCTGTTAACAGATGTTATAAAATAAGGATATTTTAGTCTATTCTACTTAGGGGTGGGCGTGGGTCGGTTCGGGTCGGTTTTCGGCCCAAACCGACCCGAACCGACCAAAAATCGGTTTGGCGAAAGTCAAACCGAAACCAAATTTTTTTTTGAAAAAACGGGCCCGAAACCGACCCGAACCGACTCGGGTCGGTTCGGGTTTTCGGTTTGGGCCGGTTTGAAGAACAAAAAAAAAAAAAAAAAAAATTTTTTTTTTTTTTTTAATAAACCGAGTCGGTTTCGGGTTGGGTAAACGGGTCCAAAAACCGACCCGAACCGACTCGGGTCGGTTTGGGTCGGTTCGGGTCATCGGGTTCGCGGGTTTTTTGCCCAGCCCTAATTCTACTTAAAAAAAGCTTTTTAAACTTAAATTATATAAGTTGAACGCTTCTGCAATTCACAGTGTTTGACAAACTCATTTAGCCAAAGCGGCCCATATCATCTCTAGCTCTCTGCGAACTGTCCCAAATAGTGAAATCTATACTCCTCATTTGCTCATCCCTCAAATCTCAATCCTTAATCCCGCAAACTAGCAAGCAAAGCCTACATCCAATAGCAAAGCGTGGCATCGACCAAGGGCGGATTTACAACATGGCAAGATCCCGTGTCCGCCCGTGTTAAAATTTCGCGAAAAAATGGTGAGTTTTGAGAAATAAAGGAAAAGTAGAGACGATGTGCTCTGCGTGTAAGTATATGTGTATATAAGTGTGTGTGTGTGTGTGTGTGTGTGTGTAATTTACTGAGAGTGAAGGGAAAGAGAAATAAAAAAGATATTTTAAATTCAAAATTTCACTTATGGTCCTTGAATTTTGAAAAATTAAAATGTAAGGTAATTGCATAACTAAATCCTCAAGTAAGGATTTATTATTTTTTCTTAAAGTGGATCAAAAATTAAATAATACAGAAAGTATTTTTAGAGTTTTTACTCTCGATTTTTGTTTGTTTATGTGCATTACCTAGTTTTTACTCTCGATTCTTATTGCTTGATAAGTTACGTATTTATTAAAAATATTTTCATATTATTTTTTTATAAGCATCGACCGTTGACTGGTAATTTGACCGTTGACCAGTCAATGTCAGCCATAACTGAACTTCAACCCTAGATCCGCCAGTAGTGCCGACCCCACCACCATCTCCGAGAAGTTATTCAAAATCTCAACAAAGCCTATTTCCAGTTGGCTTGGATTTGGATAGTTGGATGCTAAATTGCTAATATTATGTTATGTCCCAAATTCTTTGAAAATCCATCAAAAACTAATGATTAACTACTAAACTTTCATTTGCCATATTTGATCTGAGACTGAGTAAAAGGCATAAATTTGTTTACATATTAAATATTGTTTGCCATTTGCCATATTTGAGCACAGTCCCAACTTTCAAACCTGAAGTGTTTGCACTTTTGATTATTTTTTCTTTGTTTTTCTTTTTTTTTTGGTAATTGAAATTTTCATGGTTCAATCCTGAAGTATTTTGATTTTTATGTTGTTTTTAAATGTGTTGTATGCAAGTAAGAAAATGAGAACTTTTTTGTGAGTTTTAGTTTGACAGACAGTTCTTATGTGTTTGAGAGTTTATTTAGTAATCCTAGCCATAAACCTTAGTTCTGGCACTAAGCAGACAACACTAGACAGTTTAAAACAGATCAGGCCCGTTTCGTTTTTGATCTAATACTCCCGGTAGACATTGTTATAATGCTCATCGAGACAAGTGTCCCGCACTCATTGGATGAGTATAAAGTGGCCATTTACACTCATCCAATGAGTACATGACACTTGTCCCGGTGGGCATTATAACAATGCCCACCGAAGACATTAGATCAAAGCCCTAGCTTGTTAATATATATGAGAAATTGAGAATTTCTCCAGTACTCGACTCATCGACTACACTGTGATGTAATATTTGGTTTTGTACATTAAATGGCAAAGATCTAATGGAAAAAATCCAAGGAATTCAATTCTGAAAGTTTGATTCGTATAATGGCATCTTTATCTATTGTAGAATCCTTTCATATCTACATTGAGCATGCATGCGCTTATTTGTTATAAGTCTTGAGGCCTTCAACATTTTATTCACACAACTTATTCTTGCATATGATCTTCTTTAACTAGTGACTGTTAAAAGAAATAAGAACATGGGAGATGAACAGAATTGAAGGAAAATTTGTATCCCGTTTCATGCAAATCTTATTGAGATGAGAGACTCTTGAAAGTTGATTATCCTACTATTTTTTTGGTGTTCAGGGTGTAGTATAAGTACGTGTGCCACCTGCCCTTTCAGTCACCTACCAAAAATTATAATAATAATGATAAATAGATAAAGTAAAGGAAAGAAATAAAAGAAAAGTGAAGTATTTAGAACAAGTAGAAATAACAAGTAGAAATTGCGTTTGACTGATTACTGTATTCTCATTATTCAAGGTATGCAATTTTTTTCAATTTATGGTTCACAATTTCTGCAAGTTGATATATGCCACTTCGGAATCTTATATGATAACCCAAGAACAACTAACTAAGAGGAGGGTGCATGAATTGGTTTTTACAAATTTTTTCGAAAAACAATCTCAAAATAAGATACTTAAGAGATGTAGATTAATCAAGTAAAAATACAACCACAATTTAAGTAAATAAAAGTAGGAGTGGGCATCCAATTCGCCAAACCGCTCAAACTGATTGAATCGAGTTGGGTTGGGTCAGTTTTTCACACTTTGGTTGTTGGTTTGGGTTGTTAAGCTGAAAAATAAATTTGGGTTGGGTTGGGTTGGGTTGGGATCGGGTTGTGGCAAATAAACCAACCCAACCCAAACCCGAGGTCAACCGCACTGAATTGGAAGAACATAAATTAAATTAAACCCAAAATTTCCAACCCAATTGTAACCCAACCCAGCAACCCAGCCCAATACATTTCACATATCGATCCAATTGTCCAAATTCACAATCACATATTAGTCCATGTCCAATTGTCCAAAGACATTCAGTCGTTCACCCTAGAAATCAATTGTTTCAAATCCGTTTTTTCCTTCTCCATTTCATCGTCTCTTCATCAATTCATCTCTTCCTCTAGGTGACTACGAAGTGTTGCTTCTCCATTTCATTGTCTCCGTTTCATTGTGTCTACTGTCTTCATCAATTTCAATTCATCTCTCCCTGAAGGCGACTACGTAGTGTTGGCTGCTGGGACTCTGCAACTTCAAGCCCTAATATTAATCCTCTATTAATCTCTCTCTAAAGGTGAAGGCGACGCTGGTTGCTGCTTTTTCGTCCAAGCTTCAAGCCTCAATTCCAAGCCCTAGGGTTCATCATTTTGCTTTTCCTACATCTTTGACCGTTGTCTTCTCGGACGAATTAGGTAATAGATTATCTCTTATGATCTTTTGTGTATAACTCTCTATTTTGTGTGAAATCCTAGCTGATAACATCTCTTTCTCGACTACAGTGACATTATCTCTATCATTTCTCTATCAAAAACTCGTTGCTGCTACAGTTTCACAATTTGAAGGTATGAATTGTCAAGAAGTATTAATCCAATCCATGTGAAGCTAAATAATTTTGATTAAGTGTTGTGCCTGCTGAATAAATTTTGATTAAATTATTGTGCCTGCTAAAATTTTCCTTTTATGTAATCTGAAATTGGTATTTGGTAGATACAAATACCAAACCGCCTAACCCAAACCAAATCGACCCAAGATTGGTCGGTTTGGTTTGGGTTGATTTACAATCACAAGTCGGTTTGGTTTAGTTTGGCAAAAAATCAAAACTGAAGTGGTCGGTTTGGTTTCGGGTTTGGCTCAAAATTGAACCAAACCAATCCATGCCCACCCTTAAATAAAAGGGTAGAGAGAGTGCAAACAATATTTTTATGGAGGTTCGATCTAAACCAGTGATCTACGTACCCCGTTACCAACAATTCCGGTGACTTACAAACAACGAGCATTGGTCCTTATACAATATTGAGTACGGGACCTCAATATGACCCAAAGATATGAAGAAGTTGATTTAAGATAATATTTCTCTCTTAATAAATGATAGATACAAGTTAAGAACAAAGAGAGAGACTAATACTTCAATAATTAGCAATAGATGAAAAGCTCAAGTGTTAGAAAGAAAATTTGATGAGAATGATCAATCAAAGTTTTTCAATGAATGATTTAGAAGATGTAGATGCAATGAAAGTTTGAATGATTTTTCTAAATATGATTCTCTCTTTTTATGCTCTTGTGAATGTATTGAATGATAATTAATAAATGACAATTTATACAGAGCAACTTTCAGAACTTTCTGTCCATTCGGAGGATCGATCGGTCGACCTACAATATATTGGATGACCAAAAATATCCATTGAATCGGTCAACCGGTTTACGTAATTCGATCGACCGAATTGTATTTCGATTTACCAGATTCTATTCCTTAAAAACATTGTTCAAACTATTTTATACAAGTGATATTAACATGGTGCATAAAATTATTTTTGAGCTTTTATCATATTGCTAAAGATCAAAGAATTAGTACCTTTACATTTTATATAAAAATCTAATCTTCGATCTTGAATTTTGAATCTTGAACTCTTGAACTCTTGTCTTGTATGATTGACTTTGATCATGACTTATTTGAGAGTCCGATTAGTAATATAGTCTTGATCTAGATCTTTTGACGATGATTGATTCAAATGCTTTGAAGATTACTTGAAACTAAATTATTAGTAAACAAGATTAATTTGTTTGTTATGTTCAAAACATTAAGGTTAAAGTTAACCATCTGTCAACATTATTCGATCTCAAGGTTAGACATAAATGTTAGTTTTAATTTGTTCAATTTACATGAACAATAATATAAACATAAATTCTAAAATCTTAAACTTCATGATTTTCACAGTCAATGCGAAGTAACAAGAACGCACATTCATCCATAGAAAACGGTCTTTAGTTCTGTATGTTAAATATCTTGAATCTCCGTTAAGTGATTTAATTGCATATCTCCAATCTCCAAATACCCTTTAATATATATAGTTTAATTGTATGAAAATTGTGTTTCTCTCTCTTTGCCTCTCACATAATGATATGAATAAATTGATGGAATAACATATCCTTTTATAGGTAGAAAGAGGACCAATTTCTTAGTTAGACTATAATTCTATTTTCCATCAAAATAAAGTTCTTAAGAGAAATCAACTTCTCCAATAATTATCTAATTAATTAAATAATTAGATATATCCATAAGACATGTTATCAAATCTAATAACTTATCATGTGGGAAACATAAAGTCTAACATTCTCCCACTTGGCCCATATAACAATATGGTCTTTATGATTTAATAATATATTACCATTATGAGCGCAATCGTATGGTAATTATCATAATCACCAAAATTAAGTAAACTACCAATACAAGTCATAGCGGTTCTATATCATTAGATCAATATAGTTCCTTCTATGTACCACAATATTAGCAACTTACTCAACTTGGTCTATAAGTGAGAAGTATACATGATGGTCCCATAATGTCTTTGTCAAAGACTATTCCTGTTGTCATCATTATCCAATCTCATACATGTACATAAATATTGGTAAACAAAAAATAAATCAGAAACATTTCAATTATCGTTTATGAGCTCAGAATCTCAATGAACCATCATAAAAAAAATTAACTACTACTACCAAGATTCATGCTTTTCACGTGTCCGTCAATAGCTTTCCGTAGTAGTTTTTTCAGTAATGGATCCTTCACCATAAGTTGGTGTTTGTTTGTTCATCTGATATTCTTTGTTTCTGAACTTCCTTCTTAATGACAAAGTATTAGCACCATTACAATACTTGTCATTCTTGGAGAAAATGACAAATACATAATTACAATAATTTTTAGCGACTTGGCATTAGAGTCGACAACACCAAGTCCTAAAATAAAATTCTGCAACCATAATATTTATTTGTAGTCTCAAAGCATGCTACAAATTCAACGTCCATAATGGACAACGTCCATAATGGATGAAGTAATGACAAATTGTTATCCACTTTTATAAAAGATTATTCCTTCACATAATAGGAATAATAGCCAAATGTGGGTAATCTACTGTCAAGTCATCTAACATAATGAACCTGATATAATATAAGTTTGAGTACATATTAAGCTCCTTACAATATATGCATACATAATGTTTCTCCATACATTTTTACTCAATTTCATGAGACTATATTTATCTCTTATATTTAATGGGACAAATCGAGATCACTACTAGCAAGCAAAATATTAACATACACAAGCAAAATAAGTTGCTCCCACTGACCTTCAGATATATATACTGATACACAGTATTTTCTTTAAATCTAAAGGAAATTATACTATCATCGAAATTAAACTACTATTTTCTAGAAGCTTGTTTAAGCACGTATATTGATTTATTAAGGTTACACATCATGCGGCCCTTTCCTTTATAAATCAATCCATATAAATTCCTTTATCTAAACTCTCATTTAAAAAGTTATTTACACATTCATTTGATGTAGCTCCAATTCAAATGTGCTACTAGGATCATAATGATTCTAAATGAGTCTTTCTTTGAAAATAAAGAGAGGTCTTCTTTATAATCAATATTTTTCTTTTAAGTAAAACTTTTAGTAACAAGTTTAGCTTTATATTGTTCAATATTGCCATTAGAGTCACGTTTAGTCTTAAAGACTCATTTACAACTCTTTTTCATCATTGATGCAATTCAACAATGTTCTAGACTTTATCTTGTTTTATAGATTCTAACTCATCTTTCATGGTATCAATTCATTTAGCAGAATCATTACATTCTATGTCTTGCGAAAATGAAATCGAATCCATAATTTGATTCTTGTAGATGTGCCACATAATCATTAAGAATAGCTTAACTTAATTTCCAATGGGATTTTTTTAATGCTATTTTTTGTGATTGTTCTACATTAGGTTCAATATTTGTGATTTCTTCATAGAGTAGTTGATCACCATTGTTGGGTCGTTCAACAACGGTATTTTAGAAACAACAATGTTAGAAGTTTTCGATAAAAGTATATCTACCCTAACTTCTTGGATATCCACTTTTCGTGGTTCCACACTCCCACTAATATCACAATTCTTAATGAACTTAGCATTTCCGATTTCAACAATTATTGGACTATGGTTAGGACAATAAAAGCTATACCCTTTGGATTTGATCAAAGTAACCAATAAAGTAACCATTGATCATTTTAAAATCCAATTTCACTCATGTGGATTATAAATCACATTTTCCACTTGGAATCCTCAAACATACGAGTTTCTTTTTTTTCCACAGTCCAAAATATATCTTTGGAACTGCCTTATTAGGAACCCAGTTCTTTACATAAATAGCAATTTTTAAAACATATATCCACAAAAATAAGAGTAAAAATGAATTACTTAACATACTCCTAACCATATTCATTAGAATACAATTACGCCTTTCAGCTATTCTCTAATGCTATGGCGTATCTGTCATAGTATATTGAGGAGTTTAGCAAATTGACCCAAGTTTTACTTCTCGTAATGTTCACCATTTCAATCAGATCGTATGATCACATTTCTATCTAGTTGTCTTTCTACTTTATTGATATATATCTCAAGTATGTCCATTGCTTGAGTTATATCATGCAGCATACATAAATAACCATAACTTGATAATCATCAATAAATGTGATAAAATATTTTTGTCCATAAATAAACCATAACTTAAATCCAAGAACCAATTATTGCATTTAAACAAACTAAAATATCATTTCTTAAATTGGAAACTATGTCCACAAAAATCAAGTTTTAGAAATGGATACAAAATTATGAGAATCCTAAGCGACAAAGCGTCTATAATAAGTCTCAATGATGATCATTGTGTGAACTTAACGCTAGGTCTGAACTCTTTTAACTGAAACTCTAACTTAATTCCTCTTCACATAAGCAAAATACCATTATGTCTTTATATTTTGGTTGATGAGAATCACTACATTATGTTGGAAACATAGATGGTAGTTCCATAATTCATCCATCAAGTATTATAAGGAACTCCAATTAAATATGGTTCAAAACATTCAAAAGCAACTAGGCTTACCATTATTTTTGAACCATGCCTTACATTTATGGCAATCTTTAAAAAATTAGTGTCCACATGTTTTTAAAGAACTTACACTTATCATTATTACGTTCTTTATTTTGAGTCTCAATAACTTTAAGAGACTCATTCTTTATCTTGAGTGGTAATTGCTTTCTTTTGTCTTTAACCAAGTTTATTTTCAACTTCTTGAGTGATAAAGTTAACATAATTAATACATTGCCGCTTAAGTCATATCTCATCTTAAGCATGTTAATCAATTCACTTACATTCCACTTATTCCTTATAATGCTATAGTGAATTTATAATGATGTGCTGAGGGGGCAAATAGTTCAGAATGAACTAAAAAGAATTATCAACTTTCATCCTTAAGGTTTCCAACTTTACTTTTATATTAGTCATCTCTAGGACATATTCATACATGCCACGTGTACCATCAAATTTCATGGTAGTAAAATTAGCCATAAAGCGAGAGACTTATCAACAGCTCATATTTTAGACACTCAAAATATTTATAGAATGGTTATCTTAATATTGCTTGCTAATTCTCAAAATCCAACTGTTCGATATTTTCCAAACTTTATAGAAAATATTTTCTTCAATATTATTGCTTCTATCAATAATAGCAATAGATTTCTCATATAACAAGTCCAGATCAAGATCCAAAACACTTAAAGAAAATTAGACTTGCTTACGTTAATCTAAGAAATTTTAATTCATTAATTATCAAAACAGATGAAGCGTAATAATGAAGAGAAACTTTTATTCATAAAATAAAGTAGGTGCTCTATATGTCAATGATTTGACATAAATCAGATTCAAATAGACAATAAATATATATCAAAGCTCTCCTTTGGGTAGATACTACGATACACCATTAATAACTATTACGATGCTTTGTATTTATCTTTAATGGGCAACTATGTTTTTCTCAAGTGGTATATTCTATTATCTTTGGATATATAAAATGACCAATTAAGAAATATCAATTACCACGTCATGTTGATTAATCACATGATGATTGATCCACATTTGGGTGACAAAATATCTTTATGATTAACAAACGTGTTACCCACATACTATGTATCTTTAATAAACATCTATAGTAAAAGGTACAACATATTAAATTTTATTAAACAATTTGACATTCTTGAAACATTTTGGTTTGGCCACTTTGGTGGCTAACAAATTATACATAAATAAATATCTTCAATTGAGTAATAAATGTTTTATAAACATTAATATTGATTCATTAAACAATTTAATATTCATAAACCATTCTAGTTTGACCACTTTGGTGACTAACAAACTATACTTTATATAAATATCTTTAAAATTGAATAATAAATATTTTGTAAGTTACAACAATAATATTTCTTTATTAAACAACTAGATATCCATGAAACATTCTAATTTGGTCACTTTGGTGACCAACAAACTATGCATAATATGAATATCTTTAAATTGAATAATAAAAGAAAAGTTTTATAAATTAACATAAAAACTTAATTCGGTAATATGTATATAAATTTCATACACTACAATCAAATTTATATATTAATGATCCGTGTGTCAATAAATTAATTAATACATAACAATGAAATAATAAACCTAAACCGTATAGACCCGTCCAATTAGTTTTAGCCTCATCACTATCATACTATTAGGTTACCAACATGGCCAATGCTACGAAGGCCCATACAATCAAGTTAGCAGATTTCCCATAATAGTCTTTCCAACTGGCCCATTCAATATTATCAAATAATTGAATTTATAAAGATTCGGATTTCGTAAAACATAAAACAAGGGTTTTGTTCTCCGGAAAATAATATCATTCATCTAGTAGGGAGCTTATTTTACCCATTTGAACAAGTGTCTAAATGAGCAAAATAAACTCCACACTAGATAGAGGAGAACAGCTCTGCATAAAACAATGTATAATATTTGAGGCTCTTAATTATCTGCAACAATGATGCCAACATTAATGGGCTAAATTCTTGCATTTAAAGTTGTCCAGTAATTAGGAGAACAAAATTATATATGTGTCAAGCAATTATATCTATTTCCTGTTTGAACTATAATTCTTGAAATCATAACTTAATCCGTACGACATGAAAACCAAAATTATGAACACAAATCAATATTTATTTTCTTAGACAACATATTAGTCATATTAGCAATAGGAACAGTAATTATTGATTAGCCATATTAAGACAATTCTAAAATGGTGCATTAAAGCTCATTGAGAAACAAAAGGGGGCAGTAAACCATAGAGAGATGTTTTTAATGGAAAATCACGAATTTATAAACTATAAGCTCTGATAGCACATGTTAGTTTTAATTTGTTCAATTTACATGAACATAAATTTCAAGATCTTAAACTTTATAATTTTCACAGTCAATACGGACTAACAAGAACATAGCTTCATCCATAGAAAACGATCTTTAATTCTGTATCTTAAATATCTTGATTATCTCCGTTGAACAATTTAATTGCATATCTCTAATCCCCAATCTCCAATCTCCAATCTCCAATCTCCCTTTAATATATATAGTGTTGGAAAGAATACAATTGTAAATAAAAATTTACAAATAAATTTAGAAGCAAACTCGTAACCAATTAGGCTGAGGCGCGGGTATCTCGTTCTCTTTAAGGAGATTCAAGCCCTCTGCGGTGTTGGAAATCCTCAATCACCGGTGCAACAGCTATCTTCTTGACTTGTCCCCTCCAGGATACAACAGCCCAACTGAAACGTTGTTTAGTTCAACCTCTTTTGTACTAGAAGATAAACTCAAAGCTCCACTATAAGAACACCTTTCTTATGGCAAATGCATAAACTTTGTAGAGAGAAAAAATATAAAGCTTCATATATTTTGTTGTGTGAAGTTGGAGAGAAGAGCATGGTATTTATAGGTGTTAGGAAAACAAAGAAGTAAATAAGAAATTAAATTTCATAACTTATGTCCTATGATCTTCCATAATAATAATCCACTATAACTCATGACCTATGATCTTCCATATTCATGTCACGAAACTTCCAACCTTTCATATTTCAATATTAAAATTACATTTAAAAAATAAAATGTTACAACATTCCCCCACTCATTTTATTATTTAAAAAAAATAAGTCAAAATACATTTGCCAAAAGATAGATAATTATGCATCATGATAGGTGTGACTCTGCATTGAACCTCCACTAGTGAAACATCAACTCTACTCCACAGTTAGTAGTGATCTCAGACTTGAACTATAACTGGTTAAGGGAAATAAAGAATTACTGCTCACACATAATAATCCAGGTGTTGATATGAGCTTTAATGGCTAGCACATTACGGCTTTGTGCTGATCCCAGTTTTTCATGAGTTTTTTTTTGAGAAATGCCCATATTCTCATAGAGAGCGGCCCCACTCTCGCACTCACATAGGTAAAATCTGTCAAGAGTGCTCCTGCAACTATTGCACTCCACTCATACGAGCTACAGACTTTATTAAGAGTTTCTTTTTTTTCATTTAGAAAACTCAACCCTCCAAACGTTACAGGATTAATGCACTTTCATCATAGGGATGGAAAAAAATTGTGCATTTTTTTTTTCGACCACCTTATAATTTGTTTGTCCCATTGAACCTAGTTACAGGATCTCTGGTCCCTAGGTTGGGTATCCTTATATGTGGCTCATGATGATATGGGCTCAAGTCCCATCCCCCTCGAAGTATTCCAGACCCTCTTTCTTGTCAAGGCCTTAGTTAATGGATCTGCAAGATTATCACAAGATTTAACATAATTTACGTTAATTATGCCACTGCTCAAATAAGATCTCACAGTACTTTGTTTTCTTCTTATAGGTCTGGATTTACCGTTATAATAACGGTTGTTAACTCTACCAATGGTAGCAGTGCTATCACAATGAATCAATATAGGATGTATTGGTTTTTCCGACACTGGGATCTCATGTAATAAATCTCTTAACCAATTTGCTTCTTCACTGGCTGAAGCTAGAGCAATAAGCTCAGCTTCCATAGTGGAATTAGCAATAATGGTTTGCTTTTTAGATTTCCAACAAATTGCACTACCTCCCAATTTAAAAATATACCCAGTGGTAGATAAAGAATCACCTGACAATGTATTCCAATCTGCATCAGAAAAACCTTCAATAACAGCAGGATATTTTTTATAAAATAAGCCATAGTTTCTTGAACCAATTAAATATTTCATTACACGGTCCATAGCATGCCAATGTTCTCTTCCTGGCTTACTTGTAAACTTGCTGAGTACCCCTACTGCAAATGCAATGTCAGGTCTCGTACAATCAGTAGCATATCGCAAGCTACCAATCATCCTAGCATATTCCTTTTGATTTATGACATCATTTTCATTTTCAACAGGAAATATGTGAATACTTGAATCAAAAGGATTAGAAACATGCTTGCAATCAATATAGTTATATTTTTTCAAAATTTTCTCAATATAACTTGATTGATCAAGAAAAATTCCATCACATGTTTTACTAATACGCATGCCCAAAATAAAATTAGCCTCTCCAAGATCCTTCATGTCAAAATGGCTCTTAAGCATATTTTTCGTCTCATTGATCACAAAAATATTAGAGCCAAAAATCAACAAATCATCCACATAGAGACTAATAATGACATGTGAATTTTTCCATGATTTATAATATATACACTTATCACACTCATTTACTTTATACCCATTTTCAACCATGCAGGAATCAAATTTTTCATGCCACTGTTTTAGAGCTTGCTTTAAGCCATAAAGGGATTTAGACAACTTACACACTTTGCTTTCTTCACCAGGTTGTAAAAAACCTTCAGGTTGGTCCATATATATTTCCTCATCTAAATCACCATTTAAAAAAGCTGTTTTCACATCCATTTGATGAATAATAAAATCATAAATTGCAGCAACAGCAATAAGCAATCTAATGGATATCACTCTAGTAACCGGAGAAAAAGTATCAAAGAAGTCTACATCAGCTTTTTGTTTAAACCCCTTTGCAACGAGTCTCGCTTTATACTTATCTATACTTCCATCCGGTTTTAATTTTTTCTTTAGGACTCATTTACACTCTATGGTTTTACAACCTGGTGGTAAATCAACTAATTTCCAAGTTTTATTAAAAAGTAGTGATTATATCTCATCATTTACAGCCTCTTTCCAAAATATAGCGTCAGGTGATGATAAAGCTTCTTGTAAAGAAATTGGATTTTCTTGAACATTATAAACAATATAGTCAGGACCAAAATGTTTTTCAACTCTAGTTCTTTTCCTTCTTAGTTCATTTTGAGAATTTTCTTGATTTTGTAAAATAGGAGTAGAAGAGTTATGTTTCAAAATATTTTGTTCAAATTCTTTACCCCCACTATTTTTTTATTTAAATGGAAATTTTTCTTCATGGAAAATAGCATCACCTGACTCAAAAATTATATTATTTTCAATGTCAAAAAATCTATAGGCTGTACTATTTACCGCATAACCAAGAAAAGCACAAGTGGTAGCTCTTGCTCCCAATTTAGATCTTTTAGGATCCGTTAACCTCACAAAGGCTAAACAGCCCCATGCCCTTAAATATCCCAAATTTGGCTTATGCCCCTTCCACACCTCAAAAGGTGTAATTTTTGTCTTTTTATGTGGCACTCTATTTAACACATAACAAGCAGTCAAAACTGCTTCTTCCCAAAAATTTGAGGGAGCACCTGAATCTAATAGCATAGCATTTGTAAGATCAATTAACGTTCTATTTTTTCTTTCTGCTACACCATTAGAAGCAGGTGAATATGATGGAGTAGTTTCATGGATTATTCTCAAGGATTGGACATAAGAATTAAATCCAAAAGATTCAAATTCTCGACCTCTATCACTTCGAATTCTTTTAATCTTTCTACCGAATTTATTTTCAACTTCAAGGAGGAATATTTTGAAAGAATCAAAAGCATCACTTTTATTTTTCAATAAATAAACATAAGTATATTTTGAACAATCATCAATAAAAGTGATAAAATATCTATTTCCTCCACGAGTTAAAATTCCTTCAAATTCACATAAATCAGTGTGAATTAACTCCAATAATTCGGTATTTCTTTCTACACGTTTATGAGGTCTTTTTGTAATCTTTACTTTACTACAAATTTCACATTTTTCAAAATCCTTTTTCATGTTAGGAATTAATCCCAAACTACTCATGACTCCCACATATTTACTATTAATATGACATAAAAGAGCATGCCAAAAATTCAATGAAGAGAGCATATAAACAGAATTAGAAGCATTATTATTAATATTCTCAACATTGAGTTTAAACATTCCATCACAAGCATAACCTTTGCCTACAAAAATACCCTTCTTTGTAATCACATATTGATCAGATTCCATAGTTTGTTTAAAAACAGCCTTATTCAAAAGATAACTTGACATCAAATTCTTTCTCATGGAAGACGTATAAAACACGTCTTTCAATGTTAAAACTCTTCCAGAAGTGAATTTAAGATCAACCTCACCCGTTCCAAGAACTTGAGTAGTGTGAGAATCTTCAAGCATTATAGTTTTGGACTCCTTAAAAGGAGTGTAAACTTTGAACCAATCTTTATCATAGCAAACATGTCTATTTGCACCAGAATCTGCCCACCATCCTTCAACACTTTGTATCATATTGATGTCGGTTATCATAGCCACAAATGGCTCTTCGGTAACGTTAGCCTGAGGTATAGGTTCACGTTTCCGGTATCTGCAAATTCGAGCAATATGCCCATTTTTGCCACATACAAAACAAGTCTTACCCTGTTGATTTTGAGAAGGATGTGATTGGTTCTTACTCCACTGGCTTGAATTTCTCTTATCATGTTGATAAGATTTTTTCACGATCTTTTTTCTAGGCTTTAACATATTATTTTTGAAATACTGATTAGTAGGCAAATTTTCATTTGTAGAAACTAAATTTACCTTGGTGGAATGTCCATTGCTCTCTTGAATAAGTGCATCTTGTCCTCTTGCCTCTTCTTCCACTCGAATGCCTGTGATCAACGTTTCTAGTGACATCTCTTTTTGCTTGTGTCGCATATTTTTCTGGAACTCTCTCCATGATGGTGAAAGTTTGTCAATTAAGCCAGCAACAACTAGGTTGTCACCAATCTTGATCCCTTCAGATATGACTTCAGCAACTATCATTTGAAAATCTTGTGCTTGCTCTACTACAGATTTTCCATCCACCATTTGATAACGAAAAAATCGACTTGCTGCGTATTTTTTTGCACCGGCTTCTTCAGTATCATATTTACTCTGCAAGGCTTTCCATATTTTCTTAGCAGACGTGAAAGTAGTATCATAATAATCATAGAAATGATCAGCAAGACAATTTAAAAGATAGTAACGACAATTATACTCATCTTTTTCGTACTTTTCGACCTTTTCTCCATGTTCAAGATATTCATCGTCGCTCATGCCTTCAGTACTTAATTTTTTAGGATTCTTTTAAGTGAGGACATGGGCAACCTTAAGAAGAGTGAGATAAAAGAGAACTTTACCCTTCAACCTTTTAAAGTTTGTTCCTTTGAAGCGAAATGGCTTGTTGAGATCTCCAACATTCTCATTTGGCTTTTCAACGGTTTGCTCCATGGTTGAATCTCCTTAAAATTGTTGGAAAGAATACAATTGTAAATAAAAATTTATAAATAAATTTAGAAGCAAACTCGTAACTAATTAGGCTGAGGCGCGGGTATCTCGTTCTCTTTAAGGAGATTCAAGCCCTCTACGGTGTTGGAAATCCTCAATCACCGGTGCAACAGCTATCTTCTTGACTTGTCCCCTCCAGGATACAACAGCCCAACTGAAACGTTGTTTAGTTCAACCTCTTTTGCACTAGAAGATGAACTCAAAGCTCCACTATAAGAACACCTTTCTTATGGCAAATGCATAAACTTTGTAGAGAGAAAAAATATAAAACTTTATATATTTTGTTGTGTGAAGTTGGAAAGAAGAGCATGGTATTTATAGGTGTTAGGAAAACAAAGAAGTAAATAAGAAATTAAATTTCATAACTTATGTCCTATGATCTTCCATAATAATAATCCACTATAACTCATGACCTATGATCTTCCATATTCATGTCATGAAACTTCCAACCTTTCATATTTCAATATTAAAATTACATTTAAAAAATAAAATATTACAACATATAGTTTAATTGTATGAAAATTGTGTTTCTCTCCCTTTGCCTCTCACATAATGACATGAATAAATTGATAGAATAACATATCATTTTATAGGTAGAGAAATGACCAATTTTCCAGTTAGATTATAATTCTATTTTCTATCAAAATAGAGTTCTTAAGAAAAATCAACTTCTTTAATAATTATCTAATTAATTAAATAATTAGATATATCCATAATACATATTATTAAATCTAATAACTTATCATGTGGGCTACATAAAGTCTAACAATAAAAACTCATATATGTACAATAAAGATTAGCATGGCTCAAATTTGGAAGAGTTGAATCTTCTTGTGTGAAAATGTTTCCTTGTGGGTTTCAACTAGTTTAATATGTCCTGTTAGGACATGTTACAGTCATGATTTGCGGGTTTTGCTTTTGGTTATCTTCAGCTAGAGATGTGTAGTGCATCTTTAGACGTACATAGCATTTCCTACAACTGCAAAGGAAAAAATGTTAATTTGGCATGAGGGATTGTCTCCTTGTTGAGTGTATTTTCAGTATTTCCCTATCGTAGCAACATATGAAACTCACCTCGCATACTTGCTGACGTACAGGTTTACGAGGAGAGTTCGAAAATTGTACCATCGGCTACAATGTTCAATCTTTATATGAAGTTTCTCAGTGATGCAATTAAAAATGAAAATGGTGGTGGAAAGTCTGTTGTTCAATTCAGCACTTGTGGTCATACTATTGATCTTATTTCGCATCTTCGGGTAGTATTTGAGAAGGCTGAAAGCCAGGGCGCATTACTGAAGATCTTGCTTGTCAATATGTTTCAGTTTTGTTGTAACTGGGGAATGCAGATGAAGCTAAAATACTGTTAGAAAAGTTCTGTACTGAAATTTTTTCAAATGATGTGCATTTATGGACATTGCGGCTCTCAAATGGAAATTAGACTTAGTCAAAACAAATCGTCTTCTCCTAACAAGGTTGATCTATCATCCATCTTTAAACTCCTAAGTGATGTTATGATAGGGTTGTTTTAATTTATGAGATGCTTGCTAAAGTTGATAAATATCGAGCAAATGAGCAACAACTTCCTGTGGATACTCATTTGGAGAAGATCCATGTTGACGATTCAGATGTTGGACTTAAAATCATGATGTCGTTCTAGGTGTAAAGCCCGGATGTCAAATTCGTGTGTTGGGAGATGGTTGTCTTCAAGACATTGGTACTTCTTCCAATGTGTGCCATATGGAGAAGGGGGTAGAAAAAGAACGTATTGCTCAAAAGGCAGCTCATGCAGCTCAAATTGAAATATAGCAAAGAATGAGATACAAGTTGAAGGTTGTTGGATAACAATTCAATTTTACACTGCAGTTTTGGAATCATTCTATGCAACAACTATGTAGACAAATTTCTAGCTTCGTTCTATCACCATTTACTCTATTATCAATAGAGGATGGTGCTAATGAGGAAGATGATGCTATTGGGGATGAAGAGAATGACTTGATGATGAGAACAATTTTGGTGAGGACGAGTAGTATATCTAATTTATGATGAAGAGTTTTTTTTTTTTTTTATATGCATTATAATAGATAGAGAGTATGTCTGCTATACTCCTTTTAAGTTTATTAGATGTAGCCATACTTAGTGAATGATTTTTATTTGTATTTTGGTACAATATTTTGGGTTCAATGTTATATTGATTGACACTAAATGTCTTAATTTAATTTATTTTCTTTCTGCATCTTTATATTATTTTGAATAAGATAAAAAAATTATTTAATTTTAAAAAATAAAATATATAAAAATGATTCCCTACAAATTCTACCATTGTTGGGAAAAATAATATATGTAACCTACAAATACGCATTCCCTAAAAAAAATTTATTTGTAGAGAAAAGTAGGATTCGGCCACAAAAATTTTTCGACACAAAAAACTATTTGTAGGGAAATGCACAATTTAGTTCACAACATAATTTTTACCATGTGCCCACAAAACTTGTGTCGTGGGCCAAAGTAACTTTAGCCAACAAATAATTTTGTCGAAAAAGAACTCAGAACTTGTTTGATTTTACTTAAAATTTTGCTAAAAAGCTGAAGTCAAAGTCAACAATTAATTATAACCACTCATTTCGTGGACTCACAATTTCTTACAACTTTTTAACCACACATTTCATCAACTTTTATCAATTTTTACAAAAAAAAATATATATTTTTAATCAAAATCAAACACACCCTTAAGCGACGAATTATATTCATCTCATATATTCATCTCTAAAGGGTTTGAATGTAGAAATTTTAGCCAACAAATTTCCACATTTTGTCATCTTATACATTTCTCCATGATGTTTGTTCCACAAATGTTCCTACAAAAGTTTTTCATCTGAAAAGATTTTTGCCCACAAATAATAACATTTTCCTACATATTTATTTTGTATACGGAATATAACATTTTTGCAGTGACATAATGGAAGTGACAAAAAGGTCAAGCCAATTTTAACATACTATTTGCTAAATAAATTTTAAGTAACATTATTATATACTAAAATAATTGTGTTATCATAATTTAATTAAGATATTAATTTTAACAGTTATTATAAGATATGAAAAAATATTACTTATAAAAGAAAATAATATGCGATATATAATAATTAACTACTATTTAGTCAAACAAAATATAAAGTTCATACAAAAAATATTTTTATAATTATGCAATCAAACACTCAATTTAGTATTCACAGCACTTTTTGGATTCACAACAAAACAATCAACAATTTTTTAACAAAAGTTCTACTGTCAGAAGCTCTACTCACAACAGTTGTGTCAAACAGACTCTTAAAATATTGGTGTATTCAATAGAAACTTTAAAAAATATTTTAAAGTCACAAGGTATTAAATTAAAACTTTTTAGAAGTTTTTATAAGTTATGAGGTATTGAAATTGAGAATCACTTTTAGAGAATTCTCCATTTACCAATCTTTTGGAGACTTTTTGGTGAAAAGTATAAATAGCAAATATTTTTAAAAAAAAAAAAAATCTCCCATATACTCATGAGATTTGTGAAGACTTCATAACCCCAAAATAAAAAATGTCTCTTTTCTTTTCTCGTATGTTTTTCAGTAAGAATTTGATTTTACTTGTTTTAGATACACTATTTTTCTAATATATGTAAAATCTAAATTTACACTTTATATAAAATCTGAATTTATTATATTTCATTATGGGTTTTTCAATCTGTTTTTTGTTTAATGGGTTCTCATGATTGTGTTTTACTTTATAATTACGACAATTTTGTTTTTATAGATTTTTTCGATGCATGATAGTCTGAATTTCATCCGATATCAGTATTTTTTGTCATAAAAAATATCGTTAGATTCATGCATTTTGTCCTAAAATCACTTAACTTCTTAAATGTCAAATCTCTCTCTCCACACTTCCTATCAAACTTTTTTATATTTTTTAAGAAATATTTGTATTGACATGAGAAATATGATTTATTACTACTGTGTTGTAGATTATTTGAACAACCGAGAAGTTGTTGAAATTAAAATTACATTATATAAAAATTTAACTTAATATTTTTTTGGGTAAATTACACTCATAGTCTCCATCTTTTCAAATTTGTAACAATTTTATCTCTATTTAATTTTATTCGCGGTTATCATCCACAAACTTTCAATAAGTAACATAGATGGTCCATTTGGACAATTTTACCCTAACTTAAATAAATTAAAATAGCAAAAAATTAAAAAAAAAATAGTAGAAAATTTTCAATTAGAGTTTCTAACATTTTCAAAAGTGCAAATAAATTCTAAATTTTTTATTTTTTTTTACAGCTTTTCACTTAAAACAATAAAAAAAGTATCATCAAATCTCAAATCTTCTAATTATGTGCATTGAAATGACGTCTGGAGTCTAGACATACCCGTGATATAAATTTAACCAATTTAACAAGAATAAAATATTCTATTCACATTTCATTATTCAAAACAATTAAAAAAACGAAAAAAAAAAATCTTATTTCCGCCCAAACCGAAAACAAAACAAAAAAAAAAAAAAAGCTTCTTCCCCAACCACTCCACCCTCAAAGAAAAACAACTTACGCTCTCCCACCATCCGGAATAGAAATCTATTCCCTATAAGAATTCAGCACAATGAGAAATGAAAAAGAGCTAGCATATTGATTATCATTTATACAAGGAAATATATACAATTGCATAGCATACAAGAACCACACTTTAGGCCTAATTACATGCTAGTCAAATGAACAATTATGGATGGTATATACATTTACTGCTAATTGTTTTCCTTCCTAATATATACATTTATTATTAATTGGCTAATTGTTTTCCTTCCTAATATGTCCCCGTAAGATGATGTTTCTATCAGAAACACCAATCTTGGAACGAAGTGTCACGAACTGATGACGAGAGAGAGGCTTGGTGAGAGCATCGGCAAGTTGGTCTGTAGAAGCAACATGAGAAACCCGCAATTGACCATTCTGAACTTTGTTACGAACAAAGTGAAAGTCTATCTCAATGTGTTTCATTTTTGCGTGGAAGACCGGATTGGCACAAAGATAGGTGGTGCCAATGTTGTCACAGTACACAACAGGTTGCCTATGGATAGGAACAAGAAGTTCTTGCAATAGAGATTGAACCCAACACAATTCAGCGGTAATGAAAGCTACTGCCCTATACTCTGCTTCAGTTGATGAGCGAGCAATTGACCGTTGCTTTTTAGATCTCCACGAGATAGGATTATGGCCGAGGAACATGATGTAAGCACTTGTAGAACTTCTGTCATCTTTATTTCCAGCCCAATCGACATCAGAGAAGGCATGGAGAGATAATGGAGAGTTTTTACGAAGGAAATTACCGTGCCCAATTGATCCCTTGAGATACCGCAATAATCTTTTGACTACTGCCCAATGATTTGTTGTTGGTTGATGCATGAACTGAGATAAATGGTTTACAACGAAGGAAATGTCTGGACGAGTGAGAGACAAATATTGCAAACTACCAACAACTTGACGATATTATGATGGGTCACTAAGATGGGGGCTGTCTGCTAGGAAAAGAGAGCCAGATGGAGACATTGGTGTTGATATTGGATTAGCACTAGCCATATTAGTCCTCTCAAGTAAATCTTTGATATATTTTTGCTGAGATAAGAACATACATGTAGATGTATGAAGAGCTTCAAAACCAAGAAAGAATTGTAGAATACCCAAGTCTTTGATAAAGAAACGGTCACCGAGCTGCTTGATAAACTGGTCAATGATATTAGAGGAATTGCTGGTAATGATTAAGTCATGAACATAAACCAACAAATATATAATAGTGCCTTCATGAGAGTAAATAAAAAGAGAGTGATCAGATTTAGAATTTTTAAAACCAACTGAGATAAGATGGTTCCGCAATTCATGATACCAAGCACGAGGGGCTTGCTTCAATCCATAAAGTGCCTTACGGAGCTTACATACATGATTGAGATAGTTACCATTGATGAAACTGATGGGTTGAATCATGAATACATCTTCAGAGAGATGACCATGTAGGAAAGCGTTGTTTACATCTAGTTTCTGGAGAACTCAGTTATGAGACAAGGCTAGATATAAGATAACACGCACGGTAGTAGGCCTCACCACAGGACTAAAGATATCTGAAAAGTCAAGGCCGGGTCATTGATGAAATCCTTTAGCGACTAGTCGAGCTTTATATTTATTAAGTGAACCATCGGGATTGTGTTTGATACGAAAAATCCATTTGCAGCTAATAAGATTTTGAGTAGAGTCTCGAGGTACAAGATCCCAAGTGCCATTATGCATTAAGGCATTATACTCCTCTGACATAGCTGTCCTCTATTCAGGTATTTTTAATGCTTGAGTAACACTAGTAGGCTCATGAACATCAGTGGGTGAGTTTTTCAGAGAGACAAAGAAACGTTTATTTGGTTTAAAGATGTTGTTTTTAGATTGTATAACCATTGTATGGTTTGGTGCATGGTGATTTGGAGATTGTATATAACCTGAAGGGCATGAGGAATGATCATTGTTGGATGAAGAAAAGGAGAGATTTGGTCTCTGATTGTGCTTTTGTAATGAAGACGTACCATAGGATGATAGAGACTTCACCTCGGAACAATCTAATGGTTGAGTATATAAAGATGAAGAGGATGAATGTCCACATACTAAATCATGTCTTGGAGTAGGCTGCATTGGAATGTTAACAGACCCATGAACTAAGAGAAGTGAGCTTGATGAGTGAGTGGTAGGAATTACTTGTGAGGTGATTGAATTATTGCGGTCAGTGGATATAGATTTAGAATGAAAACTATGGGATTTTCCTGCTAAAGTTGGGACAGTAAAATGAAGCAAGTCATGAAGATTTGGAACCCAATTTAGGAAACTTTCAGGTGTTATCCTGATGGACTGAGTGTCACTGGATTTGAAAGGAAAAATCGATTCTACAAAATCAACATGACGAGAGATAAAAATTCGATTTGTGGAAGGATCTAGACAATTGAATGCACTTTGATTGGAGGAGTAGCCTAGGAAAACACATGGACGTGAGCGAGGTTCAAGCTTGTTAGGAGCATATGGCTTGAGCCACGGGTAACATAGACAACCAAATACACGCAGTTTACCATAATTAGGCGCAATACCAAATAATTTTTGAAATGGGGAGTCCATATCTAAAACCGAGCTAGGCATGCGATTAATTAAGTAAGTTGCAGTGAGAAAAGCGTTGGACCAAAATTGGAGTGGAAGAGAGGCTTGACTAAGGAGTGCTAAACCTATTTGGACAATATGTTGGTGATGACGTTTTACAGTGCCATTGTGTTCGAGTGTATGTGGAGGTGTCAAAAAATGAGAGATGTCATTATTTTCAAAGAATTTATGGAGTTTGAGAAACTCACCCCCGTTGTCAGAATAAAAGGAAATGATAGAACACTGGAAAAAAATTTCAACGACCATTTTAAATTTGGGAAAAATGGAGGAAACTTCAAATTTGTGTTTCATGAGAAACAACCACATATACTTAGTGTGGTGATCAACAAAAATTAAATAGTAGTTAAACCCATCATGAGATTGAATAGGTGAGGTCTCCCCAAACATCCGAATAGATAAGCTCAAGTGGTTAATTGCTAGTGAGAGTTGAATTAGCAAACGGTAACTTATGCATTTTATTACATTTGCATGAATTGCAAGAGAAATCACTTATTGGGGAAGGGGAAAGCGGTAAATTAAAAAGCGAACAATGTGATTTAAAATCTTCAAGGATGGATGACCTAATCGATTATGCCATTCTTGAAGTGGAGCTTTAATGGTGGCAAGAGCAATGATGGATGACGACTGGGAAGACTTAGAAGATAGGTTTGGTGATGCATCATTTGACCATTCATAGACTCCATCTTTATTGACCCCTTTCACCATATGTGCCCCCGTGCGAAGATCCTTCACCACAAAATAGGAGGGTAAGAATTCAATTGACACATTATTAGAGGAGCACAATTTAAAGACTGATATAAGATTATTTTTCATATTTGGCACGCGTAGAACATTTGATAGCAAAAACTGGTTAGATAAAGATGGTAAACTAGTAGATCCAGTGTGAGTAATTTGAAGCCCTTTACCATCACTGATCATAATGTCATTTGAGCCATCATAATCTGAGTGAAGTGACAGATTATTTAGATCAGATGTCACGTGATGCGACGCACCAGAATCAACTAGCTAGTTTGTTGAATGTTTTGAAGGCTGGGCAGTGAAATGAGCTCTCAGAGGTAGCAAGGAGAATTGTGGCAATGATTGTACATTAGATGCACGAGGAACAGTAGGTGAATGATCAGAATATGTGAGAACGAATGCTGAAAGCCCCAAGGAAGAAGAGTTTGTAATTTATGGCATTTCAAGGCCTCATGGCCTAGAATATTGCAAAATTGATAGATTACTTTGTTGATTTGTTGATATATTGACCAGATCTATTAGGGTGTGTTTGATTGGCACTTTTTCCATGGAAAATGTTGTCAAATCCAAAAATTTTCTTTTCTACCTTTCTTGTTTGATTGTACATGGAAAATAATTTTGATTTTCAAGGTACAAACATTTAAAGCACAAATTTTTCCACTTTCTTGGAAAACAATTTCTCACCTATTTGGTGGATTTTATTTTCCACCTTAGATGGAAAAGATTTTCATTTTCCACCCTTTTCCATGTAAAACAATCAAACACACCCTTATTTCCACAATTGTTGTGAAAGTGTTGCCCTTGATGTTGTTGATTATTGCCACTAGACTGATTGGAAAAATTGCTCTTGTTTTGATTATTGTACCGATGATTAGTTCCTGACTTATTGGCAAAGTTGGTTGTAATAGGAACACTATCAACCTCTATTTGGCGCTTGAGAAATGCCTCATAATCAACAAGTTTTTCATGTAGTTCTTTAAAGGATATGGCATTGTCACGAGTACGGATTGTAGCACTGATCTCCTTGTAGTCACTGCCTAGCCTATCAAGAACATGTAAGAGAATTTCATCATCAGAAAGTGGTGCTCCAGCGATTGCCATTGAATCAGTAATGCTTTTAATACTTTGCATATATGTAGAAATCTTGTTGCTGCCTTTGATGGTTTTGCAAAGAGCATCTCGAAGACCCATTATACGTCCTCTGGTGGGCTTTGCATATGTAGTTTCTAGTTTTATCCAAACATCTCGTGATGTTTTCGTAGATGTAAAAAATGGAATGACTTCATATGATAGCGAGGCAATAAGAGCACCTCGAAGCAGATGATCTTGACAGACCCAGAAGACATGGTCTGGGTTGACAGCCTCAACATTGTCTACCTTTATAATTGCAGATGGACAAATAGTGGTACCATCCACATAACTAACATAGAGCCTGCAGTGTGGTGGCCGGAGCAGCGTCGAAGACAGGCAAAAGTGCTCGACAGGAAGAAAAGTTGGAATGGTTGGAATGGGAAGTTGGAGGAGGAAATGACAGAAATATTTGGTTTAATAAGAAAGAAAGACAAAGCAGACTACTTGAGGTTGGGTGGAAAAGCCTTGAAATTGAACAAATTTCTAGCCATTAGTGGTCCTGTGCTAACAGGATTAGCAGCACTTGGCTCCGCCTTTGTGGGTTCTCCTGATCTAGGCTCTTGGGCGGTGATGCTCGGAGTTGTGGCGGGTGCATTGGCGAGTGTAGTAAACGCATTCGAGCACGGCTCGCAAGTCGGGATGGTGTTCGAGATGTATCGGAGCAATGCCGGGTTCTTCAAGCTCATGGAAGAATCCATAGAATCAAACTTGACAGAAAATGGTATGGAAAGAAGAGAAAATGGGGAATTGTTTGAGATGAAGGTGGCTTATTTTCATCAATAGTGATAAATGCGGGTTTTGCATTTATTTTAGCTCCTAAAAATAGATAATTGTGAGTTCTTCTAAAGTAGTTTACTACTTATTTATGTTCTTTTGATTGTTTAGGTAAAAACCCGAGCTTGGATGATGATTGGAAGAGATCCACGCGAAAAATGGGCAAAAATAACTAAATTTGTGCAAATTGTGAATCTTGGGGATCGAAGTATAAAGAATCCAAAAGATTGAGGACCTGAGTTGCAATTTATAGAGGACTTATCCGAAAGAAATTAACAAATTCAAGGACTTAAGTCAACATTCTACAAAGTTCAGGGATTGGAATAGTAATTAATCAGAAGTCAAATGCAATCACATTGTAATTTGGCCCATGCGACCGCACGTCGCGAGATGCCAATTTTTCCAGCAGAAAGCTTTGAGGCTCTTCCATGCGATCGCATGGAACAAAGCCATGCGATCTCATGGCCTAATTTTCTGACTTCCGCGTTTTTGAACTTGTTTTTTAGGGGTATTTTGGTAATTCTCTTTTCACGTCTTCTAGGGTTAAAGTGGCCGTTTTCTTACATTTTTTAAGGTGATTCTATCATACTCCACACACATACAAGCTCTCCAAGAAGAAGAAAAACATCAAGGTTCTTTGAAAACTCCATGGAAATGGGTTTTCTTTGATTTTTGTACATCATTGTAATTATTTTGTAAAATAGAGGAATATGAATGGAGATTCATAGTGGGTAAAAGAAGACAACCATGGGCTCAAGATAAATCTTCCATTTCTCTTAACTTTATTAAATCCGGTGATGTATTTTGTATCTATTTTCTATTTTGTCTTTGTAAATATTATGGGCTAATTTTATTTTACTAGGAATAAGATGAATCCATTTATGAAGCTTTAAAGTGATTTTTCTTGTTATTGATTCCTTATTCTTGGCTTTTATGATTGTTTATTATTGGGCTTTATTGTGTATTAAGATGATTGATCAACATTGAAATACTTTTGTGACTCAGTTTGCTACCGGCAGGTTGAAATTAAGTTTAGCACATTTAATGAACAACATAAAGTTTATGGAATATAGGAATACACTTTCATACTTTGTGCAATCACTAATGAGTGTTCTTAAGTTTTAAGGCATTTTTACATATGCGTTCTCTCGGTAGGAATGCTTGAGAGTCTTATGTAAAAATAGGTGTAGCTTTATTTGGGAGAGATTGCTAGATAGTTTAGGAGCATTGATTCCCATATTAACCTCGTTTTGGAATTGATAATGGAAAATGAAACTTTGGAGTGGCATAATTGGTGAATTTATTCATCAAAACAATATGTTTAATTGTGTGTTTAAAATAGGGCTAGATTGAATTGGATTTTAACAAAAATTATCTATCATCGTGGATTCGACACTCTCTCATCACTTTATTACTTAAATGCGACCCGTGCACTTGCGGTACATATTTTAGCGAACAAATAGTGAGTACCATTGAGTGTGCCGGGATAAATAGTTTTCTGGTGTAAGTTTGAGAAGGGCTTGAACAGGAGAATTAATGGAGATTAAGTGATTTTCAAGTTCGAAAGAACTGGTGACAATGAGAGATATGTTGCTGGTTGAGGATCTCTCTTCAGTCATGGTGAAGATGAAGTAGAAACAGAAATAGAAAGGTAAAGGATCAGAAAGCTTTTGGGCAAAAAAAGGGCTCTGATACCATGTAAGAATTCAGCACAATAAATAATGATGAAGAACCAGCATATTGATTATCATTGATACAAGGAAATATATACAATTACATAGCATACAATATCCACACTTCATGCCTAATTACATGCTAATCAAATGAACAATTATGGATGGTATATACATTTACTGCTAATTGTTTTCCTTCCTAATATATACATTTATTATTACTTGGCTAATTGTTTTCCTTCCTAATATTCCCACCACCACTTCTATCTTTCCCACCCCAACAAGCTTATCCCTTTCTCCAATCCCATATATATGTGTGTACGTATATTTATATGCTATTGTATCCAAACTTGTAGAAAGTTCAAAATTTCTTTATGTATATGCATAAAATTAAAAAAAAAAAAAAAAAAAAGACCACCTTCATCAGACCACCCCACTCCACCATCTCTACTGTCACCCTCTCCCCTCTCCCAAAATACTGCCGTTAATGGCAGGAAGAAGTGGAGGGGAGAAGTAATGGCAAAAATATGGAGGGGCCAAATCATGAAACCATATATTTGCCCTTCTTTGATTGGTTTTATGTTTCAAATATATTTGTCCTTCCTGGATAAATGGTGTTAGTTTATAACCATTTTCAATTTTGCTACCCAAGAATGTTCACCTTTCTGTATATGGCCAGAATGATAGAAACTTCTTGTTTTTGTTATGACTTGGTCAATCTCTATCTTCCTATATTTTCCTTTTTCTCCTTAGTTACTTGTCATTGCTTCATTGTCTATGAAATAGTTGCATTAGGGGGGAGGAGATGATCATTTTTTTTATTATTATTTATATAATAACTGACAAATTTGTCTATGTTATTAGAAGTATCTTAACCAATTTGTCTTTGCAATAATAATAAATTAAAAGAAAGTTCAATATATTAACTAACCGAGAAATTGGATGGAATCCGTCTATATAAACTATTTTCGCACTCAATAAAATAGATTAGAAATCTCTTAGCCAAAAATAAAAAGTAAGAGACCAAAAATGTACTAAAGTCATACATTATGGACTATTTGCATCAAAATCTTTAATAATAATATTTGACCAATTTATAAGTGCTGAAAAATACTCTCAAACATAGAAGAAAATGAATTTTTTGTGCAACTCCATTTGTTGTCATATAAATATATAATAGAATATTCAATGCAACATTAGTAAGCAATAGTTTTGAGTCTTTGACACATACTTGATTTTATATTAAAATTCCACAATTATTTTTCAACATTTTAAATTTCAAATGTAATAAATGTAACAAATATAACACGTATTTTTTGTAAAAATATATTAAAATTGTATTTTTTAAAACAGTAAGAACATATTTGAAATACACAGTTTCGTTCTAATATCTATGGTGGACATTATTATAATGCCCACCAAGACACTTGTCTAAAGTGTAATGATCTACTTTACACTCATTTAATGAATGTTGTACAAGTATCCAGTGGACATTATAACAATGTCCACTGTGGATATTAGAACGGAAGTGTTGAAATACAATAATTTACAAATAAAATATATTAAAATCGTATTTATTTTACTATCAAATACTGCATAAAAACATATCACAATTGTTTAATCTTGTGCTAATTAGAAATTATAAGCTCCCAAGTCTCCTTGCGCATTCAACACTGTGATCCAGTGTTTCCTTCATCCCATATTTGTACTCGAAACCCTCTTTCCTCAACTTTGACACGTCACATTTGCTTCTTCCATCCGGTCCAGACATTAATCTATAATTAATTAAATATAAGCCTACATTAATTATCATTTCATATAAGGCAAACAAAGAGCTAGCTTAATAATATGCTAAAAAATTAAAATCAAATTCAACAATTAATTTTTACTATGACCCACAATTTTTATTAACATTTCAATCACATATTTCATTAATTTTTTATCAAAATCTACTAAAAAACTTCACTAAACAAGCACAAAAATAAATTTTGATACATTTTAAGCTCATGAGCTTACCTCTAAACCCGCCCGCTTTTAAATGTATAGTTTCAACATGTCCCTTCACGAACATGTCAAATTAAAAAAATTATTTTTGAACTAAATGTGTGACAAGTGTACAATTTAATAAATAATAGCAAGTTTGAACTCAAGACTTTCGCTTATTTTGATGTCGAGTTGACATCCACCTAATCTAAAAACTTAATATTTAAAACAAGGACATATAGATTTATTTATGATTTAATGTTTGACTCGCTCTACCACGTACATGTATGATTCATTTTTTACCTAGGTCTGTTTAACACGAGTAAACGGGGTGCGTGTGTGCTAGATTAATGAGTTCCTTATTCTTGTGATATTGTGAGCTCGGGATGGTTTTGTTGATAGAAAATTGCCATTTCTTCAATGGTTGGAGCTTCGGCAGCACATAAGAATCGACCTCTCAATACTGGTTTTTCCATGCAGAAAATATGTGCTTCACAAACATCGTCAATGTGGACAAGGGGAATCGAACCCAAAAGTTCTTGCAAAAACCTCAATACATCAAAATTTAATCGGTTACCAGTTACTTGTGACAAAACAGGAGGTAAACTTGAAGGCAAGTAGGAGAGAATTGTTTCTTCTCCGACGAGCCCACATGCCAAACTCACCACTTCCAGTTTATTACCAGTTTCAATTTCATTGTACCTCAAAATTTCCTTCTCTGATAATGTCTTTGATTTTATATAAGCCTGCATCAAAACACAAGTAAATGACAAAATTTAATGCATAGTTTTGAGAATTGGAAATGATTCCTTTTGTATTGATAGATGGGAGTTTTATCAAGGGAAATATTGATCAACTATTTTAATTCAAATTAAGTCGATCTAAGTTGGCGGTCCCCTAGTGCAAGTGGGAGGCTCGCACGACAGGCTATTAACTCAGTGGTAGAACGCCCCCCTAATAATTGCATCGTTGTACCTGGACTGTGAGGGCTGTCAGCCACATGAATAGTTCAACTTGCTCAAGATAAGTTCGCAAGATCAAATGAAAATATTCATTGCTAAAACCGTCCAAACATGACCTCTTGTGACTATAGATGTCAAAGAGTGGAGGCGTTGATAAATATGACTCATTCTACATTACGCAACTTCAATTTCTAACTTGAGCATCAAGTGACCTAATAGAGAATGGGAAATGAGTATGTACCAGTATAAATTGATTGTTGTAAGTATATGAAAGATTGAGAGGAGTCCAACACGATTCATCCATGGAAGTTTTGAAGCCAGTTCCATCTTCTTCGAGAGCTGATGCCGACATCACTGAAGCCGTGTAGATGAGCCGCTTAACAGTTTGTGATCTTAGGCAAGAATCAGCTATGGCTCTAACCCCTGCTATAGCAGCTTCACTTGTATCCTTGTACTGAAAATGTGGAAGTGCATTGAAAATTTTAATGAAATAGATGGGACATAATTTGGAAGTCGTATATGTTAGCGATTAAGCCTTAATCCCAATCTAGAGAACAAAAACAAAAAAGCAGAAATTACAAAGTCGTATATGTTAGTGATTAAGCCTTAATCCCAATCTAGGTAATGATGCCCGACCTTAGAGTTCTCAGTATGCAACATGGGAGTAGCCACGTGGAAAACAAAAAGGCATCCT
The DNA here is from genome assembly GCA_030279155.1 of Forsythia viridissima. Lineage (NCBI taxonomy): Eukaryota > Viridiplantae > Streptophyta > Magnoliopsida > Lamiales > Oleaceae > Forsythia > Forsythia viridissima. The sequence goes on along the minus strand of CM059033.1, from coordinate 70,539,166 downwards.
TGAATAGCTGCTTCAAACTCCTCAGGATTGTATATATCAGCTTGAAACAACTCTAATCTGGATTCTGCATTTGGCAGGGATTTAAGATGGCTTGTTTTCCTGTCTTCATCTGCAATAAACATCAACAAAATCTGATGACAGCACACACGAAAACATGGGTTTTTCTATTTATGTTTGGGGTATGAAACGTTTTAAGTTTTCGGGTTCAATTGAAAATCAATACCCAAGTTTCTTAAGGTTGCATGGACAGTATAACCTTTCTCCAAAAGTTTCTTGATGAGCCAAGAACCAAGGTATCCAGATCCTCCAGTCACACAGACTCTCACGTTGTTGCCTTCCTCCATTGATGAAAATAATTCAAGAAAACTTGAATTTATATTTTCGTGTTTCACTACGCTAAAAGATCAGAGACGTGTAACAGAAAGTGTCGTGTATATATCAGTGTTTAGAAAACCGGATCGGACCGGCCGGTTCAACCGAAAAAACCGGGAACCGGTCGGAAAACCGGTCCGATTTTCCATTTTAACCGGGTATCTAAAAACCGGACCGGAAACCGGGTTTTTTACCGGTTGAACCGGTCCGGTTTTCAACAAAAACCGGATTTTTTTTTTATTTTTTTTAATTTTTTTATTAAAACTTATAAAAACTCTATTTAAAGCCAAGTTTTGTGAATAATTTTGTCTACAAATGTTGATTTATTTACAAATAACTTATTTTTAGAAAATTTGTGAGAGTTTTGGATTAATTTTTAATTTTTTAATTGAAAACGGTTCGACCTCGGTTCGACCCGGTTCGACCTTTTGACCCTTGACCTGTTGCCTTTTCCGGGTCGATGGCCGATTCGATTTTCTGAACATTGGTATATATACGCCAAATAAAGAGCACGTCTGTGATAATCATGAGGCTACATTTTGATACACACTGAATTTGCAATTAATATTTCCAATAATGGAATTGCTTATCAGTGGTCTCTTTTGTGTGTACCTAATGTACCTTGGAACTTTTCACTCGCATGATTGTTACAGCAGAATATTTACACAAGTTGGCTAAAGAGACAATGCCACTTGTTTCTTGTACAAATTGGTGGACCATCATTTGTAGACAAATTGTACGAGTAGTCTGTGCATACGATATGTAGACGGCAGACCACGCAACTGGGTTCGTATAATCGTTTTCGAACATAAATTTTCACACTCACAAATAATGACATACAACAACTATACAGCATACTTTCTTCAAAACGTAAGAGTGACTTCATTCAAAGAAACAGTCAGAGTGCATTTGATTGCAAGCAATTAGAAAATTTGGATGAAAAGAAAACGAATTTTTTGGAATTGAATTGTCAAGAAATTGTTTCAAGAAAAATAATGACAGATTTTCCCTTAGAAAATAAAACATCTTCCCTCCCTAAGAAAATGTTGTCTTTTAAAGTAGGGATAATTGCATCAAATGTCTCCAACGTTTCAAAATCATTGGAGATATGTCCGTAACCTTAAAAAATAGCACAATATATCCCCAACGTAAGAAAAACTTGGCGTAGTAGGTCCTTTATGACCAAATTGCCCTTTTATTTAAATAAAAAAAACTAAAAACCAAATAAATAGAAAAAAAAATGATTGAAAAATAACCAAATTTACCCCAAAATAATAAAAAATAACAAAATGACCCTCTTATATATTAAACTTCGGAAAAATGAGAGAAATCTTTTTCAAAACAAATCAAATCAACGATTGCTGTGCATCCATGGAAGTTTGATATGTGTATGTATATATATAAAGACTAGTTATGTCACGTGCTTTGCACGTGTTGTAATTGTAATTTAATTCTTAACAGTGTTGCAAAGTTAGGGGGAAAATATTAATTAACTATAATTTTGGATGAAATTTACTACATCTACGCAATAAGAGATACAGTTAGTAAATGATTGACCAATAACATGTTTAAAAATTTGACAATATCCATGTAGCCAACATTGAATTTAATTTGAAGAACAATTAATATTTATACAAAAATAAAAATAAAAATAAAAAATCAGCCAACACTAAAACCTTGAAATATAATTATAGCATTACAACTTATATATACAAAATTCTCAAAAGCTTAATTGAAACACCATTGTTGTTTATATGCAAACTACAAGAACACTTGGGAATTGATTTGTGGTTTTCCTAGTACAAAATAAGGAAACATTGCATGAGAATTCAGTAAGTGAAAATCTGGAAATTGGAAGAAAGATCTCTCTCCTTTGTCATTTTTCTTTCTCAGTGCACTTGGGTTCCCTTGCCACCTTCCTAAAGGTCCTATAAATTAAAAAACACATTGCTCGAGCACAATAGTATATTAATAACTCCTTGTTGTTACATGAGAGACTACTGAGAGCAAGTGAACTTAAAGAAAGGCTAAAATCAACCATTATCTAAAAGAGAGAATGACATCAAAACGTAAGCACAAATCATGTGATGCAATCATAACTGGATCATATGCCTCTTCCTGAGAAAAAATTGAATCTATCAGTCAGCTGTATTGTTGGATTGATCTGCAATTGTTCATTAGACATTGACCCAAATGCAGAAGCCCAATGATGCAAGTTTAACTCTCTCGGCCCAAGAAGAAGACTCTGTGATGGCCCAAACCAAATCCAATCCTGAAGTCGCCCTTTCTGGAAACACGACTTATGCATTCCTGAAGTTGTGTATGCCGTCTGATGGTGATACGTGGATTAAATGATGGCCGTTGATTTAAGGGCAACACTGAAGATGATATAAATACCAAATTTCTGTGTTGTTTGGGTAGAGATACAGACGCGCAGCTTTCTTCTAGGTGAACCTTTTCTTGAGTCTTCTCTGGGTCTCTTTTTCTTTCGTCTTTTGACATACATCTTCCTTCTACCTTTCTTGGTGAATAGATAGTGGGTTAGATTAGGGGTGGTTTTGTTCTATTCTTGATGAACAGTAACCGGATGGTATACTTGGTGTATTTCTGTATAAAGAGAGAGGAGTCTGAGGGTTCAGTCTGTTGTTTTGGTTGATACTTGGTGTATCATTGTAACCGTGTTAAACTTGTGGTTGTGCTAGTGGATTTTGGAGCGTTAACCACGTTTGTGGAAGCTCAACGGGTGATTAGGCTTAACGGCTGAACATCCGGACCCGAAAGGGTGAAAAATCTTGTGTTCTTTACATATTTGTTTGATTGTTGTTTACAACTGGGACCAACAGTGGTATCAGAGCGCAGACCTAAACGGATCTTGAGATTTTTTTTTGTAAAGAAAGATCAAGATTCCTCAACTGAAAAAGGGAAGTCTGGTATTTGGGTATTTTCTCTTAAATCTCCTGTGGTGGAGAATGGTAACGAGTTTCTAACCCTGTTATTTTTTAAACCATTGTTGTTTAGTCATAACTCTGTAAATCTTGACATGAGCCGTCTGGATCTTCCTTTGTCTAGGGTTTCATGCGAGAACCCTAGAATCTGAGGGGACTGGACCTGGTTTTATCAAGATTTTACGCCCTAGTTTGATTATATAAGGTCTTGTTGTTTTCTTGAAATAACCTGAAGTCATTCATTATCTCTGTGATTGTGTTTTATTGCATATCTGTAAATAACCCCCTTTTAAGAATTTTCGCCTGGTTGTGACTCTTTTTTTGTTAAACAAGTTGTTGGTTATCTGTTAAAAATCTTGTGAAAATGTCTTCTAAAAAGGTTGATATTGAAATCTGGAATGGCAAAGGAGACTTTAGTCTCTGGCGTCAAAAGTTAAGGGCCTTACTTTTGCAACAGAGATGTGCAAAAGCCCTAGATGAATCTTGGGATGATGACCTAGAAGATGTTAAAAAGATAGAACAAACTGAAATTGCCTGGAGCACTTTATTTTTACACTTATCTGATAGTGTGATTAGGGAAGTAGGCACCACTAACACTGCTGCTGTTCTTTGGAAAAAATTGGAAGGGTTATACCTAACCAAGACTTTACCTAATAAGTGTTATCTGTGGAGGCAATTCTTTAGTTTTAAATTTGATCATTCTGTTGACTTAGAAGCAAATTTAGACAGATTTAATAAGCTGACTTTAGACTTAGAAAGTAGTGGTGAAACCATTTCAGATGAACAACGTTCTGTTGCCTTGCTAAGTTCTCTATCTGATAAATATAAAGATATGAAAAATGCTTTAGAATATGGCAGAGAGACACTTACTGTTGATATTATAGTCTCATCCTTGAGAAATAAAGATTTAGAACTAAAATCTGAGACTAAAGACTCTACCAGTGGAGTAGGTTTTGTAGTCAAAGGAAAATTTCAAAATAAAGGAAACTATAATACCAACAATAAGGAAGGGAATAGCAAGGGAAAAGATTCATCTGAAAAGTTTTCTAAAAGTAAATATAAGCAAAATAATAAGTCTAAAGCCAAAGGGAAAAAGTGTTATTTTTGTGGGAAAATGGGACACTTTATTAAAGATTGTCACAAAAGAATTGAGGAATTGAAAAATTCTCAAAGGTTAGAGGGGGGAGCTGCTGTTGCTTATGAAGAGGCAGCAGCTGAGAATGGGCAGGTGTATGCCACAGATGCTATTGTTAATAAAAATGAATGGATTTTAGATTCTGGTTGTACTTTTCATATGTCTCCTTGTAAAGATTGGTTTTCTGATTTTTTAGAAGTAAATGGGGGGCAAGTTTCAATGGGAAACAATTACTCTTGTAGAATTAAAGGAATAGGAAAAGTGACCTTAGACTTAGGGGCAGGTAAAGTCCTTGTTCTTAATAAAATCAGGTATATACCTGATTTAAGAAGAAACCTTGTTTCTTTGGGGGTGTTAGATGATGAAGGATATAATACCATCATCAAAGGTGGAGTCACTCAAATTTCCTATAATTCTGCAAGAATAATAACTACTCCTAAAGTTAATGGGATTTATGTGTTACAGGCAACTCCTTTAATTGAAAGAAATCTGGTTACATATGTTTCCCAAAAGGACAAGTCTGAAATTTGGCACAAAAGATTGGGTCACATAAGTGACAAATACCTCCAATTTCTAAACAAAAATGGAGTTTTTGGCTCAGATAAAATTGAAAGATTGTCCTTTTGTGAACAATGTACTCTTGGAAAACAGAGCAAGCTGCCTTTTCATGCAGGGATACATAAATCCATTATTATCTTGGAATACTTGCATGCTGATCTCTGGGGTCCAGCTACTGTGAGTACCTCCACTGGATTCAGGTATTTTCTTCTTATAATTGATGACTTTTCTAGAAAAAATTGGGTTTTCTTGTTAAGGAATAAGTCTGACACTTTCTCAAATTTTAAAAACTGGAAAATTCAAATTGAAAATCAGATGAACAAGAAATTAAAAGTTCTTAGAACTGATAATGGCTTGGAATTCTGTAATGAAGAATTTGATAACTTCTGTAAAGAAAATGGGATCCTCAGGCATAAAACTGTAACCTATACCCCTCAACAAAATGGTTTAGCTGAAAGAATGAATAGAACTTTGCTAGATAAGATTAGATGCATGTTGATTACTTCTGGTTTGCCAAAATTATTTTGGGGTGAAGCTTTAAAAACTGCTTCTTATCTTGTAAATATCTGTCCTTCCAGTGCCATCAATTACAAAGTCCCTAATTCTGTCTGGGATGGTCACTCTGTTGACTATTCAAAACTAAAAGTTTTTGGCTGTGCTGCTTATGCACATCAGAATGAAGGGAAACTTGACCCTAGGGCTACCAAATGTATTTTCTTGGGTTATGGGGAAGGGATAAAAGGTTATAGGTTGTGGCAAAGGGACTTAGGTGGTTATAGAGTGATAATCAGTAGGAATGTAGTCTTTAATGAGACTGACATGCCCTGTTTAAAAGATCAGAGACACTCTAATGTGTTATCTGATAATACCAAGTCCTTTGCTGAGACTGACTTAGATCTCTTGGATTTAAATCCAAGAGAAGAAGATCAGTTTGAGGTGGAGTCTCCTTCTAATGAAGTTGATGTTCCAGAAGAAGAAGAAAATTTGCCTTTAGATCAGGAAACTCCAGAAAATCCCTTACATGACTATCAGTTAGCCAGAGATAGGGAGAGGAGAGATATCAGACCCCCTGTTAGGTTTGATCAAGCTGACTTTGCCTCTGTTTTTAATGTTCAAGACTTCCTTGGAACTGAACCTAGTTCTTATGAGGAAGCAATGGGAAGTAAGGATGCAAACCTTTGGTTAGCAGCCATGAGGGAAGAAATGAAATCCTTACTTAAGAATAAGACTTGGGTCTTAGTGAACAAACCTAAGGGGCAGAAATTAATAGGCTGTAAGTGGATTTATAAAATCAAAGAAAATGATTCTAATTCTGACAGCCTTAGGTACAAAGCCAGATTAGTTGCAAAGGGATTTTCTCAAAGGGAAGGTATAGATTACAATGAGATATTCTCCCCAGTAGTTAAATACACTTCCATTAGGATCTTGTTGGCTTTAGTGGCCCAATATGACTTTGAGCTTGAACAATTAGATGTCAAGACAGCTTTCTTGAATGGAAGCTTAGATGAGGAGATATTCATGTCTCAGCCTCCTGGTTTTGAACAGAATGAAAGATCTAATTGTGTTTGTCTTTTGAAAAAGTCTTTGTATGGCCTAAAGCAGGCACCCAGGCAGTGGTATAAACGTTTTGATACCTTTATACAACATCTTGACTTTATCAAAAGTGAGTATGATCCCTGTTTTTACTTCAAAGGATCTGAAGGTATGAATGCTTGTTACTTATTACTCTATGTAGATGATATGTTGCTTGCATGTAAAGATAACTCTTTGATTTCCTTTATAAAGAATAAACTCAAATCTGAATTTGAAATGAAGGATTTAGGTCCTGCCACTAGAATCTTAGGAATGGAAATCAAAAGAAATAGGTCTGGAAATAAGTTGCTCTTAAGTCAGCAATCTTATATTTCAAAAGTGTTAAGTAGATTCTATATGTCTGAAGCAAAATCTGTGTCTTTACCTCTTGCAAATTCCTTTAAACTTTCTTCTGATCAGTCCCCTAAGACAGAAGAAGAACAATTGAGAATGGAAAAGATCCCATATGCTAATGCAGTAGGATCTGTGATGTACCTAATGGTCTGCACCAGACCTGATCTTGCTTTCTCTATCAGTGTCCTTAGTAGATTCATGAGTATGCCTGGTGAGGGGCACTGGGAAGCTATGAAGTGGCTTCTCAGATATTTGAAAGGCACATCAAATTTAGGTTTATTGTTTTCTAAAGGGAAGGAAGGGATTAGTTTAAAAGGTTTCGTAGATTCTGATTTTGCTGGGAACCATGACAATAGGAAATCTACATCAGCTTACATGTTTTGTATAAATGATACCTGCATCAGTTGGAAATCCCAACTTCAAAAGATTGTTGCCCTATCATCAACAGAAGCAGAATACATTGCTGCTGTTGATGCTGTAAAGGAGGGCCTATGGTTGAAGGGAATTCTCTGTGAATTAGGTTTCTTAGAAAATCAAATCACCCTTCATTCAGATAGTCAGAGTGCAATACACTTAAGTAGAAATCCTGTTTTTCATGATAGAACTAAACACATTGATGTTAAATTTCATTTCATTAGAGATGTGTTGGAAAAAGGAGTTCTTAAAATTGTGAAAATTTCTACTAAGTGTAATCCTGCTGACATGGGAACCAAAGTTTTGCCTTTGAATAAGTTTAGAGATTGCTTGAATCTTCTAAACATCACTAATGAATAATAATCTTTTGCAGGTAACTGGAGCTGGTGATACAAATAAGTTACACTCTAAAATCCACTATGGTATGGCCCAAGTTCTATAAAATGATACAATATGCGATCAAGGTGGAGATTGTTGGATTGATCTGCAATTGTTCATTAGACATTGACCCAAATGCAGAAGCCCAATGATGCAAGTTTAACTCTCTCGGCCCAAGAAGAAGACTCTGTGATGGCCCAAACCAAATCCAATCCTGAAGTCGCCCTTTCTGGAAACACGACTTATGCATTCCTGAAGTTGTGTATGCCGTCTGATGGTGATACGTGGATTAAATGATGGCCGTTGATTTAAGGGCAACACTGAAGATGATATAAATACCAAATTTCTGTGTTGTTTGGGTAGAGATACAGACGCGCAGCTTTCTTCTAGGTGAACCTTTTCTTGAGTCTTCTCTGGGTCTCTTTTTCTTTCGTCTTTTGACATACATCTTCCTTCTACCTTTCTTGGTGAATAGATAGTGGGTTAGATTAGGGGTGGTTTTGTTCTATTCTTGATGAACAGTAACCGGATGGTATACTTGGTGTATTTCTGTATAAAGAGAGAGGAGTCTGAGGGTTCAGTCTGTTGTTTTGGTTGATACTTGGTGTATCATTGTAACCGTGTTAAACTTGTGGTTGTGCTAGTGGATTTTGGAGCGTTAACCACGTTTGTGGAAGCTCAACGGGTGATTAGGCTTAACGGCTGAACATCCGGACCCGAAAGGGTGAAAAATCTTGTGTTCTTTACATATTTGTTTGATTGTTGTTTACAACTGGGACCAACATGTATAATACAAGGCATGGTGCAAATAAAACGAAACAAGAAAGCATATAATTGTCTAGACTTTATGATGCAGTAATGATTCCTTCCTAAAGAGAAATTGTGCGAGTTAAATGAAATTCTGTTTTGAAATAGATAAATAATAACTTATTTAATGATAATCACATAGCCATTCCTTCTTTGAAACTCAATTGAATTCAACAAATATATAATTTCACCAGCAACATTTCATAATATAGGGAATAGTTAGTAGTGGCCTTATCGTAGCTTGTGCCAGTTCTTATTCATTCTTTAGCTTTATTATATCCTCAAGATTTATTTGAGATAAGAGATTAGACAAAATTGTTCATCAAGTTTATAATTATGTATTGCATCAATTAACTCAGAAATTCTTTATCTCAGATAATGAGCTGTTCAGTGTTGGAACTTACTAAATACTGGATATCATCGGAAGAATGACATAATGGAGAATAAAAATCAAGTTTAACCATATCCATACAATAAAAGACAATATGAAAGCAAATCCTCCTATTGAAAGAAATAAGCAACAAATCAAGAAATAAAAACACCAAGGAATCCACAAGACACAAATTGGTGTTGTGGTTCTTTATTTTGTCTCTTGTTAGAAGCCAAAACACTCGGGGATTCGAAGAGCATTCTTTTGACTAAATATCACACGTTTCAAAATCTGAATGTCATACCTTCAGAGGTTTGAGCGGGTAATCAGTGAGATATGAATAGTACTTTAAAACACCCCTTTGGCATAAGGACTATCTTGAGGACCAATTATTGTTGTGCTTATCAATGGAACATGTTCTTAGTAGGGTGGGCGTGGGTCGAGTTTCGATTTTGGCCGGGTTAAAGATTTTTTTTTTTTTTTTAATTAGAGTCGGTTTCGGGTTGGGTAAAAAGTATGTTCAACCAACTTAAATTATAATTTAAGCTTAGCCAAACAATGAAGAATTTCACAAACTATAATTTATCTCAATAATTAAACTTTATTGCAAGCAATATACAACAATGGCATTTCTCCATGTTTCCCAAAGACCCAAATAAATATACAAATTTTCGTTACATGTACAACATCTAGAACACAATTCATTGTAATAGCCAAATAGCATGGATCTGATAATTCATGACTTGTATTACGATAGTAATGTTTCGACAAGTGAGAATGGCTGCAAAGAGGAGATAGTCATTAAAATCTCATTGTAGTCTACTTCATGAAGAAATTTATAATATCAACTCATGCTTACCAAAAATTCCCTTCAGCATGACTTGTAAGAATCAACTACGCGACAGAACTCTTTTGGAGCTGCATACAGAAAAATTTATGTGCTCAGTTTCACATAATCTACTAATTTGCGAGTAAACTTCGAGGCTCATTGAATCAACAACACTAAATGTTGAATGCGTGATTATTTTCTCAAGGACGCACCTTATAATTTTAGTGCACGTTTCGTGGGAGATTGAATAGTGTTGACACTATTAGAGAAGCTAAAATTTTGTTCACAACTTCATTATACCGGCCAATACATGACCAAACATGCACTTAAATTCCATAGAATGCTCCGCCCTACCATTTTGTCCCAACTCTGGGGACACAAGAATATACAAATCACTTGAGTAAATAAAAATATTCAAACCTTGGCACACTTCCACAACGACGTGGATCGTATTCTGTAGCTTGCCGAAGAGCCCTAGAAAAAGTCGTGAAGGTTGCCTCAATGATATGGTGAGAATTTTTCCCAGCAAGCTGTTTCCATTGAGAATTTATATAGATTACAACTTAATATGAAACCATGTGGCAAACTTAAGATAATAAGCATTTGAGCCAAGAGCTCATCAAATCAAAACAAACCATAGTACATGCTCGTAGCAACTGTAAGCATTAAATAGGAAGTAACATAGTACATAAAATCTTCCAAGAGATTTTACCAGAAATGAAGAAAACAAGGATATATGAAAATAATGAAGGAAGGAAAGAAGAATATTTACCTCAAGAATCCATCCCACATATTTCACATTATTAACGTGTTGGTTTACGTCTATATCGCTCCATCTTAGCTGAATTCATTGATCAGTTTCAATAGAGAGAAAGAGGTGAAGGGATGTGTGTATGGTGATAATTTTCATATAAACAAAGTAATGTTCTTCATAGAGAAATGGTGTGTTACTTACAGTTAAACCAGTATGAACGTCTCATCATTGAGTTTTGGTAGCTTTCTGTTGTCCTCATCAACAACAGGCAGAGAATCAACAAAACAACCTCCTATTTCTTCTCGGACCTCATCTGGAATTTTGGCCAACCTCCTCATCTCTTTATTCATCATCACCCATTGATTGCAGTTAATTCATAAAAAAACCCAAAAAGATAGCAGATAGTTCAATCATAAAGACAAATGAACAAATACCCTTCAAGAATTCAAAAAGCTAATAATTTGCATTCGCCAACCCTTTCTTGCTTAATGTAACACACTTAAATAGATCTTGTAGCAAAATATCAAATTTTCACCTCGTAAATGTTCTTCATGTGGGTACAATTTAACACATTCACCAACCACGGGCACAATAAAAAACAGAGAGTGGAAAAATAAAAGAAATGTGGTAGTGGTTGTGGACTCAGGCAAAATACATTATGTGGTCGAATAATCAAATTTGAATAATAACCTAATCTGGATTTTTTGTATAAAAAAATCACAATGTTTCAGAATTACAAAGATCACATCTTAAAAAAATCTAAAACCCATTTCAACCTCAAGAGCTTGGTCTCAGAAAATTCAAGAGACTCTCTTTATTTTAAAAATATGTGTTTAATAACTACAAATACATGATATAACGTGCAAATGTATGGCATAAATATGGCTAATCATAGCCAAAATTCAAGCTCAAGAAACCCTAAATAAAAAGTTGAAAGAGATGTCCATAATTTACCTCTAATTTAAGAGCCGACCAGGTCAAATCTTTTCGTCATGCAATAAATATTCATACGATTGAATTACTGCAGTCAAAAGAAGAACAAAACCACAACAATTTTAAGAGAAAAACGAAAAGGGGAAAAGTGAAACCGAAACATACCTCAAAAACCAGATTGACTTCAATCGAAACTTGTATTAACACTGTAGCAAAGGATGGGAGCGGTTGCAGGCTAACCCATTGTAGGGCTTTTTGTCAAAGGGGCAAATATAGGTAAACATCAGATAAAACATAAGGGAAAAATTTCAAATTGAAACATACTTCAAAAATCAATGCAACTTCGATCAAAACACAATGGAGTGCGGCAGTGGATTGGGCTGATGATAGTGTTGGGTTTGCGGAAAAGGCGACGGTAATCGCAAATTGAGAGGAAATATGGAAAGGATATAATAATGAAGTAAAAAAAAAAAAAAAATTAGGAATTTCTCACCAGTACTTATACTTAGAAGAAACCTGGGCAATGGAATATAGGGTTCAAAACTTGAATTAAAGTCGTTCATCTGAAAGAATACAGTACACATGCTTAAATGAGTCGTGGAATTTGGGCTGCCATTTTTACAGTATAGCCTAGATAGCACCGGATCTCGTTAGATCGGCCGTGGTCGAATGGGTCAGCGATGCAGCGGTAAACAAAGAAAACAGCATAAACCAATAGCTGCAGCATGGAAAGGGAAACAACACAAACGAAAAAAAAAAAAAAATTCAAAACGATGTTGTTTTGGTCGTTGCATGAACAGTGCATTCAAACTCACTCTTATTGTAAGGATAAGGATATATTTTTTGTAAGAAACCAAGATTTTTTTCTAAAGGGCTTGTCATTTCTTTCACACACGCACTCTCTCCCTCTCTCTACTTTCTCTCTCTTAATTCCATTTTTCTCTCTCTAGAATAATACATGAAGAAATGTGTTTTTTTACTCTTTGTTGGTTTGATTTACGACTTTTCATTTTGATTTGTAAATAACCAAGAATTTTTGTGGCTTGTTGACACCTCTAGGTGCGAAATCAAGGGATTGTTATCTCTTTCACACTTGCACTATTTCTCTCTCTCTACTTTCTCTCTCTTAATTCCATTTTTTCACACCTTAGAATAATATATGAAAAAATGTATTTTTTTTCTATTTGTTTGTTTGATTTGCGAATTTTCATTTTGATCTGTTTGTTAAGTAGTTTCTCCATGAATTTTGTTTTATTCGTGAGATGGGTTGCTTTTGAATTAATGCAAAAATTGGGAATTTTGGGTGTTTCTTGTTCATTTGATGGTTGTGGAATTTGGGTGATCTGAAAATCCTTTATCTTGATTGATTTGGATTTGTTTGGGTTTTTTTTGTTGTTATGGAATTCGATGGATTTGGTTGTTGGATCTGATTGTTGTTAGCTCGAATAATTTGAGTAGATGGCTTCAAATCCTCCTCCATTCCAGGTGGAGGATAACACTGATGAGGATTTCTTCGACAAATTGGTAAATGATGAAGATGATGTGAATTTTTTAGAACTTTTTAGAGAAGATGACATATTTGTTACTTTTTTGTTTTTGGTACATTTTTTACTTTATTTTTTTTTTTTGGTATATGTAGTTAGTTTTCAATTATATTTTTCTTTTTTATTTTGTTTTGTTTTTTTTTTGTTTATTTAAAGAGAATGGCAATTTGGTCACAAATGACCTATCAAGCCAAGTTTTTCATACGATAAGGATGTGTTGTGCTATTTTTTTAGGTTAGGAGTATATTCCCAACGATTTTGAAACGTTGAAGAACTTTGATGCAATTATCTCTTTAAAGTAAATAAAAAAACGTTTTACTTAAAAAAAAAGTACAAATCAATCAAACGTGTAGTTGAAAAATAAGTAGAAAAAAGCTTTTTCCATAAAAAAAATGTAACTATTAAACGCAGTTAATTGGAAAATAGGTGGAAAATAAATTTTTTTCATGAAAAATAAAACACAATCAAACGCACCCTTAATGTAAAATTGACAGATGGGTTAGTATAAGATAATCTCAGTTCCACGTTCCAAATTTGCGTAGAAGATATTTATGTCACGCGAAAGTTACACAAAGAAGCCCTAATGTTAAGCATGGAATTACAACACAGTGTAGGTTCTTTTTCCCGTGGGGTCACCGGTTCAGGAAGGACGGGTGCTAACTGGAGGGTGCCAAAATGGCTTGCTCATGCCAAACGCCGTTTAAGTTTGACTGCCATAACTTAACCACACCATCACTCCCAGTAGAGGCCAGTGTCATTCCGCTCATGTCCCATTCCATCTGCCATACCTGTCAAGCAAAATAATATATTAGATGTCCCCGCTTGGCACATTGCATTTATGAAAGTGTACAACTCTTTTTCACCATGGTTATGCACATATTTGCTAAGCTTAAAAAGTTTACTTAAAGCAAATAGGTATTAAAATAATTTAATTGTCAAAATTGGAAATAAATTACTTGTGTTGAAAGTAACATCTAACTTACTGTCAAAATAACTAACTTTTTTCACTTAATAAGTAGAAAGAAAGTAATATATACAAGCATGTTTGTCGACAAAATTTAAGCTAGCGATCTACGTCTAAAGAAAATGTGATTTGAGTCTTTGCACGGTATAAACACAAACTGGTGTGTCCAGTCACATAAATACTTAAATACTGAGTGTTTGAAGGATCAATATTTCTCATAGTTAACCAGTGATGACTGCGATTTTTCAAATTTATTTCCACAAATAATGATTAGACTTTGAAATAATTTTATTTAAAAAAAACAAACTTCACTTATTGTGTCAACAATTTCATTTTCAATCAGAGCCTATGATAGCAAATAAGCCTTCTAGAAAGTACATGAAATGGTGGGGGAAGTCAATACCTCGCCATCATGACCAGATAGAACAGCAACCTTCTCCGTTAAAAGCCTCCCATTTGAATCAGGGTTTGATCCAACGTGCCAGATGGCTATGCCCTTTTGAGTGGCAACAGCTATCAATTCATATGGCCTGAAATTTATAAAATAATAAAAAACCAAGTAACAATTTGTTCAACAAGCTTAAGCTCCCCTAAGCAGCATTAAGTTAATATTTCCCGCAAAAGCTTATCAAGAAAAGGGAGAAGGTGGAAATATTTATATCTGTCTACCTTCCAATATTTGGTGCCCAAGCAACTGCAAAAACCTGATCACTCTTATCCTCTGGCAAAGCAAGTTCTGCAACTGGAAGCCATCTTTGATGATCCTGATCAAACTCCCAAACCTGTTGAAATCTATAATATGAGTGCATCACACATGAGCTTCCATACATATAAACAAATCTAAAACTATCAGATAAGAGGCCATTATTATTTATATTGGAATATAAAATATGACTCATGATTGTTAGAACTTAAGCATGATCTATTGAATCAAGGGTATTTTTGTATCCATAGAAGGGCTAACCATCAAACCATAGAAAATTGAGACAAATAAAAACATACATGTTGAAAGTTCCATATTGAAATGTATAACCAAAAGTTACGACACCATATTACTTGCATAATTTAACACATACATCATAATCTCATGTAAATGAAAAAGTCAAATGTCCCAAATTCTCACAATATAGTAAACATGTGTCAATGTCACCAATTGTTTTCATACATGAACTAGTATGAAAACATAGAGAGAAATGATAGAAATGTGTACCTTGGAGGAATTTAGTAGGGGGATACTCGAGGTGAAGCCTAAAACAAAGCTTGACTGTCGGAGTTCACCTCTTTGTGGATTCCAAGAGATGGAAGCAGCCGAGCATGAAGCATTCCCAAACTTAGAGACCAAATCAATTACGTTTTGAAATTCAGCCTACAAATGTATCCAACTAAACCTTCTTTAATGCTGGAAAATATTTTTCTTGCAAGGCGTCAATACCCAAACTAGTATTCCATTGATGGTGAATGACAGGAAAATCCAAGTTCTAAAACACATATTATGTTTCTCTAGTAAAGTCAATGATGAAGATTAATTATGCGTCGATGGCTTACTGCCATACTTCATAAGCAGTTTGGGTGCCTATATCAGTTCAAGAATAACTCCAATGATGCTCAAAGACCTGGATTAAATTAGCCTCGTCGCTAGTCTTTAAATACTATGAGAGCTAATTGAGCGAAGTCAGAATGAAAAACATGCTTCTCGTTGCATTTTGTACTTGTGAAAACGTACAGATTCAATTGAATGGAAAAATGGGTGAAAATGATGCAGTATATGTGTGAAGAAGAAGAGATCTCAGGAGAGAGCAGGTAGGAACTTGTGTGCACAAAATCGCTTCAAGAAAACAAGAATTGCAGCAATGATCATGCATGTCTGAAATGCTTAGGATGTGAAACAACAGTTCATCTCTGACTTACACGGGTATGCCAACAGATGCTTCAGTTAAGCAGCAATATTACATATTAAAATAAAACAACTAATGAAAAAAACACCTGCAGTTGCCACTTCTCCAATTCAAGTGGATCTAGAACCTCATAGATTTTCACTTGTCCGTCCGAATATGCAGCAACCTGTGCAGGAAGTAAATTCAGGAATAAAAGTCAGCTTATTAGAAAATCATAACACATTTCATGAGACCCACAACTTTTATCAACTTTTCAACCACACATTTCATCAACTTTTATCAAAATTTACAAAAATTCTGATTGTTAGCAAAATCAAACGGGTACATAATGTAACTTGCTAGTGATTAAAAGTTGTAAAATATTTCGTCCAATCGAACAGAAAGATTGAGATATTCCAGCAGATGAAGATCTCTATATCAAGATGATCTTTATAGGAAGATAAACGTCCATTAAGCAAACCATGGTAATCTCCCCATGCTAATTTGTAAGTTGAGCGTGGCAATGGGTTGTAATTTGTATCATGCAATGCGTGTTTCATATCATAAACATGCACCTGTCAAGCTTTCAACCCCATCCCACCGACTCAACCTATTCACAAAGTCATCAATCCATCTAATAAAATTGATATATAAGTTGCATTCATGTAGAAGAACGTGTTGAATTTGGTTGCCGACCTATTTATATCCTATGAACAACTGGTTGAAGATGGATATTGGCCAAAAAAGAAAGAAAGAAAAATACTTATTCTTATATTACAAAATATTACCTGATGTTTGCATTCATGGTTAATGTATCTCATTTTTTACTTGCAGAGTTTACTAAAGCACTACAAGCAAATATAATGAGTTTCAATGTAGGAAGACTATATCAGGCAACATCTCAGATTCTGGATGCTCCCCTTCTTTCCTTCCAAACAGAATCAGTTGTTCTTTAATTGCTACTAGGATAAATAAACGTGAAGAGCTGCTCTTATGTTTTAGTTACACAGCTGCACTCTATTAACAAGCCAAAGATCCAGCACTAAAATATTTAGTATTTTCTTATTTGACACAATCTCTCCTCCTCTTAATTTCTATTTTTGAAAGATTTCCTGTATGTTTTATTTACTTGTTATTCTTTTGATAAGAAAGATTTTGTACAATATTGCCAATAAAATAACGCAAGGATACGGGAAGCGAATGAAGCCTTTAAGATTTTTGTAAACCACGTCTGCTACTGCACATCATAACATTGTGGGCAGTTGCAAGCAAGTAGTAGGAAAACTCACCAATTTCAGACATGTGTGAGAATCTCCAAATTGAATATCTAGAACTTGACTTGTGTTTCTTTCAAAACATTTGCACAATTTCCAGAGAAGTACATCAGCATCTAGAGGACGACAAAATGAACAATTTTTAGACCCTTATAACATGTTGTGAAACAAAAAGGTGCCAGAAAATGTAGTTGCTGATACATGATATCAAAATGATATTTTGATGACAAAACATAATAAATTAATAATAGAAGAAAATCCAAGTCTATGAAATGGGGACAATCATTGGAAACCTGCAGCCGAAAAAAGGATACTGCCAGAATCATGCAAAATTTCAGTATTCTACCGGTTATTTCACATTCCAAGCATAAAATCTAGCTTCCATCCTCCCATGAAAAGGAATGAGCCAGTTCACAAATCAAATTCATTCATTCATTTTTCATTTATCTGCTTTAAAACTAAAACTTTCTAAGAAACTATGACAGAATGGCAAATTGTACCTTGTGCGACCTCCTCCCACAAAGACAAAGTTCCATCGGCACTAATGCAAGCAACTGCATCTCCATACTCCGGTGGAACCCAAACAACTTTCAAAATGCTGCTCTCTTGGACCTAATTGTTTATCATGCTATAACAGGTGATCAATAGAATCCAAACTTCTTCAGAAGAAATTATGAACAAACCAAATTTCCTCTAGATATCAAATAAATACTCAGCAAACAATTAACTTTACACAATTGGGCTTAATAATAAACCATAGGTATTAAATGCCTACCGAACATATACATTACAACCTGAGGAATGTTGTGATTTCATTGTGATCAATTGACTGTGTAGTTACAGTCCCCATGCTCTTAGCAAACATATATGGCAAAATATAGCTTCTTTATGTAAAATGGATAATAAGAAAACCTCGAGAACACTTCTCTTCTAAAAAGTACATTGACGGTGTGTGTGTGTATCTATTTTCTCAAAACCCACAATATCATATTTTAATCACCGACCGTATAGAGGTTTTCTCCACTACAGACAAAAAAAAGAACTCATTTGTCACTATGTCACTACGTCTTCATCCCTGTCAAATAAAACCCTCTTTCTCTCAATCTCTTATAAATTCTTCTCAACGTCTTCAAAATCAACACCCCTCGAAACAAAACCCTCTCTCTATCAATCTTTAACATATTCTTCTCAACCTCTCGATTCATTAAAATCATCTCTCAATCAATCATGTCCTGATTTTTCTCAAATGATTGTTTTAATCAATAAATAGAACGATCAAGCGGCTAAAGGGTATTTTCATTTTTCTTGCAATGATTATTGGGAAAAATTTATGTGAAGGTGAAGATTGTGCACTACTCTCTACAGTCAGACCCCTCTGCAGAGAAAAACGATATACTAGTATTAAATTCAAATTTCCCCACTCTTAAATTGTAGGGCTGAGAACGCCACGTCATAAATATTTCATTCCAAGATTTTACAATATAACACACACGCTAGCACGCATGCACGCGTGAACAGATCAAGATCTCCCATTTGCACTAACTATTACTAATTTTCTTTAGACAAAATTCCAAACAGCTTATACATTTGGGGGGCACATTTAAAAAAAAAAAAAAAGCAACAATATTAACAATGAGCTGGCTATACAGCCTATACCGACCTTAAATCTGGCTGTACAGTTAAATATTGAAGAAGCTGGGTCTGTTGAATCGTAGATAGCGATGGTACCATCAGTTGAACCAGCGGCTAACCTCTGGCCACTATAATTCCATGCTGTGCATGTTGTACCTTTATCAAGGATCAAAATTGGCTTATCCATTGCTCATGTAGAGCGAGGAGCTTTGAATTGGGAAATAGAGTGTAACATTGATTCTAAACCCTAATTTGAAGAGGGTTTATGGAAATTTTGTTTTTTAATTAATTTATTATTTTACTTTTTAACCTTTCAAGTTTTTTGGACATGGGCTCATGGGAATTTACTAGACCGGGAGGCCCACTTTTTATGGGTTCAGTTCCATTTGGTGATTTTGGAAGGCGACCCGTGATTTCAAATATTTAAGGGCCCATTTGACTGTGATATCCGAAAAGGGAAAATTGTCTATAAGTCACTTGTACATGATTTGTTTCAAATTAGGTCAAGACATTTTTCAAAATTGTAATTAAGTCATATTTTAAGCAATATTTTAAATTAATTCTAAAATTACCCTACAAAAACATTGACGTCTTCTTCTACATCTACAAACCTCCATCAGTCATTTGGGCATGGGCAAGTTGATCGGTAACTGTCCGGTGGTTGCGCGTTCGGTGGAAGAGGTCACGGCGGCGATTTAGATGCTGAACCTAGGTCAACTGTGATTTAGGTGCTGTTTTTTGGCGTGGGGGCCTGAATTTGATGGCGTGAGGCTGGGTATGAGTGCGACGAAGGTGATCGAAGGTGATTCGCCCATGGTGAAGTCCGGGTCTACCATAAAAAACTTGGTTCTGGTTTCTGGTTTCTGGTTTTCTGGTGTTTCCTACATTCTGGTTTTCTGGTGTTTCATGCATTCTGGTTTTCTGATGTTTCTTACGTGAATCAATTAGTTGGAATACTTTGTTCTGGTTGAATTCCAATTTCTAATTGCAAACAAGGAAATAGAAGTTCAAAATTACATTCATTCAATATTTAATTCTGGTCTCGCCGGCGGTGGTGGATATTGAGGCAAAGGGGCAACAATGGATTGTACACATTCACTTGCTTCACATACACATGTGGTTTGGTTAGTAATTGGATTTTGAAAAGAATTGAATTGTATGTGAAAAAGAATGAAGATATAGAACAAAGATAGGTGATAATGCTCCACCATTTGATTGAATTGGGAAAAATAAAGAGAAGTGAAATATGTTGATTCAATACCATAATCAGAGTGTAGCTTGATACTGTATTATATAAAACAATATCACAAAAAACAGTATCACAATAGAAATGAATATAGAATTCGCACACGTGCTTAGAATTTTTATTATAATATGTTTTCGGAATGGTCTCGACGAGCCGGTCAAGACCAGTCGCTTTGCCACTGCATAAGATGGATTTTAGCCATTTGAAGTCGTCTCTTTAACTTAAAATGTCAATCTTTATTTTTTCTTGTTAAAACAGTATCATACATACCAAAACAGTATCACAAAATATTATCATAATAGAAATGGCATAGAATTCGCATACGTACTCAGAATTTTTATTATAATATGTTTGCAAAATTGTCTCGACGAGACGATCAAGACCAGTTCATTTGCCACTACGTACGATAGATTTTACCCGTTTGAAGTCATCTCTTTAGCTTAAAATGACAATCTTTAATTTTATTGTCAAAACAGTATCATACATCCTCTAAAACAGTATCACAGATAAATGTTATACATGAAAATATGTTGTTCAAGTCCATTGATACTGTTTGAAGTAATTAAACTGTTCTTAAAATACTCCATTAGTATTATAAGACCATTGATACTACTTGCACTCAATAACATTATCATATATTAAAACAGTATCACAAATAAAAATATGATATAAGTATACCAATTCACATTATCTAAATAAAACAGTATCACAGCTAAAATAGTATCATAAAACTAAGCACAAGATATTTTAATGGTTGAAGTAATGATACTGTTTTAATACAGTATCATAGGTTGAAACATTATCATAATAAAACAGTATCACAGATAAAAACATGATATAAGTATACCAATTCACAGTATCATAGATAAAACAGTATCTTTTGATATTGTTTTAATCCATGATACTGTTTTAATCCTATGATACTGTTTGAATGTCTTACTTTTAATCCATGATAATGTTTTGTTTAGGTAATGTGCATTAATATAAATTGATATTGTTTTAATCCATGTTTTAATCTATGATACTGTTTTGCATAATACAGTATCAAACAAAACATATGACTAATTAAACAGTATCAAAGATAAAAGCATGATATCATAGTCATGTGTGTTGTTTGATACTGTATTATGCAAAACAGTATCACAAAAAACAGTATTACAATAGAAATGATCATAGAATTTGCACACGTGCTCAGAATTTTAATTATAATATGTTTTCGAAATGGTCTCGACGAGACGGTCAAGACCAGTCGCTTTGCCACTGCGTATGATGGATTTTACCCGTTTGATGTCGTCTCTTTAGCTTAAAATGACAATCTTTAATTTTTTTTTTTCAAAACAGTATCACAAATCTTCTAAAACAGTATCACGGATTAATGTACATTCTTTTGCTGCAAATTCAAGCTCTTCCAAAGTATCTGAGTCCCTTAAAAGCAAACACATACTTCACCAGAACAATGCCAAGATGAAGAAAGAATAATTACTCACTATCATTAAAAACAAAGAAAAAAATCAATAAATTTCACTATCATTAGAAACAGTATCATATATTGAAACACATCTATTGAAACAGTATCAAGCATTTTACATGATCTAATATAAAATCCTAACTCACAACAACTACATTATCAAAAACTAGTTGAATCAGTTCATCCAAACTCCATTCATTAACTGCATTGTACATGTTTCAATTTGAACAATATCTCAATATATGAATGATTATTTTTAACCGAAAATGGTTACTTTATTAAAAAATAAAAAATAAAACAATATCTTCGCCATTGAAATATCAGCTTTCGAATTGTTTGTATGCAGTTACAGGTTATGGTGAGAAGAATCAAACACAAGAAGAAGATGAAAATTGTTAAAAGTAAATGAAGGAGTTTGTAAACAGGCATTGAAATGATTTTGTTGGCTTTTACGTGTTTAAATGACAGTTTTTACAATTGGAGGGCATATTGGTCTTTTAGTAATAAAGTATAATTTTAGTTGAATTAAGATTATATGATATGACTTTTCAGCCCACCATGGCGTTAACAGTGACCGACCCAAAATTTTCAGGTTTGGTGGGAGATTGAAGAGTTAGGATCTATTGTTCCATATATACGGCTTCTCAATAATTTTTTTAATAAAAAATTTATATATTATCAAATAAATTATTTAACAACAAGTGTAAATACATTAAATATTATTGATAATCATCCACTCATTTATTTATGGGATAAATTCATATTTGGTCCCCAACTTTTCAAAAACGTTAGAAATATACACATAACTTTTAAAATAACACCAGACATCTCCTTTATGACGAAATTTTTTCCCTCTTTAAATAAACAAGAGGTATAATTGCATCAAATATCCCCAACGTTTCAAAATCGTTGGGGATATGCCCCTAACATAAAAAAAATAGCGCCACACATCCTCAACGTATAAAAAACTTGGCGTGGTAGGTTATTTATGACCAAATTGCCTTTCCATTTACATAAACAAAAAAACAAAAAATGAGAAAAAAGAAAAACATATTTGAAAACTAACTATATGTACCCCCAAAAATAAAAAGTAAAAAATGTACTAAAAAAAAAGTAGCAAATAGGCAATCTTCTCCAAAAAGCCCTAAAATTTTATTTGTACCAAATTCGTTGGAAAACATCACAAACTCATCAAAAAAACCACACATTTTCTTCGGGTAGAGTCTCTTATCTCAACGGCCCATTTGCCCCACGGCTGCTGTCGGACACCCTTGAACTTCCGAGCACCACCACTCGCCGCCTTCTGCTCCGTCCCCTTCAACTTCATTGGCTTCTATTTGACCTGAAGCTCACTGCTAATGCCATTGACATGGGTTTTTCCAGCTTTTTCGATACTGATTACTTGAATGTATTTATAAACCTCGTCGTTTTCTTCATTGCCGGATGAGTCTGTTGCATCTGGGTCAGTTACCGTTATCCAAAGATTTTTGTAAACATTAGATTTCTGTTGTTTTTAGGAAGAATTTTTGAGATTTAGATTTGAGGTTTTAATAATTTTTTTGGTAATACTTCGGTACTAGGTGAATTTTACCGGCCATAATATACTGTTATCCATTGACACCTTCAAGATTCAAACTCTCAGTTACTGTTTTTTTACGAATTTGGTACAAATAAAATTTTAGAACTTTTTGGAGAAGATGACCTATTTGTTACTTTTTATTTTTTTTGGGTACATTTTTTTTTTTTGGTACATATGGTTAGTTTTTAATTATACTTTTCTTTTTTCTTGTTTTTTATTTTTTGTTTATTTAAAGAAAGGGAAAATTTGGTCATAAAAGACTTATCACACCAAGTTTTTCATATGTTGGGATGTGCGGTGCTATTTTTTTAGATTATGGGTATATCCCCAACGATTTTGAAACGTTGGAGACCTTTGATGCAATTATCTCTAAACAAAAAAAAAACAAAAAAATGATTGAAAACTAACTAAATCTACCCCAAAAAATAAAAAGTAAGAAATTGTGGATTTTGGATTTTGAGGTTTGATAAAGAAGATGACATATTTGTTACTTTTTATTTTTTTTGGTACATTTGGTTAGTTTTCAATCATTTTTTTGTTTTTTTTGTTTATTTAAATGGAATGACAATTTCGTCATAAAAGACCTACCATGTCAAATTTTTCAAACATTGGGAATGTCTGATACTATTTTTAAAAGTTAAGGGTATATTCCCAACATTTTGAAAGGTTAGGGGACTAAAAATGCAATTATTTCTTTATTTATTTGATAAGATAAAAAAAATTTATTGAGAAAACATATATTTGAGACAGCATATTTGGACTCATCTCTAAAAGGCATGGCAATTTGCATAGATTCTGCTCCGTCTCGTCCCACAGGGAATTTGGACGTAGATTTAAATTTTAAAAAAATATAAATAAGTAAGTAGAAAAACGGAACAAAAAATAAAAATATTTTAATCTCAACACCGTCCCGGCCCGTTTCTTAAAAAATTTCAACCAGACAGAATACAGGACGGGTTAGGGTTGCAATCCCAAGGATCATCCCTTTTTTTTTTTGTAGCACTTTGTTCTCGGTGAACAACTTATTATCCATATTTCAATAAAAATAAACTTTGTTTCGACTTTCAAACTACCCATCATTGATTAACGAGAGAGAGAGAGAGATAGAGAAAGAGAGAGCCAACGAGAATGAGAGAAAAAGTATGCTTACATATTTTCTCTCTCTTACTTATAAGTACTTAATAAATGCCATCCGAACATGATTAAATACAACAATATAGTTTTTATTTGGATAAATTACACTCAAAATCTCTATCCTTTCAAATTTGTAACAATTTCATATTTATTTAATTTTATTCATACATATCATCTTCAACCTTTCATTATTCGCACAGATAGTCCCAGATGATCTCTTTTGACAATTTTGCCCCTAATTTAAATAAACTAAAATAGCAAAAAAATACAAAAAGAAAATAGACTAGAACAATTATTGTTGAAAACCCTAATATTTTCAAAATGAAAATGGTCTCTTTACATTCAATTATTTCAAACAATTAAAAAGAAACATCTTTTCTTTCCTATCCAAGGACTCCAACCCACCACCACCACCACCAAGCAGCCTCGTCGAAGAAAAAAATTTATAGGCTAAAATGTTCTTCTTCTTCAATGATATGTTGTATTATTTATCTTTATAATAGGCTAGGGTTATTAAGTAATTAGTTGATTGGACCCTAAAAATATCTAAATTGAGTACGGATTTTGTAATGTATAGAAATCGGATCTTAGTCCAATTAGGATTAGGATTAACGGGCTTCTAATTGGACTATGGTATCACAATTTTTTGTTCTCTCTTCTACACCATTATAGACAAAGATTCTATTGAACATTATTGAAATGATTAGATTGTGAAAGATCCAACCCACTAGATTTCAACACTAATGGAGACAAGTACTTCTCAGAATTAATTGTACTTGATAATTTGGCATGACATATGGCTTCTTTAATTATGTGTATGCAATTAAAGACTATAGATTATATTTCTAAAAATTGGTATCAAAGTCAATATCATGTTGAATTATCAATATGATAATTGTTTTAGTCAATTTATTAAATGCTCAAACCGTACACATGAAGAAAATATTTTTTTTGTTTTTTCTTTTTGAAAAAAGAAAAAAGAAAAATGTGTATGTCAGAACTAGCCTTATCTCTTTATTCTGCACAAATCCACTCATATGCCTTTGTCTTCTTCCTTGAAAATACATATGTACATACAGAAAGGGGGTTAAAATATGTTGTCTTCTTCTTCTTTGCTCTAATATTTTTCTGCCGAGACAGATTCATATGGTTATTTTTTTATTTTCTGCCGAAATTGACCTGGAGAGAATATGGTGTGTGTTTGTGTGTGTGTGTGTATATATATATATATTTCAGAACATATGGATTTGCTTTTTTTCTTACAGAATATTCTTGAATCGTATGTGTATTGCATTTTTGAGCATGATTGATCCCCATTTGGTGTTGTTGAATTGGATTTGAAGAACTAAAGAACAAAAAAAAAAAAAAAATTTGGTAGCAGCGGCAGCACTGCGTCTTCTGTTTATTGACAGTGCCGGTCCTAGCGAACGAGTTGTGCCGCTCTTGTTGGGATGAAAGAGCAGCGGCGGCAACGGCATTGGAGATTTCTAAAACCCTATATGTCCCAATCAGAAAATGTGACCTTCAGTTGAGAACTAGATGGGGCTTCTCATGCAATTTTGGAGATTTAGGTTATATTGCACATTAAGTATCTAAAGTTTAAAACTTAATTAATTAAATCCTTCATATTATGATAATTTAAAACTAATCCCTAAAGTTTCAAATATTAAATAATCTAACCCTATAATTATGAAATTTTAATAATGTAGCCTTTAAAGTTGACATTTTTCATAAGTTGGCCACTCAAAATTTTAAAATTTTCAATTTTAACCCTAAAATTTTAAAATTACTTCAATTTTTAGGCCATTAAAATTTTAGAATTTAGGATTCAATCCCCAAACTTCATAAATCCTAAATTTTAAATCTCTAAAGTATTAAAATTTTAACTCTAAGGTCCTCTAAGTTTTAAATCTTAAAGTTTCTCTCCAAAAATTCTCAAATTCTTGATTCAAATGTCTTATGTTTTGAAGTGAATAATATTAATACGATTTGTTGCCAAAGTAACATCTATTGTGTTGATTTATTTATTTTGCAATATAAAGATGAGCATATCTATTACTTATACAAACAATGACTGACTCAAAGAAAAGTTATTGTTTAGCCAAATAGCAGACATACCTGTGGCAATAAATATGTGATAATTATAAAAATTTTATGTGGACAATAAGTCAGTCCAAAGAAAGGCTTAATGTTTGACAAATTTATTATCTATATTTGATTACCGCGCAGAGAATACCATTTACAATTGATGTTTCTGTCCAAAGGCTAAAATGTCAATATTGTGTTAGGTATCTTGTGATGGGCCTATCAATAAAATACGTGTTTTTTTGGATTATTGTAGCATGATTATCGGTCGTAAGCTTAATGTATTATTTTCTTTTCTATTCAACTACAGTTTCTGCTTCTACAATATCTGATAACTTCAATTCAATTCTTGTCCTTAATGGCTCAAACTTCAAACATTGGAAAGAGAATGTTATGATTGTTCTCGATTGCATAGATCTTGACCTTGCAATTTGGACAGAACAACATCCCGCTATCACTGCGAAAAGTTTCACTGAGGCAAAAAAGGACATAGAGAAGTGGGATCGTTCTAACTGCATGAGTCTGATGATCATGAAACGTTATATTCTAGAAACTTTCAGGGGCTTTATATTTGAAGAGTAAAATGCTGATAAATTCTTTAAGGATATTGAGCAACGTTTTGCTAAAAATGAAAAGGCTTAATAACCTTATTTCTATGAGGATAAAGGAAAAGAGAATATAAGAAAGTACATAATGGAAATGTTCAATCTCACTTCTAAGCTCAAGGCACTTAAATTAGAGCTGTCTAAGGACTTGCTCATGCGTCTGATTTTGATTTCTCTTACTGCACAATATGGACAATTTAAAGTGAGTTACAATACCTAAAAAGATAAATGGATTCTTAATGATGTGTGCAAGATGAGGAAATACTTAAGAAAGATAAGACTTAAAGTGCTCATTTATCCACTAATCCTCAGGAGAAAAAGAAGAAAATGGGAAAGGAAGCTGCAGTTGGTGGCACTACAACAAAAATTTCAAAAGAAACAGGGTAAGGCATTTACCAGTTACTTTTGCATGAAGAGTAGACACATAAAAAAGGAATGCCCCAAATACGCCATTCGGCGTGTTAAGGTAAAATTTTTTCTTCAGTTTGTTCTGAAGTTAATTTAGCTTCTATACCTAAACATACATGGTGGATATATTCTAGTTCTACTATTCACGTAAGTGTATCTATGCAGGATTGCCTATGGAGCCGAAAGCCAATTGATGCTGAAAGATTCATCTATATGGGCGATGGCAATACAGTTGCAGTTGAGGCTATTGGCACTTTTAGGTTAGTATTAAGTACTGGTCAATTTTTGAATTTAGAAGAGATTTATGTTGTACCGTTATTTAGACGGAATTTAATTTCTGTTGCTGAATTGGACAAATCTTGTTTTCTTTGTTCATTTGGAAACAATAAGGTTACTCTTTTTTGAAATTCGAATCTTATTGGTATCAGTTATTTATGTTTGAATGATAACCTATATTTGTTAAATACCAATGCTCATATAATGAAACTTTGCGTACAAGTTCACACAGTACAAAAAAAAAAATTTAACTAATAAGGATTTCGCTACATTGAGGCACAAAAGCTTATGGCATATCTTTAAACATAGAATTGAAAAAATTATATCATACGAGATTCTTGATCCCATTGATTTTGACAAACTTTCAAGTTTGTGTCGAGTGTATAAAGGGAAAAAAAACATACATTAGGAAATTAGGAGCCAACAGAAGTTCTGACGTCTTACAACTAATTCATACTGATTTTTGCGAACCATTCCCTACAACCTCATAAATTGGTCAACAGTATTTTGTTACGTTTATAGATGATTATTCACGATATGGCTACATATATTTAATTCATGAAAAGTCTCAATCCCTAGACGTGTTCAAGGCCTTCAAAGCTGTAGTTGAAAATCAACTTGGCAAGAAGATTAAAGCCATCAAATATGATCACGGTGGAGAATATTATGGCAGATATGACGGATCTGGTGAACAACGTCCAAGATTTTTCGCTAAATTCCTAGAGGAATGCGGTATCGTCCCACAATATACAATGCGGGAGAAACCTAGTATGAATTGTGTTGCTGAGAGGCAAAACATAATACTTAAGGACATGGTAAGGAGTATGATTAGTCATTCTTCTTTATCATAATTACTCTGGGGAAAAGCACTAAAGACTGCAACATATATCCTTAACAAGGTTCCAAGAAAAGCAGTAACTAAAACCCCTTATGAACTTTGGATTAGCAAAAAGCCTGGTTTAGGCACTTTGCACATTTGAGGATGGCAAAGCCTAACAGACCAAGTGAGAAATTGGACTCAATAACTGTAAGTTGCTATTTTGTTGGATACCTTGAACAGTTCAGGGGTTATAAATTCTATGATCCCTCGACTATGTCCTTTTTCGAGACGGGAAATGTGAAGTTCTTTGAGAATGTTGAGTTTGGAGGAAAAGATGAGGTTAGGAACATCATCTTTGAAGAGGAACTCGTTTCTCTTCCTTCTGTCGATATTGACAATGATCAGATTATATATATTGTTCGATATTGACAATGATCAGATTATATATATTGTTCAAGATGCGAATCCGGATTACCAAGACAATGTTGACAACTTTTCTATCCAAAATAGAATTGTTGCTATGATGAGTAAACTCAACAACCTCAAGAACAAATTCCATTGCAAAGATCCACTAGAGAAATGAGAAGGGTGGTGCCGGATGACTATATCATTTTTCCAAGAACATGATGGTGATACAGGAGTGGTGGAAGATGATACAATCAACTTTCATCAAGCCAATCAAAGTTCTAATTCTCAAAAGTATATTGATGACATGAAAGATGAGCTGAAATCTATGAAATCCAGTGACGTTTTGGATCTCGTCGAATGACCTATCTATGTGAAGCCTATTGGTTGTAAATAGATATTTAAAACTAAAAGGGATTCAAAAGGCAATGTTGAGAAATACAAAGCTTGTCTGGTTACCAAGAGTTTTACTCAAAAAGAAAGCATTGATTATAAAGAGATTTTTTCTCCGACTTCATCGAAAGACTCTTTCAGGATAATAATGACATCAGTAGCTCATTTTGATTTGGAGCTACATCAGATGGATGAAAAGACTGCATTTCTCAATGGTGATATTGATGAAACGATATATATGGTGCAGCCAAAAAACTTTGTATTAGGTGATCCAAAGAGAATGATATGTAAATTGAAGAAATCTATATATGGTCTCAAGTAAGCTTCCCGTCAATTGTTTCAAAATTTTCATCAAGTCATTATTTCATTTGGTTTTGAAGTAAATGCAGTGGAAGATTGTGTGTACTACAAGTTCAATGGGAATAAATACATCTTCCTGGTCTTATATGTCGATGATATACTACTTGCTAGTAGCGATATGGGCTTATTGCACGAAACTAAGATATTTCTAACTAAGAATTTTGAAATGAAAGATCTTGGGAACGCCACTTTTGTATTAGGCATACAGATATATCGAGATCGCTCTCGAGGTATCCTTAGGTTATCACAAAAGAACTATATCGAAAGAATTCTCAAGAGATCCGACATGAATGATTGTAAACCAGGAGATATATCCATTTCTAATGGAGACAATTTCAATCTCAATCAGTGCCCAAAGAATGAGTTTGAAGTAAAGGAAATGCAAAAAATCCCTTATGCATTAGATATAGAGAGTCTTATATATGCTAAAGTATATATACGTCCAGTTATATAATTTATAGTGGGATTATTAGGTAGATATTTAAGTAACCTTGGGATAGATCATTGGACTGCAGCCAAGTGGATTATGCATTATTTGCAGAAAACAAAAGATTATATGCTCACCTATCGGAAATTAGATCATTTGGAGATCATTGGGCATTCTGATTCCGACTTTGCTGGATGCTTGATGTTGGATGCCAAGACAGTAAGAGATCCATGTGGGCTATATTTATCTGCTGGTTGGAAGAACTATTTCTTAGAAGAGTGTTAAGCAGACACTCATAACTTCATATATACCATGGAATTGAATATGTAGCTTGTTATGAGGCGTCAAATCATGGGATATGGCTATTAAACTTTGTCATTAGACTGCGTGTTGTAGATGGTATTGAAATACTATTGAAGTTATATTGTGACAATATATCGATTGTACTATATTCTAACAACAATAGAAGCTATACGAAGTCTAAGCACATAGACATTAAGTTTCTTGTTGTTAAAAAAAAAGTTACAATAGTCTAGTGTCTATAGATCATATCAGTACAAACTTCATGATTGCAAATCCCCTCACCAAGGGTTTACTGCCCAAGGTATTTCATGAGCACACTGCTCATATGCTCATATGGGTGTTGTATTATTTGATGATGTGCTTGTTTAATTGAACTTTGTTTTTTTTCATGTAATATACACGCTTTATGATTATTTTGAATAATAAATAATTTATTTCAATCTCTGAATTTTCTTCCAAATGTGGTTTGACATTAAGATTGGAAAACTCTAATATGATCTCATTAAATAATAAAGTAGGACCAATTAAAAATAAACATGTGTTAAGATCACGTTGCATGTAATTTCTATGCTACACATCTATATTCGATCTATGTTATTGAACGTGTTGGTATGATAACCATTGATGAGTTTAGTTACGAATTAATGTGATGAAGACCACTTTGATCTCATACTGATATAGTAGATGAACCAGATTGTAATTACGGAGATGTTTCAAGGCAATATAACAATTTAAGTGTACACATAAAGTTTATGATACAATTGTTTCGAATAACATATGTAGATCAAGTGGCAGATTGCTGGATTATTTATTTCTATAATAGGCTACAAATTAAAATACAATTATATGGGCAATCTAATTAATATGGCTATTAAGTAATATGTTGATTGGGCTCTAGAGACATATGAACTGAGTACGGGCTTTGTAATGTGTAGAGACCGGATCCTAATCCAATTAAAATTGATGGACTATTAATTGGACTATGGTATGCAGAATATTATAAATAAGGGTTATGGTTCACACGTCAATCACAATTTTTACTCTTCTATTCTACACCATTATAGACAGAGATTCAATTGAAGATTATTGAGGTGATTAGATCGTGAAAAATCCAACCATCTTGATTTCAACACCAATAGAGAGATGTACTCTTCTAAATTAATTGTACTTGATAATTTGGCATGATATACGAATTCTTTAATTAAGTGTATGTAATTAAAGACTATAGATTTTATTTCTAACATGATCCATCCACACACAAACACATTATATTTTCACCTTCATTAATCAGTGGAAATTTCACAAACAACAGAATCAAAGCAGGCCTCGTCAAAGAAGAAGAAGAAGAATATTTCTCACCATTCTGCAAAAGTAATAATAAGCTAATCATCATTTTGTTTTCCTTGTTAGGATTAATTATAGGCGCCATAATCATTTCTCTCTTGCACAAGCAATATAAAGAGACATCTAGATTAATCTATTCAAATCCAACAATCAAATCATTTTGCTTATACGCATGTTTTCCTTTCGATTACTCAGATTTTCTTAATTCCATTATCAAACCCAAATCCAAAACAGACGCTATTGAGCTTTTCTCACTCTTTTAAAATTTCCATCAAAGAACTCACTAGCATAACTCCATTTATCTCGAACCCAGAGTCAAACGAAACTCAAATCGACAGCTGTAAATAAAAATCATAGCTAAAGTGTATGAAATCAGTCGCCGCCGACTGGGATGTTGCTAAGAGTATCGCCTTTAGTCTAGCCCCTCCGACAATTGTTGTAGAAGTGGCACAACTGAAAGAGGTTGTAGTTGTTATAATAACAGAATTTGGTGTTTGTGAATTCACACTTAGGGCACTTCAATTGTTCTTGTTCTTGAATTGTGATTGTTAAGGTAGGAGGCGTTGTGTGTTTGATGTTTCTGAGAAGAATTTTTTTTTTGGGTAAAGGACAGGTGTTGAATTTTTAATTTTTAAAATTTTTTCGGACATCAACTATAATTTTTTCATTTTTTTTCCTTCTTATTTGTTATGTTAATTTATTTAAGTTAAGAACAAAATCGGCAAAAAAGAATATTTGTGCAAATTAATAAAAAATTGAGAATGATATGAACAAATAAAATTAAATATAGATAAAATTTGCTACAAATTTAAAAGAATTTAAACAATAAGTATAATTCATCTTTTTTATTTTTAGCTTATGGTTGAAGGACGTTATATTAGGGTATTAGTTCTGATATGGATGATCTCTTATCCATTTATGATGTCCACTTATAATATCTATACTGAGGTGGCATTTATGATTGGTAAAAATAATGAGTGTAAAATTATAAACTATCAATTATGTGATGCTACTTCAGTGTGAATATTATAAGTGGGTATGAGATCAGCCCAATTAGTTTGACTAGGTTTGCTAGAAGGACAAGTGAATGACACCTGTATACATAAGAAGAAAACAAAAAAGAATGATGTTGTCTGGTATGACATCAACCACCCTGATGATTTGTTTTGTATTTTAATGAAAATTTTGCGCAAATGATCTTTAATCTATATGATTTTGGTATAATTGGACTTACAACAATGATCTCCTACTCTTATGGAGACAGGATAAGCCACCCACCTACTGAGGGACAGGTAGGATAAGCCACCCACCTACTGAGATGTCAGCAGGTGGGTGATTGATGATAAAACAATTTTTTATCTTCAACCACCCACCTGCTGATACCTCAGGAGGTGGGTGGCATATCCTGCCCCCTTGAAGGACAGGAGATCACCCATGATTGGTCTTAACCTTTAAATTTTGATGCAAAACTCTCGAATCTATCAATTTACTGTGCAAATAGTCTTTTTAGACGATCTTCTATCTAGTTGACTATTAAAAGTGGTGATTTTAAACCCGATCAATTTTACGGTTAAACTGAAATACCCATGACCTAGCCAACAATCCGGTCTGGATTGCTCTATTAGACTCATCTGTAATCTTCTCAAGAGAAAATAAAAAAACTCGTCATATTTTCGTAAAAAAACGATGATCCAAACTCATTTTCCCGACAGATCATTAGTGATTGAAAATTTTTTTTATATATGATTTAAATATTCCCTTGCCACTTTAAACTTTAGCTATCACTTTTTTAAATTATTTTTTTCGTTGTTAATTATTTTTTCTAACACGATTATTTTTTAATTCATTTTAAAAATCTTTCAACTCTTTGAGTTTTGGAGTAAATATTGAAAAATAGTATATGATTAATTTAATGAATTAATTAATGTTACTATTTTATTATTTAATAAAAATTATTATTATTTTGATCGGAGTTAACCCAATGGCTCAACTTGGCTCAACTACTGGGTTAGCGGTTGAACCATCGACCTATTGATCCAATATCTGAGTCGAGTATGAAAAATATTAATTAATTTTAATTAACACAAAGGAAATTTGCACATAAAAGAAAATGGTAAGAAAATAATACCAAAATTTCTTTCATTTTCCCCATAAGCACCCCCACTCACCTCCACCTGCCAGCTACCAGTCTACCACCACAATAAAATCGCCGGCAGCCGCCACCCAAATGCAAGTTTGGTGAAAAGTAAAGCCTTTATTTTTTTTTTTGATCGAAAAGTAAGGCCTTTATTCTTAACGCTTAAAGAGATCCACGCTTTTGTTCTTAACGCCTTTAAAATCAAACCAAACTGTGAGTTTGAGTTTTTCTCAAAACATTTTAAATTATTTAATTAGATTTGGGGTTAGTTTACAAATATATTAAAAAAAATGCTCAAATCCGACCGCTTACAACTCTATTGCAACCCACATAACCACAAAAAACAAAACATAATGCAAGGAAGATAATTGCTGTGTGTAGGGCAAGAGGCATTTAAAATGGAAAGTGCTGCCGATGATGACGCCATTGTTATTAGCTCTAAACATTTCTCCCAAATTAAGTTCATGCAATTGTTGTTGTGGGTGGTTCAGGTTAGGAGAAATTGAAGAGGAGGTATTGAATGAACTTGCTGTGGATAAATCAAAATGACGGGGGTGTTTGTGGGGAAGATGAGATAAAATTTGATTTTTTCTTTTTCTTTTGTGAAAATAATGATGTTAAAAGTTAGGGACTTCAGGTGCAATTTTTTTCTATTAATTAAAATTAATTAAGAATATATTAGTTTTTTAAATCAAAATTTTAACTTTTTAGAAGTGAACTAAGACCATCCAAAAGGACTATTTTCGCAGTAAATTAATAGGTTCAGGAATTTTGCACCATAATATAAAAGTTAGAAACTAGTTGAGCAGAAGTCCTATAGGTTAGGGACCATTATGCGCCAATTCCACAATTAAAATTAGATGCATTTAAATGCTATCATACATTAGTGCTGAAATAGTGGCATTCATTCTTAACAAATAATCAAATAATAGTTTCAATCCCCTTCATAAATAGAACATGCGAAACTTAAACTCAAAAATTTTATAACTTTAGTGTTAAAGCCGAGTTGTGATAGCATTAAAAAAAAAAAAAAGGCATACAATGTTAATATGTTGTATTTTTCTAGCTCACGGAACCCTTTCACTTGAAAAAAAAATCGATCAACGGCCAATAAATCGAACAATTTAAAGCAAAATTGTGGCATGATTTTTACTTTTTTTTTTTTTTGCCATCTTAGTGTTTGTTTGGTGAAATTTAAAAGTAGTTTTTTAGAATATTTTGATAAAAATTGTGAATCTTACAAAATATGCGATTACAAATAAATTTGAAAAAAAAAAAAAAGAAACTCCACCAAATTACATGCTCTAATTTGAATAAAAATGTCCCATTGCTCAGAAGGTTGTTGCATTCATAAATATTAACATTCATGTTGTTTTTGGTTGTCTGTCTATATATCTGCCATGTACCTTCACCTGGGTACCACAAATTTTATTTTATTTTTTCAAATTTGAACACCAATACCGATTTCGATACAAAAATTATCTTAAATTCCTCTATGTTCTTGCTTGGACAATATGACATATGTACTCGTAATAGCCATATATACATTACACTTCACTATATGAAAAAAAATAATAATAATATTTATCATTAGTAGAGATCATTACTAGCTTAGATAACAGTAGGGTCTCTGATATACTATCTAATACATATTAAAATGTATCACAACTTAATTGGACAATGAATCAAACGACACACTACCACATAGACTGATTATGATTTCCTCTAATAAAAATTGTATTTGAATGACATGATTCCGCACAAGCCTAGCACAAATTCTACTACAAGATGATACGCGAAAAGACAAAAAAAAAAAAAAAAAAAAAAATCCTAGATCGAACACGTTTTACACCTCTAGCCGTGCCTAGTCTAGTCTAGTCTCCATTGAGGAGAAAATGTTAATAACTCTATATTATATTAATTGCTTCCAAAAAAGTCTAAACTTATCTTACCGTTGGCTTCAAGGCACATTAGAAACTAAGGTGACGTGAAAGAATGCTAATGACACTTTAATTCATTAATAAATTTGTCACCATTAATCTCAAATTACGTAATAGTAAGGGCTTTTTGGAAATTTCAGATAAATAGTACTGGATAATATTAAATAAAAAAATTAAAAATTTAATTACGGTCTCATCCCATACTGCAAGTCAAACATGCTTTAAAAGCATACTTGATATATAGTGGGATTTGGTAGGATTAAAAGAGAGTCTCTTGACAAAATTTAATTAAGTGTAGTTAAAATAGTATTCAATTCTGTGTGCTAAAAATGTAGTGTACGAACTTTTATTGTGTAGCTCGACTATTTTTATTTAGTTTTAAGTTGATAATGTCTTATATTGACATTTAACAACCGGGGTAAGTATTAGATAAATTTCGGGATTTCATCAACCACAAAAAGTTTAGGATCCCTTTACTTACCCGAGCAAAAATGCGAGAAAAGTCTTCTTTTTAAGAATTTAAGCTTTCAAACAGTATAAATTCAGTCAAATTGATTAATTAAAAAGTCTATTTTAAATTAAAATAGTCACTATAAGAGGACACGTCCTTATTGAAAAAGATGTTTCTATGACACAAAACTAATATACACATTTGTAAGTTCCTTTCTTATGTCGATCCAACCTAACTTACCCGATCAACTTTGAATACATATTGATATTACACAATAATTGTCAAAATTTCAAACTTCTCATTTCTCAACCAGATTATATAAGTCTATTTGATTTTACTTAAAAATTTATTAAAAAATTATAATTAATAATTAATAATTAATTTTAATCAGACATTTTATAAGACCCACAATTTTTTTCAATTTTTATTAAAATTTACTAAAAAATAATTTTTACCAAAATCAAACAGATACTGAATATAAAACATTTTGAACGAAAAATATCATAACTAATATTTAGTACATGTTCGATAGAAAAGATTTGAATCGATAATATAAAAAACAAAATAAAATATTTAATATATTAACTAGTTTATTTAGGGTTCGTTTGGTATAGTTTATTTTACAAAAAATGGATTTTTTTGACTACTTTATTTATTTCAAATTTTTTTGTAGTGTAAAAAGTTTGAAAAGTATAAAAATAAAAGACAAAAAAATAGGTTTTTTTTTTTAGAAAAAATAGTTACCGAACAAGCTCGTATATCATAGCATACTTAATAAAGTGATTCAGATAGTGCATGACAGTATTGAATAGAATTAGATAGTGTTAAGAAACCAGAAAATTTGTTTATTATATTGTCTAATTCTATCAAATACTATTCAAATACTGCATACATACTGAAAGTGCACAATTGTTTTTTACTTTACACAAAATATCAGGCACAGTAAATCCCAATAGAAGTCACCGTGAATCTGTCAGAGGCCGTTCTTCTTACCAAAGACCTAATTTCCGGCGAAAGCCCATCGAATTCCGGTGCCTCAGGAATCGTAGAAAGTGTACTGGACGTATCATAAGCAACATAAAATCCTTCGCCTGATTTTCCTTGCACTCCAAGCATATTATTCTGCTTCGACCTGAAAACAGATCGGAGGAACTTGTGAAAAGACCGCGATAATTTCGAAGTTTTTTTGTTCGAAATTTGAGTGTGTTGCGGCGGCGGCGGCGGTTGTTGAAGGCGGCGATCGGATAAATGAGGCATTGAGAGAGTTCTCGAAGATATGGCGGAGTCGAGTTGTTTTTCAAATGCTTTCCGCTCAAAGGAATCATAGAGTGAGCTTCCACAATCCCAAATCGGAGGCCGCTTGGTAATCTCTGATTGTTTGTCTTTCTGCCTTAATTCTTCTGTTTTCTGCATTTTTTCCGGTGGTAGCGGTGGCGTGACGGAGAAGGTACAATCTCGAGCCGGACGGAGATTGAGAGAGGAGGAAGTTTCTTTAACGTGTTTTTGTTTGGATAAAAGGGAAATGTTCATGTCTCCATAATATATACCACTAGTACGAGTAAACTTTCACATGGTGAAACGGTGGCGTTTTATTAGAGGGTGATGATATGGACCATATGGTCATAATATCATGTAATTAGTTTAATTAATTACCATATCTTTATAAAATATTAAAATAAATAAATAATATTTCTAATATTTCTTGTTATTTTATATAAATACAGATCATCACTTTAATCAAACTTATGATGCCGACAAAACCTAGTTTTGAACATAGATTGAGAATCGATCAAAATATGGATTCTTTAAAACAGTTGAATTCAACTAATATTTCCAACAAAATAGCCAATATTTTATATATTAGAGCCCGTTTGACAGAGATTATAAACTAGTTTATAAACTAATTTTTGGTTTATTTGACCAATATTGGTTTATTTGAGTTAAAATTGTTGACTTTTCATGTTAAAAATGGGTTGAAAAGTCAAAAATTACGGCTGAAAAAAATCAAAATAGATTTATAATCTTTGTCAAACAAGCTCTTAATTAATGGTCGCATTTAGTACATAATTGAGAGTGCTTATAAGTACTTGTAAGTTAGTTACGCATAATTTTTATCTAAATTTCGTAGGATCCATAATTTTTATTCACTTTTTATCCACAAATTTCGTAGGACCCACGACTTATAATATACAAATTTTTTTACCAAACAATTACTTAAATAATGTAGAATTACCATTTATATGTTTCTACTATGCAAGATGGTGGCTAATTATTTGCTAGGAAAATAGTATATTTCGTCTGCAATCTTTCAAAACTATTGAGGATATATCTCTAAATTTTAAAATTAGGTCCAAACATCCCAGCATTTGAAGAAATAAACATTGTAGGTCCCTGATGACACATTCCGTCTGTTTTTCCCATTAATCATCTCAATTACACTGCACGCGATTTTTTTCTCAAAATTAAGTGATTGGATATAACCTAATACATTCTATTTTCCTCTATGAAATATGAAATTGAGACATAGGTTTGTCAGTTCTCTTCCAAAGCCCTCATTTCTTCTCTACAATAGAGTTACAATACGAATCATTGTTTACTCGAGGATAGAGCTGATAACACCACTCCATCACATGTCTTATCTTTCCAGTTATTCTGTGAAGCACATTTTAGTTGTACTTTGAAGCACAATGAAGTACCACTAGGAATACCGCAAAGAATGAGAAGAAAAAACTCCAATATACAAAAATGTGGTGGAAATTTTTTTGTTTTGTTTGATATATTGTACAAAAAATTTCAAAAATTTTTCTTTTTTGTTACCGTAAAGCCACTAACAAATTTTTGTTCTATTTTTTGGCAGGAGGTTTTATTGCAGAAGAAAATTCAACATTTTTTACAAGAATAGACAACATGATCTACTTGCATGCAGGGGCGAAGCCAGGATAAAGCAAAGAGGTGGGCCGGAGGAACCATATGGGGGGCTGCCCCCGGAAATTTTTTTAGCCCATTTTAATGAGAATATAATGTTTTCAAATAAATCATAATATTTAAAAAGCTTACAATTGTTTTTCCTTTCTTTGTAGGAGGTGGTTGTGCGGCCATTATATATTCTAAAAAATCAATAAATTTTACATAATTAATTAGACAAGTAAATTTTAATTAAAATAAAATCATGAATGAGAAATTAATGCAATAAAACAAAAATAGACACACAACTTTATCCATCAAAAAAGCACATTTCAGCACCAACTGCAATAAAATTTTAACTCGAACTTTCTAGTCAGTATACATAATCTAATTGGTTGCAAGGAAATTTTGTACACCAAATGATTTTAGCTATTGCTAAATGCCAATGATATTTTGAATCATTTTAATGAAGAGGAATATCAAATATGCATGGGGACCATTTGAAATTTCAGCACCATCAGTAGTAGCAACAAAATTTCAGCACCATCAATAGCAGCAAAATGAAAAATTTCAGCTCCAAAATTAATCCACAAACAACACTAGCAGTAAAATTAAAATTGCATCAGCAAAATGAAACCATCACCAGGAAATTGCAATCGATGAACAGAAAAATTAAAATTTCAGCAGAAATTAAACTTACTGAAATGCCGCAGTACCAGGAGACGTC
The DNA here is from genome assembly GCA_030279155.1 of Forsythia viridissima. Taxonomy (NCBI): domain Eukaryota; kingdom Viridiplantae; phylum Streptophyta; class Magnoliopsida; order Lamiales; family Oleaceae; genus Forsythia; species Forsythia viridissima. Next base: position 70,499,445 of record CM059033.1, on the reverse strand, counting down.
TATTGCAATCGGTCGGATTGCTGCAATTTGCGAAGACTTCAAACAAATTAGGGTGGAGATTTGCGACTACTTCGAACAAATTAGGGCGGAAATGGCTGATGGTTTGCTAAAAGTTTCAAATTGGGAATTTGGTGTAAACATGAAAATGAAATGGCTGATGGTTTAATGGCTTTGGACTCATGGTTTGATGGCTTTGGGCTGCTAGTTTAATCAAATTGAGTGTTGGGCTAGGCCGCTGATTTTAAGCACCAGGCTTGGAATTAAATTTATTTTATTTTATTTTACCAAACAACTTCTACTCCAGAATAGGGCTGGGCCATGGCCTAGTGAGGCCCAGCCCTAAATTCGCCCCTGTTTGCATGGGTAAGTTCACTATATGAATTGGGTGAACTATGATTTATTATCGTACTTTGAGTTGGTTGACATTGGTGAACTTTTAGGTTATCCTCTTGTATTGGTCTTCTGGTATATAAAACCTAAGAAGAATTTGACTAATAGGTTGATGAGGTTGATATACGACAGAGATATATCGACATTGATTGAGGATATTAGCAAATCTATGGTTATAGATACCAACCAAAGGTCTTTGCCCTACCGTATAAATCTGGTACATCGTCTGTTGTGATTACAGAGTTAGAAAAAGAGTTTGTAATTGGTGAAGGATCAAACATTGTCGTATTAGATAGTGTAGGCATTGTTCATGAAATAGAATCAGACAAAGAAGAAAATGTCGTGGTGGACCGTAATATTGAAGAAAGTCCCAATTGTTCAGGTGAAGTGGATGATGTTTTAGGTGAGGCTGAGCCAAAAAGCCAACCGTTAATTAGTTTACAACCAACGGTTGAATCCCATGACAATCCTTTTAAGGGAACTCAATACGATGAAGTATTAAAGGAATGTGAGGATATACTAAGAAATGATAGTGACTATTTCTTTGCCAATCAATTCGAGGATTTGTTTATGAACCATACTAAGGGATTGACTACTGATGCATGTGGAGTACGTGGTGAAGATGGGGGTGTGCAAAATTATAGTGTTGATGTTAACGATGGTGTGTTCTGTGGTAAACATTTTAGAGGTGAAATAAGTTGGGTTGGGAATGAACATAATGATTATGATATTGTTGGAGGCAGATTAGATGGGGATGAATAATTGGTGGATTCTAATTATGATGAAGAGGTTCTCATCCTAAAATATAATGACAGCTTTGATACAATATACAATTAGAGTAATTTCACGAATGATCCTAACATAGAGTGTAGAAGCAAGTAGGATTAAATGTCTAATGAATTATAGAGTTTGGCGAGTGACGACGACGACGACAGAAAATGCAAACACAAGATGTTTGCCAATGTGTACATGGGCAAAGATGTTGTCGATGACCCACCCTGAAATTGGTATATATAACATGGTGTTGCATGCCAGGTCCTCAACAATTGCATTCATATTTTTTTGCACATGTTATATTGGACTAAGAATTTTAACCCTGACCATTCAATTGCTTAACTTTGAGGAAAAAAATTGGGCAATTGAGGTGTTTAGATGAAATCCATCATCAAAGACCTACTATGCCTAATTTTTCAAACGTTTGAGATGTTTGGTACTATTTTTAAAAGTAAGGGGTATATCTCCCAATGTTTTTGAAATATTAGAGACGAAATATGCTATTTTTTCTTATTTGATTACTCGTTCATTTGAGCTTTAGATAGATTTTTTGTTTAGGCATTTTGGATTTTGATAGCATATTGAATTTTGGTTTGGTATTATTGTAATTATAAGAGAATCAATTTTTTATGTGCTATAGAAAAAAAAATCAACTACAAGAAGAACCAGTTAAGTGTTTGTTAAATTTTTTGTTTAAGAAGTGTTATATATTTCAAAATCAGTATTTTGCATTTAGTGAACAAAAGTGTTATAAGATTTATTTTTAACAATAGTATATAATATTGATTATATGATGTCATTTTGTACTAATATTATCATTTGGTAGTGTTGTAAAAATTAATTTTTAATAATAGTTTGTAATATTATCAAATGGACAATGTGTTTACTTTTATAATAGTTATTTTAAAATTAAAAAATTTAATATCTACTAAAAATCTCAAAATTTATAAAATTATAAAATAAAAACATAATCCAAATAGTAAAAAAGAATAAATATAACTAATTAAGGTTAAAATTAGTTTTCTAATAGTATAAATTCTTTCATAGGGTCTTGATCTAATGTCTATGGTGGGTAATAATTATAATGTTAACAAGACACTTGTCAGGTAGACATTAGAGGAGTGTTTGACTTGATTGTCAAACACTTTTTTATCATTCAATACTCATCAAACAAGTGTCCAGTGGGCATTATAATTATTGCCCACCATAGACATTAGATCAAGACCTTTCTTTTATAATCAATTATTTTTTACAATGAAAGGAATCGAACTTTAAAATTTTCTGTGTAATAAACCTTAGTTTATTATTATTTGCTTGAAACCGTAGCTCAAAGAAATAATTGAATATAATTAAATAATTCGATTAAGATTGGTGCCGAATGATACTTGGAACGAAAGCAATTAATGAAGAAAGGATCAGATTACCAATTTGTTTAATTATAGACCACAACTTGTAATGTGTTGACTCACTCTCTTCCCGTGGAGTTTGACAGTTTGCAATTAAGAGGTTCACGTGGTCTTACTTTGTTTATAAGAAAAATAGAAATTTTGGTTTATTTAATAACCACCCATTGAGACCTTGACAAATTAGGCAAAAAATTTTGGAAAAACTTTGCATCGTCGGTTTGAAATTGATTTTAGCGCTCAACTTCTAATTGTCAAATAATTAAAAGTTATTTTAGGCATTTAATTAAAGTTTTAAAAAGTAATTATAAAATAATTTGTAACTTTTGTCAACAAATTTTGAGAAATAGCAAAATGCTAACTTTTCATATTCTACTTTTCTACTTATGTATTATTAAAATACCAATTTAATCCTAATTAATTAAATTTATTTATTTTATGCCCTATGTTTATTATTATACTAATTATAATGCATCTTCACAAATTTTATAAATTTAAATTTAATTAATTTTTGTTATGACTATGCTTTTATTTTGTAAATTTTGGGATTTAATTCATGTTTATTATTTTTATTTTAAAATAATTATAGCGAATGCATTGGTTTGGAAAAATATGTGATAATATTACATATTGTTATAAAAGTAAAAATGACACTACTTACGATAATAATAATAATAATACAAAAGAATATTATTATAATCAATGTTTATTTTAATACATTTATACGGTCACAACAATAAATCACTTTTGTTTACCAAACACTCAAATGCTGATTTTGAAACATACAACAATTTTGAAATAAAAGTTTATCAAATACTTATATGATTTTTTTTACAATTGATTTTTTTTACAACACAATAAAAAATTGATTTTCTTAAAAGTACAGCACTATCAAACCAAGCCTTAATCTCAATAATTATAAAGTGACACAAGGTCGACTAAATATATGTTGTCGACTTAGCGCATGTTTAGTAATGCTGAAATTATTTTTTAAGTGCTTATAATATAAGTTGGTGAATGTATGGATAAAAAATGAGTTGTAAGTTGTGAGTCATATAAATGTGTGGATAAAAAGTATATTTGACCAGTTTAAATAGCTGAAATTATAATTTAAGTATGCCCAGACATGTGCTTAGTTTTGAGTTTTGACAAAGATGTTTTCTTGTCTCTTGTTTATTTTCTGAACAAATCGAAGAACCTAATAGATCAAACCCATTCTTGGCTGCTACGAAAGATATCGACTTTGCGTTTCAGAAGGAACGTTATGTTCTAAGTTGAAGGCAAAAACTCTTTCTTCAATAAAGGTTTGGAACCCTATACCTATAAACATGCACTCAAAAAGACATGCTATACCTCTGTCGATGGAGAATCTGTATCTCTTTCTGCATCTTCGGCTGTGGAATTCCTATTTGAACTAGCGACTAGCTTCTTTGTAATGTATTGAAGTGGAGGCAATAGATTCTTCTTATTCATCAACCGATTTTGAAACCAAAGAAGAGTAGGTTCCCCTAAGTAGTTGGAGGCATCTTATTTGAACTCAAAAACAATTTCACTTGAATTCTTCTTGTGAGTGAATCCTATCAACTATACTCTTCCGAAATTTCGTATAGAAAGAAAAAGAGATTCGTCTTGCTAGGTCTTTATCGCCTTTCGTCGGGTGTTATTGATGCACACAAGAAGTTCTTTTATCCCATGCTTTATGTTGGTCAACAACGAACAAAAGTTCTCTATACTTCTCTAATACTCGTACAAGCTTAACAGAGTGAAGCTGTCTAGAGGGAATAATTTCTTCTTAATCAAGAATGCCTTAACTAGATAAATTCACTTATTTCACACAATTCTTCTAGTCATGCCTTTTACTCTTTACTATATATTTTGCCGGAGATGGAGTACTTGGGATCAACAGAATTCTAAAACTACGAAACCAACTGGTTTTACACTGGAAGAACAACATTTGGAGCAACGACCCCAACAGTTTGGAAAATATATATTGACTGGTCTTAGTCTCACTGGTAGGATTGGGACCGTTATCATTTTTTTCCTCTATGACGAAACCTCACAATAATAAATGATAGCTTAGAAGCTTGAACTTGGGGATGAACCAAAGCTTTACTAGGCGACACTCTTGCTAATGCCTTTTCAAAATTATATTTAGTTGATGCTACATGTTTGTTCCCTTTTTTTTTTTTTTTTTTTTTTTTTTTTGGTGTTTATTAGGGGTGGGCAAAAAAACCGAAAAACCGACTAACCGAACCGAACCGAACCGACTCGGGTCGGTTCGGGTCGGTTTTTGGGCCCGGTCGGGTCGGTTTCGGGTTGGGTTTACCCAACCCGAAACCGACTCGGTTTTTAAAAAAAAAAAAAAAAAATTTTTTTTTTTTTTTTTTTTTTTTTTTTGTTCTTGAACCCGACCGAAACCGAAAACCCGAACCGACCCAAGTCGGTTCGGGTCGGTTTCGGGTTGGGTTTCAAAAAATTTTTTTTTTTTTCGGTTTGGATTTTTCCAAACCGATTTTAAATCGGTTCGGGTCGGGTTGGGCCCAAAACCGACCCAACCCGACCCACGCCCACCCCTAGTGTTTATTATCAACTTTTAGAAAATTTTTGCAAGTTTCTTGTCGCTAGAAGAGGATTCCTCTACACCTCTCTCCTTTGCATTAGTCACTTTTGCTTAAACTTTGGAAGAATAATTTTCTTTTGACTTTTGAGAAGTAGCAAAACCCTCATTCTTGTTGGTTGTGGTCTTTGCAACTTCTTTTTTGCCCATCTCCAATTTTTGAGAAGAAGAAGCGCGCACATGTTCTTTGGATTGTTAAAACTTTGATACGTAAAACGATCCTAAAAAAAGGTCATCATCTATTATCAATCTTTAATGTAATATAAGAAATCGATTCTCTACTAGTTGGATTAATGGATTTCTCGATTGGAAACGATAATATGTCATTAGAAGAAGTTCTAGAATGCGTATAAACAGGTTCGGACTTTATATGAGGTCCAAGAGGCGGTTGCCTCATGCCCAAAATATTCGAGAACCCATAAATAAAAAAATAATATATTATTGATTTTTTGTTATTTGAAAACATTGGCCAAAGCAATCCAAGCTCACATCCACTTTAACAAACAACCCAATTAAGAACATATCTAATTTAAAACTAACCCAATTAAAAACCAACACAATTAAAATCCACCCTAAAACTCCAAACCCTATCTTAAAGGATGAAGAAACAACAAATGATGTAACAAAAAATTTCAATGCCATTAAGCTATTGTATTTGGAGGCTTCTACCTAGGTAAGTCTCCCAATTAAAACACACCCAAAACTCCAAATTCAATCTTCTTGAAGGTTGAAACAATGACAATTTCATAGAATTGATGCAATATAATTTTTTGCCCCTGAAAATATTACTTTGATGCAATATTGTTTCTAGTTTTTTGACAATTTTATTTTGGTTGGTTGGGTTGGAATTTTTAGTGGACTGAAAAAATGAAATAATAATTATTTTTATTTTTATATATTGTCGAAAAATTGAAATGTTATTGACTTGGTTATTTTTGTTGATGTTAAATGTTGGATTATACTTGAATTATAATTTTGTTTGTCATTTTATTTTTGAGTTTTGAGTTTATTGATTTAGTTTTGTGATGAAGAAAACACTACGATTTGAGGGTTCAACTTTTAATGTTCGACTCAGGTTTGGAAAAATTAAAGTCTGATTGCGTATAGATATATCATATCAACGGATTACCTCGTTTCTTTTATATGGAAGAAAGAAAATTAAGGAACTAAGGTATACAATTTCACCTTAATCAACTCACTTCATTCAAAAACATTATTTTGTCAATTCAAGAAGTATATAGCGAAATCTCGAATTAACTTATTAGTCTTCTATCTTGTTTGTTTAAACTTAAATTATAATATAAATTGATCAAACATATTTTTTAACCACACATTTCGCAGGATTCATAACTTTTTACCAACTTGTTATCTATACATTCCATAGAACTCAAAACTTATAAAAACTTAAAAATAATTTCAACACTGTCAAACATACATTTATTGTATATCTCAGTATCGATGATGTCTGTATTTGTTTATAAACTCTCTTGACGGATGGGTACTCAAATTGGAAGTCATCGATTTTTAAGTTTTGTTGTAAACATAATCTGTTACTTTCAATTACATATACGTTTTTGTAGATTATAATATCATGTAGCATCCTCTTATTTAAAAATTTAAATTGTTAAAAGATAAATATAATTTACTATTTATATATTTTCTTGTTCTAAAAGCATCTTTTTTCTTGGAATAATTAAGTGGTTTTGTTAATGAAGTGTATGCTGAGATGGGAACAGTTGCTTGAATAAGAAGTTTTTGTTCTTTTATTACAATTTTGTCATGTCATAAAGCTAAAAAAACAAACTTTTACTTTTAGGGTGTGCTTGATTCAAACATTTTCCATGGAAAATGTCACTTCCATGGAAAATCTTGTCAAATCCATGGCTTTTATTTTCTCACTTTGTTGTTTGATTGGCACATGGAAAATCTAAAACATTTTCTAGGTACAAGCATTTAAAGCATTCTTTTGCCTTGTTTCTTGGAAAATATTTTCTTGGCTAGATAGTGGAATTGATTTTCCCATTTACATGGAAAATATTTTCATTTTCCACCCTTTTTCCATCCTACCAATCAAACACACCCTTAATTAATACGCAAAGGATGCTCCACATAAAACTAAGAGAGGCAAACTTATACCAATTGTGGCATGAATTTAAGGGGGGTCACTAATTCAGCACAAGGAGTAGATGGTGCAATTATAACCTAGTGTTTTTATTTTCTTAATACCTACTTCACTTTTTATCAAATAAGTATCAAACATGTTATGATATAGAATTACCTTATAAAAAAAATATTCTAATTATAAATTTTTAGTGACGTTAAAATGCATGGTTGGTCCAAGCCCACCCATGAAAAGCTTAACACGTAAGCTGGACCGACCTATGAGACATGTTGTGGTTGGGGACCAAAAAAAAAAAAAAAAAAAATTCACTGATTTTCTATAGAAAAACACGAAACAGTTAAAAAAATGATGTGATGGGTGTTTTGAGCATTGACAGTTTTTATCAAGCTAGTTCACATCTAATTAAGGGCAAGTTGGATTGGACTGTCTAATTTGACAACTTCAAATGGTACAAATTTTGTTTGATCGATCGAGGTTTTGCATTATTAAACCCAAAATTGTTGTAATTATAATTGAAATTCACTTCTAATCTTAAAACTTCTTACCATGTCAATTTTTTATTGAACTCTAAAATTCACTATGTTCAAATGATCCATTCATGGTAATATTCATTAAAGTGGTTGTAAAGTTATTCTTGGAGTTGCCGTGCCAATGATTCTCGTCCATACGAATAGAAGGGTCGACCGTAGACACACCTATGTGGCTTGTTCAAAGCCTAAAATCTGAGAATAGAATTGTGGAATTTAGGTCATAAACCGACACTCAATTGGAGGCCTTCCAACTTTTAGCAACTGACTCATTTGGGCCAGTCAACTTTAAAAGTCTCAATCAAGTTATCAAACACTTCCTCAAATGCCCTTAATGCAATTAACAAGATTTTCGCAAAAAAATTAGATGGGATCAACTTTAAAAGTCTCAATCGATTATCAAACACTTTATTAGATTCCCTTGATGCAATTGACAAGATATGCGAAAAAATTAGTTGGGATTCAACATAGGATGGAGATTCAACCAATTGTAGACATACAAATATATAATATAAACTTGTGCATAATACTAAAGGTTTTTAGGTTGAGAAAACATTTCTCCAAAATACGCAATTTGGTAAATGTACATATTTCAAAGACTGTCATTTTCATGGTCCACACAGATCATATATGATATTCCGTCTGATTATAACGTCCACATAGACAAATCTCGTTAATTACATTAACACCAGACGCTCGAAAATGAGTACCGCACTTCCCAGTGTAAGAGAGCCATCTTCATGGGGCTCGCGGAAAGTGGAAAGTTGAGGACACAGATCAGGCTCCTGTAAAGGTTCGATTCCTCCTCTTCAGGATTTGGCCCGAACTGTTCGGCAGATTCCCACGCCGACCAGCTTGCTTGCCCATATCAAAGAAGGGAGCTTCGGTCCCGCTCCATCCAACATAGCAACTTATTTGAAATAAAATTAACGTTTTTTTGACTTGATTGTGACTTTTAATGAAAAACAAATTATTGAAATTGAAGAAATATCATACTTCCTCTTTGTTGTTCTGGCATCCGACAAGATTTGTGTGCTTTCTATTTTGACAACAGTGTAACATATACATGAAATGTTTTTCTTTCTAGAGCAATCATTGAATTCAAGTCTCGTCTACCATTTGTCTATTTATGAAAGTTGTACACGTTAATTAAAACACCAATTTAGCATGTACAAGGGATAACTCTTCTCCTTTCTGCCGCTTAAATTTAGCATGCACACCAAAGAATTCCTCCTTTCTCCTTTCTCACTGTTTAAAATTTTAGACGATGCATAAAGATTTACTCCCAAGTGTAAATCAATCAACTACGTCACTGCTAAAAAGCTTGAACTCTTTAGCATCAAGAACCAGCTTCCTTGTAGAAGAAAAGGCTCCCATTAATCCTGCTCCTGTGAAGACTATGATAATAGAGTTGTTGATCCAATATATGAAGGATGATTTTGATGGTTTAAAGGTCATGTTATAGAGAAGCATTGGGAGAATAAAGTCGAGAGGGATGAATCCGATGGCTCCCACTACGCCATTAATGTCACCAAAGAAAGGCAGCATTGCTGCAAAGAATCCACAGAGTATCACATATAGTGAGCGAAGGATAATCCTTGGAATCAGGTTTCTTTTCGAGAAAATCCCCTGGTTCACATCAGCTGATTGTTTTTCCATTATCTCATAAGCTACTTGAGAATAAACCTGCATTGTTTAGGAAAAATTAAAAAACTATAGAAGTATAGAAATACTGAAATTGAACAACACAGTATAGAAATCAGGATGGTGATTGCATGATTTTACCAGGCCAATGGCGAAAAGTTGAAGGAGAACGAATATAACCGCGAGACCTAAAACAGGTACTGGAGCCAAGGAAGGTCCCTCGTCTGGCATTAAGCTTTTGAGAATATTTGAATTAGATTTATTCCCAAAAACCCAGTATCCAGAAACTGCAGCAGAGTAGAAAGTGAAGAAAATTACTGTGTAACACATTAATAAGCCTTTCAACATCTTCCCAGTAGCTGGTGGAGCAAGAGTTGCCTGTATTGATTGAAAAGGAGACATTAGAAAATAATCGTATAGCATGCATAGCATGAAAAATCCATTTTTCCGAGTTGCATTTTTTGACGTTGATGATAAGCTTTAATCTTTACACAATAAAACCTTCTGTGTTGGAAATATGGTTTTTATCCATGTTAATGGACAGTGGTCAATGGGTTTTTGTTATTAAATAACGAGTTAATAAGTCAGTAAATCATTTGTTACATCAGGAGTTTAATGTTGTATCCTTAATAGATAAAATAAATTTAGGTGGTGAAAATAAATAACTGGTCAGTTTGATGAGTAGACATAATTAATCAAATGGGCAGTTGCACACTGCGGATGGGTGCGATCTTAGCCCTCAGACTGCATCTGATCTTAACAAGTACAATATAATGACTCAGATCGATAAGTGCCAAAATAGGTTGCACACCGAAACAGAAACCAAAGGCCCCATGGATAGAACTTTACCCACTCAATTCAAGGATCGTCCAAATAAACTCATAAAAATACTTAAGCCTCCAAAAAGTCTCCAAAAAGTATTATATAGATTTTGTATATTCCAAGTTCACTCCTGTTGAGAAGAGTACCGTGATAATTAGTTCGCCAGTTAAGCTCAAAATAGTGTTTTTTTTTTTTAAATCTTAGACGAAGTGTTGCATCCCGAGACAGACGGCTGTTAGTGCCAGTGCACAGGGGAATTCTTTGTTTAAGATGAGTGTGTGTTACCTTTTTTTAGTTCGCTATACTTTTTATCATCTGTCAAGTTCTTAGTTTCTTATTTATTCCTCTTATATTCCAACACTCCAGGCACATGTATAAGGGACAATTAGATCACGTGATACATCTATAAATCAGCTGAAACAGCTGCAATTGTAAGCGGTTCCTTTTGCTAATATTCCTTTTACTCTCTCATATGCCCAATTTAAATTCTAAGAGGACTTGTGTAATTGTTCTAGCAAATCAACAAAATGAAAACCAATATGCAAAGACACATCTAACATAATATTGTAAAGGCAAAATTCAACAAGAGAGAGATGCAGTTACTTGTATTTCGGGAAGTATCCCATTCCCGAAAATAGCAGCTATTATGGATATGGAAGTAAACGCATTGAACACCCTTGTTGATTCCGAAGATTCTAAAGAATAGTCCTTTGGAGGTGCATTTTCAGAGGTACCTAAAAGATCACTAACCAAAATCAAATGCCGATTAAGTCATGTTAATCAATTGATGTAGAATGAAACATTAGAAAATGAGAACTTCTTCTGAAGCTAAACGAAATGAGAATGAATAACAGATATCAGGGCTCATATTGAATCCCAGATGATGCTCGACTTCAAATAAATGAAGAAAGTTCAGTTACTTACCATTGCCTTGACAAACATTTGACTGTCTTGGTAGTAAATTGATGGCCAGAAGAAAGGTTACTACTTGGGAATTCTCTTTGCTTAGTTGCTTACTACTTAAGCCTATTCCAAAATTAACTATATATAATGCAGTTTGGCACGAGAAAAAGTACTGGAAGGAGGTTTACCAGCATGAATACAAGCACCAACCACAAGGAATGTGTAACCCAAACTGAGAAGAAGAGACACGAGATTAATGTGCCTGAGGGAATGGAAAGTTGGAAACTGAGAGAGAGCTATCATAACTGCAGTCACCATTGCTATGAAGTGATACAATTTCAGTGACCCACTGGGAGAAAGTTCCGAATACATAATCTGTACCAGCCAAAGAAATGAAGATGATTTCAAAATGAAGAAAAACAAGACTGAAGTTGTCAAATGGTTAATATGTTCACAGCACTGTCTTAAACTCCATAAAAGCTAAAAGATGAAGCTAACTAGTATAAATATTTGTGATTGTGTAAAATCATTACCGTCACATTATTTTAAAATGGAAAATTATACCTTGTGAATTTGGAAACACAAGATAGTGGAAAATATAAGGGAAAATTGCAGCCGCGGTCCCCAAACTTTGGAGTCTTGGCACTTTTATCCCCAATCTTTTTTTCTTGGCACGAGTATCCCCAACGTTTCGTTTATTGGCGGCCAATGTCCTTACTTACAAAATCTGTCCAAAATGGACGTTAAATTTGCATAAAAATACATATTTACCCTTCACATTAAATAGAAAAAATTGCAACTGCTGTCCTCAACTTTTGGAGTGTTGACACTTTTATCCCATAAAACTTTTTTCTTAGCACGCTTATGCTTAACATTTTGTTTATTTGCAGCTTTCATTTTTATAGACAGAATCTATCTAAAAATCTGTTAAGTTGATTAAAAAAAAAGATTGAGGACAAAAATGCCAAGACACCTAAGGTTGGGGACCGTGGCTACAATTTTTCCAAAATATAAATAGATTTTCTCTTCTACTTTCCAGATTCTTCAACTGTTTTCCATTCTTTTTACAAATGAAAATGTCTTAAAAAACCCGTTAAATTGGAGCTATTTTTGCTTTTGGAATTTTTAACCATGATTCATTGGCATATCTCTAACTCATTAGTCAATATATCTCGTATATATTATGTCCCATGAAGACATTCCTCTGGGCCTTGTCAACAGTTATGCTTTACTGAACGTCCTGCTTCAATATTTTTTTTATGTCTGAAGCTATTAACCTTAAGTGATAAACAGATCATTATATTGGAATCATCTGTTCACTACAAGAAGAAATTAGGTGACTACATTGCTATACCTGGAGGCATTCTCCTGCAAGCAGAATAGCTCCTATGCTGATACCGGTGTTGATTGCTGTCTGAATGAATATCACAAAATAGAACATCCACCCAGACCCTATTAGACAATAAAGCAAAAACTCAGAAAAAATATGTTCTCATTCAGAAAATTCGGCACAATACTTTTTAATTCTGGCCTCTACTTATCTTTGAATTTTTTACTAGGGAAAAACCCTATTTCCAAGGATTTATGGCTAGCGTGACTTGAGCTGATATCTATGTGTTTATTGCAAACTTACATTCAAGAAGCAGAGAGTAGTAGCTCAGGAAAACTCTAAATACGCAATTTAAACACTTTTTGTAGTGTTATCAGTTTAGCGTCTTCAATTTTTCCAAAGGATAAAGAAATTGAACCTTAACCTTCTCTCTAAACAAACTAGATGCAGAAGAGGACAGATGTGCACTGTAATTAAAGTTCATGCATATGATATTATTCGTAAAATCATTACTAACACCCTCATCACAAACAAAAAAGTGAAAAAGAAAAGAAAATAGATAAGAAGAACGAACAATTGGAAAGAGTAACAGCATAATTAAAGGACATTCTTTAAGAAAGGTCGTTATATGGTTGACTAGAACTTTTCCAAAACTATCAAATTTTCACTTCTTTCAGACCTTACGACCTTGGAATTTTTGTGCTCGAGCAACTGCATCCAAGTTCTTTCTTTCACACAGATGTGAAAGAAAAATTCAAACTGGTGGAAAAGCACATACTTAAGTAGAACCTCCTTTTAATAGATAATGATGTTTTTCTGAGGAAAAGGAAAGGGCCCATTTGATTTTTTTTTCTCATTTAATCATTCTTGATCAATAATTTAAGACCAAAACATTTTACAAAAATACCAAAAATATACTACCTTGGTTTGCTTCACATTTTTGCGAAATTGGTGTTTGCTCATCTAAACAATTCTACTCACCATTTTTCAGCACCACAAACTCCGTATATTTACAAATGTTATGATAGAGCATATAGGAGTTTATCCATACTTTTCTTTGGAATACGATTAATCATTAATCTTACTGTAATGAAAACATGACATTCTATAACCAAATCCGATTTTACATGACGTGAAGAGTGTTTGGTCAAGCTTAGAAAAGGTAAAAGTAGTTTTCGAACTAAAATTCGCATAAAAAAGACAAATTCTAAACAACTCATACATGTTTGACAAGAAAAAAAGACATTAAAAGTAACTTTTAAGCATAGCAAAACATGCCAAAACAAATCCCACAAGAATTATAAACTTGTAATCCTTCTAATTATTTTTCTCAGCCAAATTCCACCGCTAACTGGTTCGTTTATCTCTCATGCATTGAGATCACTACATGATAGCGATGGATACGAAAGTAAATCATAAATTCACCATTTATTTCTCGCATATATTAAAACTGTGACACATCAAGGTGGAGGTGGTGGTGGAGGGGATGAGGTGGAAAGCCAAGAAATAGATTAGAAAAAGTAATTAATGTTATATGTTGTCTAAACAACTATTATCAATGTCATCAATTACCTACCCAATACATCAGCAGCGAGTTCCCGGAATCGTATGTGGCGACGCCCAGCCTTCTCACAGTGGTCAAGCACCAAAGACATTAGATAATAGGAATAGAAAGTCACCACCCCCATCACCGTTAGGCACAAGAACCCTATTCCCCATCCCAGTCCCCGAAATGCGTACGGCAAGGTCAATATTGTGGGCCCCACTATCGCCGTCGTCAAATGAAACCCCGCGTGCCACCATTTTCCTACAGTGTATATATCCGTCAAAAATTTCTCCGTCAGTACCTTTACTATAAAAACAGAAAAAATTAACTTTTATCATAGTATAATTGCTGCATTTCTTTTTTTTAAAGTCTAATTAAGTTTCTATTGGAATGATATTATTGGCAACTTTTTCAATTTCTTTTCTTTTTTATATTTCAACATCAAAATTAACCTATTATTAATTTGATAAAATCAGAATTTGAGTTTTCTATCAGATTAAGAGCAGAAGAATCAATAGTCTCACCTTTCGACTCTAATACAAAAGCTGCTCCGGCGTCTTCGTCCTGGCGTGCATCTCGAAATGGGCCATTTGTTGCAGCCTCTGCCATTGATGGTTTCAGCACATCTACATATATTATAGTGTATGTAGAGGCGAAGAAATTTGAAGAATGAGGCTAAACATAAAAACAGAATTTTTTGGAGGCGTCGAAAATCAAACTATCCCCTGCCGTCCATTGATTCGTGTAAGCAACAGCGATACATACAAGTCTATATCTATATATTTTGTATATTTAGCTTCAATTTGGCTTCAGAATTTATTACGAATTAACAACATATGTGATCAGGCACCAACTCCCAAGCTTTGCGTTATTTTTATCTATTTATGGAGATAACTATTGAATCCATAATTAATATTTGACTAGATATAAATAAATATCTAATGTAATCATTATAGAGTTTAGTTCACTACAAATACAAAAAAAAAAAAAAAAAATTTTATCTATCACTACGTCTTTATCTTCTCAAACCAAAATCTATCTCTCTCTCTCTCTCTCAATTCCTCAATTTTTCCATATTCTTTTCCATATTCATCAAAATCAAACTTTCCTCAAACAAAACTCTTTCTCTCATTGTTCTCAACTACTAAATCTATTAAAATTCTCTACGCTCGGATTTCACTGCAAAAAAAAGCAGTATACTAATATAAATATCACCCCAAGTATTAATTCTACACCGATAATTATCATCAATCTATGCGGCACAAATCAGGGACGATTTTAAAGGACGGGACACGTCCGTCTTTAAAAAAATTATTTTTAAAGTGTAAAAAAAATGTTAGTGTTGTAAAAAAATTGTGTATTCAATTGAGACTTTTAAAAACTTTTATAGACTTCTATAAGTGGGTAACTTTTGTGGAATTCGTGGACTTTTAAGTGACTTTTATAGATTTGTTTAGAATTAATAAAAGTCTTCTTTAAACTTCTGTAGACTTTTATTAAAGACTTCTGTAAACTTCTATATACTCTCATTTTTTTAAATATTAAGCTAAATTTATATATACTATAATATTATTTTATATGTCCAAATCATCCATATCACGTATAATAAAGAACTCAAAATAATAAATTATATTTCTCATTATTAGCCTGTCATTCTTATTGGTTGTGAAATTAATAAAGTAGGTTAACTTATGTTATTGTATATACATAAGTATTCATCGATTCATTCTTTATTTTCAATTAAAAAAAAAATCTCTAAAATAAAGAGAAATCATAAAAGATTGTATATTCTAGATTCATTTTTTTGGCACAAAATTATTTTAACAATGTTTATAATAATATAAATAACAGACAACTAATGACACACCTATTTTGTTGACCTATTAGCCAAATTAATTCTTGGCTAAATTACACTAATAAAATAATCAAAGTAAAACAAAAGATTTTCAGTACAATACCAAACTATTACCATAGAATAATTTTTAATAATTAAGCAAAAAATTTGACTCCCACTAACATTAATCAAAATACTGCAAATTCATCACGTAAAATATTCTCAAGTTTTGACACAAGACTACTGTGATATCAAAGTTTTGATTACTGCAAATTTTAGATAAAATTGCATATAAATTATTAATTACAACAAATTCTTACTTGAATGGAAGAGATACGAAAAAACCCTAGAAGTGAAAAAAAAAAAATTAAAGTTCTTTATTTTGGGGCTCTGAAGTCTTCACAAATCTCACGGTAGATGAGAGACTTTTTTTTAGATTTGCTATATATATTTTTCACTAAAAAGTCTCCAAAAGTCTCTAGAAGTCTGGTAAATAGAGAATCTCTAGAAGTCTTTCTCAATTTGAATACCCCGTAACTTATAGAGACTCATACAAAGTTTTAATTGAATACCCTGTGACTTTTAAAGACTTTTTAAAAGTCTCTAAAAGTCTTAATTGAATACACTAATACTTTAAGAGATTTTTAAAAAGTCTACATTGAATACCTCTAAACTTTTAAATACTTAAAAGTCTTTAAAAGTCTCAATTTGAATACACCCACGGGGGGTGTATTCAATTGAGACTTTTAAAAACTTTTATAGACTTCTATAAGTGGGTGACTTTTGTGGAATTCGTGGACTTTTAATTGACTTTTATAGATTTGTTTAGAATTAATAAAAGTCTTCTTTAAACTTCTGTAGACTTTTATTAAAGACTTCTGTAAACTTCTATATAATTTCATTTTTTTAAATATTAAGCTAAATTTATATATACTATAATATTATTTTATATGTCCAAATCATCCACATCACATATAATTAAGAACTCAGAATAATAAATTATATTTCTTATTGTTAGCCTGTCATTCTTATTGGTTGTGAAATTAATAAAGTAGGTTAACTTATGTTATTGTATATACATAAGTATTCATCGATTCATTCTTTATTTTCAATAAAAAAAAAAAAAATTCTCTAAAATAAAGAGAAATCATAAAAGATTGTATATTCTAGATTCATTTTTTTTTACACAAAATTATTTTAACAGTGTTTATAATAATATAAATAACAGACAACTAATGACACACCTATTTTATTGACCTATTAGCCAAATTAATTCTTGGCTAAATTACACTAATAAAATAATCAAAGTAAAATAAAAGATTTCCAGTACAATACCAAACTATTATCATGGAATAATTTTTAATAATTAAGCAAAAAATTTGACTCCCACTAACATTAATCAAAATACTGAAAATTCATCACGTAAAATATTCTCAAGTTTTGACACAAGACTACTGTGATATCAAAGTTTTGATTACTGCAAATTTTAGATAAAATTGCATATAAATTATTAATTACAACAAATTCTTACTTGAATGGAAGAGATACGAAAAAACCCTAGAAGTGAAAAAAAAAAATTAAAGTTCTTTATTTTGGGGCTCTGAAGTCTTCACAAATCTCACGGTAGATGAGAGACTTTTTTTTAGATTTGCTATATATATTTTTCACTAAAAAGTCTCCAAAAGTCTCTAGAAGTCTGGTAAATAGATAATCTCTAGAAGTCTTTCTCAATTTGTATACCCCGTAACTTATAGAGACTCATACAAAGTTTTAATTGAATACCCTGTGAATTTTAAAGACTTTTTAAAAGTCTCTAAAAGTCTTAGGCTTGATTTGGTATTGCCGTGCTTTTAAGAGAATCAGCTTCTGCTGTGCTGCAGAAAGAATCAACTGTGAGAAAAATCAGATAAGTGTTTGGTAAACTCTTGTTTCAAAATTGATGTATGTTTCAAAAACAGTATTTTAGCGTTTGGTAAACAAAAGTGATTTATTGTTGTATCGGTATTAAATTACTAAAAAAGACATTGATTATAATAATATTATTTTTTATTATTATTATTATCACGAGTGGTAAAATTTATTTATTTTTCTAGTCAAATATTTTTTAACGAGACAATATATTCATTATTATTATTTTAAAATAAAAATAATAAAAACCTGAAATTTTTTAAATTTTATAAAAATTACAAAATAAAAGTACAGTCATACAGTGCAAAAATTAATTAAATTTATATTATTTTCTATGATCCAACTTGCATCAATTCAGTTTCTCAAATAGGTATTAAATGAATTAGTTTAATTAATTAAGGGTGAAATGAGTATTTTAATAATATATAAATGAAAAAGCTAAAAGCAGAATCTGAAAAGCTGCCCTTTTGCTGCTTCTCAAAATCTGCTGCCAGGTGAATCAGATTCTTTCATAATCACTTTCAAAAATTTTACTAAACGCCTAAATCAACTTTTGATTGTTTGAGAATCAGAAATTGAGTTCCAAAATCAATCCCAAACGGGGCCTTAATTGAATACACCAATACTTTTAGAGATTTTTAAAAAGTCTACATTGAATACCTCTAAACTTTTAAAAGTCTCAATTTGAATACACCCCCCTAAGTAACAGTCAAGTCTTGAAGTTCAAAAATTTATTTTTCAATAGCAGCTTGATCTTCAAAAATTTATAATTCTTCCTCTACATTAAATGATATATTTAATAAAATAAATTTCATATCCTCACAATTAATCAGAACTATATAGAATATATATTAGAATATAGAATATATATTATGATTGCTTACCTAATATTGATTAGAGTTTTTATTATTATAAAAATTCTCTTTAAGTTATATTTTTCATTATACCGTCTGTCTAATAAAGTAGTTATTCTTTTTTTCCCTGTTACTCTCTATTTTTTCTTCTATTCTTTTTTATTCTTTTACATGATATCAAAGCAGGTTTGATTTTGTTTAAAATTTTTATAAAAATTCAAATTAAAGTCAACAATTAATTTTAACGTAACCTTGCATACGATCTACATCTTTTATCAGCCCTTATCAAAATATATAAAAAGAATTGATTTTTAATAAAATAAAACGAACACTAACTCAATGCGTAACTAGATGTCATTTTAAAAATAATGTCAATGCACCTCCTCGAACGTAATTACTTCAACCAGAAATGGATAAAAGCTGGTTACGTTGCTGCACCCACAGAAAGTCAATGGGTGAAATCATATCACGCATCATTTCATTTATTAAAAAAAGAAAAAATATTTCAAATTGGCTGAAAATATCCAAAAAGCATGTGGTTGAGAGAATAAATCCAACCCATTTGTATTGACTATCACACAATTTAGTGATTTACTGCTACTTTTTTAATTAAAATAATAAAATTTATTTACACTAGGTGGTGGCTGACGGTGGCAAACGGTGGCGTGGCAGTTGAAGACATGGTTTGTGAAGCAATGAAAATTGACAAATATTTCGTTTTTTATTTTTTATTTTATTCAATTTAATGGAGAAAAAACGAAGAGAGATGTACCTGGTTTCCCCAACAAGATCACTCGTCTTTCTTGAGAGAGCATTTTTTTTTTTTTTTCCCAACTCTTTGAGCCCAGAACAGAAGACAGAAGACAGAAGACAGCAAACTTGTACTTCTATGAGAACATAGAAAATTGAAATCTGCTAGTAGGAGTAGTACTCTCTCTCCTTTTATAATGAAAACTTAGACAAAGGTGGGGTAGAATGGGTGAGTGAGTGGGGTGGGTGAACATTGACTAGATTTTCGGATTGTTCAAATTCTGCCGCAGAGCGAGTTCAAAATTCTAAGTTCATATTGGGTTCATTTCACTTACGGCGGTCAACTAAAATTTCAATAAAATTATAAAACAGTTATTGTAGTTACAAAATTTTGGAGTTGATCACTAAAATATATTAACGTGTTCATCGACAGTTATTTTATCAAATTTTCAGCGTGAATAGATAACGTATCACTATTAAGTATCCACGTGACACATAATCGATCGACATTTGACAAAATTGACGATACATAGATTTAATGCACTATTATAAATTCGGACTACAAATTATGCACATAAAACCAATGTTCAACAAAATCGGATCGGCCATCAACCTGGAAAAGATAATAGGTCAAGGGTTAATAGGTCGAACCAGTTTCAATTAAAAAATTAAAAATTAATCTAAAAATCTCATAAAATTTCTAAAAATAAGTTATTTTTAAATAAATCAACATTTCGCGTTCTCATTCTTCTATTTATTCATAAAGATAGTCCTCAAATAATTTTTTTGACAATTTTACTCATGACTTAAATAAATCAAAATGATAGAAACAATAAAATACAATGAAAAAATTATAATTGAGACCCTAATCTTTTCAAAAGTACAAAGAAATCATAAACTTTATTTTTTATAGATTTTTACTTAAAATAATAAAAAAATGTGTCATCAAGTTCCAAAATTTCTATATATGTTTACCAAAAAAATATTTGGAGTCTTTACAGATTTCGTTCAGTGGTCCGTTAATTAGCAAAAAAAATATACCTATAATTTAAATTTGACTAATTTAATAAGGACAAAATAATTTAATATATTCTATTAGTCAAAATAATTTTTTTTAAAAAAAAAAAACCAAAAATGGATCATCTTTCCATTCCCCCAAAAAAGGGATCTGTTTTTCCTGAATGTGAGTATGTTTCTGTTGTACTTGATTTTTAAGTTTAAGGTTTGGCTTGGAATCTATTACTGTTCTTTATAGTGTTTGAGGTAAAATTGATTGAATTGTTTTAGTTATGGTTGCCAGATAGCTTGAAAGACTCTCTTTACATGCGATTCAGATAGACAATTTTTAGTTTCAGCCAGAAACAATTGACATATTTGTGCTCCGGCTGGTCTTCGCACAACGAGGATTTCTCCTCCCCTCGGCTGCTCTGAGCTGGGGTGGGAAGATGATTTTTTTGGTTTTTTTTTTGTATAAATATTTTGAATAATATGATATAATAAACTATGGTTAAACTAGTCAAATGTAGATCACGTGTATAATTTTTTTGTCAATTAACGAACCACTAGACGAAATCTGTAGAGACTCCAAATGTCATTTCGGTGAATATAATTAGAAATTTTGGGACCTGATGACATTTTTTATTATTTTAAATGAAAATCTGTAAAAAAATAAAAATAAAAAGATTTATGATTTATTTGTACTTTTTAAAACGTAAGTGGCTCAATTGCAATTTTTCATTGTATTTTCTTTTTTTCTTTCATTTTAATTTATTTAAGTCAGTGGCAAAATTGTTAAAAAAGTCATTTGGGAACTATATGTACGAATAAATGAAAGGATATATATGATATCTATTAAAAAAATTGAATGAGGATGATATTGTTACAAACTTAAAAGAGGGGAGATCATTATTGTAATTAACCCTACTATTTAATACTAGTATATGGAGTTAAATACTCTTAATATCACTATACTTTGCTAAACGCTCCTGAAATGCCATTGTACTTTCAAATGTTTCTAGAATGTCATTAAACTTTCAAAAGTGAATCTCATATGTCACGTCACTTCGTTATATTTACATATAGTAAAAGAGCCAATATTTTTTACTATTCATTTCGTCATGTGTCGACTTCACATCTGGCTGTCTTCCTCTTTTTTTCTTTTTTTTTTTGACATTTTTTGTTCCTTTTTTGTTTGGGTAATTATATTTAAACCACATTTTTTTAACCACACCACATTTTATATAATTGTAATAAAAGTCTTCAACAATATCTAATTTTCATATTTATGTCCTTAACTATTTGTTATCATATTTTTTTATCATCAACATATTAGTTAGTACATCTTATCTTTGTATTTGATGATGATTTCTGTTCAAAAAATTAATTAAGGGAGCGTAAAAATATTTTTTTTAACCACACCACATTTCATAATTGTAATAAAAATCCTCAATAATATCTAATTTTCACATTTATGTACCTAACTATTTGTTATCATATTTTTTTATCATCAATCTATTAATTAGTACATCTTATCTTTGTCTTTGATGATGATTTCTGTTCAAAAAATTAGGACCTGCAATTTACAATCTACTTTTTATCCACACATTCACTTATAACTTAAAAAATAAATTCAAAACTACCAAACATATGCTTAGTATTTCTCTGCCTAATTTTTTCCATAGCAGAACTTTGTTGAATTTTGTGATATGGATCTTTACACACGTTTTTAGTGTAAATCTTAATTCTATATCTATTTCTTTATATGGAAATGAGGTAGCACGTAGTTTTATTCAATGTAGAAGTATGGAAACGGGGGGACACTGTTTTGTATAGAAAATTAGAAATGAAAGAGATGTGTATTGTTTTTTACTTTTTTGATGAGATTTAACATGTTATGCTTACATATTTAATTGTACCTGGGGTCACCAAACTTTATCCTAAATGCAATTAGGTCATTTAACTCCAATTGACAATTGTTGACCTCCGAAAATAGCTGCTAACAGGATCCCCACGCTACCTCTGCCTACGTGTATTTTCCCCTCTATCAAGACTGCCACGTGGTTTGTTCAACCACGTAGATATACTTTGGTCCGAACGGGAGAAGAATAAAAGGTCAAGGACCCAATAAGACAAAGGCGACAGCCTGAGGGCCTCGGACTAACAGATTCCCAGGCGATTAAGACACTTGAGAATAGTTAGAGTCAATGACTTGTTTTGTATGTGTGGTGAGAGTAATATTTTCAACATCCTTGTCTTGTGAAATGAGTTTGGTATTTATAGATAAATCCTATGGGAACGATCCCTCTTGATGTGCGACACGTGGCTTCATCTGGGGGGTTCTCAAGTCACACTCTTGGCGTCATGTCATTGTCATTAATGGGAAAGTCACTTCCAGCCACAAACTAAGGAGCTATGTCTATGACAAGCCGCCTTGGCAGGCTGTCCCATCACTCTTGTCAAGGTTGAGTTGCAGGGAGGCTTCCTTGGCACGCTACTAGGGTCGGCAAAACCGGGACGCGCCTCGGCAGCCGGCCTCCTCGGTTCAAAACGCCTCGGATAAGGTGCAAGCGTACTTGTTTCGACTATGCTTACGTGGCGCGTGAGTGCCCTCGTGGGTTGCCAACTAGGATCGGTACATAACAATAGTCCCCCAAGTTCAGAATCCGTCATTTATGTGGGATGCTGGACTTGGAATGTATGTTGATCTTGTTTGAAAGTTGGAGTGGGATAGTCCCACAAGGCTCGGAATGCTCATTAATGTGGATGGTGAGCCTTGGAATCACTGTCGCTTGATATTGTGGCGTAGATATGTTTCCCGGGGTGGGAGAGGCTGAAAAAGAACCGGCTCCCAAGTGGGTAGAGGCTGTTTGGATAGCCGAGCCCCAAGATGGGCGAGGCTAAAAAAGAGCCGTCCCATGTGGAGAGAGGCTGATTTGGAAAGTCGAGTCCCTGGGTGGGAGAGGCTGGAAGAGAGCCGAGTCCCATGTCGGGAGAGGCTCTGTGGATAACTGAGTCCCATGTGAGGAGAGGCGATTTGGACAGCCGAGTCTCTGGGTGGGAGAGGCTGGAAGAGAGCCGAGTCCCATGTCAGGAGAGGCTCTGTGGATAACCGAGTCCCATGTGAGGAGAGGCGATTTGGACAGTCGAGTCCCTGGATGGGAGAGGTTGGAAGAGAGCCGTCTCCCTTGTGGAGGAGGCTCTTTAGATAACCGAGTCCCATGCGAGGGGAGGCGATTTGGATAGCCGAGTCCCTGGATGGGAGAGGCTGGAAGAGAGCCGTCTCCCTTGTGGAGGGGAGGCTCTTTAGATAACCGAGTCCCATGCGAGGGGAGGCTATTTGGACAGCCGAGTCCCTGGATGGGAGAGGCTGGAAGAGAGCCGTCTCCCTTGTGCGCAGAGGCTCTTTAGATAACCGAGTCCCTGGATGGGAGAGGCTGGAAGAGAGCCGTCTCCCTTGTGGGGGGAGGCTCTTTAGATAACCGAGTCCCATGCGGGGAGTGGCTATTTGGACAGCCGGCGAGGCTGAAAGAGAGCCTTCCCAAGTGGGGGGAGGCTCTTTTGGGAAGCCGAGTCCCTGGATGGGAGAGGCTTGCTGCAGAATAATTAATGGTTCAATTTACAAGTCTTGACTTGATTGGCAATTTGCGGCACGTCTCATCGGGCATGGTGAAAAGACGGCCGCGGGTAATGATGGCATTTGATTTTTTGGTGGCTCTGTTAGTTACAAGAAATCACGCGCTCGTGACTGTTACGCGTGCATCGCGGCCGTTCATTCAAATAGATGCCGGTGACCTTTGAACTTCAAGGGCGGAGATGGTCCGAAGGCTACAGACGGTGTGGATGAATCAGTGACTGATCCAATGGTGCAGGATCGTCTCTCGTCGCCTATATATATGCGTGAAGTGTTGGACAATCTTCCTTGCGTCATTTTGAGATAATTGGAGAGAGATTGCAATCTAAGATTTCCGGCGAACACTTCCCGTCGTCTGGTTTCCGTCTCCGTTTCCGGTGAAGGTTTAGGTTTTAGGTAAACCCTTACATTTCAAGCCCCTTTACTTATTGAATTTGTTTTATTTTAGCAATGTCTGTGAGGTTTGCTGAAGATGAGGGTACTGGGTGCGTTGGAGACGAGGGGTCCCCACCATTGTCTCCCTCCATGGCTGGTGTGTTGCCCCTCATAGGTGTTTCCGGCTTTACTGGGGAGGCTATGGACATACCTGTTACGCCGAGGGTAGTGGAGGGGACGGACCCCTAAATGGCAAACCCAATTAGGTGGACAGCCATGGATGTTCCTTCAATAATGGTGGAGGGGGACTTGGCAGACTTGAGGGAGCAGTATCGGATTCCCGGGGATATCGAGCTCATACTTCCGGAGCGGAACGAGTGAGCTTGTGTACCGAGGAGGGGTTGCACCGCCTTGCATCTCAATGCCTTCGTAGGCGGCTTGCGACTGCCTTTACATCCATTCTTCCGAAGGATTTTGCGAGCCTATGGGTTGGCTCCAACACAGGTGGCTCCGAACTGGTGGAGCCAGATGGCAGGGAGTCTGTACCTGTGGTTCAGACATTCGTTTGGGCTGGAGATGCCCCTCCATGTATTTCAGACCCTATACCAGCCGAGGAAACTGCCGAAGAAGAAGGATAGGGAGGACGAGCTCGGGTGGTATTATTTTTGCCCATGGGGAGCGTACAAACCCCTTGTGACGGACTGCCCTTCCTCTATTAAACAGTGGAAAGAGTCCTGGTTCTGGGTGGCGAGTAATTGGCAGAGGGTAATGGACGACCCAGAGCCGGAACTGGATGTGTCCAGTTTTTATGGAATAGCCAGTGAGTGAGGAACGCGAAAGTGATTGACTCTGACGCGGCTTTTATATGCTCTGATGTGTTTCCTTTTCTTTTCAGGGGTGCTTCCGCGCTGTGAGATAACTGAGGAACTCCTCAACGTGATCCGGTCAATTTATCAGACGCCTCCGTCGAATAGGCGGTACGGGTTTCTTCTGAACAGGCAGCGCTGCTTAAGTGAGTTGGGTCTGATGGCCTCAAGAGGTAATGTTCTGATGTCTCTGCTTGGTTCAAACTCCATTTTATATCACGCTAACACCGGGACATCTTGGTTTCGCAGCGGAGATACAGCAAGAAAAGCGTCCGAGGCCAACCTTGGCTCGGCTGGCGAAGCAGATTCCAAGGGCTCTGGAGGTCGGTTCTAAGGAGGAGGCTCGTCAGAAGAAAGCAGTAGAAGACTTGAGTCGAGAAGGACACAAGGGAGGCACTGAGGCCTCGAAGGTGATTGAGGTGGACGAGACAAGTGCTCCGGAGGGAGTCGAGCACTTGACGAGGAAGAAAAGACAGAGGGCAACAACGTCCGAGGCTCCACAGGCAAAGGGGAAAGCTGTGGAGGTGGACGATGAATATGTGACGTGCCCTGTTCCAACGGGGCAACGTACATTGGCGGTGAACACCTCGGGAGAGATGGTTCTGGAAGGTCCCCCCAAGTCCCAGGGAGTGGGGAGCACTGGTGGGGGGCCTTACGAATCCAGGAAACGGCTAATAGAGTTGATAGGGAGCACTGGGGCTAGGATTCCAGACGATGATCTCCGGTCGTTGCCCTTCTTCCCCTCAATGGGCGCTCAGGCCGTGAAGAAATACTTCACCCCTAAGTGGGAAGAGTTTTCTTCACACGGGGACCTGGAGGATGTATTGGAGGCGAGCTTGGCTTCAGCTATCCGAGCTTCAGCTATGCAGATGAAGGTGCTCGGAGAATTCCGGATGCGTATGCAGGAGCAACGGAAGCTCAGCGCCCAGGTCTCCAAACATGATAAGGAGCATAAGAAGGCCCTGGAGGGTTTACAAACGACACTGGACAGCACGCGTGCCGCTTATGAGCAGTTGGAGGCCGATTTGAGAGAATCAGATTCCAATGTCCTGAACTTGACGAAGCAGTTGGACAATGCCAACGCTGCTCAGAAAGTGGCCGCCGACGCCCTAGAGGCTGCCAACAGGGAGAAGAGGCGACTTTTGGATGAGGCCAAGTCCCACGGTGAAGAGTTGAGGAATTTGAAGGGGGACTTGGAGTCATCTAAGTCGGAGGTCGTGCGTTTGGCTGCCGAGAAGGGTGAATTGGAGGCAAGGCTGGAGACCGCGGAGGCTAACTTTGTGGCCAATTTTCATAATACAGAGGCCTATACCAGTTTCTCCGACTATTTTGCCAGAGTCGGGCATCAGGAGGTTATTGCTGCCCTCCGAGCAGAATATCCAGATTTGGACGTTGAATCTTTCGCAGCTAAATTCCCCCCGCCCGATGTTGGTGGCGAGGAGGATAGTTGATAGGTTCTTGTAATAGATAGGGTTTTAATGAAGCTTGTTTTCGAGGCTTGTTGTCTTGTGTTTTAATGAAGTTTGTTTTAATGGATATGATGCTTTAAACGATGTACCTTGTTCTTTTGCCAATTGATAGCATACTTAGTATAAGCGGACCGACTAAGTAATCCAAAAAGGATCGGTTAGGTCAAAATGTTGTAATATGAACAAACAAGATGACCCGCTTCTGTTCTATTGACAACACTAATTATAAAAAGGGGTCGGCCAGATCAAAATCTTGTAAAATGAACAAACAAGATGACCCGCTTCTGCTCTATTGATAACACATTATAAAAAAAGAGGTCGGCCAGGTCAAAATCTTGTAAAATGAACAAAAAAGATGGCCTGCTTTTGACCTATTGATAATATCGACGTAAATGTTCCGCGTTCCATACATGGGGTTGCCGTGTGCCACATAAGTCCTCGAGACCATAGGTGCCGGGTCGTGTCTCGCTGATAACTCGGTAGGGACCCTCCCAGTTGGGGCCTAGGGTCCCAACGCCCAGTTCTTTAGAGGACAAGAACACTCTTCTCAATACAAGATCCCCGAGTCGGAATGACCGCTTTTTTACCTTTTTATTGAAGTATTTTACCATCTTTCTCTGGTAAGAGGCCAGTCGGGCTTGGGAATCGCCTCTTTTTCGCCGATTAGGTCAAGGCTTGTCCTCAATGCATCGTCGTTAGTTTGTTCGTTGAACATTAGCCGACGGGGAGAGGGTATGCCGCTTTCGATCGGACATACAGCTTCAGACCCGTAAGCCATGGAGAAGGGGGTCTCCCCGGTAGGGGTTCTAGCCGTAGTTCTGATAGCCCAAAGAATGTGAGGAAGCTCATCGACCCACGCCCCTTTGGAGGCCTCAAGCTTTCGTTTGAGTGTGTACTTGATGGGTTTGTTAACTGCTTCGACCTGGCCATTAGCTTGAGGGTGGTGGGAGCTCGAGAAGTGCTTCGCGATCCCCAATTCTTCGCACAAATTCTTGACCCTCTTGTTGTCAAACTGCCTCCCATTATCCGAAACCAGGGAATGGGAGATTCCGAACCTGCAAATGATGTTCTTCCATAAGAATTTGGAAGTGTTTGCCTCAGTGATTTTTGCCATTGGCTCCGCCTCCACCCATTTTGTGAAATAGTCGACGGCGACTAGGGCGTGGCAAGCATTTCCTCTCCTCCTAGGCATTGGGCCTATGAAATCTATTTCCCACTTGGCGAAAGGCCAAGGGCTGCATACGGTAGTAAGCTCCTGGTGGGGCTGCCTTGGGATTGTGGCGAAGCGTTGGCATTTGTCGCATTTTCTTACATGAAGCATGGCGTCTTTCTTTAAGGTGGGCCAGAAGTATCCTTGCTTGAGGATCTTTTGAGCTAGGGCCATCCCACCGGTGTGGTTGCCATATATTCCTTCGTGGATTTCTCTAAGGATATATCCTGTTTCGCTGGTGCTTACGCATCTGAGGAGGGGTAATGAGTAGCCTCGTTTGTACAGGATGTCATCCGAGAGTAGAAAGTGCGCTGATTGTCTTCTCAATTTCCTCGCCTCGGATGCGTTGTCGGGGAGGGTATGATTTTTGAGAAAGGTGATGATAGGGTCCATCCATGTGGGGCCTTCTTCAATTGACATCATCTCCTCAGCATCGTAGATGGAAGGTTGGATGAGGCGTTCGATCGGGACCGTTTTGAGGAGCTCCGAATCTTTGCTGCTGGCCAGTTTGGACAGTGCATCTGCACTGGAGCTGTTGGCTCGGAGCACGTGGACCAACTCAAATTTATCAAAGTGAGGAATAAGATTCCTTACCAACTTGAGATATGCGGCCATCCCTTTCTCACTGGCAACGAAGCTCCCGTTTACCTGGCTTACAACGAGTTGGGAGTCGCTTGCCGCTGAGAGTCTCTGAACCTTCATCTCGATGGCGAGGCGGATACCTGCCAGAAGTGCCTCATATTCTGCGGCATTGTTTGAGGCTTTGAAGTCGAATCTGATGGCGCAGTTTAACCTGTGTCCCTCTGGGCTTATAAGGACTAGTCCGGCTCCCGATCCCATGTCTCTCGAGGAGCCATCTACGAATAGGCACCACGTGGGTGGTTCACCCAATGTCATAGGGTCATCCACATCGGGAGGGTTGGTAAATTCCGCCACAAAGTCGGCCAGGGCCTGTCCCTTGACTGCCGTCCTTCCCTTATAAATAATGTCGAATTGGCTGAGCTCAACGGCCCACTTTAGCAATCTTCCCGAGGCCTCTGGCTTTTGCAAGACCTGCCTTAATGGGAAGTTGGTGAGGACATAGATGCTGTGTGCCAAGAAGTATGGCCTCAACTTTCTCGAGGCTGTGATTAATGATAGCGCCAATTTTTTCATATCCGGGTAGCGCGTCTCTGCCCCCAACAGGGCTTTGCTCACGTAGTAGACGGGCAGTTGGTGTTCTTCCTCTCGTATCAGGACCGAACTTACTGATTCTTCGGAGACGGCAAGATATAACAGCAGGGGCTCGCCAGCTTTTGGTTTGGACAACAGAGGCGCGCAACCGAGGTGTTCTTTCAAGGCCTGGAATGCGCTTTCACATTCTGTCGTCCACTCAAATCTGGCGCCTCCTTTCAAGATTTTGAAGAAAGGGATGCACTTATCAGTTGCTTTAGAGACAAACCTGCTGAGGGCTGCCATTCTCCCCGTTAGGCATTGCACATCCTTAGGCTTTCTTGGCGAACTCATTTCGACTAATGCCTTGATCTTTTCGGGATTGGCTTAGATTCCTCTTTGGTTGACCAAGTACCCCAAGAACTTACCCGAGGCCACTCCAAACGTGCACTTCAAGGGATTCAGCCTCATCCTATATGCTCGAAGAATTCGGAATGCTTCGTCCAGGTGGCGAATGTGGTCCTCTGCTTTAAGGCTTTTGACCAGCATGTCATCGACATATACCTCCATAGTCGCACCAAGTTGGGAAGCGAACATCTTATTAACAAGCCTCTAGTAAGTGGCCCCGGCGTTTTTCAGGCCGAAGGGCATGACCTTGTAGCAGTAGAGGCCTTTGTCCGTTACGAACGACGTATGCTCCTCATCCGGTGGATACATCAGAATTTGATTGTATCCCGAGTAAACATCCATAAAACTTAGGAGTTCGTGTCCTGCCGTGGCGTCGACCAGCTGATCAATTCGAGGTAGTGGAAAACTGTCTTTGGGGCAGGCTTGGTTGAGGTTAGAGAAGTCTATGCAGGTTCTCATTTTTCCATTTGACTTCTTAACCAACACTGGGTTGGATACCCACTTCGGATATCTGGCCTCTCGTATAAAGTTGCTTTGTAGGAGTATGTCTACTTCTTCTTTCAGGGCCTCGTACTTTTCAGTATTTAGTGGCCTTCTTTTCTGCCTGTGGGAGGAGAACTTAGGGTCGATATTGAGGCGATGGCAACTTATCTTTGCGTCGATCCCCACCATATCTTCGTGTTTCCACGCGAAGACATCCAAGTTTTTCCGAAGGAACCCTTTTAGGGCTTCCTTGGGCTCTTCAGGGAGGTCCTTCCCTATCTGAAGCTTCCTCGTTGGGTCGCCTCCATCTGCCTGAAAATGTTCTAGTTCTCCGCTTCCCGCGGCTTGGGAATAGGCCCCCGTTATTCTTGGATCAATGTCATCGGGGGTTGCCGCTTCCTCCATCGTAACATCCCTCGGCTCTTCCATCTTTGTTTCTTTCATCTCTGCATCCAGCAGAGTCATGTTAACCTCTTTCTTTTCTGCTTTCCTTAAGGCATTTCGGTAACACTTCCTTGCCTCGGGTTGATTGCCTCGCACTGTCGCTATACCTCCTTCGGTGGAGAATTTAATACATAGGTGGTGGATGGAAGTCACTGCCCAAAGTTCCTTCAAGGCTGGTCGGCCCAATACTCCGTGATAAGCCGACCTCCTGTCTACCACCAGGAACTCTATGAAAGTATGGGACGCGAGGGGCTCTTCTCCCATGCTGACGGGGAGGCGCACTATCCCTTTTGGGGTCACGCAATCTCCGGTGAACCCATAGAGGGGCTCAGTCGATGGCTCCAGTTGTACATCCACGTTCATTTGCTCATAAGTGCTTAGGAAGATGACATTAATAGAACTGCCGTTGTCAACCAGCATTCTCCCCAGTCCATTCCTAGCCACCACTGCCCTTACAACCAGGGCATCGCAGTGGGGGTAATGTACGCCCTTCATATCTTCCTCTGTGAATGTGATAGGGTCGGCCCTTTTTGACCCTGAAGGCCTGCTATTGATGAGCCAATTAGTCATCTGGATCCCTTCGGCCTCTTTGGCATAGCTTTTCTAGGCGTTCTGTGTCTGTCCACCAATATAAGGTCCTCCGTGGATGGTGTCAATCTCCCGAATCGGAGCCTTTTCCGATCCTTTGATCAGACGGGGCTCAGGGTTGCGCTCTATCCGAGGTTGTCTGGCAGGGCTTCTAGAACTGCGCCTCGATCGATGCTCATGACCCTGAGGCCTCCTATCCTATTGCTGGGAGCGCCTATCCTGAAA
Organism: Forsythia viridissima; assembly: GCA_030279155.1. Taxonomy (NCBI): domain Eukaryota; kingdom Viridiplantae; phylum Streptophyta; class Magnoliopsida; order Lamiales; family Oleaceae; genus Forsythia; species Forsythia viridissima. The sequence goes on along the minus strand of CM059033.1, from coordinate 70,468,171 downwards.
GTTGGTTCCACGTCCTCTGGCCGGGGCCTGATCTCCTCGCCTGGCGTTCATTCCGTGCCTGGGCCCTGGGTTCGCCGTTCTCCTATTGGCAAGTTCTTCCACCTCTCGGCATTCGTCCGTGCTGTGACCGTAGCTTCGGTGAACGCAGCAGTACTTCGGCTGGGTACCCTGAGAGGAAGGAATTACTGGAGGCGTGCTGGTTCCTGCCTCATAATAGGTGGACGGGGGCGTGCCATAGTTGTAAAGACCGACCGCGGGGACCGAGAGCATGGGAGCCGTGTAAGGGGGGAGCAGGCCCTCTTGTGCAGAGGCCACAAAACTCATCCCGACATTTGGGTCGGATGGGTAGTTTCTCCGTCGCGGATTGTGTTGGGGAGCGGCCCTGTTGGGATTTTGAATATATCCAGCTCTTGAAGTTGGGTTGGCTCCCAACCCGCCTCGGTTTCTGTGGAGAATCATATTCTCGTTGGTAATCTCTTCTGTTATCATTTCCACCAGTTGATCAAAGGTGGCCGGGTTCTTGTTGCGGACATCCATCCAGAACGGATGGTTCATGTCTAGTCCTGCTTTTAGGGCGGACAAGGCCTCCGCATCTGTTATTCTTTCACAGAACAACATTTCTTCATTGAAGCGGCCCAGGTAACTTTGCAACAGCTCGCTTGGGGCCTGCCTCACATCGTGGAGGCGTTGTACCGGGGCTGATGCGGACTTTTGTGATGAGAAGTAGTTTATGAAAGTCTTTTTCAGCTCTGGCCAGCTGGAAATGCTCCCGGCGACGAGCTTGTTATACCACCTCTTTGCCCCTCCCAACAAGGTCAGGTGGAAGGCCCTGCATTTCAAGGCCGGGGTGGCTCCTCGGAGGCTCATCTCCATTTTGTAGGTGTTCACGTGATCCAACGGATCACCCCTGCCTGTGTAAGGGGTAATCTTTGGTACGCGAAACTCGTGGAGAATGGACGCGTTCCTGATTCCGGCTGAAAAAGGAAGGTTCTCGTCATCGTCATCTACCTCGAATGATCTCGTAGGCCTCAGATACTCTCCCCCGATGTTAACTTCCGGAGGTAATGGGGCGTGGCATTGGGCTTGCTGTCCGCCCCCATAGTTCTGTTGTGGTTGAACGGCTGGCTGGGGTGCGTATGGCTGGTAATCTGATTCTCCCCTGGCCTCGGCTTCCTTCGCCCTCATTTCCTGCCTATTCCTAGGGGGACTTTGGGGCAGTTCTCTCCTTTGTGGGTTTTCTTGTGGCCATCTTCTGCTTCCCTGTTCACCTAGCCTTTCAAACACGCTGGCAGACATTGTGGGCTGGGGCCTCCTTTTCGAAGCAGCGGCTTTGTCCCCTGCCTCGTTGGTTCTGGCATGAGAGGCTTCTCCCTCGGCTTGCTGGTCACGGGGGCGCCTACTGTTAACTTCCGGTTCTTCCTCGGGCTCGTCCGGGTTAGACCCTCGGGGGCGGTCATCACCCCTTGCATGCATCATTTGGATATACCCCTGCATTTGCGCATGGTGTTGAGCTAGCTGCCTCAGGCTGGCAACCATCGTTCTCATTTCTCGTTCAAGGTTCGTGGGAGGCCTTCTTCCCCGCCTTCTTCGGGGGGCTTCTTCAGCCCTGACTCCGTCGTTTGTTACGGACCTGGTTCTTCTAGGGTTCTCTTCTTCATTGCTTTCACTCATTTTGTGGGTCGGTTGATCCCTTTTCAGGGGAATTCCTTTGTTCAAGGAAAAAGAAGCTTTTTGTCACGTTTCCCACAGACGGCGTCAATCTGTTGACCTCCAAAAATGGTTGCCAACAGGATCCCCACGCTACCTCTGCCTACGTGTATTTTTCCCTCTATCAAGACCGCCACGTGGTTTGTTCAACCACGTAGATATACTTTGGTCCTAACGGGAGAAGAATAAAAGGTCAAGGACCCAATAAGACAAAGGCGACAGCCTGAGGGCCTCGGACTAACAGATTTCCAGGCGATTAAGAAACTTGAGAATAGTTAGAGTCAAGGACTTGTTTTGTATGTGTGGTGAGAGTAATATTTTCAACATCCTTGTCTTGTGAAATGAGTTTGGTATTTATAGATAAATCCTATGGGAACGATCCCTCTTGATGTGCGACACGTGGCTCCATCTGGGGGGTTCTCAAGTCACACTCTTGGCGTCATGTCATTGGCATTCATATGTCTATGACAAGCCGCCTTGGCAGGCTGTCCCATCACTTTTGTCAAGGTTGAGTTGCAGGGAGGCTTCCTTGGCACGCCACTAGGGTCGGCAAAACTGGGACGCGCCTCGGCAGCCGGCCTCCTCGGTTCAAAACGCCTCGGATAAGGTGCAAGCGTACTTGTTTCGACTATGCTTACGTGGCGCGTGAGTGCCCTCGTGGGTTGCCAACTAGGATCGGTACATAACAACAACCATTAAGTCATTTAACATCAATTAAACAACTTCATCCGTATCAGAAATTTTGTGATGTGTCTACACTGCGTACAATCTTGATTCTTATATGTTATATCACAACCAACTCATCAAGATTCCTGCCATTTTTTTTGAAGATGTGTGGCTGAAAGTTTGGATTGCCGGCTGGTCTTCGCACAACAAGGAGGATTTCTCCTCCCCTTTTATCGGCTGCTTTGGGCTGGGGTGGAAAGATGATTTTTTTGTTTTTTTTTAAAAATATTTTGAATAATGTGATATAATAAACTATTTTGTCCTAGTTAAACTAGTCAAATATAGATCACGGGTATAATTTTTTTGTCAATTAACGAACTACTAGACGAAATCTGTAGAGACTCCAAATGTCATTTCAGTAAATATAATTAGAAGTTTTAGAACTCGATGACACATTTTTTCTTATTTTAAGTGAAAATCTGTAAAAAAAAATAAAAATAAAAAAGTTTATGATTTATTTGTACTTTTAAAAATGTTAAGGGCTAAATTGTAATTTTTTTATTGTATTTTCTTTTTTCCTATCATTTTAATTTATTTAAGTCAGTGGCAAAATTGTCAAAAAAGTCATTTGTGGACTATATGTATGAATAAATAGAAGGATGTAGATGATATTTGCTAAAAAAAAAATTGAATGAGAATAATATTATTACAAATCTGAAAGAATGGATATCATTATTGTGGTTAACCCTACTATTTAATACTAGTATATGGAGTTAAATACTCTCAATACCACTATAATTTGCTAAATGCTCTTGAAATACCATTGAACTTTCAAAAGTGAATATCATATGTCACTTCGTTACATTCTTTTAAAAGAAGTAACAAATATGGCAATGTGGCATACTAATTTGTACATATGGCACGTTATATTTGCCACGTCAACAAAAAGACATTGACGTGGAATATATTCTACTTAAAAACATGTTAGAATGAATAAAAACCAAAAAAAAAAAAAAACATATGGTAAAATCACAGTACACAAGCGATCCCAATACAAAATACCAAAAGCAAAGAAAATGTAAAATCACAGTACACATAATCCTCATACAAGATAAAAATAAAAAATAATTGTAGTGCTTTTAGACACTCCCAACAGTAAAAAATAATAGACCAAAAAAAAAAAAAAAAAAAAGCATTCCAACTATTCAGTCCGAGATTGACTCAGTTACAAGAAGTTACCATTAACATCCCATTCAATATATCGCATTAAGGACACAATCCACGGGGTAGTAGTATTTTTTTTTATGTTCAATTGGATCATATTCACACGCCTCGATTTCCTATGCCACAATAAACCACTAATCTTATAATTCATCCCACAAAGTAAAATAAAAATAGAACAAAACCAACAATAATTATACTTACTTGCAAACCCTCATTTCTGATGTCATCACATGGAAAGGCTGGAATTTCACCCGTTGCCTACAATGTATTGGTATGAATAAAAAATATACACATTCAAACTCAACTTTACAATCAAAGCTCTAAAATTCAATAACCTCGTTCGCATTATTAGTTGATTCATTTTGGAATGACTTCGTGCTATTGTGATGTCGTCGATTGTGTCATTTGGCTCTGCAAACACTGTACGTCATGTAAACATTTCTCTTTTTCTTTCCAATAGATTTAGACTGAGACTACAGTAGTTCAATTTCTTCAGGCCATTTCCTTCTCTTCGTTTGTTTCCTTCGTTTTTGAGGTATATACCATGGTTGGGGCTTCAATGGAAGTTGTACAGTTTCGGACCACAACTCCTTGCTGTTAATGAGATTCCTAACGTGCACATACGCCTGACAGTAAGTGTACTCTTTTACATCATGACCCGCATCAAGTATGCAAGCAATAGCATGCAAACAAAAAATTCCAATTAAGTACCATCTTCGACATGCATAAGTTCGGTTTTCCAAGTCTACCACATAAACACTCAACATTCATACCGTTCTCACGTCATATACATTCACGAGCAGCCATAATATATTTTTCTAGCTTCAATTGAATCTTAGGACATATTCTATCCTTAAACACGTGTATTTTTTCCCTTTTCACTCTAAATATTTCCATTAGTTTCATTTGAATAGATATTAGCATGTCGAGAATGGATTGTTCCATGTCTTCCAAGATAAATTTATTAAAACACTCACAAAAGATTATTAAGAAGCGTGTCTCCCTTATGTTTGTCACTCATGGAAGTCATAGAATACCAATTGTCGAAACACAAATCTTCTGATAAAAGCATCAAAAACCATTGCCAAAAGCTTGTAGTTTCCTTTTGAACAACTGCATATGCAATTGGAGTTACCATCTGATCCAAAGGGCCTCCACATGTACTAAATAGCTTTATGCAATGAAATTGTGATGCATAATTGAATTAAGATGTTCTATATCACTTAAACTGATAATAATCTATTCTAATGATTCGTTATTATATTTGAAAAGAAAATAGAGTTCTTTAATTTTTATCCTACATCTAAATAACTCTTTTTAAATTATACCTTTATTTTATATTGTATAAATTTTTGAAAAAATTATTTACTTACCATCTAAACGCAAAATACAAGAAATTAATGCGCAATTCTCTCTCTTCAATCTTTCAAGTCCTACCACCATGAACCACCATCTCCGAGACTTGCACTGCCACCACCGAGATCATGCACATCTGTGCGATCTATAACCTTTATTTCTGATCAGATTTTATGTGGTTGTGTGGTAATATGCTTACTTGTTGGTGAGTTCTAGATAACATTTCAATTAGCTATGTAGCACAGTTCTTTTTAAGTATTTATTTGTTTGACACTTTTGATACTTTGGTTGCCCTTTCTAGTTTATGACTTCATTTCTATTCGGAGTTTTTTTGACATAGCTGTTATAAGTAGAAATTTTAGTAATAGATCTTTTGGAAGTAGAGTTTTTGACAATAGAACGTTTGTAAAAAGTTGTTGACAATTTGACTATAAATCTAAAAAGTGTTACGAATATTGAATTGAGTGTTTGATTGTGTAACTATAAAAGCAATTTTGTATCAATTTTATATTTATTTAACTAAACAGTAATTAATTATTATATATCTCATATTACTTTCTTTTAGAGATAATTGTATGAAAGGTCCTCAACCTTTCAAAATCGTAGGAGATATGCCCATAACTTAAAAAAATAGCACCACACATTCCCAACGTATGAAAAAACTTGGCATGGTAGGTCCTTTATGACAAAATTGCCCTTCTCTTTAAATAAACAAAAAAAGAAAAAAAATGAAAAATGAAAAACATGATTGAAAATTAACCAAATGTATTCCAAAAAATAAAAAGTAAGAAATATACCTCCAAAAAATAAAAAGTAAGAAAGATGTCATCTTCTCCAAAAATAAAAAATCCAACCCAAAATTCCTTCTCACTCAGAGCGCCTCTGCGTACAATAATTGCATGTCCAACAATCTTACTTAGAAATCACACACCTTGTCACTCCATTCCTCTCTACCCCTCTTTCCAATAATGCTCATCTCCACCTCTAAAAATGACAGTATTTCCACTACCACCTCCGCCGGTGGTAGTCCACTAAACATCCTCCACGAGCCACCGCATTTTAGTGAAGATGTTGATAGCACTTGTTCTACTCTTTACGTCAGCACGCCATCCAGTCCTAGTCATGCTTCTTCACTTCTTTCTGGTTACTTATTCAGTGCTCCAGCCAGCACAATGCATTTCCTGTTGTTCAAAGAGAAAGTTGAACCGTTTTCTTCCAAGTACGAACCGATTTTTTTTTAAGTCGGAATATGTGTCATCTTTCGAGTTTGAGTTTTGTTCAAAATTGTCGCAAAATAGAGGATTGAGTGGAAATGGATCCATGAGTTCATGTCGATGAGTTGTTCTTTAATGCCAAGATTCGGCCTATGAAACTGTCTTCCCACTTGAAAATGCCGCTGGTTCTTGTGCCGCTGGTAGATCTAGGCGAGGGCAACGACGAACTCGGAGAAGCAGATAGTATTAGTACGAGAGGAAGAGATCTAGAAATGCGCAATACTAGATATGCTCACCGAAAAACCAGATCCATGTCACATTTTCGTACTACACAGTTCGAATATCACGACATGAATTATTTTTTATTATTTATTGTTGGATTTTGGATTTTTTTGGGAAGATGACCTCTTTCTTATTTTTTATTTTTTTTTGGGATATATTTCTTACTTTTTATTTTTTTTTTGGTACATTTGGTTGAGGGGTGATCTAATGCCCCCATGTGGGCAAGATAAGGTGCCCACATGCTGATGTGGCAGCATGTGGGCACTTGATGATAAAGTGGGGAAAATTTAACAAATACTCACTGAACTTTGAACTTGTTAATACTTACTCACTGAACTTTAAAGCGTCACTGATAACTCACTGAACTTATAATTTTGTTTACCATCCATCATCATTTAAAAATCTGTTAGAATAAGTTAACGGCAAATGGCTACGTGTATAATGTCTAACACGTGTCACCAATCAGGGATTGTCATTTGTCCAAGTCAGCACTGATCAAAAAACGCGTGCCAACTCAGCTTATTTTATACATGCCAAACACGACTTCACAATATGTTAATTCCCAATTGAAATTGAATCCATACAAATATGAAATTTCACTTCCCCCAAATTGGAAAACACGAACCCTAACCTAACCTCCGTTGATTTCGCCATTGAAAATCCGCACGTACTTGCTGCAAATGGCGATGGAAAATGATGGGGATACTCAAATAAATGAGCAGCCAATGTGTTTGTGTGGCCGGATTGCTGCGATGAGGACATCTTGGACGGAGAACAACCCCGGAAGAAGGTTCTTAGGGTGCAGCTATTACGGACGTCCAGATGCTTGTGACTACTTCAAATAGGTGGATCCTCCTCTTCTCAACCCACGTTATAAGACCGTGATGAATGGGCTGTTGCGGAATGCTAATCGGAAAGCTGATTTGGAGAAGAAATGGCAGCGAAGGGTATTATATCATCGGGTTGTGTTGGGAATCCTTGTGTTGGCAGTTTTGGTTCAATACGGATTGTGGTGGTGAGATGGGAATTGAAGTTGTGGGTGAAGCATGTTGATCGTTTTGGTTTTTTTATGGTTCGGTAGATTTGAGATGGAAATTGAATTGACTGTGTTTGTTTGCAATTGTGTTTGTATAAGAGGGGTAGCAAGTGTAGTTGATGGTAGGATGCATTAGTGTAGTGTAATTTTCTTGGATTTTTGGAATGAAAATGTAGCAGTTGCAACTCTCTGATAATGTACCAGTTGCAGCATTTTGGAATGACAATGAAAATGTAGTTCAGCTATTGCATTTCAGTTTTCTTCAGTTCAATTTGCAGTTCAGATTTCGGTTAAATTATGAGTTCAAATGTCTCAATTGATTGCAAGAACTCACAATTTCATCTAAAATGTAATATGATAACTTCATACAATCTGAGATGCTCTCTGTTAATGTACCAGTTACAGCATTTTGGAATGACAATGAAAATGTAGTTCAGCTATTGCATTTCAGTTTTCTTCAGTTCAATTTGCAGTTCAGATTTCGGTTAAATTATGAGTTCAGTTGTGTCAATTGATTGCAAGAACTCACAATTTCATCTAAAATGTAATCTGATAACTTCATACAATCTGAGAGCTAATAAACCTGATAGGAGCTAATTCCAGTGCAAACATGAATCTGATATCTGAGGACACAATCTGATAGGATCTGATTTAAAAATACATGTACATTACACATTCAAATTCAGTCTGCACTGGAATTAAATCTGATATCTGAGGACATCAGCACTGGAACTAAAATCTGAGGACATCAGCACTGGAACTAAAATCTGATATATTAGGACAAATGCAAGTCTGATCACACATTGAAACTAACTGAAATCTGATTTCATTGATGTCAAATGCAAACTTACAAAATAAGTGATCATTGATACAAAAACATACTGTAAATCTATTGATAGAGATAAACATACAAATTCTAGATCATTGATACAAAATAGGTCTATTTTTGGCTTCACAAAATAACATGTCCATCTCTTCATTTTGGCATCATATTCCGCGGAGCTTGAAAACTTCTAAATCTATTTTTGGACCTATTAGTTTTCATCCTCGCTTGTTCTTCATTTTTCATCAACTGTAAATCATCTACCATGCTGTCCAATGACAAGTTTGGCTGCAAATGATTCCTAGGCAGAGCTGCATGTGGTCCACTAATGTCTTGTGAAATGATTTCTGGAGTAGGCATAAATTCGAACTGTGGCTCGGCAGGCTGACTTGAGGCTGATTGCATGGATCTCCGTGGATGAAGTTTAGCCTGTGATGAAGATAAAATTACATAAATTACAAATGAGTAATGTTATTGTTAACACATAATATCATATTACCCTAGATTGGCTCCCACAATCTTTTATGGATTGATCCCCTTGTTTGGCAACAAAGAATTGCAAACGTCCCAAAAATTGTGTTAACAAGCAAATAATCTAGAAAATGGAAGACCACATAGTCTACAAAATGGAAGACCACAAAAATGGTACTACCTCATTTGACGCATTACTTCTGTCGTGATAACGCTTATTGTGACCGGATAGACGACATACACTACACGTCATTGTAATTGTCCCAACTCTCTTCATCTTGCTCGCCCCACCGTTGTGCTTAACCACATTCTCTTCGGCTTGTCGTCTTCTTTTTTTTTTGTCTTCTACCTCTTCGAACCGCATTCCAAGCAGGTGGACTTATCACATCTCTATCTACCGCGGCCCAATGTTTCTTCTCATTTAAAGGCATTACCAAATGTGAATAGCAATTGAGATATGTGGTGATTTTATAACACTCATGCACATAATGAATGGGTTGGTCCCTTTTATCCAAGATTGCAGCACAAGCATGACCACAGGGAATGCCTGTCAGGTCCCATTTTCTACAAGTGCATATTCGGGAGTCAATATCGACAACAAACTCACCATCCCTACTCCTAACATACCACTGAGGTCCTCCCGACCAATCAACCTGACTATCCGAAGCCATTTCCATACTATTGACTAACTTAGCATAGATTTTTGGACACAAAGGTCCTACGACTCTCTTCATTTTATCCCTTCGAGATTGGATCCTCTTCATGCAACTAATGTGCATATCTATCAACATTGTAACTATTGATTTCTCCCTGTCATCCAACAATACTCTGTTAAAGCACTCACACAAATTGTTCAACAATATGTCACTTTTGACCCTCGTCATGAAATGTAACTTACTCCATTCCTTTGGATCCCTTTTCAATAACCACTGATACGCAGGCTTGGAGTATTTTTCTAACTCTTGCATCCAAAACATGTGATCTGCCACACTAGTGGATCTAGCCACTTTCCAAAGAATTTCCTTAAGAGCCAAACCCCTAAACTCTGCTCTAAAGAAATTAGTGTACATATACCGAACACAAAATCTATGCTCGGCATTGGGATACATATCATGTATCACATTCTGCAATCCTTTTTGTCTATCACTCATAAAGGTCCAATCATTAGAATTCACAATCTTCAAGTCCCCACCCAAGAGCCTCACGAACCATCTCCAACTTGATGTGTTCTCCTTTTCCACAATAGCAAATGCAAGGGGGTAAATACAGTCATTGGCATCCAATGCTACTGCAACCAACATTTGACCCCCGAATGTACCCTTCAAGAAACAACCATCAAGACCTATGAGTTGTCTACAACCTGACACAAATCCCTTCTTACAAGCATCTAGACAAACGTATATTCCCTGAAATTTACTCTCATAAATAGCAATCATGCAAGTGGAACCTGGGTTTGTCCTCAACAACTCCGCGGCAAAACTCCAAAGCAATCCAAATTGGTAGTCATCACTTCCCTCAATCATTATCCTAGCGATTCTCCGTGCTCTCCACGCAGTTTGTCTAACAATATTTGTCTTCAAATCTTGCAACACTCTTTGCCTAATTGCACTAGGTTTCCATCCGGGATCTACCCTAAACGTTTCCAAATATCGCTCGGCAATATACTTAGCTGTACAATGCCTATTTGTGCCGTCTCTAATGCAATTGTGTTTTGGATTGTAGGACTTAATTTGGATGCAACCCAACTTCTTATTCTCAGACGCCCATATCCTCCAATTGCACCCTAGTTTGCACACTGCTTGTGCTCTTTTATCATCGTTTGTTTTCAGTCTCAAATTGCACCCCGTTGTTACTCCATGGTTCTGTATAGCTTTCCTAAATTGAGGTACATCTATAAAAGTCTTCCCCACTTCAAATTTAGGATCCCACAACTCATTCTCTTCATTAAAAATGGGATATCTCATAGGATTCTCCTCCTCAGAAGAGTAATCAGTGTTCAAGTCCTCCGCCGTCGAATCATATGAATTATCCGAGTCAGTGTCTTCACCAATTGCATCGACGTGCTGCTCTTCCACACTCGGGTTAGAATTTAGACCTACTGCAATGCGGTCCGGATCATTACGGTCATACAGAAAATCGTCATCATTCACATCATCTTCGGAGTCCGCAAAATTTGCACCCAGCTCTTCCACATCGTCTTCGGAGTCCTCTGTAAATAATTTTATAGGATTAGGGTTTGGGTATCATTTTACCTTTAACTAATAAAAACACGAACAAAAAGCTATAATCGAATAATTTATTCAGTGAGAAGAGAATCAATCAATTAAAAACAAGATACCTAGTCCAAGTTCTGGTCCTTGTTCTTGTGTATCCAACACAACATCCTCCACTATCGTGTGGTCCATTTCCAGCATGTGGGTCTCCTTTGTCCACAAACAACGAGCGGGACCACACTTTCACTTTGTTGGGTAGCTGATTTGGTGATTTGGAGATTTCTGATTTCCCTTTTACTGTGCTTATTTGGGGTTAATTTAGGGATTCAAATTTGTATGGATTCAATTTCAATTGGGAATTAACAGATTGTGAAGTCATGTTTGGCATGTAATAAAATAAGCTGAGTTGGCATGCGTTTTTTGATCGGTGCTGACTTGGACAAATGACAATCCCTGATTGGTGACACGTGTTAGACATTATACACATAGCCATTTGCCGTCAACTTATTCTAATAGATTTTTAAATGATGATGGATGGTAAACAAAATTATAAGTTCAGTGAGTTATCAGTGACGCTTTAAAGTTCAGTAAGTAAGTATTAACAAGTTCAAAGTTCAGTGAATATTTGTTAAATTTTCCCTAGTAAAGTGCACTTTATCATCAAATGCCCACATGCATGTGGGCACCTTATCGTGCCCACATGGGGGGCATTAGATCATTGGCCACATTTGGTTAGTTTTCAATCATATTTTTCTTTTTTCTTGTTTTTTGTTTTTGTTTTTTTTGTTTTTGTTTATTTAAAGAGAATGACATTTTTGTCATAAAGGACTTACCATGCCAAATTTTTCATATGTTGGAGATATGTGGTGCTATCTTTTAGGTTATGGGCATATCCGCAACGATTTTAAAAGGTTGTAAACATTTCATGCAATTATCCCTTTCTTTTACCGATAATATTTTTTTATATCCTATAATATCTATTAAAATTAATATCTTAATTAAATTATGATAACACAATTATTTTATCAAATTACTTATAATTAATTTATTTAAATCAAACATATTATGTGTAATTTGTATTATATTATTTAACACGTCAATATATATTTTCTATTTTATATAAATATATGAAGTGGAAATTTGTTATATAAGTAATAAATGTGAGCAAATAAATTAATAACTTTTTTTGATGTATATAATGATAATTTTGTTAATTTTTAAATTTTATTAAATGTTTATTGCAGCTTCTCGTAAAAGCTCAATTAGAATTTTTCAGTCAAAAAATGCTTATTGATTCTAATCAAACAATCATAAATCTAACAAAAATCACTTTTTCTCTTTAATTTTAACGCTTTTCCTTATTAAAACTGCCTATTTTATCAATCATTTAGGGGATGTTTTGATGTTGCTTAAATTTTTTTAAAAGGTTAAAGTTAAAGTTAATTAATTTTAATCACATTTGATGAGATCTACAACTTTTCGATCACACATTTCATCAACTTTTATTAAAATTTACAAAAAAAAATATGTAGTTTAAATTAAGATAACATATGTGTTATTTTAATTTAATTAAAACTGGGTAGATTGTGGCACTGGCGAATAATGTGGAGTTGTTGAAAGTAATAATTTCCGAGATGGTTGACTGGTGTTGATTGAACAAAGAGTAGAATTACATATAGGTAATACTAATATAGAATTACATATAGGTAATACAAAGAGTAGAATTACATATAGAATTACTTTGTGTAAAATGTCAAATTTTTAATAAAAAGTAATACTAATATTTTTTTGATCGAAATGTACGAAATTGTATTGATAAAAAAGAGAATACAAAATCACCGGGTGTAACTGGAAAATCAAAAGGGAGAAGAACTCATAATAATTCGTTTTTTTGTTTTTCTTTAATGATTTTGAAGTTCTTTAGATCCGAGCCTGGGGTGCTAAGCACTACTATTGCAAGGATAGTAAATTTTGAATGCAACAAAGGCTTGAATAATGCATTCCAATGCACGGTAAATGGCTATCATTATTCAAGAAAAAAGAAGCATTCAATGCACGGTAAATTCCAGCCCCTTTTATTGGGGCTGGAATTGACAGCGATCATTGCTTTTAAAATCATCCATGACAAGAAAAAAGAAGCATTCAATGCACGGTGATCACAGTGCATTTAAAATCATCCAGAGACCTTGACCCACCAAAATACGAAAGTCAAGAAAATAAATTCTTATTCATAGAGCCCTCCCGTCTTACATTTAGAATGACAAGTCCACCGGCCCGTTGTATTTCACCGGTCTATGATTAGTTTGAAAAGACAACACAATTATATAGCATGAGTCTATTGTAATGGACCTTGCTACTGCATAGACGGGTGATCTATCATCAGTAGTATAAATAGAATTATTCAAAGATTTTAACTTTTAACTGAAAATAGACCAGTGAAACATGAATTAGCATTTCAATTCCAATTTTCAACTAACAGATCTCTAAAAACATGAATTAGCAGTTCTAAAATGATAGATGTTCAACAGTACTAAGTTGAACATCATGAGAAACAGTCATCTAAAAACTAAAAAGTCTTTTACTGCTTCTGGTTGTTGTTTTGAGTCTCTGCTGTAGATTTATTGTATGCTTCCAATTCCTTTTTGTATGCTTCCATTGCTCCTGCAGCTTTATCATTCCAAAATTTCTTCTCTTCCTCACCCAATTCCTACACAGTTTAAGCAAATACGAATCAGTAATTAGACTAGCACGATCAAGCATTCGCAACACGCATAAGCTTTTGAGTGCTGAATGTACCTTCCACTTCACGGAAACGAGTGCATTGAGGGTAGAGTTGTTGATTCCCGGTCGCTCTTCCAATAAATTCTTCCTCGTCTCTTTGCTGCACGTTTTACAAGAGAAACTTATTTCAGCAATCAAGAATTTACATATAGTACTCAACAGGACTGAACGTGAATCTTCTTTTTCTTCCTTATCAGTACTATCCAATCCTCCCTCGTGCCTCGTGGACTGACCTGAAAAGAAAGAATGACGATGCAGGCTTCTTTGGTTTGTTAGGATCAACAGTCTTCTCTCCCTTATCTTTCTTCTTCTTTTGGCGGTTAACCTTTATAAGATTTTCTGTTTTCTCCTTCTTTTTGAGCAATTGCAATGCTTCCTGCTTCTGAAGCTTCATCAACTCCTCCTCTTCCTTAATCAAATTAGCAGTTTCTTCATCTTTCTTCTGGTTGTATAGTTCCATGTCTTGCACATATCGTTCCTTGTTCTTCAAGGCCATCTGAAAAATTCCAAAATAAATTGCCACGAAAAACAAAATGGATACAACAAAACTACTTCAAAATTTGAAGTATGAAAAGTTCAATTACTTGCTCATACGGTGCTCTCTGTGCCTCGGTCATATTCTTCCACTCCTCGCCCGTGATCTTTGCAATCTTCACATAAAATTTTCCAATTAGCCTAGTTTTCTAATCAAGACAAACAACAATCGGGCAACATATTTTTCTTTTTACCTCCAAGACATTCTTGTTCTCGGCAAGCAGAATTGCTCGCCGGTCATTTGCGTATACGAAGTATGCTGACATTGGCTGCTTTGGTTTCAGGGGATCTTTTACTTTCCTGTGCCAAAGAATAAAAAATATGAGCAAATGAAAATACATATATCTGTATAGAGAAATAGGAGATTCATAAAATTTACTTTGTCTTCTTGTTGTTCTCTTTCTCTGCTTCTTTTTTGAACTGAAGATATTGTTCAAGCAAATCCATGGCAGTCTTGTGTTTCTGCTCTTCCTCCAAGAGCTTCAACGCTTCATGATCCCGTTTCTCATTTCCGACTATCTTCAAGTAGATTTCCTTCTCAGCTTTATATCTCTCTTCATAAGGCTTCTTTTCCTCTGCAGTGACTGTCTTCCATTTTGCCCCCAAGAGATTTGCCATTTCCTTGAAGTCAGCATCTGGATAAGCTTTTTTCACCTGAGGAAATCAAAATCCCAAAAGAACATTGAGAAAACTCAAATGATTTTGAGATTTTATGACTAATTGAACATAATACCACCATTCATACCTCATTCCACTGATCTTTGCACCACAACACATAAGGAGGAGATGGCTTTTTCTTAGCAGGATCCCCCTTCTTCTTGTCTTTCTTTTCTTGTTCTAGAGATACGAGCCCGAGTCCGACCGGGAAAGTCTAACAAGAACAAACAATCATCATTTCATGGCTTTATATAATTAATAATCAAGAATTTTCTTACAGAAAAAACTCATAATAATAGTTGATTCTAGAAAAAAACCAAACATGGAGGATTCATGAAGACAATGAAAAAGGGGAGAAAATGAGTAGAGAATAAACCATGTTGGGCTTGAACTCCTTAACCTTCTGCAATTTCTTGACCTCTATCTTGAGTTTCTCTTTCTCGTCTTCCTTCTGCTTCAGTGCCTCTTCTCTGACCTTCAAAAGCTCCTCCGTCTTCTCCTTCTCAATCTTCATCTTTTCAAGCTTTTCTTGCATTTCTTGCAACTTTTTCTCGAAAGACAACGGTTCTGATGGTGGTTGTTTTGCCTTTGATGCCCCTTTCTTGGTTTTCTTCTGAGACTTTGGCTGTGAGAGGCTCTCGTGGTTCTCTTTCCCGACAGAATTCTGCGGTGGCGGTGCTGCAACTAGGATGGGTTCAACGACAGCTTCGGTCATTATGTTGGCATCATTTGGAGAAGGGTTTTTCTGTTTTAGGGCCTTCTTTGATCTCCCTTTCTTTGTGGGTGCAGGGTCTGCAACAATAGGCATTTCGGCAACGGCGGCCATTGAGAGAGAGAGAGAGAGAGAGAGAGAGAGAGAGAGAGAGAGAGAGAGAGAGAGAGAGAGTGGTAATGGTTGAATGATTCGTCTGTTGTGGAGAAGGGTATATATGGAGAGGATGAAGGGCCTAACGGTTGGAATTTTTTCAAATTTGAATTCACTGTTCTGAACTGCAGGGTTTCAAGGACTTGACCGTTGGCAACACTAATTAAATTTTTACTATAAATGATAAATGTAAGGGTGTGTTTGATTCACAAATTTTCCATGGAAAATGTCACTTCCATGGAAAATCTTGTCAAATCAATGGCTTTTATTTTCCCATTTTCTTGTTTGATTGGCACATGGAAAATGGAAAAGATTTTCTTCGTACAATCATCTAAAGCACACATTTGGCCACTTTCTTGGAAAATTTTTTCTCACCTATTTGGTGGAATTTCTTTTCCAACTTACATGGAAAATATTTTCATTTTCCATGGAAAGCTATCAAACACACCCTAAGATCTGTTTGTGTGAAGAATTGGGTAAATAGCACTAGAGGTCCTTGTATTTTTGAACTTTGTGATAACAGGGTTCTAAATCTTTAATTCCTAGCACCCAAATCCCAAATCTTTCAATTATTTGTGTTTGAGGTCCTTCAATGACGGAAACGTAGTTTGATTGTTAAATATATAAATAGTCAAACTTTTATTGAATTGACAATTCTATTCCTATTTTTATTTAGAATAAATAGCACTAAGATCACCTACCTTTAAACTTAATGACAATGAGATCCTGAATATTTGATTTGTAGTATCCGATATTTCAAAATATTCAAACGTTTGCGCTTGAGGTCTTTTTGTGACAAAAAATATAGTTTGAGTATTGTTGACTTCGGAACCTGTACTGTCCACGTGTCAACAGATCTCCAGTCACTCTTCTGTCAACATGTATGTTACATGCACACTAGGACAATCGTTAGATACTAGATCTCCGAAAAAAAAGAGTCCGACGATTGTTGATACTCCGACGATTAAGTCATCTGCCGGTATATAGAGTAATATACGGGGGATGAAAATAATTGAGTGTGGAAGGGACAAGCAGGTAGATATTTGAATAGAGTTTATGGGTGAAATTAATGCGTAAAAAGAGCATCATAAAAATATGTGTACCTTGGAATAATCAGAGACGTATTTATAGCACAAGAGCTCTAATTGATTTAGGAAAACAATCAATTAGAAATTGGATTTGACTTTCTTTCCTTATGGGATATGGATGATCAGTTGTCAATACAGTCTCCCAGATTTCGGCCATTCTTTGAGTAGATCATGTTGCCTAATCTGTAGGTGATTGAGATTTGGTTTCCTAAGAGATCTTATGGCAATCAAACACAACATTTCTTTAATTACTTATTTGGTTATCCCAAAATATCTTGATGTCTGCTAGTTATAATAAATACGAAGCTCGACGAGGCTCTCTAGGTCGACCATGAGTGTCGAGGCCCTTCATGGGCCTTGCAATACTCTGATTCAAAAATGCTAAGATGTTCGATGGGCCTTCGAAGCCTTTTGAGAATTTACGAGGTCTTTGATGGGCCTTCGCCTGGTTTATGGGACCTTTATGAATATGGAAGGCCTTCGCTGGGCCTATAAAGCCTTAGGAGGGCCTAAATTAGGCATAGATGAGACCTTTACTGAGACTTTGCTGACGTGGAGACTTTACCAAAATCATGTGGTAACAAGTATTAAAAGGAAAAGAAAAGAAAAATAAATAAAAAACAATAATCACCCCACCCTTCAAACCAATAATTTCATCTAACAATTTGAAAATACAAACAAATTACCATGACATATTGCTGCTGCTGGGGTTGAGATGGGGGGTTTGGAATTGGGAAAGATGGTTATTTCTTTTTCGTTATTTATTTTGCTTTTATTTCTTTATTTTCATTTTCATTTTATTTTATTTAAAATTAAATATGAGTACACTAATCATTTTACTCAAATTTCGATCTTTTAACAGTTAAATTGACGTTTTCCATCACAAAAGAACTTCAGGTGCAAACATTTAAAAGGTTTCAAATCTCAAGTACTAGAAATCAAATATTTGGAACCTAATTGTCATAAATTTTAGAGGCTAGCAACTCCCATTTCTATTTACTCTAAATTAAAATAAGGGTAGAGCTATCACTTTAATAACAAATTGACTATTTAATGGTCAACTGACGTTTTCCGTTACCAAAAAAACTTTAGGTACAATCGTTTGAAAAGTTTGGAATCCTAATTACTAGACATCAAATGTTTGAACCCCTTCATCACAATGCTCAAAAGTTTAAGACCTCTAGTGCTATTTAACTGTAAACAAGTTATTCAAACAAAACTTTATCATTTTCTATATCAAGAATTTACATTTCCATTTGTTATCAAGGGTGTGTTTGATTTTGATTAATTAGATTTTTTATAATAGTTGATGAAATGTGTAGTTGAAAAGTTGTAAAAATTTGTGAGTCTATAAAATGAGTTAAAATTAATTGTTGACTTAAATTTCAGCTTTTAACAAAATTTTAAGTAAATACAAACAAGCTATAGACAATATGTAACGTAACCCATATCCCAAATCAATCTCATCCACGCAGGGTGGATCCAGCCCAGTGCTGTAGTGGGCTCAAGCCCACTATGCCCAAATTTTTTTTTTGGAAAGAATTTATATGAGCCCAGCAAAAAAAAAAAAAAAAATTAAGAAAAGTTTATTTTAACCCAGCCCAAAGCCCAAAAACCAAAAATCATTTCTAATTAACACCATTTCATTTTCACGTCTGTCTTTCCACTCTCCAGCCTTCTGAATTTGTGCGCGGTGCCCTAAACCCTTGCTGTTCACATTGCAATCCTGGTCATTCGTCCTGCAACTGAGAAGCAAGTTGATAAGTGTGGCTTTACACTTATCTGGACTATCAAAAGTAGATGATTGTAAGTACTTTTAAGTGATTTTATACTTAATTGTGTGTTGATTTAATTGTTTTAGGTCAAAACTCGAGATCAGATGGAATTGGAGAAAAATAAAGCAAACTATGCAAAAAAAGAGACTAAAGTCGTACGAAGATTTGGATATGGGGATCAACTTGTAAACATCCAAAGTTGAAGGGATTGGATTACAAATAAAAGAGGACTAAATTGAAATAAAAGAAGAAATTAGAGGACTAAAAAGGACAAAATACAAAGTTGAAGGACCTTTACGACAAATAAGATAACTAAAGAGAAAAAATGACAAAATTATGACAAAGGACCAAATAAAATATACATCAAAGTTTGTAGGACTAAGTCTACAGTTTATGATTAGATCCAGAATTTGGCAACAATTATCACAGTTTGCCGCGGTCAAACCGTGGTTGACCGTGGCAACACGCAGCTTATACGTTTGGACAATTTTTGGCTTATTTCTAACTCTAGTCAGGGTCTTTTTCATCTTTTCACCTACATGAGTTTCAAAACTAGTAAAACACTATATAAAGATTTAATCTAGGTCAAAAGAGATTGGTTAAATCTTGGAGAACGGAAGAGAAAAGAGAGGAAATAACAACAAAGAACACGATGAACAACCAAGATCTTGAAAATTGGAATGTGAAGATAAAAAATTCTTGATAAAAGATATTCAACGTTTTCTCCTCTTTTATTCAAGATCCGGTTATGTATTCGAAACTCTTCATCTTGTCTTTCTCCCGAATCATGAGTAGTTAGATTTAAAATTTTGATGAACGATGTAACCTAGTTTTAATTCTTTAATTTCGAATTTCAAGTTTTGATTTACAAATTGTTTAAGTATTTGATTTTACTTCTTTTCTTAATGCTTTGAATAACTGACCATTATTTTATTGATTTTGTGGATTGTAATGAACTGAGAAGTAAATTATTAATCTAGACCACATAATAAAATTCGATAATTGGATAAAAGGTAGAGATACACTTTTATTATTGTTGAGGTCTAAATTGAATTCTTAGAAAAATTAATGCATCTAATTAAGGAACATTCTGATTACCTAAGTTGACTTAATTAGATAAGACTAATTTGAATTCGAGAGAGGTAAATTAGATTTAAATTCGTGAATTCGACCGAATACAACTTTATGAACAAATTTTGAAAAGAAAAATTAGAGATGACAACTTGGTGAATTCGTTTGTCCAAACTCGTCAATAACCATATTTTATTAATTCTTGATATTCGTTATTAGATTATTTTCTTAAATTCATAGTTCTAATTTAAATCTTTCAAATCAAATCAATTCAAATTGTTTTAAATAAATTAGCATTACGATTAATTTAACTAGTATATAAATAAGATAATTTTTGTGGGAACGATAATCCGGACTCAATAGGTCCACTTTATTACTTGTTTGCAATATTGTACACTTGCAATCACACATTATTTTCACAACAAATTTTTAGCACCGTTGCCGAGGACTATTTTTATTTAATATTAGTTTAGATTAATCGTTAGTGTTAGTTTTATTTTTTTTAATTTTCTTATTATTATTATTATTATTGATTTCTTTTATTATTGTTATTATTACTATTTTCTTTCTTCTTTGTTTATTTCTTTCAAATGACAGATGCTACTAATGCACAACTTGCTGTATTGACAAAGCAGGTGGAGCTCTTGGTCAGAACACAGGCGCAGAGAATGAATGCCATCCAAGAAACCATCATGTGCGAAAACTGTAGGGCTAACTACTCGACATCAGATTGTATGTTATTGGCATATTCAGAACATGTTAATTTTGTGCTGAATAATACACATCTGTAGTATAATCCATATTCACAAATATACAATCCGGGTTGGAAGCAATACCTAAATTTTAGGTGGTCTGAGAATCAACAAAGTGATCATGCCTATAATACTCAGCAAGAAAGAGGACCAAGTTTGGAAGAGATGTTCCAACAATATATACAGAAAACTGATAAAGTATTGAAGCATCTAGACACAGACAGTCAAAATCAACAGGCGTCTATCAGAAAATTAAAAACTCAGATTGGCCAGTTAGCACTGCAATTGTCAGATAGAAAACCAGGCACTTTGTTTAGCAATACAGTGACAAATTCAAAAGAACATGTAAATACAATCACTACTAGGAGCGAAGTACAACTGTCAAATTGGTACAACTGTCAGAAATTCACGTAAAAATGCCAGAGAAAAAGGACAAATTATTGGCAATTGAAGAAGAGAAGTTGGAAAGCAAGATGCAAAGTCAAAAGAAGAAGAGTATGTAGAAAAAGAGAAGTTGATCCTAAATGAGCAAAATAAAAAATTGACATTCAATGATATTACACTTATCAAGCAATTATCCGACTCCTGTATTTATTCTAAAATTGATTTTGTGATCCTGTATCAAGATTTTCGTAGTGGTGTTCGAGCAAGGTGCTAAACTACAATTATATTTATATGAGAAACGCATGTTAAATTTTTTTAGGATAAAGGAAAAATGATGCAAAGTTAATAGATGCAAGCAAAGCAAGTCCTCAAAAGTACTATTTAAAGTGCTGTAAAGCAACCAAACAATAAGTCGACCTCTAGACTATAAATCGAGCGCTTAATGGGAGGCAACTTATTTTTCTATCCCTTATATGTTTATTGCATTGCATGTAGAATTTTAGGACTGCATTAGGAATTACAGCACACTTTCTGATTTTTAGTAAATGAGTACATTTAATTTTTTTTCATTTTAGGCTATACATTGTCATCACAATGTGTACTGATTAGCTGAAAGTCCGTTGTTAACTCTTTTGATTCGGGTTAACTCTTTCTTTTTTTATTTATTTTGCTTTCTTTAGTCACATTGAGGATAATGTGAACTTTAAGCTTGATGGTGACTTTATTATTTTCATTATTGTTATGCGTGACTTTATTATTGTTATGTGTGTTGTTAAAAAAAATTATTTGTGTGCTTGTATGTTGAATAGTCTTGTCGGTTTATGATGATATCTATTTGAAAATGTTATCAATTCATGAATTATGATTTGGTGATGCTACTTAAGCTGTTTTATAGACTATACTTATCCATGTGAGCTATAATTAAGTGTGAACACAACAGTCATGAATATCAATACCTTTGGTTGGTATATTAAATAGAATACAATAGTGAACCAAAGTTGTGAAAACCAAGACCACCAATTGGAAACTCAATTACATAACCAGTTGAAAGGATAGTTTGGGGGTGGTTAAACTATTGCAGAAATTATTTAGATATGTGTTGATTCCGTGCATGAGTAATAGTTGTGTGGAGTGTATTTGGCTACTAAGTGGAATCTAGGTATTGACCAGATGCTAAGAATCTAATTATCGCTTATTTATCTTGCACAAAAAAAAAATGAAAGACATTGCATTTGTATTATCTTATACCTCTCTTCGTAGCTTGATTAACTCGAGTGATAAAGTCCGTTGAGGTTTTCAAAACTATGTGCCCTAAGGTCTATCAGACCTGGGAGCCATCGGCTTAAAGCTCGCTACAAAGGTCATCTAGAAAGTTTAAGGGAATGAGGTCTTGCATATAAGATATATTTTAAAAAAAAAGAAGAAAAAGAAGATGCAAAAACAAGATTGAGCCTTTGTGCACATAACTTGGGGATGTAGATGACTAATGGGTTTGACTTACCTAGTGGAAGCTTGATGGTCGAAATATTCAATAAAAGGAGAATCTTCACATATATAGATAGTAGCTGTATTAGCTAGACCTAACCAAATTTTGAGCGGTAAAAGAATAAGTGTTGTGAAGACAACTTTAGAGTTAACACCCAGTGTAAGAGATTAAATATCAATATGGGAGTGTGTATTCTTACGAGAGAGAAATGAAATATTTGACCAATGGGAGACGGAATATTACCAACCTAAAAGCTTATGTTGATTGGATTTACTATGCGCACACACGTATATCAGTCGAGCATCGGATAAGTAAAAATTGATATTGGTAGCATAATTTAGAAGTTTTTTATGAATTGTTTGATTGTTTCAAAAACTCGAGGCAAACACGGCAAGCTATCTGTTATAATATATTTTAATATTATTTGTTTGATTGTTTAAGTAAATAGTTATATTCGAAGACGAACAAATGTTCAAGTTTGGGGGTATTTGATAAGTGTGGTTTTACACTTATCTGGACCATTAAAAGTAGATGATTATAAGTACTTTTAAGTGATTTTCTACTTAATTGTGTGTTGATTTAATTGTTTTAGGTCAAAACTCGAGATTAGATGGAATTGGAGAAAAATAAAGTAAACTAGGCAAAAAAAGGACTGAAGTCGTACGAAGATTTGGATATGAGGATCAACTTGCAAATATCTAAAATTTAAGGACTTGGATTGCAAATAAAATAGGACTAAATTGAAATGAAAGAAGAAATTAGAAGACTAAAGAGGACAAAATACAAAGTTGAAAGACCTGGACGGAAAATAAGATAACTAAAGAGGAAAAATGACAAAATTATGACCAATGACCAAATAAAATATACATCAAAGCTTAGAGGAATAAGTCTGCAATTTATGATTGGAACCAGAATTTGGCAACAATTATCACTGTTTGCCGCGGATTGCAAACCGCGGTTGACTGCGGCAACGCGCGGCTTATTCGTCTGGACTGTTTTTGGTAATTTTCAACTCTAGTCAGGGCCTTTTTCGTATTTTCACGTACATGACACTATATAAAGACCTAACCTAGAACAAAAGAGAGTGGTTGAATCTTGGAGAACGGAAGAGAAAAGGGAGGAAAGAACGGCGAAGAACGATCAAGATCTTGAAAATTGGAACGTGAAGATAAAGAATTCTTGGAGCAAGATATTCAACGTTTTCTCCTCTTTTATTCAAGATCCGGTTATGTATTCGAAACTCTTCATCTTGTCTTTCTCCCGAATCATGAGTAGCTAGATTTAAAGTTTAGATGAACGATGTAGCCTAGTTTTAATTCTTTAATTTCGAATATCAAGTTTTGGTTTACAAATTGTTTAAGTATTTGATTTTGCATCTTTTCTTAATGCTTGGAATAACTGGCCATTATTTTGTGGATAATAATGAACTGAAAAGTAAATTATTAATCTAGACCACGTAGTAAAGTTTATTTTAACCCAGCCCATAGCCCAAAAACCAAAAATCATTTATAATTAACACCATTTCATTTTCACGTCTGTCTCTCCACTTTCCAGCCTTTTGATTTTGTGCGCAGCGCCCTAGACCCTTGCTGTTCACATTGCAATCCTGGTCGTTCGTCCCGCAACTGAGAAGCAAGCCAAAGTAGTAAAGTACAAGACGCTATTAGCAAAGTGCGGTGCCGGTACTTACTGTTTCGAGAAGTTCGCTCACCGAATTTGCTCCTAAGGTTTGCTATTTGCGAGTAGTGCTGTTTACAGTTTACAGTTTGCCATTTTCTTAATTTTTTAGAACATAAATTGTTAATGAATAATGATGAATATAATAATGAATCAATAATCAATGATTAATGAATTCAGATTTAATTAATTGCAATTTTTTAATTACTTTTGCTGCTGCAATTTGTAAATTGCTTTTGCACTTTGCAATTTTTATTGAATCAATGATTAATGTTTAATTTATTTTGTATATGAAAATAAATTGCTTTTGTAAACGTTTCCAATTTTTCGTTCAACTTTGCTGTTGCTGCCTGACTTGCTGTTGTCCGTTGAACGTTTTTCCACTTTTTGTGTTGATAACACTATTATGAATATATTAAAATTGATAATGATTTATTATTCAATTATCCTTTAAATGACTAAATCCAATCTAATTTTCTGAATGACTAAATGAAATTATGAAACATTTTCATTTTGTATAACAGGTTGTTCGTACATTTGTTCACTCTTTCGATTTGGAATCCCCTTCTATCCCGACCCACATTCGAAACTATTTGTTATGCTCCCCACAATTGTTTGAAGGTGTGAGATGGCTACTTATACTTTTGTAATTGTATTTGTTATTCCTGAATTGAGAGTATGTGATTTAATTTGTGAATTGAAAATTTGAATTTTTATATTGTTATTTGTGAATCAAAATTTTGAATTGGAAATTTTAATTTGTATATTGTTAGTTATTGGGTCGAATTTGTGAATAGAAATTTTGAATTTGTATATTTTGAATATAAGTTGTGAATTACAATTTGTAAATTTGATTTGTGAAATCAAAATTTTGAAATTGAATGTCTATAACATATATTGCTCACAGGTGGATTAAAATGAAAAAAAGAAAGATGGCAATCAATCATCATCAAGTCACCCAAATGTATTAGAAGATACTCATGCTCCACAAGACACTCCTACTGTTGAATCATTTGAAATTAATACTTTATATTATGAACGTGATCCTGGAAAACGCATCCCAATATCGTAGTATCCAGTTGTCAAACAAGATGAGGTTCGAAGAGCATATATTGAAATTGGACCATTTTAGCCAATATATGAGTATCCTTTTGCTAGATTTGGGGCTCAAAATCGCGATTTCAATCTTCTTGGTTCACAAAACATTCATGGCTTAAGTTTTCCATTGAGAAACAAAGTGCATTTTGTTTTGCATGTTATATATTTGAAAGTAATACATCACATCCTGATACCTTTACAGTTAAGGGATTTAGTAATTAGAAGAGAGTCAATTGTGACAACTGTCTACTGAAAAGACATGAAGGGGATGGTAATTCACTACATGGCTTTGCAATGCAAAAATTGGAGAACTTGAAAAACTTACCTCAACAAATTGACAGAATGATACATCAACAAATTTCAAAAGAAGTCAAACAGAATCGTTTGCTCATTCAGACCTCTGTAGAAAATGTGAAGTAGCTAGCATTGCAAGGATGTGCTTTTAGAGGTCATGTTGAATCCGTTGGCTCTAATAACTGGGAAAATTATGTTGAATTGATCAAATTGCATGGAATGACGAACAAAGAAATTGATGATATTGTTCTAGAAAATACAGCTAAAAATGCGAATTATACATCACCATTGATTCAGAAGGAGATACTAAAAATCATTGCTGATTGTGTGCGACTTAAAATTTGTGAAGAAATTGGAGATGTCAAGTTTCGTATTCTTGTTGATGAAGCAGTTGATGAATCCCATAAAGAACAAATGGCTATTATTTTGAGATATATCGATAGTGATGGATTTGTTAGAGAACGATTTTTTGAAGTTATGAGTGTTGCAAACACAAATGCATTGACTTTGAAAAAAAAGATATGTAATTTATTAAACCAATACAAGCTCTTGCTCAAAGATTTAAGACGTCAAGGATACGATGGTGCTAGCAACATGCGAGGTGAATGGAATTGATTACAAGCTTTATTCCTTAAAGATTGTCCATCTGCTTATTACGTTTATTGTTTCGCTCACCGACTACAGTTGGCTTTAGTAGCAGTGACTAAAGATGTACATGATGTATGACTACTTTTTCAATCATTAGGTTCTATTGTCAACTTTGTTAGTGCTTTTGCTAAGCGTCATTCTCAATTAAAATCAATTCGAGATGATGAAATTGTTGATTTGGTATTAATAGGAGAACTTCAAATTGGTACTGGGTCTAATCAAGTCTGTACTTTGCAACGAGTTGGAGCTATTCGTTGAAGTTCACATTTTTCCTCTGTTACAAGATTTGGTTCTACTTGTACGCTTCTTGAGAATCTTATTGACGGGGGATCAAACAATAATATACGTTGGGAGGCTAAAGGTGTGTACAAAGCTATGAAATCATTTGAGTTTGTATTTATCTTGTTATTGATGTATGAAGTTTTAAGAAAAACTGATTTGCTATGTCAAGCATTGTAAGTAAGAGATCAAGATATTTTGAATGCAATGAATTTAATCTCAACTACAAAAGATACTTCTCCAAGAGATGCGAGATGATCATTGGGAAGGTTTTATTTGGCGTGTGGTGCAGTTTTGTAATACTTATAATATTAATGTGCCTGAATTAGGTAATCGTTATATGGAAGGTACAAGATGATCTTGTCAACAGAAAAATAATATTATAGTGGATGACTACTATCACTTTCATATATTTAATGATGTAATAGATTTTCAGTTGATGGAATTGAATAATAGATTTACAGAAAGAACAGTGGAACTTTTTAAGTTGTGCGAGGCTTTGAATCCTATTGATGGCTTCAAATCATTCTCTGTGGATGATATTTGTTATTTAGCTGAGAAATTTTATCCATTAGATTTTACTATAGAAGAGATAAATGATTTAAGGAGACAGTTGAATCCAGGGGCGGATCCAAGATTTATTTATTTGGGTGGGTTGATATTTAGCTGAGAAATTTTATTCACTGTCATCCACAGAGAATGATTTGAAGTCATCAATAGGATTCAGAGCCTCGTACAACTTAAGAAGTTCCACTGTTCTTTCTGTAAATCTATTATTCAATTCCATCAACTGAAAATCTATTACATCATTGAATATATGAAAGTGATAGTAGTCCTCCACTATAATATTATTTTTTTGTTGACAAGATCATCATGTACCTTCCATATAACGATCACCTAATTCAAGCACATTAATATTATAAGTATTATAAAACTGCACCACACGCCAAATAAAACCTTCTCAATGATCATCTCGCATCTCTTGGAGAAGTATCTTTTGTAGTTGATACTAAATTCATTGTATTCAAAATATTTTGATCTTTTACTTGCAATGCTTGACATAGCAAATTAGTTTTTCCCAAAATTTCATACATCAATAACAAGATAAATACAAACTCAAATGATTTCATAGCTTTGTACGCATATTTAGCCTCCCCACGTATATTATTGTTTGATCCCCCATCAATAAGATTCTCAAGAAGCGTACAAGTAGAACCAAACATCTGAATCAAGCTTGTAACAGAGGAAAAATGTGAACTCCAACGAGTAGCTCCAGCTCGTTGCAAAGTACAAACTTGAATAACCCAGTACCAATCTGAAGTTCTCCTATTGATATCAAATCAATCATCCTCTCAAATTGATTTTAATTGAGAATGATGTTTAGCAAAAGCACTAACAAAGTTGACAATAGAACCTAATTATTGAAAAAATAGCCATACATCATGTACATCTTTAGCCACTGCTACTAAAGTCAACTATAGTCGATGAGCGAAACAATGAACATAATAAGCAGATGGACAATCTTTAAGGAATAAAACTTGTAATCCATTACATTCACCTCACATGTTGCTAGCATCATCGTATCCATGACCTCGTAAATCTTTGAGCAAGAGCTTGTATTGGTTTTATAAATTACATATCTCTTTTTTCAAAGTCAATGCATTTGTGTTTGCAACACTCATAACTTCAAAAAATCGTTATCTAACAAATCCATCACTATCGACATATCTCAAAATAATAGCCATTTGTTCTTTATGGGATTTATCAACTGCTTCATCAACAAGAATACAAAAATTGACATCCCCAATTTCTTCACAAATTTTAAGTCGCACACAATCAGCAATGATTTTTAGTATCTCCTTCTGAATCAATGGTGATGTATAATTGGCATTTTTAGCTGCATTTTCTAGAACAATATCATCAATTTCTTTGTTCGCCCTTCCATGCAATTTGATCAATTCAACATAATTTCCCTGGTTAGTAGAGCCAACGGATTTATCATAACCTCTAAAAGTACATCCTTGCAATGCTAGCCACTTCACACTTTCTACAGAGGTCTGAATGAGCAAACGATTTTGTTTGATTTCTTTTGAAGTTTGTTGATGTATCATTCTGTCAATATGTTGAGGTAGGGTTTTCAAGTTTTCCCATTTTTGCATTGCAAAGCCATGTAGTGAATTACCATCCTCTTCATGTCTTTTCAATGGACAATTATCACAATTGACTCTCTTCCAATTACTAAATCCCTTAAGTGTAAAGGTATCATGATATGATGTATTACTTTCAAATAAATAACATGCAAAACTCAAGCCATGAATGTTTTGTGAACCAAGAAGATTGAAATCGGCAATTTTGAGCCCCAAATCTAGCCAAAGGATACTCATATATTTGCTGAAACTGTCCCATTCCAATATATGCTATTTGAACCTTGTCTTGTTTGACAACTGGATACTGCGATATTGGGATGCCTTTTCCAGGATCACGTTCATAATATAAAGTATTAATTTCAAATGGTTCAACAGTAGGAGTGTCTTGTGGAGCATGAATATCCTCTAATACATTTGAGTGACTTGATGATTGATTGCTATCTTTCTTATTAAAGTAATAGAAGATGTTCACTTTTTTCATTTTAATCCACCTGTGAGCAATATAGACATTCAATTTCAAAATTTTGATTTCACAAATCAAATTTACAAATTGTAATTCACAACTTATATTCAAAATATACAAATTCAAATTTTCTATTCACAAATTAAAGTCGTGAATCTCAATTCACAAATTCGACCCAATAACTAACAATATACAAATTAAAATTTTCAATTCAAAATTTTGATTCACAAATGAATATACAAATTCAAATTTTCAATTCACAAATTAAATCACAAACTCTCAATTCACGAATAACAAATACAATTATAAAAGTATAAGTTAGTCATCTCCTACCTTCAAACAATTGTGGGGAGCATAACAAACAATTACGAATGCAGGTCGAGAAAGAGGAAGATTCTAAATCGAAAGAGTAAACAAATTTACGAACAACCTGTTATACAAAATGAAAATAATTCATAATTTCATTTATTAGTCATTCAGAAAATTAGATTGGATTTAGTCATTTAAAGGATTATTGGATAATAAATCATTATCATATTTAATTTATTCATAATAGTGTTATCGGCATAGAAAGGGAAAAAACGTTCAACGGACAACAAGAAGTTAGACAGCAACATCAAAGTTGAACGGAAAATTGGAAATGTTTACAAAAGAAATTTATTTTCATATACAAAATAAATTAAACATTAATCATTGATTCAATAAAAATTGCAAAGTGCAAAAAAACAATTTACAAATTGCAACAGCAAAAGCAATTAAAAAATTGCAATTAATTAAATCTGAATTCATTAATTATTCAATATTGATTCATTATCATATTCATCATTATTCATTAACAATTTATGTTCTAAAAAATTAAGAAAATGGAAAACTGCCCTGCTCGCAAATAGCAAACTTTAGGCGCAAATCCGGCGAGCGAACTTTTCAGAACAGTAAGTGCCGGCACCGCACTTTGCTAATTGCGTCTTGTACTTCACTACTTTGACTTGCTTCTCGGTTGCACAACGAACGACCAGGATTGCAAGGTGAACAGCAAGGGTTTAGGACGCCGCGTACAAATTCAGAAGGCTGGAGAGTGGAGAGACAAACGTGAAAATGAAATGGTGTTAATTAGAAATGGTTTTTGGTTTTTGGGCTTTGGGCTAGGTTAAAATAAACTTTCCTTAAATTCCCTTTTTTTTTTTTTTTTTTTTTTTTGTGCTGGGCTCATATAAATTCCTTCAACAAATTTTTTTGGGCTGGATCCACCCCTGGTTGGATCATTACAAGTGTGATGTATTACATAATCCGCAATTTCAGAATGTTGGTACTCTTCCTCAATTATGTAGAATGTTGGTTGAAACGAAAAAGTCCCGCCATTATTTATTGGTTGATAGGTTGATTCGTTTAGTGTTGACTCTTCCAGTTTCTACAGCAACAACATAACGAACTTTTTCAGGAATGAAACTTATAAAGACATCGCTTCGCAATAAAATGGAGAATGATTTTCTAGCAAACTCCATGATCTTATATATTGAAAGGGAGATTGCTCTTGGTATTGATACAGATGTCATTATTGACAAGTTTGATCATTTGGGAAATTGTAAGATGCAACTTAAGTAGTGTTTAAAGTATTTGTATAGTAGATTTTGGTACTTTTTATTGTCTTTTACTTATCGACTTCTAACTTGATGCATTGTAGTAAATATTCATATTTAAGTTCTCACAATGCATCTATTTTTGTCTACTAATATTTTTCATATTTTCAAAGTCTTTTGAAAAAATTATGCAAGCCACCTAAATAAATAAATCCTGGATCCGCCCCTACATCCACGACAATGAATTTGAAATAAGACTTTCTTTTCTATACCTTCAAAACTACTGAAAAAACAATAGTTGAAATAAGGATATACCATGATATACTGATACACAATATATGCATGTGACACGAAACAACATAGAGATTTTCGAAAAATATGTTTGTGTTAATGATGGCAAACTTGTTGAGAATAATGTTTAATCAAGTATCATTCTTATTTAGAAGATGCTAAAAACTAACGAAACAAAATTCATTTCATGGTCACTCGGCCATGGCCTAATAGGCCCGCTGGCCGGGTATGAGCTTGGCCATACAGCAAGCTCAGCTGCACTTTAACTAACCACGCAACGATACTCTATAATGTCGGCCTGGCTCAACGTGGTCCAGCCAACGGACATCCATAATGCTATGTTGGCTATAATAACTGACCAACATAGTAAAAAACACAACAAACATACATATTCACCCACACGGAAACAGGAGAATATAAAGGGACAACTCTGCATGCAACATATTTCAACTCTTCTCCTGATAACAAAATTTATACGAAAAACTAGCTGATGATACGAATGTATGTTATTTACAGGTGGAGGATTAAATATCCATCCACCAAATTTTTTCAAGAGACAAGAAGAATTCAACAGGACGACTTTCTCAACCATTAACCACCATATCCATTAACAGATCATTCCAAGAATCAATTGGGCCAGGCAGACACCAGTGCAGACAGTCATTTATCGTTTTCGCATTCTTATCTTTCGCAAATGGTTGAAAAAATCTATATGGACCCGGGTGTCCATCCGGTCTTAATAATGAAAGAGGAGTTACGTCAAAAAGTTTAAGGTTTACCCTGTTTTGAGAAGCTTTAGCAGATGCCTTCTCGAATTCCTCTAATTCGACTTCACGGAGAACTTTGTTCACCTCACTTAACCCGAACTCACCTTCCTCTGCTGGCACTGTTCTTCTACATGCCCCACCGCTGAACCATTCTCCATTCTCAAAGTGATCGGGTGTGGAGGTCCGGAAAAAGATCATGCCCTTGTGGTTCGACCTGATGATGTAATCAAAAACATTGTGGAGGACTTTGCGATAAGCAAAATTGAACCCGAGTTCTGTGAAGTTCCTCTTAGGACAGTTATGGCAACCTAGTACCATGTTGTTCTCATAGTAGATTGCATTTTTTACGAACCATTTACCACTGGAAATTATCATATAATCGAAGTTCTGATACTGTTTAGTCCAATTTGTGTCAAGAATGTCGAGATGTAGTTCAATCTCAGATTTTGAAACGCCGTTCATGTCTTCAAAAATGGCGGCTTTCGCAAGGAGAGGGGACCAAATAACCGATATGGTGAAGTTGTACGTGGGGAAAATCCATCTTCTCGATTTGTATCCCTCATCATGGTAAACTTCAACGGCCTTTTCTATCTACAGGCAAAATAGCTTAATGTCAATGACACGTGACTTCAGAATAACATTCTTGATTGCAACATAATATGTTATTGGAATTTAAATTACTGCCAATCCAATCAGGCTCAAGAGTAAATGCAAGAAAAATCAGATTTATTACAAAGTAAACTACATAATGCTCACAACAGGAAAGGTCTTAAAACCCTTCTCCTTTTTAACATCCCCTATGAGAATAGAAGCAAATTATCACCGAATAACGTCATCAATTGAGGCACCTGAAGTCAAATAAAGCCATGTTCAAGATTGACAAACAAAGTCCAGAGATAACAAGCTCAAGTCTCAAGTCTCAAGATATGATAAATGGAACAATTTCATAGGTTCCAGACAAATACCTAGAGTAAATGTAAGAATAATTAAAAGGCTGAAAAGAATCTAACTATATAATACAACACGTAAATTCCAAAAGTAATCTTGGAATTCAATTTTTCCTTTCTGATTTCATTTGGCAGCCTAGGCGATTTCTGCTTTACCCAAATGCAGCATATTTTTTGCCCTCTGCCCGAAATCAATTATTCCAAGAATACTTGCACCCCAAAAGTACAAGGTAAGCCAGAGAAGTTCGACCACCAAACAATAAAACTTGGTTGTCAAAATAGTTCTAAGCAAGGATGATAGAAAAAAAAAACAGCATAGACGAGCAATGATTTTGATGCATTTCAATAAAAGGGGCATGTTTGTACAGAGTATTGGACTGGATTCGCCATTACAATAAATAAGATTCGTCTCTCTCTTTGTACTTTACTACTATCAAGTATATTCTAGTCCACCTAACTGAACAAGCCAATATGAAACAGATACGAGGCTGTATATGACGAAAATGTATCAAGAAATACACAGCAGAAAGTAACTCTCTGCATTATCCACACTCATGATGTTGCCTTGAGGCAAATACATAGCATTTGCAAAATTATCAAGACATGACAAATTTAAGATATGATTCAATGATAGCAATTTTTTTCCGATTTTACCGTTGAGAGAATGCACAGCAACGACTGGACATGATTTCGTGATATTGAATCGCCAATCAGTGCCCAACTTTTATTCCTCATTGACTCGAGAAACCTATCAGGATCAAATCGAGCCAACTTGCAACCATGAGGATTCCACCTCCAGTGGAGATACCCTGTATCTGGCCGCCCATTCTTCATACAATTCTGGTGGTCTTCGATGAAGCTGCAACTTTCATTTGTGTAGATGGGTTCTCCCTGATAAGGAATCCAATCCCCGATAGAAAGATTACACTTCCCAGCATCTTCTGTAGTACACCAATAAACAACTTTTAATACATAACCACATTGGCAATCTTATAGTGACATCTTAATGTGACACATAGCACCTAACATCGTATCTTCACAAACCAAAAACTAAGAAATCACCCTATCAAGGGTGACGGAGGAATCATACCATTCAAGCGGTTTAGTACAGCAGTGGATCAATCTATGGTTGGGAGCAACATAAAACCAGAACAAGCCAATATACATATCTAAGAAGAACAAAAACCCATCATAACTTATATACTGCACTAAACAAGACTGGAAATTCTTATCTGAAATGCAGACAAATTACATTACTATAACCATGGCAATCAAAGTAAAGCAAGACTCACCGGTACAACACATTGCATAATGCCATCAACAATATGCTTAAAAGTTTACTTGTAAGTTCAAGTTTTAAAGAAGTAAATTGCTTATTTTATGGGTAAAGTAACTTACATTTAACAGTAGCCAAACATGCTCCACAACCAATATAGAACTTATTTAACTTTCTTTACAAATGTCAAACTATTATAAAACCACCATTACAGTAACCTCTTGTTTATCAATACTTTGCCACCTCACTTGAATTTCGCATACATACATGATACCCATTAAAAATAAGGAAAATTAAAGGGAATTAGAAAGCAAAAGGATCTGACCTACGGAAGGAAATCCATCAACATTTTCTTGAGAAATGAGAGGAAAAACAGGTGGTGGTGAAATCTGGGCATTTTCAAGAAATGGGGTGTCTGTAACAGAAGAAAATCCAGTGGATCGAGTGTAAAGAAGCATAAATGCAAGACCCACTAAAAGAATTGAAACACCCAATTTGATTATAAAGTAATTGTGGTTGTGAAGAGATCTCCACCAATATTTCCAATTGTAGAGCATTTTCTTCACCATTTTCCACTCTTTATCTTTCAGTTTCAGTCTTTTCTCAATCTCCCATTCAATCTTCACTCAGGCGGTGGCAGTCGCTTTGATTATTATATAGAGAAAATTGCATCATCGGTCCCTGACCCATTGTCCTTAATAGTAAGTTAATTAATGCTCGACCTCTAAAAAGTAAGAAGTACGAATTTGTCTCTAAACTTTCATTAAACTAAGATTGAATTAATTTTAGACCTCAACTTATAATTGTCTTACAAAATAATCAGAAATTATTTTAAGTGTTTGATAAATTTATATAAAATTAAATATACAAGAATATGTATTATTTGACAGTAAATTTTAAAAAACAGTAAAATAGTAACTTTTCATATTTTACTTTTAACTTATCTAATTATCTATAATTAAAATATCAAACTCTTATTAACTAAACTATTTCATTGGATTATGTTTTTATTTTTTAATTTTATAAATTTTGATAGTTAATAGATATTAACCATTTTTTCAATATAAAATAATTATAATAAATATCTTGTCCTAAAAAAAAATATTTATAATATTATATAGTGTTATAAAAGTAAAAATAAAATTCGCAAAAATAAATTTTTCAATAATAATAATAATAATAATATAAAAGAATATTATTGTAATCAATGTCTATTTTAATAATAATATACATGCACAACAATAAATCAATCTTGTTTATCGTACGCTAAAATACTAGTTTTGAGATATATACAATAAGGAAACTGATCTACTGCCCCCATGTGGGCAGTAGATCGGTACTCTATACAATAATTCTGAAATAAAAATTTGTCAAATACTTAATTAGTTATTCCCACGGTTGATTCTCTATTCAGCACAATTAAAAATTAGTTCTTTTAAAATCATAACAATATCAAACTAATCCTTACCCCTCAATCAGTTTTTAACGATCAAAATCTGTCTAAATTTCACTTCAAATTTTAGGTACGATTTAAGATCATCTACAAGAGATTATTTAGAACATCTCCAGTACTGTAGATTGTACTAAAAAAGTATGTCACATTATTCAAAAATACTTACATGACAAGAAAAAAGTGGCAGATGTCTAGCACACCGTCCACATCCTTCATTTATTTTTTTATAATTTATATCTATCAAAATGTATGTTAAGCCTATTTTATATAATTTCTATATTTGTTCCATCGGAATGTGTACTAATCATTATTTATTTAATTTTTTCTCTCTTTCTTGTACTATTGGATCATAATTTTTTCAATCCACAACTCATTCGATATGCTCTTATCTCTGTTTTTATTTTATTTGTCACACGTACAACAATCTATATTGTTGCATTGAAAATGCTCTATATTTTAAATAATCAATCATAAGAGTCCAACACATTCTCTAATTTAACTTTTTATATTAATTGCATTTAATGACTTGCAAAATTTTAATGCTTCACATTTTACATTAATTAAATGATATTTAATAATTTTAGTGATTGGAGAAGCATGTAAACAAATAGTGGAGAAAAAATAATAAATATTTATTTAAAAAAGTAAAACAAATTGTTAAAAATAAATAGTGTTGTTAGAGTATGTAAAAAATTTATCTTTAAATTTTAAATATTTTCTATTATGTACAAAATATTTATTAAAATTAAAGAAACTACTAGATATGCTCTACGTCATAATTTTGGATATCCATATCTAATACAGAGTTGGACATTTTGTATCATTGGAAATGAGTATGCAATATAAAAATTTGCTCGTTTTTAAAATTTGAGGATTTATATGTTATTTAGGCCATAAGTTGGGGAGTAATATTGCAAATTGTCCTATTTTAATCTGATGATAACCGACAGTAGAAAGAACCAACCGCACTGATTTCTGAGCTGTATCGTTTACAGAATGTTTGGGTTAGTTTATAGAAATTTAATTGTGCTTAACCACCCCAACCCAACCCAACCCAACCCAACCCAATAATTAATTTCACTAAATACATATCTAATGCCATTTTCCATTTTGAATATTCAACTGATGTGTCGATAAGATTAAGATAACAAAATTCACGTAGCAGTATTTATTATAAAAAGCTATCCAGCATGGTGTTTAGTTTTAAACATCATATTAGACGGTCTCCCACCTACTTTTTCATTAAATTATATCTATCTCTCTCGTCTATTTTTTTTCTTTTTCTTTCTTCATTCTACTATCTCTCTCCGCATTTCTTTTTTTATTTGCACTTTTAATTAATAAAATTTATGTATTTTAAAGAAACTGTGTTCGATTACATTATTGTAAAGAGAAATAGGTCAAAAAGGTAAATTATACTAAAAGGAAATATAATATTACAATTTTTGTTTGTTGCATTATATTTTAATTGTATTAAAGATCTCCAATATTTTTGTTCATTATCATATTTATGTCTTCTGATCTTTTTCATCGCATTCTTATTATCAACTTTTTATTAATTAACACATCTTGTTTTCAATGACGGATTCTGTCCAAAAAGTTCTTTAGTAGGGTGTAAAAATATTTATTTGATCGTTATATTTTTAACTAAGAAAAAAAAATTTGACAAAATATTAGCCTCTCATTTTAAAGTACTCTAATATAATATTTGGATAAAAACTATTATTAAAAATAAATGGCATGTTCCGTAGTCATTTTTTTTCAAAAAAATCCATTTTTTTCTTACAATTTTTGAGTTTTCAACATTTTTACACTACAAAAAAATTTGAAAAGTCAATAAAGTACCCAAAAAAACCCATTTTTTTTCCTAAAAAAACTACACCGAATATGCCAAAAATATAATAATTAATAAAAGATTGGGTTGGGTTGGGTTGGGTTGGGTTGGATTGGGTGGGGTGGGGTGGGGTGGCGTGGGGTGGGATGGGGTTGGGGGTGCACTCCCCTTTCTAAGTGCTATTTGTCGTCGGTTGATGGGTTAAGATCAGGAAGTAATGAATTGCCCCCGTGACGTGAAGTTTAGTTGATAGGTCTTATTATGAATCTATCATCATATAATTATGTCTTTATTGTAATATTAGTGTTTCATTTTATATTATTGATCTATACATCTAGAAGACTTTAAAAAAGAGAAATATTTTTTGACCAAAATATCTCCACTCATATTTTAGATTTTTCAATTTACTCTTAATTAATTTAATATATATATAAAATTGGTTCAATTAAATTTTAATTAAGACCTTTAAAATTTGCTAACTATTCATCTACACCACCCCTTTTATTTCATGATTTGATTAATTGGAAATGATTTGTGATAATTAGATGGTTAGTTAAGCTTAACACATGGAATGTAAGAATGTCACATTATCAAGAAGGAACGTCAAGAAATTTTAAAGCTAAGTTACTACTATTGTATGTAAGTGTAAAAAATGGCTTTTTAAGGCTAGAAAGCTCTTTGATGCATTAGCACTCTCACATACAATGCAGAAAAAGAGGTGTTTCACCTTCTAAAATTTCGTACGAAAATCTTTTCAGTTGGTTTTGTTGGTTTTGTGCTAATCAATCAAGTGTTAATGCATTGAGAATATGTGGAGATACGCTTATCCATGATTATGTTTTGTACAAATATAATCTTCACTGATTGATTTTCATTTTATGCAAAGATAGCAAGTTTGATGAAACTTGTTTTGTTCGTGACTTGATGCTGAAAAGAATAAAATATGAAAGCAAGTCTATACATAGGTTTATTACGTAGGCATGCTAAACAAATGAACAGTATGAGAAAGATGGAGTTCATCGTCACTGTCATCCTTGCAGAAGTTACTTGGACACGGAGCAGTACCTTCAGACTTAAATCTCTTTTAGACATGTGGTAATTAGACCTCATATATTCATGTTGTTTTATTTTAGTATTGTGCTTTCAAATTCATATATACTCTCTATAAATGGAAACTAGGCTTATGCTAAAGGTGTCAAGACGAGCACGCCAGCCAAACCGGCATCGGCCCACCCATGGAGGCCCGTGAATCGAACGAGCTGTTCACAGACCGAATGACGTTGAACCACCGACTCGGGTGGTTCAGTGTTAAACGGGCCAGCGGTTAATATGCTCTAATTTTTTTTTTCAGACAAAAGACACTAATCTTATTCGTAGTGCCGGTAAATATCCTTAACGCATTAAATCTAAGTTAAAAGTAAATCTCATTAGCAGATTTCGACTTTCATGACCACCGTCCTACTGTCTTAACCCAACAACACCCTTTGGGGATCTAGGTTAGCGCACTGCGCACAGTTGGGCACCGTAACTCGGCTTTCGGTTCATCCCACATCGCCAGTTCTATTTACCAAAAGTGGCCAACTTGGAGTTCTCACTTCTTTAATTTTTTTTCTTACTTACATTTATGATGTATTGATTTACATCGTCAAATCAGACACGCCTAACAAAAAGAGATCATACACAAAGAATATTGTTTACTAAGAGCTACTACTCCAACATATGTTCAATATTATATAGTCAATCGTTAGGGTAATTGGCACAAAAACGTCCATGCCTTTTGAAGTGATTATACAAATAACATCTACGTATGAAAATTTGGAATTTTTACCCTCAAATCCACCTTTTCTTAAGTAAGGTCCTTTCTGTCCATTAACATCCAAAAAGCTCCATTAATTCTAATTTTCAACACCATTCGTACCAATTTAGAATGATAATTTTGTCCACACATATAAAATAGCAGGCTTCTTTATCAGCACCACTGCCGACCTGAAAAATGATGACGTCCTTGCTATTGAGAACGGACTGTCATCCAAAAAACTCTGTTAAGTCTGACAATGCAGAGCTTATGTTGGAAAATGATGACATCATTGCCATTGACAACAGACCGCCGTGATTGTTAGAAGGAAAAGGTAGAATAGTAGCGTTTGGCGAGGAAATTGTTAGTAGCAGCGCAGATTTCGGAGAAGTTCTAAATTTGGGAGTTTTTGGGTAGCGTGTCCAGTAGGTTGGACAAGGAGGTACGGCTCGAGACAGAGATGGTGGCAACGGGGTGTCAAGGCGATAACTAGAACGAGACCCGGAGGCGGAGCCACTGGTTGATGGATTAAAATGCCAACTTAGGGGTTTTGGAATTGGATTTCATGGGGAATTTGATGATGCATTTTTCCTTTCCAATTTCGATAATTTCCTCAGAGTTCTTGATGATGAATTCTGGGTTGGATTATGGTTTGCGACGGGTTCTGATACTTTGATCGCTATTAGAAAGAATTGCAGTAACTGAACAATGAGGTGTGGCTTGAGACGGAGATGGTGACAATGAAGGTGTCAAAGTGGTAACTGAAACGAGTCCCAGAGGCAAAATCGTTGGTTGAGGGATCAAAAACCCAACTTGGGGGTTTTAGAACCGGATTTCGTGAGAAATTTGATGATGGCTTTTCCCTTTCCAATTTTGATGATTTCCTCAGAGTTCTTGATGATGAATTTTGGGTTGGATTAGGGTTTGCGACGGGTTCTGATGCTTTGATCGCCATTAGGAAGAATTACATGTGGAAATTAATTTGGGAAGAAAGTGTGAACGAAATTACTCTTCCAAATTAATA
Source organism: Forsythia viridissima (assembly GCA_030279155.1). Lineage (NCBI taxonomy): Eukaryota > Viridiplantae > Streptophyta > Magnoliopsida > Lamiales > Oleaceae > Forsythia > Forsythia viridissima. The sequence continues at coordinate 70,428,216 of CM059033.1, read as the reverse complement.
CGATTCGTGTTGAAGATCAGAATTAATGGAGTTTTTTGGATGGCAATGGACAGAAAGGACCTTTTACGCAAGAAAATGTAGATTTTAGGGTGAAAATGCTAAATTTTCATACGTAGGGATGATTTGCACAATCATTGCAAAAGGCATGGACATTTTGTACCAATTATCCCAATCATTACATTCTCTCACAATAAAATTAGTAATTATTAATTTTACTCTTTCGTAAAATACAGTTCTGTAAATCCCTATTAATACATCATTAATTCCATAAAATTTGATATAAATATTTATCAATCATCAAAACTCAATTCATCAAAAGGTTTTCATTGGGCATGTTACTATTGGTATTATCACTATATAAAACGCATCTCTGGTTGCAATTGTACTTCCATGAATGTAAATAAAATATCAACATTCGTCATTATAACATTGAAAAATACAATACGGCATGTTACCAAAAACCGTGTTGTTTTAAATTGCTACCACATATTAATTATTAACAATTAAAAAATAAATTTTTTGAAAATATTAAAAATTGACAATATTATTGCGAAAGCACGTGCAATGCATGCGTGTCTAACTAGTTAAAATTAAGAGTAAGATAAACTAGAGTTAATCGATAATACATGCACAAAATAAAAATTTATTTGTTAAGACAATTTATTAGTAATTAATAGAAATAAAGCATATAAGTAATACAAATTATATTAATAATCAGAGCTAGTTCAACCTTTAAATAAATAAAACTAGAAGTGGCAAAATTGACCCGGCCCCATGTAGTCTGTCTCTTTGGGTTGGGTTGGCCCTAGCCCAAATAAAACCGGGCCAAGATGGCCCGGCCCATCTAGCCCGCGGGCTAGTTGGGCCGGCCCGATTTTGATTTTGATTTTGATTTTTTTTTTTTATATATATTTTTGATATTTTTTTTTTTTTTTTTGCGCCTTAACACTAATCACTCATTTTGTGAATATCCCCAATACATAATTCAAATAATATCAATCTAAAATAATCTAAGCCAAAGTCACCAATAAACATAGTCCAAAAATCTCAGAATCCAACATAAAATTGTTTAGATTTAATTAAAATTTAGTTTAATTTAAGTTTCAATCCAAAATAAATTATTTATTTTAAATTTATTTATAAGTAAATTTTTTAATTTAAGCCAAACATGCTTATATCTCAAAACAATAAGACTAGCATGTTTTTAATATTTGTATTTTTTTAAAAAGTGTCTAAAAATAGTTTACAATTAACAAAAAAAATTATTATTTTGAAAGAAAATTGACGTTTATCTATTAAGTATTAACTAATACATGAGAGTCCCAATTTTATAAATTAATCTCTTTAAAAATCTCAAAATATATAGTCTAAATTTATCTAAGATTGTATTTAATGTAATGTATTAAATTGTATAAAAAAATTAAAACAAGTTGGGTCACAAAACTGGGCTGGGCCAATCCAGTCCAGTTTCATGTATAACCTTACTCTGATAGATTGTGCTAGCCCAATCCAACTCATTTGCCCATTTGCCAACTCTAAATAAAAGGGATTTTTTTACAAATAAACACAATAAATAAAATATTTCTTAAAATACTTGTCATGTTTTTTTATTATAAAAATACTGTTTTTTATTTTTGTAACAGTTATTGTTACATTTGTTATTTTAGTTATAATAACAAAATAACAAATGTAACAACAACTGTTACAAAAATAAAAAAACAGTATTTTTATAATAAAAAAAGTATGACAAGTATTTTAAGAAATATTTTATATTTTGTAGTATATGATGAAATTATCACTAAATAAAACGGTCACCTCATACCCACATTTAGGTAAAGCCCTGAATTTTGGAAATTTTATTTTCTAATAGATGTACTATCGAAATCTTTCAGTTATTATCTTAAATTTAAGAGGAATTTGCAGTTGAGGTTCCAATTTTTTAAAAAATATGCCGCCACATTCAAACTTTTTAATCTCAGCACTTATATCTAGGACCTTTTAATAAATATGTGGTGGATGGTTTCCGTCTAAATAATTGTTTATTGACCAAATATCAAGTGATTAATTTTAATAGAGATAAAATAGTCTTTTCATAATATATTATCAGGTTAATTTTAATTATATTACTGAACTTTAATTCATTTCATTTATACCATCGAAGTTTAAAATTACTTTCAGTTAAATCACTTCGTTAAACAATTGTTCATTGTTTAACGAAAATTCTGATGTGACATTAACGGGCCATTAATTGGTTGATGTATTTCGCCACGTGTAAAAGTATTGTCCACATGTATGAAGTTCAAAACGAAAATAAGCTTTTGATGTCAAAAACGTATTTTCATTTTAAACTTCATATATATGGACAACACTTTTACAAGTAACGAAATACCTAAGCCAATTAACAGCATGTTAGTGTCACGTCAGAAAATAATGAACGACTAGTTAACGAAATAGTTTAATTAAAATTAATTTTAAAATTTAGTAGTATAAATAAAACGAATTAAAGTTTAAAAGTATAAATAAAATAAAGTGTAAAATTCGGTGGTACATGATATAATTAATCTATATATCATCTTCCTTAATCCCCCACCCAACGCACCAACACCCTACCCCACATGATAGATTTTGAAAAAAATAATAATAATAAAGGTGAAAATCATAGATTTCAGGAAACATTATCAGGTGGTACCCCAATCCATGATAGGAAATCACATTGAAGTTTGTGCAGTAATCAAAGCTGTTGTGTAGCATTAATCTATTCTGCATGCATGGTTTAAAATCTATGTTACTTAATTATCATATAATTAAGTCTAACTCTAATAGTATTTAAATTATACTTTTGATCCATTATTAGTCATAATTGTTTTCCACTTTTGTTCAACTTTCTTTGAAGTATACTACTTTGTGCATCAAAACAAATGGCATCTACTTTTCATCTGTTCTAACCCCAGTTTATGCTAATGGTGAAAACCCCAAGAAGTTCACTGGATTAGAATTCAAGAAATGGCTAACGACGCTGAATCAAGTAAAGTTCTATTGTAAAAATGACCCAGGAAGACAAATTGTGTAACGGAATGTCAAATTCAAATACACTCGGCAATAGTATTTGAAGTCAACATGTTGGATAACTTGAGAGAATGATGAATCAACACAATTGCTACTCATCATGTTCGTAGTGACAGAAATGTTTTTACATTCTACTCCGATCAATAGAAGATAACTCTTCATGAGAAAAATTGTTGGATTAGGCAAAGTAGTGCTAAAAATGTCATTAGGCAAAGAATTGATTCTAATTGATGTACTACATGTTCTAGACATTTCAAAGAAGCTAGCATCTGGATTGTTTTTGAGCAAAAATGAGTTTAGGCTGAAATTTGAGTCCGATAAATTTGTAGATACTAAAAATAGTAAGAATAATTTTGCCACATATTTAATTTTATATTAAAATTCCACAATTACTTTTCAATATTTTAAATTACAAACACAACAAATGTAATACATCTTTTTTAGAAAAAAAAAAACGTAACAAATGTAACAACAAGTGTTGCAAAAGTAAAGATAGTATTTTTTAAATAAAAAAATAAAAAAAAATTTTAAATTATTTTATATTTTATAATGTATGATAAAACTATCTCAAAATAGTATATAAGTGGGAAATGGGGTACTTAGCAAATGGGCTATTTATGATGAATGTAAAGTAGAAAGTTCACAATTTTGATAATAATAAGGACAATTCTTCAACTCGCTTGATTGGGTCTTTTCTTATTTTGAGCATTTTCTTATTTTGAGCATAATAGATTACCATATGTTAATTTTAATACTTTGCATAAATTAACAAGCTTAGATTTGTTGAAAAATTGGTTTAGAGAATGTTTGTTTCGACCAAATTTGACTATTTATTTAAGTGGAGCCATTAGTCGAATATGGGAATTCAAAAGATGAACATGTTCTACTCCGCTAGAAGATTATTGAACTATATTTAGTTGCTCAAAACTAATTTAAATGGATGATAAATTAAAATCAAATATTAGCTGCTTAAAACTTAAATTAAAATATGACAGAATTTCTAAAATCTATTTAAATGAAAAGTTGTATCTTTTTGGACGAAAGATAGTGTCTTTTTAAACATGTCCTTTTCGAATGATCGTGTCTATTTAGAAAGAGACATATTCCTACTGCCATGTATTTTGAGATAGCTGTGTTTCAAACATTATAAATAGATCCCATTGTTTGGAGATTTGGTCTAGGATGCCAACGAGTCAGGGTGGCCAATATCATCTCCGTCACGTTGGAGATTATTGGGAAGCGGAGTAGGAGTAGGAGTAGGAGTAGGGGTGGAGCAGGTATTGAAAAATCTCTATTTATCGTCTCGTTTAATTAATTAATTAATTATTAATATCATTTTTATTTTTTTAAATACGATTTAAATTTTGAAACATAAAAATAATATTATATAAAAAGATTCAAGACAGGGACTAGTGGTGGAACTAGACATTTTAAGTTGGGAGGTCCCCTATGAGGCGGGGCAGGCCGGGGAAGGGAAAAGCCCTCACGGGGGTTCAGAGGCGCTGTCCCCGAATTTTTTTTTCTCAAACCACAATTACTGAGCCATTTTTATAAAATCTAATGTTTTTTTATAAGTCATAATTTTTAAAAAGCTTACAAGAAGTCATTGCACAAAAATATTCAAAATCTAAAATTAGTCAAACTCTTCTTATTTACATAGACTCGTAGTTTCCTGCTGCTGTGTTTTCAATATTGAATCATTGAGTTGTGCTTGAAAATGGAGTCAATTTAATTTGTAAATTGGGGAAGAAATTAAGATTGTTTGGGTGAGTGGAATTTTGGAGAGTTTGAGAGAGTAGAGAGATGAAAAATGAAAGTTACAATCTTAAGGGAGAGATGAGAGTTTTCAGTCTTTCATACAATGATAGAATCACAATTGCTTGACAGATGCTGGACTTTTGACTGAGAATTGCTTGACAAGTGGGCTAGAATCACAAATGAAACTTGGGAAATTTTCACAAGTAAGCCATCTTATGTTATTATTTATAAAAAAATACTGAACATGTTTTTTATTCCAAAAATACTGGGTTTCATCTAATTTTTAATTAATTATTTAATTAATTAAATATTGTAACAAAATCCTTAATTATCTCATTTACTATTTTGATTTAAAATTTTATATATAACTAATTAAGATATTATCTCTCATCAATCTAATCTCTCTCATGTTTCTCTCTCTTACATCATTTACAATCATAATCATTTCAATATCTCTCTAACATTACAATAAACTGCAACTCGTCTCGGCCAACTGCAAAGCGTCTTCTTCATGCAAAATCGTGTCTGATGATAACATCCCCATATTTATAATCGAAACAGATTTTTGTAACATCGTTTGCAACAGATTAATAACAGAGACAAAGAAACATATTTTTGTAACATGTTTGCAATAGATTAATAACAGAGACAATGAAACAGATTTTTGTAACATCGTCTGCAACAGATTAGTAACAGAGACAATGCAAACTGATTTTGTAACAACGTTTGCAACAAATTAATAACAGAGACAACGAAACAGATTTTTGTAACATCGTCTGCAACATATTAGTAACAGAGACAATGCAAACTAATTTTGTAACAATGTTTGCAACAGATTATGAACAAGGACAATGCAAAATTGATTTTGTAACAACTTTTACAACAGATTAGTAAGCACCTATTCACCGACAACTTCCTTCAATATGTGCATCCATGTGCGGTTCCTTTGTCCGACGACTGAAATTTCTGTAAATCGAGGGGTTATGGTTACATCTAGATATAGAACCCTAGTGATTTAGAGGATTAAGTGATATGAGTGGCAGAGAACCCTAGAGATTTAGGAGATTGCCTGATTTTGGGATTGTGCATTCACGAAGAGATGATTGGGATGAAGTGGATTTGGAATGAAGATCTGTTCGCTGTTTCTCCAATTCTGATTGTGATTTTCGACGAGTTTGGTGCGCTGAATAGAATTTGTGAAGATGACTACTCTCTCTCTCTCTCTCTCTCTCTCTCTCTCTCCGAGTGCTTTCTCTCCCTCCGCGGAATTAATAGGAAAAATATATTGTATTTCTTTTTTGTACATATATATATATATATATATATATATATATATATAATACTGGATACCCAGTATTTTTAGAATATTTACATTAGAAAAATAAATTTAAGAATATATTGTATATACATAGTAATGTGTGTAATTTCCTCATGAAACTTGACAAATGCTTTAGGTTGCTAAATTTAATTTTTGCTTTATACTATAATTAAAAAAAAAAAAAAAAGATAGAATTTTTTTTAGAGGTCACGTGACCTCCAATGCACTCCACTGGCTCTGCCAGTGGCAAGGACCATGACCCTCATCTCTGCCCTGATTATTAACGGAATTGGGCAGGACGAGCAAGTATTTTTGCCATCCCTAATTTGTTCATTCACGTTGATTTTTTTCTTTTTCTGGGCACAAATTAGCCTTTGCATTTTCTGTATAAATCACTCTAGACCCAAAATATTTTTCACAAAGTTTCAAGTCCAGTTTTATTTCCATTCAAACATAGTACAAATCAATGTAATGTTCGTTATTCTCGTAATTTGAAATGCTATTACGACGTATCTTGAAAGACGTGTGCCAACAAACTGTGCAAACCAATTTCATTTTAAGAAGAAAGTCCAACTCTTACCTTGACCAAGTTCATTTTCGTGCATTTCGTTTTCCTACATTTTTGTAAGGCGTACTCTGTTCAAATTTTTGCACATTAAAAGTTAGTAAAAGACAATATAATTTGCACCAATTTTACCAACATCTAGTTCATTAACATACCAGCTCTAGGCAATTCATTCACCTAGACGTAAATACTATTCATTAACATCCCAGAAAATATTTTACCATTGTTAGGGTAGTCAAACTGACTCTCATACGAGCTCCAGACATTTCATTCAACTAGCCACTTTTGATTCTGCAAGGACATATAAGTGAATCCAAGGAACATCCAATTGAAGTTGAAACTTGTACAATTCAGTTACTCCATATATGAGCCATCAATATCAATCAATCCACCTACTTCAGTATGAAGGGTAGAAGACAGACAAATTAAAACCATAGTAACGTTTTGTAATTACTAAGCATCTAATTATTTTACATCTTCAAATAAATATAACAGTAAGTGCCTGGTTTTGAGGCAACCCAACTTGACCTCGAGCTTTTACAAGTTTTTTTTTTTTAAATAAAATAAGTGAATTGACTGAGTGGTAGAGTAGTGAAAATGCTTGTTTCTTCCATATTTTGAACCTCAACTCCATGGAACAATAACACAATTGAAATCTTAGACCAAAACACTATGCATGAATGATATGAACTGCCCAAACAAGAATTCTTGAATAGTGAAGAACTAGTTCAGATATTCATGACCAAGAAGTATTGTATTCTCTTTCGGATAGGCCATGAAAGGAGAATGAAGGCTGGAATGCCAACAGGCGTCTATTATTGAATTACCCGACCCGATAATACCCATTTTGGGAACATAACAGCATAAAAACTTCGGCTCAGGAGGCCAGGCCAAAGAGCCGTTCCCAGTGGCTATCTCTCTCTTTTGTTTACATACAGACCCTCATGTGCCGGTCCATGAGTGCCACAGGCCTGTACAGTCGAGCCAAATGAAGTTTACCTCGTTTTCTATGTTGAAGGACCATATATTTTACATCTCATTAGAGAACATGTGCTTTCATGCCATATATTGCACTTTAATCCTCAAAACCAAATGAAGTAAACAACTATCATAGCCAATCCCTACACCAACTCTAGCAAAGCAAAAGCAGTCATGGAAGCTTGATAACTGATGAATGATCTAAAACATGGAAACAATCTTATAATCAAGTTTATGAATGAAAAATTTTCACATACAGCAAGTAACAGACAAGATTTTCACAACATGTACCACTTTGCATATAATGTAGCCACGGAATCAAGTCTTCAGACATCAACCACTTGCCTGAATAAAATCCTTACTTCATCAACTTGTAAAATATTGACAGGGCTGAAGCATCTGCAACTAACGCTGCAATTGCGCAAGAAATCTGGGAACTTTCATACCAAATCCCCGCTTTTCTCTCTCAACCCTGTTCAAGTTTCAATAATCATTAGTACACGTGCGTAGAAATTGCTTAGTGGGAAAGAATGAGTTATTTATAGAATGCGTAGAGACATACTTTTCAAAAAAGGTACTTATAAGTACCTTATAAGCTCAGCCAAACATGCTCACAAACCCAATGGATGTAAAGCAAAACTCATTTAAATTTTATGAACTTCATTTTCTATTCTGATTGAGTTTATTCAATTCGATTGATGCCTAAGGATTTACTATGAGAGCAATGAATGCCAAAGTTACATATAACTTCTAAACTAATAGAATAAAATAGCAAATGAACCAGAAGGACTGTGAATATACAAAATTTCAAAATTGCTCCTTTAATTAAAAGAGTTATAACAATCTCTTTCTAACTTCTTCATACTGTTATCCTGAACAAGATTGAAGTTCAAAGTCCAGCACTAGTGCACATGCCAGGGATACCTGCAGGCTCACAGTTGTCCACGTGGATTCCAAGAATCTATACCGTTAGACAATTAAGCACGGTGTTTCCTTGAGTCTTACTTATCTTCATTAACATCTAAAAAATTTAATTCCTACTCTTAATTATATATTTAAGACCAACACGTGTCCATCACTTCTTTTTATCAGGCAGATTTTGTTCATTCTTCTCCCAGCCAACTACTAGTAACTACAGGTACTAGAGCCTAAACAGGGACTTGTACATTCTCTACATCATTGACGAATTCTCAGAAGACAACAGGTATATTACTAAAATATGAATTGGTCTTAAACCTAATCATAACATTAAGATCAATATATCCCATGGCAGCCAGTAAATATCATCCGAAACTCACTGTTTCTTCATAAATGATAAAAAATAAGGATGCAGAGAGGAAATCCCGTTACCCTTGCAGGTAAATCTTACAGAAATTTGTGGCATTCATTAAGACTACACAAAATTGTTAGTAAATCAATAAGATGTAAATTGTTTGTTATTATTTCCTTCATCGAACATAAAAAACAGCAGAACGCTAAGAAGTACAATTTATTACAGAAAGCAGAAAAACTTACGTTGGGGCAAGTCTGCCAAGGCCATCTAGTTCTTCACCGGTTTGTTCATCCACCACTTTCCCAGAAATCTCAACGAGATAAGATCTATGGCTTGTGACTGGAAGACCTCTGCTAGCAAGTAAATCTAAATCTTTCTGGTGAAGTTCACGCCCATTTACAAAAACCTCCGTGTTTCCAGCAGCACAATTTTCTGGCATAGGGTAATTGAATTCCTCAATATTTGGCTGCATGACATTAATGTTCCAGCACAATGGAATCGTTACTACATTAGTACATTTCTTTTCTTGAATAATACAACAAAAGATGAAATAAAGTTCTATTCAAGGAAAAGGATATTATGCATCAGATATTTATTGAACCCACCATGACAATCCCAAGGCAAGGATGGCCCATCACACCCCAAAATCCAGCTTGAATATCATACCTGGTTTATCATAAAATTTGCAAAAGCCTCCATTAGTGTTTCCGGTCAAAAAGACAAGATCGCTGTCACTAATCACGAGAGTGCATAATATAGCTACAAAATTATTCTCTGATATCAAAAGATGCATTATTTAAGTGGAAATAAAGTGGGGGAGGTAGAGTGAAGTCAGAAGTGCGGGGAGGTTTGCAGTTGAAAAGGTAAATGGACATCAGTGTCTTCCTTTCAATTATTTCCTATTTTCAGAACGCTGTATTTGAGCTAGTTTTAAGTGAAATCTATAGCAGAAGGATTCTTTTTTTATTTTTATAATATATATGGGAACAGGATTCACTACATAAATGATGAACTCAGTGATGCAAGTTTAGTCCATATAAAATGAGCCACAAACTTTTGTTCCATGTACTCACCAGTAACCTCCAGGTTGAATAGGTCCAGCTTGCTTTGCAGCCTTCTTAACTAATCGATCTGGTATACAATGTCCATTGACAAAAACCTGAGATCTTCCATCCTCTTCATTTTGATTAGACTTTGAGAAGTCTCTGAAGCTCTTTTTGATAAGACCCACAAAGAAAGATTCACCCCCTTTATTGATCCTTGGTTGATCTTCTTTACTCGTGTCCACTGAATCCTGAGATACACAGCTATTTGAAAGTTCATTCAATGATACGTCCATCTCAGTTGCCGCTGGTGCATCTTTTACAGAATTCTGCCGAGACGTAAGCTTATCGAGGCCAACCTTCTCCTGCTCAGATCGTTTACTTTTGTTACCATTTTCATATCGATTGACCATATTATTAGCAGAAGAATGATCAGGACATTGCTGGGGAAGTGAATCAGGAAGTGGGCGAGACGTGACTTCTTTAAAAGGCAACTCAGCAGAAGGAGAAACATCTTTTCTAGCATTTACAATGTCCAGTCTCTGCTCATTCTCAGAGAAACTGGAAGATAGTGAAAGAGGGTCCTGCCGCTTCCCAGACTCGCTAGAATTTGACTTCTTGTCTCTTGGAGAATACTTAGGCTCAGAGTCATCATAAGCATTAGAGCTGGGGTTCATATCAACAGTATTTGCAACACAATCGCCATGTGAATAATTAAAATTTTCATCCAGAGTCCCAGTAGAACCGTTGTCAGTCTCAGTTGGAACTTGGTCAATGTTTGCAAGGACTGAAATAATAATCCCTTTGTTCCCAAGCTCAAACAAGATTATGGAAGAACAAGCTCCACATTTTATTTTCTGTTGGTTTTTCACTATTGAGATGTGCTTCCTCTGCAGTTTTAGTAACTCAAAGCAGTTACAGCATGCTATAATAGGGGCACCACCTGCAATGGGGCTGCAGGTTCGTCCACTCCCATGGGCTACCACTGCCTTTTTGGGACGGTGGTAAATGAAACCGCCATTTTCTGAATCAATGTCATTTAAACTCATTGTTAGGGGCTGTCGAGAATGTATTTGACGAGAATTGGACCCTTCAGATCTATAACCTTGGGGATGTTGCAAAACAGGATTCGGATGGTATAGAAGATTGGGGTTGTCACGAGACCTTTGATGAAATTTAGGAGGCAAATGCCAGTTATTGTTAAAGCAGTGCACACAAGAACATCCAGGCTGGTGAAAAATGGTGTCATGTGGATGTGACGCGAAAGGGTTGCGATTGATGTCCATGTAGCGACCTGGATGGTGCTCATGAGATGGTCGTTGCAAAAATTTAGTTGGTGGCTGACTAGGAGGCCTACGGAGCATTTCTGGCTGATAAATATCACCATACCCCAAGAACTCGGGTGGGAAGTTCCTTTGAGGAAACGAATCTTGCATTGTTGAACCAAATTTATCCATGTGAGGAATGCGTCCGTGATTGTAACTTGAATAAAGGGTTTTCAAATCATTGGGACCGAGGGGTTGCTGGTTAACACCATGTGAACTAGCCAAGCTTTCTTGCACATAAGCAGCTTGATGTCTACCATATGGATCGGGTGGAGTTAGAGGCATCCTCCTATCAGTACCAAGTCTTTCATTAGGTTGTTCTGCTAAATCACAAGACCGAGTAAGTTGATCCTTCAATTCGTCGAGTTTCCTTAGGAGCTCAGCCCGATCATTCTCTAAATTTTCAACTCTACTAAACCCATCCAATCCATGATTCCGATATCTCATCCTCTCACCATATCTATAATAAGAGTCCGTGTCATAGCTTAACGGCCTCTCACCAGAATACAATGAACTATCAAACCTCCCATGTGGGGCTACACTTCTGGAATTTGCTGAAGAAGCCACTGATTGATTTCTTTCCAGGCCCCACTGGTCCATAGCAGGCCTAGACCTCCATGATCTCATTGGAAGCCCAATTTCATCAAGCTCATTTTCACTATGAAAATTAGAATATACCGGCCTTTTCATCTCCAAGTCACTATCTTTACCCCGATTCCTATCGTTAATCATACCCTCTGCAGAAGAGCTGTACTCGTCATCAAAAGATTCTGTTCTTCTAGTTCTGTCTCTTTCTTTTCTGTTCACGCAGGAATCGAATGGTACTTCCTTATTTTCTGTTCTTGTTGTGGAACTACCATTGAAAACCACTCTGTCGATATCATTTCTCTCATTTGTACTATTATGTTCAACTCCCACACTATTTTCCACGCCCACTTCAGACACATTGAACATACTACCTTTCTCAGGAATTTCTATACCTTTTGCACCATCAGATATCTCTGACAATCCATCTTCCATAAGCCCATTCTTTTTAGCTGTATCATTAAACCAACCATAATTAACAACTAAAATTTCTCAACTTCACATGCGTATCCACACACCCTTCAGTTCAAGCATTATAAAAATTATGCCTTGATTGTCATTTTGAAATGTTCTGTTCATAAATTACTTGCCCATCATCATATTTACATATGTGGAGTAAGTAAAGAAACATACAGTAATGCAATATAATATCCCCTTCTTTTTGGCTTTACCATCAGAAGCAACAGCAACAAAGAACAAGATGTCAAATTTCACCCAAGACCACATACTCTTTCTATCCAAACAATCATAACCATAAATCTTTTGTTTTAACGTGTCCATTGATGACAAACACGTACAAGATTCCGTTGCCTAAAAAACTAATAGAAGCAATATCCAGCTTATTTGGCGCATAGAATCTGCAATTACAATTAATTACTTAACAATATGATATCTGTATATTGTCTAATATTAATATATACACAGGACACATTTCTTGTAAGATATGAATACAACAAACAGGTCAAGGATTAAACCATAATTCTTGATTTCTAGAGCAATAATAAACAGAAATGAGCAAAGCACAGACAGATTCATGAAGTGATTCGTCCTTAATGTGAGACTTAGTCCACTCACTGCTTTCACTATAAAGAATACGACTTGTACATCTTGAATCCAAGATAGACCTAAACAATTCGTAGTATTAGGTTCCACGCAGTCGAACAAAACACACGCAGACATACACACACACTTCCATATATATTATACCTTTGAGAACAGCACCGCAGCCACCACACTGGTAGAGAGAGTAGTCAGGGAGCTCAGGGAGGAGATTTTCACACTTGGGGCAACGCACCAGCCTTACTTTTGCAGCTTCTGCCATTTTTCTGTTCCAAATACTTCACCAAAACTCAACCTTGATTTTTTTAAAGATTATTTTAGCTATATTTTTTTTGCAGGCCACCAAGAATTAATCTAAACAAAAAACTTGAATAAGCAAAACCCAAAAGTCAACTCAAATCTTGAACCCCACAAAACCCCAGATCATTAATGCAAATACCCCTCCAACCAACCACAAATTAATAAATAAAATGAGACTTTCCGTACGTCATAAAGAAAATAATGCAAATAATCAGTCAAATCAAGACGTGGGGTTCTACTTCTTTGGATTTGAAACTACAGAGAGGAACTGCAAGATGTAAATACAACAAAACATAACGGAACAAAATCTCTATTTTCCTTAAAATTTGTTGGTTACATAGAAAAAAGAAAAGAAAAAGAAAAAGCTGAAATTGTGGGATTTCCAAGAAAAGGGGTGTTTTAGAATTGGAGGGAATATTAATTAGAACCCAATAGCCGACATTATTTTACTTTTTTGCCATGAATTTTCGCTTTCCGTTTGCACTAAATGCTTAGTTAGAGTGGGGACCGGTCAAAAATGGCGGAGTATTTGGTAAGGAACTACAAATACGATGGCGTATTATACTTTCAGAAAAGCAGCTTTGATAAAAGCAAAAGAGAAATGCAAGCTGTATTTTGACAAAGTATTTTTGAAACAGTGAATGTCGTTATACACCTGACAAGATTCATGTTTTTTCTTCCAAAACTAATCTTTTTTTTAAGTATGAATTAATTACACTAATGGTCCCTATTCTTTCAAGTTTGTAACGATTTTATCTCCATTCAATTTTTTTAGCAGATATCATCCCAATATTTTTATTTATTCGCACAGATGATCCCTAAATGACTTTTTTTTACAATTTTTCCATTAACTTTAATAAATTAAAATGATAAAAAAAAAAAAAAAAAACAAAGAAAAATTTGTAATTGGGACCCTAACTTTTCAAAAGTATAAACGAATCCTAATTTTTTTTTTAATTTTTTACATCTTCCCTTTCCCACTCCACCTTACCTTACCTTTTGAATCAATTAATTTCTTACAAATACGGCAAAGGTGCCGAAGGGGCAGAAAACATACCTCCGAATTCCAAGTTCAACCGCAAGGTGGTAGGTCAATCCCAAGAACATGTTGGAAATGATGGCCACCGGCGGCGAAGGGTGGCTTTTGAACCAGTTGAGTATGGGATTATTAAGTTAGCCTAAAGTGCACATCAATGACCAGAACCCACCAGCAGAGAAGCCGACTGTGTTAAGTACTTGGGGCCATTCTCTTGTAAACTCCCAAGCTACCTGACAGGCGAGTTTCCCGGTGACTATGGTTGGGACACTGCTGGACTCTTAACTGATCTAGAAACTTTCGCCAGGAACCGTGAGCTCGATATGACACTGTAGGGCCATGCTTAGAGCTCTTGGATGCGTCTTCCCTGGAAATTTGTCACGCAACGATATCAAATTTGGCGAGGTTGTATGGTTCAAGGCCGGAGCCCAGATCTTTAGCGAATGTGGACTTGACTACTTGGGAAACCCAAGTTTGATCCGTGCCCAGAGCATCTTGGCCATCTGGGCTTGCCAAGTGATCTCGATGGGAGCTGTTGAGGGTTACCGTGTTGGCTAATGGTATGATGGGATTTAGATAGTTTATGTTGAATTCTCAATTTTCTGTAAAAAATTTTATTGTCTAACGGGAGGAAGACAACTGAAATTAAGCTATTTATATTATATTTCTTGTCTGTGTACAACTGAATTGATCTCTGCATAGCTTGGTTTTTGCTAATGTTTCCAATTATGTATAACTGATCTAAAAAAATGACAATGATTTATTGACCATTTCACTGTCATCTTTTCAAACATTTGGAAACCCGACAGTGGAGGACACTGAGTTTTTCCGGTGGCGGTGGTAAGGTTGGTGGATAGGGTGGTGAGGAGAGAGGAAAATGAAGACGCCACGGTGGGAATAGTGGAGAGTAGTGTATATGTTGAGGATTTGTGGTGGTTAAAAGCTGTTTCGCCATTAGGATTGCTTGCTCTAGTACTGCTACTAAGTCTTATCCTAATGTTGCTGCCATTTCTATCTCCATCTCCATTATTTATGTTCTCTGTATGTGTGTGTTTTGTGGGTAGCTTTAGATTCTTTGATTCAGTTTCCTGTGGGGTGGGGTGGGGTGGGGTGGGGTGGGGTGGGGAAGATCATCCCTGGGTTTTTTTTAAAGTGAAAATCTGTAGAAAAATAAAAGAAATTTAAAATTTATTTGTACTTTTAAAAATGTTATGGTCTCAATTGCAATTTTTTCATTATTTTTTCTTTTTTCTATCATTTTAATTTATTTAAGTTAGGGGCAAAATTGTCATAAAAGTCATTTGAGGACCATCTGTACAAATAAATGAAAGGATGTGGATGATATCTGCTAAAAAAATTGAATGGGAATGAAATCGTTACAAACATGAAAGAATGAGGACCATAGTGTAATTAACCTTTTAAGTATTTATATTATAAGTTGTGAATGAATGAGTTGACAAAAAGTACGTTGTAAGTTATATGTTCTATGAAATACTCCCTCCGTCCCAAATATATAGGCTGATTGGATTTTTCACACGGATTAAAAATGTTATTGAAAAAGTAAATTTTACTAATAGTTTTCCTAATTTACCCTTATTTAATGAGTATTATTTAAAAATAATGATTATTCCTAATTCACCTTCAATTCTCAAATATTTATGAATTGAGTGAACATGTTAATTATGAATGTACAATTTCAAGATTAAGTTGGAAAAAATGGTTATAAATAAGCAAATTAAATAAGGGTATTTTAGTAAATGAACCAAAAAAATACCTCAAAATAGAAACAAACCTATACATTTGGGACAAGAGAAAAATGAAATGTGGCATATATATTTGGGATGGAGAGAGTATGTGAATAAGAAGTATGTTTGATCAGTTTGATCAGTTGAAATTATAAGTTAAGTACTACCAAATATGAGTCCGTCCAAAACAAAAACGTAAAAAATTAACGTTTCCTCCCAAAATCAAGATTGCCCTACAAAAGTACAAAGGCAAAAAGAAGCTTAACTGCAAGACGCACCGGTCAAGAAGGATGAAAGTCCGCTTTAGTGTGCCAAGTGAAAGGATCGTTACTCAGTAAATAAAAAAAATTAGGGTAAATTTCTCCAAGAATTTTTAATCTTTTATAAGTGTGACAGTCATGTCCATCAATCTTTATATTACACATATATCCAACCTTTTAATGCTATACGAGCGGTACTCTCACTTAACGAAAAATTTATATTTATACATTAAATGTCCACACAACACTCTCGTAATACATTACTAAAAGGGTAAAATTGTGCACGCAAAAAATCATTTATTCCAAAAATCAAACAATGATTGTTCACTTACATGAAGTGTTGCTTCTTCTTTTTTTATAACAATTTTATCTTTTTAGTCAGACGTTACAAGTATATCGTGTGGTCATATAACATCTAACTATACGTTTTTTGTCATGTGGGATACCGCTCACATAGTGTTAAAAAGTTGATGATATGATTGCTACAAATGAACTAGGTTGAAGATCTCTAAAGCAATTTATCTTAAATATCACTTTAGAGTTTGTTTGATGTAGTTTTTTTTAGTAGTTTTTGATATAAAAATAAAAAATAAAAAATTGATGAATGTATAATTGGAAAAAGAAAAATCTGAATGAAAATGTGTGTGAAGTATTTAAAATAAATATTAATTTAAAAAAATCAAGAATTTAATAAATTAATTGATATAGACTGAAATTAGAAACCAAACATTAATATTTTCCTTAATCTTGTTTTTCGACTATTAAAATGGATAATAGAGTGTTCAATTTCTTTAAGATTACCAATTAAACAAGCCACTTAATAAATTTTTGAAATGAATGGCATATATACCATTTAATCTTCATTTTGATCTAATTTAATTAAGTCTTCTAATAAGATAAACCACTTAATTATAAGTTACTAATATATGTTACAACAAGTAATCTACAATATGGGTCCCATCTAAGTATATAATTATTAATTAATAGCAAGTTATAAGAGGGGGTTAACATTGTCAAACCTAAAAATGACACTTTTTTTTTTAATATATAGACAACATTAATTAGTTGAAAACTTAATTTCAACAATAAAATAAAAATATATATATATATATACATTTTGAGAGCATCTGACAGGTTTTATAAGTGTGTAGTTTGGTTTAGAAGTATATGTAGAATGTGTCTTTTTCATGAGTTGATAAATTTTATATTAAAAAAATTAATTGCTTGAACTAAGAAAATTGAAAAAGCTTATTTAATAATATATCTACGATATACTTGTTGATGAAGTTTGAACTCGTCAATTTATTCTTTAATAACAAAACGTAAGTCGTTGGAGAATGTTTTAATATTGAGTTTATCGTTGAGTTATTTTATGTCATAACTATTATGAAAATGTATAAGTGCAATTACAATCTTATATAAATTATTATTTTAATAAATAGAGATATTTACTTGTGGTGTTGGTTAGTTATACCTATTAAACATCTATCACAACATCTTTTCACTCGAGAGTAAAAACTTTCAATGTAAAAATTGAACTTCACAATATTTAAATTGTGAATAATGATTAATAAATTTCAAAGTATTTAATGTACTACAATTTTGTATAAGATTTTTTGCATATTTCGTCTCCAAATACATGCCACCAACCAATTTTGTTAGCACTAAAATAGACAGAGTTCATCATTTTCGTCTATTTTAGCTTTTGAAATCGCGTAAAATGGCAAATTTATCATCTTCTTTAAATTGACAAGAAGGATAAAAAGAAATAAAACAAAAAAATAAAGAAAAAATTACAACATGAGTCTCAAAACTTTTCGAAAGTAAAAATATGTCTTACTTTAAAAAAAAAAATTAGAAAAAAGAAAAACTTTCATCTTCCCTACTCTACCCAACACCTACCCCTACCCCTACCCCTGCCCCCGCCCCCGCCACCACCTTTATTCCCCATAATTACCACCACCGATCTTCACCACCAGTATCTATTTCCAATGTGTACACTAAATAGGTGGTGCAGACAAACAGAACCAATCATAGTATCAGCTTAGGCAAGGTTCTACTTTGCATAATCGCCCGATGGGCTTCTTCTCACAGATCATAGAAGTTTTTTCTAAATTATTTAGAGACACCTTCATTTTTCACAACCCAAACTCAAAACAAAAATCTAGAAAAGGGATTGCTACTTCTCAATGCGAG
Organism: Forsythia viridissima; assembly: GCA_030279155.1. Lineage (NCBI taxonomy): Eukaryota > Viridiplantae > Streptophyta > Magnoliopsida > Lamiales > Oleaceae > Forsythia > Forsythia viridissima. Next base: position 70,409,709 of record CM059033.1, on the reverse strand, counting down.
ATTTGTTTAAAATGGGTTATTGAGTTTATATTTTTCTTGTTCGAATATGGTTTCTTGAGGGAATATTAAGCAAAAATGTAGCATATATAGAGAAAGAAATGTGGGGTTTGGAATATTGAGAAATAAAGATGGATGAAAAAAGATTAATACATCTATATATGTTTGTATGTGTTTCGGTAATTTTGTATGATTGTGATTACAAATTTATTTTTTATGCTCGTTTCGTTTGTGGAAATGATGAATTAGTATGTTTCTCTCTTTGTTTGTTTATTTGTATTTTTTAGTTTGTCAGAGCAAAATAGATAACTAGTTTGCGATTGGTTTCCATTTGTACTACAAATCAATTCTCTGAATTTGAATTTCTTCTAATCTTTGCAGACGTGTATAAAGGAAAATCGAGACGTGATGGCAATGGAGAAGAGGGGAAGGAAGATTATGCACAGGTGCTGATAACCCATGTACTACAATTTGGTTTCCGTAAACGGTGGTGGAGGGTGGTGTTTTCTGCTCGAGGTTGTGAATGGAGAATTGATGGTGAGGCGACGTTTGTGGGGCTTAGGGGTGGTGGCGGGGATAGGTAGAGTGGGATTGGTTGAGGAAGAGGATATTTTTTCCTTTTTTCTAATTTTTTTTTAAGCGAGACTCATTTGTACTTTTTGAAAAGTTTTAAGGCTCCCGCTGCAATTTTTTATTTTATTTTTAATATTGTTTCAATCCTAAAGGTTAGGGAATAAGGAGCAATTTAATTTCCCTCTTTGCTTCTTCTCTTTTTGTTTATTTAAAAAGGAAGACGGTGTTATCATTTTATATTACCTTAAAGGCCATAATGGATAGAAATGACGAACTCTGAATGTTTTTCAAAAGGTTGAGGATGATTAAATAGTGCCAATAAAATTGGTTGAGGACATGTCTTAAACTTCTTTGAAAGATTAGAAACGAAATGTGAAAAAACCCATTTATTTAATATTTTAACATGTGCGAAAAACAATACTTCAAAAAATGAAAAGGAAAAAGAGGATAGTTGAAGTATTAAAAATAGTTAAATATTTGAATAATCGTTGAACTTTTAGTCTCTTATTTATGTACTCACTGAACTTTAAAATAATGATGAATGCTCAATGAACATTATAACATTACTCGTTATTACTCACTTTCAACGATCCATTAACAACTAGTGGACAGAACAACACACGTGGCAGATGGAATGCTCACGTGGCATAAGTTTCTGTCAACCAATATTGAGCTATCCGCCATGTCAGCAATCTGTATTTTGAATAATTATTGAATTTTTAATCCAGTCTTCGTTCATTCACTGAACCTTAAAATGTTGTTGAATGCTCACTAAACTTTTCAAAGTTACATTTCGTTACTTACTCATGAAGATTCTATAATAGTCCATAGACGGAATGCCCACGAGGCTGACAGAATGACCACGTGTCCTTCATTTTGTGCCATTAAATCTATCATCCAAAATAGTTGCGTGCCATATTATCAAACGCATTTTCAAAATGTGTTTTTTAATATGCAAAAAATGGTGAAACTTGCCCTAATTAAACAAATGATCTCATTTCAATTGATCTCAAATTGATTTATTCCAAATGTTCCATCAATTGATTACCGACTTGTATCCAGCACGGGGTAAAACATCTGTGCAATCGAAAAAATCATGCGCATCTACTTTTCCCGTAGAATCTGCAACCCCAAAATCTCCGTCCATGGATACTCTCTGTCCAAGATGTCTTCAACACTGGAACATTACCACAATAACATAACTTGCTGTTCTTAATCAGTGAAGTATTAGAGTTTTCCATCTCAGATTGGTTCAACAGAGAAGATGGGTTAGGGCTAGGGTTTTTGGTGGAACGTTTGAGATCAATTTGAATGAAATTGTTTGTTTAATTATGGCACGTTTTACCATTTTTAGCATCTTAAAAAATGCATTTTGAAAATGTGTTTGAATACATGACGCGTGACTATCCTAGTTGGCAGATTTAATGGCACAAAATGGAGGATGCATGGTCATTCCGTCAGTTACGTGGGCATTCTGTCAATGGGTTATTAGTGAATCGTCATGAGTGAGTAATAGATTGTAACTTTGAAAAGTTGAGTGAGCATTCATCAACATTTTAAAGTTTAGTGAGTGAACGAAGACATGACTAAAAATTCAGTGATTATTCAAATACAAATTGCTGACATGGCATGAAGCTCAACATTGATTGGTAAAAACGTATGCCACATGGACATTCCGTTTGCCATGTGTGCTGTTCCGTCTACTAGCTATTAATGGGTTGTCAAGAGTGAGGGTGAGTAATGTTGTAAAGTTCGGTGAGCATTCAGTACAATTTTAAAATTTAGTAAGTAAATGAAAACGAGACTAAAAATTCAATGATTATTCAAGCATTTAACTCTATTAAAAATTTAACTCTATTAAAAACTAAAAAACTAGCTACTTTTGAATAGTTTGGAGTTTGGCGGTCTAAAACATACACTTGTAACCCTCATTGTATATAAATAAAATTTAGTTATTTTTTTAGAATGGTTGCATGTCAATTTTTGTTTGTCCAACCGTATTCATTCGCCTGTCTTCAATTGAATAATATTTTATTTATTTATTTTAGTTGGACTAATTCAAACTCTAATACACATAATTTAAGAAAGTAAATATCGAAAGCAAATTGTACTATATAGTGACTGTGATCGAATGACTGTGATCGAATATAATAAAAGCTTAAACTCAGCTCAATCTAAGGAGTATGGACTTGGGAGCTGGTTGCCCGACTCAATCTTGAGAAAACGTGCAAATACCTACTTTACCTACCAAAATTTTTAGAGAAGATCTATATTTTATATATATATATATATATATATACACCGTCAAAATCTATTTTTTTGTCCAAATGTACTTTCCTATTTAAAATTTTTGTTTTTTTTTAGTTTCCAGAAAAATAAATTTTTTTAATAGCCATTAAATGCTCATTTTTAATATTACATTTAATAGCCGCCTGATTTTTTATTTTTCCAACTGGAATCTATACATCTACCTTCTAATTTAGTTATTATTACAAAAATTAATTTAGTTTTCTTATCATTACAAAAATTAATTATCCAATGCGTTTTAATTTAATTATCTATATTTTAAATATTTAATTAATTAATCTTATCTTTGTTTTGGTAAAAAAAAAAATGCATGAATTTTCCAATACTAATTAAAATTTAAGATATCGCATTTTCAAGATTACTAGTGAAGTGCACGTGCAAATGCATGTGTTATATTTTAATTATGTATTTAATAGCGTGGTCATTATTTGTGAATTTCTTAATTATTTTCTTAGTTATGAAAGACTAAGTAAAATATGTATTAATATTTGTTGGAAAAAATGCGTATTATAGTTTCAATTAATATCTTTAACATGAACGTTCTTCACTTTAGATAATGTGATGAATGGTATGTAGTTCCTTAACAGAATTGAATATTGCAATTCCTAGAATTGAAACTTCAATTATTATCTGAAAAGATTATTCTGCTGCTTTCAAATTTAAACTTATTCCATAATTTTCCTCATTATCACATGACTTTGTAAATTTTTTCAATTTATCAATTTAATTTTGTTTATTCTAATCAAACATTCAAAAACGTTTAGATCACGCGAGTGTCATGAGATATGCACAAGATTACTTGTAAATTTGCGATAATAAGTAGTAAAAATACTTATTATAGATTAGCATAAGCTGTCAATTAGTGATTTCTCATTAGATAAATTTTTGAAGTAATTAATAAGCAAGAATTTGGGGGCTTCAATTTAAAAATTGAAAATTAACAAGATTATTCCAAAATTTCAAAAAGAATTGATAAAAATAAGTGCATTAATGATATTTTACTTGTTTTCGCAATAGTAAAGTGTAGAGCACATCAATACTATACTTATATAATTATAATGATTTAAACATAACTTCACGATACTAAATTACGTAAAAATGAAAAGAAAATAAAAACTCTAAATATCTTAAATCAACAAAAATAATTCAAAAAGTAAATGAATGTTCATTCTATAATTTAAATAATTTTATGCTTATAATTTCTTAACACAACGATTAACAATGAAAATATGTTTTTGTCATTCTTAACAACAGCGTGTTTTGAAGTGCAAATTTCAATTAGTGGTGTTCACTATATTCTTTTGCCGTAGCCAACAAAAAATCAGAAAAATTATTTTTATTATAATCAATAACCAAGGTAAAAATAAAAATAAAAACAAATTAGTGTGAAAACAACACACATTTAGAATTTTTTGTATCTTGACCAGTGTTAAATTTAATATTACTGTTGTTTTCCAAAGAAAAAAAATTTATACTGCCAATTCTTTTGCACTTACAAATTCAAAAAAATTTCCAAGATCATACTTACACTGCCAATAAATACTAACTACGAATTTTTATTAAAAATACTGAATATTAGAACTATTTAAGAACTCAAAATAAGAATTGAAAATCAACACTCAAACAAACAAAAATGTTCAAATAAGTATAATAAATTAACAAAAACAGAACTTAAGCAACCAAACAACTACTTGTATTGGTTAATTCACAAACCCTAGAAATAATGACAGCCAATAGCAACCTTCAAATCTATCATGAACGGCGCAAAAAGTTAAGCAGATAGATCCATAGAAATAGCTTCTGTTTGGAAAATACATAAACAAGATTTAGATGGGTAGCCAAAATAATTAACATATTTGTAAATTTTTGGGTGATTTATCAAAAAACATGACTGAAATCGGAAGAAAGACGAAAAATACGAATGAAGAAATACAAGAGAAATAATGCAATGTCAGAAATAAAATGGGATTGGAAAAGATCTACGATTGAGAAAAAACGGGTGTCAATTTCAAGAAATTAGGAAAAAGTAATAAAAAAAATGAACAGTGGTAGACATTCATATGAACAGTGCCACACTAAAAAAAAGCATCAATTTCAAGAAATCAAGAAAAGCTAAAAAAAAAAAAAGAAGAAGAAGAACAATGGTGGGCACGTATTTATAGGAATAGTGCCACACTAAGTTCCCTCTTTTAATATATAGAGATTTTCAAGATTATTATGGAAAACAATCAATGCACATTAAAAGAAAAATAAGTCCAGATCTATATTATTAAAGTTTTGTTATTATTGCAAAAATTAATTTTCTAATGCATTTTACTTTAGTTATCCATATTTTAAATACTTAAATAATTTAATTTAATTAATTAATTAATTTTATCTTCATTTTGATCAAAATATGAATGAGTTTTTCAATGCTAATTAAGATTTAAGAGATCACATTTAATATATTACATTTTCGAGATTATTATAGAAGACAATAAATGCAAAGTGAAATAAAAATAAGTCAAAATTCATATTTTCAAAATTTTGTTATCATTGCAAAAATTAATTTTTCAATGCGTTTTAAATTTAATTATCTATATTTTAAATACCTAATTAATTTAATTAAATTAATCTTATTTTCGTCTTGGTTAACGTATGCATGAGTTTTGATACTAATTAAGATTTATTGTTTGATTTTATTATAACTAATTAATTTTCATAGATAACCATTGAAATTATTTTTTGTGATTACACCTCTTGTGCATTGCACGAGTAAAACACTAGTATAGATAAAAAAAACGAGTCACTATAAAATTCCAAAACAAATATCATTCTATTTATTTTTGTAAATACAAAGTGGTCATTTACTTGACAAAGATATAATTATCTCTATTAAATATATATTGAATAATCACTACAAGTTTAATACTTATAAATACTTATAAGTTGGTTAAACATTATTTTATAAGACCTACAATTTTTATTCACACATTTCGTAAAATTCACTATTTATAATCTACAAAAATCTTTACCAAACATATTTAACTTATTAATTTTTGTTGGATAAGCAACATATGACTAGACCTAACTCGAGTTTGTTAAAAATTTCAAAATAGTTATTGAAGTAATGTTTTTACAATAGTAGTCACTCGAAATTTTAACTGTTACTAATAATCATTCGACTGGAAACATTAATCTAAAATCTTACATGTCACCATTAAATTTTAATGTGAACATAAACGGCGTTAACTAGTACGTTACGCAAGACAAAAATGTAGTACTTCTAAAAAATTCTTCAGTAAAAATGCGAAGTTTCCCCGACTAACTGATTAACTAAATCGAACCAATGTAGGAAAAACGTGTTTGACAAATTACGTTTTTAGCTGCAATTAACATGTCTTGATCTGATGTGGGGTGCTAGTTAACACCGTTTATATCCACGTTAGAATTTAACAACCATATGTATGTTTTATTATATTAGCATTTCCAATCAAGTAATCATTAGTGTAATTACTGAAAACTTGAGTGAATTCTACTATAAAAAAATTACTATAATAACTTTTTAAATTTTGTTTACAAATTTAAGTGATCGTTTGCCAAAATTAACCCAATAGTATAACAAAAAAAACTTATAATGTTTTTCCTTGTCAAATATTTTATAGTTTATCTTGTTAAAAAGAAAACTAGAATATATTTAATATTTCATATTAGACTAGAATGAATAATATTGAATGACGAAAATATCTTAAATATATATTTGTTGGGCTGTCTAGTCTAATTTTCATCTCTTATTTCCAATATTTTAAAGTAAATCCCATATTAGTCACTAGTTTTTTAATAAAATCTCACTAAATTTCATTTTATTTCAAATTAGTCATTAAGTTTAAATTTTATTTCAAATTTGTCATTCTATTAATATATTTTAGTTTGACTAATAAAAGAAATAACGTGAGTCAACAAATTCCTTAATCAAATTAACATAAATAACAAGAAAACTAAATTATAACAAATGTTTAAGTTTAGTCACTAACTCGAACCAAAACTTATGTTCAATAACTAAATAATAACAAAACGATGGTCAATGATCAATATAATGCTTGTTTGGTCTATGGTGCTGAAATTATTTTTTTAGTACTTATAAATTATGAGTTTTATGGAATGCGTAGATAATAAACATTATTCTAAAAAGTCCGCCTAATCGGTTATACACAGTCTCATGCCTAGTCATGCCTCACGTCTCGCTCTCGTTAGGCCTCACTTAGACCCGAAAATTTTGAAACTCGACTTCCACACCTAGTCATGTTTTACGCTTTTTAGAACATTGATAATAGGCGAGTAGTAAGTTGTAGGTTCTACGAAATGTGTGGATAAAAAGTATATTTGACCAAATTGACCAACTTAAATTATAATTTAAGCATTGACAAACAAACAAAAAATCTGTTAAAAAATTATAGTCAAAAGTTAACTTTCCAATCACACATTTCTTTTATCAAAATTTGCTAAAAAGTTCTCTCAAACGAGCTTATAAATTCTCCTTGAAAGTCGACCAATAATTAATATTTTTAACCTGTAATTTAAATATGTAATATTTCTTTTTAGAGAGAATAATATATTTGGTCCACAATCTTTAAAAAACATAAGGGATAAATCCTTAATCTTTACCAAAAGCATCAAACATCTCCAACGTTTGAAGAAATATGTATGATAGATCATTTATGACAAAATTGCTCATTCATTTAAATAACAAAAAAAAAAGTAAAAGAAGAATAGGAAAATAATCAAATGTACTCCTCAAAAAATAAAAAATAACAAAGTGATATCTTCTTCCACTCTACCCCTAACTTTCCTTCTTCTTCAGTATCCATAATCTTTAAATGCACTCTCTACCAAGAAAAAAAAATCTACCATTAAATCTCTTAACCTCTATGTATATGATCTTCCCATTCTTTCATGCCATTACATTAAAAAGTATCTTGTTATCACAACCGACGTTTGAATTGAACATTCTAGTCTCTTTCCTCAAGATTTCTCTCTCTAAAACTCTCTCCTACTTCCCGACACTCGTTGGCCGCCTTCAAATTTTTCGAAGATGAATAAATCAAATCATCTCTAGAATTCCATTACTTACCCAAAAATAACCGAAAAATAAATAATAACCTCGGATTTGCGCATTCGATGTTGTGGCACTCTTAGCGAAGTCAACATTGCCAATCTCTCATAAATTGCTATGATTTCGGTTTGGGTTCAATATGTTCATCATTTTTTTTTTCATTTTTCTTCCTCTTTTTAGTTAGAGTCAGGGAGGGGGGGTCTCTCTACTAATAAATTGAACGGGATTTCTTTGTAGTTGTGTGAGAATTTTGCTATATGGTATTTGGATTCAAATTCAAATTTTGCAATAGATTTATTGGTTGTATTTTCTAAAAGCAATAAATCAGAAAAAATTTAGAGGAGAAAGAAAAAAAGAAGAATTTAGATGGGAAAATTCTGTAAGAAAAATTTGTTGGAGTAAAAGCTACAAATCTTTGCGTGAAAAGATTTTTCATTTTAGTCGAGAATCCGTCTTGGAGTTTGGAGTGGTGGTAGATTTTGAATTTTGGAGTTGGATGGAAGAATGTTGTTATTTTTTATTTTTTGAGGTAGATTTTGTTATTTTTCTATTATTATTATTATTTTCTTGTTTTGTTATTTTGTCTCTACTATATTAAAAGAGTCAATCCAAATGACACTATTCAGAAGCAATGGGCCTATGCTATTCATAATTTAAAAGAGCCAATCCATATGGAATATTCATAAGAAATGGGCCTATGTGCCATTCATAATTTTTTTGGAGAAATTGGCGCAAATGATCTCTAATCTTTGCTCTTAGTACAGAAATTGTCCATAATCTTTATTTTTTGGCACATCAGTCCCCAATATATGTGTTTTGGTGCACAATTGGTTCTTATTTGATAAAAAAGACAAAAATATCTTTAATTTTAATTTTAAAAATTACAGTTTGATTTCTAACATTTACAAAATATACAAATAAGTCCGATACATTTATTAAATAATATTTAATTTAGCATATTAAATATATCATTATAGTGTCAATTAAATTTTTCATAAGAAAAAAATGTAAAATTATTGTGCTTTAGGTATATGTAATTGTTATGTGATGTGAAAAACTTGAATAAAAATTAAGTTAAATAAATAATAAAAATTAATTTAAACATTATGTGTTCTTTATTTTTTAAGGATAACAAAATGACAAATTAAAATATGAAGAATACAATTTGAGTTCTAATATTTGTAGTTAATAAACGAATAGCTCAATCGAATAAAAATATTTGAGCATTAAGTTTGTGACAAAATTATTTTTCTTTTTATGTTGTAAAGATAATATTAAAGTTTAAATTTTAAATAATATGATTACTTAATAATTGAAAAAATAATTTTAATTAACACATTTGTTAATAATTATGAGCTTAAATTTTAACTATTTTATAATAGTTCGTAAAATATACAAAATAATTTAGTATATTATCAATTTGTTAGTTTCTTTTAATTTTTTATAAAAAAAATAAAAGTATCAGACCCATTTGTACTTTTTGCAAAGTTTTGGAATTCAATTGAAAATCTTTCTAATTAAAACTAAGAGTATATTTATCTTTTTTATCAAATAATGACCAATTATGCACCAAAACACATAGGTTAGGGACTTCTGTGCCAAAAAATAAAGGTTATGGACCATTTTCGCACTAAGAGAAAAGGTTAATGACCATTTGCACCAATTTACATTTTTTTTCCCGAATCTAACCTATAATAAAAGAGCCAAAATGAGGATTTTACTATTCATTACATGGTCACAAAAAGACCAATATGGCATCGTTTAATCCCATAAACAACCTTTACGATTGTGAGAAAATCTAGGTAAATTTTCTGATACTGATACTCTCTTGTCTTATCTATCTGTTTCTCTATCCGAGCTATACATACAACCTTTATAATTTCTCTTCTTAATCTCACTACCACTTTCTTTTTCTTCAACCCCCATTCCGAAGCACAGGCCTAGATCCAGAAATTGGTTTTCACACAAAAGACTCTGTGTTATTTTCCATAATGTGCAAATGCCTCTTGTGTCTACCTCTCTTCGCTTCTTTCGTCTTCTTTGAGATCAATGTACTTCATTTCAAATCTTTTTTTTCCTTGTCGTTTCTTCAAATACAAAATTTCTCTATATTTTTTCTTGTGGAAAATTCCATTTTCGTTGTGTCTGAACCCTAATTTTACGGATCGAAAGAGATAATTTTTGTTTTAGGGTTTGTATGCAGCATTTTTCTGTTTATTTCTTTAAATTTAATAATCTTTTTCTTGGTATAGGCTTCTATTTGTCGGTCGTAGCCTCCGACACCAGTTAAGGTCGTTTTTCTGGTATACCTTTTAAATTGAATTTTCCAGTTGATAATATAAATTTGTTTGTTTTCTTTTGTTCATTTTGACGTGTATTCATATGGGCGATTTGAAGAAGTCATTTCCAAATTGTTTGAACACTTTTTCTTTCACTGATTTCTCTATGTGATTTCAAGAATCCCTTTCCAAATTTGATTGTTTTACTTTCTCAAGCTATTTTTATCGACTTTCTTGCTAGAAATATGAGATTATTGAGAAGAATATTAGTTGTTTTTGAAGAATCTAAGTTTATTGTGTGGATGTTTTCTTTGATCTTATTAATCTGTTGGTTTCTTTGGTATACATTACGATTTCACCCCCAAAGCCAAATCCCCTCTATTTGTTTGAGCTATCTGCCTCCCTCCATGACTCTACTGTTTTTGGTGAGTTTCATGCTTGATAATTACTAAGTAAATCATCATAGAACGAATATATTTTTTATTCATTATATTTGGACCAAATTTTGGGTTTTGATATGGTAAATTTATGGAAATTTTTCTTTATGTTATAGGACTTGAATATTGGTAGTGTTTTCATGGGTGGTTTAGTTGATTAATATGTGACTTTTTATTTATTGTGTTGAGCTGTAATTATATGGCGTTTTGATAATTGAGACAAGTAAACTCCATCACTATTAAACTCATTCTTGTGATTACCATTTCTCTCAGTTTTCGAAAAGCTTATAACTTATAATTGTTAGTTTTTTGTTAGATTGAATAAAACTATAAATTTCTTGTTGATCTGTTTTAATATTTCCATTTATGATCATTCCGTCGAATTGAAGATATTTTTGGGCTTTTGGGTTTGCTAATCTTCTAATTTGTACGAATTTGCACGCTGTTGTGGATTTTTTCTCCTTTTACAGGTATGTTGGCTTCAAACTTCTATTGATTTCGTCGACTTTATAGAGTTTTTGGACTCTTTGGTTTGATTGTTTGTTGTTTATGATGAATGGACTTCTTTTGTGTAAGTAATTCTTGATATTGTGTGGTATTAGTTGAATATAATTTATGTATACACTAATGATTTTGAAACTACCAAAATAAGAATGTTGTTTACCTGCATGGTTTACTGATTAAATAAATTGTGTTGAAGTTATGGAGCAAATTTAAGTACATATGTAGGGAAAATGGGGTAAAAGTGGCATGTACAAAAGGTAAAATTTATGAAGCAAGGAATTCATTGGTAAAGTTTAGAAGACCATAACTGATCCAGAGAATAAAAAAAAAAAAGATTAATAGAGTTTTAATTTTGAAGTCCTTTGATGATGAATTCATTGACCACTTAGATGAAACAACATGATAAGGCTCAAGGTAGAAGATCAGGATTGATAGGAATTAGCTTGAAAAGATAGTAATTTGTGCTAGCCTGTTTAGTAATTGTAAAATCAGAAGAAAAAAAAAAGGATATTTTTTATGTATCATGTTCTCTATGAATAAAAAAAGAGAGAGATCTATTTTTAATATGATTTCTCGATAAATAAATCTCGTAATGATACTTAAGGTGTAAATGAATAAGAATCTAGATTATTGTCATCTACATGAAAAAATTTTATAAGCATGTATTTTGCTTATTCATTGTGACGGTAGTGTTCACATGCCCCCAAGGGGGCAGGACATAATGCCCTTCATAGTGATTATATTTGTAATATCTTGTACGCCATCCTAATATAGGTAAGTGACAAAGAAAAAAAAGTAAAATTTGATTGAAATCATCGATAATCTGAGAGACATATCATTCTTCACTCATATATCTATATCTATTTATGCATATTAATCCACAAATATAAGAAAGCCTATTGTAATTTCAATTGGACTTGTGGTTCTTTAAATAATAATCTATTCTATTTTTAAAATCACATTCAATTAGTCATTAATTGACATGATTATGGGATATTCTTGTCATTCTATGAGATGCAAAGAATGTTTGGTTGTTAAATAAAATATTTTTGTTAATTGAGGCAATAGGATTAAGGAAAATATATCACTATCAAATATGGTCAACCTTTACATGTATTGCTGTCTTAAGAAAGTTTTTGTCAAGGCAATGGGTACTGGTGTAGGTTACAAGTTGGATGCTATTGAATTTTATCAGACGAACTGAATCAAAATATTTGTTAAGGTTGCTGGAAAGGAGTTGAAAGATTGAAAATTTTGGCTTATAGAATTGAGACGAAATCACTCGATTAGTTTCCGTTGAGTCTTATTACTTTCTTTTTAATATATCTTCAATTAAGCTCTGGTTCATTCCATTGATATGATCAAATATGACTATATATCATTTTCTTTTTAGAAAAAGGATATGATTTAAGATGTATATGGACATCCGCTAGAAATTAGAAATTAAAGTGATCTAAGGATGGTGTACTTGGGATTGCAATTTTCAAGCGGTTATAAACTTTGACTCGTTTTTTAAGAAAATTCTTTATTTATGTGACTCAAAGGCTGTGAACTTGAGATTTTTATATTAGATTCATGTTGATCTTACATGACATGTTTGGATTACACAGCCAAAAGTATTTAATTTCACATAAGATAAGTGCATCTTGATATATGGTTTGCTAACAATTTCTCTAGTTGATAGACGTCTAAAACTTCCACTGCAAAGTGTTAGCTTGGAATGAATTATATTCTTTCGGATTTCTAATTGTGAGAAATAAAATTAAATGCATGAAACTGTTGGAATTCAATTCAATTATTAAAAAGGTAATTCTATTCACACAACACTTTTTATTTTTTGCACCATATTTTAATTACATTTAACATTCTTAATCAATAAACATTATAGCACTTATGTCCCCAACTTTTTTTTATCACATTTTTATTTTCAACTTTTCATTAATTAGCACATCTTGTGTTTGATAACCGTTTTCGTCTAAAACATTTGTTGAGAATTCGTAAACAGATTTATTTGTCTGTCACATTTAAAAAAACAATAGATACAAAAGTACGATAAAATATTTTTCCTCATTTCAAAGTACGTAAACAAAATATCTCGACAGAAACCATCATTAATGATGAAATGTGCTAATTAATAAAAGTTAAAGATAAGAATTCGATGACAAAAAGTTAAGAACATAATTGCAACAATGAACTATTAAGGATCTTAAGTACAATTAAAATGTGGTGCGCTTGTAATAAATTATAGTGTGAATATAATCACCCATATTAAAAATGATCTCAATCAACTCTTCAATGTATATTTAGGTTTCATTTACCATATATTATACATCTCTTAAAATTATTTTTCTTAATTATATGCAAGAAGTATAAACACTATTCTGAATTATATGCAAGTAAAACTGGTACAAGTACAAAAAAAAAAAAAATTTGGTTGGAGTAGTACTGTTATTTTTGAATGGTTGGAGTAGTGCTGTTATAGCGCAAATATTGTAATTCTTGCATATATACCCATAATAGAGAAGATGAAGGATATGTCATTTATAGACAGGGGACAATGCATGGTACCAACTACGTAGAGAATGCTATGTATAATTCAACTTGGTAAGAGACCGTACCTAAAATTTTGACCAAATACTGTGCTTAAAAAATATTCTAACTTTGTCCTTTTACAATTGAATGTTTATGATTGTGGCACTACATTTGGTCTCAAGACAGGTGGAAGAATTGAAAGTATTTTTATCTGACTCCCCCTAATTGCTCGATGAGAATATGATCACGTAAGCTTTCACTCAACTTTTTTTTTTCTGCTGAATGTTTCATTGTAAAAAGAAAGAGAATAGAGTAGACACGATTGAAGTAAAATAACTGTTTTGTTTGCAGCAATCAAAATATAGAAGTGAAGAATGGAAGATAGAAGCGAAAAATGAAAACTCCTGGATGCATGCATCAACCTCAATAAATGGATCTGAAATTTTTCATCAAATGTTGCTGCTTTTTCAGCTGAGTTAATTTTTTTTTTTTTGTTCGTTCATTCTGTTTATTGTATATTTTTTAGTAACTTCTTTAGCAATATTGATATAGAAAATCCAAGTAGTAATTGATATCATTTATACACAATGATGAAAATTTTTATTTGTGATATATTGAGTGCTTCATCTGTACTCTATTACGACTTTACCATGTGCAACGCACGTGTACTCACTGATTTTTATTTAAAGAGGGGGACATTTTTGTTATAAACGACTTACTATGTTTATTTTGGGTTAATTTTACCAATAGTTACTGAAGTTATCTTCAAATTACAAAAAGGTCACTAAAGTTCAAAAGTTTCAGTGATAGTCACTGAAGTTAGAAATCATTTGGTCACTCCATTAAATTTCTAATTTAAAATGGTGATATATCATTTATTTATCGCATAGTAGTCCATGTACTTTATATAATATTCACTTTAGTCTCTATATTTCAATTAAGTCCTTCAAAAATTGCATATTAGGTCCTTAATTTTTTACATCTTTACACTTTAGTCTCCAATCTTCAATTATCTTTCAGTTAAGTCCTCTAAAAATTGTATCTTAGGTCCTTCAATTTTTTACATGTTTACACTTTGGTCCCCAAATTTTCAATTATCTTTCAGTTAAGTCTTTTAAAAAATTGCATATTAGGTCTTTCAACTTTTTACATCTTCAAACTTTGGTCCCTCAAATTCTTGATTTTAGTGGCAAAAATGTGTAATTTTAGTTGTCAAAATAAGTGCACTTTCGATTAAATAATTGACTTTACACTTGAATTTCCACTTAGACGAACAAAATAATTTAATTAAATAATAAACTATTTAGTGGTCAAAATAAGTGTAAAATTTACACTTATCATTTAGAATTGACCACTAAAAGTAGAGATTTTAGTGGTCAGACCCTATAATATTATTTTGCTCGTTTATGTGAAAATTCGAGTGTAAAGTCAAAGATTTAATTGAAAGTACACTTATTTTGACCACTAAAATTATATTTATTTTGGCCACTAAAATCAAGGATTTGAGGGACCAAAGTTTGAAGATGTAAAAAGTTGAAGAACATAAGATGCAATTTTTTGAGGATTTAACTGAAAGATAAGTAAAAATTTGGGGACCAAAGTGTTAAGATGTAAAAAATTGAAGGACTTAAGATGCAATTTTTGGAAGACTTAACTGAAAGATAATTAAAAATTTGAGGACTAAAGTGTAAAGATGTAAAAGATTAAAGACCTAAGATATAATTTTTGAAAGACTTAATTGAAATATATGGACTAAAGTAAATATTATATAAAGTACATAGACTACCATACAATAAATAAATACCACATCACTATTTTAAATTAGAAATTTAATGGAGTGACCATTAGTGAAAAGATTTCTAACTTCAGTGACTACCACTGAAACTCTTGAACTTAAGTTACTATTTTATAATTTAAAGATAACTTCAATGACCGTTAGTGAAATTAACCCGTTTATTTTTTAAATGTAGGAAATGTTTTTAGCTACTTTTAAAAACTAAAAATAGGGTTAATTTTTTCAAAAATCACTGTACTTTCGTACGCGTCACAAATACTTCACTGAACTTAAAAATGGTGCTAATTCCTCACTATACAATCTAAATATTATCTCCATCCATCACTCTTCACATAATCGTTTGATTACCTTAACGGAGGTAACGATATGGCAAACAAACGTCCTACGTGGCTCGTTTAATCCAACTTAGAAATATAATTTTCCCTTCTAACAAAAAACATATCCACTTCTCACGTTTTTTCCCTCACCAAGTGTAAATCCCCAATCTTCCAAATCAAAAAGCCCTAACCCCAAATCAAGTTGTTGTAGTTCGTCCACCATTGATGAGCTGTTAACCTCTTGTATTATCATTGAAGCGGCCACATCAGTAGGCATAGAAACATAAGGCCCACTTCTCATCCCGTCATCTGCATGTGGATGAGACACCCCAGGGGTAGGCATGAATTTGAAACATGATTGCAGATCTTGGCATTGGCTAGAAGAACCTCTATTGCTTCTGTTGGAACCATCTTACCCTGTGATAATTTAAATTTGAAGACAGTTCAGTGCTATTGGAAATAAAAATAATTCTAACTTTGTACATTGCTCCTCCTATAGACTGTATTTTCTTCTTGTGTTGGCATTTGCTCCAACTCCGCACTAAATATATCCTACAATCATGAAATGAAAAAGCAATTCATAGCATTTTGTCATTCACTTTATACTTTCAATAATTTACAACAGTTTGTCATTTTGAAAAATGTAAAATCCTATTGTCATTTTGGAAAATGTAAAATCCTATTGTCATTCACTTTGTCATTCACATCAATATACTTAAATTAATTCACAGCATTATTGTGATTGACGGCAACAAACTTAAATTATATTGCTTAGTTGGATTAAACGCGCCACATAGGACATTTGTTTGCCACGTCGTCACCTCCGTTAAGGTAATCAAACGATTATGTGAAGAGTAATGGATGGATATAACATTTAGATTGTAGAGTGATGAATTAGCACTATTTTTAAGTTCAGTGAAGTATCCGTGATGCGTAACAAAGTAGAGTGATTTTTGAAACAATTAACCCCTAAAAATATATCTCTTACTTTTTTTTAAAGATTGAACAACAAATATATTATTTTGGGAAAAACATTTCTCAAGGCATACCGTGAACCGTTTGATTTGCCAAAAAGCGGGAGGGGGTACGACTTCTATAGCACGACGCCGTATCGCACAGAGCGAAAGAATAAAACCTCAGTGAAGCCATTATTCACTTCCTCGCTTTCTCATGGTCCATAGTCAGGTACTAGTTCAATTGCTCTAGGTCTTCATGATTATTATTGTTATTTTTTATTTGAAACGTTCAATGAATTTTTTTGCTTAGCAATTCATTTACCCGTCAAATGATCTTTGCTTCTTTGGATTTTGTTTGTACACTTTATTCAGTCACGTAATTTTTTACCGCAGTTGTTAGTTTTTTATTTTCATTAGCCTTGAAGTGCTAGAATTTCCAACTGTGATAATTTTTTGTGTTTTTAGAGGTAATCGCAGTGATAAAGTAGCACATGTTCATTTGGGATTCTGGGCCTTTTTCCTTTTTACTTCTTACCATATATGAAAACCGTGTATCACTTGCCTGAAAGCTTAATTAGCTTATGATTCTGTTTTAGGTTTGTCAGTTGGTTTTCCTTGGGGCTATATTGTGTCTGATTGCATGCTATATGAACTCAAAATCTGTCATGTGCTTGATTAGTGTTTACATTTTTATCTGTCCTTTTTGAGTTGATTTTCTTTAATATAGGTATTGCATTAGCCATATTAGTGTCAATGAAAATGGAGGCATCGGAATCAGAATTAGAAATAACTCCAATTCAAAATTGAATATTTTGTATTGAACTCCCATTATAAGGCTCCAATTCCGTGTCGCCAAATGCAGATTTAGTGCTGTGGTCACTTGGGATTTGTTTTCCTTCATAGTCTCCCTAATTGCACACCAGCATCCTATGTGTTACGAACATTACACGTTCATGTTACATCACTTGGATTCTTGCCTGAATTGAATTACTAATCCATAAATAGCATTTGAAAGACTGAATGTATCGGATAATATACACAGCTTAGCTAGACATTCATGTTCTTTTACATTATCTTTTAAAGTGACACATATCTGTATAGTGTATAATACTTTGAAATATGGAGCTATTCATATAGATGAGTGCTATGAAAATGGAATGTTCTTCATACCGATTTAAGGGTAAGTACTTAAGGATATATCTTCAGGTATAGAAATGTAAGTATTTTGGTTTAGAAGATTGGTGGATTATTTTTGTTCAGGGGATGAGCTCAAATATACAAGGAAGATCTCAGAGGGCTATATACTCTTGAGGCTGGTGAAGTGCACATGAAAGTAATCTAATAGGTCATAGGTGTTTTATTAAGCATTTGATGTGCTAAAATTGTGGTAAAAAATGTGTGGGTCTCTGCAAGTTGAAGATTTTAACAATGGAGAGAAATTGTTTGTAGGAGCTTGGTATTGATATAGGTTGCGGAAACTAAGAAAGAGAGATTGAGAACCCTCTAAGAGGTAGGAATTACGAATCTTACTCATGTTATAGAATATAGACTCCATAAATGGAAGAATAACACGTATGTCAAATAGTATGTATCTTGATTAATTGAGGAATCCACAATATTATCAGCTTTTCAGAGTTTTATGGGCCTGTATGCCCGGTTGGTTAGAGTTATTCTCCTTTGGAAAGAAAAGAAAATTTGCATGTCTACCAGTGAGTATTGCGGAGTGCTGGTATTAACAAGAGGTAACTCTCGTAAGACATAACAAACTTAATTTTCAAAGAAAAGCTATTAGTTTATGATATGTACCATTTTTATTGCATGCCAATGATCATATAATTGGTATTTCAAGTTCCATGCAAGGAGCGATTTTACATGAATGTATCCCGCGTTTTTACAGAAAATAGGGGAGGATTTTGTGCAGTTAAACGTCGTGGTTGAAGTTCAGAGTATTTTTGTAGTTTTTTCATCTTATTTTGAAGATTGAATTTACATTGCTTTCTAATTTCAAAACCTAATCATTACCCCATTTATCTGATATATATACTTTATTATTCGAGTGGTTTCCTATTTTTTTAATTTAACGTCTCTTGTTTTTTTTCCATCTTCATCTTGAAGCCTGAATAATCATCATTGGCTCTCCTAATCTGAAAAAATGGATATCGATTCAAAATCACAAGAGGATTCTGTATCGATTATGCAAACGGACACTGAGGTAAATAGTTGATTTGCAAATACTTCATTCCAACTTTTTACATGATAAGTACTTTTTTAAATAAATAATTTTATAATATGTTCATCACGTTGTTTATTTGTTTGTTTTGAAGAATAAAGAAACAGATCACATGTCCAAAACAATGGAGAAACTAAACATAGCGGAACCATCTTCTAGCTTTAAGAGAAAACCAGTTATCATCATTGTTGTAGGAATGGCAGGTACAGTTGCATTGTATTTAGCAAGTGTAATTGGGTTTACCTTAATATTCAATCTATTTTGTAGTCTGAATATTTATGGAGAGATTTATGAATATAATAGGGAGTGGGAAGACTACATTTCTTCATCGCCTAGTTAGTCACACAATGGCGTCAAATATTCGGGGTTATGTTATCAATCTTGATCCTGCTGTCTTGACTCTTCCATTTGGTGCAAATATTGATATAAGGGACACTGTTCACTACAAGGAAGTCATGAAGCAATTCAATCTTGGACCCAATGGAGGAATTTTGACTTCGCTTAACTTGTTTTCAACAAAGTTTGATGAGGTAAGCCTTTTCTTTGAGATTTTTAATTTTATTATTGTCAGCTTGTTTAAGCTTGTTGTCAGAATGAATGACGTTGACCATTATCTTTACTATTACATCAAACCACTATGGAATTTGAAAGAAGTCCATACAACAACCATTGCTTATCTTTATAATGATAGCAAAACACTTTGAAATTTGAAAATACATGTAACAAATAACTAGAAGATTTATTTAAGCATAAATATCTACATCGTGAATCATTGTTATGAAATTTGCTTAGCTCTTAATTTGGCTTGGTAATTTTGTGGATGGGCTTCTGAGGTATGCCAACTTTACGTGTGATGCTCAAGGTTGAATAGTGCTTGCATCTCAACAAGATATAGACATTTTCATAGTATACCACGTCTTTAGTTTATAAAACTGCACAGTGATATCTTTTGATTATCAATTTGAACAATAAAAAGTTACCATTACTTGTTATTTGAGTTGGTTTTGACATAATCCCAGCACTAACTTTTGTAATTAATTTTTAGGGAATAGCTTAATCAGACCTTATCAAGAATTCTGGAGTTCTCAACAACCTTGATCCATGCTCAACTGTGGCCATCGTGGTCTAATTTATGCTAAATTTAAATCATTTTGTACCTAATTAGCGTGAAAAGGTATCGATGCTTTTCAATGGGTGGTTCACCATTTTTCATTTGTGTAAGGAGTCAACATATAGCTAACCATTTCTTAATTTTCATTGATTTTTGTGGGCACCTGAATTAGGCACTGTGTCCCTGTCTCTAGTATCAAATACATGAATGGGGAAATTTGGACCTAACTTTAAATCATTGTGTACCTAATTAGCGTGAAAGGTAGCGATGCTTTTCAACTGATATGGGTGGTTCACCATTTTTCATTTGTGTAAGGAGTGAACATGTAGCTTTCTTAATTTCATTGATTTTTGTGGGCACCTGAATTAGGCACTGTGTCCCTGTCTCTAGTATCAAAATGGGGAAATGAGCTTTGAAGTATTCTTGGTGTTGAATTGCAGGTGATATCAGTAATCGAGAAACGAGCTGATCAACTCGACTATGTTTTGGTTGACACTCCTGGCCAAATTGAGATTTTCACTTGGTCTGCATCTGGAGCGATTATTACAGAAGCTTTTGCCTCAACATTTCCTACAGTTATTGCTTATGTTGTTGATACACCACGCTCGGCAAGTCCAGCTACCTTCATGAGCAATATGCTATATGCTTGTAGCATCCTCTATAAGACCCGGTTGCCGATGGTACTGGTGTTTAACAAGACAGATGTGGCTCAACATCAATTTGCTTTGGAGGTACATTTAACTCTTGATTTAGTTGACATGTTCATAAAAATATTATTGATTTATAGGCCTGAATCCTAACTTCCCTTGAAATCTGTTTAATTATGTATCAGTCCTCGCTAATAATTACTGGTCAAATTATTTTGTTCTGGTCCTTTCCTGTTTGGTTTGAAATTTCTAGTCTTTTTACTGTTTTGAGTGTAGTGGATGGAAGATTTCGAAGTATTTCATGCGGCGCTAGATTCGGATCACTCCTACACATCAACCCTGACTCGAAGTCTCTCCCTTGCTCTGGAGGAGTTCTATAAAAATCTCAGATCCGTTGGAGTGTCTGCGGTGTCTGGTGCTGGAATGGATGCATTCTTTAAGTCCATTGAAGCCAGCGCAGAAGAGTACATGGAAACTTACAAGTACTGATTCCTAATTGATAATAGTCTTATCTGTTTTCTTAGCTCTGTTTAGATAAAACTAGATGCGTTGTTGCCTTCTTTTTTTTTTCCCCGGATGATGATTGCCATTGAAATTCACTCTCGCTTCCTCTATAGGTCTGATCTTGACAAGCGACGGGAAGAGAAGCAGCGCTTGGAGGAAGAACGTAGAAAGGAAAACATGGATAAGCTGAGAAAAGACATGGAGAAGTCCAGGGGGGAAACTGTGGTATTGAACACTGGTTTGAAGGATACAAGACCGGATGATAAGAGCATGGTGATAGACGAAGACGAAGAGGTGGAAGATGAAGACGATGATTATGATAGGTTCAGCGAGGATGATGCAGATGCCATAGATGAGGACGAAGATGAAGGCGAAGAAGTTGCCGGTTTTTCATTTTGAGAGCTTAGGTTATTAAAAAAAATTAGCAACTTTTGTAAAATATGACTAAATGAAGTAATAAGAACTCTTATGGAAGATACAGTTGTGGCAATGCACATGAGCTCATCATCAATTCATCATAAGGTTGTTATGCCAACCAAAATTATTTTGACATATTTGGTACGTCGGAATCAAGTCAGAAGGATTTGAAAGAAAAAATATGAAATATTGTTTGTTGTAACGTACGGTGCAATCCACTCCAATACTGAAGACTGAACTTGTCTTCAGGGCATAGTTGGTAACTTGGTATACATTAGAACATAACATGACATGACATTCGGACATTGTTATAGATAAGATTTAGGGCTTGTTTGGTGTAAGTTTTTTTTTCCAAAAAATAGGAATTTTTGTCCACTTTTTTGACTTTTCAAACTTTTTTATTGTGTAGAAAGTTTGAAAAGTCAAAAAAATAGGCAAAAAATGGGTTTTTTTGAGAAAAAAATGAACAACCAAACATGCCCTTAAACTCGATAAATTTTTTGATAAAAGTTTAAGTAGATTTTGATAAAAATTGTGAGTTTTATATATTGTGTGGTTAAAATTAGTTTATTTTGATTTCAACTTTTTAGCATTTTAAAAAAATTTTAAATTAAACAAAACTGACTGCTTAATTTTTATTTTCCCCTTGTATGTTCGATGGTTTCAACTTTCACTTTTGTTTCCAATCAGATGTTTTATTACAGAAGGATCTCATATTTATGCGGATTTAGATTCAGGATGTGTTTTCAATGTTGCATTGTGATGTACTTGAAAGTTATAGAAGATAGTGTTCAATCGCTTGTAAAACTGTATCAGTAAGATAAATTTAACCATCTGAGTTATCTTCCTTTGAGACACCAGTTGGGTCTTGAGTTGACTGATGCTCAAGGCATTTAAGGTCGAGGAGCTTGAGGGTGTCCATAGGTATCAAGCTTTTTGAGCCTACCTCATGTCAATCTGTTGGGGTAGGTCATGTTTTGGTACTGAGAGTTGAGTAGCATCAATGACAAAATTGAATGATATGAAAATATAATCAAGACAAATTGCAACCAGTTCCTATACTGATAGCTAATGAAGGCAATTCCCATGCTTATTCAGCAAATGTATACAACACTCCTGCAAAAACCAACAATCCTAGACAGTTGATACATACTTTGAACTTTAAGTAGCTATCTTCCTTCTTCCACGGGTCGTTTTTGAGATCAGATGATCATAGCGATTCCGGTGATAATCAATCCAAATACACAGTTGTTTTATGGCCTCTCTTTTCTGCTCAGCCAGGCTCAAGAATCCCACTTCTTTCTTATTCATCTCTGTTTCTAATTCTCCCATTTTATCATCCCGTTCTTTGATCATTTTCTCGAGTTCTGTCATCTTCTCTTCCCCTTGTTTTACAATTTTCGTCAAGATGATCTTCTCATTTTCATCCTTTTGCATTGTTGTCTCGAGTTCTCTAACCTTTGCCCTCAAAAGCAACTCTCGTTCTTTCTCATCTTTCAGTTGCTGAATAAAATTGCCAATTTCCTTTTTAAGGCGATGTTTCTCACCATTACTCTCTTTGATCCAGTTTGTAGCAATCTCAAGCTCGTTCACGATTTCGTGAATTCTAGACTTCAAGTGGCCATAGTCTTCCTCAAACTTGACACTAAATGAATCAATTCCAGTCAGTGTGTCAGTTACCTTTTCTGATATCTCTTTTGCCGTGTTTAATTGAGCTTTTTTGTAAGTTTCAATTGTTCCAGACATTGTAGCAACGCTCTCTTTAAGTAATTTTTGTTCTTCTTGTGACTTCTCTTCTTTGCTCCTGTGGTTATCTTCCTTCTCGGTCAGTAATTGTTCTGTGATTCGGAGCTTCTGACTTGTTAACCGGAGCTTAACTTCAGTAGTTCGGAGATTCTCTACCAAAGTACTGACCTCGTCTCCTTTCATCTCCAGATCTCTCTTCAGGTCTTCCATATTCTCTTCCAATTGATCAACTTTGTGATTTTTTAAATCAACATCCTTTTGGAACTGCTCTATAATCTCTTCCATCTTCTCTGTAGTTTTGAGTTTTTCCTCCGAGATCCGAAACTGGACTTCTAGTTTTTCTTGCACCTCCCTCAATTTGAAGAATGTACCTTCTTGTTCTTTCAGCTTTTCCTCCTGGTCTATGATCTTGTTTTGTAATTTGGTATTCTGATTATCCAGTTGAGCCAAGCTTTCCATAGACTCCTGTTTACTTCCCTCAATTTGCATTTCCAATAGGATTTTCTCGGACTGCAACTGTTCCTTCTCCTGTCGTAAATGATTAACCTCTTCTGACAGGTCAGTAATTTGAAAGGATGCTTCATTTTGCACATCGTACAGTTTTTTCTGTAGGGCATTGACCTTCTCCTCTCTCTCGGTTAATATTTTTTGTAATTCAGAAATTTTGCTCTCTTGAACTGCCTTCTCCTCCCTCAACTTATTTCCCTCGTCCTGTATATTACTTGCTTGCTCGTCCAGTTCACTATTTTGAACTTTCAGCTTTTCCTTCTCTTCTTGCAACTGAATAACGTCCTGGCTTTTCATCCTCAACTGCTCTTCCAATTCATCTTTCAGGTTACTTAGAGAGTTGATTTTCAGTTCTAGGTCCTTCGCCCGTACTGCAAAATGTTCTCTCTCTTCCAATGTTTTCTGTTGCTCAAAAGTCTTGTTTACCAACTCCTCTTTTAAAGTTTCTACATTAATTATGAATTCTGAGCTCTTTTTTGCCAACTCCTCTGTTAGAGTCTCAATTTGAATCAGGAACTCAGAAGTTTCTTGATCTCTTGTCTTTTGCGACTGTTTTATCTCATTCTCGAGCTGTAAAATTTGCAAGGAAAGGGAATTGTTCTCCTCTTCAGTGGCCATCTGTATCTTACTTAGCTTAGCTACTTCCTTTTCTGCAGATTCAAGTTGCCCCTCCAAAATCGAAAACGCCCCCCTTTTTGCCTCCAATTCCAGCTGTAGTGCTTCTTTCTCATGTTTTAACTGTTCCATAATGGTTCTCAAGTCTTCGTGGTTTCTCTTCTCCTCTTCAGTGCTATATATTGAGGCCTCTTTCTCCGTAATTAAACTGTATGCAATTTCGAGTTCTTGCTTGATGTTAGGTGTGCGGTTTTTGAAATTATTATCGGATTTCTCATTCTTTGTGCCCTTCTTCTTTGGAGAAACATCTGAGTCTGAGTCGGAATCTGAGCTGGAGGATGAACTGTACTTTTCTTGTTTGGCACGTACTCTTCTCCTCAATGCTTCAGTCAGATGATCATAACGGTCAAACAGAGATTGATAATGATTGTGGAAATCTTCGATCATATCCATAAGTTTTTCTTTCCCATCTTTATCGTCTTCTGTTTTAAGAATATATAAGATCTTCTGAACTTTGCCCTCGATTTCTGCGGTGAACAGAAATTTTGTATGTCAACAACGGAAAATGCATGTATTGATGTAAAATTGGAAATGAACTCCAATCCTTTATTAATAAACCTATCTCGGCCAATTACAATGCCAAAATGATGTACCTGATTTAGTTCCCTTCAGCTCCTCCTCCTTTTCAGGATCGACATGACTTTGGAAAACGGATTTAAACGATTTCCTCAAACTATGATTCGGCATCTCAGCTGCTTGGTGGGTTGTCAATCACTAAATCAGTATGATCTAGTCTTCATCCTGGAAACTGGGAGCCTTAATCCTGCAAAATAAAGTTAACTTATCCCAGTTTTGTTTGTCCAAGCACAGGGGCGGAGCCAGAAATTTTTTTTTTGTGGGCAAAAATTTAGTAGTTAAAAAAAAAAATTGAAATAATATAATACTAATAAAAATATTTTGATACATTCCTACATTTGTTCCCTACGCGTTTTCATTCTTTAAAAACATTGTATAATTATATTATTATCAATTTCGTGAAATATATCTTTTTCAATATATAGAATCAAACTTTCATTCAACAATTTCATTTATATATAAACTATTATCAAAATATACAAATTCTGAAGGAAAAAACTAGCAAATATACGATTAGATTAAAACAATATGGCTGATTTAGTAATTTAAAGAGACCATTGAACTGTGATAAATGCATTTATCATTAATTAATTGGGGTAATCTCTCTCCTTTTCTAAATTTTTTAAAACAATATCTTTCTTATTAAGTCCAAGATTAGCAATGAAAGTAGAGAATTTCCATATCTAGATGTATCTGTGCGGAAGAATAAAGTGGCTCTAGTTCAGTCCTAGAAAAGATCAGCAATGAAAGTAAAGAATTTCCTAATTCTTGTTTCAATTAGGACCCTAAACATTAAAATTTTCATAAATACTAACGGATTTAGGGCTGATTTAAGAAGAAATTACTTGAGTGTGGACACTTTCCCTTTGAAATAATGACCACGAACTCACGAAGGAAGCACGCTAAACCCTCATCTCCCTCTTCTCCGAGCTAGCTAGTTGGATTAATGAATTAAGGGCTGATTTTTGCTTATTGTAAAATGGAGTGAAAATTTGAAGCAAGCTTAAGCAGATTAGGTCGCGGTAGAGATACACACTAAAGGAAGAGAATTGATACTAATGATATAATGCACTTGGGACTTGGGACTTTGATCAGCAGTTGAATTAAAACTTGGACTTGGGGTTAATTTAGTCTGAAACTTGAATTAAATAATTTGAGTTATTCTTTAGGCTTATGTTTTTTTTGGCTAATTTACATTTTTGTAATTGGGTTGGGCAATTTTTCAAAATCTTTGCAGGGTCAATTGATCCCCTTTGTCCCTTGGTAGCTCCGCCGTCCAAGCAGACCATGTCAACAACTCATTTAAGTGCAATAAATCCTTGGCTGCATGAACATGTGGACAGAAATTATGAACATCACTGCAGTTTCCCAAGCCCGTGTCCTTTTCTCATTCTCACAAGTCATAAAGGCCTAGAACTACATGGTCCACATTAAATGTTATTGAGTGGAAGTGGATAATCAACTTTTTTTGGAAGTAATTATTTTAACCTCACTGGAGAAGTCTAATGGAGTAATCAATTTGGAAATGCCCCTAAAATAAAGTCAGTTCCTTAATGGTTATTAAACTACATCTTAGCTAAACTTCGGAGCAAATAAAGTAGCCACCCTTTTTATGAGTCTTACGATTGTGGGAAACGAATCTTTATATCTCAGTCGATCTTGAATAAAATTTCAACTATTATTAATTCACAGCAAGCATATTATTGAATAATGTATCTTTTTTTCGTCGTTGCATGGGCCTATAGATGCAGAACATGCGACTTACGCATCATATATCAATTCCCAGAATAAAAAAGAAGACAAAATTACAAGACTATCCTACTAAGAGTGGTTCACCTTAAACAAATCAAATTGTGGATTCTAATGAACTTGGGATTACTAATGCAGATAAAAAGAACACAAATAAATTTATTCTTAATGTAAATCAGGATACTTACAAGATTATAATTTTACATTTTTAACTGATTTTAATACATGCCCAAAATTTGAATATCCACAAAAGACAGCTAGATTATCAGCCAGCAATATGCTGTCTTTTGTCTCAATAAAATTTGAATTTTAGCATCCAATAAAATTAGACAAACGATTATACTTTCTTTTTCGTTACTTTCAATAATAAGAAAAAGACAGTTTTCTATTTTTAATTTATTTTTTTCCGAGCTACTAACATGAAACAAACCTCATATTTACCGGATGCGAATAAAGAAAACTAGAAAAGAATTTATATTCCTTTTGGGGACTTGCTATAATTCTGTTCAGTTAAATTAAATTAAAATATATAATTTTTGAAATACCAAAAAAAAATAAAAATTTAAAATATAATCACCGATTGTAGAAAAATTTTCTCCAGACAAAAAAAAGTGAGTATCATCTTCTTAAACAAAACATGCGCCCACACACACACTCTCTCAATTTCTTTCTCCGTATTCTTCTCAGTTATTTCAAAATCAGACATCCATCAAACAAAACTCTCTCTTTCAATCTTCAACAGATTGTTCACACTCTATCCGAGATAAAAGCGGTATACTGGTCTATAAATTTACCCAAAAAAACTAATGCACTTTCAAAATCTACACAGCTTAGTAATTAAGCGCGCTTACGAAAATAAAACAATTTGATTTACTGAAAACAACATTCAAATTTCTTTTTTTCTAAAATCAGCCAACTTCCAATCCATATGAAATGATGAACACAAAATATGCAATTTTTTTTTCCGGACGATTAATTGCCTGTGACGGAGCTGCGACTGAAATTATTAAACAATCCAATAAAAATAGCAGAATCTCCGGAATGGCCTGATTTTATTTATAACATCTTCGTCCAAGTAAAACGGAAAGAAAATTTTAAAATTCGACTGTGAAAAATTGATTTTAAAGTACAAGTAAACAAAATTTCAAAATTCAAATTTGAAATTCTAAATTCCAATTCTTCTTCAACTCGAAAATCATAATTAAGTATTAGTTTAATTAATCAAGCAGAAGAGAGCAGACCAGAAACTGAAATTGTAAGCCGCTCCCAAATAATTTAGCATTATTAAGCCAACAAATAAATGACAATGAAGGAATTACCTGAAAAACAGAGCTCGAAAATCTTACACGAACACAGTAGAATCTTTAATCAGCTTGACTAGAATTCGACGCAGAAGCGATAGATGTGTATATATATGTGTGTGTGGGGGAGAGTGAGAGAGAGAGATTAGAAAATGATATTTATAAGCTATTATAAAATGAGAAAATCATGGAACATGCTACATTTGTGAGAGGGAGGTTCAATTTTTTGAATTTTTTAATCATTCTTACTGCCCTTTGATTTTCATTTAATTACGAAAATGCAGAGTTCAATCTTAAAAAAAGGGCCTTTTTTCACAAATGATCCCTGACTTTTGCACTTACTGTAGGTTGAGGATCTATCTTTTTATTTTTGACAGTTTAACCTCTATTTCAAATATTTTTGGTAACAATGATTCTTTTCATTAATTTCCGTCAATTCTTCCGTTAAATTTGAAAGTGGAAAATTTTTGGATTTAAAAAGTAAAAGAAAATTTACAGCAAAAGTCTTAAACTTTCAAAAAGTGTCGAAAAATTTTCAAATCTTCTAATCTTAACACATATGACCCAAACATTTTTGACAATTTTACCCATAACTTAAATAAATTAAAAATAACTCTTAAACCTTTTCAAAAATGCAAATAAGTCTTAAGTCTTTTAATTTTTTTTTTTTATAGATTTACACTTAAAATAATAAAAAATGTGTCATCAAATCCCAAAACTTTTA
The DNA here is from genome assembly GCA_030279155.1 of Forsythia viridissima. Classification (NCBI taxonomy): domain Eukaryota; kingdom Viridiplantae; phylum Streptophyta; class Magnoliopsida; order Lamiales; family Oleaceae; genus Forsythia; species Forsythia viridissima. Next base: position 70,380,733 of record CM059033.1, on the reverse strand, counting down.
ATTTTATTCACCAAAATGAAATTTAAAATGTGTTTGATTAAAATCAATTTTTTTTGGTAAAAGTTGATAAAAGTTGTTGAAATGTGTGGTTGAAAAATTATAGGACCACAAAATGTGTGTTTAAAATTAATTGTTGACTTTAGCTTTGTAAAAAAATCAAAATTGAAAACAAACGGGCTATTAGAGTCTCTACAAATTTTGTCCAGTGGTCCATTAATTAACAAAAAAAATTATACCCATGATCAAAATTTGACCAATTTAAAATTTTAATTTATTTTTCATACCAATTACTAAATAATAATTAAAAAAAAGGTTCTTCAATTTATCAAATGGTGAAGAAAAAAAAAGTTAAAATAAATTATCAATAATAATAATAATAAAGTTATTATAGAAAAAAAATTGAAATAAAAGTTCAAATAAATTGAAGAACCTTTTTTTTAATTATTATTTAGTAATTGGTATGAAAAATAAATTAAAATTTTAAATTGGTCAAATTTTGATCATGGGTATAATTTTTTTGTTAATTAAAGGACCACTGGACAAAATCTGTAGAGACTCTAAGAGCCTGTTTGTTTTTAATTTTGATTTTTCTAAAAAGCTAAAGTCAAAGTCAACAATTAATTTTAACTACACATTTTATGGTCCCATAACTTTTCAACCATACATTTCAACAACTTTATCAACTTTTACAAAAAAAATCTGATTTTAATCAAACACGTTTTAAATGTCATTTTGGTTAACAAAATTAAAAATTTTGGAACTTGATGACACATTTTTTATTATTTTAAGTGTAAATCTATAAAAAAAAAAAAAAAGGTTTAGGACTTATTTGTATTTTTAAAAAAGTTTAAGAGTTATTTTTAATTTATTTAAGTTAAGGATAAAATTGTCAAAAATGTTTGGGTTACATGTGTTAGGATTAAAATGTTTGGGTACTTTTCGACACTTTTTGAAAGATTAGGGATTTTTGTTGTAAATTTTCGTTTACTTTTTAAATCCAAAAATTTTCCACTTTCAAATTTAATGGAAAAAGTGACCGAAATTAATGAAAATGACCATTGTCGTGAAAAACATTTGAAATAGGGGCTAAACTATAAAAAATGAAACGATAGGTTCTCAACCTGCAGTAAGTACAAAAGTCACGAAACATTTGTACAAAAAGCCTAAAAAAATAGTATATTTGTTTCAAAGCTTTCAAAAATGATATATCTCTAACTTTTAGAAATAATACCGGACAGAAATAGACATAATAGATTATTTATGACGAAATTACCTTTTTTAAACAAAAAAACAAAAAACAAGAAAAAAATTAAGATAAAATAAACCAAAACTACTCCTATAAAATAGAAAAATAATAAAAAGATGTCTTCTTTAACAAACCTTAAAATCCAAAATTCACCACCAACACAAACCCCATTAATACAATAAATTGCCGACCCAAACCACCAGAAAATGTCTTCGCGCAACCGGGGGGGTTTGGGTCAGCAAACGGGATCTCCTCTATCTCCTGTTGCTTTGGTGGGGTGGGAGAACAAGACCTTTTTTGGTTTTTTTTTTTTTTTTTTTCATTTTCTTTTAATTTGTAAAAATAAATGATTTATGATTTATTTACACTTTTAAAAATAATGGAGACTTCAAATACAATTTTTTTCATTTCATTTTCTCATTAATTTATTTAAGTCAGCGGTAAAATTGTTAAAAAAAATTATTTAGGGACCATATGTGTGAGTAAAATGAAAGAATAATGATGATATCTGCGAATAAAATTGAATGAAGATGATATTATTATAAAGTTGAAAGAATATGGCTGTGAATGTAAAAAAAAAAAAAAAAAGTGTATCAGACAACCACTTAATTATATGTTGGAGGAATGATCTACACCCCATGGTGGGGAGTACATATAAAGGCCACTGGACACGTGACTAGTGGCCATTGGATGTGAAGAATTTTGAAGACTCATTTAATATGTTAAATTAAATACGATTAAACTAAAAACATTACACTTGTTAATTTAAATTTTTTGACTAATATAAAAGGTAGAATTTTTTTTTTTGACTAATTTACAATTTCTATTAGCAGTAGACCTGGTGGCTGCAACCACTTATCGCCGCCATGACTGCAACTATGACACAACAAAAAAAAATTTCAACTCGACTTGTTTTCTATATTGATATTAATAACTTTACTTATCGTGTGGGTATTTGACCGTCAAATTATTGTAGTTGAACTTTTTTTTTTTTGATCGAATTGTAGTCGAACTTATTTTAAGTCATATGAGAGGTCGATTTTAAAACATCGATGACTGATAAAAATCTCATCATATGACAATGAATGCACAGTTTGATCAAATGCCTGGTTAACTCCATCAAATGCCTGGTTAACTCCAACTCTAGGTGTACAGAAAGCCAAGAATCATACAACGTAAGACTAAATTCTGGTACAAAATTTGGCCCACCCCAACAAAATTAGGTGGCATCTAACTGTAATGGCAGGTCCCTAAAATCTTTATTCAACAGAACAAACTGTCTTCTTGTAGAAAGAGTGAACAGAATTGGTGATGAGTGATGACAAAAATGTCAAAAATCTGATAGCAAAAATATTGAAGTTAACTAAGATGTTGACTCGTTGTCCTCCGACGTGCTAGATTGATCTCCGTCGACATTTTCTGCAAAACTATCGTATTTAACTAAGATGCCATCCTCCGACAAGGTGGAGTGATCTCCGACAATATTTTCTTGTAATAATCAGACCGACTCCGGTGATAGTCAATCCATACACATAACTGCCTAATTGCCTCTCTCTTCTCCTCTTGAAGTCCCAACATCGCTTCTTCTTTCTCCTTCATCATTTTCTCCACTTCTCTCACTTTATTTTCCGACTTCCAAAGCCTCTCTCGGAATAGTAGTATTTCTGCTTCCTTGTCATCTAACTGCGCGAGCAAACAATCTGAATCTTCCCTCATGTGTACTAAAGCTTTATTTTTCCTCATAGCCCAATCATTTGCGAATTTCAGCTCGCAAGAAGCTTTTGAAATTCGGTTCATGAAATTTGCATTGCACTCCTCCAACTTTAAGGTCACTGTATCTAATGAATTCAGCATATCCTTTGCAGCGTGTGATGTATCCTGGTTTTCTTGTTCATACATTTCCTTTTTCTTCCTGTACCAATCTCTGTTCTCCGTATGCAATTGTTCTGCGATCCTAATTCTTTGGCTCAAAATTCTGAGATTGTCTTCAAACTGTTTTCTCAGCTCTTCTACCATTTCTTCGACCTTCCTTTCGGAAATCTGGAAGTTCAACTTGGAATCTGCAAAACTTGTTTGAACTTGTTTGTTTTTGTCTTTTAACTTGCTCACCACATCCTCCAGTTCTATCCGAATCCTCTGCTGATCTGAAACTTTGTTGTTTAATTCAATATTACTTTTTTCTTTGTCGGATTTCTCTCTCTCAAGCTCTATCTGTAATCTGTTCTTCTCATTTTGCAAGGCTTCCAACTCCAACTGAAATCCGTCCTTTTCAGTTTGCAAGGCATCCAACTTTTTCTCGAGAATTTTAACCTGCTCTGTCAAGGATGCAATCTGAGCAGAGACTGTGTTTTGGTAATCCTTAAATTTCCTTTTTTGTGTGAACGGTTCATTTTCCCTGTCTGAAAGTACTTTCTGCAATTTGAAATTTTTTGCATCCAGTTCCTCTTTTTCTGCCTTTGATTGATAAGCTTCATGATTTATGCTCATTATCTGCTCTTCCAAGTCACTCTTTTGACTACTTAAAGAATGAACCTCAAGTTCTAAATCTGTTACGTGAACTTGAAGATCTTCCTTTTCCTCCAATGCCCCCTGCTCATTCAAAGTCTGATTTGTCAAATTGTCATTCAAATTTTTTATCTTAATTAGGCATTCTGACGTTTCTTTTGATCTCATTTCAAGTTCCAACTCCAATCTAGCTTTCTGACTTCTCATGCAATCTAGTTCCTGCTGCAAAAGATCAACTCTTTCCATTAGGTCCTCGACTTGAGAAAACTCCTTTGTAGTTTCACATGACAACTGTTCTTCCAGTTCATCTTTTTGAGTGTGTGAAGTTTTTATTTCGAGCTGCAGATTGTTCGCCTGAGCCTCAAGGCCCTCAATTCTAGACAAATAGAACTTCTTATTTTCCTCGAATTTTTTTCTCACATCAAAGAATTGACTTTCTTTCTCTTTGAATGTAGCTTCAAGTTCAAAAACCTTAGCCTCCAAGCTAGAATTTCTCTCTTTCAATTCCTCAGCTTCATTTGACTTGCACTCAATTTGTTCCTCCAATTTTCTTCTCTGTGTTGACAGGGTTTCAGACTCGAGCTTCCACTTTTCAACCTGGCCCTCTAACTCTTTTATGAGAGACAACAGTTCCTCTCTTTCAACGAATCTCCCTTTTAACAAGACAGATGAATCCAACAATATTTGCTTTGTACTTTCCGACTCACCATTTTGAATCCCGAGGTCCTTGAGAGTTTCCCCGGATTGCAGAAAATTGCTGAAAGGTGACTCTGAACCCAAAATTATGGTTTCTTTCACTTCACTTGTAGAAGTCAATTTATCCTTCAGGATAGTATCTTCAAAATCTGAAGTTTCACGTTCCTGTTCATCACCATGTGGCACTTCTGGACTCTCACTACCGATTTCACCGTCTTCACTATTCAACTCATCTGGAGAATAGTATGACTCTGAATCTGTGGAAGAAGCAGAACTTTCATAATCTCCTTCGTTAACCTTTTTCTTCACCTCTCCTCTTAAATCTTCATAAAGATAATACAAAGATTCATACTGCTTCTGGAAATCTTCTACGAGGTGAACAACTTCCGATTTTTTCTTCTGGTTCCCATCTTTGTTGCCTTGGTTTATATTTTTGGTTAGCTTCAAAATCCTTTTCACTTTACTCTCAATATCTGCAATAAAGAGGGAACTTCGCATTTTAAATATGAAAGTCAAGCAGCAAACTTAATACTTATGGAAGCAAAATCAATGGATGTTGCACTGGAAATGCGCCAAATGCTACAAAGCTCAAGAGTTCGACGAAAATTCATACATGGAGATTAACAGTTTTAAAGATAAAGTAGAATATCTCATAGTCAACACACTCCTCTTACAATAACAAGAAATTAGTATCGTGTCTATACTTAATAAGGCTAGCAGTAGAATGTAAAGAAAAGAGAATTCTTCACCAGCAAGGACCCCCAGCAGCTGAATAGATAACATATTTTCATTGTTTTATAGGAAAATGTTCTCATGGATTCAGATATATTTCTCAAATTTAGGTGGAAATGCTTCTCAGCAAAGTATAAACAAATTATATGTACATTCTGAAGGTTGCATCGAAGTGAATGACGTGACCGTGAATATAATTTTCTATTTTGTATGAAGTACACAAGGTAATTTGTACTCCGGTTCCAAGTTCACACAAGAAAGCCTAATAAAAATTCCTTATTTCCAGGTGACCAAATGAAATGAACAGTTTACTATGTACATTAGTGAGAATGTTATCTTGCACTCCTATAGTTTTTAAGAAAGTTCTTTAGATTGATTAAATATCAGCGACAACTTGTACTCGCATTTTGCCTTGGAATTAAGCACTTTTCAAGTCACATAAGGCTATGCTCATCACACCGTGCAGGATGAGCAACTTACTACGTACAAGTTGCCATTCTGTATAACAGAAATATCCACGTTCAGGATAACGTTGGGCTGGTGAACGAGCATTAAAATGCACTGTTTTGGGCCTTTGGCCTTTAGATCAGTATCCCACAACCTCCAACAAAATTGTGAGGATTGAGGTTGTTGTTCTTGAGTTGAATGTTTACCTATTTTTATCCATTTCAGTTGTTCTTCTTTTTCAGGGTCGATATGGTTCCCAAAGACCTTTGTGGATCCCTTCCATTGGTGCTTTTCCATCTCTGATCCAAATTGTAAGTACTCCTTCTGAATCAAAGCAAAAAAAAAAAAAAGGGGGGGACTTCAAACGTTAATATGTAATTCAGAATACTGCTTTGAATTTTTAAACAAGTAATCCATCAAGAATATATAGTTCATTAACTTATAAGGGCCATAGTCTAATAATGCTACATTACCAACTGATTCCAAGAAGAAGTATATGTTGTGAACATGAAACATTTTATAGTAATTGCATTCAAACACAAAATGAAATCCTCTGACAAGTGTAAATTCTTCCTATAAACATAAAACGCGAGAAAACGAGAGTTAACTCAGACAAGCTATATGTAAAGGGACTAATAGAATGTTCAGCTGCGCTTAAAAGTAGCTAATAAGCTACTTTTTTTTGGAAATATTTTCTCTATCAAAATCATGCATGCACATCCTTAAAAAAGTTCTTATTTACCTTGCCAAAATAAACTGCCCTATCACATTACTTAACCATGTAATCGAGAAAATAAAACCCAATTTTCAAATATAATTTCATTACATCCAAATTGATTACCCGTGCTCGCATGTAGAAAGATTTTTAAAAAATTGAAAGATTCAATCATGAGGTGAAAGATTACATTGAACCCATACGCATGCATGCCCAAATTTTCCATTCCAGAATCCTGATCTAATGCATACTCAAATATAGTTCATTTCTATACGAAATCGAATTTAATTATCATACCATGAGTCGAGCTCAAGTATCAGAATTGGGTTTGAAAATTACGGAAAAAAAAAAACCTAAAATTATCATAATACTTAAAAGAAAATTTGGATTCTGCGACTAAAATTACCTTGATTAAAAATGGATTGCATATTAGTTTAATATTCTATAAATTTTCATTGCATTTTGGTTGCATGGAGAAACAGACGAGTGAGGGAATGAATGGCAGAAAAATTACCTGAAAACATCAATTTCGAAGATCTGAATCATCTGAATGGACGACAAATCCCATATGCGAACGTTTCTGAAATTTCAGTAGAAATTACTGCAACTGTTTTCTAATTTTCAATAGGTCCTTATACGTGGCAGCTATTACTGTAAGCACCTCAGCACATTTGAAACGGTCAAAATAAATCAGGATTTTTTTTTTTTTTTTTTTTTTTTTGAAGAATTGCCTATACAAAAAGATATATAATTGCCAATATATAATTCTGTTATTAGATAAAAAGGTGGTTATATTGGTTCCACTTTTTTAGATTGTTGCACAATATTTTAATTTTATTTAACGTATTTAATTTTTGTTTATTGTAGCACTATATTATTTATGTCTACAACTTTTTTCTGTTGAATACTTATCTTCAATCTTCCGTATATTAACACATTTCGAGTCCGTTTGACATAGCTGTTGCGAGTAAAACTTTTGGAAGTAGCTTTTGTTAAAAAATTGTTGACTTGTTTGACTGTGAATTCAAAAAGTGTTGTGAATATTAAATTGGGTGTTTGGTTGCATAACTATAAAAGTAATTTTATATGAATTTTATATTTATTTGATTAAACAGTAATTAATTATTATTCGCTCACATTGTTGCTTTTATAAATAATATTTTTTATATCCTATAATAATTATAAAATTAATATCTTAAATAAATTATGAAAACACAATTATTTTAATATATATCATGTTACTTAAAATTAATTTAGTAAAATTAAACATATTATATGTAATTTGCATTATATTATTTAACATGCATCATATAATTTTAACTTTATATAAATATATAAAGTAACAATTTGATATAAATAATTAATGTGAAAAATAAATTAATATCATTTTTTTATATATTAATAGTAATTTTATTAATTTTCATTAAATGTTAATAGCAGCTTCTCGTAAAAGTTTAATTAGAGCTTTTTAGAGAAGCTCAAAATTTGAACTTCTCTAAAATAACTTTAAAGTTATTTTTACAGTTAAAACGTGCTTATTAACTTTAGTCAAACAACCATAAATATAACAAAAAGTACTTTTAATTTTTAAGAAGTGCTTTTAGACTTCAAAAAAGTTATTCCAAAAACACACTTATCCTTAATGATGGTTTTTGTCAAAATATTTTGTTTATATAATTTGAAATGAGAAAAAAATATTTTTTTAAAAAATATGATAGACAAATAAGTCATTTTACACTCTCACAACAAATTTTTTGGACGGAAACTGTTATCAAAGATAAAGTGTGCTAAATAATGAAAAAATGAGGATAAGAATGTGACAAAAAAAATTGGAAACAAAAGTACTATAATAAGCAAAGATTGCATGTCTTAAGAAAAATTAAAGCGTAATACAACAAATAAAATTTGTTGTGTGGATATGGTTATCTTCGATAAAATTGGAACAATAGAGAAAATATATATATAATTCTATATGTGTATGTAGGGACAATTTCGCATAATTTCAAAAATATGGGACTAGTTTGCCGAATAAAGCAAATTCAGGGGCTAATATGGAGAAACTAGAAAAGGGAGGTGCAAAATTGCAGAAATCGGGAACTCTAGGGACCATATTGCAGAAATCAAAAAGATTGGAGAACAATGTAACTTGACAATTTTACCCTTACTAATAAAGACAAAAAAAATAAGAGGGACCATTTGCGCACCTAAATGAAAGATTTTTAACGGAATACATCAAAAAGGACCAATTGCGCACCTAAATGGATAGGTTAGGGACCATTCCGCTAAAAATAAAAGGTTAGATACTATTTGTGCACTAATATCATACGTTATGGACAATTTGCGCCAATTTCCCTAAAATGAGAGAAGAATAAGATTAGAAAAAAAAGGAAAAGTTGTGAAACAAAGAAACACATGGTAATGATCTCCTGCCCCTTGAGGGGCAGGATATCAGCAGGTGGGTGGTTAGTGTTAAAAAATATTATCCTGCCCTCCAGGGGCAGGAGATCACCCCCCAAGAAACACATCTATGCAGACACTTTTAGGTACAGAGGCGCACAACAAACACACTTTTCATTTGGTCCTCTCTCTCTTCATATTTTTTCTCTGTATTCACTACACATTTACACATTTAATAGATAAGGACTGAAGAAGAAAAAACAGTTATAAACTAGAAATACTCAAGAAAAGGAGTTCAGTATGTTATGATATTTTCTCAAAACTTGCCAAAATCAAAAGATGCACCAATTGTTGAAATTGAAGACTTCTAGGTCGACTAAAATTACAAGTTTCCTAATGTTAGATACTTTAGTAGTCGAAACTTGGAAGACATTTAGGTCAACTAAAATTAAACAAGTTTTCAAATCTTGGACTTCTTGGCAGTTTAAACTTGTAAGAAAATTAGATCATTCGTTAACTATAAATTGACATAATTTATTATTTTTTGTAGTAGTGGCTTGAGGGTTTTTTTTAGAGAAAAATTATAAGCTTAGCATCTTAGTTGTTTTTCTTGTTCTCTTTGTGAGTTGTACAAAGATTAGAAATTGGTGGGTGCAGTAAAGTTTAGGATATTATTTTTCTTGAGATACTTGAGAATTTAGGTAGATGAAATCTATATGATTGTAACAATTTTTCATATAGTGAAAGCTTTGACAATCCATAAATCTTTCTCTATCTTTTATATTTTTTTGTTTCGTTATCTTTCTTTGAACAAGGATCTTGTGGGCAATAAAAGAATTGGTCTCAATTCCCAACAGTAGTATCAAAGCGTCAGGTTGTTCAGTGTGTTGGTGGCACATAGAGAAGATATGTATATTAAAGATGATACGGACAATAAGTCTCTCTTTATGGGAAATGATAATGTCGCTTGAGTAAATATTTACATCATCGTGGCATGCTCTAGTTGCCATGATAGAGGATGTGTTACTACTAGCGAGTCCACATTTGCACATGAGTATTGGTTTGATATTAATGCAAGGTGTGTGGTGGAATTGATGTCGATGGCTAATGAGCTTTCAAATAAGTCGAGCAAGAGAGTTGCACCATAATATTTCAGTAAATTTATTCGACACGGGTCGATGAAATTCTTAGAATTCGTTAATTCTTTTTAAGTGATTATACTTATATGGTGGAGTATGTTAATTCTCTGTTTTGAGAATTTGGATTGTCAAAGTGTACCATTTTTTTAAGTATTGAGATAAAGAGTTGCAGAAGAGATGATTGATTTTTGACTCGTTTTTCATCAAGGTGGAGATTGTTGGGATATTTTCTCAAAACTTGCCAAAATCAAAAGATGCACCAATTGTTGAAAAGAAAGACTTCTAGATCGACTAAAATTACAACTTTCCTAATTTTGGACACTTTGGTAGTCAAAAGTTGGACGACATCTAGGTCAATTAAAATTGAACAAGTTTTTAAATCTTGAACTCCTTGGTAGTTTAAACTTGTAAGAAAATTAGGTTATTCGTCAACTATAAATTGACATAGTTTATTCTCTTTTATAGTAGTGGCTTGATGATTTTTGAGAGAAAAATTGTAAGTCTAGCATTTTAGTTGTTTTTCTTGTTCTCTTTGTGGGTTGTACAAATTATAGAAATTGGTGGGTGCAGTAAAGTTTAGGATATTATTTTTCTTGAGATACTTTTGAATTTGGGTGGATGAAATCTATATGATTGTAACAATTTTTCATATAGTGAAAGTTTTGACAGTCCATAAATCTTTCTCTATTTTTTATATTTTTCTGTTTCGATATCTTTCTCTAAACAATGATCTTGTGGGCAATAAAAGAATTGGTCTCAATTCCCAACACAATACAGTAAAAAATGGTAACTTTCTAAAAAACAGAGAGCGTGAGCTATTGTCTGAGAGAGAGAGAGAGAGAGTACTACAAATTCAATTGTTAATAATTTTGGGTGGATTTTGGATTTTAAGGTTTGATAAAGAATGTGACTTCTTTGTTACTTATAATTTTTTGGGTACATTTCTTATTTTTTATTTTTTGGAGTACATTTGGTTAGTTTTCAATCATTTTTGTTTTTTTGTTTTTGTGTTTATTTAAATGGATAATTGCATCAAAAGTCTCAAACGTTTCAAAATCGTTAGGAATATGTCCATAACCTAAAATAATAGCACCAAACGTCCTCAATGGCTCAACGCATGAAGAAATAGATATCGTAGGTCCCGTTTCACACTTTCCGTCAGTTTTCTTCGCTAAAATAAAAAATTGGACTACACGCGCTATATTTTTCCAAAAAACACGATTTAGAATGGTAAGGGTAAAAAAGTAACTCCAACAGTATTAGCACAATCTAGATGAAACGCAACAAAGTTTTGGGGTGGGGTGGGGTGGGGTGGGGTGGGGTGGGGTGGGGTGGGGTGCCCCTCCATTCTCAGTTGCGTTTTTTGGAGAAATATAGTGTGTGCAGTTCAATTTTTTGTTCAAACAAAGAAAACTAACGGAAAGTATGAAGAGGGACCTACGATGCCTATTTCTTCATACGTTGGGACGTTTGGTGCTATTATTTTAAGTTAAGGGGCATATATTCAACGACTTTGAAACATAAGGGACATTTGATACAATTATTCCTTATTTAAAGAAAATGACAATTTCGTCGTAAAAGACTTATCATACCAAATTTTCAAACGTTAAAGATATTTAGTGTTATTTTTAAAGGTTGGATGTATGTAGTCAATATTTTAAAAAAATCGGGAACTAAGTATACAATTATTCCTATTTTCAATTGAATAATTATGACTGACCATGATTTCGGTCATAATTGTTGTTTTCAAGAAGTTCTATATTTGTCTGCCATGTAAATATTGAACATTTAGAGCATCTCCAATGGTAGCTTCTATTTTGAATGTCTAGATGATGTAGCGATGAAGTGGAGGGGACAAAACCAATGTGGCATCATTTATTGTAGAAGGTTGTTCAAAAGGATGTCCATTTCTAGAAGGCTTGCTAGACACCTTCTACAATAAATGTTGCTACATTGTGTCTATCTCTCTCTTCTTCTTTTTTTTCTCTTTTCTCATTCGACAATATCTCTCCTCATTTCTTTTCTCTCTCTTGCCACATAGACTTTTTAGAAGATGTCTAGCATTGGAGATGCTCTTAGATAAAGTTATATAATATTTTCAATCGAATAATTATGACCGACCATGACTTCACAATTTTGTTACCATATTTTTGGTTGATTAACGAAGCAACATCCGCATAGGAAACCATATTCAACTGTAATAGAATATAAATATTACGCATTACATAAATATAGTTTTAAATAATATATATGTAGCAAAAATATATGATATAAAAAAAATTATAGTTGGATCTATATAATGTATGTTCGAAAAACTGCTATTAGGGGTGGACGTGGGTCGGATCGAGTTGGGTCAATTTTCGACCCAACCCAACCTGAACCGAACCAAACCGAAAAAATCGATTTGGAAAAAGTCAAATCGAAAAATAAATTATGAAAAATATGACTCGGGTCGGTTTGAGTTTTCGATTTCGACCCTGTTAAAGAACCAAAAAATAATAATTTTGAAACTGACCCGAACCGACCCGAGTCGGTTCAATTCGGGTTAGTTAGTCGGTTTTGCTGATTTTTTGCCCAGCCCTAATTGCCATCTTTGTTTTCTCAGTAACAGGGTTAAAAAGACTACTTGTGTTGTTGTTTTACTTTAGTCCTTAAACTTTTTTTGATTCCAAGTTAGTCTTTAAACTTTTATTTTGATTCCAATTCTGGCAAATATATTCACACTACATTTTTTTTATAAGAGCTCGTTTGCTTTGTGTATAAAAATTATATGGATAAGAGTTATCTGGATAACATGTTTATTATTATCTTGTTTGATTCAACTAAAATATAAGAATGAAAAAAGTCACTTAAAAAGTCTATTTTTTATAATAAAATAAGATAATTATATACCATTATTCTTAATTAAATGAAAATAAAAAAATTAAAAAAGAAAAAAAAAAAGGCGAAGCAACAAAAGGTGGTAGCGATGCAAGCGGGCAGTGGCGGTGGGGAAGGACGGTGGCAAAGGCAAAATGCGAGGGTGAGGGCGATAGCGGTAGGGATGGCAACAGGTCGGGACGGCCATTATCATCCCTGTCTTGTCGAAAATTTTTGGAATACGGGACAACCATTCTGATAATAGTTTCCGTCCAAAAATTCTATTAAGAAGGAATAAAAAAAAACTCATTTGCCCCTTTTATTTTCAAATAAGTAAAAAAAAAAATAAATACAAAATTTTGATTAAAAATATTTGCCCCTCATTTTAAAACACACTAATAAAATTATTAGACAAAAATAGTTAATAGAGATAAAATGTGCTAATTAATGAAAGGTTAAAAGTAAGAATTCGACAAAAAAAAATTAGAGACATAAATGTGACAATAAGTATAAATTAATAACTTTTAATGCAATGACTTTTAATGCAATTAAAATATGTTGCATTTAAAAAAAATGTAGTGTAAATATAAGAAATCGTTTAGAACATTATTTTCATCATCCAGCTACATAAAAATGCGTATTGTTGGACAAGTCCAGTTTCAATTGCAATTTTGTAAATAAACAATTTTTTTTTTTTCCCCCAAAAAGAAACTATGAAAGAAAGCGTGATTTGTCCAACAATTCGTGTTTTCTCTAGTTTACGATAGAAGTAATACACCACGCGATTATTTCTGTTATTTCAACAGAAGAGAGAAACAAAATGCCTAAATTGATACAAAACAGAAGTTTAGCAGTTAACTTGAAAAAAAAAAAGCTCAGTGACTAAAATGAAACAAAACTATAAGTTGAGCGACTAACAATGTTTATAAAGAATTCTAGAAGTCACATTTCTCAAAATTCACACTCTTATTTCAATAATGTAACAAATCAGAGTGCACCTTTTTAATGTAAAAACAACCTGCATATCACAGTTCAAACTACAGTAAATTTTCATTCAATTTACACCTAAATAACTACAAAATGTGACATAATGTCAAAACCCAACGACTATGCATACCGGAACAAATTATCACATGTCTAACAAACCTCCTTCGGAAGTGTCAAAAAATGCAGTGCAGGTAAAAAGTAAACGCGGCTAAGAATGTTAAACTCGCTCTCATCCATCCTCGGGAATCTGTGAGTTATTAAGATTTGAATGGCCAAATTTTGGCTCAGCGTAGATATATGCTCCCACAACAGCAACAAGAACACCGAGAACTAGACCAAATAGCTGAAAATTAGCGAGCAATTCTCCATAGATTTCTTGTTCTGTTGAATGACATGTAATCTCGTCTCCCTTGAGCAAGCAACCATCCGGCATCATTGGACCGTAGAGAGTGAATGCAGTCTGATAGAACCAGAGGCCTTGGAGTGTAATAGCAATGCCACTACATAAATCAAGCGGAAAACTTGTTGGCCAGAGGGCTCCAGCAATAATCGATAGAACACAAAGGCCGATAAGGAGAACAAGGATAAGGTGATAATATCCCTCGAGGCCTTTATGTGTAGTCGAGTGGAAATAGAATAAAAGATACTCTGCAGTGAACGCTGCAGATGCAATTAAACACAGAGCTCCCTCGGGCAAGGGAAGAAAGCTGAGAAAAGACAATTGTGCGTTAGTCATAAAAGAAAAAGTTTGACAAAAACAAAAAGAATCAATAAAATTAGACGAAGTTCTAATGAACAGATATCCTGACTCAATAGTGTTTGTGAATAATAAAGCTAAAGATTTTTAGCATTGATACATTGATATTCGCAGTGCTACTGAGCATAAAAATATTGAGAACCATCTGTTCGGAGGGTATGCCTATCGAGATAAAAAGTTGTGATAATAAAGACCTTGATTGCTTGAGGCATACTGATGTATTCTCTAAAAATTCCTATCAAGATAAAAAGCTCGGAGTATAGATGCCTATTGAAGAAAAAAGTTCCAACTCTAAAGACCTCAAGCTTTCAGGTCCAAGATCGTGAAGGCACAGAAGTACTAAAGAGCCTAATGCCTTCCGCCTTTACAGTTGCTGAATTCAGAAGTTTACACTCCCCTAACTTAATTCAAAGAAATGAAATGCAACACTTGAAAAATCCAGCACTTGCATGCTGTGTTTCAGATGGGCAAACAGAATTTGAAATTTACAAATTATGTATGAAATAATTTTGTTAGTTTATAGCAACTAAACTACGGGACTAGAGAACAAAGGGTGCAAGTGTATGATTATCATGAACTACAATAATTTGCTAGTTCGGGAATCTCTCTCACTAAATTTCTCAAGGCTAGTTGCATACATCACAGAGACAGCCACGGTAGAATTAAATTTCAATTCGATTAAGTGCGACTATCTCAATTAAATGAATCTAACGCAATGAAATCAATGAATGAATACGTAGCCGTTACATTAATGTGTATAGGTCCATTTTATAATAATTCTCCAGAAAACACAAGTAATTTGTAAAATCACCAACTATTTCTACAATTAATGTCCTTATCGATTATCGACACTTCTTCTTAATGTAATGGCGGCAAGAAATCCACTGGTTTTGTGTCATAGCATCTAAATTACAATCCAAAAAGTGTCGTAATAGGTCTTGAGTATCCTTTCCAGTATCTACCATTGTGGATAAAAGAAATGAATCCCTCACCTCCTCCCAAAGGCGATGATTTTTCCAATTTACCACCAGGAAATTGATTTGGAGTTGTCACTTTTATGTTGTTAGAGTTACAGAGGTATGGTAATTCAAAGAAAAGTATCATATTTCCATTACAATTTTGTCATTACATTTCATAAAATTTAAGTACTAACCAAGTGATCCGACATTCCTGATATATTGAACTGAAAAAATTTAAGGCCGCATTTTTCAGGCAATACAGCAATGCATTCAGAACCGCAACTGATTTTACACAATGACTCCACTTTCAACTGGTAGCATTTTGAGAAATAAAGAAAAACTTTCACATTTTTAGGAGTAAAATCGATTGATTTAAGGGTAAGTCAAAAGGCATATAGTTACCATAACTGCTGTAGTGTAATTTTCCAAAACAGGGAGTACCCTTTAAAGAAACAAGACAAGAAAAGGTACAAGAAGATGCGATTGCATTTAAGTATGAAATACTACGTTCCGATATTGCAATCATATAATCTCCATTAAGTCTTACCAGTCCACCTTAAAAAGTATGGAAACAGCAAACAGAAGATAATATACGTATGAAAGCTTCATTTGATGGTTCCATTAATTATCAGTCCCTTGAAAAATATCCGAGTTTATTATCCTGCTCATTGTAATTGTGCGTTGTCATGAGTATTTAAGGTCAAAAAATCCTCATTGATGTTTCTAGGAATTCAATAACTCAAAGAAAATTATATTTCGGGTCCTACACATCTTTTTGGAGTAATTACTAGAAAAAGAAAGGGTATAACTGGATGTGCCAAAAGTTTCACTAAAGCTAGGTAAAGAATTAAGATCTACCAAATTCCAAACATAGAAAACAAGAAGATGATCTTTATTTCTTTCATACATTAATTATTAAATAATTCTTTTAAGTTAGAAAAAAACATATTAAGAAGACAGCAAAAGATGAACTCACCTTGTTTTCTCAGAAAGCAGTGTGATTACACCGAAGATGAAGAACATGAGGAGCATTCCGGAGTGCTCAAAGTTATTCATGTGAGAAGGGTTCAAGACTCCATGGACAACGATCTGGAGATGGGTCGCATACAAAAACTCTACACACAGATCAATGAAACCTCCAACTGCTATAACGTATAGCTCCAAGTACTTAAGCCGTCCGTCAAAACCAGGAACAGGGTTCCACGCCCTGACCCGAAACGATTTAGGATTCGATACATATCTGACTATACAACTCCACACGTGCCACACCCCAACCAGAAGAAACAATGTCCCGGGAAGAACATGCCCAGGAAAAGAACCCATATTTCTAAACTAAGTACTTAGATCTGATAACTGCTAAAGAAAGTTTTTACAGAATCAAGATTAGTCGTTTCTTGATCACTTCTTTATCTCCATTAACCAAATTGCAAATTACCAATCAAAGAATTAAATACCCGTCTTTCAAATCAGAACATTATCTTAGAAAATTGCCATAAAATTCAAGAAAGGACACTTCCAGATTGCTTCTCTATTCTATTTTTCTCTGTTTTTTTTTTTTTAAAGAATAACTCTTCTCAAACAACTCTTCAGCAGTACTATTTCCCTCTCCCCTTTCTTTCTTGGATTCTCACTTGCATTTTTCCAAGAAATCAAAATTTGGATAACAAAACAGATAGCCTTGGAAGTTGGAATCTTCTTCTCTCCACCTGTTTCAAAGAAATTGGCATCAAAATACTCTCCCTACATAACTTTCAAGAACATATTCGATAAAAGGTACAACTTTTTAGGTGAATGCACACTGTAGAATTGACAAAAGGCAGAATAAAAAGGAGAGGTTGAAGTTTCATGCACCCTTAATAAAATTATAGTGCTGTTCATAAAGTCAAAATTGCACGCACTCCAGAAGATGAGATTCAACAACACAGTCAACAATGGAAGCTTGAAAAATAAAACCCAAAAATCAACCAACCCTTCATTGGAAAACCAGTCAAGATTCATACAGAACACAGATCTGTTATTGTTTCATTCATAGCCAAATTCTATCAAACAAAAACTTAAATAAAAAGTGTACCTTCTTAGCATCAGTTTATTGGGCATAAAAAGAAAGATAATATATATAAGCAGACTTACAGCAATAAAAACTGAAGACCCTTAAAAGAAATTTCAAGGACAGGGAGAGGTGGGGATCGGAGAAAGTTAGATGGGGTCAACTTCTGAAAATAATCAAATGGCTAAAAAGACGGTAATTATAATCGCATCATTGATGATGAGTCTCTCTCTCTCCTCTCACTATATATATAAATATATACACGCGTCTTTGTATGAAAAAACTGTATTATAGTACGTGTTTGTTTTTGTTTTTGTTTTTTTTTTATTTATCATAGTACGTGTTTGTTTTTCTTCTGATTGATTTCCGACTTTTTATGCATGGATTTATTTGATTATGTGAACGTGGCCTGAGTTAGGACGTTTATGCCAAACAAGATTTAGCTCTTTTTTCCCCATAGATTATATAAGTGATTAGTACTAATGTTGTAATTGTCTAATTAATTAAAGTAAGTACTAGATATGATCACATGAATAATATCAACCACATTTCATTAGAACTATTTAATAATCACCGATGTGAGGGAGGTTTTCACCTCTACAATTACTTACACAAAATCAGCTTATTACATCTTTCACAAAAAAATCACCATTTTCTCAAATTTCTCTTCTTAATTCTTCTCTTTCCCATTTTTCAAATTTCTCTTCACAATCTCTTTCTCTTTATTATTCTTCAACGAACAAATTTATACGATCAGATTTTACCAAAGCAATATACTAGTTATTTATCCAGGGACGAAATCAGGTTTTCTTGGAAGAAAACTAATATTTACCAAAAAAAAAAAAAAAAAAAATACTTATACTTTATACTGGACTATTATTGAAAAAAAAAAAAATTACATCAAAAATTAAAATTTTCATTAGGCATAGTTCGTGGACGTAAAGTTACACATTTATGCACACATTTTATCAACTCATTGGGGAGTGTTTGAGTATGGAATTCCTGATTTTTATTTGTACATATCATTTCTTAAGGCGATATGAAGTTAATCACCACATTTAAGATTTGTCTTGTATAATTTATAAGCAAGAGAAATAATCTCTTAAGCACCAATCACATAGCATGTCTATTCAATATATATTTTATTTATACATTGAATATGTGAGATCCACTATTATTTTACAATTACCTATGCCATGTCATCGGTGGAGGTGGCAAAATTGGTTTGGCCCCCGGGTCGGCAGAACTCGACCTTTTGGGTTGGGCTGGCCCTGTCCCAAATAAAATCGGGCAATATGGCCCGGCCCATCTAGCCCGCGGGCTAGTGGGCCAGGCCGATTTTGAATTTTTTTTTGTTTTGTTTTGTTTTTTTTTTAACTTTTGTTCATTAATACTAGTCACTTATTTTATGAATAACCATACTACATATTCCAAATAATATCAATTTAAAATGATCAAAACTTAAGTCACCAATAAATATTAGTCCAAAACATCCAAGATCTAACATAAAATCGTTTAGATTTAATTAAAATTTAATTTAATTTAAGTTTCAATCCAAAATATATTTGGTGTGACAAGTAAATTAATTATTTTAAATTTATCTTTTTAATTTAAGCCAAACATGCTTATATCTCAAAGCAATAAGACTAGCACGCTTTTAATATTTGTATTTTTTTTTTAAAAATGTCAACAAATAGTTTACAATTAACAAAAAAAATTATTATTTTGAGAGAAATTTGACGTTTATCTATTGACTAATAGAGTTCCAATTTTATAAATTATACTCTTTAAAAATCTCAAAATATATAGTCTAAATTTATCTAAAATTGTATTTGATGTAATGTATTAGATTGTATAAAAAATTTATTTAAAAAAAAATTAAAACCAAGTTGGGCTAATGGGTTGGATTGGGTTAGTATATTTCTGGCCCATACAAAATTGGGTTGGGCCAGCTCAATCCAGTTTTCTGTGTGGCACTGCTCTGGTGGACTGGGCTGGGCTGGCACAACACAACCCATTTATCAACTCTAGTCATCGATATTTAGTATAAGCTAAGCACCAGTATTTAGAAGATCATTCATGTTAAGCAATATTGTATATTTAATTATCTATTTTCTTTTAAAATCTTGAGATTACTTATATTTTCTTCCCATTTCATTGATTTTACATATTATGATCAAATATTTAGTTTCTATATGTCTAATTGGTATTTTATATAATTTTATTACTTATCCAATCTATTACATCAATTATATAGTGTTTCATATGTTTCATAAAATTTAAAAGCTCTTCGATTTGAATCCTAAAAGCTGGCGTTTTCTACTTTTTTAATTTTTGTTACTTTTCAGTTATTTACGTTTTTTGATAGAAAGTGATGTTATATTTAGAATTTGATTCTACCTGGGAAATTGGGAGAAGCCCTTCAAAGTTCAAATAATGGACCGGCAATCCTCTACGCCGAGCCCATGTTATATGTTTCCTTTTTGGCTTTTTCGTTCCGACTATATACATTTTCGTAATGTTGAAATTAATTTTTAAGTACTTATAAATTATATAAATAAAAAATATATTTAACCAATTTAACGAGTTAAAATGAATTCGCAAAAGAATATTAAGTACATTAATGATAAGACAAATATTTTGTAGGTGTATTTTTTTTTAATATTATTTAGCTCGATTCAATTTAGGTTCGACATAGTTTGTGATGTGTATGGTTCTTAGGCAGCTAAAAAGTTGGTCAACAATCATAACTTTAAAAAAAAAAAAAAAAACAAATAATGATATTCATTATCATTCATATTCAACACCAGTATATGTGGTAGTTGATCACTGTTAATGAAATTTCGTTAGACAATTTGGTAGTAGCCTTACTATCACATAATTAATTAGTGTTCAATACTAATAGTGATAAATATCATTAATTTTAAAAGAAAACCTATCATTTGTTGGTCTTGATGTCTGACTTGACCATATATAATTCAATTTAATTATAAATTTCTAAATTTAACATATTAAATATGTTCGTGTCAAAAATTCGACATTTGTCATGACAATATCTTTGTGCCCACCTAGAAAGGAGTTGCGAGAGAATCATATGATTCCCCACTGGGGAGATTTAATTGAAGATGGAAGGAAAGAAATAGTTGGTAGACTAATTCATTCACAATCCTTGAGTTGATTGTCTTGATTAATGTTCTACAAAGTGTAAAGTTTGGTTAGGCGTTGAAATTGAATTTTAAATTTTTTGGACCTAGGCTTAAACGAGAACGAGACAAGGACAAAGCGATGACGATACGTGATGCGGGGCTAGACATGAAGACCAAGTTTTATGCCTAGGCTCTTATGCGGACTTTTTAGAATAGTAATTTTGAGTTGATCTTATTTAATGTGATATTATTAAGTTTTATGCAGGTCATTTACTCAATCATGTTATATTCAATCTTGTGCATGAATTGCAAGATTGTCTATTTGAAGAGATCGAGTTGTTATCTCATTTATTTTATAATACTAGTTAGAAACACATGCGTTGCACGTGGTTTTACAATACTTTTGTTAATTTTTAATATTTTCAAAATATCTATTTTTTAATTTATAATAGTTAAAAGGCTTATTTGCACAAATGGTCCCTGGCTTTTGCACTTACTGCGGGTTGAGGACCTATCTTTTCATTTTTGACAGTTTAGCCCCTATTTCAAAAGTTTTTGGCACCAATGGTCCTTTTCATCATTTTCCATCCAAATCCCAGTTAAAGTTGACGGTAGAAAATTTTTTATTTAAAAAGTAAATGAAAATTTGCAGCAAAAGTCCCTAATCTTTTAGAAAGTATTGAAAAGTTCCATAACTTTCTAAAACTAACACATATAACCCCAAACCTTTTTGACAATTTAACCCCCAACTTAAATAAATTAAAAATAACTCATAAATATTTTCAAAAATACAAATAAGTCCTAAATCTTTTTATTTTTTTTACAGATTTACACTTAAAATAAGAAAAAGTGTGTCATCAAGCCCCAAAATTTTTAATTTTGTTCACCAAAATGACATTTAAATTGTGTTTGATTAAAATTAGATTTTTTAGTAAAAATTGTTGAAATGTGTGATTTAAAAGTTGTGGGACCATAAAATGTGTGGTTAACATTATTGTTGACTTTGATCTTAGCTTTTTATAAAATCAAAATTGAAAACAAACGAGCTATTAGAGTCTCTACAGATTTTGTCCAACGGGTTAATTGGGCTGAAACTGAGCTGGCCCATAAAAAAATATTTTTGACCCGAATCACACCCCCACCCCCACCCACCCCACCCCACCCCCACCCCCACCCCACCCAAGTTCTCTCTGGTCCCAACAAAAGGGGAGAATTTTCCCCCCTCCTTTTCGCGAAAAACCAGGGAGCTCCTTGGTTTTTCGCCAAACCTGGTTTCGCGATTGCGAAACCAGGGAGCTCTGGTTTCGCGATCGCGAAACCAGGGGATCCCTGGTTTCGCGACCCTGGGGGGGTGGGGGGGATTTCTTCCCCCCTTTGTCGCCGGGATTTCCCGGCGACAATCACCCCTCCCCCCCGATTTGGTGGGGTGGGGTGGGGTGGGGAAGATGGGGAAGATTTTTCTCTTTTTTTTTTATTATTTAAAAAAAATTTTAAATTTATGTTGGACTGGCCCATTAGCTCACGACAATTAACCGGTTGGACAAAATCTGTAGAGACTCTAACAGCCCGTTTGTTTTCAATTTTGATTTTATAAAAAGCTAATATCAAAGTCAACAATAATGTTAACCACACATTTTATGGTCCCACAACTTTTAAACCACACATTTCAACAATTTTTACTAAAAAATCTGATTTTAATCAAACACAATTTAAATGTCATTTTGGTGAACAAAATTAAAAATTTTGGGGCTTGATGACACACTTTTTCTTATTTTAAGTGTAAATCTGTAAAAAAAATAAAAAGATTTAGGACTTATTTGTATTTTTGAAAATATTTATGAGTTATTTTTAATTTATTTAAGTTGGGGGTTAAATTGTCAAAAAGGTTTGGGGTTATATGTGTTAGTTTTAGAAAGTTATAGAACTTTTCAATACTTTCTAAAAGATTAGGGACTTTTGCTGCAAATTTTCATTTACTTTTTAAATAAAAAATTTTCTACCGTCAACTTTAACTGGGATTTGGATGGAAAATGATGAAAAGGACCATTGGTGCCAAAAACTTTTGAAATAGGGGCTAAACTGCCAAAAATAAAAAGATAGGTCCTCAACCCACAGTAAGTGCAAAAGTCAGGGACCATTTGTGCAAATAAGCCATAGTTAAAATGTTAAACTAGCCATTGCAATAAGATAGAACAACACAATTCTTAATAACATGATGTATTGTATAGTTCGACGTTATAATAAATAATGATGATATTTTATTTACATTCATAGAAGTATAATTGCAATTGAGATGAGTTTTATATTGTAGTAATACCAACAATAACTTGAACCCAATTAATACTTTTTAGTTATTTGAGTTTTGATGATTGACAAACAATTGATATTAAATATTATGGCATTGATGATGTCTTGATGATTTTATTTTACGAAGAATAAAATTAATAATTACTAATTTTAGTATGATAGAATGGTAGACATACATGTCATAGTTGACATGTATCTTATACTTTTTTTTTTTATTTTAAATTTTACCATTTTCTAGATAAATTTTATTTCTACTAAATTAAAAAAAATTGCAACATATATCTTGAAAACTGAGGAAAAAGTATATTTTTGGATTTTCCTACACCTCGGCTTGTAGAACCTATAGTCCACTTCATTATTCTTGAAAAAAATTCAAATGTGCAGCATTGATCCAAGTTTCTCTAATCAGTTTTGATCATTAACCCATCAACAAAAAAGTTACATTAGTATTCGAAAGTAAATGAATTAATTCTTTGAATATATTAAGAAAAATCATTTAACATGGGTGGGCACTATAGACCCTTTATTAAAGAGAAAAATAGAGAAATTAAATAGAATATTATGTTAAACTTAAATTAAATAGGTGGACATGTTATTTTTGGCCTACTATTATTCAACTTAAATTGGAAATAAAATTGTTTGGATTAATGGCGTTTTAAATTTTTTGCTACTTCTAGGCTTGGATTGCCATTGATTTTTAAATCGAGCTTTGATAAAGGTAATATGACATCTTCTAAGTCGTTTCATGGCCCGAGCTTGGAAGAAGGCTCAAAGGTATTAGTATTCTCGGTTTAAATACATAAACTATTATGATTTATTCAGTAATATTATGAAAATTTAGTTATTTATAGTTAGAAGAAATAGTTATGTGAGGGTGTGTCCTTGTTTATTGCAGTTTTAAGTGATATTGCTTTAAACACAAATCGTGAAAACAACATATGACCTTTCTGTAGTCACTGATATGCATAAGACAATTTTTATCTTGTTATAAGAGATGCTTATTTAGTTATGTACATGTTCTATTTAAATATATGATAAATTATCTCATAATCTCCAATATATATGAAAAACTTATATACATGGCGAAGCAGAGAATAGTTTGTGCATCACACCGTTTTTCAAAAAATAGGTACTTGATAATTTAATTCACCATTTGCTAAAGTGGGATTTTTATTATTGATATGAATCCCAATGGATAAAAATTGAGATAAAAGAGTAAATTTACATTGGATTTTTCCTTCGAGCATCATATTAAATTAAAGTCAAGAGATACTATGGTGAATAGTTCGTGCAAGTTAGTACAACTCTTATTAATATGATTGAATATACCAAATTGTTGAGCACTTGCAGATTGCCTATTGGATAAGTATGCCACAAACAAACCTCAAAATGAATCCGTAAATTATTTCTCATTGACTTTTTGATAGATATGCAAGATAATTATGAATTAATGTTGTTCAACCTGTAAATTTTTTGCTTTTTCAAATGTTTTTAGTAGTTAAATATGATTTATCGTAGGAATCTAATATGAAAAGTTTATTTTATTTTACTGTTTTGAGAATTGACACTGTATAACAAGAATTAAATATCAAATATTAAGAATTTTTTGTATGACAATTACATATTTTTTTATGGTCTTATTGCTATATAATATTTGGGTTATTGGAGTTCGAGATAACTACTGTATTTATTTTTATTTTTTTTGGGCATGATTATCTGCATTTAATTGATTGTTGCTACTTCTTCATCGAGTTATTAATTCAAGAAAAATAGAAAAAATTTATATACTGATAACAAATGTATAATCTTTTAAGTAAATGTAAATTTTTAAGACAAAACTTTTATAAAGAGGAGCATTAATGTAATATTGCGATATTTCATATACGTCCACCAGTAGTGATGTAGCTGAATAAATATGAAATATGACTAACATTCCAAAAGCTCTTTAATTCATACAGAATACCAATAATTTAGACAAAATATGAAAAAAGAATCTTATAATATTTTATTATCAATAGAGAGAAAAAATAAACACCAAGAACTTTTGGTTGCTATTCACGGTTTTTAAAAATACTAATAGTCGAACATTATAAATATTTCAACTGTAGTTCAAAATCTCTCCTAAAAATAATTATTACGTTCTCATTTAGTAAAAAAAAAAAAACTTAAAATTAATAATAAAAATTAATAAACCACAAGTTTAAATGTTTAAAAATTTTAATTTACATTTAATAAATTATTAAAAATTTAATGTAGGATCATTGAAAATGGTTTTGGGAGGACAAGAGACCTTTCATGAATGAATGCAATTTTAATTTAATTACATAAACTTAAAATGTAATATAATAAATAAAATATTATAAGATAATTGTATATTGTTGAACACTAAGAGTGAAAATAGAATTTTAAAATTATTGAAAGGATAGAATAGTTAAAAAATATTTATTCATTTTATGGCCTTTTATATGTAGTACAAATAAAAATATCGAATTGTCAAACATTATAAATATTTCAATCGTAGTTCCAAATCTCTCCTAAAAATAACTATTACGTTCTCATTTAGTAAAAAAAAAAAAAACCCATAAAATTAGCAATGAAAAATAATAAACCACAATTTTAAATGTTTAAAAATTTTAATTGTATATTTAATAAATTGTTAAAAATTTAATGTTGGACCACTGAAGGTGATTTTGGGCAAGGTAAGAGACGTTTCATAAATGAATACAATATTAATTTAATTAAATAAACTTAAAATGTAATATAAGATAATTGTAATAAGGGTGAATATGAAATTTTAAATTTTTTGTAACGATAGAATAATCTAAAAATATTTCTCCTTTTAAGACCTTTTAGATGTAGTATAATATAATAATAACAATAACTATTACGTTAAAATATTTATTTCTTTTAGGACATTTTAGATATAGTATAACTATTACGTTCTCATTTAGTAGAAAAAACCTCCATAAAATTAGCAATAAAAAAGAATAAATAACAATTTTAAATGTTTAAAAATTTTAATTGTATATTTAATAAATTGTTAAAATTTCATGTGGGATCATTGAAGGTAGTTTTAAGAGGACAATAGACGTTTCACACAAATGAATACAATATTAATTTTATTAAGTAAATTTAAATGTAATATAATAAATAAAATATTATAAGATAATTGTATATTAATAAACAATAAAGGTGAATATGAAATTTTAAATTTTTTGTAAGAATAGAATAATCTAAAAATATTTTTAAATATATTATAGATATAGATAAATCAAAATCTTTTTGTTTTAGTTTTGATTTAAATATGGAAAAAAATGACTTTATCAAGAACAAAAAACTTTAAGCTTTAAAGAATGTAGAAAGATATTCCTTTTTGTGCTCTCAATATTCTTTTGCACTCCTCATATTTGAATTCAAACATAAGCTATCCTAACTCAATTGTCACACTTTAAAATTGACATTCACAACAATTTATTTGCTCTCAACAATTCATCAAAATCAGTCTTTTTCTAAAAGTAACTCTCCATACCTGCTCTCGTCAAATCGTTTATTGTGTCTAGAGTTTCCACAAATAGACGTTATTATGATATCGTATTATATGTTATCAGAATATTTCTAAAATTGACTTCATACAACGAATGATAACTACTGACTTATAAGTTATAGGATTTTCTCGAAGAATGCAAACTTACACGTTTGTACTTTTAACTACGATATCTTAACTGCACTTTTTTTTTTTTTAATTTGTTCATCCTTACTCACACAAAAAAGTGATATACGTTTATCTTCGTTATTTAAAAAAAAAAAATTTCAATCTCCTCAAATCTCGCATTTTCAATTCTCTTTCTTTTCACAAATGTTCTTTAAATTTTTTTCTTCATTATTCACTATCATTCACTCACCAACTTTTAAATTCTACCGATAAGCGGTATATTAGTTTAATAATTTAAGAGAGAGATTAATGGGCTAATATAGTAATTTTCAAACTTTCCCATAACACGACAATAAACGTTATACCAATTTTGGACGAACGAGAACGAATTTCACTTCCACTTAAAAAATAATCTATTTTTTATGGGTATAAATACACAGAGTCACACACTGACGGATGAAAATTCTCTCTCACTGACTCAAAACTTTTGAATTTTTACGGTGCTTTTCAGAATTCCGATGAAGCAGATCCTAGGTGTTCGATTCGATCGCTGGATAATATAAGTGCACAGTTCGAGACAAATTGCCGCTGATCTTATGCTGATTTTTTTGTTTTTATTATTAAATTGATTAAAGTTTTGATGTAAATTTTAGCGAATTGCATTTTTGATTTCATTGTTTTTGAAAGATCACAGATTTTTATTCTTATATTTCCTTTTGCTGAATTATGATTGATTCAGTTATCGTCATTTAATTTTCTTTGAAGTGTTGAAGTGAGGGACCATTCTGAGATTCTGGACATTTTGGGTATTTTTGAAAGGTATTCGTGTTGGAGTGTTTGGATTTTAGTAGGAATATACATTCGGTGATTGAAATTTGAGGAAGAGAAGTGGGGGAGATGTCGAATTCGAAGGTGGTTTATGAAGGATGGATGGTGAGGTATGGGAGGAGGAAGATTGGGAGATCATTTATTCACATGCGATATTTTGTACTGGAAACTCGATTGCTTGCCTATTACAAGAAGAAGCCCCAAGACAATGTGGTGAATACCTTGAAATTTAAATTCTGTTTTCATTTTATCTATTTTGTTGTGGAATTGTAGATCATAAGTTAAACAACTTTGTTATTTTTCTTTCTCTACCAATATAAGTGCACATATTCTTGGTAAACAAAAATGGAACTGTTTCTTATGATGCAGATCAAATGAAAAAGGAATTATAGGATCTTATTGAAATGGTTTTAAATAATGCTTCCATTTTCGCTCTCTGCAGAAATTAACATTTGGCTTTTCAGCTTGCTGCTGAAATAAAAGTATAAGTAAGATTGTTTGGTGTTGAATTTTTTATGCAACTTTCTGTATTTGACAAGGTACCAATCAAGACATTTCTTATAGATGGCAATTGTAGGGTGGAGGACCGGGGACTGAAAACTCATCATGGACATGTGAGCAATGACTAATACTTGAATTTTTCCATTCTGGACTTTGTGTTGTGTTTTATGCTATTTTGAGATTTGATCCAGTAAATCCTGGAATCATCAATGCTGTGTTATTCTTGATTGCCAGTGTCAAAGTTTAGAACATCCATGCATTTTGTAAAATCTACTTCAGGTTCACTGCTTCTATGATCGTAGTGTAAAGAATAATTATGATGGACTATTTTTGTAGGAAGCCATCAATTTATGCAAATTACCCGAATTTTGTTTTATTACTTAAAATAATCAGGAACTTTTGCTTTGAATTTAAAGTCCACGCTAGATAGGATTGGGTAAAGATTAAAGAAAGTGTAGGAAAATTTGCAAGTAATGGTAAAAGTGAAGAAGGAGCTGGATCTCTTAAGCCTCATTCATCATTATTTCATCAATCTGAATGTATATGGCTACCTAGAGATCTTTAATCTGATATATCACTTGAGATTCGTATTTTGATCACTGGACGGTTCATAATATAACATATGTTCTTCAAACTTCCATTTAAGTTGAGCAAACTGGAAGTTAATTAACTTGCTAGACTCGTTAAAGAAATATGATTGCTCACACCATGTTGGCTAACAGCCAATACAATTGAGTCTAGGTGGGGCTAGATTTTCTTGGACTCTGTCTAAAGTATTCCATGGCTACTGGGTATATGAGTTTGTCAATGTTTAGTTATTTCAGCTGTAAAATGGGTAAAGAGTGATGCTTGTTATTAACTCCATATTTCCATGGGCATTTGAGAACTTTTCTGTACTTGGGCATGCATACAACACAATGATATTGTTTGATTGTACAATATCTCTTTTAAAGTGGACCTTATGTTGACAGTAGCTGGCGATCAGAGCTTTGATCTGTTGTGAACATATTTTATGATCGAAACAGTTGAGTCATGTTTTCTTCATCATGTTGTTGTTTGACCTGTTCTGTCGTTTTCTGGCAGATGGTTTATGTTCTGTCTGTTTACAACAAGAAAGAGAAGTACCATCGAATTACGGTGCGTTATATCTGCACATAAATAATATTGACTCAACTGTTCTTGTTGGTATCTTGACTATTTTGTGTGTACATGGAAAATTTGATCTTTTGTTCTTATGATATTGCCTCAGTTGTCCTTTCTGTATATGTTTTTAGAAGAACTTAAGAGGATCCTTTGCTTCACAATGCAATAGTCTATTGCATTTCATCCTTAGAGGTGATAGGTGTTGATTGGACTAAACCATTTTTAACTGACATTTTTCTTTAACGGGCAAGTTGTTTTTTCTCTTTAGTTTTTGATTATTTGTCATTTTCTTTGGATTTTCTCTTTAATTCGATTGCTATTTCTCTTAATAGTTCCACCCTCAATTTCTTTGTAGAAAATGGAGAAATGCCCAAAACAGTCTATTAGGAACATGAAAAGATATATAAAGGGTCAGGATACCTCACACGCAATATTCACTGACTAAGTCTGGGTTTTTTATATAATGACGCACTTCCTTAAGGGGATGAATGGCATGCATGGCTCTAGACATGTAATACTCGATCCTAGAAACTAAGAAATAAGAAGAGTTTGTTGTGACAGTTTTGGCATCCTAAAGAAAGTTGTTGAGCGAGGACCAATGGCAATTGGATACACAAATAGATATACTGTAGCGTCTGAATCATGTTATAATTATTAGCACCGGGGTGCTTTTAGCAGCACCTCTGTTCAGTCAGGTTGCTGTTCTAGATTACGATATTTTTTTGCTGACTGCTGTGAGATTTTCTGTTGGCAATTTAAAGATGATATATATTTACAATATAACTTGTTCCAGATGGCAGCTTTCAACATTCAGGAGGCACTCATTTGGAAAGAAAAAATTGAATCTGTCATTGATCAGGTTTCCTTAACATAATCACTCCTCAGTATTTATATTGTCTTCACTGCTCTTTACAAGTCATTTCATGCATACCTTATAAATGTAGCCTTGATTTGATTTTGTGCTTGGATTTTCCAATTAACCGATTACATGCTGATGACATGCAGCACCAAGAGTCACAAGCTGCTAATGGTAACAAATTTCATTCATTTGAATATAAATCTGGAACTGATAATGGGAGGAATGGTTCATCATCAGATCATGAAAGTCAGTAAGTACTTTTTTTACTTTTACTGTGTGCTATGTTCAGTGAGAATTTTATGCTGAAGCTGACACAGAGAAATAACATGAGGTAGGCATAAAAAGAATATGCGTGGAATTGAATTGCATCACAAAAATGTGTTCAAAATGGACCATGATGACATTGTTTTATTTGACCAATCTTTTTAGATTGAGATATCGTATTGGGGGACGGACTTGTTAATGGGGCTAAAATTCATTGAAAAGGCTTGAGGTATATGGAAGGTTTCTTGTAGGCCACTAGGATTCATACTTGGAAACTCTACAGAGAGTAACCTCAAATGGGCTTCAGTTGTACAGGAGAGCAAGATAGAATTTGGTAGGAGCTCGCTTTAAAGATTTCGAGGTTGAAGGCTTGAAGCTGTAAAGAGTTCTAGCCTGGATATGTCCTTGGCGATGGAATTTTTAAGTGTATTTTTCCGACCATACCGATGAGCTTAAGGATCTAGTTGCTTTGGACGTTATAATAATCTAGCAATGAACGTAATGGAGTTGCAAAAAATGATTCATGTAGTAGATCCTTAATTTATAAAAGATTTTTGTTGGTTGCCAAGAGGTTGCTTCTTACCATATTTAATTATTTATATAGGTGTAAAATTACATCTATACTAATGCCACTTCTTTCATGACATCAAATTAAGTGAGAATTTACCTTGTAAATTATATATTGACTAGTATATATCATGAAAACTCCTCTAGATTCTGTGATAAGTTAGTTTGGTCATTTATTGTACTATTCATCATATTCTAAATTACTCCTCATACAACAAATTCCATTCTCCTACCTCTTATATGTTACCATACATGGATGACAAATATTTTATGGCGACATGTTACCAAGCTGTTATATTCATAATTATTTTCCTACATAAATATTCATCTATCGGCTCAACACTTTCATAGCTTCTATCATTCATATCATTTGATCAGCTAAAAAATTTGCTTCCTTGTGTTTTCTGATGGCTGCAGGTTTAGTGCTGCAGAAGATGAAGATGATTCTAATTCGAATTTGTTGCGCAGAACAACAATTGGAAATGGTCTTCGCTTAGTTCCTCCTTGTCTTGGCTTCTTGTGGATTTTTGGTTAGGTTAACTGAAATGTTGTCACCAATTTTCATGTGGCAGGCCCCCCCGAGTCTGTTTTTGACTGGACTAAGGAATTGGATTCAGAGCTGGTAAATCAGAATTCTAACAATCAGGCATTTGCTAGAAAGTATTGGCGCCTTCTTCAGTGCCAAAATGGTGTGTTAGTGCTCCTAGTTTTCGTTAATCATATGAAACTCACAGCAGTGGGACATGGGATGATATGGCATATCTCTTGGATAAACATTTTCCTTATGTGAGTTTGTAGGGCTTCGGATTTTTGAGGAGCTCCTTGAAGTAGATTTTCTTGTAAGGACATTTTATATATATTTTTCAACACGCATGTAAGATTTAACTAAGGCGCAGGACGATTTAGGGTATATTCCTTATATAGTTTTATTCATGTAGCCAAAGAGCTGTAGCAGAGCAATGAAAGCTGTTGGAATTGTGGAGGCTACCTGTGAAGAAATATTTGAGCTAGTAATGAGCATGGACGCAACACGGTTTGAGTAGGTGCTTTTATTGTTGACTTAAGATTTAGTTCAAAATTCCCCATGCCGGTGCTTTTCTTTGTACGTGAATAGAGAATACTGTCTGGGAATCTTGTTTATGAGTTATTCTTTTCTAATACACGTGGAGATGAACTAGATTCGGAATATCTAGGACAGTTCAAAATTTGATGCTTGCCTTTGTTTATGATCTTACTTGTCCTCTCCGCTCTGCAGTAAATATTCCCTGATATAAGTGTCTTTTCGTTATTTCCTTTTAGACCATAATTAGGTTTGCAACTATGCTGATGCTTACACCTTTCACGGATGCATTCAATACTTTCTAATGTCGCCATTGAAATGTTAAATCTCTAAAAGTACCATATGCATAAGCTAAAGAAGAACATGTCATTCTGTGTTGCACAATTTGCTCTGAAAGTTCATTTCACATTGTTGCTACCGTTGACCCGCATGGGGTACACTAGAATTGAACTCCTGCTTTAAGTAACGTTGATAATTCAGGATTCAAAATCCCATCTTTACATGATTAAATTTCATTTGAAGTTGAAAATATCAGTGCCTGCTCAAAGCCATTCGTGCCCTCTATTATTACTTGCAAGTTTGTGATGCAATTATGTTACTTATGCGCTAAATGCTGGGACTTTAAAAGTAGATTGATTGTTAACAGAATATAGCAGGAGAATAAGAGTAAAAAGTAATGTCACGTTTGAGTATTTCAGTCTTTCGCGTGGTGGGTTCAGAGTTTCTGTAGTATGGATGGGCATTTGTTCTGTAAGGGTTTGGGTTATGGAGATATGGTTGGTGATGAAGCAAAGTCAGGAAGAACTTTCTCCAAAAAAACTTCAGGGAGATCTGAACAACAAAATTATGTTTTCCGCTTGCTGTTATTAGTCTTATTTGCTATCCTGGCTTAATTGAATTTTTGGTTTGCTTTTCTTTGATTGTTATTTATTAGCATAAGTTCTTAATCATGGGCCATCGAGCACTGATTCATTTTCTTCTTTGCGCTACAATATCTTTGCTAAATTCAAAATTTGTCAGATGACATTTATATTATTATTGTTTCTCTTTATTCTTCATCTCAGAACAATATGATTTATGCAGGTGGGATTGCAGTTTCCAGTATGGTAGCTTAGTTGAGGAAGTTGACGGACATACAGCAATACTATATCACAGGCTTCAATTAGACTGGTTCCCCGTGTAATGTCTTTTTCTTGTGATAAATTTCATTTTATTTTTTGGCATTAACTAGTTATTGCATTCATTCCCTAACATAATGTGCTTCATGGTAGACTAAACTTGTGATGTTTCTTTTTCAATGATATGTTTTACTTTAATATGAGAACTCTACCACAGTGTCTTAATGTTGTTCATATGCACTGTCCACGTGTTATTACTCTTGACATTGATAGGCATCAATGTACGGACTGGTATAGTTACGTGGCTGCTTTCGCATGCTTTTGTTGCACTAGGAATCACCACTCGAGATGGAACCTTTATGTATTTCTCACCCCGTTCACTTTTTATGCCCTCAAAACTTGACTTTGTTTTGCAGAAAATGTTGCTTCCTCTCTTAGTTTGTTCTGTTTCTACTAATTAATAGGAATTGAACTAAAGCATTTTTTAGATTTTCTTATCTTTTTCATCATGGAAAGGTAAGGTTGATATAGTTCAACTGCTTGGACTACATTTGACTGATTGAGGGGTGTCCCTTGCTTGTTAATCATCAGGAGAGTTGTATACATACTTCAAATGTATTGATTACAATCACATGATGTCATTTATTAGTGTTTTTTTATCACCTAAAGAACGTAAATTGTATTTCATGCTATTACAGGGTTGTATGGCCCCGTGATCTCTGCTATGTGCGCTATTGGCGTCGAAATGATGATGGGAGTTATGGTAAATGTTTTGAGGCCCTTCCCTGATTAAATTATTTTGCACTTCAGTCTTTTTAATAAACAATTGTCCTTGTTTCATCCTTGCCATTGTGCAGTCGTGTTATTCCGTTCTAGGGAGCATGAGAATTGCGGTCCACAACCAGGATTTGTGCGAGCTCATATTGAGAGTACATACAACTTACCTTTGCTGCTGGTTTAAATTGCATATTAGTTTCCTGAGGATATTTTTCAATGCTTCAGTTTATAGATAAAGGAATTCTTGTGAAAATCTTCATTTATTCTATAGCCATTATAGATGACCTTCTGTCAATTTTTTCAGGTGGTGGGTATAATATTTCGCCTCTGAAACCGCGTAACGGGAGGCCGAGAACACGGGTTCAGCATCTTATGCAGATTGATCTGAAAGGGTGGGGAGTGGGTTATATTTCATCATTTCAGCAACATTGTCTACTTCAGATGTTAAATAGCGTTGCTGGTGAGATCTTACATTAAATTCTATTGTTGGAATTGTTGGAGTGATTGGATTGAATCTTGTGGAGTTATTCTTGTTCATATACTCTGGTCTTTCCTTCCCCCATATGTTCTCACATTTTGTGCATCTTGTCAACCAATTCTGCATAAAATGCCCGGGTGTAGCAGTGAAAAGATTTAGGTTAGACCTGGGGCTCTTAGATCTCAAGTTCAAATCCCCCAAGTTGATCTGGATAATAAATTCAACCATGTTTCAGATTCACTTCAATAACAACCACTAGCTGCTCAACCTTATTCCCTATAAACTCATGGTAGCTGCATGACCTTTCGTACAACTTCATTTGAAAAGGCCAAAAAAGATAAAAGAAGAAAAAGGAAAAAAGGGCAGGTGGGGATGTTGTTCAAGTTTGGTATTTAAAGGAATCGTCTAAGACCATGTAGTTTGGTCTTATCTCTCAAATATGCAGTTAATAAAAGGAGTATTAGACTTGCATCTTCACTTGAACAATTTAAGATACTCATATTCACAGTTTTCTGTTCCATATATCCATGGTATGCACACCCAGAAGGCCGGAACTATCTAGTGTAGTGCTGCTTAAATCATGTCATTATTTAGTGCTGCTCGTTTTTTGTTGAGGCAA
This sequence comes from Forsythia viridissima, assembly GCA_030279155.1. Classification (NCBI taxonomy): domain Eukaryota; kingdom Viridiplantae; phylum Streptophyta; class Magnoliopsida; order Lamiales; family Oleaceae; genus Forsythia; species Forsythia viridissima. Next base: position 70,345,928 of record CM059033.1, on the reverse strand, counting down.
GTATAGATTGTAATTTGAACTAATATAACATAATCTGAGTGCAAATTGTTGTAGATTAAACAACTCCTGGTCCGGAAGAGAGAAGAAGGGAAATGACTGAATGAAGCTATTTGTTATTGTGCTCCAAGCTTGGCCACACCGATTTTTTCTTATGTTATTTGTTTGCAAATTTCCTTCTGATTTTGTAAATTATGTTTGACTTATGGAGCGCCTAAAAATGAGATAAGGGTCATGCTATTGCATATCATTGCCATCAAATTATGTTTCTAACATCCAGATCTATGTCCCAAGTAAAGTTACAACAAATTTATAATTTATTTTTTATTTTTTGGTTTCAGGATTACGTGAATACTTTTCCCAAACTGATGAAAGGACTACTGCTCCAAGAATTCCTGTTATGGTTAATATGACATCAGTCTCTAGTACTTCAAAGAGGAGTCACAAACTCCACTCGTCTTCTGTTCATCGCAGTCCTTCTCTAGATCAAATACAAGCTGCGAATAAAAATGCTGTATTGATGGATGAATACTCTGATGAAGATGAAGATTTTCAATGTGCCGATCAAGAGGTCAGTGTTGTACTAGTGCTTTTTATGATTTCTTTTTGTTTCTTAAATCGTTTGGTTTCTGTTATCATTTGGTTGGGACAATTTGCAGGCATTGCCATCCACTATAGAGGTTGAAGACAAGAGAGCTGGTAGATATTGATATTTATTTACTGTTTCATTGATGTGCCTTAAAACCTTTGTTTCTATAAATTGAACTATCTACTTGTGATGATGTGTACAACTTGAAGCCTATGAAGAAGAACCTAAAGAGCAAATTGATTTGTCCATTTTCTCTGGTAACCTTCGCCGCAATGACAATGATAAGGCCCGTGACTGCTGGACATTATCTGAGGGAAACAATTTCAGAGTTCGTAGTAAGAACTTTTGCTATGACAAATCCAAGGTATTCAATTTCTTGCTTGTTAACTGAAAATACATGGTTTTTGGGTGGCCAATATATTGCTTGATTTCTTCTTATATCAATTTGGAACATATTTTTGTAGATTACTGCAGGTAAACATCTTATGGATCTTGTTGCAGTAGACTGGTTCAAAGATACCAAACGAATGGACCACGTTGCCAGACGTCGTGGTTGTGCAGCACAAGTAATTTTCTCTAGCGGCAACAATTTTTCTTTCAATTAATCTGCTTAGCTTGTCGTCTGCCTGCACTAAATTGTCATAGTACACATTTACATTTTGATTAGTTTGTCAATTATTTCAAGGTGAACTTGTAACATACCGCCTTGCATCTATTTTCCTATTGTAGGTTGCATCAGATAGAGGACTTTTCTCAATCATTTTCAATTTGCAAGTAAGTTGATAATCTATTTGATTCAATTCTAGTTAATTTCTCTGTTGGGTTTGAAGAGCTGATAACGTTTATCTTCCTCCTTCAAGGTACCTGGATCAACACACTACAGCATGGTTTTCTATTTCGTGACCAAGGAACTATTACCTGGATCTCTTTTAAAACGGTTTGTTGATGGGGACGATGAGTTTCGCAACTGTAGACTGAAGCTTATTCCATCTGTGCCCAAGGTAATTTCTCTTCGTTCACCTAAAATGTGCACCTCTTCTTCACTCAGCTTTTTAAATGTATCACCCTCGGGCATTTGACTATAAATTACATTTTTGAATCATTTAGGGATCATGGATTGTACGTCAAAGTGTTGGAAGCACCCCATGTTTACTCGGAAAAGCAGTCGATTGCAACTATATCCGTGGTCCCAAATATTTGGAAGTAATTCCTTTTTGTGTTCCTCTCTATCTATCAAAATATTCAAGCCTGCATCTAAACAAGGTTCAATTTGACCATAAGACGCTTTGATTGACGCACCAATTTTTCTTACTTTTCTGTAGATTGATGTCGATATTGGTTCTTCCACCGTGGCAAATGGAGTCCTGGGGCTGGTTATTGGTGTTATTACAACACTTGTAGTTGACATGGCTTTTCTTGTACAGGTATTTACGTCTTCACTAGCTAAATGCTCGAGTTTCAGTCTGTTTTAAACATTTTTGCGTGTCTCCATATAATTTTCAAAGGGAAAACTCGGTTGATCCACAACAATCTTATAAAATGCTTTAAATTATTTCGCTTTACTCAGGCTACTACGACAGATGAGTTGCCAGAGAGGCTTATTGGAGCTGTCCGAGTTTCTCATTTAGAACTATCATCTGCTATTGTGCCCATACTTGAATCAGATTCAGCAGAACCCAGCAAATCATAATGTGTATGTTCACTTTTAAATATACATGTTCCATTCATCAATTCTTTTACTCTCCAAATGTAAAGATCTATTTCATTCATGCAGTAAAATACGGGCGTGGATTTACGTCCTTTAGTTACTAAAGAATCGGAACTTGTGTAATTTTACATTACGCGAGAAATTTTAGGGACATGGATTTTTATGAGTATTCTTGCATTGTTGCAAAAAATCTCTATCGATGTCTCGAAATCTTCTAATGCTACATTCAGGATTCCCATATGGAGTTCTTGTAAATTTTTTACATATACAAGAATTGAAGCAAATCTTTGACATGTACAACATTCAAGATTCATATGATATTGATTCTTTAAAGTAATCAATCTTGTAGCATAAGAGAAATTAAACAAGAAAAATTTATACATGTAATTACAGTGTTGGAGAAAATTCTGAATATGTTACATGCATGAACAAATCATGCTGATGGAAGAATTTCCAAGGCAACTTCCTTGAGAGATGGCATCTCTTTTTGCTGATGCAAGCAAACATATTTGTTTCTCACTTTCCTCAGAACTTTCCAAGGACCTGGATAGCACCTATATATATATATATGTGTGTGTGTATGTAGAGAGAGAGAGAGAGAATTATTAATGTATGTTTTGATAAATTCATTAACAAGATTAGCAATTAAATAGATGCTGTTCGTATTGAACAACAATATCCTTCATATTGTCCTTCATATTGTGTACTCTGTGTTAGACAAACATTATAATAAACAAGATTTTAGTGTTACGCTCGTTCACTCGCTCCAACGCGCGTTTAGTAGATAGCAAGTGAAGTGCGTAAGTCCCTTTAGAGATAGGGGCAAGTACTATACGGGCCTCGTCTGCGAAGCAGAGCACCCTAATCTTCCTTGCTTCTGGCGATGCTTCTAGCCCGTAAGGCAATGGTCTTGCTCTCCTAGTTCTATCTTGTTTACAATCTGATGGCACATCAAATCAAGTAGACATGGATGCTGACTTTGTTCTCTGAGATTAGCGGATCTTTTTGACATGTACTTTCAGTGCGACACATATGAACAAGATTCTAACTTCATTTATTTTTTAATATTGTTGCAGTTATCTAATTCTTTCTACCAAACATGCCATTAAATTTCTAGATGATCTATTTTAAATTTCAGATAAGAGAAGTTTGACAAGTAACGAACCTGAAGATTCTATCTTGTTTACAATCCGACGGCACATCAAATCAAGTAGACATAGATGCTGACTTTGTTCTCTGAGATTAGCGGATCCTTTTGATATGTACTATTAGTGTGACATATATGAACAAGATTCTAGTTTTATTTATTTTTTAATATTGTCGCAGTTATCTAATTTTTTCTACCAAACATGCTTCTAGATGATCTATTTTAAATTTCAGAGAAGAGAAATTTGACAAGTAACGAACCTGAAGAGGACACCTCCATTTCGTCCTTTGAAGTTGTGAATGTAATACACAGTCTCCATCTTAGGCAAGAAAGTTTGGGCAAGTGCAGCCAGTTTTGGATAGAAAAATGGTGGATAATCTTAATGTAGTCATGGAAAACTTTGATAATCTTAAAGAGGCACTTGTTCATCTAGAAAGAGTTACAACATTAGAAGCAGAGATTACTAACTACATAAGAAAAACCACTGCCCTCTTATTCTCATAGTCTCCATCAAAACTTAGCTTCCTTGCTTTCTCGAGGCCTCAAAATTTCGTTAACCGACCAGTACAAGGAAATCAGAATATACAACTCGAATGCCAGAATTGAGCATGTTTGGCTAAGCTTAAAAATTTCACTTATAATCTAACTTTTATTCTTTTAAAGCTGGAAATTAGTTACTTCTTTTGACAATAAGGAAAGAATACTATGCAGGAAAGTATAATTATGCAAAAAAAAAAAATCCCAGAATTTGTAAGAAAGGATACATCCAGATCTTATTCTGTCAAGCTCCCCATTGAATATAATCAGTTTCCTCGAAGTGTTCACTACAGCTTCTTTGTAAAGCTCTTCCACCACAAGCATCTCTAGATAGAAAATGAGAATTAGAACACAAACGACTTTGGAAAGGAGAAAAACAATAAAGAAATGGCTCTAAAATCATCAAATGAAAAAGCAAGAGTAAGCCTATACCGTTGACGTTAAAATATGGATAGGCAACTAGGAAGAGTTCATCTTCAGGCTTGACACGGCCGGACATTTTAACTTTTGATACAAAGCCAAAATCTTCAAAAAACGAAGGCTTTGTTAGATAGTCCAATTTTAGAGAAGCTCCTCCAAAAGCCGAGTTTCTTGCAAATGTGACTTCACTGGCCTCCGGAAAAAACTGCAAGGATTCTGAAAGCGTTTCATGAACATGAACTCATATGAAAGAGTCGAGAATTAATGGGAAGACCAGTTATCATAACCATAATAACAGAAACACAAACAGTCTACCGATATAAAGAAGTTCCTGAACTTTTCATCAGACACCATGAATATTATTCGAAAGTTCAAGACGTACAATTCTAGTCCGTGTAGATTTCTCTGGACTTATGACAAGGTCGCAGAATTCACGAATAAGCTGCATACTTCCAGTCATTTCGATACCACCTTCCCCATCACCTGATACAATCAAGACATTGGCAAGTGTAAAAACATTTCAAGACAAATTTGAAGGTAGCAAATTTTAAGATAAGGTGGAAAGAAGAATTGGTTCGTGCAAATGACTACCTGGCACGGATTCCAATCCAGCAGTCGGGAAATCAATTTCCTGTGGCACAAACTTGTTGCTCACAAACTCTGGAATTTTGAATATGATATTGTTCATTTATTTCTTCTGTCATTACCAAAAGATAAAGATTGAGAAAGAAACAAATCGACTCACCATCAGCTGCCTCTCGTCCTTTAGAGCCAATTCAGTTGCTTCTTTAGCCTGTCAAGCATTACATCGTCTAGAGTTTTAAACTCCGATAAACTATATATAGAGCATAGCCAATAAATAACGTAATTAATAATTTGAACTATCAAAATGATGATCCTATGTAATCTAGGAAGTAATTATACTGCAAATCACCAATTGCTAGTCCTAAGCGACAAAGGGAATGAGGAACTATTGTATGTTATGATCTCTCAAATAGTTTCCGATATTCTTAAATTGTTAGGTTAATGGAACTTCAATTTTTTCTCTTCAGATTCATCACAACCTATCAATTCACAACGATACTCTGGAATGAGTTAGATTTTTCACAATGAGTGGCAAAAACACCAAAAGAGGACTTATTTCAGCACATGCACAACAAATATCTATAAAACACTTACTTGCTGAAGAAGTTCGAAATAATCACTAGGAAATGGTACATCGAATTCGACTGAAGAACCACTTTCCCCAGAAGCAGCATTATTCACAAAATCAAGTTTCTTCAGAATCTTCGATATACCGATTCTTTGACCGCAGATACCTCCATCTTTCTTTGCCGGAAAGCCCCAAAAACAAAAGCCCTAATTTGTGTTCAAACACAGCAATCACACCCGACAGTAATTAATTATCTCAACTTCGAATGCACAAAAAGTAGGAAAAGAAGAACAACAAGAAATTAATGATAATTGTTTTAGAAAGCTTCTAACTTTCTAAAAAGCATAAAATAGCAACAGCATGTTTGTGTCTCATGTGGCTTGAATACGTAAATACTGATCAACAATATTCAACATATAAGGCTTACACTGCTTGTGAGTACCTTTGAAGATCGTTTCCGTGGTCGGTAGAGCCCAAATCTCAAACAATTATTGTTCTCAAACGAGTCAAAATCTTACCACAACTCTTAAATATATAAGAATGACATTTTATGATGGAACACAAGACTTAATAATTCGATTACTGGAAAGACTACAGCAAATATTGAAGAACAATAAAATTTCCAAAATTTGTATGGGAAAAAGTGAAATTGCAGAAAAGATGCTTGAAAGAGTAGAAATCACCTTTGATATTGATAGAGCAGAGACTGGAATAGGAATAGGAATCCCACAAACAGTTGGGGAACTGAGTAACTGCATTTTGAATTTCAATGAGAATTTGAGTCATCGGAGTCTATACTTATTTGTGTGTATTACATGTGAGGTTTTCATTTGGCTAAGGCTAAACTCTAAAGACCTCTTTTATTTTTATTTTTATTTTTTAAAGATGAAGATGAAAAGGATATTCCTGTAATAGCGCCGTTCTCCTGCCCTTTATCTTGCCCACCGCGGATGTGGCAACTTACTTGGACAATTAACTTGTCCACGTCACCAGTGAACAAAAGTCCCCCAAAAATCACAATCAACAAACACAACCTATCCCTCTCTTGGCTCCTTCTCCTCGGCAATTTCTCCTCCCCGAAGCCCCTCCTTCCGCCGGCTATTTCCCCTCACCCAAAGGCTCCTCCTTCCTGAAATATGTTCTTCGGCGCCCACCACTGCTACTACTATCTCTGTCGCGCCGTTCTCATGCCCTAATTTCTCGCGCTACTGTTCGTGCCCTAGTTCAAGCGCCGTTCTCCTGCCCTAATTTCAGCGCCGTTCTCCTGCCCTAATTTCAGCGCCGTTCTTCCTGCCCACGTCCAAACCAGAAACGAGTTACCCAAGTCGACGGTATGAGATTCAAAATGCTGTGAATCGGGCACCGATTTAGGGAATTTTATACGAAAATTACGAATTTTTTTGAAAAATATCCAAGCTTCTTGGCCGCTGGTATGTTTATGCACTGAGGGTAGAATGAGGTTGGGAAACAATATTTTGTTGTTTCACTAATTGTTTATGCCCGGTGATGATTTCTGAGGGTAGAAAGAGGTTGGGAAACAATATGTTGTTGTTTAACTAATTGTTTATGCCCGGTGATGTGACGAAACTGATTAGGGTAGCATTTTCATTTTGCTCCGAATTTTGATTTCTCTGAAATTATATGCTTAATTGATGATGAACAACTGAATTGTGCTTATTTGGAACATGTAGTGAGCCTTGTTATTCGGTGTTCAATGTCAAAACTTGTGGCTCATAGTGTGTTCCCATTCCCCTCTGGCCCGATGATTTGTGATATACAATTGCTGAAATTCAATTGCATAATGCTTATTTTCAATGATGTATTGAATTGTTATGAGGGTAGAGGGTGAGAAGGCTGATTTGGGCTGTGTTGAACAGCTGACTTATGGGCAGGAGAACGGTGCTGTTAATCCAATATAGGCTATGATGATTTGACCAATTATGAATCTATATGATTTTTGTAATTCGGCTACAAATACAAATGACCCGTAGCTTGGCTTGGCAACCCGGATGGCATGATTGATGGGGATATGTAATCTCTATTAGACACGCAACCGGTGCATTGCAGCCATGGCGGTGCCATGTATATGTAGTCTGAAATGTGATCTGAGCCTCCGGATTCACGGCCCATGTAATGCATTTTTGTGTTATGAATGTGATATTGGTGTTAAATTGATTGTTTACCAATTTGTCCATAAACAAATAGGTAAGGGGCAATGTCTTCAACTAGTGGAAATGATGTTGGCTCACGAGTAAGATGTAGATGTGGTGCGTACATGAAAATTCACACTTCCCACTCAGAAAGGAATCCTCATCGTTGGTATTGGAGATGTCATAATTTGAAGGTTTGTACATTTGTTCCATTTAGGCATATCTAAATGTATTTTATTTGATGTTTTGGTTTTTTTATCGCAGGATGGTGTAATGTGTGGGGGGTTCACATGGGCCGACGAGGTTGAATCCACGTTCGCAGACCATGACGAAGGACGTGACATACCACCAAGACTTTTGATAGAATTGAATCGTAATGTGTTGACGTTAGGTGAGAAGATTGAGAAGATGGGGAACAATATAAATACAGTTAGGCGTGATTTGATTGTTGTAAAGTGTTGTTGTATCGCCGTTCTAGTGATTGTTGTAATGTTCGTTATAAGTTAGCAATTTACCTTCGATGTACGAATTATCAAACTCAATGTAATGCCCAAAAAATTCCATCAATGTAAATCTCATAATTTTCCTTACATTCACTGTTCGAATATTTAATCATGCAAATAACAAACAATTTGAAATCATTCAGTCTATGTAATTCCCATAATTAATCATTGTCATTCCAATTGGCAGATTACTTAACACAAATGTCACCCAATTATCCAACACCAAAGGAACAAGACATCAAAATGCAAAAAAAATATCCACCAAGACAATGAATTACAAGTCTCAAAGTGTGATCATAGAGATCTACCAACACAAAAGGAATTACATGACTCAAAGCTATGTTACAACAAAACTACAACCTAAATGGTAAATTACTACTACCAATTGAAGTGAAAGTAGTATCTTCGGGGAGCTCGTTCGGCGTGTTGTTGACTTCAAAGCTATCCACATTGGACCTAGAATTGATGTGAAAAAATGAATTAGTATCTACAAATTATAAAACTCACAAATTTAAGTTATCCACATTGGACCGAAAAATGAATTATAAGTTAGTGCATTAAAATAATAAAACTGACAAATTTATTTACCTGGCATTGAAGCTCGGGCAGGTGCGTTTATCATGTCCTGCTGCTCCACACACGCTACATTGCCGATTGCCTTTTGATATTGCTTTCTCTTTCGAAGACTTCAATCGTTTACCGCATCCTTTCGCCCGAACTTCAATTGGATCTTCTATAACTTGTGGCGCACGGCTTTTGCTACTGGAATGAGGCATGACATTATTCCCATCAATGGAAATGGCCTTTACTCTCAAATGCAGTGCTACGAACTCATCACAAAGGTAACTACTCCTAGTAGCCGACAACGAGGCATCATCGACTATCATTGACGCCTTATGGGCCAAAAACACATGTCGCGCCATTAAAGATTTGTCAGGCCCATCATCCATGCCAAAAAATGAAGTGGTGTCATATGAAACACCTACTTTTGCGTTCTTTGTCCATCGGCGCAAGATATATTTTTCTGGCAAAAGTATGATCTGTTTTTTCTTGAAAAAACAAATCATGTGTCGACATGGGTAGCCTTCAAACTCAAAATTTCGACAACTGCATGAGATGTAGTCGGTGTTGGTGTAGTACGTTACCTCACGTTGGCGCGTGAAATTCCTGCCCAATTCAAAGCGATGCACGTTGTATGTTTTCAAATCCGCACAACTTGTTTTCTTCGAACATATGTATACATTACTTTGCCCAATCTCTTTCTGAAACAAAAGAAATATTTTCTTCGTGTATATGTTCACCATCTGCTCTTCCATCATAACCATTGAAGTTATCCTTGGCTGTTCATTAAGATCGACATGGTTACATACTAACTCCTCATGCCGCTGATGAGTTAATGCCCTATTGAATCGTGTAATGAATCCCATCAATGAATTTTTCTTGTTCACGTACTTCTTGAAGAATGAGTGACCACTCTCGGCTCGTTGGCTACTTGACATTCCAGCACTAAATATATGATTCACATAGGCCGGTACCCATCGAGTCCTAATGTCATACATGTCTCGTAACCACTCATTACAATGTAAGTCCGTGGTGTCCATTGCCGCATTCCACCGTTCCTCAAATTCCTGGGGCGTCTCCGAATCTTTAATGATCTGCACTAACCTATGATACTGCTCATTGTACAACATTGCATTAATTTTTTCTGAAAACTTGTTCAATATATGCCATATGCAGAATCGATGGAAAGTACCAGGCATCACTATTGATATCGCCTTCGCAATTGCGGCATCTTGATCAGTTATAATCAATGGAGGCGGTACATTGGACATGGAGTGTATGAACTTCGTGAATAACCACACAAAGGATTCAGCCGTCTCATTGCTCAATAATGCACAAGCAAATAAAATTGTCTGACCGTGGTGATTTACTCCTACAAAGGGGGCAAAAATCATAGAGTACCTATTCGTGTTATAGGTCGTGTCGAACACCACCACATCTCCAAAACATCTATACGACCTTCTCGACTCGGCATCAGCCCAAAAACATCGGAGCAACTTGTTATCCTCATCAAGCTCGTAATCAAAATTAAAGTTAGGATTTTTCTCTTGCTCTAAAGTAAAGTGCTCTATTAATGTATCTGCATCATGCCCCTTTTGCTCTTCCCTCAAATCACATTCATGGTTCCTCAAATCTCTCTCCACACACCCAATCGATGATGGACTGCCAGAATCAATCTCCATAAGATGCAATTGTTGACATGTGGGTATGTTGGCTTTTGCAAATTGTTGTGTTAAAGCTTTTTTTGTATCCGATACAGACCGGTGAGATCGTAACAAATGCACACGACTAGGGGTAGTCAAACCATGATTGTGTTCCTCTACCAGGTTGTTCACAATCCACATGTCTCCGGTTTGTTTCTTGACCACTGCTAATCTAGCACCACATCCAAGTCTTGTTTGTCCACGATTTCGTTCCCCAGCACGCGGCACCGCATCTTTATATTTCCGTTGGTATGTATCATCAGTTTTTCCTTCCTTGGAGCAGACAAACATTTTCCAATACGTTTTATTCGTATCCTTGTGCTTTTTACTATTTCCTATCCGTGCACTGAATCCCGCTTCTCGAGCATATTCATTATAAAAATTATACGCCGCCTCATGTGATTCAAACTCTTGACCAACTTTGGGGATTCGGCCAACTGAGACTTGAGGAATATATATGCTGTCCGCACTTTCTGGTTCCATCCTATCAAGTACCAAAAAAAAAAAAAAAATTAGCATATGACCATTAATAAATTAAACTCACTAACGCCAATGTTTCCATATAAATAATGCTCATTTCAGCCATATGAGAAATCAGCAAAATCTGTGAAATTAGTTTTCAAATTTCAATGAATCTCATTCCGTTCACAAAAGCAACTTCCCATTACATCAAGTGCGGCTTCATTATTTTTTTTTAAAATTTCTTTCCCATCCGGCAACCTAAATATTTTGATCAGCATTTTGAATCTCATACCGTCGACTTGGGTAACTCGTTTCTGGTTTGGACGTGGGCAGGAAGAACGGCGCTGAAATTAGGGCAGGAGAACGGCGCTGAAATTAGGGCAGGAGAACGGCGATTGAACTAGGGCACGAACAGTAGCGCGAGAAATTAGGGCATGAGAACGGCGCGACAGAGATAGTAGTAGCAGTGGTGGGCGCCGGAGAACATATTTCAGGAAGGAGGAGCCTTTGGGTGAGGGGAAATAGCCGGCGGAAAGAGGGGCTTCGGTGAGGAGAAATCGCCGAGGAGAAGGAGCCAAGAGAGGGATAGGTTGTGTTTGTTGATTGTGATTTTTGGGGGACTTTTGTTCACTGGTGACGTGGACAAGTTAATTGTCCAAGTAAGTTGCCACATCCGCGGTGGGCAAGATAAATCTTGCCCACCGTGGACAGGAGAACGTTATCTTGCCCACCGCGGACAGGAGAACGGCGCTGATTCCTGTAAATTGCTCCACCACAAATTTGATTGGAAGAAGGGTAATTATATTTACAATACACTTTTTATTATTCACACCACGTTTTAATTGCAATAAAAGTTCTCTAACTTTTAATATTTAGACACTTATGTCTTTAATTTTTTTCATCGTATTTTTTTCATTAACTTTTATTTAGTTTTCACATCTTGTCTCCTATGAAGGTTTTTATCTAAATATTCTTCTAATGTACATTGAAATAAAGGAAAAATATTTTGTCAAATTTTCTTATTTGTTATTTATTTTGATTATGTAAAAATATTAAAAGCAAAAAAAAAATTTACGCTTCTCTAGTTAATTTTTTGAACAAAAATTATCATTAAAGACAAATATAAGACGTACAAATTAATAGTTTGATGATAAAAATTTACTAAAAAAAATTAGACATAAATGTAAAAGTGACTAATAGTTAAAAACTTTCATTACAATTAAAATATGGTGTACTTAACAAATAATGTTGTGGTAATATAATTACCCTTGAAAGAATTATATTTACATTATATTTTAATAGTATTTAATTTCTTCCATTTTTGCCTAGTGCAGTACTCATATTTCAACTTTATAATATATTCTTATTCTTAACTTTTCATTAATTAATAGATTTTGTGTCTTCATTTAAAAAATTTGTTGAGAGTAAAGGCGGACATAGGGGGCTAGTTAAAAAAATAAAAAATTTAAAGCTGATTTCGACAATACAAAATTTTTTATTTTATTTAAAAGTAATTAGACTAGATCATCTTGAATGTGATACAATTTCAACAATAAGTTATGGATATTAGGCTTAAAAATTGAAAGAAACCATTAAATCAATTAGACTACATAATTTTAGAGTCGGTTATAATTTATTTTTCTGGGCTCGTTCATAAAAATTACTTTTTAAAGTTCTTCTTGTTACTGGGTTTAGATAGCTTAGTGATAAATTACACCAACTACTTACTATTTTAAAAATATTTCTAATATTACAAGCTTAATTTTCTTATTTTAAAAATATTGGGTTGAGCAGATGTAAAACGACTTATTTATCTATCATTTTTTTAAAAAAAAAAACAATAAATACAAAAGTGTGAAAATATATTTTTTCCTCATTGAGGATGTACGAAAACAGAATATCTTGACATCACTGAAGATGAGATGTGTTAATTAAAGGAATCCAAAGATAAGAATTCAACGAAAAAAAATTAAGAATAAAATTAATGAACTAAAGTTGAGTATTTTAAATACAATTAAAATGTAATACACTTATAAGAATTGTAATGTGTCAATATAATCACCTTTAGATTGTTACGTCACAATTTTAATCTTTTTCTCTTATTATTAATATGGCCTTAAATAAAATGACATAAATAACTATATGATTTCGTATTTTTTTTACATAAAATAAAATTTTCATTTATTACACAACAATTTAACTTTAGTTTTCTATTTCGCTTAATGGTGGTGGAACGTGCTTTTTCCCTCCGTTGATCAATGGTACAATCATTTATTTTGAATAATGTTATTTATTACTACAGGTGATTATCACCCGTCTATATAATAATTGTATTAATATTAAATAATAGATCAATGCAGTGTAAGATTATAAAACTTATTTTATTAAACATATTATTTAATGCCACATAAACTGATAATTATCGTCGATCGTAATAAGTATTAAATAACTTTACTTTTATAAAAATAGGTAATTAGCACAAAATATCCATATCTTATGAAGTCGTTGTGTAAATTGTTCATACCTTTGAAATTTTGGCATTTTCACAATTATCTACACCATTTTTTGAGCAAAATGTCATTTTTATCTATTGTCATCCATTTTCTGCCGTTATCTCACTTCTACAACACAAATAGTAACACAAATGAAGGGTAATTTTGTCCATAAATATATTTCACTTGTCTTACTGATCAAACCAAAAAACATAAACAGTCAGAGGCAAACGAAGGTAGTTTCGCCCATTTTCTTCTGCATTTCGGCGGTGCAGCCAGCTAAGGTGGTTGTGACCGCCGTTCAACCGAAGGCGCTCCACTGTCCTTAATAACTCTCACTAGTATATGGGGTAAGAACTAAGGACGCACAGTGGCCGCGCAAAGTCACGGCACAGCCGCTGTGGTCGAATGGGAAACTACTGGATATACAAATCCTGTGAGGAATGAAGAGTAAATTAAATCATTCAAATACCCATTTCCATTTTATACAAGATTCAAAATTAATAATAATTAGCATTAGATTATAGTAAATCCAACATCCCTGAAAGTTGAAATCCGCATTTATTCATTCGAATCCGATACCACACACCCATTCCTTGACAAACCGCACTATCCTTGCTCTCTCTTTTTCCCTTCCTGGGTTCTTGTTTACATAGCAATTATCAGTGAGCTAAGGTCTAAGAAATCGGAAGAATTTCATGTTTGGGGAATGTGGAAGAGGAGGGGTGCAGAGGAGATGAAAAATGAGGCTTTGAATGTGGTGGAAAGTGAAGGAACGGATCAAAATCAAAAGGGAAAAATAGAGTTGCAACATCCATATGCATTCCATGTGTCTGGACCTCCCAATGTTTCTTCTCCTAACTGGAAGGATCTCATCAACTCCAGTTTGTCAGTACCCAAATCCCCATTTTCTCGTTCTTTAATCCGAGCCCACTTCACTAAAAGAAATAGGACAAGTGAAATATGTTTATGGACAAAATTACCTTTCATTCGTGTTACTACTTATGTTGTGGAAGTGAGATAACGGCAGAAAATAAATGACAATAGACAGAAATGACGTTTTGCGCAAGAAAATGTGTAGGTGAGGGTAAAAATACAAAAATTTCAAAAATAGGGACGATTTGCATAATGACTTCAAAAGGTAGAGACCTTTTATGCTAATTACCTTTAAAAAAGATTTTAGGTCAAACTAATGCATAATTTGAATACATATTTTAATTTAAAATAAACGAATGTGAAAAAAAAAAATTACTTACAGAGAGGCATAATTTTAACAATAATTTAAATTTCTTATTGATTTTTTTTTAATTAAAGACGACTATTTTATCATTTTCTCACACTACTTGAATCCATATTTAGAAATTTTTTCGAGTGGGTAGATATTAGCACTTTTTGATACCCTCACCAATACAAAGAAACTAATTACGGCAGTTGTAGCTTTCAAAACTCTACTTTATGGAAACCTTCAATTTTTCAGAAATAATGTTATTCATAATCGTTCACTACCGATAGTGAATCTACGTGGCTTACTCAATTGAAAATAATTATTCATAGTTGCTGACTATAAATAACATTACTCAATTAGAGTAAATAATTACTCTAATTGAGTAATACTACGTAAGATCACTATCGATAGTGAGCGACTATGAATAATATTAAATAATTACTTCAATTGAGTAATATTACGTAGGCTCACTATCGATAGTGAGCGACTATGAATAACATTAAATAATTACTCCAATTGAGTAATACTACGTAAGCTTACTATCGATAATGAGCGATTATAAATAGCATTACTCATTTTTTAGCCAAGTAATTACATGCTTTGCACGTGATACATATTTGTGGGCTATTTTCGTAAAAACATTCTATTTCCCTAAAAAACAATTAAAAATAGGAAAATTGAGTAATTATCTTTTCGCATGAAAATATTCGGGAATGTTGTATTTTTTGTTTTAGTTTTGAGTTTTGAGTTTTGAGTTTTGAGTTTATGAATGTATTTTGAATGTTTGTTTTGATATTGCTAAAAAATGAAAATATGTTCTTTTTATCATTCTAGAAAATTGTTTCTTAAAACAAAAAATTGGAAAACTCGTTTACTTTGAAAATTTGAGGATTTTTATTTATAATATTTTATTCAAAAAATTTAATTATTCAAAAAAAAATTAATAGTTTAACGCTAAAATAATATTATATAACATATACATTTTGAAGTTAGTGAATCTTGAAATATTTTTTTCCATTTACAAAAAACAAAGTCTAAATTAGAATGATAACATGTAAATATTAAAGACAAACTCAATTAGAATATAGACAAACTCAATTAGAATGATAACATGTAATTGTTCATGGTAAATGAGATCATATCAAACAGTTCAATATATATTTGATGAGTGTGTTTTATAAGCTTATCATAGTTTATAAACTTGATGTTTAATTGTGATTTGAGCGGATTTCTATTTAATTCCGTATAAATATTGTTATTGTAGGAAAAACTCAAAAATGAAGTTTAATAGAATAAAAAGGGGAGAATTGGAGTTTAATTGGAGTTTGTCAGAAGCATTTGAAGATTGACTTGATAGCACGAGAGTGATTAGAACCACTAAGAAAGCCATTGGAGAAATTTCACAAGTTTCGAAAGTAGAATTTAACTTACAAAAAGTTTAAAGACTGATTTGTGCATTTCTAAAACTTGAGAAGGACAAAAATTGGAAGACTAATGAGGTTTGGGGACCAATGTTGATGTGCTTGAAAGTATTGAGATGAATGTTAAAGAAGTTTGGAGTAAAAAGGACCAAAATGCATAACATTGAAAGTTGAGCAGAAGTCACGTACTAATTTTTCATGTTTTGGGTTTGGACTTGTTTTGTATACAAAATGATAAAAACGACTTTTCATCATTTTTCATTTTCTGTGTAAATTTTTTGGGTGTTTTGAAAATGGCTAAGTAAACACGTTTTCACTGTTTTAAAAAAATAAAAATTGAAAATTGAAAACAACCTGAAAATAGTAAAGAGAATTGTTTTAGAAGTAAATGAAGTGGTTAGATGAAAATAACTTTCAAAGGTTAATTTCACTAATTTTCACTAAAGTTTTTATTAAATTTTAAATTGGTTATTAAAGTATTTTTCTTAACTATTGGTCATTGAAATTATTAATAGTTTCACAAATGATGGCTCTCTTAGCAAATCTAAAGGAAAATTATAGTTTTAGTCTCCAATATTTACCATCTTTCGTACTTCTGTCATAACATTTTATTTTTTGACAATCTTATTCCAATCTTTAAATTTTTGATGCTCTTTGCCCCTAATAATAATTTCTGGACTGTTAAAAGACGATTTGTCCACAAATTTAAAAAAAGTAAAATCATATAAATAAAAAGGAATAAAATATAAAATTGAAAAATGAAAAAAAAAAAAAAAGAAAAGAAAATTGACAATTCTCCTTCATCCAACGAAACTCCCACCGTCACCCAATAATAAACCACCATAACCAGTAACCAACTACCACCACAATCCCATGCTAGCAACTAGCTATTATTTTAAAACTTACGTACTTATGAGTAAACTTTTAAGATTACTCAAACATGTTGAGTGAGTGCGTAATATAATGGAAAATGAATGTAAAACACCTTTCCGTAAATATGATTTTGCAAATTTTGCTCTTGTTGGTATTTATTGCCCTTTTGGCCCAACAAGCCCGTCTAATTCCTTAATCCAAATAAAGCCTAATGATTATTATCTAAAATGTGTTTGCTGAATTAACACTTATAATCAAAGGGGTTGGACTGAAGGTTGAAGTGCATACGGTTGTGTTTGCCTTGGAATTTGATCTCTCTCTATCTGGTTCTTCGTCTCATCTTCTTTTGGTTTTTCTTTTCATCTGTAAACCCTTGGTTTACAGATTTTTGAGTGAATAAGAAATAAAAGAGAATAGGTGTTTAGGGATTCTCTGTGAATAGTAACTTAGGGTTACAATCCTGATTTCTTGGTGTATTTCAGATTAGAGATTGAGAAAGGGTTTAAAATGCTGATTCTTTGCCGTTGTTTTAAGGTTTGTGCTTAGTGCTTGAGCGTTATCCTTTGGTGGATGCTCAACGGGTGATTATGTCATTAATTTGGCTGAACATCCGGGCCCTTTTTAGGGCAAAACAAATCATTGTATTTTTCTGCTTTCGTTTACTTTCTTGATTTATCTTTGGTGCTGATTGGGATCTAAAGGGACCAACAGTGGTATTAGAGCTAGAATCCCCAATTTTTGGATATAAACCTTTCAGATCTGTTGTAGATCTAAAGCGTTCTTGGTGAAAATCTAAAAATCTTTGATTCTCTTGGTGAAAATCTTAAGCCAGTGCTCCTTTTGGTTTTGAATCCTTCGTATCCTTACAAATCCCCTGGTGAAAATATATCAGAAATTAAATATTTTCCTCTTCAAAGGTTTTTTGGGTATTCTTTTTGCATTCTCTCATTTATTTTGAGAAACTTTGGTAACATTTCTCTACTTTGCCTTTTTCTTTAGATTGAGTATTTTTTTTGAAAGTTCAGAACACAGAAACCGCCATAACATCATTTGTCTAAGATCTCCTACGAGGATCTTAGAATCTGAGGGTCATTTTGGCTAGGTTTAGTGTTCTTTGCTGAACTATCAAAGTTACTTAGTTAACATTACATTAATCTAATTGAAATTGTTGCATGTCTTAGTTTTCATGGATAAGAGTTTTTGCATAATGGAAATCCCTTGATTTGTTAAAAAAAAAAAAAATTTTTTTATAAACTTTATATAAAAGGTATATTATGTTCTTGACATATCAGTTTTTCTTTCTCAAAATATCTGTTTTTCAAAAGTTTTTGTATAAGATGTCTCCAAATAAATTTTAGGTAGAAGTCTGGTATAGCAATGGAGACTTTAGTCTCTGGCGCAAGAAAATGAAAGATGTATTGTTACAGCAAATGTGTGCTAAGGCTATTGATGAGTTTTGGCCCTATGATTTTGATGATATCAAGAAACAGGAGATGGATGAGATAGAATGTAGTTCTATCTTTCTCTATCTGTCTGATAGTGTCCTTAGACAAGTAGGTGATACTACTACTGCCGCTCTTCTTTGGACAAAGCTTGAGACCTTCTACATGTCGAGAACCCTTCCAAATAAGTGCTATCTTTTAAAACAGTATTACATTTTTAAGTTTGGCCAGAGTCTAAGTCTAGATGTTAATCTTGATAGATGCAATAAGATTGTAAAAGACTTAGCAACTTGTAGTGAAAACTTGTCTGAAGATCAGAAAGTTGTTGCCCTCTTAAATTTTTTAAGTGAGTAGTATAAAGACATTAAAAATGCTTTACAATATGGAAGAGAAAACCTTACTATTGATATTCTCTTCAATTGCCTAAGAAATAAGGAATTAGAATTCATTAGTGATAAAACAAGAACAGGTAATGGGAGAGAGTCTAATGGTAAAGGGTAAAAACTATTTTAGACATAATAACAACAGTAAGACTCACAATAACAATAAGAAGGGTCATTCTGAAAAAGGTAATACCAAGACTAAAGTTAAGTCTAGTGCAAAAGGAAAAAAGTGATATTTCTATGGTAAGATTGGTCATTTTATAAAAGACTGTTACAAAAGAATAGCTGGGTTAAAAGTGAACGCGGTACGATTTAGACGGGTTGTGCCATATTTTCAACTCAAACCATTTCATGCGGTTTGGAATTTTTTCAAACCAAACCAAACCATTTTATTTTTCAAACCAAACGAAACGAAACCAAACTATTATTTGCGGTTTGGTTCGATTTTAATCCACGGTTTACCTATCGATATTATAATAATATATTTAAAACAAGTTAACATATAAGTTTAAACGAGAACTAATAATGTTAAATGTTAAATTACTTTTACATTTGTCTAAAATTCGATATACAAACAAAAAGGCAAAAAAGTAGTAGTAAGTTAGCATCTAGCAACATACCAACTTTACATTTTTTTAAACTGTAATATTTATAATTTAATAAAATTATTTTTTAATTTAAAAGCGGTTCGGTTCGGTTTTGTGCAATTTTTGAAAATTGAAACCTAAACCAAACCATTTTGAAACGGTTTGGTTCGACTTAAGAGAAAAAAACTATGGGTCCACGTGGATCCGAACCAACGGTTTCAAACTAGCGGTTTCGGTTCGGTTTGCGGTTTTTTTGTACAGCCCTAGTTAAAAGAGAAAAATGATGTTGAAGGTGCAGTTGCAGTTGCCTATAATGAAGATGCAGTTGCTGATGGTTGTTGTGCGATTATAATCCTACAAGTGGACGGATCGTTTACAAGTAATAAAGTGATAAATAGAGTGTCGAATCCACGAGGACTTGATATTAATTTAACTAATTAATTTAACAACTTAAATTTTAACAATAAAAGGCAACACAGATTTAAATTGTGGTTTTGTAATTCTAAAACTACTTTAATTAAATCTAAATTATCAAACAATTAACTTTAAAATAGCGAGAACGAATTCAAGATCTACTAACACTAGGATTTGCGAATCCACCAACACTTTCCTTAATCAAATATCCGTTTAACCGTTTTAGATTATAATTACCATAGATTGAAAATCGGTGTTCCTAAAATAATCAAAAGCCTCTCTTGATGGTCAATCAATTCTATATGTTATGTGAACTTCATTATCTCTAATTAAGTTTCGAACATAAACACATGCATTAAAATCTCACGAACACCTAAATGGATTTCATAAAGTATAAAATAGTAATCTCTATTTATTATTGGACCCTATGTTATTCAATACTACGTACTTAATCTATATTGAATCTCTCGACTTTAATATAGATCACAATATATTCTAATGGTGATCAGACATTAAAATAATAGAAAAAACTGCATAAAGAATAATCAACCCAAGAAGTAATTAACTACTAAAACGGAAAAACTTCTAATTAATTAAAAATCATGAGGTTTCATCGTTCATCCTAGAAAAGTAAATTAGCCGGACATGATTTCGTCAATTATGACAATAATTGACTTCATCATGATCCAGCGAAAGAAAAAGAAGAAGAAATAAATACAACCCGTGACTCTGGCTGAAAAATCTTCAATCCCGTGCCTTGATCTTCGGTTCTCTTCTTGTATCTTGTTCCCAAAATTCATCTCTCGCGAAAAGTCTATATTCCGTCTTTTATAATGCTCTCACCAGACCTCAAAACGTGTGTTTGGTAGTTGAATTTATTTGGACTGGTAGAATTCTAATCTAATCAGGTTTCTGCCAAATTTCTGTCGCGCTTAGCCTATGCGATCGCATGGTGGTAGTTCCTGCGATCGCATGGTTCAACGGTTTGACATTCTGTTTCTTTTTTGTCCTCCTTGCGATCGCACCAAGATAATACCATGCGATCGCATGGTTTACTCTGGTGCTGAATTTGAATTTCCCGCCTTGGGAATTGCACATCAAGCCCCTGAAGTTTATTTTCTTAGCAATTAGGTCCCATTGTCTTCATTTTGCTCTCTTTTCATCCAATTGATATTTGACTTTGATTATTTCTTAAATTGATAAGAAAACAACATGCAATTAAACTGAAAACAAATAGAAGTACTCATAATTATCCCTTTTTGTGAGCTCAGATAAGTACAAAATTGTACTTATTAAATACCCCCAAACTTGAACTATTATTCGTCCTCGAATAAACTAACTAAAAACAATCATGCACGTACTAATAAAAATAATCATAATATAAATAGCTTGCTGTTCTTCTGTAACAACTTATAATTCATGACGAGTATTCAGATATTACTATTGCAAACATGGTCCTATTTAAACCATATTTGACACGTGTTTGAAAGCAGTTAATCTGATTCACTTAATTTCTATGATGATGGTAGTCCAACCATTTGGTCAAATTTTCCTTTCCCTCTCGTAAGGTACACTTTCTCCCAAAATGATTTTTTTCTTTTAATTCCCGAGATTTTGGTTCTAAGGTTATGGTTCACATTTTTTTTATTGCTTGAGACTGGTTGAGACGGCTAGTAATCGTGACAACCTAGGTTTATGAAGATTCTCCAATTTATGAGCACTCTTGACCAGCAATTTTCTACTAAATAAGTCAAACCCATTAGTCATCTAATCCTCATGTTTACTTTGTAAAAGATTTCATCATTTTTTTTATTTTTTAAATCTTATGTGCAAAACTCAATTCTTTAAGCTTTCTAGATGACTCATGTAACGAGCTTTAGGTCGATGACTCCCAAGTCTTTTGAACTTTAGGGCATCGGGTTTTGAGAAACTCCTACGGACCTTTTCACTCAAGTCAAATAGGCTACGAAAAGTGTTATAAGATATTAATAGGGTGCCAAACTCAGTCCATTAAGCTTTCTAGATGACTCATGTAACGAGCTTTAGGTCGATGACTTTATCACTCGAGTCAAAAAGGCTACGAAAAGAGTTATATAATAATAACATTGTTCTTTGCGTGCAATAAGTTTATGCTAGGGGATTAGATTCCTAACATTCGGTCATTACTTAGTTTCTTCTAACTGGTCTAAAGTGCTCCACACGATTTTTCAACACACATAGAATCAATCATAACCTAGATAGCCATTATCACAGCTTAACTACCACATTTACTCACTCAATTGGTTACTTGGTTGAGATACAATGATTCTTAGATTCAAAAAGGGGTATCCTATTGTTTTCAACATAAGTGCACCAACATAGCTAAAAATCATCTTAACCGGCCGACATAACACGACATCAGACATGGTCAAATAGCCTCACATTTAAACAAAAGTAATAATATGTTTACAAGTCATAGATTACATCAAAATTTAAAAAAAATTCATTATTAGCCGGCAAAGCTATTCATATCACACAAACATATATATATATATATATATATATATATATATATATATATATATATATATATATATATATATATATATATATATATTTTAAAAATAATTTAACAATCAATATCAAGTACTATCATCAGATCAAATATTTTTTCACTACCTCCAAACTTGAAAGATACATTGTCCCCAATGTAAAAATAATTCAAAGGAGTATATAAAGATCAGAGACTACCCAGATGTGGATCGAATGGTGCTGAAGAAAAAGTATGGTATGATCAACTGGTGGAGAGATCTGTACATGTTGGTCAGCAAATCTTTGCTTGAATGTCATCTAGTCAGTCGGCAGGTTGTACCCCTAAAAAGAAAAGAAAAAAGAATTTATTAATAATAATAAATTTTTTTTTTCTGGATACAGTGCGATCACAAGGACAAAATGTCCTGCGATCGCGAAGAATAAAAAATCTGGGCAGAAAGCTTTCTGCCCAGGCCATGAGATCACAGAGGGTTATACCATGCGATCGCATGGTACAAAATTTGCTGAAACCGAATTTGTTTTTTTTAATTATAAATTTAAAATAATGGAAAAAAACGTACTTATGCAAGATGACGATGATTGTAGTCTCAAAACCTAAGAACTGAAAGATTACTTAAAATCCTAAAAACCTAAAACGTGCAAATTGTAAATTGAAATCCTAGATCTAAAAAAATTACGAGAATTTAAATAAAAGGGTAGAAAGATGGGTTGCCTCCCATTAAGTGCTTTTTTAAAGTCATTAGCTTGACTTTGTCGTGGTGATCGCTCAAGATACTTTGAATAAATCTTTGGAGGACCTGCTCTTCTTGCTTTGATCAACTTCTGAACAATTTTTGTTCACATTCCAGAGCTTGATTTTTCCTTTATCATACTGATATGATTTTGTTTTGCCGCCCTGCTCGAACTCAACTAAGAAAATTTCATGCTCCTCATTAGCTTTGATCACAGAAGACGGATGGAACTCCTCTTTCTGCACACATTCTTCTTCTCTAAGTGGTGCATCCTGATGTTGGGTAACAACTTTATCATCTATGCTCCCTGCTTTCTGGTCAATGACATCAATGTCGAAACAAGAATCTGAAGAGCTTGGAAATTTAATTGCTTTGAACACATTGAATGTAATGTGTTCATCATTCACTTTCAGCATAAGTTCTCCTTTCTGAACGTCAATTACTGCCCGTCCAGTAGCCAAGAAAGGTCGACCCAAAATGAGTGGTACATCCCTGTCTTCACACATATCCAGAATAATAAAATCAGCAGGAAATATGAACTTGCCAACTTTCACCAATATGTCTTCAACTATTTCCCTTGGGCATTTGATTGTTATGTCTGCAAGTTGTAGTGTTACTGTTGTTGGCTTTGCTTCTCCTAAATCGAGCTGCTTAAAAATAGAGTAAGGCATTAAATTCACACTAGCACCCAAATCACATAAAACTTTATCAAAAAATAAACTACCAATAGTGCAAGGAATATTAAAACTCCCTGAGTCTTTTAATTTTGGTGGTAGCTTGTTTTGCAATATGGCACTGCATTCCTCAGTTAGCGCTACTGTTTCGTGTTCTTCCAACTTTCGCTTATTTGCAAGAATGTCATTCATGAATTTGGCATAGCTAGGCATTTGAGCTAAGGCATCAGCGAATGGTATGTTGATGTGAAGCTTTTTAAATACATCCAAGAATTTCTTGAATTGCTGGTCTAGTTTATATTTTCGCAGCCTTTGAGGAAATGGAATTGGAATGACATAAGCCAGTGGTGGAATATAAGCTGGTGGAGAGTCCCGTTCTGGTGCAACTTCTGCATCTAATTTGTTTTCTCTCACTTTGTTGGACACAGTTTCTTTTTCTACACCTGGTCTAGTCACATGAATCTCTGGTAACTGAACTCCGCTCCTCGTGGTAATTGCATTTACTTGCTCTTTTGGATTGGCCTCGGTATTGCTTGGCCATGTGCCTGGTTGTCGTTCGGTCAACATTTTAGCCAACTGCCCAATCTGATTTTCTATATTCTTTATAGCAACATCTTGTCTTTTCTGCATCTCCTTCAATTCAGAGTCCATACGCGTGACAGCTTCTTCCAATCCTTGTCGCTCGGTCAACATTTTAGCCAACTGCCCAATCTGATTTTCTATATTCATTATAGCAACATCTTGTCTTTTCTGCATCTCCTTCAATTCAGAGTCCATACGCGTGACAACTTCTTCCAATCCTCATTCTCTTTCTTGAGATCTTCCCTGATTTGGTAGATTTTGAATATTTTGAGTGTTTCCATATGAGAAGTTTGGATGATTTCTCCATCCAGGATTGTACGTCTGTGAGTACGGATTATTCTGCTGTCGCTGAAAATTTTGAGCATATGTAATTTGTTCTGGGGATGACATATCAACTTTGGTCAAAGGATATTCTGATGATTGATGGTTTGCCCCACATGTTACACAGATTGGTAAAGGCATCTGAACCATATTAGCTGAATGAGAATATTTCATTGATTCCATCTGCTTTGCCAATGCATCAATTTTTGCCAATAAAAGCGAATTGGTGCCCACTTCGTATATCCCTGTTGCTTTCTTCTGCAATCATCTTTCTGGCCACATAATAAACTGTTCACTCATAGTTTCAAACAGATCGTAAAGGTCACCGACAGATCTATTTTGGATAGAGCCACCTGCTGCAGAATCTACTGAAGAACGACTGGTTGGAGCTAGTCCAGAGTAGAAATAATGATTCTGAGCTGCTAAAGGAAAACCATGACTTGGACACTTTCTGAGCAGTTGCTTGAATCTTTCCCATGCCTCATGAAAATTTTCTAACTCAGATTGTTGGAAATTGAATATTTCATACTTTAGTCTGTTCACTCTGGCTGGAGGAAAATATTTCAATGTGAATTTCTGGATCAGATCTATCCAAGTAGTAATGCTCCCAGGCGGTAGAGAATCTAGCCATTCTCTAGTTTTATCCTTCAATGTGTGTGGAAAGAGCCTCATCTTCAATGCCTCTTCATTAACACATTGGTATTTGAAATTGCCACAGAATTCGTCGAAGCGAGAAATGTGGTAATGAGGATTTTCATCTGTCATCCCATAAAATGGCAGATTGTTCGAGAACAAATTTATTACGTCTGGCCTCAACTGGAAGTTGTCGTGTCCATAAGGCGGATAGATTATGGTGGACCGATTCTCAACAATCGGTGGCATCATATACTCACCCATAAGAATATCTCGTTCATTAACTTCAACTGGTCGAGCAATTGGTGCTTGATTATTTCTGTCATCTGCTGGTAATGGATTCTGGATTCGATTATCCTCCATTGGGTCTTGCTGTGTTAAATTTTCTCATTTTTCACGTTGTCGTCGGTGAAAGCTTCGTTCAATTTCTGGATCTAAATCAAATAGATCAAGATCTTTTGTACGGGACATGTACACTTAACACCTGAAAAATTAGAAAATATATACAATTCAGTAGTATCACGAATAACTAAAAATAAAAACTAATCTAAAAATAAAAATAAAAATAAAAATAAAATAAATAACAATAAAAAATTGTTAAAACTAAACTATCAATTAATGTAGTAATTAATAAACTAGTCCTTCGCAACGGCGCCAAAAACTTGTTGTGCGATTATAATCCCGCAAGTGAACGGATCGTTTACAAGTAATAAAGTGATAAATAGAGTGTCGAATCCACGAGGACTAGACATTAATTTAACTAATGAATTTAACAACTTAAATTTTAACAATAAAAGGCAACACAGATTTAAATTGTGGTTTTGTAATTCTAAAACTACTTTAATTAAATCTAAATTATCAAACAATTAACTTTAAAATAGCGAGAACGAATTCAAGATCTACTAACACTAGGATTTGCGAATCCACCAACACTTTCCTTAATCAAATATCCGTTTAACCGTTTTAGATTATAGTTACCATAGATTGAAAATCAGTGTTCCTAAAATAATCAAAAGCCTCTCTGATGGTCAATCAATTCTATATGTTATGTGAACTTCATTATCTCTAATTAAGCTTCGAACATAAACACATGCATTAAAATCTCACGAATACCTAAATGGATTTCATAAAGCATAATAGTAATCTTTATCTATTATTGGACCATATGTTATTCAATATCACGTGCTTAATCTATATTGAATCTCTCGACTTCAATATAGATCACAATATATTCTAATGGTGATCAGGCATTAAAATAATAGAAAAATCTGCATAAAGAATAATCAACCCAAGAAGTAATTAACTACTAAAACGGAAAAACTTCTAATTAATTAAAAATCATGAAGTTTCATCGTTCATCCTAGAAAAGTAAATTAGCCGGACATGATTTCGTCAATTATGACAATAATTGACTTCATCATAGTCCAGCGAAAGAAAAAGAAGAAGAAATAAATACAACCCGTGACTCTGGCTGAAGAATCTTCAATCCCGTGCCTTGATCTTCGATTCTCTTCTTGTATCTTGTTCTCAAAATTCGTCTCCCGCAAAAAGTCTATATTCCACCTTTTATAATGCTCTCACCAGACCTCAAAACGTGTGTTTGGTAGTTGAATTTATTTGGACTGGTAGAATTCTAATCTAATCAGGTTTCTGCCAAATTTCTGTCGCGCTTAGCCTATGCAATCGCATGGTTCAACGGTTTGACATTCTGTTTATTTTTTGTCCAACTTGCGATTGCACCAAGATAATACCATGCGATCGCATGGTTTACTTTGGTGCTGAATTTGAATTTGCCGCCTTAGTAATTGCACATCAAGCCCCTGAAGTTTCTTTTCTTAGCAATTAGGTCCCATTGTGTTCATTTTGCTCTCTTTTCATCCAATTGATACTTGACTTTGATTATTTCCTAAATTGATAAGAAAACAACATCCAATTAAATTGAAAACAAATAGAAGTACTCATAATCATTCATTTTTGTGAGCCCAGATAAGTATAAAATTGTACTTATCAATGGTCAGGTCTTTGTGTCCCCTCTTTTGTCCAGTTGCCAGGATTGGATTCTTAACTTTGGTTGTTGCAAGATAAAAGGAATTGGTAAAATTGTTTTAAAACTGAAAAACAACAATCTTCTAATTTTGGAAAAAAATCAAATATGTGCTTGATCTTCAAAGAAACTTAATTTCCTTAGAAATTTTGGATGACTAAGATTACAACATTTTTATATCAAATGGAAGAACAAAAGTTTTTAAAGGAAATTTTGAAATAATTAATACCCCCAAAGAAAATGGTCTTTATACTCTACATGCAAAACCCTTGGTGGGAAATAGCCTTACAGCCATTACCACTAAAAATGACAAGTCTGAATTATGGCACAAAAGACTTAGTCATATTAGTGATAAAAGCCTAAGATCTTTAAATTCTGAGCGGGTATTTGGCAAAGACAAAATTGAAAAACTATCTTTTATTGAATAATGTATAATTGGCAAACAAAACAGATTGCCTTTTAAAACTGGAACACACAAGTCATCTTTTATACTTGAATACTTGCATGCTGATCTTTGGAGGTCTGCTCCTATTAATACTTTTACTGGATTGAAGTTCTATTTTCTGATTGTTGATGATTTCTCAAGAAAGGTTTAGACTTTTCTTCTGAAATCCAAGTCCGAGACCTTCCAAGTTTTTAAAGAGTGGAAAACTTTAATAGAAAACCAAACAAATAAGAAAATAAAGGTTTTAAGAACTGATAATGGTTTGGAGTTCTGTAATTTTGAGTTTGACTCTTTCTGTAAAGGTTTTGGAATTCTTAGACATAGAACAACTAACTATACTCCTCAGCAAAATGGAATTGCTGTGAGGATGAATATAACTATCCTAAATAAAGTGAGATGCATGCTTCATAGCTCTGGTCTTCCAAAATTATTTTGGGGTAAGGCTGTAAATACAACCTCTTATCTCATAAATTTGTGTCCCTCTAGTGCATTGGATCAAAGAACTCCAGAATTTGTTTGGAAAGGTCATAAACCTGATTATTCTTTCCTTAAAATCTTTGGATATGCTGCATATGCACATCAAGATGGTAGAAAACTTGAACCAACTGCCTTGAAATGTGTTTTCTTGGGTTATGGGATTGGAACAAAGGGTTATAGATTGTGGGTAAGAGAAGTTATAGGTTTTAAAGTAATTGTTAATAGAAATGTTGTCTTCAATGAAGAAATTATGCCCTATCTGAAAATGTCAAACACTGATAATGATATTGATAGTTTTGTTCAAACAAGTTACTTAACTCCTCCTCAGATTGAGGTGGAGTTTCATAAAAATGAAGAACAAAATGATAGTCTTGTTGAAGAAGAAACATAAAACATTATAGAAGATCATTATATTATTGAAGAAAATGTTTTTCCTGATTTAACTGATTATCAACTTGCTAGGGATAGGGAAATAATGTTTAATATTAGACCTCCTACAAGGTTAGCTGACACTGACTTTGCCTTAATCCTTTCTGCCCAATCTTTCATAGGTAGTGACCCTGCCTTTTATGAAGAGGCTATGAATTCTAAGGATTCAAAACATTGTCATTCAGCTATGAAAGGTGAAATGCAATCCTTAGAAAGAAATTCAACGTGGATCCTAGTAAGTAGGCCTAAGCTTCAAAAAATAGTTGACTGTAAATGACTTTACAAGATAAAAGAGGGAGAATCTAAGGATGGATGTCCTAGATATAAAGTTAGATTAGTAGCAAAAGATTTTACTCAAAGGAAAAGTATTGATTACAATAAAAATTTTCTCTCATGTAGTCAAATACACTTCAATTAGAATTTTGCTTGCCTTAGTGGTTCAGTTCAGCTGGGAACTAGATCAGTTGGACATAAAAACTGCTTTTTTACATGAGAAATTAGAAGAAACCATCTATATGTCTCAACCTGAAGGGTTTGAGAAATCAGGTAAGGGTGATTTGGTCTATCTCCTTAAGAAGTACTTATATGGTTTAAAACAAGTCCATAGAAAATGGTATAAAAAGTTTGATTCTTATATTCAAAGTATTGATTTTAATAAAAATAGTTATGATTCCTGTTTTTATTATCAAGGTAATGGTGGTTCTGTTTCTATTTATTTGCTTCTTTATGTTGATAATATGATTCTAGCTGGTTCTGATAAGAAAGAAATTCAAATTGTAAAATAGAAATTGAGTAATAAATTTGAAATGAAAAATTTAGGACCTGCTAGAAAGATACTTGGCATGGAAATCAATAGGAATATAAATTTAAATACTTTGTTTCTGAATCAATGTTGTTATATTACTAAACTTCTTGAAAGATTCAAAATGATTGAAGCTAAGTCTGTTACCTTACTTTTATCTAATCATTTCAAACTTTCTTCTTATCATTCACCTAATTATGAAGAAGAATTAAAAAGAATGGAAAAGATTCCTTATGCAAATGTTGTAGAATCTATCATGTACTTAATGGTTTGTACAAGACCTGATATTGCTCATGATGTAAGTGTTTTAAGCAGATTTATGAGTAATCCTAGTGAATTTCACTGGGATGCAATGAAATAGTTATTTAGATACTTAAAAGGAACTACTAGTTTAGGATTAGTTTTCAAACAAAGAAATGAAAGAATTTCTCTTTGTGGCTTTGTGGACTCTGATTTTGCTGAAGACAGGGATAACAGAAAATTCACTTCAGCTTATGTTTTCACAATAAATGATAACTGTTTAAGTTGGAAACCCCAACTTCAGAAATTAGTAGTGTAACAATCTTGCAAAGTCCAGTCAAACCAAAAAAATTCTGGGTCAACAATGTCATGACCATTATATATCCTTACAATAATATAAGAGCCTTAATTTTTTTAATGTAGCTTTTTTCGTCCAACACGACACTGTTTTGACAATGAAGCCAGCCGCAATTTTTTACTTTGTCCAACATTTCACCCAAAAAAATATCTTCTCTCTCTCAATCAAAGTTGAGATCAACCCTGCAATTGGAATTGCAGAAAACACCACTCTGATTAATAAACGAAATCAATTAAAGTTCATACTTTTTAAAAAATACAGTAAGAAGAATGAATCAATAACCAAAAATAAAATTTTTTTTTCATGCTTCAATCATTTATACATACACCAGATGTACATAGAAGCTGAGAATAGAACTCACGGGAGAAATTAGAAAACGATTCAAATTTGCAACAGTGCGTGTCTCTGTATATATATGTGTGTGTATGTGTATGTGTATGATTTATACTAATAATCTCTTACAACATCTTTGGTTTATTAATAAAATTTATCTGTCCAATAATGTCTACAAAATATTTTAATAATACAGTCTTTTTTCCTGTCCTTTCATGCAGTATCCATTTATCCTGGTAATGAGTATCTCGGCAACCAGCTTGGTCTTGGTTGCCGAGCAATTTGGCAACCATCATTGGTTGTTAACATGGTTGTAAATTGCTGGGATTTGGTAATGCACATAGTATATAAAAAATAGCCCAAAAAATTGAAAGAAAGTTGGGATGTTTATTGTTAAAAAATGCCATTCAAGAATTTCAGGTAATGTATAAATCCAATGTTTTTAGTTTTTTTTATACCTTTTCATTCAATTTTTTTATTAATCTTTTTTATTTTATCTTAAGCAAATTGAATGTTTTTATTTTTTATAATGTTGCCACATTAAAAAAAAAAAAACTTGACCAATTAAATTCTCGGCAATGAATTGTTCATTGCCGAGCAACTCGACAATGATCTTTATTTTACTGTTCACCAAATTTTTTTTAAGCCTATTTTCTTTGACACAATAAAATAAAATAAAATAAAAATTTTAAAAGTGATTGCCGAGATGGCTCGGCAATCAATTGTCAACTATGATTATTAATAAAAAGACCAAAAAGTAAGGAAAAGAATAAAGATCCTCCCCCAGTGCAATATGCATTCTGAGAATCAACTGTTGTGATGAATTATTACTTCTTTTGGTTTAATTAAGAAAGGGAATTGGATATGCTGCAGTATTTTTCATGAAAACGAAACCAATCTGTTGTGTTTTCTGTTCTTGGATAAGTCCTGGAATTTAGCACAACCTAAACATTTCTAAATTAGGTTGCTGGCATTGTTGTTTGATTAACTCCATTTGATCCCAGAGGTCCTAACTTGTTGACATTTGTTGATACCGTAGAATTCAGAGTGGAGCTGAGTTTTGAAAGATTGGATCCTACAATTAAGATTTTTAGACACTGTAAGTATTATTACAACAGTTGAGATTCATTTGCCAACACCAGTATACAAAATGAGTGCGCATTTAGGAAATACTTCATTTGACTACAATTTATCTACATCAATTTAGTTTATATTATTGTTGCTTTTAATAAGAGAAAAAACGAAAATAAAATAAAATAAAATAAAACCAATTCTCGGCAACCAGTTTTGGTTGCCGAGCAACCTTGGTTGCCGAGTAATATATATATATATATATATATATATATATATATATATATATATATATAGGAGGAAAATCTAAATACCCAGCCAGAAAATTGCAAGAGATGCTGAAAGTGATTCTCATCTATTCTCATGCAATTTCTCAAAGGGTGAAGAAAAACATTTGTTTCTATAACATTTTTAATTTTGAATATTTGCAATCAGACTTACTATTTTCAGTGGTACTAACGGGATTCTTTCATTCCTTCATTACATTAATTACTGCTGAATTTATTGCTGTCTTCAGGAGGTTTGAAGGTATGGTCTTTTTTCATACAGTTTTGTTTACTAGAGAAATAAAAGCAATGAATTTTGAGGCTTGAGATTTACTGAACTCTGTCAGCATTCATCTTATTCATTTGGCATCATTATATTCCCGTTGTTTGTAATTTTGTTAACCTGATTATATATTTTGCACTAACCATTTGTAAGGTGTAGTACAGGGATATTTCTCTTGCAACTTGGTGTGTGTTGAACTGAAGACTCTATTCTTGATGAGTATGTTAAATAAAATCAAACTTCTAAAAGAGTTAGTGGGACTCAAATATCACTATGCATGGTGGAAAAAGTTGGCTAATCAACTAAGTTGACCCTTTATTCGTTATCCTGAATTTATTTGTTCTAGATACCTTTGAATCCTTAAATGGAAGTTGTCTGGTGGATCTTTTCTCAATTTATTATTCACTGAAACCTTGCAGTAAGCAAATTAAGAGAATGAAATGAAAATTTGTCACTGTTTTAGCATTCTGTGTCGTCTAATTTTATTATATGTATTTGTCTCATAAATTTGTAAGTATATCTTGTGTGAGAAATTAAAATGAAAATAAAAGAAAGGGGAGATATCTCAAATCATTTGAAACCTTAAAAGTTTAATCTCTTCTGAGTTCTGACGCACTGTTATGGTATGCTAATTAAATATCGACTTGTTTACCTGGTCGACTTTAACTGTGCAGGTTGAGGGGTCAAAATCTCCTGAAGAAATGCTCACTATAGTGCAGAGAGTGCTTCAAGAAAGTGCTCCTGTTCTTGTTCTCTATTTGTTGTCTTTTCCTGTTAGCTATTAAATTCATCAGAAAGATGGTTGTTAGGCAAAATTTGAATATATCAAGAACAGAAATATCAAGTGAGTTGCAGAGAAACATACACTTGGTCGAAAACAATTAATTATGAAACCTTTTATTCCCAAAATAATCAGTGAAATATGTTTATATTAGTTGACCTCCAAAAAAAATAACACAAAATGTATGTTTATATTATTGTTGTTTTTAACAATAGAAAAAAAATACAAAGGAGTATGGTTGCCGAGATTCTCAGTTTATATTATTGGTAATTGTATTCTTTTGTAATTTTTTTTATTTTGTATTGTTAAAAACAACAACTGGAAATGTTGATTTTCAAAAGTTTTATTACTTTGAAGAAAGTTATTTTTATCTTAATTAATCATATTCATTGTGCTTTTATATTAGAAGGACGTGCAAATGCAAGTATGTAAAAAATGTAAAATGCAGTGAAAAGTTTTAGAATTATTTATACAATCATTTTTAAAATAAAATAAAAATAAAAATAAAAATGGTTAATGTAACATATATAAAAAAAAATTGAAATTAAAATGTTTATTTGACAAAAAAAAAATACAAAAAAAAAAAATTAACAACTCTGATTGCCGAGGAATCTCGGCAATCAATTTTGATTGCCAATTTCAATTGTTTTTTTTTTTTTTTAATTTTTTTTATAAGGAATAATTGCACAAAAGGTCCCTATTGTTTTAAAATCGTTGGGATATGCTTTCTTATTTTTTTTTCTTTCACACTTAATTTTCATTCAATTTTTTACTAATCTTGTTTTTTTTTTTTATTTTACCTTTCACAAATTATTCTAAATAAATGCTAAAAAATGCCATTCAAGAATTTGAAAATCCACTGTGAAATCTTGGTGACAAATTGAATGTTTTTATTTTTTTTTTACACATTTTCATTCAATTTCTTTATTAATTTTTTTTTAATCTTAAGCAAATTGAATGTTTTTATTTTTTATAATGTTGCCACATTAAAAAAAAAGAAAAAAAATGTGAATAGTAAAATTCTCGGCAATGAATTGTTCATTGTCGAACAACTAGGCAATGATCACCAATTTTTTTTAAGCCCATTTTCTTTGACACAATAAAATTAAAAAAAAATGAACATTGTTAGGCAATCAAATTGATTGCCGAGCAATCTCGGCAATCAATTTGATGAACAGTACTTTACTGTTCATGAACAGTATTTCACTGTTTTCTCTTTTTTTTAAGGAATAATTGCACAAAAGGTCCATATTGTTTTAAAATCATTGGGATATGCCCACAACCTAAAAAAACAAAATCTTTAATTTTTTTTTCTTTTACACTTAATATTTATTCAATTTCACACAAAATGTATGTTTATATTATTGTTGTTTTTAACAATAGAAAAAAAAAATACAAAGGAGTATGGTTGCCGAGATTCTCAGTTTATATTATTGGTAATTGTATTCTTTTGTAATTTTTTTTTATTTTGTATTGTTAAAAACAACAACTGGAAATGTTGATTTTCAAAAGTTTTATTACCTTGAAGAAAGTTATTTTTATCTTAATTAATCATATTCATTGTGCTTTTATATTATTTATACAATCATTTTTAAAATAAAATAAAAATAAAAATGGTTAATGTAACATTTATAAAAAAAAATTTGAAATTAAAATATTTATTTGACCAAAAAAAAAAATTAACAACTCTGATTGCCGAGAAATATCGGCAATCAATTTTGATTGCCGAGATTGCTCGGCAATCAGGCAATCAATTGATTGCCAATTCCAATTGTGTTTTTCTCTCTCTCTCTTTTTTTTTTTTTTTTTTTTTTTTTTTTTTTCAGGAATAATTACACAAAAGGTCCCTATTGTTTTAAAATCGTTGGGATATGCTCGCAACTTAAAAATTCTTTAATTTTTTTTTCTTATTTTTTTTTCTTTCACACTTAATTTTCATTCAATTTTTTACTAATCTTGTTTTTTTTATTTTATCTTTTACAAATTATTCTAAATAAATGCTAAAAAAATGCAATTTCAAAATCCACTGTGAAATCTTGGTGACAAATTGAATGTTTTTATTTTTTTTTACACCTTTTCATTCAATTTTTTTATTAATCTTTTTTTTTTATCTTAAGCAAATTGAATGTTTTTATTTTTTATAATGTTGCCACATTAAAAAAAAGAAAAAAAAATGTGAATAGTAAAATTGTCGGCAATGAATTGTTCATTGTCGAGCAACTAGGCAATGAACTTTATTGTACTGTTCACCAATTTTTTTTAAGCCAATTTTCTTTGACACAATAAAATTAAAAAAAAAAATTGAACAGTGTTAGGCAATCAAATTGATGAACAGTACTTTACTGTTCATGAACAGTATTTCACTGTTTTTTTTAAGGAATAGTTGCACAAAAGGTCCCTATTGTTTTAAAATCATTGGGATATGCCCACAACCTAAAAAACAAAATCTTTAATTTTTTTTTCTTAATTTTTTTCTTTTACACTTAATATTCATTCAATTTCACACAAAATGTATGTTTATATTATTGTTGTTTTTAACAATAGAAAAAAAAAATACAAAAGAGTATGGTTGCCGAGATTCTCGGCAACCTAAATGGTTGCCGAGATTCTCAGTTTATATTATTGGTAATTGTATTCTTTTGTAATTTTTTTTTATTTTGTATTGTTAAAAACAACAACTGGAAATGTTGATTTTCAAAAGTTTTATTACTTTGAAGAAAGTTATTTTTATCTTAATTAATCATATTCATTGTGCTTTTATATTAGAAGGACGTGCAAATGCAAGTATGTAAAAAATGTAAAATGCAGTGAAAAGTTTTAGAATTATTTATACAATCATTTTTAAAATAAAATAAAAATAAAAATAGTTAATGTAACATATATAAAAAAAAAATTTGAAATTAAAATGTTTATTTGACCAAAAAAAATACAAAAAAAATAAAATAAAATTAACAATTTTGATTGCCGAGAAATCTCGACAATCAAAATTGATTGTCGAGATTTCTCGGCAATCAGGCAATCAATTGATTGCCAATTCCAATTGTTTTTATTTTTATTTTAATTTTTTTTATAAGGAATAATTGCACAAAAGGTCCATATTGTTTTAAAATTGTTGGGATATGCTCGCAACCTAAAAAAAATTCTTTAATTTATTTTTCTTTTTTTTTTCTTTCACACTTAATTTTCATTCAATTTTTTACTAATCTTGTTTTTTTTTTTACCTTTTACAAATTATTCTAAATAAATGCTAAAAAACCTTTTCATTCAATTTTTTTATTAATCTTTTTTATTTTATCTTAAGCAAATGGAATGTTTTTATTTTTTATAATGTTGCCACATTAAAAAAAAAAAAAAAAACTTGACCAGTAAAATTCTCGGCAATGAATTGTTCATTGCCGAGCAACTCGACAATGATCTTTATTTTACTGTACACCAATTTTTTTTAAGCCTATTTTCTTTGACACAATAAAATTTTAAAAAAAATTTAATTTTAAAATTGATTGCCGAGATGGCTCGGCAATCAAATTGATTGCCGAGCCATCTCGGCAATCAGTGTTTAACTTTCTTTTTTTTTTTTTTTTTTTTTAAAGGAATAATTGCACAAAATTATTCTATATAAATGCTAAAAAATGTCATTCAAGAATTTCAAAATCCACTGTGAAAGCAAATTGAGTGGTGGAAGAATTGAATTCATAGGTGCCACTAAAAGATCCTCTCAAGGTGCCATTTTTATGTAAAGTGGTGTGTTGATGGTACAAGATGGGCTGATTCATACATCCATTTCCAAAACATGGGAAGTTATTGCTTGAATTAAAAAGTAGTACCTTCTTCCCATTTCGAGGACAGAGACCGAATTTGGAGTCATAATTTCCATTTTTCAACGACAGAGACCGGATTTGGAGTCATAATTTCCATTTTTCAACATAAGCATCCAAAATTGCCATGGTTCTGGAGTGTCTGAAACTTGACATAATGAACCCAAATAGAGCTCCTTCTCGACTGCATAGAGGTCCGGGTTATTCAATGCTTTTGTGCTCAAACCCAGAAATGGTTTTCCAACACCAAGTTTGTTATTCGTCTTTGTGACTTTGTGAACTAGAGAATGAGTATCTGCTGCATTATTTACAAAACAAGGGGCGGGATTATATAACAATATTTATTCACAAAAGAATGGAGAGAGAGAAAAGAGTAAAGACCTACAGTGATGCGGTTTAAGTTTATGTTTTCCCTTGTTGGAATGCTTGGGCTTACTCGAGAGATGAAAGCAATCTGCAGCTCTTGGACTGCCCATGGCAGGGGCTTCTTGGCCAACTCCATTACAGAAGTTCCAGGCTTCAAATGCCACTCTCAGCCCGTCTCATCGACTGCCAATGCTTCACCATTTGAAGCACAGTAAGCAGTAATTACAAACAAATTTGATAGGAGTAGGAACACCTCGGCAATCAATTGATTGCCAATATTGATGAACAGTGTTTTTTTTATTTAAGGAATAATTGCATAAAAGGTCCCTATTGTTTTAAAATCGTTGGAATATGCCAACAACTTAAAAAAAATCTTTAATTTATTTTTTTTTTTTCTTTTACACTTAATTTTCATTCAATTTTTTACTAATCTTGTTTTTTTATTTTACCTTTTACAAATTATTATTTACTAAAAAATGCCATTCAAGAATTTCAAATATTGTGAAATCTTGGTGGTAAATTGAATGATTTTATTTTTTTTACACCTTTTCATTCAATTTTTTCATTAATCTTTTTTATTTTATCTTAAGCAAATTGAATGTTTTTATTTTTTATAATGTTACCACATTAAAAAAAAAATCGTCAACAGTAAAATTCTCGGCAATGAATTGTTCATTGCCGAGCAACTCGGCAATGATCTTTATTTTACTGTTCACCAAATTTTTTTTTAAGCCCATTTTCTTTGACACAAGGAAAAAAAAAAGGTGAACAATTCTCGGCAATCAATTTGACTCTTTTTTTTTTTTAAGAAATAATTGTACAAAAGGTCCCTATTGTTTAAAAATCGTTGGGATATGCCTACAACCTTAAAAAAAAAAAATCTTTCATTTTTTTTTCTTTTACACTTAATTTTCATTCAATTTTTGACTAATCTTGTTTTTTAATTTTACCTTTTACAAATTATTCTAAATAAATGCTAAAAAATGCCATTCAAGTGAAATCTTGGTGGCCAAGAAAAAAAAATAAAAACAATAAATTAAAGATTTTTTTTTAAGTTGTGGGTATATTTCAACGATTTTAAAACAATAGGGACCTTTTGTGCAATTATTCCTTTAAAAATAAAAAAAAAACAAAAAACCTTTTACTGTTTATGGCAATCAATTGATTGCTGAGATTGCTCGGCAATCAATATTGCCGAGCAATCTCGGCAATCACTGTTCACATAAAATTTTTTTTTATTTTTTTAATTGTGTAAAAGAAAATTGGCTAAAAAAAAAATTTTTTTAATATGAACAGTGATGCCGAGCAATCTCGACAATCACAAATCATTGGCATAAAAAAAAAAAAAAAATTTTAATGTGAACAGTGATTGCCGAGCAATCTCGGCAATCACTGTTCAAAAAAAAATTTTTTTTTTTTTTTTTTTGATTGTGTCAAAGAAACTTGGGTAAAAAAAATTTTTTTTTTTTAATTGTGTCAAAGAAAATTGGCTAAAAAAAAATAATTTTTTTTAAATGTGAACAGTGATTGCCGAGATTGCTCGGCAATCACTGTTCAAATTTTTTTTTTTTTTTTCAAATTGTGTCAAAGAAAATTGGCTAAAAAAAAAAATTTTTTTTAATGTGAACAGTGATTGCCGAGATGCTCGGCAATCAATGTTCACATTAAATTTTTTTTTTTTTTTAATTGTGACAAAGAAAATTGGCTTAAAAAAAAAATTTTTTTTTTTAATTGTGTCAAAGAAAATTGGCCAAAAAAAAAATTTATAATAAAGTAAAATAAAGTTCATTGCCGAGAATTTAACTATTCACGTTTTTTGTTTCGTTTTTTTAATGTGGTAACATTATAAAAAATAAAAACATTCAATTTGTTAAGATAAAATAAAAAAGATTAATAAAAAAATTGAATGAAAATATGTAAAAAAAAAATAAAAACATTCAATTTGCCACCAAGATTTCACAGTGCGGATTTTGAAATTCTTGAATGGCATTTTTTAGCATTTATTTAGAATAATTTGTAAAAGGTAAAATAAAAAAACAAGATTAGTAAAAAATTGAATGAAAATTAAGTGTAAAAGAAAAAAAAATAAGAAAAATAAATTAAAGAATTTTTTTTTTTAGATTGTGGGCATATCCCAACGATTTTAAAACAATAGGGACCTTTTGTGCAATTATTCCTTAATAAAAAAAAAACATATATTTACTGTTCATGGCAATCAATTGGATTGCCAATTGATTGTCGAGCCATCTCGGCAATCAATTTGATTGCTGAGATGGCTCGGCAACTGTTAATTAAATTTTTTTTTTTAAATGTGTCATAGAAAATGGGCTTAAAAAAAAAGTGGTGAACAGTAAAATAAAGATGTACCACATGCAGAAAAACAAAGCAAACAACAACATCATTTTTCTCAATAAATTTGGAATTGGCTTCATGAATCCTTTTTCATTATTTTGTTCAGATAGCTACAATGTCGATGTAACAATGTAACAGTAAGTACACTTTGTTTCAACAAGTAAAAATTAATCATTCGAGCATATGACAAATTTACAAAATCATACATTTGAGCAAACCAATGTGTTCATACAGATGGAACAACACCTACAACTTAGGTGATGTAGTTAAATTCCCACAATAAACATAAAGCCATCCCTATATCTCTGGAGCTCTTTGCTTTGTTCTCTTAGAAGATCTTCTTTGGCCCATGCCTGCTAAAGTGGATAAAGAGGATAACTAACAAAACAATCACCAAGCATAAATTGAGAAAGAAAAGACATAAATTATGACACTGACATCTTCATTATCCAATCTGATTGCATTCAACTCTCTTTCCTTCTCTTCAATCTTTCTCTCTAGCTCGTGTATCTGCTGCCCCCTTTTATGCAGTTGTTCCTAGAGAATCAATTGAAACCCACAAGTTAGTTTCCATAAATGCATGATTCAACCATACCCATATATCTAAAGACGTGTGCGAAGACTTGACAAAAACATTAAAAACCTGAAGCTTAATATTGGCATTTGCATGCTTTTAGATCTGAGCATCGAATGTACTCTGTATCTCCATAATATTGGATTTTGCAATGACCTGTGCCCGAAGCCCAATCTCCATGTGCTGCAACTGCTCTCTTTGTTTCAACACGGTGTGAAGTCTCTGCTGCAAAATACCATTCTCCAAACCTCCATCAATAGCTATCGAGCAGAAATCCACATCGGTAGGTTCCCTCCCTTGCTGCACCTTAATATAACAACCTATGATGGTTGCCAAATTGCTCGGCAACCAAGACCAAGCTGGTTGCCGAGATACTCGGCAATCAGCTTTGGTTGCCGAGATACTCATTACCAGGATAAGTTAAAATATTTTGTAGACATTATTGGACAGATAAATTTTATTAATAAACCAAACATGTTGTAAGAGATTATTAGTATAAATTATACACATACACACACACATATATACAGAGAGATGCATTGTTGCAAATTTGAATCGTTTTTTCAATTTCTCCCGTCAGTTCTATTCTCAGTTTCTGTCATATGTATGTAATTTTGCTTGTACATCTGGTGTATGTATAAATGATTGAAGCATGGAAAAAGTTTTCATTTTATTAATTAGAGTGGTGTTTTCTGCAATTCCAGTGTTTATCTCAGCTTTGATTGAGAGAGAGAAGAGATTTTTTTTGGTGAAATGTTGGACAAAGTAAAAAATTGCGGCTGGCTTCATTGTCAAAACGATGTCGTGTTGGACGAAAAAAGCTACAGTAAAAAAATTAAGACTCTTATATTATTATAATGATATAAGAGATAAATTCCAAAGTCAGGCGGTGGTGGAAGACTTTTAAAAGCAAGATTCATGATTTCATTTGGCTTACCAAAAACTTTTCATTTCAAAAGAAAAATATCAGCTGGCGTCTTATTCTCTTTTTCTTCTTTGCTCTCATTAAAATTGATTATACAGATTTTGAAATTGGAGAAAAAATTAAAAAGTGGAAGAAGTAATAGGAAATATAAATTTGAAGAATTTAATTTCTGACTTTGGCTACGAGGTAAAAAGAGAAATTTTGATTTTAAGAATTGGTTTAATTGTATGTTTATAGTGGGTTAAGAATTAGCAATTAAATTTCTAGCTTTAATTATTGGATTTTTCAATAGAATTAAGTTTTGATTTGGATAATCCTATTGTTATCTCAGGAAGTAATTCAAATATCGGAACAATTTATCAGCCGACTTAGTCTCCAATAGATAACTCTGTGAGTGGAAAAATTAAATATTTCTAGAGAATGACAATTAATTATACTATTATATTACATGAAATTTTAAGAACTTATTTCTCACTTTACGTGATTATAATTAAATGTTTATTTCGTATAGTATTTGTGAAATTATAAGGACTGTAAATTAATTTCTTGTGAAATGGGATGTGAGAAATATGTGATATTGAAATCTACTACAAAAGTGCCCATGATTTTATCTATTCTAGTGCACTGAGGGGTCTTGGTCGTGTTCTATATTACACTGAGGGGTCTTGACCGTATACTATGATGTATTATTAGAGGATTTTGGGACCCAATTCCGTACATTGAGGGGGCCTTAAGCCCGTGTATGGGGTGCCTAGCTTTGAGGGCAGTTCGCACATGCATGACTATATTATCGATTTTAATTAGAAGGTACATTTCGGTGGTATTTCTCATTATACTGTGATATGATGAAGTGATGATATATAATTTAGCTGATTGATATTCTACGAATATGAACTGATATTACTTGTTGAAGTTAATGTGAATTGTTAAGTAACATGAGCTCGTTTTCGATAATATCTATAAATAAAAAGAGTATAATTATTTTTGAAAATTCCCACTCACTGAGTCTATTAACTCATTTATTTTCCAACGATGATTTTTCTTATCAAGTAGCAATTGAGTTTCTGGGCAGCTTTTGGATATAAAGCTTTTGAGTTTAAAGTCGGAGCTACACGACATAGTTAGTTAGTATGACTTATTTCATAAAGCATGTAGTCATTGTTTTGGGACGCATGTTCATTTTTGGATATCATTTTGCATCATTTGTAAATAACTAGGTGGGCTCACTATGTATTTTGTATCCGTATGTAATGTTTTGGGACGCATATTCATTTTTGGATATCACTTTGCATCATTTGTAAATAGCTAGGTGGACTCACTATGTATTTTGTATCCGTATGTACAGATTATGTTAATTAAATAGTAAAAATTTTATAATTAGGCTAGTCTTTACTGCGGTGTTTTGTTATGAGTATTGGATGAGCAAATGGTCCCATTTAGTTATTAATAAGTTTATTGGGATATGTGGTATTTTATTTTAGGTTGATTAGTCCAAATTACAGGGGAGATAATGCCAAAATTTTCTTAAAAATAAGAAATAATGAGTTATAATTATAGTAGCTTTGGTGGTGGGTCCAACCCTTAATTGGTATCCACAATCACGTCTCGGGTATATAATATTGCTCGAGACGGGTAGTGTCAAGTAGCCATTTTTTCAATAGAAGTTGAATACATTGCTACAACAGATGCAATCAAAGAAGGTATTTGGTTAAAATGTTTACTTAGTGAATTATGTTTATTGATAAACATGTTGTTCTTTACTCTGACAGTCAGAGTGCAATTCACTTAGGTAAAAATCCTGTTTTTCATGACAGAACAAAGCACATTAAAGTAAAGTTTCATTTCATTAGAGATGTCACTGAAAAGGGGATAATCAAGTTGAATAAGATATCAACTTTGGTTAATCCAGCTGACATGAACAAAAGTTCTACCTCTAAATAAATTCAAAAATTGTTGAGCTTTGTTAAATATGGATTGTGGCTAAACTATTCCTTTTCTTGCAAGTACAAAGAGCAAATGAAATTGAAGTTGGTAGTCTCAAGCACTACTGGTATGGCCAAAAAGACAACAAGGTGGAGAATGTTGGTATTTACTGCCCTTTTGGCCCAACAAGCCCATAAAATCCCGTATGATTCCTTGATCCAAATAAAGCCCAATGATTATTATCTAAAATGTGTTGCTGAATTAACACTTATAATTAAAAGTGTTAACTTGGTCAGATGTTGACAGATGGATAATTGGATGACTATGATCAATCTTCTGGAGGATTTTGATAAATGGGGTTGGACTGAAGGCTGAAGTGCATACGGTTGTGTTTGCCTTGGAATCTGAACTCTCTCTCTTTCTCTGGTTCTTCGTCTCATCTTCTCTTCTTTTTTGGATT
The DNA here is from genome assembly GCA_030279155.1 of Forsythia viridissima. NCBI lineage: Eukaryota > Viridiplantae > Streptophyta > Magnoliopsida > Lamiales > Oleaceae > Forsythia > Forsythia viridissima. Next base: position 70,302,744 of record CM059033.1, on the reverse strand, counting down.
TTTCCTTTCATCTGTAAACCCTTGGTTTATAGATTTCTGAGTGAATAAGAAATAAAGGAGGATAGGTGTGTAGAGATTCTCTGTGAAAAGTAAATTGGGGTTACAATCCTGATTTCTTGGTATATTTCAGTTCAGAGATTGAGAGAGGGTTATTTTTTGAGGTTCCTTGTGTATTCAGTAAAATGCTGATTCTTTGTCGTTGTTCTAAGGCTTGTGCTTAGTGATTGAGCGTTATCATTTGGTGGATGCTCAAGTTGATTACTTAATTGCGCGCATATAACATAAACGAGGTGTGGAGGCCGTATTCAATGCTTAAGAGCGGCATTTTTTTAGAACACGTCTTCCTACGTTGGATTTGTGTGTCTGAAAATTATATGTTGGCATGCTTCGAGCATCTCCAACCATGCTCTATTTTGGCGTGAAGATGAAAAACACTGTTCATCTCCAACTAGCACTTTTCATTTGACTCTTCAGTGTTTGGTTTATGCATTGTGATTTTCGATTTTTATAAGTGAATATACTTTCTGGGTATGTTTATATTTGAAACTGCAGTTTAAGAAAGTTAATGGGCTTCTAAGAATTGTTATATTTTTTTTGGATATTTGTTCTGTTTTTTATTTTATTTTGTGATGTTAAATGTGTTTTTTTAATTGTGATATTGAGTATCGTGTTTTTTTTTTATGTTTTTTTAATGAATGTAATAATTTCGGTAAATAAATATAGTTTAAAACTTGTATATTTAATAAAAATAAACTTATAATTAAATAATTTTTGAAATAAATTATTGTTGAGAATTAAAAATATAAATAGATAAGAATATACACTATTAATTTGGTGTAAAATTTGAAGTAATAAATTGGAGAAGACATGAATTTAGTGTGAAAATTACATTATTTTAGTGTAAAAATTGTAATTATGAGTTAAGCATGACCTTAGGTTTTGCGTCAAGAGTTGACAATTGTAAATTGCTTAGACCTTTTTCATTTACAAATTCAACATCTCGAATTATCGATTACCTAACAGCTAGCTAACATACGTCAACAAATATATATTTTATATATGGGGGTGGGTGGCACAAATTAAGTCCACGTTACTCAACAACCCACCCCCACCCCCACCCCCACCCCCACCCCCACCCCCACCACAAAGCCATTTGAATAAGGACCAACTCTATGTATATAAGTGTTTGTTTTTTTTTCAATACTTCGAAGACATAAGAAGAGATAATATAAACCCAAAGAGTGAGAAAATGGCAAAGAGTAGGGTTCTTGTCGTGGGCGGAACGGGTTACGTTGGTAAGAGAATTGTTAAGGCTAGCTTAGCCGAGGGTCATCCGACATATGTCCTCCGACGTTCAGAAATTGGTCTTGATATTGACAAATTACAAATGTTATTATCGTTTAAACAAAAGGGAGCTTACCTCGTCGATGGCTCGTTTTCCGACCACCGGAGCCTAGTGAATGCTGTGAAACAAGTTGATGTAGTAATATGTACCATGTCAGGGGTGCATTTCCGGAGCCACAATCTTTTGATGCAACTCAAATTGGTTGAGGCCATTAAAGAAGCTGGAAATATCAAGGTATTATTTATGTTATTTTATATTAATTTAATGTTTATTATAACTATATGTGCATATGCATACGAAGTAGGGATCGAAACCATATGTTTTTTTCCATGATTTTTGTTATATTAATTTGCTATGATTCTTAAAGTTACATCTTATATTAATAAAAATTACTTTTCAAAATGTTATAGAATACAAATTTATCTATATATTTAATCTTCACGTATAACTTGGGTTTATTTTTACATCAAATGCGTGAGACGTGCAAAATTTTATATATAGATCACGACAAGACTTGAATTCAAGATTCTTATATAAATTCTCGTACATTACTCACTCGCATCATTTAAAAGCTTAACTCATTATAGAGTCAACAGATTTATCTAAAGACTATATTGGGCTTAGAGTTTTTACCACGAACTTTAACCACCACACAGCCTTAACGTCCCTTTCAAGAATGACTTTAAGCAACCTTCAACCAATGTTATCATTTGTCTTCAATACGCCCCCTCATGTGTACCCTTTTTAATTTTCTCATCAAAAGTCTAACACACGCATGTTTATTTACAGCGTTTCTTGCCTTCGGAGTTTGGCATTGATCCATCACAAATGGAACATGCACTCGAACCAGGAAGAGTAACATTTGATGAAAAGATGACAGTAAGAAAGGCAATTGAAGATGCTAACATCCCATATACATATATTTCTGCTAACTGTTTCGGAGGATACTTTGTTGGTAATCTTTGTCAGATGGGAACCCTACTTCCTCCAAAAGACAAAGTATACATCTATGGAGATGGAAATGTTAAAGGTATAACACAAAACGTACTTATGATATTGAGAAAATTACACTAGTACCCTAAACGACGAAACAAAGCATGCATCGACCTTGTGTGTACATAGTGTAGTCGTCAGATTTCGCAATAAATGTGGCATACTTTTCATATATATCATAACAACACAAAATATTAACATAAGGATATCGTTTATAATCCTATTTTGTTCTATTCATATAGATAAAATATAATGTCGATCTATGGATACAAAATGTAATATCTAATGGCATAAGTCACTTTATTTAGCCATATGGAGTGGCGGAGTTATGATTTTTTTAAGGGAATACTACTATGTAAAAAAAAAAAAAAAAAAAATTACATTTTAAGACCGGACTGCTACTATTTTTTTTTATCTTCACTTCAAAAATTAATTTTTTTCGAGGCGGGATCAGACTAGAGTCTGGTCCCGCGCCGGTCCCCTACCTCCGCCCCTGGTTGTATGTGCTCTGTTAAATTTTCCACTTTTAAGCGTCACACGTGTAACAATCTTCTTCATTTCAACAACGTTGTTTCTTTTTGTGTTTTCAAGTTTTGAAAAGTTTTTATTCATGCTTGTCAAATTTTGCATAAATGAAAGCAATCTATATGGATGAAGACGATGTAGCAACATACACGATCAAGTCTATCGATGATCCTCGTACATTAAACAAGACATTGTACCTTCGACCGCCAGAAAACATTCTTACTCAAAGGCAGCTAGTCGAAAAATGGGAGAAGCTTACAGGAAAAACACTAGAGAAAATCAGCATTTCTGCACTAGACTTCCTATCTAATATCAAAGGTGAATAATATCTTACTAAACTATACTAATCTTATTTATTTTTATTTTTCTACCAATATTCGGAATTTTAAATTTCGTATCGTATAAAATGCAGGGGCAGATTTTGCTGAACAAGTAGGATTGGGACATTTCTATCACATATTCTATGAAGGATGCTTAACAAACTTCGAAATTGGGGAGAATGGAGAAGAAGCTTCTGAACTTTATCCGGAACTTCACTACACTCGGATCGAAGAATACTTAAAGCGCTATCTCTAATGTCTTATGTTGTCAAAGACTCCTGAATGTCGAATGTGACTTTTCATCGAACATTTTAAATCAAGTTTAAAGAAATAATAAAATGCATAAAATACGGTAGAGAAACTTTAACCTTAACATATTGCGTGAAGTTTGAAAGAATCAAATTGAAGTCAATCCGTTAATGTTTTGTTGTTTCAAGGTTATTCATATCAAGAAAAGGCTATTCTGAGCTTTCTCTAGCTAGTATTGTTTATTGAGAGTGATGATCTCATTCTTACAGTGGAGATGATTTATGTTGCTCACTGCCTACATGGCAATGGACAGTTGGCAAAAAAAAATTTAATATTAACAAATTTTTGTAGTCAACATAAATTATTTTCACTATGAGGAAGATATCACTACTCTTTTTATTGATACTTTCCTTGAGCCTCTATTCTCATTTGCTATTTCTTTTGAACCTAACATGAGAAAAATAAAGTAGTAGGTAGACGAGTAGACAAATTTAAATTTTCTAAACCTTTAAAATTCAATTGTCAATGATATATTTATCATTAATGTTAGATGATCGCCATCTAATGATCTAATGTGTCTCATTGAACAATGTAGCTCTCTAATTTTATTGAATAATAATATGACAGCGACCCAGTGCCACATTAGCGACCCAGTGCCACATTGATTGACAATCAACAATGAAGATATATAACATTATTCTTTCTTTAGATCTTGATCTCTTACCCACTTATTCTACCTATTTATAATACTCACGTTGAAATAGTATCATATGATTGGTAGTTCATGACCCCACACTCATTATTTTTACTAATCATGTGATACCACTTCAACGTGGACATTATAAATAGATAGAAGATCAAGACCCTTCTTTTTTAACAAATACTATTACTAAGTGAAATATTACTAAACACAAGATATTATAAATTTTATTTTGACTCTAATACCATTAGGATTGAACGTGGGTTGAGTTGGGTTAGATCAGTTTTGGGTCAAATTCGAATCCAACCCAACAAATTCAATTTGACAAAAAATCAAACCAAACCAATCCAACCCGCCCACAGGTTGAAACGTGACCTAACCTAAATTGACCAAGCTTGGGTCGGGTTGGTCTGTTTTGAGCCAATTCAATTTGTTGGGATTTTTTAAAGTTTGAACCTAATTCAATTTGGGCCAATACCAATTACATAAATATTAGTGGGATTTTTTCATAAATAAACCACTTTTTGAAGATAATTCTAATTTTATCAACTTAACAAATTTATTCTAAAAATACTACATTCTTAAAATTATATTAATTAATAAAATAATAAATTAAAATCAAATCTATACCACAAAATATATTTTCACGTGAATTCACTCAAATTTACTTTTAAGTCCTTGATTATTTGCACAATAAGTCCTTTATTTTTATAATATTTTCACTTTAGTCCCTATACTTCATCTTTCATTTCAATTTCGTCCTCTTTTATTTGCAACCTAAATCCTTCAACTTTTAAATTTTTGCAACTTGATCCCCATATTTATAATTTTTTATATCAATTTAGTCATTTATAGTATCACTATTTGATACATATGCTATAAATGATATTGTGTATCAATGTTTGATACAAATGTTACAAATAATATTTTGTAACAATCTGTGTACAAATTGAAATGTAAAATATCAGTGATACAAAATATCAATTCATATAACACGTGTTGTGTAAAATGATATAATATAATCTGTAGCATATTCAGTGATACAAAATATTATTTGTAACATTTATATCAATCTGTAATACACAATATGATTTGTAACATCTGTATCAGATTACGATACTAAACTTAAATTGTTTCAATAGTTACAACTACAAAATCAACTCTAAACTTCAATAAGTTCGTTATAGTATGATATAGATATTGTTGACGTCTGAACCTGCACTAGTCCACGTGCCAACAGATCTCCAGTCACTCCTCTGCCAGCTCGTATGTTACCTGCACACTAGGACAACCGTTAGGCACCAAGATCTCCGGAGAAAAAGGGTCCGGCGATCGTTGGCACTCCGACGATCAAGTCAACAGTCGGTATATGAAGGATACGTGGAGGCGGTAACAAAAGAGGGGTGTGGGAGAGACAAGCAGGCAGAGATTTGAGCAGAGTTTAGGGTGGGATTCGTAAGCGTAAAAAGTGCGTCATAAAAATTGTGTACTAAAGAATGCGTCCCTTAGAATAACCAGAACATGATATTTATATGGGAAGAATCCTAATTGATTCAGGGAAGCAATCAATTAGAATTCTGTTGGGATTCTCTTTCCTTATCAGATTAGGTAGGTTCCAATCTCGCCGTGATCATCCGAGATTGTATCACAATCTCTCCCAATCTCTAAGATTGCGTTGCTGATTTTATTAGATTGGGATATGGTTTCCTTGTGACAATCAAATATAATCTTCCTTGAGATATCCTTTTAGCTGTGCGGACCATAATAAATACGAAGCCCGGCGAGGCTCTCTGGATCGGCCATGAATGTCGAGGCCCCTCATGGGCCTCGTAATACTCTGATTCACGAATGCTAAGATGTTCGATGGGCCTCTGAGGCCTTCGCCGGGGCAATGGAACCTTTATGAATCTGGAAGGCCTTCGCTTGGCCTATAAGGCCTTAGCGATGCCTAGATGAGACTTTTACTAGAACTTTGCTGACGTGGAGGCCTTACCAAAATCGGGTGGTAACAGATATGTAACACAATGCTAAATTTAACAAATAAAACTATTAATTTCATCATTTGTAACATATGTAACATCAGTGATACATAATACAAATTCATGTAACATGTGATGTGTAAAATAACATAATATAATTTTAATATATTCAGTGATACAAAATATCATTTGTAACATCTGTATCAAACATTGATACACAATATTATTTGTAACATCTGTATCAAATAGTGATATAAATGATTAAATTGATATAAAAGTATAAATATGGGGGACCAACTTGTACAAATTTAAAAATTGAAGGACTTGGGTTGCAAATAAAAAAGGACGAATTTTGAAATAAAAGAGAAAGTACGATGACTAAAATGGAGATATTATAAAGATGAATGACTTATTGTACAAATAATCAATGACTCAATCAACAAATTTGAGAATTCACATGGTCTTGGCCATTTGATTTTAATTTATTATTTTATTAATTAATATAATATTAATTATGTAGTATTTTTGGAATAAATAAGCTAAGTTGTTAGATTTAGAATTATTTTAATATTAATAAGTAGTGGGTGTAATATCCACAAAATTAAAAGAAAGGGAAAAAAAAAAAAAAGGGAAAATTAGCCCAAACACCTACTTTTTGAAAAAAAAAAATCAAAATATACTCTCTTTTAAATTTTATTAATATATACCCTACCTAAAAATATACTAAATGAAATATACATTTTCTTAAAATATTTCCAAACTTAATTCCAATTTAATTACTCTCTAACCCTAATCTTCAACCCCTCCCACCTCCATTTTTCACCCGACCTTTTTGCTGTCGACCACCGCAAGCCACCACTGATGTGCCACCATTGTGACCACAACGAGCGCACCGTTAAGAAAAGGTATTTTTCTCAATCTGAGACAGATAACATATATGACGATTACAAAATAAAATAACACTGGATATAGAATGGTAAACTCCTAAGAAAAACATCAACGACCCCCAATACCACGAATAAATAAATCCAATATTTTAGAACATGTTACATACGTCTCAACCTTTTTGAAATTATAATTTTAGACCTAATCTAAAACTTTACTAGCAATTTACAAAAAGTAAAACATATTTAACAAGAAAAATAAAATTTCCCTATTTTAGATCTTCTTTAACTAGTCAAGGAATACAATCAAGATCTTCAGTCTTGATCTTGGTCCATTATACGAATATACCTGAATTGTCTATACAAATCAGAATAAGGACCCAGTCGTTATCTTGCCGTTGAAATGCCGTTCTCTCTCACAGTGGATTTCTACAACACTCGGTTTCTCAGTTTTACAAAAATTGAGTTTTTGATCGGACTGGGACTTTTAAATATTTCTTTGGAACGCACAACTCATATATAATTTTCTATTAAATGCTTGAGTATCTTTAGTTTTAAAGTCCGTAAAAATCTTGAAACACCATATGTCTTAATTATAGCAAAAGAAGTTTATCTAAACTTAATGAGTTAGTATTTATCTTATACAGAGATAAGATATAATAAGTTTTTCAGTTTAAATAAGTCTTATAAAAGATAAGGTGAGAATATATATCACAAGAAATTAAATATAAAAATAAATATTTTTATTTAAGTAGATAAGAAAAATGATAAATATTATATTTCAATATGTATACAACATTATCTACTTAGAAACACAGTTCATATAGAATACTCAATATTCATTTAACTCAATCACTTAATTATTAGATAAAGAATAAAAGTTTTAGAACAACTAAAACTGACAAATAGATTAAGATAAATATATCATTAAGATTTTAATTCAACTACGAGATAATGATTGACTTCTAGTTGACTCACTTCAATACGAATTTAATTCAAATAAATTATAATTAAGAATGCCAACAAAACCAAATTCTCCAACAATCTCCCCATTTGGAATCTCTTAATTACAAAACTCGTATCAAGTTGTTTTGAAGTGAGAACACATGTTGTGATGTATAAACTAGCACAAAAGGCATGACAAATTAGAATTAAGAACAAGAGTCTCAATAAAAGCCCAAATCCTAATTACTGAATTGAATTGCAAACATTTTAAGTCAAATTCTAATTACCAAATTCAATTGCAACCTTTTTAAATCAAATCCTAATTACCAAGTTCAAGTTTAAGCAACTACTACTATTCTCCTTTTTTGTAACAGAGAAGAGCCAAAGTAAATAATGCAAACAATTCAACTAAACTAAAGAAAAGTCCAAAGTAAAATAGAGAAAACAACCAACTACATAATATTGAGTGCCAACCTCCTCTATGTGGTGCCCTTGCGTGTCCGCTTTTTTGAACCATCTGTTTGGGTTCTCTTCTTGCGTTTAGAGAACGAAGACCTGGGAGCTACATCTTGATGTTGGGACACATTATCATCAATGTCAGGGCGTTGAAAATTCTCAAGGTCCGTGTCTGATTGTTGAGCTCCATTCGGGCCAATGTCAGGATGTTGAGTAGTATGTGGGACATCATCTTGATGTTCTCTAGAATAGGAGTCTCAGTTCAGTCAGCCAAGGCCATAAAGAAGGCTTTCGTAAATCTGAGTTTCAAGAAAACTGGTGATCCTCGGAGAGTCGTGGTATTGTTAGATAAGCTGGCCTCTTTGTGACTTTCTTAGATGGACGAAGAACATAGGGTGTGGTGAATGTGTCATCATCAGAAATATGAACATTGTGATGCTGGAGATATGCATAAATTAAGCTTGGAAAAAGGAAACATCCTTGAATGTGCCTAATAGGTCGCCGCAAACACAATTTTGTCAAAAATGAGTGTGGCAATATACAACGGGTAGTGGGTGCCCAGCTTGTACAAAAACTCAACATTATCCATTCCCATGTTCGACCAGTGCTGAATTGGATCAATATTATTTCATGCAATTTTGTGAAGCACCTTATACTTGGGTGTAAGAAACACTGCAGTCATTTTTCCCGCGGCTAATGGTTTCCAGTAAGCTCTAAGGCCAGTGTATCAGCAGCTGCCTCAAACTCATAATCCATTCCTTTAGTGATAGCTGATAACTCCAACCAACGGCGAAGATTGGAAGGACTAAATGGTACTAATCGTCCCCAAACATAGACTTACCATAAAAAATGATTATCTGGCTGTTTCATCTGATGAAAAGTATTAGCCAAAAATTATTTGACCAAGGTTTCACACGGTTTCCCAGTCCAACCCAACAATTTTTGTATACCCCAATGCTCAACCAATTCAACAAGACCAGCTGCTCTAGGTACATCCTCTTTGACATTAAATTCCATCATAAAATTTCGATTTGAAATAAACTTGTGAAATTGAGTTTGTGTATCAAGAGCCCCAAATTAGATGGGTAAAGATGTGACCTTTCCGGAGCAAATTTTGCTCGAACAGTTGAGGGTGAGTCGTTGGAGTTGGTATGTCTGAGGAGGTCTGTCCAATGCTCAGATGTTCAGTAGGCAGATTAGAAACGTTCGAACGTTCAGTGGAATGTTCATCAATCTGTCCTTCTGTTCATGTGTGAAACGGACTAAGGTAGTATTTTCATCACTGGATTCTTCTTCTACTTTGTCACTCTCCCCCTGACTTGTGACTCTTCTTCTGTTATTTGTAAATCTCCTACACAACTTGCAAGATCAAGTGAGGTGAAATCAAGAAATCAAGAGTAAAGATTTAGAGTTTTAAGTTTTAATATTCATGAGAAACTTAAAGAATTCCCAATCATCTTTATGATCAGCCTTTTTTTTGTAGATACCTATCAAATTGAAAGTTATAAAATCTAGATTAATTAAATTAAAAATAATTTTAATTTTAATTTAAACTAGCAGTCGACAGAACGTAGTTAGAATTGGCGCGTTGTATTGAGAAACAGTTCTGACGCGTACTTGAAGATTAAAGTGATGTTCCTTTACCTAACTTGTGTATGGTGAAATTTAAAGAATTAAATATGAACATAAGATGTAACGTGGTAAACCCCGAAGGAAAACATCAACGGTCTTCCATGCCATGGGTAAAAATAATCCACTAATAAACTTGATTAAAAATACAATAGTATCCAATTTTTGTAATTTCGCAAAATTAACAAAATAACAATCAAAAGAAAACAGATCAACTCCCTTTGATACTTCTTTTTTTGACTTGTTGATAAAGTGGAATCAAACCCACTGGTCTTGACTTTATCGTACTTCCCTATTGTACTTTGACCGCAACTACCAATTGGATTAAGAATCTCCGTTCTTAACTTCACGCCAAGTAAATTAATCAAGATATGAAATTGTTCGTCGAGCACCAATTTGTTTTTGATTCTTCAATGAGTTTGAAGAAATTTTTTTTGCTTTGAAACTAAATCAATGAAAATTGATGTCTTGTTCTCGCATGAAAATCGATCGGCTATGAGCTTGGAGAACATGCGTTATCCAGACCAGTCTAACGAAAACGTTGACTTGCTCTTTTAACATTAAAAATCAGTTATATTAATTAAGAGAGCTAATATAAAAAGATGAAAAATATGACACATATCTTTTCAACAATCTCTCCTTTTGGCGTTGCTTAATTACAAACACATGACTATCGTATTTTTAATGTAAGTGTGATGTGTGTTATGGCATGTGAATAATTAAAAGAACCATGAGCATCAACATATAAGGGTTATTGCTCCCCCTTAATGTGTAAACCAAAAACTCCTACAAATAAGTTAACAATATATACAAATACCACACACATTAGACACAAACCTTAATATTGTTTCCCCCTTAGCAAGATACCATCAAATTGTAATCATCAAACCACCATAAACTTTAAAATACTACTAGCAAAGATCATCATCAAAGTTTAACCAACAGAGTACCATCATCAAAGTTTATCCAACAACCACAAACTTAAAAATACCTACTACTTCCTCATTTTGTAAGAGAATCGCCAAAGGAAATAACAAAGAGAGAAGAGAAAAAAAAAACAAAGTAAAGCAGTGTTTAAAAGAAAGGAAAGGAAAGCAAAATGTAAGAATTAATACAGTCATCCATAATCAGTCAAAACCAAATAGTTAGAAAGTTATAAGTCAGAACCATAAACAGTCAGTTCCGCGAAAGTCTTGACTTCTTTGCATCGGATACAGATGCATTTGCATCTCTCTTGCAAATATGGGTATCTGATGGAGCAACGGGTGGAGGAGCATCTGGCATAGGTGCAGTAGTTGGGACAGTAGTTGTCTCAACTACTGGCTCAGAGAAACAGGTAGACCGTCGAGATTTGCAAAGAATGTCGGAGTAACTATTTGATATGTAGACTTTATATGCTCATCGCCCAGATATTCAAGTTTACTCAACACCCTATGCATAAATTTGTCAGAAAAACTTTTGGTTAAGGTGAAAATTTGGTCTACCAGTGTTCTAACCAGCCCCATATGAGTTTCTAGTGCATCCAGACGCCCAGGCTGGTCCAACGAAGATAGAACGTTCCTAGGAACTCTGGGAGTAGGATGCAGCGTGCTATCCAAATTTGTAAATTCATGAACATCGAGTGCTGGAATATCCTCATAGAATCTGTCTGAATCCATGGCAGGTACTTCTTGGTGAACAAGAAAGTAATGGATGAAAGCTGGATGTTGTAGCCTGTACTGCTTGGCCCTCATCGGCCCTTTATAAACAATTCCATCAAAAACCATTTTGACCCAATCAAACTAAAACTTCATCCCTAACTTGTATAACATAACATCCATGAATCCCAAAATGTCTGATCGATAAGTCAATGGATCGATATTGCTGATAAGAATCTGATGGAGAATTTTGTATTTGGACAGTAGGTAGGAAGCAGTCAGTTCTCCTAATTCTGGCCAGATAGAGCCAATCATTTCTTGTGCAATGATGTCGGTGGTCAATTCTATGTCACTTATGACAGCCAAGTATTCATCTCAAGCCAGTCCTTGAGTGAGATAGGACTGAAGTTAACATGTCTTCCTCGGACATAAACTTGCCACCTGAATTTATTGCCAACCTTCCCCAAATTTTTTGGAATATTGGCCATAAATTCCATTACCAAAGTCTCATTGACCAGCCCAGAAAAACTTAACAGATTATGTAAGTTGTGAAAATCAACAATTTCAACCAAGCCAAACTAACTGAATTCAGGAATTTCTACCTTGCACTCAACTATGAACTTACGATAGGTGGTAAATGAAATAAACAGACTCTCAGCACTCTTCGATAGAAAACAATAATTGATGGGGGTTAATAAAGTGTCTACCTTTAGTTAATGTTTCAAGTTTGAATATTTGAGGGTCTGAACAGAAAGTAGACAGTACTGTGTAGGCACCCCCTTAGGCAGTGGGAAGCCTGTTCTGACCAGCAGGTGTCGGCTCTTCAGCAATATCACCAATTTTACTTTTCTCATTTTCATCCCTCGTGGCTTTTCTAGGTGGATGAGGTGTCGGGGTAGATTTCGATGATTCATCAAGAGTAACATCGAAATCAGAATCTGATTTTTGAGAAAGGGGCTTACTTGAACTTTCTACAATTAGGAAAGGACGTTCAGACTCCTCATCACCAGTCCATTTATCCTCATGAACTTCCTCTTCAATTCTAGCATTGTTAGATCCATTGTCACCCATTCCAGATCCGTCATCTTCATCTCTTTCTTCATCTGATTCTTGAGCACTAAGGGTAACTTTCTTGCTTAGAAAAGTAATTGGGTCTTTAGATGTTTGATGGAGATGTGATTTAGGATGGCTGACTGGCGGTTGATAGGCAATAATTTCCATCGATTGTTTTTCTTGAGATGCAACAGCCGCTGGAGAAGTGTCCAGGTCTGAACTAGAGGGTTCCAGTCTTCGTGCACTTCGTCGGAGAGTCCTTACCGGTGACATTTGAAGCCCCATCGCAGTTTCAGCAGCAACCGACGGAGTAACAATGTTCTTGGATGAACCACCAGCATTTTTCTTTGATTTTGGCATCTTGGTTTTCACCATTGTTTGAATTTGAAATAAGGAACTTAACAGAACTTCGAAATCAAGTGCAAGCGAGAATTTGATGTTAAAAAAAATTGGAAATCAAGTGTGAGAGATGATTGAGAAAACCCTAAGTCACAGTTTAATAGGGGAAGAATTTTTCAAAATTGCACAATGAGGGAATGGTTAATTTTGGGACATATTAAAAGCAATTTCCAAAAATAAACTGATGATTGGCAGTTGTGGACATAAAAACCTTCCTTAACCAGATATGTCAAATTTGAATTAAACCGCCTAAGATGCTAATTTATGAAAATGGAGTTTTTAAATTAGGAAGATCAATTTAATTTTCAGTACAGAGTAAGATTGGATTCCATAAAAGATTCATCCAAATTTTTCTCAGTCAAAGCTGATTGTGCTGCTAAAATTAGATTGTTGATTGAAATTTCTAGGAAAAGGCCTACACAAGACAATCACACAAAAATAATGAAAATATTTTATGAGATAAAATTAAATCTTGTATTTATGGGCAAATTTCATAATCCACAAATTATACAATCAATCAAAAAATATTAAAATCAACAGGAATCTTTCAATTAGATATATGCGCATAATTAGATTCAATTAATTGGCCCGATTTATAACATGAGTGTGTGATAGGACATACTAGACTAGTCAATTATAATATGTCTCACTAAATCAAATTGAACCTTGTTAAGAAGATAAGTACTGACATGTATTAACCAGTCATCATCTGAACATATCTCTTTAAATAAAAAATATGTGCGTGCCAGACATAAGTACCATAGCAATTTTTTTTGTTTTGTTTTTTTTTTTAGTACTTAGAGTGTTGACTTTATTGATATATATATTTTTTTGTTTTGTCAAAGCGCTAAATTTATAAAATCATGGAATTGACTTTCTCACATCCATAGAGGTAGCCCTTTTCTACATGATTTATGTTCACTATCAAGGACGACTGCATACATCTATAGTGATAGCCATCTCCTCCATAAAATTGACTTTATTGATATATAAATTTTTTGTTTTGTCAAAGCACTAAATTTATAAAATTATGGAGTTGACTTTCTCACATCCATAGAGGTAGCCATTTTCTACATGATTTATGTTCACTATCAAAGAAGCTGCATACATCTATAGTGGTAGCCCTTCCCTCCATGAAATTGTCTGTTTAACACAACAACATACTATAGTGTCGAGAGACATAGATACTGACTATAGGTCTACAACAAAGTACGAAACTACTTTAAAGATAACAATTCAGTCAGTAGTAAGGCACAATCAAATAAGTCATTTCCTCAAATTGTGTTTATCTGAGCATATTTTACCATAAGTGAAATAAGCATACCATACTGATTGGTTAATTCAAGTAAATCTCAAAATTCATACACCAATAATACATTTGAAAAAAGTATATACTTACTCGTACATATATCTATCTTCATTCTCACCAATTTTCTTGTTGCACAAGGCACATATATGATCGAAGTCTTTAAACTTCTATCTTCTTTACTCTCACGAGGTGGCGAAGGCGAACTCAACCTAAAGATACTCTCCACCGTCTTTTTGGGCCGTTAGTAGTTCATCCATCTATGTTTCAAAAGATCAAGTTCTACATGGAAGAACAAAGCACATTCGTCTTCGTATTAATTTCCTAAGAGAGCTTTTTAATGAAGATGAAATCAACATTGAATACTGCCGAAGTGAGGAACAACTTGCTGAAGTTTTTACAAAAGCTCACATATTTTTTCAAGAAATGTTGCAGCTTTGGGAGTCAAAAAGAAAATTCAGTTTATGAGAGGCACTGTTGGAATAAACCGAATCTGACTATCGCATTTTTAGAATAATTATAATTCATGTATTGAATGTAGTCAAGTGTCTCATAAAATTCTTTCCTTAGAATGAGTAGTTTAAGAAGTCATCGTGAATTCATTGTTGACTGAGTTGTTTGAAGAGTCGCCTTGTTTTTCGGTTTATCACTTTAAATGTTTTGTTGATTCCTATGTCATCTTGGTATGTATAAAGTGAATTTGCAAATTATATTTCTCCAAATTAGCTTGCCTTCATTATCTACCGGTTTTAACCTTGTTTGCATAGGCTCGTTCACAGATTTACTGTATGAGATCAACTTTTGCTATCTTAAAGAAATCCTGTATCAGAAAATATTCGATGCTTTAAGAGGCGATGGTGAAAATTTATACTAGAAACGAGTAAACACGACTTCACAGTAGTTGATAATCTTTCAATGTTCCTACTGAAGATTGTGAAAGTTTTGCATTCGTATAAGTAATCCTGTATCAAATATCTTCGTTCATGTAGATTCCTGTTATCAATTACTCAAAAGATAATTAGTTAAAGCTGAGCTGAAAATTACACTAAAAGTTATTGTATATGTCTGATAATTTTAACTGTAAAACAAATTTAATCCAATATAGGCAGTAAATTGAACTGTAGTTTCCTCATCTATTTTCAAGTGTTTTGGCTTCAAAAACAGATCCATTGGTGCCAAAAAAGTCATAGCTACTTCTGGTATTCAAATCAAAATCTGTGGAAGGTCCTTCAAGCTCAAGCTTAAGCTTCACATTTTTTGTTTCGTCTACCTTTTCCATGTAACTCGACTCGGGTGTCTTCCAATTAATATCGCTTAATATGGTCTTATCCGTAATTTTTCCATTTCTCTCGTCTCCGTTCATCCTCTGCATGAAATTCGAAAGAGCCAAATTGAAGTCAGTCAGTTGATCTTTCGTCGTGTCAAGACTACCGGGGTTATTCATATCAACCGAAAGGCCCCTCTGAGCCTTTTCCAATATTGTTTGCAAATACTTTCCTTGAGCCTCTATTCTCATTTGCAGTTTCTTCTGCACCTGCTATGAGAAAAATTAATAGTAGGTTGTCTATAAAAATTCTATCTGAAAAGGGCTAAAAATATACCTCAAGCTGTTCTTGTAATGTTTTCTGCACTTCAATCTGACATCTTAATGCTTCAGCAATTGGGATTTCTCTGTTCAACACATCAAACAATTAGTCATTCGAATAGTGCAATCAAGTAAATAGTTCTACGAACAAATGGATCTGCAGAAGAAAAAAATGCAATAGGCTGTTGATTCTGAAGCACCTACCCCTGCTCACTCTTTGCTGCAGGTGATTTAGTGCTTGCACTTGCCATATGCATATCGTATCGTCCATAAGAACTCCCTACAAAACAGAGCAGAACATTTTGTAAGTTCTTACTATCTACACTTTCTTAACGCGTTTTGTTTAAATTGTGAAATGGCAGTCGACAATACTCACCACTGTTCTCTTTATTTTGTTCAAGAGCATTCTGTTTTTTGGCCTGCTGCTGCCCGAGTCTATACTTCTACACGAAGCAAGAATTAATCATCATTCCGTTACTTATAAATAGACACCTTATTCTCTACAAATTTAAGGTCAGCTACATGAATCCTTTTGCCACTCGTTTCAGTTCATTCCTACATACAATGGGGAAAACGAACTGCAAAAAAAGGAATAAGTACCTGTAGATGACTCTTCAAGTGATACAATGTCAAGCCCTTTAACCCCATTACCCTCAAAACTGATTTTGGAGTAGCTTCTGCAAATTCAAAACCACTCTCAATACTTGTCCTAAGATAAAAACTGTGATTAAGATTTCTTGCATCATTAGATCAGACTACCTTAATTCTACAAAGTACTAGGATAATTACTTGTCAATACTTCTGAAAAGTACATAAAGTGCCACTAAATCGACCCGAATTCCATAGGAAAAATTGTAAATTCAAGAACAAATTACATAACTCTACTGATCAAGAAACAGAGAATTTTGAAAAATTAATGCCATTTATTTTACTCTGTTCTAAGGATTAATCCGATTAACAAAAAATTAAATCTTATTCCTAATAAATTTGAGGTCGACCAACGATTAACCTGATCAACAAATAAATTGATAAAAAGTTGAAATCAAAAGCAAAGTAGACTCACTATCAGGACCACCAAGTTTGGTGACAGCATCCACAAAACGATCATGAAGATCAGCTGTCCACCTCAGTCTTGGCTTCGAGTCTCTTGTCATCACCAACCCACCACCGCCGCTGCCGCCATATATTTTGTCCATCTCCGCCTCTCACCACCACCACCACCACATAAATCTCTTTAAAATTCTCTCTCCTTATGACTCACTCTTTATTCTTTGACAAATGAAAAAGAACAGTAGAGAACAAAGTAACTAAAGAATCAAAGTTCGAATCCAGAACAGAAAGAGAAGAAAGAATTGTATCTAAACAAGATCAAATTACTGAATTATATATATATGTACTGCATGAACGTTAAACAGAAGAATCTAATACTAGGTAAAGAAGAAAAAAGTTCAGAGCTTCCTAAAGACTCAACAAGAACAACTGAGCCAATGATGAAGACACGCATATAGGGACGTTAAGATAGTACTAGTATACCGCTTACATGCGGTGGGATCCGACCGTAGACTCAGAAGAATGAGATAGATTTGAGGAGGAAGAAGGATGTGGATTTGAGGAGATTATCTGAAGAGGTGAAAATTGATGAAACTGTTTTATCGTGAGTGAAGGTAAAAATTCTATACAGTCGTGACTAGATAGTATTAATATAGACGAAAAAGATAAACTCTCTTTGTCTAGTTCTATTTTAGACCGTGGAACGATAGCTAAAAGTTCATTTATTGATCGGTGTCCGATACCGTGTACCAAACGTCTACCGAACACGGATTTGGATTTTTGCATATATTTTTATCTTTTGGGGTGTGAAATGTGAATCTAAAAAGAAAAGAACATGGGGAGGAAAAATCGGCGACGAATCTGAAGAAACATGATTGCTGAAAAACAATTAAGAAATGAACTATTTTGACTCTATGTGATTGTTGAGTTCGAGCTATTGATTTTTGAGCCGTTGGATTGCTAGGAACTTTGACTTTATGAAGTTTTGGGAGTATGTACGGCTGAGATTGACATTTGAGACCGATTGGAGAGTATACTGGTGTAGGTGAACAGAAAATCATGAAGCCAACATGGAATATTCGCCGGCAAATGTGGGGACACGAATATTCGTGCGCTCACGTGCCACGTCTTCCAAATTGGGGACTGACTTTCGGGTTTGGAGGGAGTTATCCTATGGAACGCTTCTTCGTACATCATGTTGACTATTTGCATTTGAAGATTAAATTTTAATAAATAAATATATTTCGAATTTAAAGTATCAAATTTGTCCTTCAAATTAAACGTCCCATCTCAAATTTTAGTATCCATTTAATTTGCTAAAAATCAACTTTTTAGTAGATTTCGATAAAAGTTAATGAAATATAAAGTTGACAAATTGATAAAAGTC
The DNA here is from genome assembly GCA_030279155.1 of Forsythia viridissima. Classification (NCBI taxonomy): domain Eukaryota; kingdom Viridiplantae; phylum Streptophyta; class Magnoliopsida; order Lamiales; family Oleaceae; genus Forsythia; species Forsythia viridissima. The sequence continues at coordinate 70,284,302 of CM059033.1, read as the reverse complement.
GTAGGTCTCGTAAAATGTGTAGGTAAAATTAATTAATGACTGTAACTTTAACTTTTTAACAATTTTTTAAATAAAATCAAACAAACCCTTAAAATGTAGTATTTAGTGCCGACTTTTATTATGATAGTTGAAAATAAATAGCAATGTAGCACAAAAACAAGATAAGAATCGAAGTACGATATATTAAGGGATAAATCTTACATCGATTAAATATCGAAACTATAACCAACATATAAACGATTGTGTTATTTCTCTTAACAATATTGACATTTTAAAATGGAACTCTAAGTATTAATATGATATCAGAGTTCATTAATCTAAAACGAGCAATTCGATCTTTATAAAGCTCAAATGAGCATTCAGAATTCAAGATTTGTATGCTCAAACGAGTCACCATTTTGTCACTCTTGTATAGGCATATTAAGGGATAAATCATACATCGATTAACTATTAAAACTATAACCAACATATAAAAATTTGAACTACTCCTCTTAACAAAGTTAATATTTTAAAATAATATCACGTTTCTTAATACGATATATTGCATGAACAATGTTTGTTATTATAATATCCCTTGCGATGGTTCATCGACTAGACGTTAAGAATGATTTTTTACATAAAACAATTTTGTGATTTTCTTCATTTTCAATTGCCCTGATTTAATTTATTCACAAGTTAATAAAATACTGTCTATTACCTTCTTTTACTCAAGAGTGCAAAATACAGGAAACTTCACGAAAAATGAATGAGGTTTCCTTATGAGGTTACCTTCTTTTTGGATTTGAATTATGGTTTTTTTTTTTTTTTATCAAGCCAAGTATATACAACATTTGTTGCTTGTGTTTTAGGTACAAGGTTCCAATCAAGCGCATTGCACACTTTTTGTCCTTTTAAATAGTGCATTTAGAGATGGCAAGCGGGTTGGGAGACACAGAATCTCAATAGCTTGGCCCATAATTAGTTTGGGTCTCGTTAAGGGATGAGCCCGGGCCAAAACCGAACCCCAAAAACACAAGTCGGCTTGTGGTCCAGACCCACGAGGCAGCTTGTGGACGGCTCAGCTCGCCCCACGAGACCCACGAGCCATGGGCCGAGCCGAGCCGAGCCGAGCCTCCTAGTGGATCAGGCTCAGCTCGGCCCACTGCCACTCCACTACATCCTTGCATATCAACTCATCTATTTTTGTACCATGTTAATCTTGTATATCAAATATGCACTTCTTGTTATAATATAACTTGTTATTCTGTTTTTCTTATAAAAAATTTATTTCTTTCAATTTGATTTCTTGAAGTGCCAAATAATATTATGTTCACAATAGTAAAAAATACTAAGATACAAAAAAAGTTAAAATCTAGTTTATTGACGATGTTTCAAATTTTGTATCTAATTTTTTTTTTTTTTTTTTTTTTACGCAAACCATTATGAAAATAGAGTATTATTAAGACTAAAAAAGAACTAAAAAATAAAATCTGTGTATAGCATATCCCTCACCAAAACCACTTCCATAACCACATTAGTTTTGAATCTAACTTTGATTTGTTACTTGAATTGTTGTTGATGTTACATAGTGATTGTTTTTAGAGGCACTAAGTATTTGTTTGGTTTAACTTATAAAATTATTAAAAAATTGAGGTCAAAGTTAAATAATTAATTTTAAAAATACAAAAATAGGATCCACAATTTTTATCAATTTTTTAACTACAAATTTTATTAACATTTATCAATATCTGCTAAAATTTTTATTATACGGTCCCTAGATTTGGTCTAAATGTGTATTTTACTCCATGAATAGTGAATAGTCCAGCCCATTAAGAAAAAAAAAAAAAAAAAGGAAGAGTAGAGAGAATATTCTTCACATGGACACAACTTGTAATAAAGTTGCTCTCTTTGCCAGCTTTTTTTGAATTTTTCTTCTTAGATTTCATCATTTGTCTTTTGAATTTATTAATTTAATAGTAGGACTATATTTTTGAAAATTTCCATTTTCCTCCTCCCAACTTTAATACATTAATAACTGATCACCATAACTTAAAAATTCTTAAACAAAAAAATTATCGATGAAAAATGTCGATGATTGATGATTGGATCTTGTTTATATCAAAAATCCAATTGAATTATCTGAGTCAATCTTTATGTATACATAGCTTTAGTCTTAAAGTTATCTCTCTTGTTTTGTTTTCTCGTCCTTTTTAATAGAGAAATAGTCTTTTATCTGTGGAGTGCGCTTATGCCTGTTGACATGGCCAAGTAACATAGGACACTAGATCGAGTCTAGACAAGATTGATATGTAGCCCTACAATGTCAACCCGCCTACTTGTCGGCTCCCCTTCTTTTGAACTCATTCATGTCGGTCAATGAATTTACTAAGCATCATTAGCCCTCGATCGACAATCCTATTCATCATCAATGATCAATTATATTTTTAATTTTAAACGAACCCAATAACTGACTTCTTTTGATTCTTTCGTGACATCTCAATGCAATGTTTTCTTTTTTACTGTCTATGTCTATGTTATTCTGAATATTTACTATCAACGTCATTAAAATTAGCAAATGTTTTTTAATTTTCGATAAAACACAATATTTTACTTAACTAATCAACAAATAAGCCATCTTTATGCCAAATTCTTAAGTGACACGAGAGTTTGGGCATGTGAAGAAGATGTTTTATATGTTAGAGTGAACAAGATTAAATGTTGAGTAATTATATTTACACAATACTTTTTATTTTTTGCACAATATTTTAATTACATTTAACATACTTAATCTATGAACATTATAGCACTCATGTCCCCAACTTTTTTTATCACATTTTTATCTTCAATTTTTCATTAATTAGCACATCTTGTGTTTGATACTGATTTCCGTCTAAAACATTTGTTAAAAATTTGCAAATAACTTATTTATCTGTCATATTTTTTAAAAAACAATAGTTACAAAAGTACGATAAAATATTTTTCTTCATTTCAAAGCACGAAAACAAAATATCTCAACATAAACCATCATTAATTATGAAATGTACGAGTTAATGAAAGTTGAAGATAAAAATTCGATGATAAAAAGTTAAGAATATAATTGTAACAATAAACAAAATGTGATGATCTTAAGTACAATTAAAATATGGTGCGCTTATAACAAATTGAAGTGTGAATATAACCACCCTTAAATGTTTGTGTTTCGCAGAGTGAAGCAAAATAAAAATCACACTGAACCATAATTTTTTTTTTTTTTTTACATTGAACCACACTTCACAGAAAAGAGTCTAATGGGATCCCTTACAAGTTACAAATACATATACACACTTTCATCAATCAGTCAATTGATCAATGACATGAACTAGGCATGAAAATCGAATGAAATGTTTCGTTGGTTGACAGCAAGAATATAGACGTCGGCTCTATGCCTACGCGACTTGCTTTCTTAATGACTATAATCCGGAGACATTTTACCATCGTAACCTATATGGTAAAGTGGATTGTTTAGAACTGGATAATGTTAGAGAAGAAAAAAGAAGCAACAATTTTTGCTACTGTTCGGACATGAAGACTATCATTCTGTTCTCTGAGACAACCGTTTCATCAGCTGAATGCTGTTGGAAAGAGAATTTTGGCGGTAGGATCATGAGGGGTTCGTCTCCACTAACCTTCCGGGAGGCCATTCCTAGTGCATATCCGAGGGCTCGTGCCACTGGAACAGATACTGCATTGCCTATCTGACAGTACTTTTCTTTAACTGTCCCACAGAATCTGTAAAAATCCGGGAATCCCTGTAATCTTGCAAATTCTCGTATGGTAAGAAGTCTGTCCTGCTCAGGATGTAAAACTGCTTGGCAGCGAATATAGGGGAAAGTCACCACCGTTGCTACTGTCTCGTCCCACCATAATCTTGCATATGGCTTTTTAGATTTTCCTTGTTCAAAAGTGAAGACACAATCTGGTACAACTGGCCTTCCAGTGGGTAGCATCATTGGCTCTTTGGTTGGATCACGACGCGCCACATTATCTTCTCCCACAATGACCCCAGGAAGGTCCCTGAAGTTAGCTCCCTTTCTGGTTGGGATTTGACAAACGCGCAAATAATCGTGTTTAGACAACTGGAGAGGCCGATGATCATATAAGACAGAACGTGTCGATCCCATTTCTCTATTTGACACAAGTCCCACCATCTCGTCTTTACTTGATCTTATGTAATTTTGGAACCCTGTTTCTGGAGGCTTCTTGTATGTCATTTCCTCACGGGTTTCATCATTTGTAACAGCTGGAAGATCAGAAATTGCATCCTGAAGAACAATGGCTTCTTCAAGTGTGCGAGGCTGGCCTTCGTCGTAAGCAACAGTATTTCTCTCAAATTCACATGGAGGCCAATATTTGACAACAACATCGTGAGTAGGCAGTGGGAACGGGGGCAACCTCTCACTAGGAGACGCACCCCAAATAAAAACACGGAGTCGAAACTGTGGAAGACCATAACACCCGGAGGCAATAGTTCCTAACCTGGCTTGGTATTTCATATGCACTAAACGACTTAAAGCATATCGTCCAAGGGAGGCTTTATCGAACCTTATGATGTCAACCACATTTTCCATCAACACATACTTCGGCTTTAAGAATTCCACTATATCCATAAAGACCACAATTTGGTGGTTTCTTTCATCGTCCAATGGGGAAACTACGTTTCTATGGCGATTATAACCACTAATGCCTTGACACGGAGGGCCACCACATATGACATCAACGTCCCCCTGAAGTAGGCATACGTGCTTGGTCAGGTTAATAAGAGCATGTTTGGCTAAGCTTTAAAAAAATGTAAAAGTACTTAAAAGTGACTTTTATGCTCAGCCAAACATATGTCTAGTATAAAAGTTACTTTTCATTGACATTTTTTGCCAAATATGTTTGAACATTTTTAAGAGTTATTTTTTTGGCAAGTCCTCAAGTTCAAAAACTTACTTTTTGAAAAATGAAGTCATATTTTCGAAAAAGAACTTGTACTTTTTTAAGGCTCAGCCAAAACATGCTCTTAAACACTGAAACGAGTGCTGTGCTGGTATTTAACCTGAAAATGGCAGCTAATAAGATCCACATACCGGGAGAGGCAAAATTTTAGATTTCAATCCTTTTCTAACAAAATCCCATATCCTTTCCTGGCAATTACTGAAACAAAATAAATGGACAAATATTACAATATAAGAATTAGCTAAACATAACAGCCAAAACCCGAAGTACATTATTATATAGAACTCACCTCAACTCTTCAATTGGTTCCCATGTATCTTCATCTGGATCATATCCCTTCCAACGTACCTTAAAAATGCAACAGGTGGTAAAACATTGACCGAAAGGGATTCAAGCAAGAAATGGCGCATGTTTTCATTTAATGCGGGGGTGGGGAGGCTTAGCAATAATCTTTAGAATGGTGCACACATATTGACTGATTCAAGAAACGAGTATTCACTTAGTGCAACATCCTTCTGATTTAGTTTAATCGTGAATGTGGCCTTATTTGCATCAATCAAATAAAAAAAATTACTTTCATCAAAATTTATTCATTATGCAGTACCTTGAAGTGTAGCCCACGTTTTCCTCTTTCACCAGGATCACCATAACAAATATCGACCAGACAGGAAACTTCATATTCTTCAGAAGAAACCTCTTTATCCAATTGAGAATTTATATTCCCGTCACCTTCTTCAATGTCCTCCAATTCGAATTCAAGTGATATGTCTAAATCGCACACATACGATTTGCATAACTCCTCCCATCTCCTTAATAACTCTAGGAAATCATTAGCAGATTCATTCCTAACCTATACAAAAGGAAGTCCCTTTAAGTAGTTAACAACACAACAAGCTCACTGTGAATTTATTGATGAAAGAAGTTACTAACTTTGGTATCCGGATGGTTTAGTTTCAGGCTATCACATGCAGACCTGTTATAATCAACTGCCCATTTCTGAAAATAAGGGAAAGAAATCAGATGCATTTAAGTATTTTTACTTTTTTTAGGCTTTAACAAACATGCTTATAGAGTGATTCGACAAACATAAATAGATAACGATAAGGAAAAAAAAATTAGAAATGGGAGTAAGAGTTAACAATTACCGTCACAAGATTGAGACCAGAAAGATTTGCACCAAAGCACAATCCAGTTGACATTCCACCACAGCCGGAGAATAGGTCTAATATTGCCAATTCTGCTTTAAGAGATTCACAATTGGACAGAACCCCCAAGGGTGTTGCAGTAACTGAATGGTAGTCGTGGTCCGCATTTTTGGATGAGAATGAATCGTGGTTGTCAACAGAACTTTCTGAAATGCAGATTGGTAAGGCAATACTGAGAATTAATTCAGAAAGTGCACTAAGATTTAGACGAGCAAAGGCGTTTGCATTTGAAATTATGTATATGTGTTCAGAAAGGAAAAAAAGGAATTCAATTGTAACCATGAAGCTTAGTGCATGTTTGGTATGCAATACTTGACAAGACTGAAGAGTCATTTTAAATCATTTTTCTTCTTTCATACCCTTTAGTGCTATCCAATACTCTCTACAAAACATGCCATTAGTGTCTAGAGAAGTGGAGAGATTTGACAATATTCGAACTCTAGAACCACGTAGGAAGAAAATTGTTCTTTTTTCTTTCAGAAGCTAGCAATCTCTTACGAGAATAAAACATTTTCTTTTACCACACTACTCACCGGTCGACAACGTACGAAATGTTGAATATTCCACAGAGTACTCCATATCATAATAAAAGGCAGATGGTTGAATGCTGTTTGGTTTTACACACAGCTGCAATATTAACAAGTCACAAATAATTTATGAGCCAAAGATGCAAACATCAACCAAAGTTGCACAAGGGGAATATAAAATTTTGGGTAAAACCAATGTTTAAAAAGACTTAATGGGGGTACCGAGGCGTTTTGCCTCTATCAGGCGAAGCATAAACCCCAAGATAGACTAATAAATAATTCAAAAGAATATAAAGTACAAAAATATGCTAATAATAAATCATACACCATCTTAAGAAATCAATAATAAAACAAATTAACAAAATTAAAAGTTTAGCTTGCAAACAAACATAAAATAAATCAATAAAAAGAAAAGAGAAAAGCCCAAAAAGCTTATACGAGTAATAGAATATCCGGAAAATGCAAGACTTAGTAGCCTTGAGGCATAAGCCTTGCTAATGGCACATAAGGGGCAGGATTCAAGGCGATTTATCAAAGCCTCACGTGAAGCGGGATTTGATGCGTAAGCCTCAAATAGTTTTTTTAAACAATGGGTAAAACAAAAGGAAACAGAAAACAGAAAAAGAACAAGAAAAGAAAAATGAAACCCGTGATTTCTAATAAAAGTATTTTCAGCACATAAGGGGCAGAACAAGCATAAGTTTGAACTTCTAAGAGTGAAGCATACCACAGGTGGTATTTTTACAATGTTGACTTTCGAAATAATACAATCTAATACATTGTCGTTCGTTAAAGTGGAGTAGAATAAGCGCCTCTTGTCATGAAAAGCAGCAGCGTCTTTCATAACCTGAAGAGTAGAAACACATACAGAAACAAAAGAGAGAGAATATGATATATGATATAGAATATAATATCAGACCGGCAGCAAATCAAGAATTATACCAACCGTATCTTCAGCTCTGAAAAACCATTGAACTCTAAAATAATCTTCTCCCTCCGTTGTTTTGAAAAATTCCAAGACTCTGCCAACATGTTTTTTTCCTTCTCCCTGAAGGAATTGCTTAGTACATCAATCTTGCGTTGTTAAGACATAGCCAGATGAGTGATAGTTAAATGTTAGTAGCTGGTACAGAAATTTCAACATAATAAATCAGTCCAAAGATGAAATTCCTCTAAGTGTGGTAATCTTATCCAGCATTTATTCTTGCAAATGCATATACTAGCATCCAGCACCGATTTCAAAGTGCCAGCACCCCGAGAAAACATAATTTCATTTACAATACAAGAAAATGGTAGAAACTAAAATTCGAGTACAAAAGTTGATTTAATCTTCTTGACAGTGTCTTTATGTATACACAATTCTCTTATTATGACACAATTATAGGAGGGACAGTGATTTGATTCCATTACTCCAAATGTTGATTGAGAGTTGTAAACTTGAATTTACTTGGTGATGACTTCCAGAAAACTTAATCTTCCTGAATATTTCTTGAAGTTGCAAGTTGAGAGGAGAAGTGTTTCTTCTCTCTCCTTTCTCTTTTCTTTTTGTTTTTCTCCTCTTCCTTTCATCTTCCTTTCTGCTCAATACTAAACTCTTATTTATATATAAAATTTTATACCCACTTTCAAAGTTACTTGTTTATTCCAAGGCATCAAAACCTTTATGCTTTCTATACTTATGATGTCTAAAAAACTACTGAAATGTATATTAGGATTCACGTATAAGATGTAATATGAATATGTACTGATTCCAATGTTTCAAATGTGGTGTACTCAAATATGTGCCATCCATGACAACATCCACAAGGTAATCTTTGTTACATGACAGCGTGGCTCAAACTGTGATCCGTAGGTAATATGGTAAAAGTTCAAAGGTACTAGAGAGAAGAAAAATGTACAAGACAGAGCAAACTTCGGCCTCGTATCACGAAAACATAAAAAATTTAAGTCAACTTACCTTTATATATGCACAATCTCCTACGTTAAGAACACAACTACCAACTTTAGCTTGAGCATAATGGCACTCTACATTCAATATAGTTTCATCTTCTTCACCGGTACTGCAGTAATGGATATTCACAATCAAAGAGCAACTATATACTTAAAACATGAAAACACCGAATGCAAAGGATTAAGACACCACCAAAAAAGAAATATTTATAACATTCACTCACTTCAATTTCCAGCTTCGACCCTTAGTTTGGCTCTGCAAAGATCATAATCAATAATGACCAGAAAAGAAATTACCAATTGGTTAACAAATATGAAGTACGACAACAATGTGAGAAATAAAAAACAAATATTCAGTCAAAAGCATCATCTATCAGGAAGCTCATACCCAACATCCCTTTTGGACAAATTGTTAGTTAGGAAAAGCCATGAAGAGGATGTTGATGTTGAGAAAAAGTAAAGGAAAATCAGGAGTGATCAAATTGGATCAAGCGACTAGAAATTGGGCAAATGGAAAGATAAAAATTTGAGCATGTAAACATTTAATCATTTCAAGTTATAACTATTAATCAAGAAGAACCATAAACTGCGTGCAAAGCTCAAAAATTATAAAAAATCAGGACATTCAATAGGATTATTATGCAGTGAAAAGGCATGGTGGTCAACTGCAAGCTCAAACGGAAAAAGTACAAAATCAGAAGCAATCAAAAGATTACCAAATCAAGCCATTCCATCCTTGGAAATTGTCAATATGAGTGTGATCCTTAATAGTATGAGAGGAGAAATAGATTTCGCACGAGTTAGCAGAAGCTGTGGGTAAAGTGCATTGCGCATGCTGTTGGAAGTATTGCACTTCCCAGTAAATTGCAACTTAATTTCTAGAAACCATAAATGTTCATTTTCAGCGGCTCAAAATGAGATATTATAGGTGTTTGAGTCCTATTTGGTTCGTCAATGTGTGTCCAAGTTCTAGATGTAATATTTAACATTCATCGCATTTCTAAGAGTAGGAAAGAAAGTCTAGAATAATCTACTTCATATAAACTTCATAATTGGTCCTAAAGAACAATGATCCAAACAAAAGATTACAACAATAAACACACTATTGCAATAAATTCGAGCAAAATATAAACTATGAAGGGATAATCACCTTTAATTCATATCGCCATCCCCATCTCTCCCGAGCTTCTTCTTCTGGAATTGGCTCCCCAATAAATCGACATGTAATGTTCTGTGTTTTCTTGTTCTCGTTCGATTCCATTGTTTTCTTCACTGACCCTTCATTCTTGGAAGCACAATCTTCAATCCGAGCAGTTTTCTTCCCAACAGTTCCATCCACATTGAGTTTAAACTCAATTTTCCTAGATCTTAAGCACTTCTCACTCCTCACCTCTGAATCACATTTCTCAAAATCCCTTTTTTCGGAAAATCGTGCCAATCCATCCAAAGCAGGCTCTACTTTTGAAGACCTTAAGCACTTGTCAACCAACATAGCATCACAAATGCTTTTCTTCGAAGCACTTTTCTCCTGACCTTCTTTCTCGATTCCCACGAGCATTTTTACAGTTGTCGATCTTAGGCACTTGTCACTCAATGAAGGTGTTTCGCACAATGCAAGCACCTCCGACTTCAGATTTTCATTTTCAACCTCACTCAACCTCTGAAACCTGCTAAATCTACTCTCGAAATCTCTAGTTTTTGAAGCTTTGGGTGTTTTAACCAAATCTAACTCTATTTTTCGAGAGCTTAAGCCCTTCACATTTACACTTATATCTACCATTTCTTTCTCATTTCCTACATGCATTACTACAGTTCTTGATCTTAAGCACCTAGTGCTCAAAACCCCTCTTGAATTTACATCTATACCCCCACATCTCAACCTCGGAGAACTTAAACTTTTCTCATACAAACACACCTTTACCTTCTCTGAAGCTCTCTCCTCCTCAGACCGACGCCGTTTCTTTGACCCCACTTCCCCAGAATCCACATTCTTGTCGTCCTTTGAAATCAAAGCCGGAGTTAATGATGATGCAGAAATCCTTGGAGACCTTCTTTCTTGAACAGAAAAGGCCAATGTAGGGAGCTCTTTTGACTTCCAGCAGCTGCTTCTCGCCGGAGAAGGCGTTTTGTACTTATTGGTGGTGAATCTTGGCGATCTCCTTATGCAAGAAGGGACATAGATTTTCAAAGGCACTGGCTCCACCTCCTCCACATACAAAGATAGAGCCAATTCATCAGCATTGGCACTTGATGACATTTTTTTGCTTGTTATTTAAAAAGTTTCAAATTTTCTTCAAGATTTTCTTGGGGTGGCTGGTGACGGAATCTATGAAGATGGGAGAAAACTCAGAAGAAGACGAAAAGTTATACAGTGCACACTGCATAGGCGATACTTATGAGTAAAAAATAGGAAGTGGACCTGACTGACTGACTGACTGAATTGACTGCCCGAGCGTGTACATTAGCACATAAATGCACAAGTTTGACCAATTTAGTTATGTGTAGCAAAGTTAAAGGATTAGACCTTGATGAACCAAAATGTATCGAATCATTTTAATTTACTCGAGTCCAATACAGAAAAACCGTTATGTGGACCGACTCTTGTCAAGTTGTGGACCTACTATAGACAAATTGTACAAGTCTATCGATTCACACAACCAATATGCTTATACAGACTTGGCTCAGTTCATTAACACTTCTAGTAGAAAGATGGCCGTACAGACTTGATACGGTAGATTATCACTTCTAGTAAAAAGTAAGCTGAACTTGTCATGTGCTATTACATAGTAGAGTAATAATATAGCATCCATTGTAGATAATAATTATAGTATCCAGTTAATACATAATATCGTCACATTGGTCACTTTTTAAAAAGTTTAAAAAATTATAAACAACTTTTTAAAAAATAATCAATGTGGTGATGCCACGTGTCAAGTTGGTACTATAATTATTACTCACCATGAGTGCTATATTATTACTCTTACATAGTAATAATATTCGATTTCAATCTTATATGTTATATTTTGAAAAAATAAAAATATATTTCGTAAACCTTATTTTTTCCACTATTTAATTACTTCTGTTTTGTCCCGATTTAAGAATTGATGTTCAAAGCAATGGTATAAAAATTAAAAGAAAATATTAAGATTTCTTAATTATTAACTTTATACATAAAGCAAATATAGTTAAAAAGACAATATCTAAAATCACTTATACATTTTGAAATCCACAAGGGCTTATATTTTTCTTATAATAATTGTTTCATTGATACAATACAATAATCCAACGTGGACTACATATTTTAGAGAATAATTAATTTTTGGCCCAACACAATTATTTGTAATAAATAATGAAGAAAGCGACCATGGATGATGGTCAAAATTTGGATCCTCACTAGTCACTAAATGTTGGCGAAAGATAAGTCCATTGTACAGAGCATTTTTGCCTGTACTTAAAGATTCATTTTTCAAGTTTTTTTAGTATAAAAAGTAAATATAAAAATTATGTTTCGTAAATTAAGTAAGTAAAAATATAAATCTTTTGGTATATATCAATTGCTTACACCCGTAATTCGATTTTCTTTTGGATATTTTTTATAAATCACAACAATCTTAACCCAATTAGTGTTAATAGGACATAATATTTCCTTGTTTTATTTTTTGTATTGCATTCATGGGGACGTTTTTTATTTTTTCATAAAGTTTATAATTAATTAATTGGAGGCGCAACTTTTGCATTCTGAGTAGTTGGAGGACCTACCGGTGCCTACTCAATAGTTGAAGACTAAATTGCAGCTTTGGAATAGTTGGAACACTAATGTGCTCATTGCGAATTGTTAGAGGATCATTGTTCTCATTTTCAATAGTTGGAGGACCAACTTGTGAGTTTTGAATATTATAGGATCAATATGCACTTTCTAAATAGTTAGAGGATCAACCTGTGGGTACTAAATAGATTGAGGATCAACATGCGCGTCCTAAAATACTTGGAGCTCTTGCTTCATAGTTAGAGGACCAAATTCCTCGCTCTGCATAGTTGGAGGATTAACTTGCGAAGTACAAAAGCTCAAGGTCCCATTAGCCCATCTGCAATAGTCGGAGGTCCAACCTATTCTTTATGTATAGTATGAGGACAAAATTACCCTTTGGGGGATAGTAGGAGGACCAGTTGGCACTTTTTAAATTGTTGGAGGCCCATCTTGCTCCTCTATAGGAGTTGGACGGCCATTTTGTTTCTTTAGAATGGGTAGAGAACCAATCAACTTGCTTGTTTTAAGTAGTTGGAGTTCCAACTTGCTACTTATGAATAATTGGAGTCCAACTTCTTCGTTCCGAATTATTGGGAGAACAACTTATGATATTTGTATATTTGAGGACCAAATATCCCCTTCAAAATAGTTAGAGGGTCAACTTGGTGTTTTTTATTATTTTTAGGACCAAGAACTCATACCCTTGCACTCTCAACCAATTTTGTCTAGGCCGCAGTTGCAATTTAGCACATACAAAACGATTTGTTACCAGACGGAACCGTTTTGTTAGAGGACGTAGGTAGCAAAACGTGGACAACAAGGTGGACTGAATTGTAGATGATTCTAAGGCAGGAAATACTTGCTCAAGATAAAAAATAAAAAAATAAAAACCAAGGCTGGAATGATAAAAAACCAGAGGCAGTATTCTAATAGCCCTTCATTCGAAATGTATTTGGCCATATATGCATGGTGTATTCTTTGTATATGGATATATAGTGTTTACAGATTTCATAGAGTAAGATTTCTGTTCTAATTGTAAAATGTTCTCTTTCACTGTACAAGACATTCTTTCACAAACTTGTTCTCTTGTACTGCTTTCTTTGTTCATTGCCTTAATCTATTTTTTGTTGCCCATTACTTAACCTAAAAACATAAAAAAAAGTTATGTTGTGTTGGTGAAATGATGCTTGATGTCTTTCTTACAAGGGCCGGGATTGCAGGAACTTAGGAGCGTTAAGATTGAACGGTGCTTAAGTTCTAGGTGAAAACTCTAAGCATGTGACAAACATGTTCCTTTCATAATTGGAGGACCATCTTTATCCATCTGAATAATTTGGAGGGGCAACTTGTGGGTTCTGAAATGGTGGAGGACCAAATAGCTCATTGTTAATAATAGATTGGGATACAACTTCCATATTCAGAATAGTTAGAGGATGAACTTGCTCATTCTAAATAGTAGGGTGAACAACGTTAGCTTTTTTAATAGTAAGAGGATTAACTGGCTCTTTCTTAATAGATCGAGGACCATCATATGCATTTTGAACAATTTGAGGACCAAAGTATGCATTCTTAATAGTTCAGGACCAACTAGCTTGTTTGTATAATTGGACGACCAAATTATTCCTTTTGAATAGTTTGAGGACCAAATTGTATTTTACAATTAGTGTTAGGAACAACACGATCCTTCTAAATAATTGGAGGACCAACTCTATTCTTCCTAATAGTTGGAAGACCAATTTGAGCATTAAGAATAGTGGGAGGAATCAACCTGTACTTTCTAAATAATGTCAGGACCAACTTTTTTTGTTTATTTTGTTTTACTTTATAATTGCTCCAATCTTTTTACCTAAAATATTAGTATAAACCATATTAAGCCAAATTATAAAGTTTATACGGCCCCTAAAATATAATTTTATTTCCGCTATGATGAGATGGTGTGTGAAAAGAGGAAGATAAGTAGCTTTTCTTAATATAATCAAACATAAGAGTATAATTATCTTTTCACAAATTTCTTGGACAAACTTTCTATGAAAATTAAATTTTATAAATCTAAAATTTCGAACCTTTTGGAGGGTATAAAATAAAAAATAATGATATTCATAATGGCTCACTACAGGATACAGCATACGTGACATTACTCACTTTAAGTAATTATTTATATTTGTTAACTATGAATAACATTATTCAATTAAAGTAAATAATTATTTTAATTGAATAATATCACGTATGCTATTATTGGTAGTGAGCGATATGAATAACATTGTGGTAAAATGAAATATGGTAATCACTTCAGGGGTGGGGACTGGTAATTCAATTTACTTGAGGGACTTGTGAGGAAAAAGAAAGACGAGAAAGCAGAAAACTACAAAACAGCAAATTTGGTTCGTACATTCAAAAAACAGGTAGCAAAGCGCCATTGGACAACAGTAACACAGTACGCTCTCTGGCCTCTGCTTAGCACAAACCTCTCTAGTGTGTGCAAGATTTTTGAATATTATATTATCACCAAATTAAAATTTAAGAACCCTACATCTGTTTTTCCCTGTGTGTGTGTAACTAGAGAAAGAGATATGGAGGAAAATGTGGGAGGAAGCAGAGTATGGATGCAGAGGAAGAATGAGTCAAGGTGGGCTGATAGATTCATGTATGTGTGTGTGTTTCTGTTGATTTTTCCTTCTTGGGTGAGCTTAAAAGTTGCTTAAGTATAGTTTTAAGTAGCTTTTTCATTGCTTAAGTTATTCATTTCTTGTCAAAAGAGTTGCTCATTTTAACTTGCTTATTGTCAAAGAAAATATTTATTTACTTATATAAGTAAATGTTTCAAGCTTAGCCCACATCTGCTTGTTTGGTGGGGAAACAGAGATATGCATTGTTTATAGTTTTTTTGGAAGTTATAAAATGAAATTGCAACACAGATTATGCTATAAAAAGCACTATGTTGTGAAAAGGTTTATGCTGGTTTTGTCCTTGAAGCAATGGTTTATAGGACAAAATATGGAAACAAATGAAATGGTTGTATTTTCATCTAATTGTTTATATGTTTTTGAACAGTAATCTCATCCCTTACTGTTATTGTTATGACTTCATTAATTGTCCATTTTATCAACTTCCAGAGATGGGTACAATTTGGAGAAATCAAAGTGTGCAAAAACATTCAGATGTAGTGATTTTGTTGAATGCAGCCCGGATTTTCATCCCATGAAGCACTCGAAACATGGACAACGGCAAAATGAAATTCATCGTACTATTGGACTTGAGAAACAAGAACAAGAAAACAGATTTGAAAAATCAGGTAATTCAGTTTTCGATTTGATCCAATAAGACACTTAAAATGCATCACATTTGAGCAAGGAAATTAGATTTCAACATTTTTCAAGCTGACAGGAAGTTCATTACTGTGGAATGTTGGCAATGGCATTCTCTGTTTAAATATTACAGGCTGCAGGCATTTCTCAATCTTGAATTATGTTAGTATATTTCTCTTATTTATTCATCAAAATAGACAATTTTACTGCATTTACACTAGGTGAGGTTCAGGGAGGAACTGTTTGCAAAGCGAAAAGAAGCCGCTGTCTGCACTTGCCAGAAGGTGCAAATAGTGGTTTGAAGCACTCAGTTCTTAGTCCTCAACCGATAAAGGTTCCACCCTCTCTACTTGCAGCCGATGACTCTGCTTTGAAGTCCAATATATTTGCAGAAAAGATTTCTTCTACATCAACAAAATCTGATTCTGCTGCTATTGATTCGGAAGATCCAGAGAGAGATGAAGTGACACAGCCTTCAAGTGAATACTCTTCCCTTCATCTTTTTGTTGGTTTCTTTAATTCAGAGAGACTGCAAAAACATGATTTTAGTAATGCATACTAGCCGATCCTATAATTTTGAAGTTGATTTATAAAGTCATGTTTGGGATTTTGCATTTTACGTGGATAAGCTAGCTCGTTTTGAATTGGTACATAATGATCTATCTGTCTGATAAGAATGTTCCAATTTTCACGATCATCAAAGTCCTGTAATCCGATTATTAATATTAAGAGCTAAAGAGACTCTTGTTCATAAAAGAGATGCAATATCCTTAGAACAAGTTAGAAGAGCATGGGCTAGACCAAATCTAACATGGCCATTATCTATTTGCATGAGATCTTCTAGTAAATCTAGCAATAAATCGGAGTGGAGAAAAGGATACATGGAGCAGATCCTAAATTTTCGAGAATGAGACTTTGTTGATTGTTGTGGTTGAGGCTGACCTTTTGTATTGCACGGGAAGTCAGGAACACAATAAAAGAATTAATTCAGTAGTTTTTACATTAATACAACAATTTTAATGATGTTTTTCTCCTAAATTTTTCATCAATGCTATTCTCTCACGTGTGTAACTAAATTGACAGTGCCCAGGTCAAGAGATTTGGGAGAACTAAGAAAAAGAAACTTCATGGAACATAATGAACCCCATTGCACAACAGTGACCCTTCCTGATAACCAGACTGAAGGTGCTGTTAGAGGGCAAAAATTCAAGCTGAAAAAGGAGCTTAAAACTCATTATTTGAGTAGAAGACCAGTTGTTCTGCCTCTTGGAACGACTAATGTATTGGAAAATGGCACGCACGGTGTAAAAGTTCCACTAAATTTGAATGCTGATTTTGAAGATCAGAGTAAAGATGAATTTGACATGAAAACAGAGGAACATTTGGGTTTTGAGCCCGATGAGATACATTACTGGAATGGATTGGAAACAGCGTTAATAGATGTGCATTTGTCTGTTCAATCAAGTCATCGAGCAGAGCACGTCCCATTTGTCTGTCTAGTGAGTAAATTAAATGGGATGGCAATCCTAGGACATCCTCTTCAAATAGAAGAATTTAGTGACAGTTCTCAAACTTGTCCTAGGAAGGCAATCCTAGGACATCCTCTTCAAATAGAAGAATTAAGTGACAGTTCTCAAACTTGTCCTAGGAAGGCAATTATTGCTCGCAAGTTGTTTGATGTTGATGGGAGTAAATTTCACCAACTTGTTTGGAGAACTTCCAAAAGGTCTCCCGTAATCTATGTCACAAATCCCAGTGCTTCTTCCACTTCTGTGGATGAGCAGGCTGTACGAGGCGGCCTTAAGGAAAATGTTCTTTCCGGAGAACAAAAGTCTCCAGTGAAGTCTACGAAGAAACTGGGCCAATTCAAGAAAGGCACAGTGCCACTAAGGAGAACTTGTGTTCCAGTGAAGCACATATACAGTAAGATACTAATAGCAGTTGGTCGAGTTCAAACTTAAAGCAGCAGTTGGTCGAGTTCAAACTTAAAGCAGCAGTTGGTCGAGTACAAACTTAAGCAGCAGTTGAACATCATTTACTATTTTTAGTTCCACGGTGCTAAGAAGTTTCTCAACTACACCTATGGCATGTTCAGAAAGGTGGATCGAACAGTATTAGGTAATATTTTGAAAGGAAAAAAAAAAACTGAGCCGATTGTTTTTGCTTATTTTCTAGTATGTGAAATTTCACTGGTTTCCAAAAGTGAGAGAATTTATGCTATTCCTTGGTTCTTGTCATCTCACTTGGATACGATTACCTCAAAATAATTAACATTGCTTAGTGCTTTTTTGGTAATTTTTTATTTATTTTTAATATCATAAGCAATATCTTACGAAATGTGTGAAAAAAAAAATTGATAAAAATTGTAGATACGACGTAATGTGTAAATAAAAATAACATTTGACCAACTTATAAGGTGGTGTTTTCTTTGCGTTTCAGTTTTTTATTTTGAGTTTTAAATTCATTTTGTATGTTTGGTAGTGCTGAAATTATATTTTAAGTGTTTATATTATAAGTTGTAGATGAATGTGTAGATAAAAATGAGTTGTAAGTTCTGAGTCCTATGAAATGTGTGGATAAAAAGTATGTTTGACCAACTGAAATTATAATTTAAAAGTGGCAAACATGTACTTAAGTGTCTGTTTTGAAATTTATGAAAATACATTTATTTTGAAATTTTCAAAAATTGTTTCTCAAAACAGAAAATTCGAAAACGCGTTTACTTGAAATTTTTTAGAATGTTTTAATAATATTTTATTCAAACAATTATTGATTAAAAACTTAGAATTTAAAACAATTATTGTTGAAATTAAAAACAATTGAAAAGAATTAAAAATAATTATGGTTGAAATTAAAAACAATTAAAATTTTGAAATTAAAATCAATTAAAAACAATTATTATTGGAACTGAAAAAAATTAAAAACTTGGAATTAAAATCAATTAACAATAATTATTAATTAAAAACTTAGAATTAAAAAAAAGGCCGCCGTGGTGATTTGAACCGCTAACCACCTTCAGCAAAAGTGCGCATTCTAGCCGTTTTAGAAATAAGCCACATTTTTTTGAAAAAATGTGAAAAATGACTAAATCATCTTTTTCCATGCCCAGCC
The DNA here is from genome assembly GCA_030279155.1 of Forsythia viridissima. Lineage (NCBI taxonomy): Eukaryota > Viridiplantae > Streptophyta > Magnoliopsida > Lamiales > Oleaceae > Forsythia > Forsythia viridissima. The sequence continues at coordinate 70,265,500 of CM059033.1, read as the reverse complement.
TAAAATATTAATTAAAAAACCCCCACCCCCACCCCGACCCCGACCCCGACCCCGGTAATTCAAAACACAAACCTCATTTTCAAAATACACATTTTGGCCGTTTTGGAACTTAACCATGTTTTGTGAAGAAAACGCGAAAAATGATAAAACCATCATTTTCCGTTTCCTTCTTAATTTTTTTGGGTTTTCTGAAAAATACATTTTCGAAAATAAATAAGTATTTTCAAAAACAGAAAGCAAAAAATAAATTAAAAACACCAAAAAAAACACACCCTAAGTGTTTATAAGCATTGACAAACATATTCGCCCAGTAAACCTAAAACTAACCCAATCTAATTATCAGTATTCCACTAAAGACGCAACTAAAGTGATCGCTTGTGAATCATAGTATGTCTGGTACGTTATGAAATAAAATTAATCAACTAAGAATTGTTGTCCCCTAAATCAATTAAAAGATATGTGCGCCTTTCAATGTTGACATTTCTCCGAAGGGAATGCCCCTTCCAAAGTGTCGATGTCACCATCCTATGTAGAAAAATAAAAAGACAAATAACTCCTTTTTCACAATTACGCACCCCCACCGCCCATTAAAACCACACTCGGGCGCACGCGCACACCAAGAGACAGAGAGAGTGTGTGATAATGCATTGATAATCAACATTTATGAGTTTAATTAGTAGCATGAACCAGTTAAACAAATGGACCATGAAATTCAAAAATGGCCTAGCTATCCAAATCTGTGATCTATCAACAATATACATAGACCCTTTTATTTTACTTTATCTGGAGAAAGAAAAAACATAAAGCTAAAAAAGGAGATGCAAGTTTATCGTAGTAGGCCAAAATCAAAGTGTATGAACCATGTTGTCACTCAAGGCCCTTTCAACATGTCACCTGGAAGGGGTTTCGGACGGCTGACTATTCAATGCAGAACTCAAAGGAACAGAAGGTAAAGCCCCGTTATCTTGAGAGGACGACCCTCCCCACTTTGTCTCTGCATCGGACGGCTCAATAACATGAACTGCACCATTGTTCATTCCAAGTGCAAATTGATTGGGATCTGATGGATGTGCAGCAATCACCACAGGGAAGGCATTGCTGTTGCTACTACAGAATTAAAGTCAGTGTCATACTAAGAGAAAATATCTATTACGGATTACTTTCAAAATAAGTAACTTATTTCCAACTTTACGTAGTGAAAAAATATTTATTTTATAACTTATTTTACCTTTTAAGCTTTAGCCAACATGCTCTATAACAGTGGAAATTATGAAAAATGAGTTTTTACCTGGAAACTGGTGAAGACATGTAAGCAGACGGTGCTATCCGACACCGAAGGCTGAAACTGTCGGCATCAAAGATCCCAACAGCACCGTCGGAAAATCCGGTAAAAATCAGTAAGCCATTGCACGAGTATATTGCACTTGATATGGAGGCAGAAAGGGAGTCCCTCGGATACCACTGCAATTGGATTATTCATTTAAACCAATTAATAATATCACCAGGAAAGGTGAACAGGATGAAGAAGAGACAAAATAAAATGAAAATACGGTTGATAATTACATGATACTGAATGAAACGCTTCCAAAAAAAAAATCTTATAAAGAATATGCTCTTCTAGTACTTTTTATTAATTTTCAGACAAATGTTATATGTAGTTTATCTTTTTTTGATGTTCTACATATTAATAAAAACAATGAGGTAGGAACCTACCCATCGCAAACATTCGAGTCGAGCATCATAAACTGAAATCTGGCTTTCGTGAACAACCAGTAGATGAGATTGATTATTATGGAACTGGACTCTAGTTTCGCCAACTAGGGGTGATGGATGACCAGGAGGCACTTGTATGCCCCGTGATTTCTTCTTCTCCCACCCATCAATATTCCAAATACAGAGCTGTAATGGTGATTGAGAACAAACCATTTAATTTCAGAGATAATGTAAACAACCATCAAATCAACACCAAGCCTGGAAGAAAACTGATCATACAAAAATATGATGTCTACAGTTTGTAAATTTCCATCTTTCTCGGGACTTGCCTGTGCATCAGCTCCAGATGACACTAATATGTTCAAACTCTGTGAAAAAGCAAGCCCTGAGATTCGTTTATGGTGACCATTGAGCTTGGTTTTAACCTACGGAAAAACCAAGGACAGATTGGAGAAGATAAAAATTTACTTCAATATATCAACGAGTAAAAATTTGTAAGGGTCAGAACAACAATAAAACAAAAGGTCAAATTTCAGGTAGACTAATTTGCAGCATTCATCATTTACAGATGAGAGCAGATAAATATCATATTTTCAATGATAAAACATCTCTAAAATCATCTCATCCATCTCTCCGTATTGCTCAATTTGAGAGGTTAAATATGGCTAATTACCACACTAGCATCAAGAAAAGCATGTAGCAAATAAAACTCACACCCAACTTGGGTACCGTTTGAATATCTAGTAAGCGTTGGCATGTAGAATACGAAGGAAGAAGAAACATTAAAAACGACACTTGTTGTAATGAGAAAATTGCAGCCCAGCTGCCTACTAAAGTTATCCTACAGCAGTGTCTTTACTTTTCTTACTTCACATCTGTTGTTTTCTGTTTTATTTATTTTTTTCTTTCTTTTTATTTTTGGGGGTGGGGTGGGGGCAGTTTATGAAGTGAAACATGATATGTCTAGCCGTTTTTACTTTTTGTATATCACTGCAGATGAAATATGACTGATGGATTAGCAAATAAAATATTTCCAAGTAAAGATTGATAAGCAAATGATGACTTGATAATATGAGAAACAATCTTCTTCATTTTGATAATATATATGACCAGTGACCTTATATTCCCGGGTATATGAGCAACGGAGAATGCAAATAATCAGGCATATTATTGTTTCTATAGATAAAATACAGTCAACAGTCTTGAAAAAAAAACAAAGGAAGTTACCTCATCAACCCTAACATTGTATATTTGAATAGTCGAGTCCTCCATTCCGATTGCAATTATATTATTATCCTGAGGATGGAAAGCCAAGTAGGTGGCTGCGGGAGGAGGTGGCATGAAAGTCGTCATGACCTAGACCGGAATTAATGAATTCTCTTTAGTTATATTAATCAGCATTCAAGCAGATCAAAACCATCAAACAATCAGAGTCCTTAAACGAAGGAATTTTTTTATAAATTCCAAGTGGAGACGTTGCCAACCTTAAACGTCATCATGTTGAACAAAGAGACCTTCCCCCCTGAAGCAGACATAACATAAGAATCATTTTTGGATAAAGCAATACATGAAACTGATTCTTCGGCTGGTTCGGCATCACCAGTATCATTAGACATGAGAGCTCCGCTAGTAGGCTGCCACAACTGTGGCACACTAGACGCGGTAGACTGCAAGTACATGTCAAAGTATTTACATTGGGAGTACTGAATAATACTTGCGATATAATGAGAGAACAGAAATTTGTGATCAAAATTTAACCTTTCCAGATGGATACCGTTCATTGCGCTGCCACTTCCAGAGCTTGTGAACAGCATTGGAAGCCAGCGCTAGTAGAGCTAGCCCAGAGTTTGTGTAGAGCAACCGCACAACCTATTTGAAAAGAAATTGCATTCAACATCAATAACCAGGAAAAACACTAGATAACAGTAAGAAGTGTTAAAAAATCTTTCTTGTTTGAATCAAATGCTATTTCAAACCCAAAATAATCGCCAGGATATTGTATTTTTACACATTGTCTAGAAACGTACCTTGCTAGCTGTCAGATGATCGGGCAACTTCAAAGTCTTTAGTTGGGATGATTCAACTATGTCTGGAAACTTCCAGCTTTTAGTTTTGTCAGGGTTATCAGGAATCCTTGGTTTCACATCAGTGGGCCTGCTACCATCCATGGTGGCCTGTAATTGTTCAAATGAATATGCTCATTATAATAGAATAGAACAGAGAAACAGAAGCCCATAGGGAAAAAAATGGAAATGAGAACGGAAAGAATTACAAGATTGCCAAGAGACATTGGTTGTTGAATTCTATCATTACGCTCTAGAATAGGAGATGTAGGGGCCGAAACATTGGCAATGGGACCTAATGAGCCAGTAGTTGGGGGCTGCAAAAAAAAGGTTGTGGAGAAATCAAAACCCATGTATATGAAACATATGGTGAAAACATCAAATGACAAAAGAAAATGCAAAAATTACTTTAATGTTTACTGCTGCAGAGAGACCACGGGCTCCATCAAGTGCTCTGCTCTCTAGCATTTTCAACATGCGCTGACCGTCCGAATTTGCCAGGATCTTAATTCCATTGTCACTCGTTGTAACAGCCAATAATGAACCTTCCTTGTTAAATCTTAATCTAGGGCTTGCCTACAAGGAAAATATAAATCAGAGCAACTTTGGGATTTGTTCATTTTCAAGATGATAGGAATGTCATGAAGTACTAGAAATTACTAACAGGCAGTCCACCATCAGCATCCGAATAGGTAAGCATGTTGGTATTGTCTATGTCCCAAAACTTTATCTGAAATTCATCACCAGCGGCTAAGAAACGATTCCGTGTCGTGTCAAACTGCACAACACCTAAAGAACGCTTCTGAAAACCAGAGTATGTCCTCTTGATGGCTCCTTCACTCTCGTTCCACTCAACAAGGTGGGATTCACCTTCTTTGCTTGTTCCACAGGAGAAGAGTCTGAAAAGAATATAAGATAATGAGAAATGCCCCTCAACTATCTAACCCAAAGAAACACATCCCACAAGTGATACTAGTTGACAGTTTTATTACTATCAACTTTCAAAAACTAGGAAAAGACGAATAAGTGAGTTTTTATGGACAATTTTGATAGAAAAGACAAAAACCCAATCATGGAGAACCGGATTCGCTCTGTTATAATCCCCTGATGTGAAAATAAATGAAAAGGGTTCCCCTGCGGTGGGGGTTTGGTGGTTGGGGAGGGAGGCAGGTCTTTTCTATTTTATTTTTGTTTTGGAGGGAAATATAGACAGATTAACGAGAATAACCTTAAAAAAAGGGCCCATGAGCAAGGTGTGTGCTACTTTACCAGAAAAATTGATGCTTTCCATCCAAGTGGGGACCTATGTGCCAATTTCTGAAAGGTTGGGGACCTATCTGCCTCAAAATATTGAATGGAGATCCAGGTGCTATATTCCCCAAAGGACGAGAACCCAGCTGCAAATTTCCCCACTTTCGAAAGTACAAATCTAAGTGCAAGCATTGCAACTTCTATCCAAGGGCAGTCAGTTTAAAACTGTCCTAGTCTTCGTTTCCCCGTTACCCACCCCTGCACCAGGAATTCCAAATCGCATAACTTCACATATTTTTTCACAACTAGACAAATTATACATATTTAAGGAATTAGGCCCATCCTTCTATGGCGCTTTCAATAAAAGAACATCAGATGAACACCCCACCTCTAAGGATGTTCTAGTCCTACTCCCCATTATAAGGGCTCTTTCAGTAATTTCCATGTCATCTTTTTTGTTTCGGTACATTTCTACCATCTCTCTGATGATTCCTTGCTCTAGTAGTTTTCCCAACTCACAAGTTCTCCCGTTTTTCAATTAATCTTCAAGGTCTCGAGCATTTATTCATTTTTCATAGATAGAAAACTATACCGTAAAGGTGACTAGATTTAAAGTAAGGGCATTACAGTACATTGAAGGTCTTTCAATAATACTTCTCGCCTTTTCAAGTATTATCAGCAGACAATGTCTTGTGTATATGCCATTTTACTGAAGATTGAGTTAACTTGCTCGGGTTATTGCTTGATATGGAACCAATTATGTAAAACATGAATTTCTAATCAAGCAATATCAATTGTGAAGGTGATTCCGTTCAGACATTGTAAACAATTGATCTCTTACAAGGGCTATTATGCAAGATCTGTATTTCAAAATGTGTTTCCCAACAACAAAATGAGAACATGTCAAGCTAGATTGGTTTTTTTTAATGAAAAAGTATATCCAGCACTGTATTTTTTAAAGCACCTGGTTCCATCAGCACTGTATGCCATTGTCGTGCACCAATGTCCTGGGGCATCATAATCTACTCTTGATCCCAAGGAATCATAGAGCCATGCTTTTATTTTCCCATCAATGGCAGTAGAGAAAACAAACTGCACATCAAAATAAACTAATATAAGAGAAACTCGTGAAGTTCATCCAGACATCAGCAAAGCACCTTTGTAAGAAAGACAAGAAGCAATCTACTGATAATATACCTGAATATTCTCTTTATAGTGAGGGCAGACAGAATATACGGGAGCTTCATGACCTTCAAATGTATAATGCCTGCGACCAGAAACAGCATCCCACACCTGTAATACAACATTCCACTTGAAAACTTGAAGTGTCATGCTACAAAACTTTATCGGGCTCAAATGTCTAATACCTTAATCATCCTGTCATCACCACATGTAACAATGCACAGCTGCTTATTAGGATGCGCAAAGGCAATATCATTAACGCCTCCAATATGAGCATCTATCTGAAAAATAGTATGAGCAATCAGTCTCATAGTTGAGACTACATATAAATCATCACAGCAGCAGCGGCAAAGAGAGGGGGTTACGTGCAATTCTTACTTCCAAATGTTGTCTTGACTCTCCAGATGGATTGTAAGTATATATCTGAACAATGTGCTTAGAAAAAGCAACACCTTCAAAAGCAAATATTATAAATAACACGACCAAAAAAATAATTGATGGTACAGGTATAAAATCTGATATAAGTACTGACGAAGCAATCTTCCATACCAAGTATAGATCCATCTGGGCCCCAAACACATCTATTAACTGATATGGTAGCATCTTTAACCAAAGTTGTCTGAATGCCAGTTAATTAAAGTTCAATAAACTTCAAAAAATATAAAATTAAAAAAAAAAACCTTGAATCATGGCTTAAATTTCAACATACAAAAGGAGCTTAACCCATTCAAATTTTCAAGAAATACTCACTTGGAATGGCGTTGAGCAAGCAGATATATCCCATACTTTGAAGGTTTTAAGTGCTAACCTTGCTTGGGAACCAACTTCCCATATGCTAACATCACCAACGTTTGTTCCAACTGCATCGCGACAATAACTGTCAGCCATTGTTCTGAGATAAGTGGAGTCAAACTGTTCTATACACATTATTTTTCCATGATTGTCTTGCACAGAGATTCAACGCTATCATAAATTATGAGTTGTCAAAAGCAGTAGCACAATGAAAAGAGGTCAAGAAAGGATTAACCAAGAAGAATGGTCTGTTGTTGGGGATTAAAGTCCATGCTCATAACATTTGATCCTTGGCTCAGATTTCGCACAACAGTTTTGGGAAGGTCATCTGCTGAGTAGATATTAGGCCGATGAGCTGAACCAGAAAAGGACGCCTACAAATATTAACAGTGTGTGTGAATAAGGAAGTGCATTTATATGATATGGGAATTCAAACAATGATTGGGTAAATAAACAAGATAATCTAAAAATTTAATGTGGCAACGGCTACTTTTGCCTCCACCCCATCGAGTTGGCCTGCTCGAAGACGTTTCATCAAATGCTCTGAATCAGCAATTTGATAATCCACTCCAGGACCACCTGGAGTTCTTGGATGTTTCAAAAATGCTGCAGCCAATATTACAACAGGAAAAGGGACATATTTAGTAAAAGTACTGAACAAAAGGCTTAAAAAACTCTAGCTGGTTGCAGCCAAGTCAACAATAAGCATTTAAACAACTGACCAGAACTTGGAGCCTGAACAAGACCGGGAGGACCTGGAGCAACAGCAGCATGAGGTACAGAAGGGTTAGCACTTGACATCCAACCTGCAATAGCACTAGGAGTAGTAGAAACAACTGGCTGGAATGGCTGCAATAGGAATGTTAGAGGAAGTGAGATGCCAAGGAATATAGAGCATGTTTGGCTAAGCTTAGAAGTAAGTAAAAGTTACTTTTAAGTAAATTTTTGTTTCCAAACATGTTTGGAATTGGATATGTAACTTTTTTCTTACTTAGTACAAAAAGTTACTTATTTTAGAAGTAATTATTTTCCCACCATAAAAACTAACTAACTTGATTATTTCCAACTTTCACCAATAAAAAAGACTATTTATTTATAACTTACTTATCTAGTTATAAGTAAAAATTTTGAGCTTAACCAAACAAACTTGTGATCTTGGTTTTTTTGAAGGCAAAAGAAGTGTTATACTTACGCCATGAGCTCCAAGAGGAGGAAAAACACCAGGTTTAGCAATTGGTACAACCAGAGGGCTATTAACAGGAGGTGGCGCCCGTGTACCGTTACTTGAACCACAGGCATGATCGATAAACAGTGTCTTGATATCGGGGTTTGAGCGTGGTGTCTTACAAAGCTGATGCTGCCAGTTAAGACTGCGAATCCCATCAAAACAAGAAAAGCAATATCAATATTTAACCTAAACACCTACAATGAGAGGAGAGAGTCATTTAGCAGATTTAAATCAAATTTACAAATGAACATATACAACCTTTGATTGATCAATGTCCTCAGTCGTGAAGCTCTGAAAGCAGGAAATGTGAGTTTGTCACGAAATAAGGGATTTGCCTCTATAAGCTTCTTAAGTTCAACCAGCATAATATTTCGTGCTGACTTTGTATCACCGTATTTGGAGAGCTGCTCATTCTGTCTAGAGATATTTTACAAACTACTTAAAAGATATTACTGGAAACAAGTTGAGAACTGCATACACTATAATGATCATTCTAATCTTTACCTAAAATTGTCAAGTGTCAATAGCTGGGTGATTTCTTTGAAAAGGTCTTCATTAAAAGAGGCAAACATCTTCAGATCCTTCGCAAGAATCTCAACAGCCTTTGCTCGATCTTGGCTGAAAAATATTAGACACAGTTAACAATGACAATATTAACAGATATACACAGATTATGGCTATATCAAATGGTGATTCTGAAATAAAGCACACCTATCAAGAGCTTCAAGATATTTCTGCTTCCTTATTTCAAAGAAAATTTTCATAGAATATCGGTTATCCTCAACCTTCGTGAACCCACTCAAATAGCGTTCAACTTCATCCCATTCACCTGCTTGAACTTGGTCCTCGAAGTACTTCATATTGAAGAAAAACCCAGACTCTTGCTCCAACCTATTACGAACACAATTCTAAGATAAAACAAGAGCAACAAAAACCAATTTTCCTTAATTAAAAAATATAATATAATATCATGCAATAGTTGCTTTCACATTATTCCTGAAAGTAAATTGTTCATGACATTGGAAAGTAGATTATAAGCAAATCCTTTTCTTCTTTCCTGTTCTTTTTGCTAAGAAACACGGTGATTTTGTTGAAAGACAAAGGATATTCATAATCATGTTCAAATTTAATACACGCTCAACTAAGATGAATTCATTAGTGAACTTTGTTCAATCAAAAATGTTATTCTGTTGAATATTACACAATACAAGTCAAAATCTATAAACTTGCATAACATTTCATTCGAAAGTACATAATCAATGGAGCTTTGGCAAGAAAACAAAAAGCTAACGCATGAACCAACAAAATGACTCACTTATGTACTGTCTCCTTGAACTTCTCTTCATCCAAGAACTGCAAGATTAAGAAAACCAGTTCCCGACTCAAGGATGACATGGCAATGCCTCCCGAAACCCCCAACCACTCCAGCGCAAATGTCAGCTAGTAACCACAGTAATTACAGCAAAAAGGATAAAAGTTGAATGATGTTTCCACAAAAATCACAATGTTCAATTGTCTAACAACATCAAACATAACAGCTGTAAAAGTGCATGAAAATGCTCCTTATAATCCAAAGAATCAAATGTACTTCAATAATTTCTTGCCACTCCAATTTCAAGACAGCAAAGGCATCGTTTCTTCTGATTATAACCAAAATATTCAAAACAAAAACAGCCTTATTATATTCCAACAGAAAAAAAATAGAACCCTCTAAAGTCTAAATCGGAGAAACAAAACCTTCTTAAACAGTAAACCCCAAAATACTTGTGCAATATAAAAAAAAGTCCAACATGTGTTTCTCCTTATTAACTGTTACCCTCAAAAATCAGATAAACGCTACTGTTTACAGATCTGGCGCACATTTTGGTGAATTAAAACGCGCCCTTTTTCACAAAGCTAGGGTTTTTCTGGAAAGAAAAGTCTCCTTCTTCACACTTTCTTTTTCTCCCTGTTACACGTACACCACTATCAATTTCCCTGCTCTTGCTCTGCTTAATTTTTCCTTTAAAATTGAAAGTGGTGGAAAAATTGAAGTTAACTAGTACTTCATTTGTTAAGCTTGGCGGCTGTTAGAGGGTGGATTCCATTTTAATTACAGTATCGTACAATTCTATTCTTAAGTTTTTTTTGTCCAACTTTTATATATACAGCTGTTTTGGGCGTTGATCGATCGAAAGAGATGGATTAAGGACACGAGTAAATTTTGGAGATGATGATGTTCAAATTATGGAAATAGATTGAAATTGTTAGCAAATTTTGGATGACATAATTTTGTGATGAAGAAAAATTGAAGACATACACACAATATTTAACTACTTTTTTTTTGTGATGGAGAAAACTCCCCAGTAACACATTTTATTATTAATTATAAATTTTGTCAACATATGCTAGTTGTGTACTTTGAAATAAGAAAAAAAAAATTATCGCACTTTCGTATTTTGTACTTTTTAAAAAATGTGATGTGCAAATAAACCACTTTACGTCATCCTAATAGGATTTTTAAACGAAGAACGTTATTAGACACAAAATGTACTAATTAATAAAAAATTGAGAAGAAGAATACAATAAAAAAAAGTTAAAGACATGAATGTTACAATGAGCAAAATTTAAAAGCGTTAATTGCAATAAAAATGTGATATAACAGATAAAAAATTATAGTGTTAATATAATTATCTGCTCCTAAATTCTTGATAACTACAAATGATAAAGACAATGACGGATTTGATTTTCCATGCCATAATCTAGAGGGAATAATAAGAAGAACAAATATTTATTTTTAATTTTTTTAATACCTTTCATATGGTATAATGTATTAAAAAAAATTATTTATTAATACATACATAATATAATATTAGTATATCACCCGTGCAATGCACGAAGTTGACCGTTTCCAATTTAATTATCTAAACCAATGAATAATATTTGTTACATTTGTATATAAACATTAATTCTATTATTTAAATTGCAGATAATGAGCATGTTGTTGACTACAATATATATGTAACTAAGAAACGACGACAATACTATTCTAAATTTTGTGATTCGTATAGACAGATCTTTAGTCTTCGGGGTATCTTTGGCAACAACCTCGCCAATAATGTCTTTTTGCGTATATGTTAGTTGTATTTAGCAAATAATTCAACAAATTTGACAATAAAATGTAATCTATACTAATTCTAAAAGTTCCTTAAATTGAGAAACATTTTTGGACAATTTTACCCTCATATATTACAACTTTGGACTACTTTACCCTCATATATTACAACTTTGGACTACTTTACCCTCCTACATTAAATTAAAAAATCCAAAACAATTTCATTTCCCGAGCTATTTTACCTTCCTACATTAAATTAAAAAAATTCAAAACTCTTTTATCTTTCGAACTATTTTACCCTCCTACATTAAGTCAAAAAATTCAAAACCCTTTCATCTCCCAACATTATCGAACAAAATAAGTTGTTTGGGACATTTAGACAATTTATCTTCAATTTTTTTTTCAACGCAGAATACAAATGATCATATAATGAGTCAAAAAATCTTTCATTTTCCACCATTATTGAATAAGATAAGGGGTTGTTTGGGCATTTGAACAACTTATCTTCAGTTTTTTTAACTACATAATACAAATGGTCATATGATGGTTATGTAATTCCTAAATATGTATTTAGGATCATAAAAATTGGACTATTTTACCTTAATATATTACATCTTTGGACTATTTAACCTCCCATATTAAATTAAAAAATCCAAAAACTTTTCATCTCTAACCATTATTGAACAAAATAATGGGTTGTTTGGATCCTTTCGATAACTTATCTTCATTTTTTTTTACTTCAGAATACAAATGTTTATATGATGATTATGTGATTCCTAAATACATATTTATAACACAATCTCACTAATATACAATACTCTTATAATATTTTACACTCTCATATTCAAAATTCCAAAAATCTTTCACATACCACCATTAATAAACTACGTAACACAATCTCGTTTATGTATAATTATTTTATAATAATTTTCCCTCCCATATTCAAAAATCTTAAAACCTTTCACCTCCCATCATTATTAAACTATATATAATCCACGTGTTGTGTGTTTATGTGTAGTTACTATATAATTTTTGTGAATAATAATTGAATTGATTTTGAATAAATTGTAATGTTGAAGTTAATCCATAGGTATAATTGGAGCTAGCAGCTGGTGCAATTGACAGTGATAAAATGTGTGAATTGTGAATATTTTGCAGCTACATGATGGGAATTCAAAACTTTTCATTTGCTTATGTAGGTTCCTGATCAGAAATTATGAGTTTTGGGATTATAATGTATTTTAACTATTCAGAAGCTAACTATAATATTTTTAAAAAATGTTATGATAACTACTTGAGATGTCTAAGCTCATAGTTGATCAATTGATAAATTGAGATTTTTTGTGATGGCCTCAATGTAGTTCTCTGAGAAATTTTGGTAGGATAATTAACAGAATTCTGGATGAATTAATATAAGGAATTGTTAGAAATACTATGGTAAGTGACAGTGCTAAGGAAATAAAGTGTTGAGTCCTTCATCGGTTAAATAATATAGTAATCTCTATGGATCACACTATGTGTAATATTTATTGTTGAACTATTTTGCAAGTTGGAATGAAAAGTAGTGAAGAGTTTCTTAAAAATAAGTCAGGGAAGTGGATGCTGCAGAAATGATTGATGCTAGAGTTCAAGAAAGATCCGGATAAAGTATTGCTGGCAGTTGCACAGAAGCCTGGTGGCAAGAAGGATTGGATTGTTTCTGAAACAACTAATGCAACATATTGGATAGGTTGCTAGGTGTTGGATTCTTGTCTTTTTATACACTGCTTAAGCACTTTATGCTTCGGGTTTCTCAAATTGTCCCCTTGGTTCTTATTTATGCAGAACGGTGATATGACCTCCATTAAGCCACAACAAATTACTTTCATTGTTCCTGGTGTTGAAAATTTTGACAACACAGAAATATTAGACTTTGTTCAGAGAGCTCAGAGTAATTTAGTCTGTTAATCATGTCATTTGGAGTAAAATTGCAGCTGTTTTGGATACTATTCTGTCTCTACTTTGTAAAACCACTTGATTTGTTATTTGTTCAGGATCTAACGTTGCTTGAATTTTCCTGAATTGAGCTTCTTGAAAAGAACAAATTAGTAAGAGTGGAAGAGCTAGCTGAGGTAAACTTTTTGTATTACTAAATTTGCATTTATGTGTTCATCTATTGACATTAGTTCATTCTAACAGATGATTTCTGGTAGTACTGAGCCTCTTGAGAGCTATTGTGTTCATCTATTGCTTTCGAAGGATGACATATACTTCACTGTTTTGGAGAGTAAATGTTCATTTTCTGTTTATGGGCCTCGACCTGCTGTTCAGGTATGTTGCAACTTCTTATAGGGACATAGATGTTTGGTCACTAATAATACAGATTTTTTGTTTCACTTGGTATGTTTGGTATTATATGTTATGCTCATTTCCAATTGGTGTTCCTGTTAACTTGTGAGCGATTAATTGATTTGTCGTGATGTGCCCCACCATGATACTTATTTGCTTTGTTGGCTTGTCTACTAGCTGTGATTCAATTGCTTGGTTGACGAACTTTTACGGAGGAAGCATGCCAAAGGGCTGCTGAAAATGAACTTAAAGAGTTTGTGAAGTTGCTGAAATCTGCCAGGGAAATGCCATCGCATTCAAAACTCACAAAATCTTCATGGAGGACTGAAGAGAAGATTCATCATAGAATTGAGTATCTGGAAGCATATACAATAGACAAATATTATATTTCACCGTATTTTTTAATGTCAGATTTTTGTATTTTAATGCAATACTAAATTAAGTTATAATTATTTAAATATTTGAATAAACATATATCTCACAACACCAATTTTAAATAACGTACGACACACGTTTTACATACTAGTAACAATAAGAATCTATAAGAAACATTGTGTGCATAAAAAAAATATGTATATTATCAAGTATTAACAAACAATTTAGTGTAATCGACATTTGTCGAATATAGAATGTCATTGAAAGCCTTTAATTGAAAATTGTGGTTGGGAAACCTATCATCACATATATCATAGATGTGAGTATTGGTTATGAAATTGATCTTGTATTTATAGCGGATAGTTTTGTACTTCAAATTATTGACTCGGACAATAAAATATCGTATCACATAAAGAGCCCCTTCCCGAAGCAAAGGCGTAAAGGTATGCATCAACGATTGCTTTATGGACGTGTGAATACGCTCACCCTAGAAGCAACACGTAAAATACAATGACAACAATTTTAAAAAAAAAAAAAACAGAATTCTATTAATTTTCATTAAAACTCAGAAAAATGTGGAAGTCATGACAAAAAAAAATTATATAAACTTGTACTAAAAGACAGACTACAGATAAATGAAACATACAGTCTAAAAATTAAAAAATGTACAGTCTAAATTATTTATAAATCATTATTGAAATTCACACAATAATAAATTGTAATGATAAATTTAAAATACAAAATAACAACTAAGAAAGGACAAATACAATTCAAAAAGTAAAATAAAATTACACAGTAATAGTAAATTTAAATAAACACCAACATCAAATATTTCAATTATTTATGTAAAAATAAAAATGCATATACGCAACTTTTTTGTTTTTAAAAATACGTATATGAAAACGCATATTTAAAAAAGCATAATCATGTATTTATCAGAAGCTAGTTCTTAATGGGGCAGTGCAAGAAACAAAACAATATTGTGATCTAAAAGTGAATTAGGAATAAATCTCTTATATATATAGCTCAAACACAATTGCACGTTTTACAAAACGAAGTATAATTTTCAGATGCACAATCACACGCAGACCAATGCAGTGATGTCACTTCAAAAATGTCAAATAAACTGTTTAAATACCACACAGAAGGCCAAAAGACGATTTCATTAAAAAAAAAGATGATAAGTCCAATTGTTAGTTTATGAAAAGTTGTTGCATTTATCCATATTTAAGTGCATTTCGCAAAGTTAAATTAAACAAAAACATAAAACAGTATCCGAACACAGTAAAAAACAATTCAAAAATACAAATAATTTACAGAAATAATTTTAACAATAAATATAAAACAAATAAATTGTTCGAATAGCACATGAAAGCCCAAAAGACAGTTTTCATACCAAAAAAATGAAGATGATGAGTCCAACGCGTTTATGAAAGTTGTTACATTTATCATTTAATATTAAATGTTATACTTCATTTTTTGTTGAAAAAGAGGGAAAAATTAATAAACAATCAAGGTGTAAAAGCATCTAAAGAATCTGAAATTTTTGCATTTATTATATACAATATTAAATGTTACAATTCAATTTTTGCAGAAAAAGTGACAAAAAAAATAAAAAAATAAAAAACTATCAAAGTGTGAAATCAATTAAAGAAAACAAACTCATATACAGCATTTATGACGAAACTTACCAAATCTGTA
This sequence comes from Forsythia viridissima, assembly GCA_030279155.1. Lineage (NCBI taxonomy): Eukaryota > Viridiplantae > Streptophyta > Magnoliopsida > Lamiales > Oleaceae > Forsythia > Forsythia viridissima. The sequence continues at coordinate 70,249,773 of CM059033.1, read as the reverse complement.
AAGAAAAAATGACAAAAAAATGTGTGCGTAAAATTTTCGACGATTATCTTATTATAATTAATATATATATATATATATATATATATATACTATAATATAAGTGTCTATGGCATGTTTACTATTCACCCTTCAACCAACGCGACGTCGTTTCATGTAGTATTAGTCTTAATTTTGTCCAAATCTCACCATTTTGTCCTAATCTTTTGACACTTTTTGTATATTAAATTAATATATATGGCCGCATTTTTTGACTTCTTCATCTTTTCTTTTCTTTTCTTTGTTTTAATATACATATATTAGTGTCTTTTAGCCGCAATTATTGACTTCTTATATATTATAGTCAATATATATTCATTTTTTCCTTAATAAGTCATCAAATTTGGTGCTTTTTTTATCCCCAGTTGCTATGGAGAACAAATGACGAAATACAATCGATTCTTAAAGGTTTTGCTAAATTTCATTTTCTCTGAACTGCAGTTTTTTTGTCCAACATAAATATTTGCTGCACTTTATACATTAAGTATTTTTACATAATTCCAGTTGGAGACGATATCCCTATGGGTTACCTAACCATTGGATTTGGTTTCACATAATTTCATGTTGTATAACTCAAGGTATGGATATTTTTGTAAACTGCGACAGTATGAATCCGAGAAACTGACTTAGATGTTTTGGTGATCATTTTAGTATGCCGAAACATGTCGTCGGACTATAAAATTTTTATATGTGGTAGCTACATGGGTATTCTACGTTCCTTGAAAATTTCATATTGTTCGGTAATCGTTTTCTATGTCAAATAAATTTTTTTTTACTCCATGACCTGGTGAATTGTTTCTCTAAATTGTCTTTCTGTTCACCAACTCAAAAATATGTTGTACCTTATATATTAAGTATTTTTACATAATTCCAGTTGGAGACGATAGCTCTATGGGTTACCTAACCATTGGCTTTGGTTTCACATGATTTCATGTTATATAACTCAAGTTATGGACAATTTCTTAAATTGCGATAGCATGAATCCGAGAAACTGTCTGTGATGTTTCGGTGAGCATTTGAGTGTGTCAAAACATGCCGTCGGATTATCAAATTTTTATATGTGTTAGCTACATGGGTATTCTACATTCCGTGAAAATTTCATATTGTTTGGTGATCGTTTTCTATGTCAAATAAATTTTTTTTGCTCCATGACTGGGTGAATTGTTTCTCCAAACTGCACTTTCTGTTGACCAACTCAAAAATATGCTGCACCTTATATATTAAGTATTTTTACATAATTCCAGTTGGAGACGATAGCTCTATGGGTTACCTAACCATTGGCTTTGGTTTCACATAATTTCATGTTATATAACTCAAGTTATGGACAATTTTGTAAATTGCGACAGTATTAATCCGAGAAACTGCCTTGGATGTTTCGGTTAGCATTTTGGTATGTCGAAACATGCCGTCGGATTATAAAATTTTTATATGTGGTAGCTACATGGGTATTCTACGTTCCGTGAAAATTTCATATTGTTCGGTGATCGTTTTCTATGTCAAAGAAATATTTTTTACTCCATGACCGGGTGAATTGTTTCTCGAAACTGCACTTTCTGTTGACCAACTCAAAAATATCCTGCACCTTATATATTAAGTATTTTTACATAATTCCAATTGGAAACGATAGCTCTATGGGTTACCTAACTATTGCCTTTGGTTTCACATAATTTCATGATATATAATTCAAGTTATGGACAATTTTGTAAACTGCGACCGTATGAATCCGAGAAACTGCCTAGGGTGTTTCGGTGAGCATTTTAGTAAACCGAAACATGCCGTCGGACTATCAAATTTTGATATGTGGTAGCTAAATGAGTATTCTATGTTCCCTAAAAATTTCATATTTTTCGGTTATTATTTTCTATGTCAAACAAATTTTTGTTACTCCATGACCGGGTGAAGAAATTTTAGTAACACTGCCCTTATTTTGAAAATTTTATTCACCTGGTCATGGATTAACAAAAAATTCTTTGACATAGAAAACGATCACCGAACAATACGAAATTTTCAGGGGACATAGAATACTCAGGTAGCTACCACATATTAAAAATTGGTAGTCCGACGGCATATTTAGGCATACTAAAATGCTCACCGAAACCTCCTAGGCAGTTTTTCGGATTCATGCCGTCGACGTGTCGGAATAACTATTATAAACCAATCAAAAAACTTTAAGTAGTGTAAATATCTTCTTAAACTTTTGTGGGCCTTGGTTTTGTGGTAGTTTTAGTGGATTCCCATGCTTTGATTACACGTTAATGATTTGAAGTTGAAAGGTTTTGCTAAACTTCATGTTTTTCTAAGCTGCAGTTTCTGTTGTCCAACTCAAAAATCTTCTGCACCTAATATATTAAGTATTTTTATATAATTTCAGTTGGAGACGATAGCCCTATGGGTTACCTAACCATTGGCTTTGATTTCACATAATTACATGTTATATAACTCAAGTTATGGACAATTTTGTAAATTGATACAGCATGAACCCGAGAAACTAACTAGGATGTTTCGGTGAGCATTTTAGTAAGCCGAAACATGCCGTCGGACTATCAAATTTTGATATGTGGTAGCTAAATGAGTATTCTATGTCCCCTGAAAATTTCATATTTTTCGGTGATTGTTTTCTATGTCAAAGAAATTTTTGTTACTCCATGACCGGGTAAATTGTAGCTTAATTGTATTCATTTGTACAATGAAGATCATGGCACCTGTTTCATTGCCCCCCGGCTTCCTATTTCATCCAACAGACGAAGAACTTGTGGCTTATTATTTAAAGAGAAAGATTAATGGCCTTAAGATTGAACTTGAAATCATTCCCGAAGTTGATCTCTACAAGTGTGAGCCATGGGACCTCCCAGATACATTGATAATAATTTAGCTTTATGGATGCAATAATTTCTTCATATATTACATTGCTTGTGGAAAGGGAAATTGATTAATGGACATACATCTTTTCATGCCCTATAATATTACAAATATGTGTGCTTATGTGGGATATATATGATTAGTCAAAAACCAAAGAAAAGGTGAATTCACATACGAGGACAGTTGGAATGAATTTTTTTTTTTTTAATGACTTTGTCGAGTAACTCGACAAAGTCTTTAATTAATTTTTTTTATAATGACTTTGTCGAGTTACTTGACAAATTCTTTTATTAATTTTTTTATAATTTACACTTTTGGTCCACAATCTTTTCAATTTATAACAAATTTATCCCTATATTTTTTATGTACGTGCACACACGTACTCGAAATTTTTTTTTTTTTTTAATAAGATTAATGCGTAACCAAAATCAAGCAACTTTTGACTCTTTTTTTTTTGGTCGTTTGTCGAGTTACTCAATAAAGTACATTTTGACAATTTTTTCAAATTTTTTTTTTTGGTCGAGTTACTCGACATAGAATTTTTTTTTTTTCTTTTTTTGAGTTTTTGTCGAGTTACTCGACAAAGCCAAAATTTTCCGTAGCCTAAACGAACTTAGAGATGTAAATATATATGTAACAGGAGTTTGGACGATGTATTTCCATTTCGAGCGCAAAAAATCGTATTCTCATTGTTTAAAAAGGCAAGATCCCAGATGCTAAAATGTTGCCTCCCTTTCGAGATATGCCACGGTGTTGATGCTGGACATCATCAAATATCGCCTATGACTATGTACTTATATGTGGATGATGTAGAAAATTATTTGAACATCTCATTAATTTATTATTTGTATGGAAAATGTATATATCCTTACAATAATATAATAATATAATATTTATTATTTGAACATCTCATCAATGATATTATTTGTTTCTAGAGATTCTTGACAAACAAAAATAATAATAATAATAATGGCAATGTCGAGCTACCGACAAATTTTTTTTGGCCTTTGTCTACTCGACAAATTGGTAATTTCCATAAGTAGGTTTGGAGAAATAAAGAAAAAAGGAGGACAAAAAAAATGTCAAAAGGCCCATTTGCTTAGAACTAGAAATTGGTTTCGAGAATCTCGACAAAACTATGGGGAAAAAGTAAAAAACTGTGGAATGCCTAAACAATGCGTTTTAGTTAAAAATTCTACAATGAAAAATGTAAAATATGTCAAAAGGACGTGATTTGCAACAAAATTTAAATGTTGGGATGGCCAATGTCAAAAAAAAGGTTGGGGGTAGATTAGTCACACATTCAAAAGGTTGGGACCAAATGCACAAATTACAAAAAAAATGAAAAAATATCAAATTGGGCTGTGTCCAATAGCTCGACAAAAATCGGAAAAAAAAATTAAATAAAAAATTTCCTTTATCGAGTAAGTCGACCAAAAAAAAAGTTAATAAATGGTCAAGAATAATTGACAAACGACCCAAAAAATAGGTCAAAAATTGATTGGCTTTGCTTTGGTTTGTCGAGTAACTTGACAACCCAAAGGCATTAATTTTATTATAAAAAAAAATTGTCGAGTAACTTGACAAAAACTCAAAAAAAAAAAAAATCTTAACTCGAAAAAAAAAAACCCCCACAAAAAGAAAAATAATGGTCAAATTGGGCTTTCAACAAAATTTAAATGTTGGAGATGGCCAATAGCAAATAAATAAAAGTTGTGAGTAAATTAGTTACAAATGTAAAAATTTAGGACCAAAAGCGCAAATTACAGCAAAAGAAAAAAAAAAGAAGAAAAGTTGTCAAATTCAAAGTAAAATTTTAAATGTATAATCAGGCAAATAATAAATATAAAAAAAATGTAAACAAGAAAATCATCACAGTGAGATAGGGGAAAGAAGAAAAGAGAAAAGAAAAACAGGAGAAAGAAGAAGAGAGAAGAAAAAAAAAATGGAAGTCGAGAAACTCGACAAAGTAATACAGGATTCCATTTTGTCGAGTTGCTCGACAAAATGGGAGAACTCAACAATTTCTCCCATTTTCTCCCATTTTGTCGAGCAACTCGACAAAATGTGACTCCCAATTTGTCGAGTTACTCGACGAAATGGGAGTCACATTTTGTCGAGTTTTCATTTTTTCGAGTTGATCGACAAATGGACTCCCAGTTTTCATTTTGTGGGAAGCTTTGAAGATTGAGTTTCTACGAATTAATTTGAATTATCAAAGTCTTGGTGCGAACAAATGGCGGTAAGTTTACCATATGTCTTTCTGGTTTATGTTTCCTATACTGTTGTATAGATGCTTCTATCTGGTTTTGTTATCTGCTTTAACGTTGGTATGTTCGATATATGGACTACCTTGATTCTTTTTGAATGATTACTTTAATTTTCTCCCATCTTTTGACCAAGATTATGAGAGGGAGGGGCTGGATTCATGTTGTTAAAATCATATGTGTGCATACTCTATTTGTTATTATATTTCAATTACCCATGATTAGACGATAATGATAATACTCTATTTGGTTAATTGTTGTTTAATTAAGGGATTTGGGAGCAGTTGGAGGGATGTGTTTGGGGAATTTCTTCTCAATAATACTCTATGTGAAACTTTTTTTTGTTGCTTTTAAGTTGGGCAGAGATGAATAGATTGCTGTTTTAGATAAGTCATGCTTTCTGCTATTATACTTTCAATGCTTTCAAGGAAAGAGACTTCCCCTAATCCTATCCTCCCTAATCAATATGATCTACCAAATGCACTCTAAGTGTTTTCAGATTGTTTATCAGATGCAGCTTCAGGGGATACTAGGTTGAGGATCATGTTTATCATTATCATTGCTGTATATTTTCGTTTGCAACAAAACTTAAGTTGTATGCATTATGAAACTTCTTTGTTAATTTTTAATTTTAATGATTGAATGGTGAAATTTTTTTACTGCATCTTCATATCTTTGCATCGCTTAAACTTACTTTAAATTTCACTGCATCTTCTGACACTATCTTGTTCACTTGTACATATTTGCACTTAGTCGTTAGTTCTGTCCATCCGAAATCATTAGTCTGATCCTCAGTAACCCAACATCTATTTACCAAAATTTTAGTTGTAGAAAGTGAAGCAATTTTTAGGTATCTTCAGAATTTTAGCAAATTGCAACATTCATTTATGATGTTCTTTGTTGTTAAAAGAAATAGAACGGTTTATCTGATTTTTTATGACTTTGACTCCTTATGGTATAAGGAGTGTGGCCTTAAGTTTTGCATATCTCTACTCTGTTAATTGGATGAGATTCTGAATTTCTTGTCGGTTAATTTTTGTGTGAAATTTACAGGTTGATAGTGGAAATAAGAGAAGAAGCCAGTTAGAGGTCGTACAAGTTCTTACTGATTTAAACTTGATAATAGGAAGAGCATACATTTCTCGGGGGATGGTATATGGATGGTAGGCTTTAATTATGCTTCTACTTTTGAGAAATTTCATTCTTTCCTACTTTACCAAGATTTCTCGTTTTAAATTGTCACCTACAGTTTTTCATGTAACTGATCAAGATGGAAATAAGGTCTTCCAAGACATTCAGCATGTAGACTGGCACAATTGTTTACAGAAATGCTTGATTCTAAATTAACCTTTTACATATAGATATAGTATTAGGAAGCGGAAGCGTTTACCTCAATTGCTTTCACTGCTGTTTCATTTTCTTCTGTATATTTGATTGCATCTCTTGCTAAATGCAACTCAGGTAAAGTCTGAGAAATTAGAACGAGTCAGAGTACTTAGAGAGCTAATATCTCTGAAACCTGTGCTGAACCAGAACCTCTGAGTCCAAGATTGAGTCACAAATGCAATCTGGGACTGCCAAGGTGGTTGAGTATTTGGAAGCTATTCTTAAACGTCTCCACATATACAAAGGAAAGGTAATTTTGATATTATCTTACGTGTCGCTGGCTTGTTTGAAGGAAATCCATACAAGATGCTGCATAAGCATTTGGAGCGCCTTTAGAAACCATTTGAGGGTGAAGATATCATGATGGAACAAAGTCCAAAACTTGATAAGGAGGATTGAAGAGGACGCAAACGGTATACATAATTTAGATATATATGCTTGTCATAGGCCATTCAACGTATCAAAATTCTCTCTTACTCTATCTCTGTCCAGTCAATGATGTTTACATTGTCATCTCTTCATATCTTGCATGGTCGTGTTGTTGTGAATTGACAATAAGGCTTAGATTTGTTGTTGTTGCATAATGTTACAATTGTTGACACAGAAAACAGAGGCGCCTCCATTTAGACTTTTCTAAATCATTGTGAAAAAGGCATTCTGAACATCAAATTGCTGGAAAGACCAGGTTTAGCTGCCGAAGATTGCAATATCTATAGTATTTGTTT